>CP110837.1:989398-2353148 GCA_028411795.1 Euphorbia peplus | reverse complement strand
TAAATCATGAAAACTGTACTAAGTTAATGAAATTTTAACAAGTGGTAAGATCAACAGTACTTATTCTAAAAGGCCATTGAAGTGTCTAATTTAATTTAAGACTTACTTTCATAAAAAAAACTTCTTACTTTAATATGTGGATTCCAAAAATAAACAAGAGTATAAAAGAGTATAATTGTGCATAAATAATTACAAAATGTCATAACCTTTTGACACTCTACGGTCATTTAGCATTACCTTACGATAAATTGCTTTCCTCACACTACAAGTGTAACATAAAATTGACATGTAATTGTAAAAAACATTTTTTTCCACGTTTAAAATATTACTTTTTTCTATAGTGTTGTACTATTTCGAGTGGTACTATTTTTCCGTTCTATTCTTATAAATAGTATGAGAAGACATTACACATGAGTCATCATGAATCCCAAGTAATTTTGTCCTCCGATTTAAAAACGTGAAAAATGTGATTTTTTTCCTTAAATTTCAATGAAAAACGTGATTTTTTGTTTTTAAATGAGAATGGTGGTTTCCATGTGCTTGTTTTCATTCTTTGCATGGATGAATTTAGCAGGTTTGGATATCCTGTTGTTCTCCAAATCAAGAAATAGATGGGAAAAAAATCTATAGTTACACAATAGAATTTTTTTTGTTAATAATGCATTATTTCCGCAATGATTAAAGGATATTTTAATATGTGCAGTCTACTCAGAATCTGTACTAGACTTAAATTTCAAGGATATTTTAATGTTTAGCTTCCAGGGATGAAATTACTGCTTGTCCATTGAAATTTAGCAAGTAAATTGTTTGGGAGCTGAAAAGAATAAAAAAATATTAAAAACTTGATTGAGAGTGCAGTGTGTCAAATTAGAAAATAAAAAAGTTAATGGACAAAATTTTAAGCCTTAATCTTTTTTAAAATATTTGTCAAATATAAATCAAATTTCCTAAGCTATTCAAAGTTTTGTAATACAAAAAATAAAATAAATAATGTGATGGGCTATTCGTGGGCCTATGCTAGTTGTGCAGCACAGCCTAGAGCCCGAAAATATATTGATAGGATAAATTTGGGCTTATACTATTAGCACAAGCCCAACCCAACCCAACCCAAACCTAATCTATCTTAATGGGCCTAAAAGATCTCAAATAGGCCCATAACCACATTACGGAAATCCACATCAAGCGCACAATAGCAGACTGCAACCGCTTCTTTTTCGTTTTTCTCCCCCTCAATATCTCATCTCATCTCATCTTCCTCCCGAACAACACCTCAAATTCTCAGAGAAGCAGCTGCATCTTCAGGTTAGCTCTCTTCTGTTTTTCCTTATCTTCCTGTGCGTTTTCTCCCGAGAAAATTCCGCTAAGAAACGAGAAATTTCGAACAATTTTGCGTTTCGAGAAGACGCACATCTCACTTTTTGTTTTTTCTCGTTTCTACGCTTTGTTTCTGCTTTTCTATCTTCTTTTGTGAAGCAAAATGGATTTGTTTTGAATTTTTTTGTATTTTTGTTGTGTTGAATCCCTTGCGTATGTTAGCATTTAGGTTATTTGCTATTCGCGGAGTTTTGTATTCTTTCGTTCTCCGTAATGTCTAAGTTTGTTGACGTCGCAGATTCCTTGAACTGCGTGTGTTTCGGTTTTGGTCAGAGAGGAAGGAATGTGTTTGTTTTTCTATTTTTGTTATGATTCTTATCTTTTAGGTTATCTATAGTTTCTGTTTTGCGGAGGTTTGCGTTCTTTCGTTCGTTCTCCGGAGCTTGTGTTAGTTTTAGTGGTGGTAGCTGGAAAAATGATAATGTGCATTCGAATATTGCGGATGCGTAATTTTTTGAGATGGAAGAAAGAACGCTATGTTTTTTCAAGTATATAATTGTTGAAAATAGGAAATTCGCTGCATTTTATGCCTATTCAATGTTTGGTGTTGTGCATACATTTGTTTGTCGGAAGTATAGGGAAACTAGGTGTGTTGTAGTATGCAAATGTAATGGATTGCTTCGTATAATAATGTCTAAGTTCGTTGACGTTGCTTAGGTTATCTATAGTTACTTACTGTTTATGGAGGTTTGTATTCTTTTGTTCGTTCTCCGGAGCTTTATGTTAGTTTTAATGGTGCTAGCTGGAAATATGATACTGTGCACAGATGCATGATTTTTGAGATGGAAGAACGCTATGTTTTTTTACGTGAGTAATTGTTGAAGATAGGAAATTTGCTGCATTTTATGCCTATTCAATATTAGGTGTCTGATTTATAGAGCTTATTTTGACTTTGTACACAACTTATTTTGACTTTGCACAATGAAACCTCTTTTTTTGGATGCGAAACTATCATGTTAGGTTTTGTTTATCAGATACATGATGAAAAAGTTGAATTCTAATGAAGCTTTTCATGAATTTGTACTATTAATGAAAATTGTTCACTGTCCTTGTTCATTATTTTCCTTCTATAAATATTGGAATATCTTCATATGTAGTTGTATAATTTGTACCACTTGCTTTGCCCAAAAAATTCGTGGTTTGATTAGTTTTTTGTGATGTTCATATCTTCCCTCTTGGAAGTCCTTATGTTGTTTCATCGACTTCCTAAAATGAAAAGTGTCCAATGTGTGTTGCAGGTGCATGGACTGTTGTTCGTGCAACATCATCCTGATTGGTGGTTACGAAACCAGGTGTGGCAATTATTTTTACTGCAGAAGCTGGAGAAAACCATTTTAAGTCAAAGAACACATTGTTGAATTCATATTTGAAATTTTTGTATATATATGCAATACAAGGGCGGTGGCATATTGGCTAGATGACCCATGTTATGTTAGTCATAATAGCCAAAGAGAAAGTTCAACTCCCTTCAATTTATAGTAGTCATTGTAGTAGCTGTTCGTAGACAGGAGGGCTTAGCTTGCTGTTGGTCTTAATGTTTCAAGGCTGACCCCATGGGTTCTTCTCCTTCAGAAGTTGGTTTTCCTGGAAGTTATTCATGCCAAAATCAAAGCATGCCTCAAGAACCAGTTGAATGTGGGGCAACAAGTAAAAGCACTGAAATATCAGAACGAAAACAGCAACTCGAGTCAGAAACTGTACAGTCTGAACCATCCCCTGTCACTGAAAATTTGGACCCATCGCCTGAAGATACAGGCAAGAGTAATCTGCTGGACACAAGTTTGAGCCCTAAACCAAATTCAAATGACCCGGAACCTGAGTTTGTTTCGGAGAATACGAATAATCAACCTTGTGTTGCAAGTGAAAATGTTAGTCCATCAAAAGGAAAAAACTCACTTGAAAATGGAATTATACAAAATGATATTGCTTTAATAACCGTCAATGAAACTTTGCGGCCACCTCCTGAAGATATGGCGGAGAATTCGGTTACCAAAGATTTGGAGAAACCACACAACGATGCAAGAAAGAGCACTGTGACTGATAATTCTTCATGCACACAACATTCTATATCTGAACATATGCTTAGATTTCCTTCTGGTGCTTTCTGTGAACAGTCAGAAGAACAACCGAAGACTGCCCAGGAACTTCTAGAATATGAATCAGTTAAAACGAGCACAACAATTTGCAGTTCTCTTGCCACTGGGCATTTGGACGAGACTCGTGTTCTAGCTGGCGAGAGTTCTCCTGTCAAACAGTTAGGTCTACCTCCTGACAGTGAGATCAATATACCTGTAGAGAGACTGGGACCAGATACTCACGACATACATAAAAAGGGGAACCTCAAACAATTAGAATCCCCATCTAAGGATGAAGCTTCTAATCCCGAAAGGTTGGTCAGCCAAGTTAAAAGAAATACAAAGTCACCAAAAAGAAAAAATATATTAAGAAACAGTGATAGAGTTTTGAGGTCGAGATCAGAAGAAAAACCTAAAGCTCCCGAGTCCAGTGAAAATGTAGTTAATGTTGACTCTACAGAGAAAAGAAGGAAAAGAAAGAAAAATAAACGACAGAAGAGAATTGAAGTTGATGAATATTCAAGAATCAAGGCACGATTAAGATACTTGTTGAACAGGATCTCCTATGAGCAAAGCCTCATCACAGCTTATTCTAGTGATGGCTGGAAAGGGCTAAGGTGCGCACCATACTTCTTTCTTAATGTCTTCCCTTTGATGAGAACCTTTCCATTTCAATCAAATGCTTCCACTGTGAGCTTCAGTACAATATTTAGCAGTGGCTTGTTTTCTGCTAGGTCTACCTCAGAAACGTATTTATTTATTTATTTTTGCAATTGTCTTAGCTGAATAGTCCAAGTCTTATAAGTAGGATGAAACATACTTTTAAGTGAGATGTAAATAGGTGTTAGGACATCCTTTCTGTGAGCCTATTGTACTGCCTTGCTCTTCATAGACCTAGCTGCACTGTGTCAACTAGTTTCTAGGCTTCCCATTAGATAGTTCCGTCTGGCGGTTGAGTGGACACTTTGATTTCGGCAAGCTAGTCTGCTTCACACATTAAGATTGTTAGGAAGAGGGATACCACATTGATAAAGGCAGAAAAGTAGTTAGCCATCCCAATAGTAATGGGTTAAAAGCACCCATGCAAAATCTTGTCTTGTGGGAGTATGTACTATATACTATTAGATGGAAAACTTATGAGTCCCAATTAATGCTATCTATTATCCATCCATGCCAGTTGCTCAATCTTTGAAATTTAGAAGATAACATGTCCAATGTGTTTATGATGTCAATTAATTTGAAAACGAACCAAAATATTTAAAAATTTATTGGTCAAATAGGAATAGAAGAAAAACCTTCTTTGAAATCAGATCTAAGTTATAAGCTCCAGGATTGAGATTATACCATCATAGATAGATATTCATTCTTAGGAATGCCTATCTGCAGTCTTCAGATTCATAAACTTGATACTATGATACTATGAGCCGGGAGAACAAAGATGGGACAAATGAATAAGATCTGGAATGATCAATTTCAGAAAACTAGATGTGCATGTTAGGCACCAAGACTGCAATTGAGTAGGTTGATTGATTGTTGGTAGGACCCTTATAGATGTCCCCATCTTGAAATGCAATTCCTAGGAACTATTTTCAAATCCCTACAAATCCATATGGAGAGAATTCATTAGTGAAAGAACATTATTTTCTTATGTTTGAACAACTCCAGTGTGACTAATGTTCTTGGTTACCCTATTTTATAAGCTAACGTGCAACAAACTAGGAGAATAAATCCTATTGAATTGAATGTGAAATACTATTAAAGTTCTTAATGTTAAGCTACCCTAGCAAATAACAGAACTATAACTTATTTGTGCTTTTTTACTATGGCTAACCTAGCAAATAAAAGAAGTATAAATTATCTGTCCTTTTTTAATATGCTGGACATCTAGAATAGGTAACTCCACATAACAAGAACCGCACAAGCAATGCATTTTGAGTTGAACATAAAAAACAATAGTTAGAAAAAGGACGTTATGTTTTCTTACTCTATTTTTGTTGGTATGCAAATCCAAAACCCTGTCTTTGATGTATGCATGCGTGTATTTGCTTCATTTTATGTGATGCACATTTTTATAATGAAGAGCTCATATACAATGATCTATTTACCATTTCTATTTTTTTTTTTGCAGCCTGGAAAAAATAAAGCCAGAGAAGGAGTTGCAAAGAGCAACATCTGCAATTCTTCGACGGAAATTGGAAATAAGAAATTTATTTGAACGTATAGACACTCTATGTGCTGAAGGAAGGTTCTCAGAGTCATTATTTGATTCGGAAGGATTGATAAGCAGTGAGGATGTAGGAGAATTCTCTTTTATATTTTAATTTGAGCTCTCTTATTAATTAATTCTTCTTGAATCCGATGTAGAAATATAGTAAATACTTTTCAGTACATTTTTCTTTTTGGTCATGGATCTGAATTGGACATATTAATTCTTACACAAATGATTCTTCCATGGCAGATATTTTGTGCAAAATGTGGGTCCAAAGACTTGGCTGCTAATAACGATATCATACTTTGTGATGGTGCTTGTGATCGAGGGTTCCATCAGTTTTGTTTAGTACCACCGTTGTTAAGCGAAGACAGTAATTCCTAAATGCTTTTGCTTGATAGCAATTCTTTGAATAATGATTGTTAACTTAGAATCAAATTTATGCCTCTTTGACCTCTTTCCTCCTTCCTTCTTCCATGCAGTTCCTCCAGATGATGAGGGTTGGTTATGCCCTGGATGTGATTGCAAACTTGATTGCATTGACTTGGTTAATGAATCTCACGGAACTAATGTTTCTATCAGCAATAGCTGGAAGGTTAACTGAGTAGTATCCAGTTTTTTTTTTTAAGCAAACTCATCGACTTTGTGATTCCTATAATTCATGTTGTGCTATTGCAGAAGGTTTTCCCCGAGGCTGCAGAAACTGGAGAAAATCCAGATCCGAACCAAGACCTTTCTTCAGATGATTCTGATGATAATGATTTTGACCCAGACCGTCAAGAAATCAATGAAGAAAGCCAAGGCGATGAATCAAGTTCTGATGACTCTGACTTCACTTCTGATGAATTAGAGGCTCCATCTGAAAATAAACAGCAGTTGGGGAGTTCTTCGGATGATTCAGAGGATGACGACTTTAATCCTGATGTTCCACATCCTGATGATAATATGAAGGAAGGAAGTTCAAGTTCTGATTTTACATCCGATTCTGATGATCTTACTTTCTTTGATACGGATAAGTTTTCTGGAGAAATTGAAAGCTGCAAGTCTATTCGTCAAGAAGATTCTGTTAGAAAAAATTCTTCTGGTGGTAGTAGAGATAAGCAATCTTTGGGCGGTAAGTTGTTATCCGCATCAGAGCCAAGTACTAGCCAGGATACGCCTTTGTCCATTTCTGCAAGAAGAACCATTGATAGATTGGACTACAAAAAACTTTATGATGTGAGTTTCTTTCCATATTATATCTTGAATCGGGATCTATACACCATTCATGTGTGTCAGCTTATTTTCCTTTTTACATATAACCACAACAAGAATGAGCCACTTGTTTTAATATGGTTCAGATCCTCATTTTGCGTCCAAAAAGTGTCTTATCTACTTAATCTTGCAAGAGGAAATTGTTGCTTTTTAGCATATATGTGAACGACGGTCTATGTGGTTTTGCTTATTTTGTTGATCTTCCTATTTGTGAAGGAAACATATGGAAATGCTTCATCTGACACAAGTGATGATGAAGATTACTTCGATGCCATTGGACCAACAGATAATGTAGAAGATGCTTCGGGATCAGTAAATGGAAAAGTTTCTGGAATCAAAAGTGCAAAGGGAAAGAAGAAGAACTCGGAGCACATTACTAAGAGAAGTCGTCGAAAATCTAACTCTGAACATGCAAGCGGAGTGTCATCTGAAGTGCATGAAGGCTCTCTACCATCTAGTTCCTCTGGTAAACGAGTAAGGTCTTCATACAAAAGGCTTGGAGAAGCTGCGAGTCAGGTACTTTTTTGGATTTAATATACTTGTGGCTCCTGAATTTGTTTGATAATAGTATTGCACTAATAATAGTATGAATAATAACATAAGAATAAGAAGAATGAATGAGATAGAAACAAGTAATCATGCCTTTTTTTGAAAGTGTTAAGAGCTTATTATAAAATAGATAAGAGATTATTATAAAATAGATGCCTATGTTACATGGAAATGGAAATCCGAACTGAAACAGAAAAAGAAACTAGGAAACAACCTTTGCAAAGTCTACAGGAAACTGAAATATTGGGGGCCGGTAAATGTCAAAAATAATAATATGGATACATCTGTAAGTTTTAAAACAATAAGAATGTATGTTTTATTTTTTTTATATTTAACAATAAGAATGTCAAAAATAATAATATGGAGTAGTTGCATAGTAGAGGGAGAAAATAAAAAATTTCATTTCGAAAGCTTGTAGAAAATGATCTTTAAAATATTAGGGATTTCCTGAAAATTTGATTCGTAATTGATCCATTGAAAATACATAACATCCCAAGGAAACACGATTTCAAATCTTAAGGGAAGAGATTCTAATTATTGTGAATTACAGAAACGTAACCGAAGCATTTTGTACGAGTTTGCAAGATTTTCGGTTTCTGAAACGTCATGAAATGCTTTAAATCAAAGTTCTCGTGCAACATAGCTTGTAGTTGAAGCAGTCATAATGCATATCAATAAAGTTGACGTCCATTGTGATGTGCAGGGGCTCCACCGATTGTTCAAGGAAAATCAGTATCCTGACCGAGCTGCAAAAGAAAGTCTTGCAAAGGAGCTAGGACTTACTTACCAGCAGGTCTTGCTGTTTCTTTTTGCTAATTGTGAACATTCCTGTCGTTTTTTCAAAAAAAAAATAAATTCTTCTCTTCTATCGTTTCAAGTCCAGTGAGCATTGTCTTGTGTTTGTTTGATGGAGAAGTTATTTTATTTTGCAGGTTACTAAGTGGTTTGACAATACTCGTTGGAGCTTCAACCATCCATCACCTATGGATCCAAGGCCGGTCGGAAAAAAGGCTTCCGCAGTGCCTAAATCATCGAATAATAAGTCGTCTGAGCTTGTGCACGATGAAACTCTTGGTATAGTTGCAACATCTAATGGAACTCAAAGCAAGGAATCACCTAAGTCCCGTGTTTCCCCAGTGGAAACCCATGTCGTACTTGCATTAGCTGCTGATGCAAAAACAGGCAGTCGGGAATCTAAAACCACTCCAAGACCTAGGAAAAGAAAGCAGTCGTTGGCTGATCAGCCAGATGCTTCGGATTCAAAAATGCTGGAAACCGAAAATCTCCCAGCTACTAATTTATCAGACGGGAAAGATCAGGAAGCTCAAGCAAGTAAACGAGCAACGAGAAAGAAATCTATCCCATGACAATTTGATTCGTTTTATGGCCTCCTAGGAAAATAACAGTCAAGTTATGATGTCTGGAAATTATCTGCCAGCATCGTCGTGAAAGATCAGCCGTTGTTGTATGTAACATGGAAATTAATTCCCCAATTTTCCGTCTCTAGTGAGCTGCAGAGTAGTTTTTTTCTTCTCAAAGATGCTATATAAGATTGATCAATCTTTTCTTTTTTTTTCTATCTATTACCAATCATTTCAAATTTAATCTTTTGAAAGTTAAAACTATTTTAAGTAGATAATTTTGTGGATGTAATTTTGACTCAAGTAAAAGTACTTGAGATGAGAATTGAGTCTATGTTATTGTAGTACTGTATTCTGTTTAATCATGGCACTGCACACAAATCCGATAACTGAAAAAACCATGTACCTTTATGAATACGTCAAGCTATCATCATTTAATCATAATCCCTTTCTAATCAATGTTTATGGTGGATCAGTGAACGCTCAAAATTGAATTTCATTAATGATCGATGGATAATCCCTACAATAGGTGATCAACTTGGTCTGACAAATTTTGAAAGAATAAGCAAATGATGTCGATGATGTTTGTGCTTGGACCGTTAGCTGTTATGGCTGTTATTCTGTGAAAGATGCTATGATATTTTCGAGTAGGAATCAGCCTCGCCTAGATTGGGCTCGGATGATTTGGCGAGTTTATATCCCTCTGTCAAAATCAGTGGTGTGTTGGCGGGCTGTTTTGGGTTATCTTCCTACAACTGATCAATTTCATAGACGCCAATTTCAGTTTGTTTCTCGTCATGTTTTATGCTGCAATGCTGAAGAATCTATTACTCACCTTTTTGTGCTTTGTCCGTTTGCCTCTATGCTTTGGTCAGCTATTTCTAGTTTATTTGGAGAGTGGATTCATCCCACTGGTACGTTATTTGATCTTATAAATAATTGTCTTACTCCTTGGCTTAGTTCTCAAATTCGAGGCCTTTGGATTTCGGTAATTATTCATTGTATTTGGCTTTTGTGGAGATTACATAATCAGGCAATTTTCGACAATATCAATCCTAATATCCATCATGCTCTTCGGATGCTTTGGCAAGGGTTACGAGAAGCTGATTATCTTAACCCAGGCACTAGCATCAATACAGTTCAGGAACGTCGGGTTTTTAGTGAATTAAATGTGCCAATGCGCCTTATGAAAGTTCCTAAAATTGTTACCGTTCATTGGGTTCCTCCTCCTCCCGGATGGATGAAAGTCAATACTGACGGTTCAGTTATAGGAACCCCTGGGCCACGAGGTGCAGGGGGTATTTTTCGTAATAATAGAGGACTTCCTCATGGTGCTTTTTCGGTTCCAATTCGAGATACCTATGCTTACTTGGCTGAACTAAATGCATCAATTTTGGCTATTGATATTGCTTTTGAGAGAGGTTGGAGGAAGATTTTGTTAGAATGCAACTCTATCTATGTTGTTGATTTGTTCAAGAATCAGTCTATGTCTGTTCCTTGGAGTTTTCGAGTCGACTGAAAGAAGTGCTTAGCTCAAATTTCTTCGATGGATTTTGGTGTTACTCATATTTATAGAGAGGGTAAAATCGTGTTGCAGATGCTCTTGCTCGCTTTGGTCAAAGGAGCTCTAATTATCAATGATTATTCTAGAAAGGAACAATATAGGTTGATTTGATTCGTTTCTCTTGTATACTTTTTTTCATTCTCCTTTAATATTATTTGGTCCTAGGGTTCTGTTGGGTGTTTCGGTGGTGCCAACCTAGTTGGAATTACCGAGTTCCACAACTTCTCCAACACCCGCTTTTAATTAAAAATAAAATAAATCATAATGTTAATTTGATCATGAGAATAGCAAATAAAGCTCGAGTCATGTGATTCTAACATCTGCAATTTGATCTTCAGTACATTTGTTGCATCCGTACAAGACTGAATTCTTCGATAACTTGATGATAGAACCTCTGTCACATAGTACTATAATGCACAAATCGACAATCCTTTAGTATCGCAAGTCTCCTCAGCTTGCATATGCAACTCAAACTGATTTACACATGAATCTGCTAATAACACAACATGCATTAAACCTCGGTTTGTTGCGGTGAGGTACATCAGAAAAAAAATGGGACACTGATTGTACTTGGATTATTTCTAAGAAATACTTCTAGATACAAGACTTGATAGATTTGGATTAAATCCATACCATCTATCAACTATAGGAACTATTTTGAAGATTAATTAGGTTTAACATGTGATTGTAACTATATAAATTCTTATTTACCATCCTTCAAACTTCATGTTTCACCTCCTCAATTTTATAGGTGTGCGAGAATCCTCGTCGTTGAATTGAAAACACCTTGTTTTTAACAATTATCATCAAAATCTACAAACAGTATCGTATTATTGAATTAAATTGATTGAAAACAGAAAAGAGATTTACAATAATCAAGGCTGGAAATAGAATACATGGAAATTGGTTTTCCAAGTTCAGAACTAATACCATTAGTTAGGCTTAATACCTCTATGCCCCCTGAATTTATCTCTTTTTGTCGCTTGGCATCTTGTCCTTAATGACCATCCTATTAGCCACTCAAAATTGTACGTTTTTGCCGTTTCTTCCGTCAAGTTATGGAGGCTAGTAGGTTGATCAGGTTAAGTGACAAAAATGCATAAGTTCATGAAGCGTTTAAGGTATTAAGCCTATTAGTTAGTAGGTGACTGCAAAGTGAGTATTCCTTGGTAATAGTGCCAAAGTCTTCTTCAAGCCCCCATATCTTCAAATTCAACAAGAAGTTGACATCCAACAGATTCTCCAGTTGGAAATGAAAACAAGACCTCAAACTTCAAAACTGGAGCTCTTTGCTAATACTGAATTTATCAGTGGATTCAAAGTAACATGTTGGGATTTCTACAGGTGAAGTCAGTGTCGCCACACACTTGAACTGTTTCCACAAACAAAAAGGAAGAAGGAATATAGATGCCTTTAGTAATTGAAACAAGTTGCAACCAAGTGACCTAAAATTCTTGAATAATAACCTCAAAAACCTATCCATTATGAACTAGAAATCCTTAAGATTCATGCAAGTGTTCCGTGTGCGGGTGTAAAATCAAGTATTGGAATTGCATTACATGTCATTGTACTGCTTATATCATTTTGGGATCAACTGGTTAACTTTGATAATCCAAAAGTCTCATTCAAAATCTATTTCATGAATCACTGACTTGCTACTATCACGTTGAGTTCGTATAATGTGTATAAAGGTCATATCATATATATTTACTCGTAGAAGACATAAATATATGGAGAGCTTGAATCCTATTAGCGGGTCACTCCTCTTTTTTTTATCAAGATAACGATGACATGTAAATTATGACATTTTCGAGTTAGTAGATCAACACTAATTCAAATCAAAGATTTGCGATTCAATCCAAAAACAACCTATTATTAAATACTCTCAACTCACAAGACCATAAAATTATTGGTTGTAAATCAATTTTCTTAATTAGGTAGGCTGACTTGCAAAGAATGCCTACTTGGAATGCACTTGGCTACCAAATATACACTATTTTATCTATAGAGAAGCTAAGTAGAGGTTTAATGACTTTGAGTTGCCATTGACCTACAACTATGGTGCATTGTTCTCATAAGCTCAAGATTCTCAAGAAAGCATAATGCTTGTCCACCACATTAAGATTCTCCTAAGATGGGTTGTTTTCTATTTCAGCATTAGTGTTTACATGACCAAATTGATTTTCTTCTATGCTTCCAGTATGAAGAATGCAAATAATATGGATACTGGCAAAATTTGAAGTACAAAATGGCAATCAAGAATACCTTATGTTGCGAGTATTTATCTCTTATTGCTTTTAAACTGCTTCCCTTTTTATTTAGATGCAGGTCATGAATGGCAAGAACACATTCCTTCAAGTCAGATGGCCTATAACCTGAACAGCATTGCAACGACGCACTCTGCAAATATGCAAAATAATTAGTTACGAAGAG
Source organism: Euphorbia peplus (assembly GCA_028411795.1). NCBI lineage: Eukaryota > Viridiplantae > Streptophyta > Magnoliopsida > Malpighiales > Euphorbiaceae > Euphorbia > Euphorbia peplus. The sequence goes on along the minus strand of CP110837.1, from coordinate 2,340,329 downwards.
GACATGACTACAAATGAGTGAAACATCCTGCAGTTTATTTGCTTCTTGACAGAAAAAGTTTTGGGCACTTCATTGCCTCTGGTCTATAGCTAGTGACCCTTAAACATCATTTTGTGACATAAAACTACTTAAATCCATCCGAAAAATAAATGAAATAATGACCTAAACGAGTTTGACTATGGCTCCTATATTTTCTCATGATCCCTTTCAAGACCAAAACCTCCAAATATGAATTGATTACACTCGTATTAGCAATATAAAACACACCCTAAGCTACTCGGATTTATAGAACAAATTTCTTACCCAAGGATGTTGTTCTGTTTGGATTGTGAATCTTGAGAGGAACACAGCCGATGCAGCAATTACTGAAGGAGAGAAGCCGAGACATCTATAATCTAATAGACTTAACTCCGCAAGATAGCAACTCAAGAACTCAAATGGCAAATTCGTGGACTGTAAAATGCATGAGCATTGATTAGAGGAAGTATACGTGAAAGCACAGAAAACATAGGATTATACATTTGGAATTCAGAGAGGAAAAATGAAGAAACTTGCTTACTTTACAATTCTCCTGAGCAGCTTTTGTTAAGATCCTGGGATTTTCCGACATTAATTTTTGTTGTTAGTTGCAGTAAACAACAACTTTCCATACATGAGAAAAAAGATTCAACAAGGGAATCTAGTAATGATTTTATGTGTACTTGCCTGAGAAAATTCTTTATTGTAGGAGAACCCATTTCATACTTCAAGAATTCAAGTACCTCTTTCTCCATACATACTACCTGCAAATTTAGTCTAATCAATTATACAAAATAAAATATAAATCAATCACTTAGTTTTGTTTAGTTTAGTTTCCAAGAGCTTGTGAGCGGAAAGAAACAAACAGATTTTTCTCAATAAGTTTCTGAACCGAAAAAATCTAGACTCATATTTAGATGATGTCATGGCATAATCGCGTTATGTGATGCATATATTTCAAATGATTATATATGATATAAATGCAACAAAAAAAATAATTATGTCAAAAAGCCATGTAAGGCAAGTTGTTCTTCTGTCTATATTTGTATTGTGGACTCAAAAATTGACAACCCTACTCATTGATTTAATAGAAGATCTAATTCCTTTTTCCCCGATTAATGCAGATAGACAAATACCTCTTCCTTACTGTAAGTATTATCCGTTATGTAGCAAAAATCTTCAACATTTGGAGGACTTATTTCCTCATACTTCCTGTATGATCAAGCCAGGAACTAAATTCAATAATATGAACAATATTCAAAAGAACAAGAGAGAATGAGTCATTATGTGTTAGCTACTTACGAGGCTATATGCATACAAGAGACACCAAGAAGCTGCAGCTTGTTCCGACTCAAAACTTGTGAAGAAAGGTATCTATCCACATACGAAACAGTGAGATAAAGGGTGTCCGAGACAAGCTTGTATTCTTCTGCAACCTCAACCAGCCAGTCCACGAGAATTTCTCGCATTTTCACTGAGATGTCAGTCTGTACCGAAGTCATGTAATTTGCCAAACACCTTCTCTTTTCTTCCATCTACATAACCACCCATCATTTTCAAGCATATGAGAATTCCATATCACTATATATAAATTGAAATGGAAATGCTCAAGTTGAAGTTACATCAAACTTATCATATCATAGTTTCATTGTTATTCGAGAATCACGCCTCGAACATCATCAATAACTAAGCAAAACAGGATAACGAATTCAATTTTTAGTGCAGATTACAAATCCATTAGGCGATCCTCATTTCAATTTAGGGATAATTTCAACACGAGAGGTCACTCATCTTAGTACTACTCTCATCCAAGCACGTTTAATTTCTAAATCCTGTGATTCATTTCTCAACAGATATCAGATTAACGAATTGATACCTCGAGCGAATGAAGATACGCATACATGGATGACGAATAAGACAGCTTCCCTAAATCCAAATCCTGCGTCGACATCGGGGAGCACTCAAAATCACTTTGATTTAGATCCCTAACCTTCACCCCAAAATCCAGCTTCTGACTAGTCTCCACATCCGAATTCTGCGACGAGCTCTCCAGATCTTGCGGACTCGTCTTCTTCATTTCATCTACATTATTCTCCATAGCCACATCATCATCCAAGCTGTGAATCAACTCCACACCCGACTCATCGCCATTTTTCGATGTGCATTCTTGGATCTTCGTGCTCGGGATATCGAAATTCGTTAGATCGCCAAGCGGAGCTCGTTTCTTCGGGTTTTGGAGAGAGTGAGTGGCGACGGAAGCACGCTTCTTGGATGATGATGATGATGATGAGAGAGTGGCGTAAATGCGAGTCTTGTTATCATCCATGGAATCTGTGAATTTGAGGGCAAGATGGGGATTGAAATTAGGGTTTATTCAAGCAGAAATTGTGTAGAGAGATAAAGAGAGATGATTGTGTAAAAGAGAGGGAAGATAATGGCGGATGCCGCCTGTTTCTGAGTTTCAAAAATGTAATTTGCCGCCTAAATGGTTCTGTTTTCGTCCGGTTTTTCTAGTTAGGTTCGATTAATCCGTTTATAATTACTGGTTGGCGGAGTGGTAGCATGCTTTTAGTAGAAATGTTTGTGAATATTGTCCACAACGACAACTAAAAGGCATTTAAATACCATAAGCTAAATCTGCCTCGAATTCGTATTAATCGGCTTAATGTGTGTCCGAAAATCAGTAGTTTATAATCTTTCAGATTATTTTATATTTTGTATTTATGACAATATTAGGTTAATGTTATTGATTCTTTTGTATCTTGTTTATGAATGATATTCAAGATAGAGAAAGAATTGGCTTTCAAATCTCTTTTGCTCTTAAGTTTTTTCATCGTGATATAACATTTCATTCACCATAATACAATGATCGATAACTGATAGTTTGACTGGTGATGACCAAAATCTGACCAATGGTCACCAAACCAACAATCGGTGAACGAAACACGACAAACTCATTAGTGATTACGGAGGTGAAACAACACAATGCAATGATAGCAATAGTTGTGATGGATGAAGAGTGTTGATTTATTTAAAGAAATTTGAAAAAAATGATATACACTTATAAGAGTGAAACATTTTTCTAAATTTCTTAAAAATATTTCACAATATTTGAGTGAATGTAAATTTCTATTTTAGGAGAATATAACTTTATTGCGGAATAACATTGATACATATAGCTCTAACTAACCAATCGAGAAATAAGAAAGAAATAAATTGACTAGCTCTAGATAGGGCATTGTGAACAATACAATGCGCAACCTTATTAGCTAATTTAGAAACGAAAGACACATAACAGTCAAGTCTATTTAAGAGAAGCGTCCGACAATTTTAGATATACTTCGTGAGATATATCCTCAGTTTGGAAAGAAATACATCTACCACTTGCTTAGTATCGGTCTCAGAAATTACATTTTCAATTTGCAAAGCTAACACACATCCATTACTCCGACGAAGAGCCAAAGCTTCCACCGTTTTTTCAGGCAAAACACCTTCTTAAAAGCAACTCAAGTAGGCGTAGAAGCTACCATTATCACGTCTGGTAATAGCTCCGACCTCACTCTTTTCAGTCGACTCAAATAACGCCACGTCAATATTGCACTTTTCATTGACCTATCTTCTTTTCTTTTTTTTGATAACTCATTGACCTATTTTCTTAAACCAAAATAAACACAGCAAAATCATATCAAAATAAACATAGCAAAATTATTAAAATATTTTTCTTTTTTTTTTCTGTACAAAAAGGAAAATCCACCTCCGAAACGACGTTGTTCTGAATCTTATCCAATGAAACGCAGTCGTTTTCTATGGTAGAAAAGCAAAATATAGGCTTCTCACACGCTAAAACTTTCTCTTCTCCTCCTTCCTAACAAACACATTCACCGTTTTTCACAGTAGGTCTCCGATCCTCCCATCCCGCCGGAGCGCCGCCGTCTACGTCTCCGACCGCCGCCGTTCTCCGAATATCTGCCTCGGCGAAGTTTACCTTCTCCACTCAACTTCATTTTCCATCTCAGTCGAGGTTACCATCTATACTAAAATTCTTTGTTTTTAATTTTGAAGAGTCGTTTGTAGTTGTTTTGTACTTAATGTTTCTATTTGTGGCTCTGAATTTGTAATTATGAATTGAAATTTCTGAATTGAGAATTTAGGGTTTATGGTTAAATTTGGGGGTTTAGGGTTTAATTAAGCTTAAGTTAAAGGGTTTACGGATTGATTTTTTAATATAAATTGATGTTTGTTTTGTGATAATTATAAATTGAAATGGATATTAACAGATTGATTTTTATTAATTTAGGGTTTAGGAAATGTTTTCTGTTTCTACTGATTAGCTGTCTTTTTGCATTCATTAGTTTTTTTTTTATTTCTACTCAAAAATCAAAATAACACAGCAAAGGAAACCGGACTTGGATATATGTCATTGTATCTCATGTATGATATGATTTTCCCAGTGAATGAATCGCCTTATTAAGGATCGGTTCGATAAATGTGAGATTTAAATGAAAATTTCAGCAATTTCTTATCCTCTAATTCTTTGTGCTTGCCTACGTGGTGCTGTTAATTGAGCCTTTTGTTTCGTCCGTAATTTTATTTTCTAGTACTCTACTAAGCAAGAAGAGACTTTCTCAAATAATATACTTGTTATGCTGTAGGAAATTGCATCCTTGATAGTGCCTCGGTGCAGATTTCCGTAATGTCTTTGAATTTCTTGCTTCTATAAGTCTATTTGATAAGGCATAGTGCATTTGACAGTTTTCATTTTCTGTTTAAAGGAAGCAATTTCCAACTTGATCGTTTATAAACGTTGTACTAAAATGTCACATAAATTTGGAATATTTCCTTTTCAAAGGGAGGGTTAGTTATTCATGTTATTCTGCTTTCCATAGGTTCTTATGTTCTTAATAATGCAACAAATTTATGTTCCTTTATTTCATTTCAGCTTAAGTGTCAATCCCCTTTACCAAAATGGAAGCCAAATTTTTCCGTTTTCTTAAGATTGTGGGCGTTGGATACAAAGCCAGAGCCGAAGCAGAAGGGCGGCTCTTATTCCTCAAACTGGGGTACAGTCATGAAGTTGAACTAACTGTTCCTCCTGCTGTTCGTGTTTTTTGCTTCAAGAATAACGTTGTTTGTTGCACTGGAATTGACAAGCAACGGGTGCACCAATTTGCTGCTGCTGTTCGTAGTTGCAAACCTCCGGAAGTTTACAAAGGCAAGGGTATAATGTATACTGATGAAGTGATCAAGAAGAAACAAGGAAAGAAGTCAAAATGATACAGGCAGCAATGCATTATGCTGAAAACAAAATGCTTTATCTACCAAATTCGATAATCTGAGCTTTGATATCTGGGATTTTCATGATATTTGGGCTTACAAATTATAAGAGTTTTGCAACAATAGAAGGTGCATTCTATAAATGAAAATTTTAGTCCCGTTCAAAGCTTTTTTATGATTATAACTTGTTTGATGAATGATTTTTCCTTTCACAAAATGCACGGAAATTTTAAAGCATAACTCTAAGGTGAAGAAATTAGGTTAAGCTTTCATTCGTAATTATTCTTTGAGTATACATCCTATAATTTTCTTATTCTTACATCAAGAATCTGAGTTTTGCATCGTTCAAACTTGGAGGAGATTCAAGTCCAATACTGCACTGTCTCATTTCTTGAACCAGTCCGATAGCTTCAAGCCTTGTCCGTATTTAACGATTAATTCAACCCCTGTTCATATATTTGGCTTTTAGACTGTTGTACTCAGGAATCTAGCAGAATATCTCTTGTTCTGTACTTATGGTGGCAGACGATTAGCCCATTAACAAAAAATTCTGGAACAGTTGTTTCTGCAGCACATTTGTAGTTTTATATGCGCGACAATTAGTGAAAGTTACTGTTGTCACATGTAATAAAGGTTACAATTTTTTCCATTGGTTGAACTTCATATTTTTTGAAATATGAAACTTGTAAATTATTTACTAAGATTCCGGATTCAGTTTGGTTGAAGCTTCCTTTCATAATTATTCTTTGACTGCATAACTTCCCAATTTTGCTTATGGAGTTTGAGTTTCATTTGCATATATCCTTAACTTGATGGTGGTCTAATTTATTGTATATATACCTTTCCTAGACCACCATCAACTAGTATTCCCTTTTGGCACAAATAGCATCAACCTATGATTAGAAAAATAAAAATGCGTATAGAAAAATCGCAACTGAAGCGATCCATTAATTTGTTTTAGCAGCAAGCTAAGAATTTATATCCTAACCTTTTCATGCTCTATAAATTTCAAAGTGCTTAGCAATATTATTATCACAGCAAAACCAACCCTTTTCATCTCTTGCAACAATTCATAAACGCGCTTGACATTTTATTCTCATCGACCCTTTTACAAAATGGCTGTAGCTGATGCTCTTGTTTCAAAAGTGTTGGATATGTTGATTTCCACCATTGCTAGTGAGATTGAGCAAGAGGTTCGACTTGTTGTTGGCATCAAGAAGCAAGTCAAAATGCTCACGAACAATCTCCAATCCATCCAAGCTGTTCTTATAGATGCAGAGAGAAGGCAACTTAAGGAGGCAACTGTTCAGCTTTGGCTTGATAGGTTGAAAGAAGTCTCTTACGACATCGACGATGTCTTGGATGAATGGAGTTTTGCAATCATGAAATCAGAAATAGAGGAGGATCATCATTCCCCTAAGCCTAAAAGGAAGGTATGGTCTTTCATCCTATCACCTTGCTTTTGCTTTCGTGAAGTTGGTTTCCGCCACGATATTGCTGTCAAAATTACAGAACTCAATGAAAGACTAGATGTTCTTGCCAATGAGAAAGATAAGTATGGCTTCTTATTATTGAAACGCAATAACGAACAAATTGAACGGCCTGTAACTACCTCTGTTGTTGACATATCAGAGGTGAAAGGTAGAGAGGTAGATAAAGAAAAACTTGTAAACATGTTGTTGGCTGAGAGTAGCGAATTGCCAAATCTCCTTCCCATCTCTATAGTAGGGATGGGAGGGATTGGAAAAACTACTCTAGCGAAACTAGTCTATAATGATGAAAGGGTGATAACCCATAATCATAAAAGAATTTGGGTCTGTGTATCTGATCCCTTTGATGAGATAAGAATTGCTAAAGAAATTCTTGAATCTCTTCAAGGTGCTGCCGGAAACCTAGTTGGTTTGCCAAACATAATGGAGAAAATTCAAGAGTCTCTTAAGGAAAAAAGAGTTTTAGTTGTTCTAGATGATGTGTGGAATGAAGATCCCAACAAATGGAAACAATTAAAAGATTGTCTAAAAAGTTGTTTGCCCGGAAGTAGAGTTTTGGTGACCACACGTAATGAGAAAGTAGGGAGAATCATGGGTTGCTTAGAATCAAATATATTTCGAATCGGATTGTTGTCCGAGGAGGAATGTTGGGAATTATTTTGTATGATAGCATTCTCTAGCCAGTCTAACCAGGAGAAGATAAATCTAGAAAGAACTGGTAGAGAAATTGTAGGAAGGTGCAGAGGCTTGCCTCTTGCAGTGAGGACAATGGCGGGTCTTTTACAATTTAAAAGATCTAGTTTGGAGTGGCAAAGTGTGTTAGATAGTGAGTTATGGGAATTGGAGGAAGTTGAAAGAGATGTTTTAGCGCTACTGTGGTTAAGTTATTATGACTTGCCCTCACCTATTAAACAATGCTTCTTGTATTGTGCCGTCTTTCCTAAGGACTATAGAATGGAGAAAGATGAGCTGATTGAGCTATGGATGGCTCATGGTTACATTAAGGCAACAAAGACTACAGACATGGAAATGATCGGTGAAGAATATTTCCAAAATTTAGTCATGCGATCTCTCTTTCATGATATTGAAATAGAGGATTTCCAAGCACATCCCATTATTTCCTGTAAGATGCATGACATGGTGCATGATTTTGCTATATCACTAGTGAGAAAGGAATGTCTTAGCATTGAGGTAAATGGAGCTGAGGAGAGCATAAGTAAAGAAGCTCCATTTAGTGGTTTACATCATTTAAGTATTATGTTAGGGGGAAGTGCACAATTACCTGATTCATTTTATAATCTAAGAAAGTTGCGTAGTCTCTATTTCTTGAGAAACTCTAGATTTAGTGTGGATGCTCTAAGCAAATGTTTTAGCGTGATGACTTATTTGAGATCACTTAACTTAAGCCGTTGTGGCATTGTTGAAATTCCATCAAATATAAGTGAACTTATTCATTTGAGGCATCTTCTACTTGATAGTAATCCTATAAGGGAGCTGCCGGAAACAGTTTGTGAGTTATATAACTTGCAAACCTTCAATGTGGAGTTGTGCCAAGATCTAATAAGGTTTCCCAAAGGAATAGCAAAGTTAATTAATTTGAGACATCTATATGTTCCTAGGATGAACTTATTGTTGCCAAAAGAGACTGAGACATTATATGGTCTTCGAAGATTAAACACGGTATACGTTGATGTTGTTAACGAAGAAGTGTTTTCACTTAAAAACCTAAAGAATCTCAATCAGCTTAGTGGGTCATTTGCGATATTGTGGTCAAATACAAGTGATGGAGATGTAGAAGATGCTAAGCAAGCACGTTTCATGGAAAAGAAACACATCACTCAATTGGAGCTATATTTTCATTCCGGACAAAGAGATCATGCTGAAGAGTTAGCTGAAGCTTTAAAGCCGTCTCTGAATTTGGAATACTTAACAGTAAGTTGCTATCTGGGCACAAAAAGTCCAAGTTGGCTCATGTCACTTACTGCTCTGAAACAACTGTATCTATTTCGTTGGAGCCGCTGTGAGCATTTGCCTCGCCTGGGGAAATTGCCTTGCCTTGAACTTCTGATGTTAATTGGTTTTTATAGAGTTAAAAGAGTGGGTGTTGAGTTTCTGGGGATGGCTGAGGTGATGATGCCATCTTCATCAATGCTTCCTATAATATTCCCTAAGCTGACAACTCTGTGGTTTCACGGGATGGCGAAATGGGAAGAATGGAATAATATTGGTCCAGATGAAGAGTTAATAATAATGCCATGTCTGACTTCTTTGGTAATCGATTCCTCACCAAAGTTGAAGGCATTACCGAATTTCATTCTAGAAAAGACGGCGTTGAGATTGACGATTTCCTATTGTGATGCTCTGGAACAATCTACCGTTACATAGAGATCATTCAGTTTGTTGAATTAATTTAGGTAATTAATTATTATTACATGTTCAATTTCCCCATTCGTAAATAATTTGGATACTGATGATCGATATGTTGCTTATTGTGAAAGTGAAACCAAGTAGAAAGAGTCAGTATGTTTCGTACGTTCTTGTTCTTCGTCCATGTGGAAAACATCGTATGGCACCAAACTGGTTAGTACTGTTTTTTCGTGTCAGTTTTTCTCTCTTGATTATCAACTTAGTTTATTTAACTGATCCATCTGCTATTTATGAGCAGCATCTGAATCAAATGGAGCATTGATGATGCCTTTAGTGGGTATAATTGGGTGAAGTTTTTTAATCAGGTTGGCGTAATACGAGAAGATCACTTGTCGGCTTTTATATGATTGTCTCGTGACTGCAGTCATATGTTAGGCATTTGGCTAACCACTTGGAACTCATATATTCTTCTTATGACTTAATTGGATCATTGTTTGGCTTGTTTCTTTTATAGCAGTAAGGATATGAATCTTGATCTACTGATATGTGACAATGTAAAGTGAGATTTCGCAAGTTAAATGCATCTTTAACTAAGATCTGAGCTGCAGGTCATTTTAATTACATGGTCAATATGTTACATGATCAAAATATCACTTTAAACAAAAGAAATGTGCTCTACTGCTCAGATTGTTGAAAAAAATGAGACTAACAAATGAGGAAGTGGTTACATTCAGCATTGTAACACATAGAGAAAGAGGTGTAAAAATTTGTTATCGGATATAATAGCAATCCCGTTGGGCCTTTCTGTAGCGGTGGCGTCTGGTGTCTTTTTCTTTGTAAAATGTGTTTGCATGTACAGTCTCTGAGAGGATCTTACTTGCAGGTAGTCATGTATGAAGATGAGCAAATGGGGTGTCCCTTTTAACTGTGAAAGTGGTACGTTCCTATAGAATGGTTTAGCCAAACATGTCCCAAGTTTAATTAACTGTTTATTGATCGATAATTCGTAGTGTGATTAAGAAAATTGCTTCCATAATTTCTTTAATTGTTTCGGTACTGATGATCGATATGTTTCTTATTGTGGAAGTGAAACCAAGGAGAAAGAGGAAGCATGTTTTGTTCTTGTTCTTCATCTATGTGGAACACATCATCTGACATCAAAATATATGGTTAGTATTTGCAGTCTATACTATGTTTTTGATCTCTTTGTGTCTTTTGTTTTTAAGGACAGACTCTTGATTATCAACCTAACTTGAGTTTGTGTCATTGATGCAATCTAGCTACTATAGGTGAGGAACATATGAATCAAATAGAACGGAGCATCGATAACGACTCAAGTGGCATAACTGGGTGAAATTTAAAGTACGGCTGGGGCATTGCGCCGAGCCAATAGGAGGCCATCACTCGTCAACGATTATTTTCTTTACACTAATCATACTACGGCTGGTGAAATTTATATATCTCTCTTCTGATTGGCCGGATAGACTACATTGTAACTGGAGGCCCCTGTTCTGAGCATGTGTTTGACTTGTGACAGTCGTACGTTAGGCATTTGGCTAACAACTTGGAATTCATATGTTCTTCTTATTCCTTAATTGGACCATTGTTTAGTATGATAGGAGTTCATATAATATGGTGTTTTCTTAGTTAAGCTATGTAAATTTTGAATTAAGCTATGATCAAGATCCTCTCAGTTAAATGTATTGTGTCTCAATTTAATTTTTTTGTGTTTTGTTGTGGTGAAGGTGTTAGCCTACTGGTTAAACACTCTAGACGGAATGATTTTCCTTTGTTATTTAATATGTAAGTGCAATAAAAAAAATAAAATTTATGTTTTCTTTTCATTTTTTTTTTTATAGCGTGTTTTCTTTTCGGTTTAACATTATAAAATGGTTGAATACATAAAATTCGGGTCCAAATAATCAATTGACCCGTAGATTTTTAAGGATGTTTTATTAGCTTCATTAATTTGGTTATTATCAAGGGACTTGATCCTAAGACACCGTACAAATCGACACACTTTGTTATTGTAAGTGTTATGCTTATTGTGACACGGTATGAAATGACACGTCAATTTTCAAGTAAGGTTCGTGTCAACTCAAAAAACACAAACATTTTCAAAAATTGTATTCACAAGTTGGTCCTTTATTCATATCTAATTGGAGGATTATTTTTTTTAAAGTCCAATGTTGTTGCAGTCCCTTGAAATTGTCCATTTTGATCACTTTACCCATCAACTTTCAAAAGTACCAGTTTATCCCTGAAGTCCAAAAAGTTGTATTATTATTAGCAAGTTTAATATTTCTACTGACTTTCACAAAGAAAATAATGCATTCTCTCCATTTTGTAGTAAATTTTTTTACTGGTCATTTTTTTTATTTTTGGTAAAAATGGTTAGAATTTTGTCAATTATGCTTTATACTTATATAGTTTTAAAAAAACAACTAAGATAAGAGAAATTAACGGGAGGAAAAATCAGTATTTTGCATACTATAATAAATGATATATTAATTTCACATATTTTTACAAAAACAACTAACATTTAAAAACGGAGGGACTACTATATAGACTAAACTACATTGTTGAACTGGAAAAACATTATGAACCTAATCACGAAATTTTCTAAATTTAGCCCTTATTAATATGTAGACTGTAATTTCAGTGTAAACTGTTATCGAGATTTATGATTTGTGATGACTTCATGAGTGGATAAGCATAAGCCTACATTTAACTAAACTTTTTTATTAAAAGAAAAAGAATTAATTACTTTGGTGTGATATAATATCGGAAATCCAAAGAAAAAGGCAGACAAATGAATATAAAAAAAGACCGGGAACTTGACTAATCGGTAATAATTTTGAGAACAGTCCGATGGCAGTAGAAGTCGATGAGAATGACCTCAAGGCCGCCGGCGCCGACCTACTTTCCGACGGCCGCGACGGCGTTCGTGTCCATGGTTGGGAGATCGCTTCTCACAAGGGCACCATCCTCAAATCTTCCACTCTCGAACAGTACTTTCTCTCTTTTTTTTTCCATTCTTCATATTTTTGTATGAAATTAATTGCTTGATTGAGGGCAAAATTGGCATATACTGAAATTATATACTCAATTTCATTATCTCATTTCAATTTTGTGTATTTGCTTTTCCGAATTTAGGTTTAAATTGATGATTGAGATGTTTTCAGGTGGGAAAAGGATCTTCAGACGTCTCACTTACCGGAGATGGTTTTCGGGGACAGTTGTTTAGTTCTTAAACACTTAAAAAGCGGTACCAAAATTCATTTTAATGCGTTTGATGCTCTTACCGGCTGGAAGCAGGAAGCTTTACCGCCTGTTGAAGTTCCGGCTGCTGCTCAATGGAAATTCAGAAGGTAATTTAGGACTTAAATTGTATCTATGGACTTATTTACGGAGATAAAAAAAAGCATCAAATACGGAGCAACTAAAATGATTGTAGAACTTACTAATCTAATTGCATAGTTATAGCGTTTAGAGAGAAGGAATGACACCTTTGTCCTGCAATTGATCGAAAGAGGTGTGCTCTATTGCTAAGATTGTTTCGCATTATATGTTGAAAATAATGAGTAAAACAAGTGAGATAGTTGTTATAGTACATTGAAGAGTTCAGGGTTGTGACACAAGTCTTTATTATTGTTGGTTTATTTCCTGCATATGAGATGTGAAGATGATTGCCAAGAGCTTTAGTAACTCGTGGAGAAAGAGGTGTATAAATTTGTTATTGGGTACATTAGTTATTCAATTGGTCCTTTCTGTAGAAAGTTGCTTCTGGTGTGTTTGCATCTACAGTCTCTGAACATATGATTTGAAGTTGTCAAAGCCTAGAATTCCCAATTTATTTAATCTCGGTGTTATCTTTGAGTGATACCTAATTCTAAGACAGTAGTAATATCAAATTGTAGGGCTTTAGCCACCTTAACCAATTGCAATATCAATTTCTTGATAAATTTAGGAGTGATTTACATAATACTGTCTGTTTTGTTCTGTTAATAATAAGCAAGGTTAGGAGCAACTTTGCTCTTCATATGAGCTCGTTGGTAACATAAGCTGTGATATGCAATACACAGAATGCTTTAACCACTTTTTCCAGTCCTCTTTTCATGGTCTGATGGTGGAATTGTGATAACTTGTTGCATCATTTCAGTAGCTTGCATTTAAACAATTTTGTTGTTGATAAAGATAATTGGTTGCATCATTTCACATAATCAATTACAGCCACTCCAATTTTATTTTATATTTTTATTCTCTTTTCCTTGAATGTCTTTCATTCTCTTTATTCCCTCTTTCTTTTTTTTCTTTAACTGATATAACAGAGTTTACCGACCGAAAGATATATATCTCTTGCCTCACGTAGCAACTGTTGTGAATTTGCAGCAAACCATCTGAACAGGTGATACTAGATTATGACTATACATTCACAACACCATATCGTGGAAGTGAAACCATTGAGCTGGAGAAGGTATGTCTTTTTCTTCATCTCTTTGGAAACACAGAGTCATGAAGCAGCAAAATGCTAGTCTTTTAAGACCATGCTTCTGAGGACTTTGTCTATGGGTTGTTATTGTCCTCCCCATTCTTCAGGAGCTATATACTTGCTGCAACTTTTTCCCTTTAACCTCTTTTTTAAGTTCTCAAACCGTTCATCCTTCTCATTCTTTTATGGTGCCTTTGGTTTTCTATCCTATCCCCTTGCATTGCATTATCATTGTTTGGTGCAGTGACTAGAATTTTTCAGAAATTGTATTTTTGATGCAAGATCTATGGACCAATGGGAAGTGGTTGAATTTAGAGTTTGAGATATGGGGTTTCCAATAGTGTTGCCTTTATAAAACTCAATATATTATAGAAAGTGATGGTGCCATCCCTGGTATTGTAATCAGAATGGAAGCAGTGAAATCTCTGAAACAAGCTCACTTTGTTGGGAGGATTGCAAGGAGCAAATTGATGTGGTTTCCCTAGCATCAAAAGAGCCCATTCTTTTCTATGATGAGGTACTCAATCTACCATTGCAAAGTTCCATGTATACATCATGGTCGTGGTTGTGCGCCTGCCACAATAATAGTAGTCTGTTTCAAAATGCAGGTAGTCTTGTACGAAGATGAGCTAGCTGATAATGGGGTGTCCCTTTTAACTGTGAAAGTGGTATGTGCCTATAAAATGGTCATTTCATGAGGCAATTTACTTCAAAAAGTAAAATAAAAGGTGCAGATAATGAAAAGTTGACATTCTGGTTTTGCAGAGAGTCATGCCAAGTGGTTGGTTTCTCCTCTTGCGTTTTTGGGTGAGTTGTTTGATCTTATCCTGGCTGTGTGAAGTGTGAAACCTTTTCCATATAAGACATCTACCGATGCAGAATCTCTCTGTTCACCTCTTATGTTGTGTACATGCTTGTGCGCATAGAGAATGATTTACCTGCTTGAGTTCTAGAATGTTGAATATCTTTTGTTAATACATAGCCAGTTTCTTGCCACCTTTATGAAAGCGGTATAGGGGTAACTAGAAATGACATTATTCACTTTTCCCATTGTTTTCCATCTGCAAATACCTTTTATTGTGTTATCTAATTTTCATTTCTCTTTTCCGGTTATGGTCACAGCTTAGAGTTGACGGAGTCTTGATGAGATTGAGGGACACCCGCATGCATTGCGTTTTTGGTGATAGTGGTTACCCTACCATTCTTCGAGAAAGCTGCTGGAGAGAAACCACCTTTCAATCTATTTCTGCTGTAAGCTCTCTCTCTCTCTCTCTCTCTCTCTCTCTCTCTCTCTCTCTCTCTCTCTCTCTCTCTCTCTCACGTGTTTGCATTCCATGCATATTTCTGCTTTTATGATGGATGGCTTGTCATTTTAATTTTCATACTTACATGTTACTTTATATTCCCAGTCATGGAACCATATCTTTGTAGTTTCCACTTGTATTTAAAACATCTGCACTGGGTCTCAAGGGGAAAAATCGAAAAGGTAAGAGGACGTAAATAAGAAAAAACAGACTGAAGAAACCAGAGAGTGTGGCGAGCTACAAGCTTGAACTTTTAGGTTGAGTGTTTGATGATGTCATAGAAAATGCTACCAATCCCAGATTTATGTAGATTGAGTCTTGCTGGGCCATAATATAGTAAAAGTTCCGGCACTTGGTAAGATGGGATTGCCTGTCCATATTTTGTTGGACTCTGGCCTGCTCTTATATATGTGGTGGATTGTGTTAGAGTTGTAGAACTAATCGTGCATCCAACACCCATTAGTTTGAGCTTTTAGATTGAGTGTTTCTTTGACTCCCTGCATATTTATAGTGTAAGGTCAGTATCATCTGAATCCAAGAAACTTAAGATGTAAGAATTTTCTGTTTAAGCAAATGATGTGTATTATCAATATTACCTTTCACATTATGAGTGGGTTCGCTTACGCATTCTTTTTGGTATTTGGCACTTTAGTTAAATGTCTTACTTTCCCAGTGAAGTGACATGACGAGTTTTTTTTCTGATGTCTATCTAACTGAGCAAGTCTTGGTTTCTAAATATTGTTTCGATTTTGATTTTACGGTGCAGAAAGGGTATCCTTCTGATATTGCTGCATATAGTGATCCAAGTAGTATCAGCCAGAGGCTGCCTATCATCTCGCAAAAGACCCAAAAGCTTAAAATCTGTGGTAATTCGTAAGCCTGTAATTTTCTTCATGAAAAGTATTTATGTTGTTCCAAATTTTTCATGGAGAAATCACATTCCGTTATGTGGATTGTATTTGCAAATGCTTTTCCATTTTTCTTTACTCGGTACCTGTTTAAATTAGTGAAATATTTGAATGAATTTATATGTGAAAGAGCATAACACACTTAAGTGTTGTAAGCCAGGGTATCAATGAAAAACCTTTATTTCAAATCTCATATTCATTTCATCATTACAACGAAATGAGCTGGAAAATAGAAGTAAAAGGAAAGAGCATATGCATGAAATCACTTGGACAACCCAGCACGTATAAATAACTTCTGGATAACGATTGACCAAAGTAGATTTGAGTTAGAAATTGGAAAGCACTCACAGTAGTCAGTATGTGAAAAAGCAAAGTGAAATCTTTTACAAGGAAGGACCGCGTTTGAAAAGACTCTTTAGGATAAAAGTTGTAATTTTTTTGGGAACCTATAATGCTTTTTTAGGTTGCATCAACTGTAATATATGATAAGGTCTTAGTGCTTGGAGGACAGAATGTGCAATGAAAAGACAAGGACTAGTTAGGCATATAGTTATTTAGTAAATTAGATTAAAATCAGGTCAGTTTTGCACATGTTGACTTGCTGAACAATAATGATGGATCATTTTCTTTTAATATAATAGATCTGACCGGTCCAATTCTCCATCTTAATTCTACATTTTTGACAACCCATCTTTGTTTTCAGTAGAGTCCTTCCGTAGCATGTTTCTGTCCTCTTCCCCATTATTTGAAAAGAATGAGCCACCGGTTCACACAATATACTATTGTATCCCCCGAGCCAAATGGAGTGTGCTTATAGGAGTCAGATGCTTGTCGTAGAGACTCAAACTATAGATCTCGTCCATGAAGTTAATCATCACACCAACTGTCCAACCAATTGGGGGAAAATCAATAGATTCCTTTTTGAGAACAATTCACCCTTTCTCTGACGTTTGTATTGCGCTTCCTAAGTTGTATTTATTCTCTGCTTCTTACTTACTATTGCAAAGTCTTTTTGAAATAACTTCCATGAGAAGAAAGAAGAAGGCTTTAAGTGGGCCTCCTACCAATTGTCAATCAAACAGAGATTTAACAACTAGAAGAAAGATGTTCTTTGGAATCTTTCCTTTCTTCAAAACGAAATGAACATGCCTCTTTGGATATACTCCAATTCCGGCTATTCGTCACTTGAGGTTGTAGAATGTTCCAATGGTTGGGCTTTTCGGCCATTAGAGCCAGCATATGGTTATGGGTAGGCCATAAACGATATGGACTACGTTGGGGATAAGAGGAGGGGAGTTAGGTTTATTAACAAAAGTGTCAAAATGCTTATCATATTATAATCAATTCTATGCAGTCTATATATTTTACGTGATTATTTATGGTATAAATGATAAATAAATGATAATAGTCTCAAATGAGTTTTTGTTAATGTGCTTGACGTGTCTAGTAGGTTGTAATCAGCCTGTAAAAGGACAATCCATTATTATTTATGTCAGTTGTCAAATTCCCTTGATGGGGTCATAGCACAGGGTCAAAACTCTACACATTATAGGGACAACTAATTAAGTGATTGTAAAAAGTTGGATGTTTTTACTTATTTTACGACATTTGGAAAATATATCTTGTTAATTTAGGAAAATATATAATTTTAAAATAGAAGATACTGGCTGCATTGAAACCCATGATATTTCTCAACCATGAAGTATCCATTTTTTGAGCCTTATGGTGATTGAATGCTTCTGAAGTGTTGACACGACAACACGATTTACATAGATAGTTGGTCTGATACAACCCTTTGGATACAATTATAGAATATATAGATCACATAAATAACAAGACAATCCATTTTGGCTCACCTGGACCTACTAACTGTTTGAGCCTTCTAGGATTGAACTTCTGAGGACCTGACTACAATTTTAGCCTCATAACTTATTATTTATGCCCCTGAAGAACTGCTACTATACGCATATGGAATATGTGCTTTGCTGCCCATGTTTGCAAATTACATGATGGAAAGTAGGGTAAAATTACAGATGTATTGAAATATGAAACAGCTCTCTGGGATAATTCATTTCTAAGTAGACATGACCGGGTTTGTGTGCGAAGCATAAACAGAAGACCATTCTTGATGTGTAGTTTGAACTTTTCAAATGGGGCAGTTGCCTTCCTATGCTAGTTTAAGTAGTTTCTGCAGTAGAAAGATGAAGTTCTGACCTGTTGCAATAGAAGTAACATGACTAAAACTTCTGAACTGGAAAAGTCGGTTTGTCTAGAGTCGAAGGTTCAAATCAAGGTTGGGTGTTTCTGTCGGAGGATCCGGTGGAAGTCTATGGTCTAATCGAATGCTTCCTGGCCACATCATATCCATTGCATCCGCAAGAGTGAAGGACATACATGCCATTCTAAACCCTCCTTCAGCTTCTTGAAACCTTGGTGAAATGGAAATTCCATTCGTACTCGGTTTGTGCACTAGTGAATGAGGTCGGACTCCTAGTGATCTGTTGTTCATTGGAGCATTCATAGGCCATTTCATTGCCGGCATCATCCTCCGGGATTGGTATCTTTTGGTAGCACCTCGCTCTCTTTTGTGAGCATTTTGATGACCCCCGAGCGCCTGCGAACTATAGAAGTTTCTATCGCAAAAACTGCAGGAGAAAACCTTGCTAGAAGTAGGACGTCCTGGCTGGAATTCTGTATCGCCTGAATTCGCATTTCCATTCCCACTTAGGCTCAAACTCAACCACTCTTCTGGATTGCTGCAATCATATCCTTCATTATTGTTGTTTTCGATTCCATCTTGGTGTTGTTTGTTTGTTGTTATTTCGTTGAATTCGTCTTCATTGAAAATCATTTTTCTCCAAATATTAGAATTGCTTCTTTTTTGCAGAGTGTTAGAGGAAGATGAATTATGAGTGCAGAAAAAGGTGGAGTTGTTGGGAGACTTTGAAAAGGTTGGATCAAAGTGAGGAAATAAATAGACTAAGGTATTACATGTGTGAACAAAAGTTAGTTTGGATAGTTATAAAGGATAATTGGACAAAGACAAAACTAAACAATGTGTTTTCTTGTGGTTTAAAAGTTTACAAATGCAGGTCTGAGATTTTCGGAATCTACAAAAATAGACTTTCACTAAAACCGATGTACAAGAGTTATTATTATTAGTGTTTTTATATGTTAGGATATATGAAACGATGAGTCATTGGAGATACGTTCTAAATGTTTATCCTGCAGAATGATTAGTGAAAAGTTTGTCTAGTAGATAGACGAATCCTCAAACCAATGTTTGCAAACTATTAAACTAAGAGAAGTTCATTACTGATGTTCGAAACTACAAGGTTTATTTTCGCAATATCATTTCAATATAGTGAACCCACTTGAATGATGCTCAGTGGTCCATGTGACAATGTTAGTGTCATGTTTCCTCTTGCCTTAGTCAAGCTTAGGATTCCCCACTTGAATTCTCTTCATCTTTTTCCTTTCTTCAAATGTAACCAACTTTATATTTTTCTCCTTTTAGAGTAACCAAAGATCCCCCAAGATTTGCCAATGACACAAACAATGGTGTTATCTAAGGTCAAAAATACCAAGAAAACCTTTTATGTTCATGTAAACATATCAAGAAAAAGTTTCTGCTTTTTTCTATCTTGGTGTGCTGGCTTTTACGTACTGCTTTAGTAGGTGATTGGTAGATCCATAGGCACATAAAAGATATACATGTACTTGAATGAAATGTCTTTGTGAAACTTCTGTGTGTGTTTAAGTAGAAATGATCTTCAATAACAGACAAGCTAAAAAGAAGTTAGAGTGTCTAGTAGTAAATTGTGTCATCTCAAGTAGGTATTAAGCATAAACTCTGGTCGTGCATGTTTTATGTACCCATCACACTAATGAACTGTTAAGACCTAGCTTTAATGGAGAAAAATAGAGAAGAAGAAGAAGATCAGAGGTAGGAGAGAGAAAGGAGAGTTTAGAGAGAGAGAGAGAAAATTGGAGGGAAATTCTGTTAATTCTCATTGATAGATTGCCAAAGCATAGGCATGACCTTTTAATACGGTTACTCAACAACTCATCAAGACAGCTGGCACTAACTAACAGAATTGGCTAACAGCCTTATAGGGATAGAATTAAGTACTAGACCATATTAACCTTCTTTTTCCTACGATACGTAACAATACCTCCCCCATAAGAACCTTCTTGTCCCCAAGAATGGTAAAAATTTGGAAACTGGTGGCGAATAGTATCAGCATCCTCCCAGGTAGCATCCACAGCGGAATATCCTTCCCATTGAATGAGAAGTTGGAACTTAGTAACACTGCCAACTTGAGCATGTCGAGTATTCAAGACTTTCAGAGGAAGAATCACCCACTCAGCATCAACAAACGGAGGAAGTGTAGAAAGGACTGAAGTAGAAGGCTGCAGCTGCTTTTTAAGCAAAGACACATGAAAAACCGGGTGAATTTTGCAATCCGGAGGCAGCTGAAGCTTATAAGCAACTTTTCCCACCCGTTCTAATACTAGAAAAGGTCCATAGTATTTGGCTGCCAGCTTGAGTGAAGTACGGTTGGACAATGTATTCTGCCTATATGGTTGGAGCTTAAGGAAAACCATATCACCCACTACAAAGTTTCTAGCAGATCGATGCTTATCCGCAGTCTGTTTCATTCGATTCTGAGAAGAAGCTAAACAAGCCTTCAAATAGGAATTCATTTGCTCACGATCACTGAGAAATGTGTCCACCGCTGCCACAGATGTGGAAATAGAAGGAACGACGGGCAGTGAGGGAGCTTCACCATATAATGCCTGATAGGGACTCATCTTTATGGCACTATGAAAGCTGGTATTATACCAATATTCCGCAAGACTCAACCAATCTGCCCACCTCTTCGGAGTAAGAAAACACATACAACGAAGATAATTCTCTAAACATTGATTGAGGCGCTCCGTTTGGCCATCCGTTTGAGGATGATAAGCACTGCTAAATTGCAATGTAACACCTAGCAACTTCATCAACTCCTTCCAAAAGGAACCAGTGAAAATCTTATCTCGGTCCGAAGTGATGGTGCGAGGCATACCATGCAATTTAAAGACCTGATCAAGAAAGACTTTGGCAACTTTAGCTGCATCAAATGGATGAGAAAGAGGGATGAAATGACTGGACTTGGTAAATCTGTCGACAATAACCAAAATGGTATCAAACCCTCTAGATTTAGGCAGTTTTTCAATGAAGTCCATAGCGATATCCTTCCATGTTCCATCTGGAATGGGCAAGGGTTGGAGAAGACCCGGATAAGCGGAACGATCCGCCTTGCAACGGAGACAAGTATCACAAGTAGAAACCCATTGAATCACATCAATTTTCATTTTCGGCCAATAAAAATTTTGTTGTAGCCGAGAGAGTACCTTTGACCCCCGAATGCCCACCAATGTAAGAACTATGACAAGCTTGTATCACCCTTTGGCGTAGGTCAGTGTGTGCACCTATGTAAATTCGATGATTCATGCGAAGAATATCATTGGTTAAGGTATATTTAGGATGACTGGTTGGTTGGATGGATAGCTGCTGTAGTAAATTAGTATCAATGACATCCCCTTCATAGGAAGTCTTAACTTCCTCTAACCAAGTTGGTACCACAGTAGAAATTGCAAGTAGAGAACCAGCATCCTCCATTTGTCTAGACAACGCATCTGCCACCTTGTTCTCAGACCCCTTTTTATAATGAATTGAATACTCTAAGCCGAGTAATTTCGAAATGCCTTTATGCTGCAAATATGTATGAAGCTTCTGCTCGAGCAAATGCTTGATACTCTCATGATCCGTACAGATTATGAAAGGTGAATTTTCGAGGTAATGCCTCCAAGTAGTACAGGCTTGGAGTATGGCGAATAACTTTCTCTCATAAGCCGATAAGGCTTGATTACGGGGACTAAGGGTTTTTGAAAGGAAACAAAGTGGTTTACCTGCCTGCATGAGTACTGCCCCAATTCCAGTACCGCTAGCGTCACATTCTAACACGAATGGTTGTGTGAAATCAGGTAAGGAGAGAACCGGAGCCTCGGTCATCATTCTTTTAAGTGTTTGAAAAGCTGCAACAGCATCAGGACTCCAACAAAATTGATCCTTCTTCAATAAATCAGTCAAAGGTCTGCTGATTGTTCTATAACCCTTAATAAAACGACGATAATATCCCGTCAACTTGAGAAATCCTCTCAAACCCTTTAGAGTAGTGGGAATAGGCCAACTAACCATTGCTTCAATCTTAGTAGGATCGGTCGCAACCCCTTCTGCTGATATTATATGCCCTAAATATGTAACGGACGGAACTGCAATATCACATTTAGATCCCTTAGCAAATAATTGATGCCCCTCTAGAAGTTTGAAGACTATTTCCAAATGATGGAAGTGATCACTCTCGGAAGAACTGTAGATGAGGATATCATCGAAGAATACAAGTACAAACTGCCTCAGATATTGCTTGAATATAGTATTCATAAGGGACTGAAACGTTGCTGGGGCATTGGTCAAGCCGAAAGGCATGACTAAGAACTCATAATGACCTGAATGAGTGCGAAAAGCAGTCTTTGAAAAATCTGATAACTTCATACGAATCTGATGATAACCAGACCTGAGATCCAACTTTGTAAACACCTTTGCCCCTCGAAGTTCGTCAATAAGTTCTTGTATTACAGGAATAGGAAACTTATCCTTAACCGTAGCCTTATTAAGCTCCCTGTAATCGATGCAGAAACGCCAAGTGCCATCCTTCTTTTGGTGGTAAGAATAACGATAGGGTCGGACATTAATGGGTTCAGTAGATGATTTTAGAGGAATTTGATGGTCATGACTTCGTTGAGGTGGTAGGGATGTGGGCACTTGAAATAAGTGACTGTACCGCATAAGAAGGGGAAGGTATTTCGGAGGAGATTTTGGTAAGAGTTCCATTTTTGGTTTAGTTGCTACAGGCTGTGTTTCTGAAACTGATATAAGGAATAAGGTTGAAGAGATACCTTTCCATCCTTTGGTGATCAGCTTATTCATTGACTTAAGAGACATCAATTTCATGGACATCGCATCTCCCATTCCTTTCAACTCCACTTCTTTCTTACCTTGATGAACCAATAATCGGTTCCTGTCAAAATCAAACGTTACAGGGGTGTGCTTCCGCATCCAATCAGACCCCAATATGAGATCATAGTCTCCTAACTCCAAAACCCTAAGGTTAAAAGCAAACTTAGTATGATTCATAGTCCACCCACACTCTTGACACTTAGAACTCACTAGTAACTGCCTTCCATCAGCCACAGTCACTGCTGCTGGCTTAACTTTGAGAAGAGGAAGTTTTAAATCTTGAGTCAGCTTTAAGTCAATGAAGCTATGAGTGCTTCCACTATCAATTAGAATCATTATAGGTTTCTTCAACAATGTGCCCTTGAGCTTCAAAGTACCATTAGCCATTCCCCCATCTAAGGCATTTATGGATAAAGTGATTGGTTGTTTCTTCTATTATTTCTATTTCCTCTTCCATGAATTCCCCTTCTGGAAACTCTACTTCCTCACTTCCACTGATCACATTCAACTTCTTAGTCGTGCACTGATGGCCAGGGTAGTATTTATCACCACATTTCCAGCAAGCTCCTGGAATTCGTTTAAGAGGATTTGTGTTTAGGCTATGTTTATTTTCCATTGGTGGTTTGACAGTAGAACCAACAGTAATTCCTGTATATTGAGTGGAATAGGGAGGATTAGTAGTAGTATAAGGCCAAGGTTTATTTGTGTTTGGGGATCTGAAAGTAGGTTTGGGCTTGACAACATCAATCATGGTTTTTATGTGAGTTTCTTGGTATTTGGCTTGTTTAATGGCAGTATAGAGTGTAGTCGATTCAAACGATCTAACAGCAGATCGAATTTCTGGCTTTAATCCAGTGATGAAACTAGAGATATAAAAAGATTCAGAGTGATTAGGGTGAACCTTTTCCATTTTAAGCTTGATTTCCTCAAATTGCTCTTGATAAGTCAGAACTGTAGTCCCTTGCTTTAATTGTGATAACTGCTGCACTACATCTTCCACCTCGGCTTCCTGGAATCTCCTTTCAACCTCTAGAACAAATTCATTCCAAGAAATTCGAGGATTAGATGGGATCCACTTACGGTACCAACGCTCTGCTCGACCTTGCATATACAAACCAGCCAACATCACCTTCTTTTCGTCTGCCACTTCAAAGATTTCGAAGTATTTGTTACATTTACTCACCCACAGATCTACATTAATACCTTCAAAAACTGGAAGATCACATTTCGGAAGTAACTTGTTGAAATACGTAGTTCTCTCAGGTGGAGAAACTTGTTCGATCGGTGCAGGGGATGAAATAGGAACGCTGCCTAGAATTCCTCTTCCAGCATTAACATTAAAGCTTGAAATCGCTGGTGGATCAGAAGTAACCTGGACGAGTTTGGTGAGTGTAGTCAATGCGTGATGAAATCTGTCATCCATGGATTTTGTAGAATCCATCTGTTCTCTTCTTAATCGAATCTGCTCAGCAATCAGATCTTCGATTCTCTTTTGCTGCTCAGTTTGTTGATCGCAAATCTTATCTAACCTTTCCGCCGTATGCTCCAATCGCTCATGAAACTGAGTTGTGAGAGTTTTGATCTGTTCTTCTAGAGCTTCCATGGCTTGTTGATTTTTCTTTCGAGTTACAGGCACGGTTGTATTAAACATTCCAGAACAAAAAATTGGCCGGAGAACCGAGTGGCTCTGATACCAGTGTTAAGACCTAGCTTTAATGGAGAAAAATAGAGAAGAAGAAGAAGAAGATCAGAGGTAGGAGAGAGAAAGGAGAGTTTAGAGAGAGAGAGAGAGAGAAAATTGGAGGGAAATTCTGTTAATTCTCATTGATAGATTGCCAAAGCATAGGCATGACCTTTTAATACGGTTACACAACAACTCATCAAGACAGCTGGCACTAACTAACAGAATTGGCTAACAGCCTTACAGGGATAGAATTAAGTACTAGACCATATTAACCTTCTTTTTCCTACGATACGTAACATGAACTTTAGTCACTCTCTCCATTTTCCGATGAATGATTCAATTCATTCCTGATTCTATTGTCATCCATAGAGATTGTTTATTGCTTAGTTTTTTTTCATCTCGATTCATTAGAGAGTTAGCATATTTTACTTCCCATAAGTTGATGTAGGGGAATCACTATCCAATAATAAACTTGCCAAGACAAAATTGAGTGTCTAGTAATGAATTGTGTCATGTCAAGTAGGTATTAGGCATAAATTGTGATTCCACGTCTTATGTATCCATCATATTCATAAATTTTGGTCACTTTCTGCATACTCTGTGCATTCTCGATGTATGATTCAGTTCATTCATGATTCTATCGGCAATATGAAAGGATTGTTCATTGTTTGTTTTTCGATTCATTAGATAATTAACTTATCTTACTTCCCATCAGTTGGTGTTGAGAATCACTCAATAACAAGACAAAGTTTAGTGTCCTGTAGTGAATTGTGACATGTCAAGTAGTAATTGGGCATAAATCATGGATTGTACATGTTTTATGTACCTTGGTCTGCTTTCTGCATTACTGATACATGATTCAATTCATTCATTGTTTCTATTGGCATCTCACTGGAACTGTTCATCGCTTGGTTTTTTTCATCTGAATTCATTAGATATCATATCTTACTTCCCATTAGTTGGTGCAACAGAACTATCCAATAGCAAACATGTCAAGACAAAATTGTGTCTAGTAGTAAATTGCCTCATCAAATAGGTGTTAGACAAAAAGAAGTCACTAAAGGTTAATGCATTTTCACTGCAAGATTGTATGATGGGGATTTTGAATATGCCCAAAAAACTTGCAAATAATTATATAAAAAAACAAAGTAATTTGCTATTTTTGGCACTATTCCCTTCCAGCAGGAGATCAAATTTAAATCTAATCATGCCGGGATTTCAATTTCATAGCTTTATTTAGTGGATGTTGCATTTATTTAGAGCCATTTCTTGTACTTGATTTTTTCAACCTAAAATTTTGGGGTGATTGTCCCTTTTCTATAAGGACAATCTGAAATAATATTACTTTATACAGTTTTGATATGAGGTTATAAAATCCCATGAATTTTCAGATAAAAGTTAAGCTAAAATTGAGGATTTTAAACACGTCAACGTTGGTTTGTAAGATCAAACAAGGATAACAAAAACTTTAGATTTTTCTAGAAGGCATTGTGTGTTTATTACAAGTTTTAATTTATGCTTATTTCTTTCATGAATATTGGTACACTTTTTAAAAAAAAATAGCGCAATTACGCGTACATTAAATAGTAAGTAAAAATTATGTATCCTGGTGTCATTCGAACTATTGACCATTTCTTATCAACTTGAAATGTCGGTACACCTAGGTTGTGTTCTTTATGTTTTATCAGTAAGTTATTTCAGTTCTATTCAGCTCAGTAATTTTCATTCAGTGAATGCACTTCAATTCAGTTGAATTCAGTCATAAAGAACATGGCCTTAGATTTGTTTATTTGAATATAAACATTTACACTTATATGACTGAGAAAGTTATGTATCGGAACCGTATTCAAGGTAGAAGAATATTTCTTTATTATTAATTATAGGGCAATTACACGAAAAAAAATTAAAAAAAATGTAAAATGTGAAATATAATTTAAACTTCAAGTTACTATGAGTAATCTTTACTCCACTTTATATTATTATTAATATTATGAATATTACTCCCTCCATTCTCTTATATTTGACGTTTAAAGATTGGGAACAAAAATCAAGAAACCATTTAATATGGTATTGAAATGTCAAAGTTGTCCTTTATTTCTCTTTTTAATATAGCATTAAATCAAGAAACATTAAATGTAGACATTAATTGGTAGGGATAAAAATGAGAAAAAGAGGCCAAAATAACTAAAACGTCATCTAATTGTGAATATATGTACAACACTAAAACGTCAATTATAAGAGAATGGAATGGAGGGAGTATCATTATTTTATATATATATATATATATATATATATATATATATATATATATATATATATATTCGGTGTGATCCGACTCTTAAATAACAAAAATTTGGTTTATATATCTATCATCTATTTAGTTTCCAACAAATGTCATTTACGAGTCTTGTTATCTCCCACACAGACATTTCTATTGTTAAAGGTAATTGATTTCTTAGTCAACATATATTTTACGGTTTCTGTATTTTTAAAAATACATTTATGATTTATATACGAGGTCTCAATCTGTTATTATTATTATTATTATTATTATTATTATTATTCTTATTGTTATTATTTACTATAATTATTATTATTATTTGTGTAACTGCACTTATATTAATAATATGTATTCTACAAAAAATTTTATGTTTACTTTATTTTTTCAAAGTAATTATTACTTTGTTTTGTCCACTATTAAATATATGGATTAAAAACTAATCTAATAGTAAATAAAATAAAATAAAATAAAGTCAAACCAAGTATATCAAAAATAAAGTAACCATAGCCTAGACTTCCACTCTACGTCTCAAGTTATTCAAACCCATGATTTTTCCGGTTATAGTAAAACTATCAAACTAAGACATTTGCCAAGATAATGAAAGGGACTTGAAGCCCAACAATATGATAGTTAAAAATACAGTAACTAACAAATTATTGCCTGTTATTTAAATCCTATTAATGAAAGAGACTTAAAGCCAACCAGGATAAAGTTATTTGAAGCACTAAAAACATAAAGTTTTACTATTATTTTGGAAAGAATACATTTTAAAAGAAAATTTTCATTTTAAGTAATTGGAGGTTGAAAACTGTCAAACTATATTTGTTTGTTTAGAAAATATCACCACTTTTACTACCAAATTATAATATTTGTTCAGGGACCAAAACTGTGATTTGTGCTTGATACTTAAGGGTAAATCCGTAATTTAAATGAAATAAGAGATTAAGCTGTTGAATATATAATAAAAATTAAGGATCTTAGCACACATTATTAAAAATGATAAGACTATATAGTGTATTTTATCATAATATGAAGACTATTTTATCCTATATACACACACTTGTATACCTCCTAATAGCAAGCATAATAATCAACTAATGTGCCTAATGTTACATGATATTAGAAATATATATTCAATATCAGATTTCTCGTGTTATTTACTTCACATTCCAAATGATTCTAACATTTAAGTGAATTACATATTAAGAACGCTTAGGTGCTCGTCATCTCTATCTTTGGCCATGTTCAACCAACCAATTTAGAGTACTAAAAGATGTCAGACACTAGTCGGATGGTCAAGGACCATCGAAGACTAATCAAAAATTAGTTATGGATCAGCTTTTGAGCATCTAGACGGTGTAATGAGACCAAATAAAATTTTTGATTTAAGCGTCTCTTTGAGGCATTCATAACTAGATAACCTTCGATTACAATAACGATATTACCATTGGAGCTCGGAAATAAAAAATCTAACTAATATGACATATAATTATTAGTCATCATTATATTATAGGATAATAATAAAATTTTAAAAGGAAAAATGTATATCAAATTTGGCTGATTGAACTAGTTAGAATAGTCCAATAAACATTTTTCTTATTTTCAATTTATGATTCAGTTCATTTATTTTCTCGTTGCCATCTTTTACTGTCTTTCTTGTTTAATTAAAACTTTTCTAACAATATATCATCACTTCAAAACTATTATTCTCCAAATCTATGATAATGCTGATAGAAAATTTCTTGAAAGAGATGTCATGTTTATGAGTATATTGTCATAATTAAGAATATGACACAAAAAAGAAAAGGTTCTAGTCATGGTGCATATATCAGTGGTTTTAAACAGGAAGTGTTCAAATGATAGAGGATAATGATGCAATATAAAGAAGCCAAGTGGCATTTAGCCCCCACTTCAACTTTCAATCAACTTCCATAAAGAAAACAATAATTAAATATGTGTTTGATCCATTAACTAATTGCTACTGTTTTTGGATTTGCTTTTTCTATTTTTAACTTTTGTTGGAGAAATTAAAATTTCCTGTTATAGTATGAAATATCTGAATCTTGGCTGGATGGTAAGAAAATAGCTCAATTCAACACTTTTCTAAGAAAACGCCAACAGATTAAATCAACTACCGTAAATTTAAGCTAAGATTTCTACCATATACAAAGTTGATCTGTGTTGGTTCCACACTCAAAAAACGATGAAGGACTTGATCGGTTTATATCATCGTGCCAGGAAAGCCAAAGTAGGAGAAAACTCATATTGAGATAGAATTATGTTAGGTTCATTATGATAGAAAGTTACTAAAATGAATTGAAGTGTATTTATTGAAGTGAAATTATTGAAAATTTGTAAATTGAAATGAACTATTGATATGTTATGAAGAACATGACTTTATACGTACATGCTTTCAACAACTATTTACTCTATCCCTAACTACCCAACGTT
The DNA here is from genome assembly GCA_028411795.1 of Euphorbia peplus. Lineage (NCBI taxonomy): Eukaryota > Viridiplantae > Streptophyta > Magnoliopsida > Malpighiales > Euphorbiaceae > Euphorbia > Euphorbia peplus. The sequence goes on along the minus strand of CP110837.1, from coordinate 2,310,994 downwards.
GACCTTGAATAAAAGAACTGATGATTTATAGTTAGAGTTTAATTTCTATTTGTTTATGACTTAATCTATTATAAGTTTATTCGATTTAGGCCTCATTCTTTATGTTGAACTGAAGTGAATTGAATATTACTAAATTGGCTTAATTTGACTCAACTAAGCTGAATTTTGTTCTTTGTAACCGAAATTTACTGAATCACATCAGAAATAAATCTACATTGCAAATAGTAGGCTGCTCAAAGCCAGTCCACCTAAGCTGGTGCCTAGGGCCCCAAAAAAATTAAGGGCTCCCATTTCCCAATTATACCCGTATATGTATGGCCAATATTGAATTCTAGTAATTGTTTTAATCCTCGAATTAAATGAAAGCCCTACATGTTTTCACAATAAAGAAAAATTATAGCCTCCATCTTATTGACAATATTCGAAATCCCCAACCCGTCTGCCATATGCGAACAACCCCCAGTTTGCTTCTTCTTTTTCTTTTTTCTTCTTCTTCAATATTTTGCTTCTTCGACCACATTTATCTGCACCTTAATGACTTAACTATAGTTCATTAGATTTAATCTTACGACTTTTATATAATTAAGGAAAACAATCTAGAGCACTCTCGAATTATGGTACTCCTTGAAAATATAAAAAAATGACAGGTTGATACGAAAATATTTACGATATAATAAACAACATGAAAATCTAATTCTTATATTTTTGGAACACATTGTTAGTCTTTCCATTTTGAATAAATTCAATACTTTCCTCCTTCTACGGCCTTATACGGAGGACGAAATGGCGTGTTACATATAAATATAAGTACATTTGGACCATATCGTGAGTTTTGAGAAACAATGAGGGTTGGTATACTATAAAGACTAATAAATTAAGTATAAAAATGATAATAGCGTCAAACAAGTTGTTTTTTAAATTTGTTAGGTTGTAATTAACCTGTAAAAGGTCAATTTATTAACTGAAATTTGTATTCTTTATGTCAGTTGTCAAAATTCCCTTGACGGGGGTCATAGCACAAGGTCAAAACTCTACACATTAGAGAGACAGCTAATTCACTTGTTTAATATTTTTTTTATATTTCATGACATTTGAAAATTATATCTTGTTAATTTAGGGCAAATATCTAATTTGAAAATAGAACATACTGCATTGGAACGCATGATAGTTTTCAACCATGAAATATCCATTTATTTAAGCCTTAGGGTGATTGAATTGAGCTTCTGAAGTCCCGATTAAGACCGTGAGTACACGATATCACGATTTATAAAGATAGTTTGACTAGAGTCGAAGGTCTAAGTCAAGGTTGTGTATTTCTGACACAGGCTCTAGTAGAAGTCTATGATCTAACCAAAAGCTATCTGGCCACATCATTTCCATTGCGTCCGCGAGAGTAAAGGGCATACAGGCCATTCCAAACCCCGCATCAGCTTCGTGAAACCTCGGTGAAATGGAAGTTCCATCCCTACTCGGCTTGTGCACAAGTGAATGAGATTGGACTCCTAGTGATTTGTTGTTCATTGGAGCATTCATAGGCCAATTCATTGTAGGCATCATCCTCCTGGATCGGTATGTTTTGGAGCATTCATAGGCCAATTCTCTCTCCTTTGTGAGCATTTTGATGACCCCCGAGCGCCTGCGGAGTATAGAACTTTCTAATGCAAAAGTTGCAGGAGAAAACTCTTTCAAAAGTAGGAGGTTCGGTATCACCTTGTGTTGAGATTGAATTCCCATCTCCATTCCCACCTAGGCTCAAACTCAACCACTCTTCCGGATTGCTGCTATCATCGTATCCTACATTGTGGCTGGTTTCTAGTTCATCTTGGTGTAGTTTGTTCGTTGTTATTTCGTTGAATTCGTCTTTCGTGAAAGTCATTTTTATGCAAATATTAGAACTGCTTATTTTCTGCAGAGTGTAATTAGGAGAGAATTTTGAAGAGTGGGGGAATAAATGGACTAAGGTATTCTTTTCTTTTTGAAAGTAGGACTAAGGTATTCTATTTGTGAAAAAAAGAAAATTAGTTTAGATATTTATAGTGGATCACTGGATAAAGAAAAAATAAAACAATGTGGTTTCGTATATTTACAAAGAAATTGTTGTAGTATAAAAGTTTACAAATGCATGTCTGATGTTTTCGGAATTTACAAAAATAAACTTTACTAAAACCAATATACAAGAGTTTATTATTTTAAGTGTTTTATATGTGAGGAGGGATACCTATGAGACAAACCTTTGGAGATTTTTTCTGAATGTTTAGGTTTAAATATATAAACAGTCACTTGAACTTGTCCATTTTTTTCACTTAGCGCTCTCAACTTAAAGGACAATCTATTAACCACCTGAACTTGTATTTTCTTTTTCATTTGGCCACCTCAACTTGTCAAATATGACTCATTTTGTCCATTTGTACTGACATGACATAATATAAGTGGTAATAAAAAATTCATGCCACATCAGCATAAAGGGAGCAGAGTGGGTCACATTTATAAGTTGAGGAGGTTAAATAAAAAAACATTACAAGTTCAGGAAGCTAAATGAAAAACAATTACAAATTCAGGTGGCTAATAGATTGTCCCTCAACTTGAGGAGGCTAACTGAAAAAATAGACAAATTTAAAAGACGATATATGTATAAAGTCGAATGTTTATCCAGAAAACTGAAATGATTTTAATGAAACTTTATCTTCGTAAATAGAGAAATTCTCGTATTGACGTTTGCAAACTTTTAAATAACAAGCGTTTCATTGTAGTAAAAGTTTGGAACTACAAGATTTATTTGAACCCACTTGATTGATGCTTATGTCATGAGACAATGTTTATGTCATGTTTACTATTGCCTTCTTTTTCCTTTCTTCAGATCTAACCAACTATACATTGCTCTCTTTTTGGAGCAACCAAAGATCCCTCCAAGATTTGCAAATGCAACAGACAAAAGTGTTATCCAAGGTCAAATTACCAAGAAAACATTTTATCTTCTAAGTAAACATATCAACGAAAAGTTTCTTCTTTTCTCTATCTTGGTATGCTGGCTTTTTACGGGGCGTTTGTTTCAAATTGGGGATGAGATGAGATGGAGAAGGAGGTTGAGATGAAATTAAAAATAAGGAGATGAGATGAAAAAGGTAAATAGAGTTTAGTTGGCCCTTGTTTGTTTTAAGGGATGAGATGGGAGTTAAAAATATGGAGATTACTAAATTACCCCTAATTTCAAAATTTTAAAGGATATAAATGGTTTCAATTTCTTCCGCCTTCCTCCTCCAATTTCACGTTGCAGCCAACTTGCCCACCCCTAATCCTTCGAACTTCCCTTCCGGGCATCAATGTCCGGCGAACAAAACTCGCCGGCGTCATCTAAGTCTTTGCCGCCTCCACCTTCCTCCCCCAATTTCACGCAACAAAGCCAACTTCTCATCTCCAATCCTTCGAATTTCCCCTCCACTAATATCGTCGGCGTCAATATCCGGCGAACAAAATTCGCCGGCGTTATCCAAGTCTAAACTAAATACTTAATGTAATCGTATTGAATCGTATTTCAGATAATACGATAGCCTAAATATAAACTGCATATAAACTGTAATCGTATTGAATCGCATTTCAGATAATACGATAGCCTGAATATAAACTACATATCTACTCCAATCGTATTGAATCGTATTTCGAATAATAAGATAGCCTAAATATAAATTGCATACATTCTTCAATCGTATTGAATCTTATACGAAATAAAAAAAATATCAATCGTATTCAACTACATTTAATCTTCAAATTAGCATAAACAGATGGCAAATAAGTTTGTGCCACAAAGTAGCTTACAAAAATTTATCCAAAAACTATGGTGGCAAACCAACAAAAACAAAATACATCTACATGTTGGCTATAAGCAATTTCAATTTCGGCGAAAAAGACGTCAACGGAGGGCGGAGCAGAAATCGCCAAGGGGAGGAGAGGGGGTTAGGGCGGCTGAAAATGTGAAAATGAGGAAAAGAGGTGTGTTTTAGGGTTTTGTTGTCAAAGGGATATAGGGGGAATTTTTTTATTTCTGCAAGGTTAACTTAGACTTTTTCCCCTCATTTACATTTCCATCTCAACCCAATTTTCTTGTAACACCCCCCCCCCCCCCCCCCCCCCCCCCCCCCCCGTCCTAGAAAATGAGGTATGAGATGGAAATATTTTCCTATCTCCCCCCCTCCATACCTCCAAACAAACACAGCATTCACCATCTCCCTCCTCTCATCCCCATCTTCCCCATCTCATACCCCCAACCAAACGCCCCGTTAAGGTACTTGGTTTTAGTAGGTGATTGGTAGATCCATAGGCACATACAAGAATATACATGTAATTGGCTTTTAAATGACTTTATGAAGCTTTTCTGTGTGGTTTGAGTATGAATAGTTTTTATTCGCTTAAACTATATGTCGGGATTATATGGAAACTTGATGTTATTTCAATTTATAGTTTGATTCGCGGAATAAAATATAGTTAATCTATGGAATAAAATTTGTCCGAATGGAACATGTATTTCTTAAAAATACACATACAAAAATATACATACATGTGTTTATTTTATTTTTTTTGATAAATACATGTGTTTATTTGATGGTATTTGGTGATGATAATAACTAAATTTGTATATTAACCTTGATAGGAATGATTGTTAACATTTCTTACATCCCGCAAGTTGGTGCATGAGATTCGCTATCCAATAGCAAACAAGTCAACACAAAATTGAGTGTCTAGTAATAAATTTTGTCACGTCAAGTAAGTATTGAGCAGAAAGAACACATTAAAAACTAATGCAGTTCCAACACAATAATGTGAGAGGCCGAGTGAATCACAATCTAATTTAATGGATTATATATATGGTGGTAGGGTTCATACTTGGTGGAATTTTGAAAGTGTCCAAAAAATTGCTAATAATTATGGTGTTAAAGAAGGAAACATGCCATTTTTAATACTGTTTTGCCTTTAATTTAGAGGTCAAGCCTTATGGCTTTAGTTTCGTTTACTTTAGAGCCATTTGTTGTTGTAACTCATTTTTTCAACCTAAAATTTTGGGGATATTGTCACTTTTATGACCTGGGTTTCAAACAAGTTCATCTTAGTTTCTAATTTTTATTTTTTTAAGGAAATCTTAGTACTTTCTAAGTTGAAACAAGTATATCAATTGTATATATTTGGATAAGTTGAGCTTCAATCTTGAAGATTCTTGAGACATGTCAAATATCGCAGAAGATAAATCAATATTATATATAAATGAAGGTTGTATGACCATTTAATTAGGCACCATTTAGATGCTGCCAGTTGAGTATGCGTACAAAAATTGACTTTGTTCTCGACGAATTTCCAAGTAGTGCTCAAAGGTTATTAGCGCCTAGCCGGTTTGAGAAACTTATTAGTGAAAAATTATTTTCTATGATAAATTCGTTAAAAATTAAAAATATATGTAGAATTTTGTCAGATATCTAAAATTTCGCCAAAAACTTGCATTTTCTTCAGAAAGAATTTCAACCATTTTTCAAAACAATGCATGAGCTACAATGGAAATTTTCGCTCTAGCTAGTAAAAAATTCTTGAGGAATTTTTATATATACTTGGGTGTAAAATCGTCCTGCTCCTCCAACATTCCAACTTTGAATTGGCCACTATATATTTTCGAAGTGTAATTCAACTCATTCATACTCTCGTCACCATCTTTTACGGTCGCTCCTAGTCATAGTGCATCTCTCTCTAGTGCTTCAAACAGCAAGTAAAGTGATTAAGGATTAGAGGATGCAATATAAAGTGCCTTCAATGAATTTCTATAAGAAGGCAACAAAAAAAGCATGTGTTGATCCACTATCAAATATTGTTACTCTTTTTAAATTTCCTTTTTTTTCCCTATCATTTCCACTAAAATTTTACTGAAATATCTCATTTTTGGCCTAGTTATCATGGAACTTCTATATAATATGAATACTTTATTTAGAAAAAAAAACCTTTCAATTGTTATACAAATAATTTGGTACAAAGTGTTTGAAAATCTTTATTGTACCAAGGCTTAATACACAAAAAAACCCCTTAAACTTGGTCAAATGTTGCTATTATCCCCCCGAACTTTCAATTGTAACAAATTACTCCCTGAACTTGGCAAATCGTAACAAATTACCCCCTGAACTTGGCAAATTGTAATAAATTACCCCCAATAATGCATAAATTTTAAAACACCCTATCAGATCATGCCATGTGGCATTTTGACTTTTCAAACACCCTATAAAATTATGACACGTGGCACTTTGACTTTTCAAATATCGAATAAGGGCATGACATGTGGCATTTGACTTTTCAAACTCAAAATATGGGGTTATTTGTTACCATTTGCCAAGTTCAGGGGGTAATTTGTTACAATTGAAAGTTCGAGGGGACAATTGCAACATTTGACCAAGTTTAGGGGGTTTTTTGTGTATTAAGCCTTGTACCAACATAGGTCTTGTTTAGTGCAACTGTTTCTGTTTGTTGTTCCTGGTTGCTGTTTGATGTTTCTGTTTGCGGTTTGTTGTTTGATTATTAGTGTTTGGTAAAATTATAATTAATTGTTGTTGTTAGAGTATAAAATGACTAGTTTGGACATATTGAATTTTTGTCATTAATGTAAAACTCAAAGGATAATAAAGGAAAATAAAGTTTGCAGTATTTTTTTTTTGTAAAAAAGCAGTATTTTATTCTGTTGCTTCTTGAAAAAATAGTTGCTTGTTACCTAAAAAGCCAAAAGCAGCGTTTCCTAATTTGTAACCAAACACCAAAGCAATTGCTTTTTGAAGTGAAAAACCCAAAAACAACATCAAAATGGAGAAACAAACGCCTCCATATACTCAGTAATAGCCTCTCAATTGTTATAGAAATAGTCTGGCTTCAAGTGTATACTTTATAGAAATAAGTTTTAGTTTTATTTTATCTTCTCGTAGTTGGGTGTCTAGTAGTAAACTGATTCATGCCAAGAAGGTATAGGACAGAAAGAAAATATCAAAGGCTAATGCAGTTACAACACAAGGTGTGAGATCGAGTGGTCGTTATATAATCGAATGGATTACTTTTTTTTTTTGATAAATTGTGAGTAGGATTCGAACTCTAGTCTCCTCACTCACACATTAGTGAATATACCAATTGCACTACAACCAATTAGTCATCGAATCATGATATGGGATTTTAATTGTGCCCAAAACACTTGCCAATATAATGATGACATTAAAAAGTAAACAAACTAATCTTGCCAAATTTGACATGTTTTGCCTTAGTATGATCTAATCATGCCCGTATATCATGGCTTTTATTTAGTGGATATTGCATTTACTTTGAGCCACTACTTAACCTAAGACAATCTGAAGTAATGGACTTTTATATAATTTTGATATGATATATTATAATCTAGAAAATTTGCTGCCTAGAGTTAGGCTAAAAATGCTAAAAGAAAAATTGAAAAAATGACTTGGGTTTAAAGCAAGTTCACCTTAGTTTGTAAAGATGAAACAAGTAAAAAAGTTGTGTATATTAAAAATAGGGAAAAGTACAAAAATAAACCACGTGGTTTCGACCATTTTCAAACATAATCCTCGTTGTTTGAACTTTTGCAAACAAGTACCACGTGGTTTTGATTGCTAGCAATTAGAGGCTAGTTGGATAACAATGTCAATTTTTGCTGATATATGTTAAGTTTTCGGGAGTAAAAAGTCATTAGTTTCACCAATTTTGAACCGAATTGTCATTTAAGTGATGTATATTATTTAATAACTACAAAATAACTTTTAACAGAGAGAAGAATAATGCAGCAAAACATCAATCAACCATAACTGTCGACATTATTACTACAACTCTGTCAAAGGTTTCAAAGACATGAGCATATTAGATTTAAAATGAGCTCATGTGATTAAAAGAGACTATTATTTGTGAGCAGAAATTAACATCGTTGTCTGATTAGCCTATAATTACTAACATTCAAAACCACAAGGTACCTGTTTGCAAAACTTTAAACCACGAGGTTTATGTTTGAAAATGACTGAAACCACGTGGTTTATTTTTGTACTTTTCCCTTAAAAATATTAGACTTTGTAAAAGTTGTGGTTACTTGGTTTTTTGATTATCTTTTCTCCTTCACCATTAGATTAACTTTCATTTCATTCATCCAATGGTGATAATGGACAAAGTAGTGGATTACTTTGTTAATCATAATTTATACTTTAATAATAACTATGAGTCATTTTTACCCTTATTTTATATTATTATTATTAGACTTAAACCATATGCGGTCCCCTAAACTTGGTTAAAAAAATCACTTTGTCCCCCTAACTCCAGGGACGTCCTATCAGCTCCCTCAACTTGTGAAAAATGATACACTTAGCTCCCTCAACTTGTATAAAATGATGCACTTAGCCCCTCATGTCCCATGTAGCGGTGATGTGGCAAAAATATTTAAATGAAGAGAGAGTGGAGGGGTGAAAAAGAATTAAAAAAATATAAAAAAGACCCTTAAATTTTATTTTATTTTATTTTAATTTTTCATCTTCATTTTCTTTCTCTCTTTCTTTCTTTCTTTTCATTTAAAAAATTCAAAGAACATTCTGGTGCCCGATTCTGAAATTCTGGATTCCAGTCGCTAGAGTCGGATTCTGAAATTTCAAATTTCATCCACCGGAATCTGGCTGCCAAATTCTAGAATTCAAAACCGACCGCTGAATTTCGAATTTTCGACGGCCGGATTCTAAAATTTCAGATGGAAGAAGAATAAAAAGAAAGAAGAAGAAAATATGTAAAAAGGAAGAAATTAGAGAAATTAAAGGATCAATTTTGTAATATTGTAAGAATTAATTTTGTAATTTTTAGGAGAGTGTAGTTCACTCTCCCAAATGAGAGTGAATATGGATGAAAAAGAGGCTAAGTGTATCACTTTTCACAAGTTGAGGGAGCTAATAGGACGTCCGAAGCAAAGTGACTTTTTTAGCCAAGTATAGAGACCGCATATAGCTTAAGCCTTCTTATTATTATTATTATTATTATTATTGTTCTCTATTTGGTGTCATCCGACTCTTAAACCACAAAAATAATTTGGAATAAAAATGTCATCTTAGGGGTCTTATAATAGGTAAGCATATTTTTTAAAATATATTACGAGGTCTTTAACATCTACGTGGTCTTTCTTAAAAATAAAAAGATTAACATAACATAGTTATGTCTCGTCTAAAATTCGTCTATTTTTAAAAAGGATAAGTTTAAAAATAATGCTCGTAGTTTCGTGAATTTGCAATTAGAGGTCTTAATAGTTTGCATATAAAGGTATGTGGTATGAAGTTTTTTTAAATAAGGTATCATAAATTACAACTTTACGTTTCAATTCGATTGAAGTATATTTCGTATTTTTTAAGAAAATGTACATTTACATATCGATAAAACATATCATTTAATGACATTTCCCACTCTCAAATCGAAATCATAAATCATATTATGGACGTTTTACGTTCTTTTATAATTTGACGATTTACAGACTATTTTGACGTTTAAGTCCATTTTACAACTTGCAGTTTGATTTGAAGGATCAATATTTTGTCAATGTAGAGATATAAGTCGTTTAAAACATAAAAATATCATCAAAACTTAATAATGTGATTTTGGATACCCTGTTTTGTAAAAATATTCATACCACATACCTCTATTTGCAAAACAAATCATAGCACGTACCTCTGTTTGCAAACTGTTAAACCACAAACCTCTATTTAAAAATTGAGTAAACCACAAGCATTATTTTTGAACTTATTCCTTTTTAAAATTTGTATTTTTATCCCAGATCTCATATGGCTAAAATCCTTGACCTCTTTTTTTCACCTTAGACATTCTCCAAGCTAATGGAAGAGAATTAAATCCTAATAATATGATAGTTAAAAATACTATGACTAAGACACTATTCTTTTTGGCTGAAAAAAGCTGAACTGAACTGAACTGAACTGAAATTGCTGAATAAAACTGAAATTGCTGAATAAAGCTGAACTTGTTGAAATTGTTGAACTGAATTGAATATAATTAAATTAATTTTATCAATCTAAAATAAATTAATATTAAAACCATGATAAATAAATAGGTATAATTTCTTAAATCGTTTTACTATTGAAGTTTCATCACCGATAAAAAAAAATAATAGTTATAATTTTCCTTGAGAAAACATAACTTATCATATTGATTATATAATATTAAACACAATAATATATAATGGTTGGGTAACTAATTAAATTTTAAATTATTATGCAATTATTTTTTAAATTTTCTAAACAGTATATACTAGTAAATTCTAAATTATAAAACCAAATAAATAATTATTTGCTTTCAAACAAAAGAAATATTTAATTTACAAAATAATAAATTTTAGAGAAAAGAAAATGCAATAGGAAAGAAAATGATAAAAAAAATAAAAAATCATATAGGATCCGATGGTTGTGATAATCACATCAAATTCTAAGATAAAGAAATTGTACTGTAGAAAAAATACACACCCCCACTATATTATTGATAAAATATTTTTGCTCTTTAAAAGTTAATCCATCGCAACCTTCCATTTTCAAATCAATGGTTAAAACAAATCACTTAATTTTAGTTAATAATAAATGATGCACCTAACTCCAAATTGAAAATTTACGATTGACATTTAATTATTTATAATTAGGAATTTCATTTTAAATTAAATATATATTACCAATATTTCTAATTTAAAAATAATGTTATTAAAAATTAAAATTGTTGAACTGAACTGAAATTACTGAAATCAGCTGAAATGTGCTGAAAATAAGTCAAAAAGAACAGGGTCTAACAAATTATTACTTGTCATCAATGAAATAGACTTAAATTTTGTGGTACGTAATTAGAAAGATTTTAAAAACTTTTAAAAGAGAAATTTCATTTCATGTAAAAGTTGAAAATTCTCAAACGATATTTGTTCATTTGAACCTCTATCAGAAATATATATTTAATATTAAATTGCTCGTGTTATTTGCTTCACACTCTAAATGATTCTAATCATGGATAGGTGATCGTCATCTCTACCTTAGGACATTATGTTCAATTAGGCAGTTTGATCCGATTTTTTCATGAGGGCTCGAAAATAAAGTACGTAACTAATATGACTAATGAATATTAGTTATTTTTATCATTCATATGACCATAATAAAATATAGGTGAAAAATTGATATTGGATTTGGATGATTGAACTAATTACAATAGTCTGGTAATTTTTTTTTTTATTTTTGATGCATGATTCAGCTCATTCATTTTCTTGTCGTTATCTTTTTCCGCCGGTCCTGTTTGATTAAAACTTTTCCACTAGATGGTATCACTTCAAAACTATTCTTCGCCAAATACAGGGCCGGCTCCAGCACACAGGAGGCCCTAGGCATTAGACAAAAAATTTAGTTAAAAAATTTACACAGAATGACAAAATTATTAGGTAGATATTATTAGGCTAAATACAATGTATATTTTACAAAATAAGATATTACATAAAAAAAATTGATATAAAAGTATTGAAGAACATGAAAGCTTGAATTTTCAAATTAATTGAACTACTTATTTTTTGACGTGAAAATTAACCCACACTTTAATTGCAAAATGAATATTTTGATGATATTTGTTTTGTGTTTTTAAATTGCGGAACTGTTTTTGAGATACACATAAATCATACATTTACATTACTTTTATTATTGATGGATAAGATGTAAAATAATTATTGAGGTTCTCATATTGTATAGTTATAACCAAAATATGTCATTGTTATCAATTCTCAATTCTATTTTAATTGACTATCTAAATTCTTATTTCTGTATATGATGGAATTCAAAAGAAATATTAGTTATATATAAACTTAAGTTTTGACAATTGAATTCATATTGGAATATTTGAAAATGGTTGGATTGAAACCTCTTAAATTAGTAGGAGTTATATTATGACCTATTATGACTGTGTTTTTGTTGACATTATAAAAAGAAATATAATAAGTGTATAATTTCTTTATTCACATAAGTAATTTGTAATAAGATGACATGTTTCCTATTTTTCATTAGTTGAATTTATTACATTTGATCCATCATAAATGATCGAAAAATTGGAGGCCCCCTAATAGTGGAGGCCCTAGGCGACCGGCTAGGTCAACTCCCCTGAAACCGGCCCTGGCCAAATATATGATCATGCTGATAGAAAGTTTGTTGAAAGAGATGTTTATGAGTGTAAAGTCATAGGAACATGGGCAAAAAGCAGTTGCTTTTGGCCGTGGAGCATCTCTCTCTATCTAAGTGCTTCTAAACAGCAAGTAATTAAATGACAAAGGATTAGAGGATGCAATGAAGAAGCCATGTGGCATCTAGTCCCCCACTTCAACCTTCAATGAACTTGTGTTTAGGAGGCAAACAAAAAGAAGTATGTGTTTGATCCACTAGCAAATTGCTACTGTTTTCGAATCTTTTCTATTTTTGGTTTTTATCGGAGAAACTAAAAATTTACTTTTATACAGTATAAAGTAGCTTAATCTTAAGAAAACTAATCCAATTTTATCTTATTGCTCATACAATCTAGCTTAATTTAACACTTTAGCAAGGAAACGTGAATGGAGATTAACTATGGTAAGATTAACTAAGATTTCTAATATGTACAAAATTAAACCGCGTAGCTCCCTAAATTTTAAGGAGTCGATCAAAACAACTGCCTCATATCATCTAACAAGAAAGTCGAAACTCATTGGAATAGACCGCATTGGAATGCCTAAATGGCTACAATAATTGATGATGTGCGGCTAGAGTTCAATTTATAGTGGTTTATGACTAATACATTTGAGTTTATTAAACTTCATCACAAAAAGCATATTGACTTGTTAACTTTTAAGCCCATATTACATGGCAAGTGCAAATTTTAATAAATTGTAAAATATACCAACTTATGGAAGGTCAAAAGTATAAACAACTTTGAGAGGTGAAGAGTTATCATACAAAAGTATGTATCAACCCTTCTCCACCTTCACCAACTACCAAAATCTTTCATTCCATCCCTCTTTCTATAGCTTTATATTTTTTACTCCGAACAGAAGAATATATACCAGCTAATAATTATTCGGGAAGATAAATCAGCTAAAAGCTACTAATTGCCAATAACAGCAAACGACAAATGTCAAACCAAATATGACCTGAATAAAAGAATGCTGGAAAACAAAATCCATCAAGTGACTCCACGAAACACGGGAGAAACAAGTTAATATTCCTAGAGAAATTGAAAATGAAAGAACAAAGCTTTGCTCGAGAGAACAAATATTCAGAATCCCTAATAGCATATAGCCTTATCATTAGCATAGTCTGCCAGAAAAACAATAGAATCATACCATGATTGTCAAACACAGTTGACCATAAAAACCTGCATATAATTCTTGTCCTAAATATATAAAATTTTCCAAACTCTTTGGAGTAACAGAAATGCACGACATCGTTTATTAAAAAATTCCTACAAAACAAACCACCCCAGAATTCACCAGGGTTACCCATCCTAACTTCTTCCTCATATGTTGATCCAATATCATGTTGTGCAAATCCGAAGCTCATCAAGTACCTGCCACAATGGAGCACACATTTTCAAATCTAGAGGGTCGAAAGCTTTAATCAAATCAAAACTCAAACAACCTATCATAGGGTAAATCATATTCAAGGCTTCAGCACTATACACTACTAGGACTAAGATCGTGGGCCCCTAACTTGACTTAAAATTCTTGATATTATTGTTATATTGAAGTTACAATAAACAAACATCCATTAGAAATTTGCCAAAACGATCAGGGTACAAATATGTAATTTGACTAGTTTTTGGTGACAAGGGTATAAGTAGTCAATAACGAAAACCAAACCAATCCAAGCCATCTTCAAGGATTTTTGGTAAAAAAAGTTTGGGGCCACGGGTTTTATGTATTTTAACCCCTACACGTAGCATAGCCAAAAAATTCCTACTAGCATATCATAATCCAAGAAACAAGCGAAAAAATAATGCCAACAGGTAAAAATGATATACTAAAGAAAAGTGGCGGACATAGAGTCCTAGGGATAATATACACTTCACTTGCATACTGTTCCAACTTCGATCTTAGAAATCCAACAACTTTTAACCCAAACAAAACATAGTTCAATGTGGACATGTACTTCACCCCAGCTTAAGACACTAGACATGAATCGAAGTCTTATCTAGTATAGTATGCAAGGTAGATTTAAATATTCACTGCAAGGCACTTATGCTTTAAATATTCCTCAAACAACAGCTTTGACGTATATTGAAGATATAAGCTTTTCCAAGTAAGGTAATTAGGCCACTTCATAAGAGAATAGATTTTTCCTTTCTCTTCAGATGTCAGACCAGTCCAAGCTAAGTAGCTCAGTTTTCCAAATAAAAATTATTCCAAGAAATACTTGGAGGGCAAATGACAGGATGATGATGATGATGATGTGAATAGCAAGACCAAAATGCTACTTTCATATAATTCATACCACGGTATTAAGCATCAGACCAAATATTAGAGATGCTTCATGAGGCGAAACTTGTTGGTTCATGCATGTTGCTCCCCCAAATAGTCAAAAGGAGAGTTCCAGCCAGGACTCACGTAAACAGCTTTATGCACAGTCCATCTAGCATACTTAATTATGGATGATTAACCAGCAAGCAATCAGTTTCCTTTCAATTAATTTCACAAGTCAATAATAATATTCATCTAAAATAACAAGTGATGCTTGAAGAATAGCTCATAAAGACAAAGGAATCAAGAAATGGGATTGGGACCCCTCCTATAACAGGAACCATATTTACCTTCACCCTTTTCAACAAAAGGGAGCTTAAAAACAATTCTAAATATCAAAGAGGCAGTAATTAGATAATGGCTGACTGTACCTCAGTAGTTAGGACATTATGTCACTCACTTGATTATTCAGAATGGAAAGGAATTTCATGTTTAAGAATTAAGACATTAGATGAAATGAGAAAACATCATGCTCACACAGACACATTGGAGATCCATAACCATACACACACATGTGAATTCATTTATTCATTTGTAACCAATATGTCAAGTCAGGTGGCAATTTCTAATACAGTTTACAAGGACAACTCGACTGACACGATTATCAGTTTTCACGCAAATGCATTTATATCATATAGAATATATGGATGACATAACACATTTGATACAATAACCCAAATTGCCACCGTGAAATTGTCAAGGACTTCAACAGAAAATACACTATACACCAAACAAAATTTTCAAATATGTCAAATTGCAGAACAAAGTAACCATATTAAAAGAAAAACCTTTCATGTTAATAAATATTTTAAATATCATTATTCTTTTATCCTAATAATTAGACCAAAAGGCAATAAGGCACGAAAGAGAAACTAAATCAGGCTGCATAATCAACCAATGATAAACTTCAATGACTCGAGATCATCCATCTAACAAACAAGTAAAAAGAGAGTTATCATTTCATGTTCCACTACCATTATTGAGCAAAGATAACTGCTCTACTAATTAAGAGAAGGGGATCCATTGCCCAGTAAAAGAAGCACAGAACTTAACATCATGAAAACAAGTTGAAAATCTAATATCAAAGTGCAGAACCCACTCCTTAATGTACATGTTTTTATTTGATCTGAAATTATCATATTCATTCACTAATTTCATTATCTTAAGAATGAGAAACATAAAAATGGAGACCTACAATTGTGGCAACAGTACCGCACCTTTAGCCGACTGAATGCCCATGCACATCACCCGTCTTCTCCATTCCACCCTATAAATCCCAATCCCAATTCTTCTCATTAAGAAAACACAATACCAAGAAAGCCTAGTCGCTCCTACTAAGATCAATTAGCCATTTTTTTACTTAATTACCGAGATCAATTAGCCAAGTGAAAAAACGAAATTCACATTTCGCAATTGAAGTTATTCGGGAATTAATTAACAATAACAACAATTCAAAAAATTATGTTTTCATTTTTTTCCCGTGCCCTACAATCAGTAAGACTCACAAAGAAACAATTAGCGATCCTGACAAGTGCGGCAGAAGGTACCATGAGACAGCTCGCAAAAAGCCCGCAAGTTAGTGTTGAGACGTGAGGTAAGGTGATGAGCTGAATACAGAGGCAAGAACGATTGCGTACATCCAATTTCTCCCAATGTCCTACAAAAGTATACAATTATTCATACAAACTCCAGACAACAAATAGCAACAAAACAAAGTACAAATATTTCATTGAATCCGCTTCGAGAAAAACCCCTAACCGAATACATCTAATTCCAAACAGAATCCGTTAAATCGGTAACTGTTCGATAATCGATAATTGACTTCCGCAATCTATAATTCGTATGATTAACAATACATAAAACAAGAATCGGTGAATCAGAATCAAAATTACCTAGAAGGAGCGAAAGAGAAGCGGCGGGAGTGGAGGCGGGGGGCGGCTCCGGCGGGAGGACGGACGCCGGGGAGAAGCGGAGAGGAGCGGCGCGCCGGAGCCCTAGCGGCGGAGATGAGTCTCCGGGAGAATGACGATCCAGCACGTGAGGCCATTTTGGAATCGGAAAATGAGATGCAGATGGAGAAGATGAGGTTTTGGTTAGGGTTTAAGAGTATATATATGGAAGTTTGTGGGCCTTAATGGGCCGGCCCAGAATCGTTGTATGTAGTGGCTCTCTTGATTGGATAATCTTATCCATTACTTTTTCATCACGGTAAGATCTATCGGTGTAGGCTATGGTCACTTTGTTTTTCCCTTACTTTGTCTACACTTTGTCTTTTTCACCATTGGATTAGCTTTCAACCCATAATCCAATGGTTGACAAAACAAAGTAATGGTTACTTTGTGAAAAACAAAGTGACCATAGAATATCCCATATCTATTTAGATAGTTAATACAAATCAATAAGAATTACTATTTATGAATTAAATATTATGTCAATGATAAATAATGATCCAATTTTGGATTTTCATGAACTCGGTGAAATTTGTATTCATTTCATCTCCATCATTTAATCTTCAATACTACTACTTATATTATAAAATTTTAATTGTTTTACTAAAATATTTTAAATCTAGAATTTAATGTCATTGCTTAACTGTTTAACTGTTTTTATGATGGTGTTGGTGATGCAAAGATGTTAGAAATATCAAGTGGATTATTTCTCTTCAACTTACTATTGTCGATGTGGAGCTAGATACAAAGATTATTGTGGATAGCTTCAATTCCATTTGCTCAATAACTCATAGAATATGCTAGTATTATACAGAATTGTCAGATTCTCTTTCAAAAGAGACCAACTTTATTTTAAATGCTAGTCAACTTGTCTTTTATTAGTTTTACGTGTTGATGTTATTAGTTGAACAAAGCAAACTTGATAATGTGACACATGAACTTATTGACTCTCATGGGGTATTTGATGGTGTTAGCTAACTTCTGTTAGACGATAACTTAAAAGAGAAAAATGTCTTCATTACTCTTTATCTGTAAATTTTTGAAATTTCAAGTGTCCTATTTACAGCTTTTGCCTTTTCTTTCATGTGCAATATCATGTTCTAATCAACCTTCAACGTTATAGGAGGGAGAACATAGTTGTTTCGAAAAGAGAATCTCGAAAAATGGTAATTTTGGAAACTAAAAACATGGTGTGATGAAAAATATGTACAAAATAATTCTATGGAACATTCTATTTTGAGGTCGTTTACTTTTATAATAGATTTCTTAAATAACAAAATTCAAAGACATTTCTGTCCAATGTGGAAGGGGAAATGCGGAAATGTCCCCTTAAAATCTAATCTTTGTCCCACTATAATTACTAAGTCACAATTTCCTAAGAGTAAACAACAGCAGATTTACCAAACACATCCAAGATTTTCATATTATAGAGCATTTTATTTTGCATCTTCTGAAAAAGAGCAAGTATTTACACATTTTAACATTCCATTGTAGGCATAAATTATACCAGGTGAGATGCTAATCTGAACACTATTTCCTCCGTAGTGTAATCTTTGGATAGAGCTTTCAATTTCATCCATGCCCATAAGAACAACTTCACTGAGATCTCCTTCTTTCCAGGATATGCTAACTGTTAAACCTCCTCGCGCTTTCATTCCTTTCACACATCCGCTAGGCCATTTTTCGCGGGGGAGAGCAGGAAGCAAGTATAAATCATGCATACTACTCTGCACAATCATGTCAGCAACTGCTGCTGTAAAACTGGAAATCAAACATTGTAGTCTCATTAGCTTATGATGACGAATTTCCCCGATGCTGAACCCATCAAGGCCAGGATGGCCACTTTGTTTTATTAGTACCCTAACTTACTTACAGTGACATAATTAACCCTCATATTGCTACGTAGTAGCCTAAGAGGAGATTAGGACAAACTGAATCACGTCTCACTTGAACCAAGTTTAGATCCTGATGTATTCAGCATAAAAATAAGGCAAATTGCAACTTTTAAGTATCCTGAAAAAGCATTACTGTTATTAAGTCACTCAACTTCGAATTAGATGTCCCATTAGCCTATTGAACTTGCTTAAAGTGATATGATCGACTTCCTAAGTCGTTCCTAGCAAAGTAAAGTGGAAATTTGGACAAGTAGTGGCCCAAAATTCAGGGACCATATTATGTTGGTAACGTCAAAGTTGAGGGGCCACGGTTTCATTCTTTTCTATTTCAATTGACAAGATAAACAATGCAGCTTACCCGAAGTTAGCATCAATCTGGAAAGGAGGATGTGCTGCAAATAAGTTGCTGTATAGTCCACCTTCAAAAGCTACCTCATGATCTGGATCCACAAATTTAATCAAATGCTTAATCATCCTATAAGCATGTTCACTGTTGTGCAGACGTGCCCATAAAGCAGTTTTCCACGCCGTTGACCATCCCGGGCCGTCTTCACCTGTGTAATTTCAACATTATACATCTAAGAAGCAACACTTATAGAGTTAATCATCCTAAAGCTGATAGGTAAGATAATAATACTAGCTTTTTATTATCTCCGGCAATTCATTCACAGCACATGCTCGTTCTTAGCTGGACATAGTAGTTTTTTTCTTATTACCCGAGTACAACACGTTGGACTTTAAATAGATGGAAAAATTCTGATATGGATCTATATTGTAAGACAAAAAAAAATCACTTTAGGAATTTGAAGTAGACAAACCTCGTTTACAGAGTGTTTTTTCTACAGCTTTGCAAAGGTCTGGATTTCTCTGGATGGAGATCGTGTGCCCTGGAAACAACCCAAATAGAGGGGAAAGATGTCGATGATGCACTTCCGGGTCCTCAAAATCTTGTGCCTGAGAAAATTCATCAAAATGTTTCAGTCATTGGTCCGTGGACTAATCCATTAAACCATTTCTACATGGTTTCTTGAAAATACTCACCCATTCCATGATAGAACCATCTTTAGCAATTCTTATTGGATTTAGCCTTGGTTGAGCCATCCGCACTTTCTGAACAAGAACATCATCGGTTCTTCCCAAAACCTGCGCTGAACTAATTGTTAAGTTAGAGAGCAGTTCAATTATGCAATATGACAGGATGATTATTATAGATATAGTTAGCGTTGAGCTTTACCTCAGCAGCTGAGGTAATTGCAGAAAAAACTTCTCTTATGATTGACATGTCCATAGTTGACGAATAGCTCACGCAAGCAGGATTGCCATCCGGGGCAATAAACATATGTTCTGGAGAAGTGGATGGATTTGTTTCCAAATTTCCATCACGGCCTTCGATCAACCAATCCAACAAGAACAACACACATCCTTCTAACAGAGGATATGCCACACTCTTGAGAAAATCCTAATCGTGAACAAATGTTAGAAAACGTATTACATTAGTAATACCCTCAACAAGACCGTGAGTTACAGCATATGGGCTCGCAGATTGGATCTCGACACAGGTTTGCTCATGGAAAATCCTCTTGATTTCACTTTTTTTACAGGTAAATTACCAATGGCCCTTCAACGTTTATGGCCTCTTAATTCCAAAACCAAACATAAAAACCCTTATCCACACTTCACTTCCCTTATGGCATCTTCTACCATTGACCACGGTGACCGCTACAATAGCTCGTAGCCATCCATTATACAGCTTATGGACTCTAAGAAACTTTCATTCTTGAAGTCTTTGGTTCTGAGTTCATTTAACCACTGTTTGGTAAGTAGATGTTTAGAAAGAGAAGATCCAAAAGTCGTGATTTTGGAAATCAAAGACGGTGGTTATACACAACTTTAACTCTTAAACTTCTCATGTTGAGGTTGTCATTGATCATTTTGAGGTCGTCAATGGTCAAAACTGGCTATAAAGAAAGTAAGGGACAAAGTTCAAGTGCTTCTTCTATGTCTAGTTTTGAAGTTCAGGAGCCATAAAGAAAGTAAGTATGAAGTTTTGGGGTCATGCACAAAGCTTTAGCCTTTCGTGTTGAAAAAAAAAATATGCACAATAACAAGTAAAGATGATTTTCGGTCAAATTTTAGTAAAGTACCTTGTCCATGGTATACTTGTAGTGTTCCCATAAATGGGTACAGAGCCAAGCACCACCCATCAGCCAAAGTGCCCACACAGCATCTCCTCTGTCAGCTGATGATTTTGCCCATATATCTGACTTGTGATGTACAACCCAACCCCTTGCCTCATAGTTTACCTGCAAAATTCTGCGGGTGGATAAAAAGCTTGGGATGGGATGGGAGGGGAAGAATAGAAAATCAGAAGAAACAACACACAAAAGATAAAAAGACAACTCCAGATTTGCTTCTATATGAATTAGAAGAAGATAGTCTCCTTACATGAGCAGTTTTACTTCCATTTAAAGACAGGGATTTGATGAAATCGAACAAGGGCTCCTGGCATTCTCTGAGATTGCACGGCAAGCACAGCCAATAATTCATTTCCAGATTGATGTTCAAGTGAGGTGCAGAACTGCAGAAAGAGATAATACGGTCAGTAGCAACTTGTTAGTTGGAGTAAACTAATCCATTTCAAATGTTGAAAGACTTTGAATACAATACAAGAATGAGGATAAGAAGTCGAAAATATACCAAACTCTTAATTGCTACCTAAAAAAATTACAGCTAGCTTCGTTTACAAATATACATATTAAAACGCTACACCTGAAGCTGGAGTATAAACAACTATCATGTTTAGCTTGTTATAGATCAGGTCTAGGTAATCCAGAAAGGCTTTAGTAAAGACATCAACTAGTTGTTCAGTGAGATGAGACCAAATGAACATTGGAAATGCAGAGAACATAAGTGACCGGATGTTGAAATGTGGTGAGAGGAAATACCGTCTCTTGAAAAGGTGTAGTGTGACCTCTCTACAGGGATTAGGGAAGACCTGAAACTGGCTAGTTGAATGTGGCTGGTTTCAGCGGCATACACGAATGTGGCTGCTCTATTGGGAAGAGCCAAAGAAAAAAGAATGGAAGAGACATAATTTGAGAGACTCGGACGTCCAAAACATCAACTGAAACACAAAAGCTTAACTACTCTCCGATGGAAAGTTACTTTGGGAGAAAACTACTCCATTTCGTATATTGAAAGATAAATAATTTATATACAAGAATGAGGATAGAAAGTGAACAAATATACGAATCTCGTCCTTTAACCGCTCCCAAAATTTATATGAAATCTCATATAAATTAAATAAAGCAGTGACAATGCGATTACTTGGTATCTTTTGCTAGGAATCATGTGATTTGTATGGGAAAAAAAACCATGCTTCTATTGAAGAATGGTAAAAACTAGAGAAGATAAAAGAAAAAAAAAATTGAAACATACTCCCATGTTGGCTCTAGATCTTTGTTCCATAACCCCTGCAGGTTCGCCACTTGAGTTCCAGGGCGCGAGCATGAAATATGTAAATATCTACCGAACTGGAACAGAAGCTCAACCAAGGATGGATCTTCATCAAATTGAAAAGATTTTATCCTCTCAAAAGTTGGAACTGCTTTATCTTTGTTCTCTTTGACAGGTAAGAAGTTTTTCTGAAGCCGAAACGAGACTCGGTGAAAAAGATTTTGATAGTCATCTAAATGACGGGTGTAAAGATCAGAATATGAAAGATTAGCTATCGACTTCAACGCATCAAGACACTCAGAAGTAGGCTTTTTCTTTGAATCTGAAGGTTTAGTGAATGGATTTTCGAATGATGACGAAGCTACCAAAAGCAACACGGCCCAATTTGAACCTTCAACTTTCAACTTCTTATTGTCTAAAACATATATCTCCCCCATGTCATCACTAATCTGCAAATCAAGAACAGCAGAGAACTGAATTCCTTCTGACTTGTCATTAGCTCCCATTTTTGGCGGGTTCCTCTTTCCAGGGCAACTTCCTTCCAGTATAATCTGATTTGGACCATTTATGTAGCAAACATGATCTAGTTTGCTATCAAGAGACACAGTAAAGGATAGAAGCCCTGATTTTGAGGCCGAAAGCTTCGCCACAATCACTTGATCGGGATTAGATGCAAAATGTTCCCTAGTGAATTCTACATCGCCTACGGAATACTTCACTATTGCAGTTGAAGTATCTAAGTCTAGCTCCCTATGATATGTTTCTTCAGTATACATGAGATGAGAATCATCAAACTCCAGAATGATATCCCCGAGTAGTTGATAAACCTAAATAATCAAAACATTATTGCAATTCCATTACTTAGAATCAACTAATAGAAAACAGAGTTGCAACTATGATTAAGAAAGTAGACATTCATAACAACAAAACAGGGCAAGATGGAAACCAGACACTCACAACACAAGTATATAACTTTCTTTGTAAGAAAAACAAGAATCAAGCATCCTGATGCCCCTCAACTTTGTCGGTTTGACATTTTGGTATAAGGGCCTAATCTGTGAGTCAAATGCCCCCAAATACATTATAGTTTAGGGTGTGTGCGTGAGCAGTCATTACAGTCACTGATGTTTAACTCCAATATCAATAAAGTCTCTATGATCAAATCCGGAGTAAAATCCTACCGGAAGTCTAACAAGGCAAGTCAACTAGAAATCCGACTTGCCACATAGGGTGTTGCTTTTAAGTTATATCATGAAGCAAGATATGCTTCTTATTGACTCGCTACATCAGCTTTCAGGTAGGACTTTAAGCCAAACCAACCATAGTGACTTTAGTGACCTCAGGTACATTTCACCCTGAATTTGCTCTTAAGATTGTAAGGAAACGATCAATTATAAACAGCTAAATGTTTCTAATTGATGTTTCCTAAAAACATTGGCACAAAACTGGCCGTTACCCCAAAATTCAAAAATAAAAACACCAACACAGAAACATGGTAAACAAGCAGCATACATCTGCAGGGTTACCAAATAACTTTGCGGAGGCAGCTGTAGCTTCTGTAAATCGGACATCATCAACAAGCTTTCTAACCTCCGATAACGCCTCCGGACCACCTGCATTAGTAAAATCACTCGGACTCCCAGTCCATAAAGTATCCTCTGCACAAAAAATTCTAATCAAATCACTCCAAACACCAATATGTTCAGAGATTAATATATAAACCATGCTTCTTCACTATCAGCTCGAGCTTATGTTTCAATCTGTTAAGTAGCATGATCTCTGCGGCCAAAAAGTTCTTAGTTGTAACAATATTTCTTAAATTAAAAACACATAGTGGAGTGGGTCTGTGCTGTGCTCCAACCCCAATGACAGGGGCGTCGGCCCACCAGCCCTTGAAACCACACCTACTGAGGGTAGTTTCAGCACCTTCGTCTGTTGAAATCACCACTACGATGCGTGTTTCGGCCCCGGCTTGAGAAATTTTCTAGAAAAAGATGATTTCCAATGATAAATTTGTAGGAAATTTTGTAAAATAGTGTCGAAAAGAAATGCGTCATATTTAGTTAGAAATCTGAAAAAATTCTACAAAAATCTATAACTTTCATATGAAAGTTGCATATTTTGTACAAAAAAAATCACATTTTTTTTGTTCTTTTTCAAAAATGTACGAGCTACTATTGAAATTTTTACTCTTCGGAGAGGTAAAACCAGCCCCGACATTCCTATTGTGGATTCCCCACCGCGCAAGGGGCACTCACATTGCTAATTTGGATTACAATCTTATTTAGTTAGACTTAATAAGATGGTATTAGAGTCATGGTTGAGCAATGTGGGAGATGCTGCTATATTGGCGTTACGCAACATATGATTTGGGTGTGTTGAACGTCCCACATTGCTAACTTAGGCTATATTGGCTTTTTTTAAATATAGCAATTATCCTATCCGTTAATGTGCCTTTTGGGTTAGTTGGCGCGTAAAGGGATGGCGCAGATGGGTTAGAGATTAACATATAAAGCATAATAACTGAACCTTTAACTATCAGCTCGAGCTTATAATTCAATCAGTAAAGTAACACAAGGCTGAGTCAAGAAATGAAATTGATTTTGTACCATTAAGCTGGATAAGTTCCGATGAAACGCCACCCCATAGCATAGCTCCGAGGCGGCCGTTACCTAAAGGAATAGCGTCCGTCCAGTAGTTGGAGGGGTGATTAAAAGTAAGCTTCAACGGCGGAGATGTTTCAGTTTGAGAAGAATCCATCAAGGTATGTTCTAATGAGGGTGATTCTACTATAACCCAATCTTCATCCTCCATTGATTCTTGGGTCAGAATAAGAAAGAAAGGTGAAAGCTTTTGGGGTTTTTCTGTTTGTTCGTTGGGCAGGATGCCGCCAAAGCATGTAATAATCACACACTTCTTTTTGCCATGATATCTCTAATTTATTTCATTTCATTTCCGTAAATTATCTTCACTTTAATTTCACTTCAATTTAGTAGTATTCGATTTCGTTCAGTTAAATCGCGAAACACATGACCACGGTTGTAAATAAAGGCCGACTAGTCTTTCAATTTAAGAAAATGGAACATTCAATATGAATTAGTTTCACCATTTAAATCTACCATCTAAATGCTTATTATCTCCTAATATTTTTCCGACAAATCTTAAAAAATCTTGACCGCTCAGCTAGCGTCTAACTTTTCTACTGCTTACAAGAGGGCAAATGGATAAGCTCCTGAACCGGAATTATTTGTTAACTTTGTTGTGGGGTGTAGGCTATGATCTGTGAAACTTTATAATTAGGCCAAATAATTTAATAGTTTTTATATTTTGCAGAAATTTACGGTTTAGTTTTCATATTTTTAAAAATTCACTACTTAGTCTCTAATTTTTGTCTCCGTTGAAACTTTAGTCTCTGTCGTGATATTAAAATACAAATTCCGCTAGTTAACAAAAATTTTAGTCAAAATCAACATATTAACACATATTAGTACCTGAAATACCCTAACCCACTGATATATATGTATACATCGCAAATTTTCTTCCCTAAAATTTTCTTTTTATGTGTTCTTATCTATTCTCCACCCTCCATAATAACACATATTAGTATCTAAAACACTCCGGCTGACTACTAGCAGAGAGGGAATTCCCTAACCCACCGATATATGTATAAATAACAAAAAAGTTTCCCTAAAATTTTATTTTTATGCGTTCTTCTCTATTCTCCTCCCTCCATTTTCAGTGATGTATACATATATAATTTTTAGTGATGTATACATATATATTAGTGGGTAAGGATATTTTAAGTACTAATATGTGTTAGTAGGTTGATTTTGACCGGAACATGCAATGAGTAACGAAATTTGTATTTTAATATTATGACAGAGACTAAAGTGTTAACAAAGACGAAGTAGTGAATTTTTAAAATACGGAGTCCAAAACGTGAGTTTCTGCAAAACATAGTAACTATTAAATTGTGTTCCCTTATTATTATTATTATTATTATTATTGGAGATAGTGAATATGAATAAAACAATGAAAAGATTAAGTAATGGTAAAAGAAAGGCTCTTTAGACTAGAGTTTGTTTGGTTCAAAAACACATGTTTAGAGTAAGATATCAAAAATAACTTGCAAAATACCAAGAAGAAATTATTGTGAAAAAGATAACCAAACAAACACTAATTCCATTAACTCATTCAACTAAAAGAATTATATGGCTTTATCCAAAAAAAAATAAAAATTATATGGCTCATCAACCAAGAAATGCTCAAATAAACATTTTTACATTTTTGTATGATAGTTTCTACAACAACAAGGACAATCAGTTAAATAAATGAATCATAATCACTTTTGTAAACTCATGCCGTCCCCTAGGCCCGCCTTGATCCTTAAAATCGAGTATCCAATTTTGACCATTTGAACCGTCAGTCAAAATCCAACTTGTCTCTTACTAATTCCCAAACTGATCCTGGATTAGTCTTCAGCCAGCACCCAACGTCTTTTACTATATTGATCCTAATACTTCCCCAGAATTATCTAGGACTTAATCAAAAAAAATTTCTTTTCAGTATCTATCTCCTCTCACCATCTTCAACAAGAAGCAGCTTTCTAAAGGGAGTATGTCTTTATGCATTTTAACTGTCTATTGAATGTGTATACTCTACCAGATGAAATCTTTGTATTCACTACAACTCCTCGATAATTTAGTCGCGTTTGAACATTATTTTCCTTCGACCAAATTCCGATTTCACGGAGATCGCCTTCGTTCCAACATATGTTAATGGTCAGTCCGCCACGTGCTTTCAAGCCTTTGACACAACCTTTCGCCCATTTATCTCGAGGAAGAGCGGGGAGTAAGTAGAGGTCCTTTGTTGTGCTCTGGACTAGCATTTCCGCAATTGCTGCAGAGAAACTGAAACCAAAGAATGAAAAAATTAGTAAAAATCAGGTGGTTGTGTATTCGAAATGAGAAGTAGGACCACGTAACAATAACACAATCCACGAGATAAGATTGACATTAAGGATGATGCATACCCGAAATTGGCATCGATTTGAAACGGAGGGTGTGCAGTAAACAAGTTACTATACAGACCTCCTTCATAATTGGCTTCATGATCCGGGTCTACCAAGTCAAACAAACGCTTGATCATCCGATAAGCATGCTCACTGTTATGTAAACGTGCCCATATTGCAGCTTTCCACATGGTTGACCATCCCGGACCTTCCTCCCCTGTTTAGACATATGATATGACGTAAAGTCAGGGAAAGTTCGAGAACAGTGAAGCGACGCACAGGATTTACACCCAAAGTAGTTCCAGATGGCGTGTCACCAGTTCTAAACCACATGTTGGAATAGCAAACGGAAGATGATATTATCTAGTCAATTATGAGATACCTCGCTTGTAAAGTGTATAATCAGCAGCTTTACATAAGTCTGGAGTTTTGTCCGGAGTTATTGTATGTCCTGGAAACAAGCCAAATAGGTGAGAAACATGTCGATGATGAACCTCTGGGTCCTCAAAATCCTGAGCCTGTAGAAGATAAAGAGAATTTTTCACCCGGCAATATGATATAATGGTCTGAATACCCAAGTCATTTAAATCAAGAGGCTTACCCATTCCATGATCGAACCATCTCTTGCAATTTTTGTAGGTAAAAGCCTCGGTTGAGCCTTTTGGACTCGTTGAATAAGTTCATCGTCATTTCTTCCAAGAACCTGTTTAAGAAATACTCTAGTTAAATATAGATCATGTAACACAACTATGACAGATCTTCGAAAAACTTTTATACATTGTATTACTACCATGCAAGTGTTATCTTACAAACATAAAAACTTCAGATGAGTGATTTACTGAAGGTAAAAATAACGTGTTTTATCAGCATAGAGAAAGGGTATACCTGTGCTGCAGAGACGATCTCCGAGAACACTTCTTTTATTATGGACATGTCCATAGTTGTGGAATAGCTCACACTAGCAGGTTTACCATCTGGGGCAATAAACATATGTTCTGGGGAAGTTGATGGGTTCGTTTCCAGATATCCTCCCGGTCCTTCAATCAACCAGTCCAATAGAAATTTTGTGCATCCTTCCAACAAAGGGTATGCCTTATTTCTAAGGAAATCCTAATTATGCAACATACATTAGCAACCAATTACTAAACTGGGAAAATTACAGTACATATGTTGTGCAAGGATCGTAAACGAGAAGATTAGATGAGTAAGAAAGTTTCTGAAGATAATAAAGTGAAATAACGATTATGTAAGATCCATTTCGCTATATTACATAACCTTTATGGGAGAGGCTGGCTACGGACAGGTTAAGGGAGAAGTATTCTTGCTAGTGCCAAATGGCCCAATTAGTGAGACAATTGCGTCTGTAAAAACAAACAGATAGTAAGTTGTAGAAAAGTAGGAACTTACTTTGTCCAAAGTGTATGTATAATGCTCCCATAAATGTGTACAAAGCCATGCTCCACCCATCGGCCACATAGCCCACAGAGCTTCTCCTCGATCTGGCGACGTTTTTGCCCACAGGTCGCTCACTTGATGAACCACCCAACCATTTGCTTCATAGTTCACCTGCAAATTGTAAACAGAGGTCAAGGACAAAAATAAGGGTATATTTATCATCCGACACTCACTAACCGCTCAAGTAAAAGTTCTACCAGTGAATTTCGTTCCAGGACCATATATTAATAGCATTCTATGAAACAATTGATCAACTGAGAATATGTGAAAGGCTTCAAATAAAACAAAAGGTAATAGAAACACTTACTTTCGCCGTCTTGCTCCCATTGACTGATAGAGAAGAAATATAGTCGAACAAGGGTTCTTGACACTCGCGAAGATTACAAGAAAGGGCAGGCCAGTAGTTCATTTGTAAATTAATGTTTGCATGCTGAGCACCACTGGTTATAATAGAGAAAGTGTGAAAAATAATTTATCATCGAGAAACAGAAACAATGAACGACCACACATACGATACCATTCAGGGGCGGTTTTGCAGGGGTCACAAAGGGTCCATTGCGCCCCTTCCCCCAAATTAGAGAGAAATAATGAAAATTATGGAAGTTTGTAACAGATTTGGTATTAGCGACGGGCGTAGAAAAAGCCGACGGTGATGCATAGTCCTAAAAAAGTCGGTAATTTTTAACAAATTTCCATCCATTGCCCCCCGAGTGTTTTCCAACCCCATTCAAAGTTACAGAAGCGAGTAAGAAACTTTTCTATATTGAAGTATGAAATGAGTGACAGATTTAGAGAAAGAGAGAGCTTACTCCCAAGGCGGTTCGGTATCCTTATTCCATATACCCTGCAGATTTGCCACCTGAGTTCCTGGCCGTGAACAAGAAATCAGCAAATATCTACCATATTGGAACATAAGCTCCACCAATGACGGATCTTCATCAGTTTGGAAAGTTTTCACCCTCGCTGCAGCTGAAATGGTATCATCGTCCGCAGCTTTTACTGATAAATTCTTTTTAAATGCCAACAATTTCTTCATATCCAAGTGTTTGTTTCCCAAACCGCTCTTTGAGCTTTTCGAAAGTTTCAATGAAACGCGATGAAAAAGAGTCTGATAATCATCTAAATGGCGTCCATATAAGTCATTATATGGCAAATTTCTAATTGAATCCATTGCGTTTATAGAGTCGGAAGTAGGATTTTTCTTCGACTCCATAGGATTAGTAAATGGACCATCAAATGAAGATGATGCTACTAAGTGTATAACTGCCCAATCTGAACCTACCACCTTCAATTTTTGGCTATCCAAAACAAGTATCTTTCCACTTCCCTTGCTAATCTGTAAATTTAAAATGGCTGTAAAGAGAACTCCCTTGTCATTGGTTTTCGGTGAAATCCTTGATGGGGGGCAGCTTCCTTCCATTATTATCTGATTTTCACCTTTGACAAAAGAACGGTGACTCAACTTGCTGTTTAGAGACACTGTGAATGACACAGACCCAGATTTGCTTCCAGAAATCTTAGACACAATCACTTGGTTCGGATTAGAAGCAAAATGCTCCCTCGTATATTCGACATCAGCAACAGTGTATTTGATTCTTGCAGTGGCTGTATCCAGGTCCAACTCTCTGCGATAAGTCTTCTCATCGTATTTAAGATGCGAGTCATCAAACTCTAGATTGATGTCACCGAGTAGTTGGTAAACCTTCAACAGAAGAAAACAACTTTAGAAAAAGTGCCAAACTGAAAACAAAATAAGAATTTCTCAGAAGTCAGAACATAAAGCTTTCCCTATGTAGCAATCATTTCCAGGCCAATTTGGTGCTTTATTTGGCTAAGATGGAAAATATACCCTAAAACTTAAAACTGTCAATTTTAGACACGACAAGTTGATTTACAAATGCAATCCGCCTGACACGGTAATAAACTTTATCATATATAGTAATCTGAAATATATAGATCAAATAACACGATTATGACATAACAACCCGTTTTGACACCCCTACATAAAATATCGGTACATAGAGTGAACAAATCCTGAACTTCTTTTGTTTGACATAAAATCCTTTAACTTCACATTATGTAACATTAAAGTCCAAATCAACAAAATCCCCCAAAAAAATAAAGAATGATGACCTAGTCAAGTTCGACTACATCATTGTCTCTTTTTATACATGTCATGAGAAAATGATGGTTAGATAATAGATACTTAGTTTTCCCTCATCATTTCCTTAATTTTGTAACAATTTTTTTGTTGATTTGGAATTTAATGTTACAAAACATAAATTTCAAAAAATTCTATGTCAAGAAATGAAGTTTATGGGTCATAATGTTAGTAGCACTATAGTTCAAGGAACTAAGATACATACATCAGAAGGATCTCCTGACAACTTGACTGCTTCTGCAGAAGCTTCCGGATACTTTCCATCATCAACGAGTTTTCTGACTGCAGATAGTGCAGCTGGAGCATTAGGGTTAGTGTAGTTTCCCGGGCTTCCGGTCCAGAGTGTATCATCTACAAGAATCAAAATATATGGTAAGCAGCAATGGGATGTCCAAAAGGATTATGACGTTAAAGTTAGATGAACCAAAATATTAGAAATGAACTGAATTTAATGCGACTCTATGTATCCAATTCTCAAATAACAAAATGCATCTAACACAAAAATAACATGAAAAATCTCACAAACCAAGCTCAACAATGAGACAATACAGCATTAGTTACTATGAACTTTTAAATTGAACAAATAGTCACTTTGTGATGCCCCGATCCGGAGAGTATCTTACAGGATGATATAAATCACACATCAGAAGTAGATGGGTATATTAACAAGGTGCATTTCTAATTGTAGACGAGTTTTAAATCCATTAGGTCCAACATTAAGAACTGAGCCGAAACTGACTACATCAACATGATATTAGACAAAACTATTCCACATTTACTTCTACAATTACTCAACAAAAACAAAAAAATTGCAACAAAATCAAATTGTTTGAACCCAAAAGCTTCAACCTTTTTCTGTATCAAAAACTAAAACACAGCCAATTAGAATCATTTTTCAATCTGAACTTAATATGCCTGTACATACATTCCAACTTTAAACTACACTAATTGTGCCAGTATAATATATTCAAATTTCAAACTATGAAATGAATCTAATATCAGTATACCATAAACTCTCAATACGTTACTTAGGGGAAGCTAACGTGGGCTTGAGCACCCACCGGTCGTTGTATAATGCTGAAAAATCTGTAGAAACTTTGAACAATGTTTTTTATTATATGCAAAAACACCAAAAAAAATATAAATATAGCATCAAAAGCAACCACTACCAGTGAGTTCTAAATCCCTCACTGTTCTCTTCTATAACTACACAACCAAAATACTAGAATTGCAACAAAAGCACAACGTTTCAACCAAAAAACTTCAACCTTTTTCAGAATCAAAACCCAAAACACATCCAACTCAAGATCGAAACTTTACTAATTTTGATTCAAATTTCAAACTATGAAATGCATCTAACACCAAAGTAACATAAAAAATATCCCACAATCCAAGCTCAGTAATGAGAAAATGCATCATTAGTTACTATCAGAGATTGATATAAAAAATGCCATTTCACTATCAGCTTTAGTTCAATCAGTTCCTAGACATGATATCAGAGCCTATCTGACCAAGCAATTCTATGCTCAAGTCTTGGCAAACCCATCCATTGGTAAATTAAAAACATACAGTAGATGAGTCTCTATTGTGCACGCTTCAAGTCAGAGGGGCATCCTAATGAGCGCGAATCAGCAGATGTATCAGAGATTAATATAAAAGATGCCGTTGGGGCTTACTTGAGAGTTATTAATCACTATCAAACAATAGCCATTTTCATCAGCAATTACTCAACCAAAACAACAAAATTGCAAACAAAAAGCACAATGTTTCAACCAAAAAGCTTCAAACTTTTTCAGTATCAAAAACCAAAACACATTTAACTAACATCAATTACTAAGCATTTTTACCATTTTCATCTACACTCAAACCAAAACAACAAAACTGCAACAAAATCACAATGTTTCAACCCAAAAGCTTCTAATTTTTTCACTATCAACAACCAAAACACATTCAACCCAAGATCAAAACTTTACTAAAAAATTTTTGTACCATTAAGCTGAAGAAGTTCAGCAGCAACACCACCCCATATCATAGCACCAATGCGGCCATTTCCAATAGGAATAGCATCAGTCCAATGGGTTGCTGGCCCACTAAACACAACCTTCAAAGGCCTACCATCATCATCATCTTCATCATTGATGAAAGTGGGTTTCCACAAATCTTTCTCTGGTGGCCGCTGTACCACCACCCATTCCCCATCTTCCTCCATTTTTTTTCACTGTCTATGTACTTGAGATGCTTCAAAAGTAAGTGAAGAAAAGAGTGAAGGGCGGTGGATGTATTAATGAAGTATGCCGGTGAGGATATCCGCAATATGGGACCCTTATGATCTGTCATTTTTGTTTCTTCAGAAAACAAGATTGCATTTTTAAATGCTGATGTTCTGTTTGTTGGGAAAAGATCACATTTTTAACTCTCCTTTTCTTATATAACCGATAATTTACCAAAATAGTTAAATATTGGCTGATACATAGCCTTTTAAACTTTTTTTTTTTTAAAGAACATAGCCTCTTAAACTTGTTCCACAATTATAATCTTCTGGTTAAATTTTGAAAGGTATAAATAATTCATTAAAATTTGTTTAAAAGTTACAAGTAACCATTTATTTTTGTTCAACTATTACAAATGATCCTTTATTTATATCCGAAAGTAACAAATAACCTCCTATTTTTGTCTAATTAATATGAATAATCCCTTGATAAAACATTGTTCGTATCCAAATGTAAAAATGATAAATGATATCATTTTTGAAATTTTCGACTCTCTATATCATTAGTTTACCCCTATGTTATGCATTATCCATAATTTGCACGTTTTGATACCGTCAATTTGAAATTAAAGGGTTATTTGTTAGTTTTGGACAAGTTTAAGATGTTATTTGTATCTTCTAAAAGTTTAGGAGGACAATTGCAGTTTTGGGACAAGTTGAAGGGGTTATATATGTATTAAGCCCTAAATACTTTTATAAAATATCAAAATAGTCCAAAGGTATAAAATAGTATCAATTTAGAGTCATCATTTAGAAAATGTCACTAGTTTAAGTTTCAATAACAAAATTTGATTCGTAATGCATAGACAGTTCAGGGAAATGATTTGTTTATTTTAACACAATAAATATATACTAGAAAGAATATAATAGTTGTAAATTTTGTTATCAAGTTACAAACGTTCGGTCTAAATAGTTACCAAGTTAAGAATTTTTCTATAGTATTCGAGTTTGTTTGTTTTTTCTAGGAATAGGGACTATAAAAAAAAAAAAAAAAAAATTTGAAGGGGTGATTAAGTATAATTAGCTTAAACGACATGGGCGAGTTATGCGCAGACAGAGAGATACAAGAGGGATCAGTATCTCACGTGAGAACTATATAGATATGTATGTCTGTCTGAATTTAATTCATAATTTATTCAATTGATTCACATGAACAATTAATTAATTGTTCAGCTTATGCTCACTGTACTTTTCTTCATATTTTTTATTTGGACTGTTTATGTCAGAGTTTCATTGTGATTAATGCCAATGGATTTATGAGATCTTTTGGTGATATAAAATGATGATTAAGTGGAGGCCAAAGATTTTTCTGCAGATATATTTATGCAACTTATGAGTGTGATATATAACTATGTTACTTAGTGAAAGTATTCCATTAAATTTAAGATAATTCAATTTATTAAAAGTAGAGTATTGAAAAGTTTTAAAATTACTTTACACGGAAAACTTTAATGCCAGAAGATCCACTTAAAAGGTGTCTGATAAGTTTCGAACTGAGAAATTGACGAAATTTAAATGAAGTTGGCATGATTCGAACTCACGACTTTTCAATGGCAGAAGTTCTAATAACATTATAAGAACCGTTTGAACTAAAAGTTTGAGCTGATAATTATGGTCTAACACTATCTTTTGCAGTATTGATTTTTGACGCATGATCACATGAAATGAGTTATTTTATTAATAAAAGATATGTAATTTTAAGTCCTGTTAGCAGGGGCGGACCCAAGGGGGCTCGGGTGGGCTCGAGCCCCCTCAGTTCCGGCACAACCCTTAGAGATATGCGATAAATTCCGGCTAGCCCCCCAAAATAATGTATATTAACAGTAAAGATGATAAAATAAACAAAGTGAAAGGATGGGAGAGTTAGTAAGAAGGATGTGTTTAGATGTTAAGACTAGGGTTCAAATTCCACCATCTACATTTTTTTTTCTTCCAACATTATTAATGTTTTTCATCAATTTTTTTCCCCTAACATTATTAATGCTTTTCCTCAATTTTTAATTGTTTTTCACCTAACATTATTAATGTTTTTCATCAATTTTTTTCCCCTAACATTATTAATGCTTTTCCTCAATTTTTAATTGTTTTTCACCTAACATTATTAATGTTTTTTATCAATATTTTTCCCTAACATTATTAATGTTTTACATCAATTTTTAATTTTTTAATGTTATTTTGATCGAAAACTCTACTTTTTTGTTTTTCCTTTCTATTTTTAATAATTTTATCAATAATTTTTTATTAGATCATTAATTTGTTGCTTCTAATTTTATTAACTCTACTTCATTTTTGTATACACGCATATATATAAAAAAAATTTACGATAGAGCCAAAACTACCCCCCGATCTTTAAATCCTGGGTCCGCCCCTGTCTAACAGATGCCCAAAATATGGGAAGTTATGAAGCAATCAATCCATAATATAATAATACATGACATTTGTCGTTAATAAATCTTGCAATTGCACATTCTGGTACCTACTAAGTGGACATAACACCTATAATTGGAAGAAAAGAAAAGGAAAAGTTTTCTTCAAAAAGTTAAAAAAGTTGTAGAAGGGACTTTTCATTTTTATATTGCTCATCTTTAATGAAGAAAGAATGTTAGATAAAATCTGGAAGAAAAAGTGAATAGATATATCTTTTAGTCAATAATTATGATAAGCCCCGTGATAGAGACAATCAGCGGACATTTGATTTTTTATAAGCGGTAGTAAATTATGTAACAAAAAAAATTCATAGTAGCTCTATAGAATAGCGTCCAAATGTGTTAAATTTCATTAACCTCTGCCACTTAAGTAAAAAAATCATAGTTTTCTCTTTCAACAAAATATATGACCTGCAATACAAAGTTTCACTTTGAAAAAATAAAAATTCTTGTAGAATTTTTTTATTCTTCTTAGGTGTAAACCGGAGCCCTCCAACATTTTCGCCCTAGATTTGGCATTATGACCAAATCTATAAGTTGGGGATACTTTCAAATATTTGACTATGTGGATTAATAAATTAGAGTTTAGAATATATATTTTTCTTTTTGCAAGTGTAGTAAAGAGATCAACGCTAGTCCAATGGTCAAGGACCCTTACACACTAATCATTGAATAGTCGGAAAATTAGTTGGATGCAAATCGGACTTTAAAGCATCTAAGTGTGCCTAGACACAAACCAAACATTCTAAATCTACTTTTCAAAATAAAACAACAAAAAAGAGCTACAAAAGGAGAACCAAATACACATGCATAAAGTTGTCCTATTGGAAACTCGAAGGCTTCAAAATAATTACCAGCAATTGTTTCTTAATCCTAACCAAACACTCTACTCTACGTCTATGTTTGAAAACAAAACAACAACAACAACAACAACAATGCTACAAAAAGCAGAACCGAACCAGCATTGAGTTGTCCTACTTAGCATAAGATTGAAGCAATAGGTATGTACATCTACACTTCTTTCTAAACTAACTATATACTCTGTATAATCATAGCATCATCTTCTTCATCTTCTACACTTAGCAACTTATCAACAGGGGGCATAAGATCTGATTCATTTGCTATTCTAATCCTTTCTTTAATCTCCATAAGCTCATTTTTCATACTCAGTATCTCTGATATTAGCTCACTTCTCTCCATTTCCCACGCACTTCTATCCTCATTATGTCGCTGCTCGACTTCGTCCATTATTCCACGTAGTCGAGTACACTCGTTTCGTATGAGATTTAGCTCGTCTAGGTGTTTATCACCACATATTGCTGGCTCATCAGCCCAGAGGAAAAACCCACATTGCTGGCATTGGTAAAAAAGGGAATCATTAGGGAAAAACGAGTGCTTCAAGATTGTTTCGTAGGAGAGAAAGGATGCACTTACCAAATTATAGCTCCGAGGGCAGTTGTAGAATAGGCGATAAGGGTTTTTTCTTGTGTGAGATACTCGTAAACTTGCCAAAAGCCCGCAAGTGCACTTCACTTCAGATTGTTCGCTGCTCTCGGAGCCTTCAGATGAACTCCACTCGGAATATTCAGGGCTACTTAGTTCAAAACCTTCAGGTTCGGGGTAGTAACTCATTTCAGAATGCTCAGAAGTACTCATCGTGTATAAACGATTCCTGTTCAAAGTAAATATTTGTTATGTAATAACTCTCAGCAAAGGTTTAGCTAATCAATCTGCATTGGAAGCACATACACAAAAAACACCAACTGCTCGCTTTGTTTTTTCTTTTTTATGGAACTTGTGCCTTTTGTTGTTGCTTTACTCCAAATAATACAAATAGAGGTTCTTGTTAGGACTGAGAAACGATTGTTAATAACTACTATTATTTCAGAAGGAAATCAGTCAATATCTATCAGCTAACAACATATAGTAAACAGCAATAGTAGTTGAACCAAACATGCCCTGATGTTTACTATTGTTGTTAGCCGTTCGTTGGTAAATGTTAGCTTCTTCCCAAAATAGCTATCAGCAACTATATCTAAATTCTGACCACACATTGTTGGAGTAAAACAACAACAACAACAACAACAACAACAAAAAGCTACAAGAAGGAGAACCAAACCGGCACTACGGGATATTGCACAACTCAAATCAGTATAAATATTTAGAAAACATATGAAATACGCAACATAAGTATGCCACTTTTTTGAAGGACAAACGACAAACTCAACATGAATAATGGAGGAAAGAGATTCCAAGAATGGGGACGGATAGGACAGAAAAGTCGTTTCCTATCACATTGTACACTTATATTGCACAAATGTGGAAATGGACATCAGCAATTGTTATTTCTAAAACATAGTCTTCATTAAAATGAAACATAAACCGAAACTGCAATAGATACGAAAGCGCAGAGAGACTACCAAAGAGGAGTATCCATGCAATACAGATATGCAAGCAAATCTCCTTTTCTTCAATTAGGAAGATACTTGATAACTATACGTTGATGTCAGACCAAGTTCAACAAGTTAGCTAACAGCTACAGTTCTATAATAAAACCATAAAAATGAATAAAAAAGTATAGGGCGACATGTTTTCGATCTTCTTGATTGTAAAACTACATTGGAAACTCTATTATTCCCCTAGGTCCTATCTATCATGTACTAACAAAGACATCCATGTTTTGCTTTCACTCTTTCCTCTCCTTCACTCGTGTTGTTTCCGATCTTGTTGATTTTACAACTACATTGCTAACTCTATTCTTCACTGAAGTGTATCCTCTGCCATAAAAACATCCTACAAATCACTTCACTCGTATCGTATGGCTTATTCTCCTCATGATATCAATCGTTTCGAAACAACATGCTCGAGTTAGATAGGCTTCAACATTTTACATCATTCACAATAGTTCAGCTCATTACATTGTAAAGTCTATATCAATAATAGCAATAAGCTACAAACAACAAAATTGATCACAAAAATATTCAGTCTTCAAAGCGCGAAAACGGTTATACTTTTCTCGAAAAGGATGTTGTTATTATTCGAATGGTGAGCAAATTACAAACATTAATAAGATTAGGAGAGTTGCGACATAAACGATAAGAAGAATTAAGAATATAAAATGGTAGAAAAGAGTATAGAAGTGACCTAGATTTGAGAAACGATCGGAAGAAGATGAAAGTGGAAACTGAAAAGAGGAGAAGAAGATACAAAATGAGCATTTAAGCTTCACTTTTCGATTTCCCCCAACCGCAAATATTGCGAGGGTAACAGAATTGTTCGTTCGTGCGGAAAATTGAGGGGAAGGATTATTGTTCATTGAAAATGGATGACCCATACCATAAAGACTGGGTTTTTACTTAACTGGAATAAATTACTCCATAATACAAATTAGATATAGTTGTTATGTTATGGAGTAAAACTAAAAAAAAAAAATTGTGATTTGATTTCACATTTTTGGGAAAAGAGACTGTAGTTTACTATGATTAGAAAAATTGTAGTTCGTTAAAAAGAAAAAGAAAAATTGTAGTTCCGCATTTTATTTTTTTAAAGATTATAATGATTTGAAAATGAAAATTTTTAAGAATTAAAGTTGTTTAATATCATGATTACCATAGAATCACATTTATGTTTTCGAAAATCTATCATTTTTTATTCTTTCTCGCTCTATACATCGACTTTCTCTCTTCTCGTCAAACTACATCTAAATGATCCCGAAATAAAAAGGTTGAAGAATTAAAGTTTCTTAAAACATCGTTATTTACTTGAATATGTCATTTTTTAAGTCATTGGTGCTGATTTTAAAAAAGTGTGAAATCATTATTTTTTTTAGTAATAGTGAACCACATTCATTTTTTTAAAAAAAAGTGAAACCACAAAAGGTTTTTTTGAACTTTACCCCATATTATATTTTTCGAAAATCATCGTCTTTTAAACTTTTTCTCTCTTCACGAAACATCATCTAAATGATCATAAAAAAAGAGTCGCTGAATTAAAATTTCTTAGACTATCAATATTTATTGGAATATATCATTTTTGAAATTATAAACGATGATTTTAAAAGTGCTAATAAAAAAAATTTTAATTGCGCAAAAAACTGAAATCTCAATCTCAATCCTTGATTTGATAAAAAGTAAATCACAATTTTTTTTTCTGAAAGAGATAAATTTAAAAAAATTGTTATACTTTTTATTGTAACATAAAAATATAGATAATATGACATGATTGTAATTTTGTAATACATCAATCCGAGTCCCTACTAGATTTACCATGCTACATTACATATAGCTAACATAAGAGAATTGGGCCGGAGGCCCATAAAACATAACGGCCCATATATTCACTAGCTATATAAAATCACACGCAGAAAACTAGCGCAATTTTGAAACAGATGTTTGGCGCTAAAAAGGAGGGAATGAAAAAAGCACTGAAAATCTACAGCGAAGTTCTCCGGCTAGTGAGGCGTCTTCCGCAGGACTCGAGACCTTACTACGCCAAATATGCCCGAGAGAACTTCGTTAACTACCGAGAAGTAGATTCCGATGACCCAAATGCCTTAAACGAGCTCTTTCTCCGGACTTATAATCACTCCCTTTGGGTTCTCAACAAGGTCTTTTAACAAATTGAGTTCACATTTTCAATTTTATGTCTTGATTCTTATGAATTTGTTTTATTTTGTGCAGTATTCGGTGGATGAATCGGCTGCTGAGAAATTGAAAGGGGTTTGTGGGAGTTAATAGGGTTTGCAGATGAGGTGTTTGTTATAATGCCCGAATGGATGGGTGTGCAACGGTTCATTTCATGTGATCTAATTATGTTTTTGGAGGATAATTACGCTTTGAGATGTCGAGGAATCAATCATTCGATCATTCTATTGAAGTAAATGATGTATCTTGATTCAATTTATTTCTTGTGACAATTGTTTCGATTTTTGATGATAGACTTATAGTAAGAATACAAATAAAGTTTTTTGAAACTTGAGATGCTCTTCTGAATTGGGATGAGGTGCATTGCTAAATTGAAGATTTAAGTTTCTATATATGATTAGTTTGCTGGAAATCACCATCGTGTTATATGATCAATATATTTCACATGATTATACATGACATAAATGTTGTTGTCGTGTAAAAGAAGTGGCACTCATATCTCTATACTGTACTGGTGGAAAAAAATCGGTTTTTCATGTCACTGGATATGTAGTTTAGGGGTTTTTTGCTAATTCGTTGGTGAAAGTTATACTGTTCACTTGCAAAACAGAGCATTAGAATAAGGTCAGATATTTGGTTGTTTGCACCTTGATGCTTAAGTTCACGTTGTCTAGTGGATGAGGTGTTTGTTATAATGCCCAAATGAATGGGTATGCACCATTTTATTTCATCTGATCTAATTTTGTTTTTGGAGGAATTACGCTTTGAGATGTTGAGGAATCGATCATTCTAGTGAAGTAAATGATGTATCTTGATTTAAAATTTATTTCTTGTGACAAGCAGGATGTTCAATGAGTTATTATTTTGATTTCGATGATAGAATTTTAGTATGACTACAAATAAGATTTTTGAAACTTGAGATGCTCTTCTGAATATAAGCTGAGCAGCCTTGCTAATAGAAGATTTAAGTTTCTATTTATTATTAGTTTACTGGAGGTTACTACATCATGTTATATGATCAATATATTTCACACAATTATATACAATATCAATGTTGTTGTCATGTAAAAAATGTGGGACTTATATCTCTATATTGTACTGGTGGAGATATTTTTTGTATTTTCATGTCACTGAGTATGTAGTTTAGGGTTTTTTTTGCTAGTTTCTTGGTGAAAGTTATCATGTTCAGTTGCAAAACAGAGCATAGAATAAGGTCGGATATTTGGCATCTGCACCTTGATGCTTATGTTCGCGTTGTCTAGTGGACTAATGTCTTTTTGGGATAGCATATGCTCTATGGTGGGATTAATAGGTCAATCCATATAAAGTATGCTAAATCACGTTATCTTACGCATAGGTATGTCTAATCAGGTGTCTGAACTGATGGGCTACATGAGATGTGGTTGTAGGTGAATCGTTGGTCCATCGACCATCAATATGCTTGTTATCTGAATGCCATATGTGTACTAAAATAGTACTTCCTAGTTTGTTGAGTTTTGGTTGTATTCTTCAATTTCTTTGGGATACAAATTGATTAGGATATGCTGAAACGTTGAAATGGTTTTCCTGCAGTTAAGCATTTGCAGATGATATGAGGTGTTTGTTTATGATGCCCAACTGGGTGGGCACCAATTCCACTTTCTTCCATTTGTTGTGGTTTTCTCCGTTTTGGAGCATAATTACGCGTTGAGATGTTGAGAAATTCCTGTTTTGGGATTTGTTTTGCACAGTTGATCGTTCTAGTTTACTAGATGTTGTATCTTGATTCAATCAAGTATTGTCGTGGTCTTTGTTCTTGATGCGACAATTTTAAGGACTTTAAACAATCAGGATGTTCAACTAGTTGCCGTTATAATAAAATCCTAGCATGAAAGTTTATTGAAATTGAAATCTGTTTCTGGATATATATGGCTGAGCTGTATTAAAGTGAAGATATCCTTTTCGAGATTTGTAGTTCAAGGATTCTTGGCTAATTTCCAATGAAATCCCTTGTTGTTCACCTGCAAAACGTTAGTGTTAGAATATGGCTAGGTATGCAACTACGAGTGTTTGCACTCCAATACTATGTATCTGTTTGGTGCAGCTGTTCTTGTTTGCGGATTGATGTTCCTGTTTGCAGTTTGCTGTTTCATTTTGAATGTAATAAACAAAGAACAATAAAGAAACTAAAATCCGTAAAGTTTTTTTTTATAGAAAAAGTAGTATTTTACTCCTTCTCGAAAAAACAGTTGCCTTTTACCCAAAAAGCAACAAGCAACATTTTCTAATTTTTAACCAAACACCCAATTAATTGCCTTTTAGGTTGAAAAAACAAAAAAGCAGCTGAGAAACGGTGAAACAAACACTGCCTATGTCATCTGATATGATAATGAAATAGTTAAGCCGATTCGTTTATATTTTTAATAACATACAGATAAAATTGATCATGGTTGAAAAACGTGAAAATTTCATTTGTAATGTTATGTTAAGAAGATAAAGTTGTGTTTTTTTCCATCAACCTATCAACTTACAAACTAATATAAGTTCAATCAAAAAATACAATACGAGTTTTTCTATTAATATGTTTTTCTGCTTGCAGTTAAAAAGTACAATTAGTATTTTTTTTTTCCTTACTCTTGTGATTTACCACTGTACATTTTGAATTTATTTGAAACAAAGAAAACAGAGCCTAAAATGATGAAGGAGGTGTCCCTTGTGATATGCCACGTAGTTGACATTTGTCGGCTGAGTAATATAAGAGTCTGGTAGCTAGATTATAACTTGTGACATGACTATAACTTTCTCAAACTGTGCCAGAAGAGCTAGATTCCGATGACTATATAAAAGAACCAGAGCTGTCAAAATAGATTTGTTTAACCCATATAGTAAATAGATTAAGATTGAAATTATTTTGTTCGTAACTGATCGATACGGTTATTTTTAATAAAAGCTTAACTAATTTTAAAAAAATATTTTTAGAGAATAAAATAGTCTTGTATATTTACGGATTGTACATTTTTCTAAGTTAATAATTTG
Source organism: Euphorbia peplus (assembly GCA_028411795.1). Taxonomy (NCBI): domain Eukaryota; kingdom Viridiplantae; phylum Streptophyta; class Magnoliopsida; order Malpighiales; family Euphorbiaceae; genus Euphorbia; species Euphorbia peplus. The sequence continues at coordinate 2,268,166 of CP110837.1, read as the reverse complement.
AGATATTTGTATTTTATACACCTTCTCATTTTCCATATGATTTTGTGTGTGATTTCAAAAAAGCATAATTTTGGGTGAATTCTAAAAAAAACTCTGTTGTTACAAATATTGTTAAGAAAGAGAGAGTGATTTGCTTTGGGACAAAACATTAATTGTGGTTTTATTTTGTCTGAAAAATGATTTTAGTATTTAGATACGGTAAAAATAATCACTAAAATTCTTAAAATAGAACATTGAAAAAATTAAAATTGTTAGTATATCATTTTATTTTTCAGAATAAGCAGTTACCGAATTCTCTTTTTAAGCAATCATTTTCTCTCTCAATACTACACACCACCTAAACGACCTTAAAATTTAAAAGTGGAAGAATTAAAATTGCTTAAAACGTCATCAATTTTTGAAACTTTTTAAGTTTGAGGTATCTAGCGTTCATTTTTACAGTATCTAAATAAAAAAATCATTCTCTTGACAAAATATATAAATACAGTCACTGTTTTGTCACAAAACAAACTACTATCACTATTTTGACAATTTTTGTAACCACAACGGATTTTATTTTTTTGAATTTACCGTTATTTTTTTCCTAATTTACTCAAAAATAATTTATCTAATATTCATCTAACACAACTCTTTTCTTTTTCTTTTTCAAAATGAAACACTTAACACGAATCTAAAATTCATGTACATAGATTCGACAATATCTGTAGAGTCCACATGAGTTTATAAAATATCAACGAGTGAGACTAAATTTCGTATAAACGTAAATGTTGTGGATTGTATCACATCCAATGCGAATCTGAATTTTTATTTTCCTTGTCGTTTTTATGCTTACATAAATCTAACAATATCTGTATATTCATGTGAGTTTATAGAATATCAGCAGATGATATTAAATAAATTTACAATAAAAGTGAATATTGTAAGATAATATTACTATTAGATACAGGAGATGAAGAGGGAACTTTCGGCTGGCTAATAATACTGTCATTGCAACTCGGAGCGTCAAATTTCATTACTGAGTCCTAAATTAGTACTATTTTTATAAATATTGAGCCAAAAATTGATATTATTTTATAGGTCGAGTTTATTTTAATATTTTTGTTTGACCTATTTTAGCAACTTATGCCTATAAAAAGAACTAGCAAAAAACTAGTGAGTGAAACCATTTGAACTTGCAAAAGACTAGTGAGTGAAAATATATACAAATGGTGGACATAACCCAAAGTTTCTCTTCATGAATTGATGTTTATTTACTTAAATAGATGTCTTTCCATGATAGTAAGTATGGTTTGAAAGCAACAAAAGAAGGGAAGTAGAGTCAGAAAAACCTTAACCAACCACCAAACCAGATGCTTTGAAGGACTAAACCACGGTTTTCTTGGGTCCGGTGGCTTTGACTGAAATCTCCTCAAAACCATTACCCTCTCTTGGAACTTTCCCAACCCAACCCAACCATCCTTTTCTTCTTCCTTCTTTTCCTCTTTCTTCTTCTTCTTCTTCTTCTCTCACTCTCTCCCCACTTCCATAGCCAACATCCACCGCCTTATCGCCCCTCTCCCTACGCCGTCACCGGCGCCGGATACCCTTTTGAAGAAAGTTTCCAACTTCACCATCTCCATTCACCTCTCCGTCACCATCGCCGGAAACCCAATTGGGGAAATTTCAGAACTTTACCATTTTCATTACCATCGCCGGAAACCCAATTGAAGAAACTTCAAATTTTTCCGTTTTCATTACCATCGCCGGAGACCCCATTGAAGAAAGTTTCTAAATTTGCCATTTTCGTTATCTTTCCCGGAAACCCAATTGAAGAATCAAGCCTTGCCATCATTCTCTTCGCCGTTACCGTCGCCGGAAACCCAGTTGAAGAAAGCTTTGAACTTAACCGTTTTCAATCTCTTTTCTGGAAACCCAATTTAAGAAAGTTCCAAGCTTTTTTACCTTTTTTATAATTAGTTTAATTAATTAAGAATTACCATGGATGAAAATGAGGGGGACCAGTTTAGAGAAGTGGGAATAACAACTAGTTTTTCACAGTTACTGTTTTCAGATGTCTGTGAAAATGATGTTTTTTGTTCTGATTTGGGTCCACTTCCTTCTGTCTATGATGATGATGGTTTTTTCTCTTCGAAATCTCCGAAAATGCTTTGCTTTGATGGTTATAATAACAGTGATGATCAGAAATCGGTGGTGACTTGCTCGGAATCATTGCCGGATTCTTCCGCCACCACCACCGCTGCTGGTGGCGTCAATGTCAATGTTAATACTCCTGCAACCAAACCCAATGTGAGTTGGACAATCTATGTTGCAAATACACTCTTTTAATAGTCATGACATGTCTCAAAATAATTCATTCTTACACACCGATGACGTTGTACATCGGGTCTATTCATAGAGTTTTCATATTCATTTTAGATTCGTGTTATGTTCATATTATTTTATGAACATTTATCTTTTAGGAATACGGTTTGCGAATATTGGTATCTGTGTCTATTGTCTGTGCAATATGCCTGAAAATCAACATTGCATAGACAAACGGTATTTTTAAAACATAATCTTCGTAAAATATTTGCAAATGGAGACGAATGCAAACACATAAATCGTACTAATGTAGAAAATGCTAGTGTTAAAAGCAGTGTTACTATTAGCATGTTCTCTTATTTGTTTTCACGTCTATGTTTATTCTCAAGTTAGTTTATGATAAATTTATGTTTTAAAATAACGTTTTCTGTTTTCGTGTCTTAGTCAGACACCGTGTTTGGGAAACTACAACTCATTTAACCTGAGTCTTGTCTTCTTCGACGCGATTATCATTTTTTATATATATATATTTCTTGCATTTTACAAGAATTATTCTTTTTTGGGTTGTTCAATTTGAGTTCTTCTTTGTTTGCAGAGAAGAAGAAATGGATCAGAGAAAAAGAATCCAGCCGCCATAGCTAAGGCTGCTGCAACATCAACTCAAAGAAGCAGTAAAAAGATGAAAACTGAGAATCCATGCATATCTACTGCCCAACCTAAAGTGATTTTATTACCATAATTATTAATTGGTCTAATTTCTAGATTATTCTTTAAAAAGTAATTTAATATTTTATTAGTAATCATTTGTGTTTTTATTTGAAATGTGGTATTGATTCAGGCAAAGAAAGAGAAGCTCGGGGAGAGAATTGCTGTGTTGCAGCAGCTTGTATCACCATTTGGCAAGGTGATGATTCTATTTTTGTTTACATGGTGTAAATTACACTCAAATCACTGAGCTTTCTACTTATTTTCATTATGGCCCCTTAACTTTCAAATTAGACATTTTGACCCTTCAACTTTACACTTTACTAGTATAATTTGACATAAACCAAGTTGACGACTTCAAAGTAGAAAATTGCAGTTGTTGAAATTGTTTAGAACCACATCATTTCTAGAACCCCTATGTTTAATGTTTAAATTAACATTTCCAAAGTTTTTTCTTTTTGAACAAATGTTTTCTCTCGTTTAGTAAAAGATCACCTGTATTTCTAACAACATTAAAATGGGCTATCATGTTAGCAATTTACAAAGTCTAACGTTACATTATTACGTCGGAGTGCAAAAATTCTCCCGAACATTAATGTTGAAAGTAATTTTATCCTTAACATTTAAAATAGTTTGATTTTTTTTTTTGTTTATGGAATTTTGGATAGTAGAAATTTGGAAAAGTAAAAGGTTATTAAATGAAGGAAGTATTAAAAAGAGCGCATGCATATATATGCAGACAGATACAGCGTCAGTACTGCATGAAGCGATGGGATATATCAAGTTTCTTCATGAGCAGCTTCAGGTCCTCTGCTCTCCTTACCTGCAACATCTTCCTCCTGTGAGTCATTATTGTCTTTTCTTTATTCAATTTTTTTTATCACGTGCCTCCATCCTACCTCACGTGCCTCTCCTCATATTTAAAAATAAAAAAAAAATCATTTACTTGTTAGATTACTTGTTCTTAAATACTCCAATTCAACTAAATAAAGTGTAACTAATGATTGGTTGCTGTACATTAGATAGTGGGTTTTAGAGGATATATAATATGGGCTAAATTGTAGCCAGGCATCTAAACTTCAAAACTTCACTAACATAATATAATAGCCTCCTATTAATAGTCATGAAAATAACCGCTTTAAAAGTAGGCAGCTTTTTAGTTTAAAATTTGTGAAAATTATATAATAACATTTTTTAATTCTTAGAACTTTTTTGTTTTGATGTCATTTAGATGTTTTTAGCAGAGAGAAAAACATTGTTTTAAAAGAAATAACGCTTTTAAGGATAACGATTTATGAAATTTAGAATTTCGGTACATTAAAAATTATAGTTTTAACCAAATTTAATTTTTAGAAGTTTTCATTTTAAAATCTATCATTTGTTATTTTCACTCAAATCAACTACACAAGAATTATTATGTTATTGAAATGTAAAGTTCATGTATTATAATGTCAAGTTTTAAAATGGAGAATTATCATGTTAGTATCAGGAAAGTTTAAAGGCTATGGATGTAAATTAAGGAATAATAAGTTAGTATATGACTTTTACCCACAAAACATAAAGCCATAATTTTCCTTCTACGCCTTAGACAGTGGTACATATTTGAGCATGGGAATATTGACGGTGGTAAATATTGTAGGAAGATAAAGAAAATGGTGGAGAACAATCAATAAATGATTTGAGAAGCAGAGGATTGTGTCTGGTACCAGTTGATTGCACCCTACACGTGGCAAGTACCAACGGTGCAGATTTCTGGTCACCTGCCATGTCATCAACCAGGCAGTAAATTCCAGTCAGGGTAGCCCGTTTTTGAAGGGGGTGACAGTAAAAATGGAGAAGGTGGTGAAAAGAGGTTTTGACTTTTGTTATTTTATGAATAGAAAATACAGGTGGGGTAAATGGGCGGCTATGATGTGAAAGTTTTAGCATGGCTTACACTTGTACATTTTCTAGGCTTACCATTTACCAATGCCATTTTTGAGAAAAGGGCTAGTTAACTAGTTGTGTTTTCTTGGAACATTTCTTTAAATTTTTCTTTATGTTTATAGATTTTTCTTTAATATATTTGGACCCTTTGCGCTTTCAATTTTATTAGAATGATTAAATTTCTTCGATCTTATTATATTTTACTATAAGTGTAAAGTTATAGGTTCAAATCTCATAATTATAGATAATTAATTTTTAAAAAATAAATATTATTTTTATATAAACACTCTTGTACGAAAAACTTTTTTTACATTCTAATCAAATAATTTGATTAGACTATTTGCACAAAAAACAGAGCGAAAAGTAGAACCAAGTATAATTAATTTTGCATAACAATATTGAGAAAATGAAATTTGGAGCTCGGAAAAACAATGTAACATAGTCTAAATTAAGTCTTGGGTTAATTTTAAATGTTATGTGGTTTTTTGCGTTTTTGCAAATAAAGGATTGTGGTTTGCTTTTGAGTAAATAAATGATCGTGATTTGCTTCGTTTGTAAAATTAAGGAAATGATCGATTTGTTGATGTAAACAAGGACATTTTTTGTCCAAATATTATTTCAAACCTTTGATCGTTAAAGAAGAGCTAAATTTAATGGTCAGAAAATTCTTCGTTCATGTTAACAAAATCGACCATTTCTTCAATTCTGCAAACAATACAAACCACAATCTTTTATTTGCTAAAAAACAAACCTCAGTCATTTATTGGCAAAAACGCAAAATCACAAAACACTTATTATCTATTTTCACTAATTCGTAAAAAGAAGCAGCAAATAAATAATTTAGGTGCTATCTATGGTTACTCTTAGTAACCTTTACTTTATTTTTATCACCATTAGATTAAATTTTATCCACTAATTTAATGGTGGTAGTGGATAAAGTAATGGTTACGAAAAAAAACCCAATAATATTAACCATCAGAATGGGCCTACCAAATTTGGCCTAACCCAAGAATTAGTCTAGTGATTGATTTCCCTCCACAAAATTCCCATAGTTGCAATTACATCATCAGATAAATTTTTGGGTACTACTTTCTTCTTATAATCATCAAAGTAAGATCCTAAAATATAGGTTTGATCCTTTTGAATCATAAAATTTTAGAAATAATTCACTAATAAATAATCAAATTGTGTCCATTTATTTTTAGCAAGTTGATTTGAATTTGGTGATAATGTCATTTGGTTTTGTCTCAGAATCATGAAAAGAATAAGAAGGAATGCAGCTAGGAAAGGCAAAGTTAACCAGACTCAGGTTGATTATTCAGGTCTTTCATTATCTGATCTCCCGGATAACGTTCTGGTTAATGTTCTAATCCGGCTCACTGTAAAGAGGATTTTCGTATGCAAATGTGTGTGCAAATCATGGTTTGATCTAATCTCGCACTCTCATTTCGCGAAGCTTCATTTTGATCAAGCTCAGGTTTATCCTCTGATTCGAACTTCGCGTTTTACGTTACTGTCAAGAATGCTTTATCTTGTGCAGCCCGAGCATGATGATTTTGAGAGAATGTGTTATGATAGGTCGCCTATTAAGATTAACCTTGACTCCAAACTGAAACTCCCACTGCGAAACATCCAAATGATACTTGAAAAAGAAGGGGTAGAGAGTAAGAATTCGATGAAGCTGAATATGAAAAATCATAAGTATAAGATCGTTAATTCATGCAACGGCTTGCTTTGTTTGTCCAATCCATCTGATAATGAGCCTGTTATAGTTTGCAATCCGGTTACAGGTGAGTTTATTAATCTTTCTGAGGCAAGGACGGTTAAGAATTATGAATTTTATAGTGTTAAGTGTGGTTTTGGTTTTAGTCCAGGAGCGAATCAATATAAGGTGATAAGAATGATTATGCAAGGAAGTATAGTTATTATGGCTGAAGTACATTCTCTTGGTACAGAGATTTGGAGGGTCCTTCCGGTTTTACCAAAGTCAGTCTTGTCTTTCCCTACTTATTCGAATGGGTGCGTTTATTGGTTTTCTAGTGTAGAACCATTATCTGTAGTTTCTTTTGACATTGAGAAGGAATGCTTTAAGTCGATTTCAGTACCACGACTGGATTGTACTAAGGAGATAGTGAAAATGGGTGTATTAGGGGGAGAACTTTTCATATTCGCATCTGGATTGCGTGATATTCGTGTTTGGGCAGTGAGGGATAATGGTGCAACGGACTCTTGGTCTCAAATTTTCCCCTTCCAAGAGGGTGATGATGGAAGATGGCCTTATAGTATTAGCGGCACATATCAACCCATAAAGTACCTGAATAATGGAGCATTGTTGCTTTTTCATACGCATAAAGATGCTTTTATATGCAAGGATACAAGAGAAACTGGATTTAGATATTTGAAGGTCCATGGATTCAGATCAGAAGTTGAAGTAATTGCTCATATTCCAAGTTTTGTTCCACTCAAGCTTGCTCTATCGGGACATAATGTGAACGTGCTTAGTATCAAGTCAAGGTAATTTTCTAATGTCTTGCTACTTGATGCTTGACTTCGTGCGAATGTTTTTCATAGTTTTATATATATGTTTTATTAGAGCACAAATGATGATGGAATGAAGCTGCCAGTGCATTAAGAAACCATGAATTTGAATTTTACCAGGGGCGCCTAAACTGTTGTCATCCTTTATTCATGTTACATAATATGTAAAAGATACAAATGGGATAAACATGATGATTACATCAAATCGGTTGTGTCAAGCACGTTTTTATGTAAATCGTGCTTTGGTGTTTGAAACTGACTTCTTAGACTAGATAAATGTTTCATAAAATTATCAGTCGAGATATCTTTGGCAATCTTCTTCCTTTGAGTGTTCCCTGTTAAACTTGAACAATGCTTTTTAATCATTTTATCAATTTGTGGAGCAGGTGTGCCACGTTGAACTTGCAGGGAGAGGGTAGAGATATTTCTATAGTTGAAGAAGCTGGGAACAATGGAACTGTCCCAGGCTGAACATAGAGTTTGATTCTGAATAGGAAAGGCGATACGAACATTGTTGGCTGCAGCAGAAGTAAATGTGAGTGAATATCTGCTGCACTATCTAAGATCTGTGTAGTTTTAGGTGTATTCTGCAGATAAACATAAGCTTAACATTTTTGGTGTAATTTTGTAGTATTAACTGCAGTACAAGTTAATTAATATGTTGGCGTTATAGCTCTTAGTTTGGCAAAAAGCATTTTTAAGCTCATGATCTTATGGTTTTGGAAGCCCTTGATCTTTCATTAGATTGATTAAGCCCTTTCGGGGTTATTAAACCTCATAATATATCGCAATGTGATCTATGTCGGCTTTGTTCTCAATATACAAGTGATTTATTTGACAGAAATGATATCCTTCATTTGAGTTGTTCAATCCAAGCTTTTGATCTTTTGAAACAAAGAATGAATTCTGCTATGGCAATCTCAACCACTTGAATTGTATGTTAATTCTATTTCCCCTTGACATACTTCACCATTTAATTTCTCATTAGCTTATCTGATCAAACTTAACTCTATATTCAATGAATATTAATTATATTATTAATTTTTTATCAGTTGGAGTTTCACATGATATTAAATTCTTAATGTGATGCAAGGATCGTGGTGCGTGCAATATAATCTCTCATTAAGTCTTTAAAATATGATTTCTAAGAAAAAAAAAAGTCTTTAAATATGAAGTAAAATTCCTACATGAACAATTACTAGTAGAATATGAGCAATGATGGCTAACTTTATGGGTCTTATTCTAGCGCCAAAATGGTTCAATATTATCCGTACTTTGTGAATGATATTATCATCTCCAATTATTAAACTTCATTTACATATACATAGAGTAAAAGGTAAGTTACACAAATATAATGTTTAGTGATGATTAACGGAAAAAATGTTTAGAAATATAAAGCTTTAAAGTGATGATGTTGCAAATTCGGAAGCATTAGTTCTTTGAGAAATATATACGGTAGAACCTATAGATATAAATACTCTATATAGGAATAAACTCTATTTTGTTATATAAAATTTTCGATCCCAACTTGGTCAGGTTGTAAATATGAATAACCTCTCAAACGTTAATTGTTTATACATTATTCGAGTCCCACATTTAGAAACTATACATATGTAATGTATATATATTAATGATTTAAATTAGATATTTTAAAAATTTATTGAAATTATGTATGAGTTGGAACATATAGTCCAATTTGTAACTATAAATATTTATCATTTTTTATCATAAACTCTTCCAATTCTCTATGTATTGGAAACTAAATCATTATCTCATTTGTAATTAATAATATTTACCATTTATAAACTTTAAGTGTTGGATTTTTTTTCAGTACCGAACTCTATATAGAAATAACCTCTCAATTATTATACAAATATTTTGTCCCAAACGTATTCCTATATAGAGTCAAGTTTCAGGTGAGACACCCCCTTATGGTGTGACAACTTTCTTATGGTGAGACATGGACCAATTGTGTAATTAATCAGGTATGTAAATGTTAACTTTTCCAATTTTGTTTCAAAAAAGACACGCGCAGGAGTTAAGGCAAAGGGAGTTGAATTGGGTTACGGCGAAGGCGACGCAACGGCCGCACTTCGGGGAGGAGAGGTTGTCGCAAATTGATACATGCCGCCGTCTATGGTGTCGAGGCAAAGGACCCAAGTTGGGTTATGGAGGAGGCGACGCACCGGGCACAATCCGGGGAGGAGAGATTGCCGCGACAATGGTATGGGTCGTAGAGGTGTCGGCGCCACCGGTGGTGGGTGGAATCGAGAGGTGAAGGTGTCGGAGTTTACTAGAGAAGTGAGGAGGGAGGAAGATGATGAGTTTATTAGGAGGGAGCTAGTGAGGAGAGGGGTTAAAATAGTGATGCTGTTACTTTTTTGCAGATTATTAAATTGTAGCATACCATCTTTGTTGTACTTGAGATTAGAAAAAAGCTTCCTTTGTATATCATGCAGCAAGGATTGTTGAAATTAATTTTCTTAGTACTTGGATACAAAATTATGTTGTGACAGCCTCAAAATTATGTTATTTAACAGCCTATTCACATGGAGAAGACTACAAAAATGAGCAAAGACTCAAAATTATGTTATTTATTAATTTGAAACAACTGAGTTCCTGGAACAACTGAGTATTCTTTCGAAACAATCGAGTATTATTTCGGAACAACTTGTTCCAGCAGAATACTACATTTGTTCCACGAGACTACTACATTTGTTTCAGCAGAATACTACACTTGTTCCACCAGACTACTACATTTGTTTCAGCAGAATACTACACTTGTTCCACCAGAATACTACATTTGTTTCAGCAGAATACTACACTTGTTCCATCAGACTACTACATTTGTTTCAGCAGAATACTCGGAGAGTGTAAAAAAATGTAGTTTTCTAGTGGAACAAATGTAGTAGTCTGGTGGAACAAGTGTAGTATTTTGCTGGAACAACCGAGTATTAATTCGAAACAACCATAGAAAAATAAAAAAAAATAAAAATTGCTTATAAATAGCAAAAATTGGTCTCAAAATGACCGCCTAATTAATACGAGTTCAGTGGTATAATTTTTTTTAAAAAACTGAGTTCGGGAAGAGCGGGAAAATGCATTTTAAAGAAACTAATTAAAACTTTTTTTCTCTCCAGAGGTGACATTAGCGTTGACATCACCTTCTGTTCATTCCCTCCATTTTCCACGTATAAGGCTTTTTCTCTTAATTACAAGTTTGTCACCTTCCACTGTTCAATTACAAAATTACCCCCACCTCTTTCCCTTGTCACACCATAAGTGGACTGTCACACCATAAGCCCATTGTCACACCTGAGCCTTTCTCTTCCTATATAAAGGTTTTACTGTATATTTTGAGGCTGCCTCTAAGGAGTAGTCTATTGATAATCAACTAATATTTACAGTTGGACGATTCAGATATTAACCTTGCGAATATTTTGGGCCAACATAATGAGGCCCATTCCAACCCAAAAGTAGAGTACTCATTTCTCATTTCTCATTTCCCTCCATAAAAGTTCCAATTAAATCAGAGTGTCACTCATTTCTGATTTTCCAGGCGATCGATTTTCGGGTAATGCTTTCTTCTCTTTCACTCTCATTTTTCTCAATTAATGTTTCATTTAGCTATTCTTCATTGTGCTATTGAATCATAAAGTTGTTTTAGGGTTTCTTTCTACAGGATAAGATTTAGGGTCAAATAACTGTGGTTTCGCGTTTTTGCAAAATAAAGGACTGTGTTGCTTTTGAGCAAATAAAGAACTGTGGTTTGTATTGTTTGCAGAATTAAGGAAATTGTCGATTTTGTTAGAGTGAATCAAGACATTTCCTGAGGTTTGAGCTTAACTGTTACATAACCGATCAAATGTTTAAAAAAATATTTGCTCAAAAAATATACTCGTTTACGTCAATAAAATCGACAATTTACTTAATTTTGCAAACAATGCAAACATAATCCTGTATGTGCAAAAACACGAAACCGCAACACTTATTTGAAATTAACTCTAAGATTTAAAACCTGCTTTATCAGACTTTAGATTTGAACCTATTGAATCTGGTGGGAATAAATTGTATAATTATTTGACTAAATTTATTTATTTTGATCAAATATTAATTCAATTTGTTGATAATATCATTTGTCGATGTCTCAGTTTTATGAAAAGAAGACGGAATTCAACAGCAAAGAGAAAAAAGAATGTATCAGGGGAGCAAGGAAAGTATCCAAGTCCTTCATTATCTGATCTCCCGGATAACATTCTGCTACATATTCTACTTAGGCTCACTATAAAGAGTATTTTTGTTTGCAAATGTGTGTGCAAAACATGGTATGATCTAATCTCAGACCCCGATTTCGCAAAGCTACATTTCAATCAAGCTCAGGTTTATCCTCTGCTTCGAACTTCAGGTTTTACAGTATTCTCAAGAATGCTTTCTCTTGTTCAGCCAGAGCAGGATGAATTTGAGCGTAAGCTTGAGATGAGTTATGATAGCTCGCCTATTAAGGTTAAACTTGACTGCAACTTGAAATTCCCACTACGCAACATCCAAATTGATAAAGAATTGGTGGAGGATAATTATTGCATGACGCTGCATATGATGAATCGCGAATATATGATTGTTAATTCATGCAATGGCTTGCTTTGCCTATCCAAAAAATTTGATACTGTAGTTTGCAATCCGGTTACAGGTGAGTTTATTAATCTTCCAAAGGTTAGGACAGTTGACGACAATGCTTTACTGCCTATTATTCAGAGTGGTTTCGGTTTTAGTGCTGCGGTTAACCAATACAAGGTGATAAGGTTGGTTACGGATGGGCTTGAAGAAAATGAAGTTAGGATGGCTGAAGTACATACTCTTGGTACACAGACTTGGAGAGTCCTTCCCTTTCTACCCAAGACAACATGGATGTCGTTCCCTACTTATTTGAATGGGTGTGTTTATTGGTTTTCTAAAGCACAACCATATTCTGCAACTTCTTTTGACATTGAGAAGGAATGCTTTGAGTCAATTTCAACACCACCATTGGATCATACTAATGCAGTGAGCATGGGAATATTAGGGGGAGAACTCATCATATCCGCTTTTCAGTATTATCAGCATAATGTTCGTTTTTGGGCAATGAAGGATAATGGTGCAACGAAGTCTTGGTCTCAAATTTTCTGCTTTGATAATGAAAGATTACCTGATGGCTCATATCAACCCATAAAGTACCTGAATAATGGGGAACTGTTGATATTTAATTCTTATAAAGAAGCTTTAATATGCTGGATACAAGAAAAAGTAGATTTAGATACTTGAAGGTCCGTGGATTCAAATCAGAAGTCGAAGCAACCGCTCATATTCTAAGCTTGGTTCCACTCGAACATGCTCTATCAGGTCATACAGTGAAGGTGCTTAGTGTCAAGTCAAGGTAATTTTGTGTAGTTTTGATGCTTGATGCTTTTCTTAATCTCAATGCTTTTCATAGTTTCTTCTTTTACATATTTTAGGATCCATTTTGTTGCTCTATATCAAGACAAAATGATTGGTTTGTCTTGTGAATTGATGCTGTGAAACTATTGATTTGAACTTTTTTACTTAAATAGATGCAGACTATTAGGGGTCTGAGAACCCGTTCAATCATGTCATGATCCTGTTATAAAATCTATAATTAGTCGAGATGACATTTGGCTTCTTAACCATTTTTATTAATTTGTGGAGCAGGTGCACAGAGTTTCAGCTGCACAAGAGGGGCGATGTATTTCTATAGTTGAAGAAGATATCCCGGAACATGAAGTTTGACTCTGAAGATATGGATCAGATATGAACGATGTAGGCTGCAACAGAGGTACATGTAGCACTTATAAATATCTATTACCATTTTCCCAGTTGCAAATTAGAAGATGTGAACAATGTAATTTGTGTGGTTTATGATATGTATTTGTAGTTACAGTGATACAGAAATATGTCTCTTTGGTGTCCTTTTGAACTGTAATAAGTTAATGAATTTTTCTTTAATTTATTGTGTCTTCAAAACTGGCATAAACTTTATTCCTGCTAGCAAAATGGGGGAGTTAAAAACTACATATGTATATTTGCTCAAGACACCGAAGATGATTCTAGTTTACTTGCTTACATATGGTTGTTTCTCTTCCCTTGGATGAACTATTACTTGTACGGACTTCAAGTTATTTGTTTCTAAAGAATAATGAGATAAACAAGGCACTCATCTTTTGCTTGAAAGTCTTGTGTTTCCGCTTCATTAAAATTTAACTCTTATGGATAAGCAATTTGTAAACTCCACTGTAAAGATTGAGCCTCAATAGGCCCATGAGCATAGCTACAGAAGGGTGAGTGGGGGCACTTGCCCCTATTCAAATTAAATTTTCGTGTATTTTTTAAACATAAATACAGATAAAATCAAAATTTTAAGGTAAAGTTGTAAATAATGACCCCCACTTATTTATACATTTTGATCTAGAACTATTTACTTTTTCTTTTGATGAAATCTAGAGCTAAAATTTGACCACATAACCAAGTCTATTTACTTTTTATGTGTCTCACTAGATTTGATTTTCTGGCTATGCTCCTAGGTACGTATATCTTTATCTAAACTTTTTATTATAAAAAAATTTAGGTAATTCTATGATTCTCGAAGAGAATACACACTCCCTCAGATAGGAGGGGGAAGGAACACCCCCCATCTAGGGATAGTTGCAGCGGTCGGAGATGTAAGGCACCTCAAGTTTACCTCATGTCTTTGTTCGAATCAGACGGTGAAAATTCAATCCTTATTAACAAACAATGAAACTTTTTACATTAGTAGAAAACTAGAATTTTGTGTAGCTAAAATGTTGAGGTTAGGGAATTGAAAGAAAATGAAACTGCACAAAGTTAAATCCTTGAATTTTTACAGTATCTATTCATTTAAGTCTGCATTTTCATAATTTTGAGTATTAGATTCCTAAAATTTAATATTCACATACAACATCTTGCTAAAGACTATGTTATCTAAGAAATAATTTTATTTGTTTAAGAGGTAGAAACAATTTCTAATTAAAAGAGAGATGGAATTTTATGTATCCATTTTAATGTCTCTTTTCCTATCCCTTTGACATAAATTGAATTATATTTATTAAAAATAATACATTACGTGCGCCCTTTTAACCCTCACATACAAGAAGAAAATGTAATTTAAGAGAGAGGATAGAAATTGAGACCCCAAAATTGGGACTAACCATTTATCTCAAAAGAGGCACATAATTCTATATAAAAAAAAACACATAATTCACACCATTGTAATGGGCCTAACGAGGCCCAGCTAAGCCCAAGAAGAAGTCTAGTGATTCGTTCCCAAATTCCAATTAGATAATCATCAGCTCAGTTCTCATATTCCAGGCGATCGGGTAACATTTGCTTGATCTCTTCCACTCTTATTGTTTTCATTATTTAGAATCTGTATCCGTTTCGTTCGCGGAATAGCCAATGAATGCAAAGAGTAAAATAGCTTATTCATATTCCTAGTTTTGGTTGGATTTTTCAAACACGTAATAGTTATTCCACGGAAATAGCTATTTCAAAATTGGAGGAATAGTTATTCGTTAGTTGAAGTTATGAGTAGTTATTTTAAATATACTAATGGATATTTCTAACATTTACCTATTTTTATCAATTCCTGTTTTATTCCGTGAACTAAACATGACCTTTAGGGTTTTTACCTTTTGAATCGGGTTTTAATAGTTGCAGCCCCGTATAAAATCATCAAATGAATTCATTTATGTTGAGCAATTTGAATTCAATTTGCTGATAATGTCATTTGTCGATTTCTCAGTATCATGAAAAAATTAACAAGGAATTCAATAGCTTCCAATGCAAAGACAATAGAGATCAATTATTCAGGTCCTTCATTATCTGATCTCCCGGATAACATTCTGGTAACTATTCTACTCCGGCTCACTGTAAAAAGCATTGTCGTGTGCAAATGTGTGTGCAAAACATGGTATGATCTCATTTCCGACCCTGATTTTGCAAAGCTCCATTTCAATCAAGCTCAAGCTTATCCTCTGCTTCGGTCCTGGAATGATACATTACTATCAAAAGTGCTTTATCTTGTTCAGCCACAGCAGGATGATTTTGAGTGCAAGCTTGAGATGAGTTATGATAGCTCGCCTATTGAGATTAAACTTGACTGCAACTTGAAACTCCCATGGTGCAACATCCGAAAGATATTTGATATGGAAGAGATAATGAATAAGAATTGGTTGGAGCTGTATAAGATGAATCGTGAATATAAGATTGTTAATTCATGCAATGGCTTGCTTTGCCTGTCCGATCTATCTGATAAGGAGCCTGTCATAGTTTGCAATCCGGTTACAAATGAGTTTATTAATCTTCCAGAAGTTACGACAATTACCGACAATATTATTGGGTGTGCTTTGGGGTTTAGTCCTGCGACTAGCCAATATAAGGTGATAAGGATATTTACGCGTTATTTTGAACTAAAAAGAGTTATGATGGCTGAAGTACATACTCTTGGTACACAGACTTGGAGAGTCCTTCAGTCTTCACTCAATTCAACATGCATGTCTTTCCCTACTTACTTGAATGGGTGTGTATATTGGTTTTCTAAAGAACTACCATATTTTGCAACTTCTTTTGACATTGAGAAGGAATGCTTCGAGTCAATTTCAACACCTCCATTTGATACTACTAAAGATAAAATGAGCATGGGAGTACTAGGGGGAGAACTCATCATATCCGCTTTTCAATATCATCAGAAGCATAATGTTCGTTTTTGGGCAATGAAGGATAATGGTGCAACGAAGTCTTGGTCTCAAATGTTCTCCTTTGATAATGAAAGCTTACCTGATGGCTCATATCAACCAATAGAGTACTTGCATAATGGAGAACTGTTGGTACTTAATTCTTATAAAAATGCTTTAATATGCATGGATACAAGAAAAAATAGATTTAGATACTTGAAGGTCTGTGGATTCAAATTAGAAGTCGAAGCAATCGCTCATATTCCAAGCTTGGTTCCACTCAAACATGCTTTATCAGGTACACTTTAAGGCTCTTATTGTCCAGTCAAAGTAATTTTGTGTAGTTTTGATACTTGATGCTTTACATAATCTCAATGCTTTTCATGGTTTCTTTTCTTACATATTTTAGGATCCATTTCGCTGCTTTATATCAGGACCAAATGATGGTGAAATGTTATTTTGAAACCATTGACTTGAACTTTCTAAATAGATGCATAATGACTAGATTAGGGGTGTGAGAACCCAGTTCATGTCATGATCCTGTTATATAATCTATTATTGGTCACGATAACATTCGACTTCTTAACTAATTTCATCAATTTGTGGAGCAGGTTTGCAGAGTTTCAGCTGCATGAAGAAGGGCGATGTATTTCTATAGTTGAAGAAGATATCTCGGAACACAGAGTCTGACTCTGAAGATATGTATCAGATATGAACAATGTAGGCTGGAAAAGAGATACATCATACATGTAACACTTGTTAATATCTATTACCATTTTCTGAATTGCAAATTGGAAGATGTGAACTATGAAATTTGTGTGGTTTATGACATGTAATTGTAGTGATTGTGATACAGAAATATGTGAACTATTTTGGTATCCTTTTGAAAATAGCAACTGTAATTAGTTAATGTTCTTTTCTTCATTTTTTAGCGTTTTCATGCTTTTTTTTATTATTTTTGGAGTCTATATACATTTCTAGCTACTTGACTTGTCTTGAAAGTCTACCTTTACATTTGAAAACATTGTACTGAACTTTTGGACTTGTTTAAAGTAACTTATGGACACCTTCAAGTAGAGGTGGTAATTTCGTGTTTCGTGTCGTTTTCGTGTCGTGTCAATTTTCGTGTTCGTGTTAAAACTCTAAACACAAACACGACACAAAAAATCTTGTGTGTCAAAATTCCAAACCCAAGTACGACCCGACACTGACTCGATCCGACTTATATACCGCTCATTCTTCACAAAATTCATTAAACTACAAAAATATAACGAAAAATCATCACAAAAAGTCAATATAAGGCATTAAAGTCAAATCATAAATTATTTTCGCGTCGTGTTCTGTTTGTTGGATAAACACAATCACAATATAGAAATTAGCGTGTTACCACTTCTTTCTCGAGAAGAGATGGGAAACATGCTCTACCTATTATGCTCAACACAAATACGGTAAATTCCGTGTCGTGTTATCGTGTTTAGTGTCATATTGTCGCTTCTACCTCCAAGTTTACGTGGTAGAGATAAAAGAGATTTTGAACAGAAGTTGAATTGCGTATCATTTGAAGGAAGTTCAAAGGCTAATAGAGCATAGGATAGACAAATGAATCACTTTAAGAAAGTTCTAAAAGGAAATAGATTATTTAAGTTAGTTTAGACACTTCAAAACTGACATAAACCTTATTCCTCCCAACATAATTTGGAAATTAAAACTACATATATGTACTAGATGTATATTTGCTCAAGACAACGAAGATAATTCTAGTTTACTTTCTCACATGTCCTTGTATTAATAGAGTTTTATGTTACTTGTTTTCTTAGAGACTAATAGTACTATTGTATTTCACTACTATTGTATTTCTAGGTTTCAAGATTTCTTTAATGTGTTTTTCACTTGACTATTAGATCATAGTTGTCGTTTGGTATTAAAATGAAATTGATATTAATAATTATTCGTATCTATTATTATATTTGAAATAACTATTCCTAACTTCAATTAACGAATATTTCTACACTTTCGGAATAACTATTACATGTTTTGAAAAATCCAACCAAAGCTACGAATATGAATAGATAAGAAATAGCTATTCTATACCTTGCTATTCCTTAGCTATTCTGCAAACCAAACGTCACCATAAAGTTGTAGGGTTTCTACGGAATGCGAATATAAACCTTTTGAATTCAATTTGCTGATAATTTCATTTGTCGCTTTTCTCAGTATCATGAAGAAACTAACAAGGAGTGAAAAGGGGAAAGGAAAAGTTAGCCACCTACAGATCAATTATTCAGGTCCTTCATTTTCTGATCTCCCGGATAACATTCTGGTAAATGTTCTACTCAGGCTCGCTATAAAAAGGATTTTCGTGGGCAAATGTGTGTGCAAAACATTGTTTGATCTCATTTCTGACCCTCATTTTGCTAAGCTCCATTTCAATCAAGCTCAAGCGTACCCTTTGCTTCGATGCTCGGGTGATCTTTATCTTGTTCAGCCAGAACAGGAAGATTTTGAGTGCAATCTTGAGATGAGTTATGATATTAAGATTAAACTTGACTGTCACTTGAAATTCCCACGACGCAACATCCAGAAGATACTTGATAAAGAGGAGGTAGAGAATAAGTATTGCATGACTGTGCATACGATGAATCGCGAATATAGGATTGTTAATTCATGCAACGGCTTGCTTTGTTTGTCAAATCCATCTGATAATGAACCTGTTATAGTTTGCAATCCGGTTACGGGTGAGTTTATTAATCTTCCAGAGGTTAGTACAATTAACAATTACAACGATCTTACAAGCCCTGTTATTTATGGTGGCTTCTGTTTTAGTCCTGCAACTAACCAATATAAGGTCATAAGGATGTTCAGCAGTCTTAGTGAACAAAATAGAGTTATGATGGCTGAAATACATACCCTTGGTACACAGACTTGGAGAGGCCTTCGCTCTTCACCCAAATCAACATCCGTGTTTTGGCCTACTTATGTGAATGGGTGTGTATATTGGTTTTCTAAAGAACTACCATATTCTGTGACTTCTTTTGACATTGAGAAGGAATGCTTTGAGTTAATTTCAACACCACTATTGGATCATACTAAAGATGTAGTGAGCATGGGAGTTTTAGGGGCAGAACTTATCATATCCGCTTTTCAGTATTATCAGCATAATGTTCGTTTTTGGGCAACGAAGGATAATGGTGCAACGAAGTCTTGGTCTCAAATTTTCTCCTTTGATAATGGAAGATTACCTGGTGGCTCATATCAACCCATAAAGTACCTGAATAATGGGGAATTGTTGATTTTTAATTCTTATCGAAAAGCTTTAATATGCATGGATACAAGAAATAATAGATTTAGATACTTGGAAGTCGGTAAATACGGATCAAGAGTTGAAGCTCATATTCCAAGCTTGGTTCCACTCAAACATATTCTATCAGATCTTACGGTGAAGGTGATGAGTGCCAAGTCAAGGTAATTTTGTGTAGTTTTGCTACTTGATGCTTTACCTAATCTCAATGATTTTCATAGTTTCTTATTTACATTTTTTAGGACCATTTTGCTGCTTTATATCAAGACAACAATGATGGATTTGATTTGCCAAATGATATTGTCCGTGATGAATTAATGAAACCTTACTTAAATAGATGCATAATGACTAGATTAGGGGTGTCAAAACCCGTAGATGTCATAATCGTGTCGTGTTATGCAATCTATAATTAGTCGACATAACATTCGACTTCTTAACCATTTTAATCAATTTGTTGAGCAGTTGAGCGGAGTTTCAGCTGCACGAAGAGGCGAAATGTATTTCTATAGTAGAAATAGATATGGAACACAGAGCTTGACTCTGAAGATATGGATTAAATATGAACACCGTAGGATGCTGCAGCAGAGGTACCTGTAGCATTTATGAATATCTATTATCATTTTGTCTAGTGGAAAGAAGATGTGAACTATGTAATTTCTGACTGTAATTGTAGTTGATATTGATTCAGAAGGATGTCATTTTGAAAGTTCTTACTGTGATATAAGTTCTTTTCTATATTTTTCAGTTTTTTCATGCTTTCTATTATTAGTTTTGGGGCCTATATAATACATTTCTAACTCCTTGAATTTGTCTAGAAAAGTCTATCTTAACAGTTTGATCTATTTTTGCAAACAATTTACAATTTAAGAAACAAGTTTCTAAATTCTAAGAAACAGTTTCTAATTTTCATAAATCATGAATATTGACCCAAATATACATGTTTTTCAGGGTTTCTTAAACGCAAGACACTTTCCGTGCAACATGCCTCTGTCTACGAGACATCCAACAATATCCCTAAAGAGAAACATACCAATGCAGTCAAAAATCAGTTAATGTCACTTTACATGTATTCTTTCTCATCGATCATCAATCATCTTGCATGAATTGATACGCATCTCATTTGTATCGATCATGTCTAATAGAAGTTCTCCCTTTCTATCGGGCTATTTTCTCTCATTGTTTTGCTTTGGACATTATATATCATTGCATTCGAAAAAAACTTCTCCTCCTAATAAGCTCCATTAAAGCAATCAAGCAAGCTCAAAGTCTCAACATAATCTTCCATATGAAAAGAGTTCATAATACCTTTAATCCCAACTTCACTAACCTTTCCACTTTCCACATCATATGATCCCAAATCTCCACTCCTCATAACAACCAAAGCTTCACCATCATTCCCAATCCCCAAAGCTCTCCCTACTCCCCCTCGCATATCAATGGCGAAAAACTTACTCCATGAACCCACGTCCCCATACTCCTTCATCATCCAAATCGAACAACTTCCATATTGAACCCATTGACTCCTCGAATCTCGATTGTATTGCATCAACGAAAGCAAATTCCGCGAACTAAAAACGGATAAATCTAGCACCGATAACCCGCAAATGCTCTCGGGAAGACGCATTTCATTAAACACCTCGCGACTCATATCGAATAACACCATACTTAGATCACGAAATTCGTTCACTTCACATGGATTGTATCCGATCCAATGGACAGCACCGTTGAGATAAACCTGAAGAGAAAGCTCAGAGATTATGTAGTGAGGATGATGAGATTTGAGTGTAACTCTTCTCCATGAATTGAGCCAGAGTTGATAAACTTCGACTTCAGGTACAAGTTTGACTCGATTGATTCTCTTGTTCATATGATAAACAACTCTTACAACTTTATAATCGTTAACTTTGACATCGAAATCATATCCAAACCCGAGAACGAACATGTAGATTTGTTCCAAAGTGAGTGTAGGAGGAGGTAAAGTTATGAATTTCCGAATGGAGGGGTTCCATAGGATGATTGTGTGAGAATTAACTCTATAAGTGTCTGATAAACATATTAAACCATTGAAAGAACCAACAATTTGGAAGTATTGAGAGTAACTTTTGAATGGAAAATGAAGATTGATTGAGATGTTTTTGGCATGAATGGTGTAGTGTTCTTGCTTGTGAGGCCATGAATAATGTCTGAGTAGAGATTTTGGTGAGCTTGTGGTGGATATAATGGTGTGTTTGGTATGGAGGGATATGAAATATGGGTTTGTGATTAAGGAGTGCCATGATTTGGAGATGGAGGTGAACTTGAGGAGGGATTTTGGAGGGAGTCTTTTGAGGATTTCTATTTGGAGTTCTTCATTGATATGATGATGGCTTGACATTTTCTTGATTTTTGATTTCTTGGTTTCTTGATTTTTAACATGGTTTTGGACTTTTTATCACCAATGACAAAGGTGTATTTTTGACATTTTTAATGCACCACTCAACTCATATGATTTAGAATTTTTTTTGTTTTTGAGATAAGGACAAAATTAATCCTTACAATTATTGGAGCATAACACATTTTGTTTCAACTATTAATTATGGTTGGTTTGTCTAGCGACCCAACATTAATGTGTCTTTTTTTATCTTCGGTTAGCAACTCATATTTTGATAGGATTGTTTATTTCAATTACTAATCCTTTTGTTTCTTTTGCTAATCCGAGTTTTGTAGAGTCTGCTTTGTTTCAAGACTTTGTGTTGCTTGATTAATATTACTCATTTGCTAAATAAAAGGTTGGTTTGATTGATTAATTTCAAGTCATTTGATTTATAGAGGGAGAAAAACCGTCAATTTTATGTCTAAAGTTTTGTAGTAACTTAGTTACCAACTCTATAAAAGAAAAAAAAAATCTAACATATGGCCATTTTTATCAATTTGGTTCAATGCATCACTAAACCTATATGATTTAGATTTTTTACTTTAGGAATAATGACAGAATTAATCCTACAATTATTGGATCATAACATATTTTGTCTCACTTAAGTGAGTTGTTAAGAATATCAAATTCCATCAACTATCTCGATTTTCTCCTCAATAGAAGATGCAATGAGCGAGAGTCCATGTAAATAAGTACACGAGACATATTACACAAAGTAAATAATTTTATGCTAATTATCATTTGATTAGTGACATGATTTTCTACCTATCAATGTAAGTAGATTAAAAAAATAATAAATACTAGTAGTTCATAGCATGACATATTAGGTGAGAATATTTGCAAAATTGAAAATCAATATTGTGGAAAGTCTTTTCACCATAGGGTGTAGCCATTGCGTGCATTATAGGCATATGTTGACTTTAATTCAGCATCCTACAAGTATATGCTAACATGATTCTGTTTTCTTTGTAATTTTATTTTGTTGTGTTTATGTGTAATTTATTTCTACATTGTTTTCATCGTTTGATTGAATGTTTTATTCTCAATCTCATCCAAGAACTAGGCAAAAATTCCAATAAGATATAAGTTTATCTATGATGTGAACCCGCTAATTGTTTTTTTTTTCTTTTTGGTGTGAAAAAATATTCCACTTGAATTCCAACATAAATGTGTGGAGAATTAAAGAAAATCTAGAGAACTCTGGATTACGAAGTTTATGAAGAACGACATGTTGATAAAAGACTATTTACAGAATAATCGATAAAAATATGAAGTTTTGTTTGTAACTAACATATTATACTCTAAAAACGCTCTAAAATCTTTCGAAATAATTGTGGTAACATACATGACTTACCATTGACGTTTTCTTACTTATAAGAGTTTCAAAAGATGAGATTTACAAAATTTCACATGTGTACATGTATTCTTAAATTTAAAGATGGTGAAAGAATAAGATTCGTAATTCAATAGAAAATTTTCGTTAATTGATTAATTTATCAATATTAAACTTTAAAATTGTATATTTAATATAGGGTGAGGGGTAAATTGGGTTTGGTGACAATAATATGAATACTTTTGTTATATGTTCCATGAGTCAAGTTCAGGTGAGACACCTCCTTATGGTGTGACAACCCTTTTATGGTGTGACATGGACCAATTGTATAATTAATCAGACATGTAAAGGTAACTTTTCCAGATTTGTTCGTGTTCTTCTCAAAAGCCTATCTTCTTCTTCTTTTTAAATTGTTGCTACCTCCGTCGTCCACCTCCAACGATGTCGCCGGTATTTCACCACCGTTTGCTCTCCCTTTCCTCATCGCCGACCACCACCAAAATCACCTCCGGCTAAGTTTAACCACTCACAAATTCACTAAATAGTTTCGCCGGAGACTCATCAACAAGGTCCACTCTCGCTTACCTTGGGAGATAAAGAAACTCTTTTGGTACAGCCGAGCGGCAAAAGGAGAAACTTCACCCAACTCGTTTTGTACGATTTGTTAATATTTGGTCTGTGTGGTATTATAGTTTATGACATTCAGCTCTAGCATTTGGTTTTGTGGTATGCTGCTTCTTGCACTTAATTTTCTGCAAACAAATTATCTCTTTTGGTCAGGCTTTGAATGGTCTACTGATGGAAAAGAAAAAGTCTTGTTGGTTTCAATTGTTTGTTTAGATTCATCCTCTACTCTCCTCCCTTCATTTTGTATAGTGCAGCAGGTGTGAAGTTGGAGAAGAAGAGATGAATTAATTACATAGTTGTTTTGAAGCAAGATAAAAATCTTAGCATGCGTAACTAACCCCAAAAGGCACCTTAAGGGGATAAGATTGCTTGCTATATTTAAAGAGCCAATATAGCTCCCAAGTTAGCAACCGAATATTAATTTGAAACAACCATATAAAAATTAAAAAAATTAAAAATCGTTTATAAATAACAAAAATGGATCTCAAAATGACGGCCTAATTAATACAAGTTCAGTGGTATAATCTTTTTTGAAAAACGAGTTCGAGAAGAGCGGGAAAATGCATTTTAAAGAAAATAATTAAAATTCTTTTTCTCTCCAGGGGTGACATCAGCGCTGACATCACCCCCTCTTCCTTCCATCCATTTTACACGTATAATGCTTTTTCTCTTAATTACAAGTTTGCCACCTTCCCATGTTCAATTACAAACATTTTTCCCTTGTCACACCATAAGCCCATTGTCACACTTGATCCTTTCTCTATGTTCCATATTAAATGTTATTGTGTGTGAATTAAAGAAATGGTCGATTTTGTTGACGTAAACGAGAACATTTTTGCTCAAAATGTTTTCCTGACTTTTGATGAGTCAAGTTAGAGTTAAGCTCAAAGGTCAGAAAAATATTTCGGGTAAAAAATGTCCTTGTTTACGTCAACAAAATTGGTAATATCTTTAATTTTACAAATAATGCAAACTACAGTCATTTATTTAATCAAAGTCAAACCACAATCCTATAATTATAAAATCGCAAAACTAACTGTTACTTATTTGAAGTTAATCCAATTAATAATTGCATCAAATTGATCTTATCCAGTGAAGTTGGCATTATCAGATAATCACATTCTTGTGTGTGAAGTTGGCATTCTTAAAAATATTGAGTTTCTTACTCCAGGAAAATGTCAGAAGTGAGAGCCTAACCACCCTAGGAAAATGGATTTAATTAATTATTTCTCTAAAGCATCATTATCATGATGTAAACATGTTCAGCAGTAACAATATAAACATGTTTTAGAGAAATTTCATTATTTTTTTTTCAGAATTTAAAGTTGAGGTGGAAGATAACACTGTGAGAACTGCTTTATAAATTGTGGAGATTAGTAAGCTCTTTGCTCGATGATTATGTAGGTGCTGTCTTTATGAGATTAGTTTCGAGCTCTCATGTCTTTTCTTTTTCCCCTTTCCTTTTGATACAAAAGAAAAATAAAATGTCGTGGTTGTGATTCCAGTAACACAATTCTTTTCGAAAACATTCTACTAACACACAACTAAGTGATTGTGGTTTGTTTTGATTGTAAATGAGTTAATCTTTTGAGTTAAAATTTATTTTTGCTTAGTTACGAGGATTATGACACTCAAGTTCATCAGGCCAAAACCTAAACCTACTAAAATCCAAACCCTCCAAAATTGATTTGATTAACTCCAACCGCCATTGACCAATATGTTCGCGGATCGAGCCCAAACTTCATTAGCATCTAGTAAGAAACATATGACATTATACCGACCACTTCAGTCAAGGTGGTTGATGCCAACATTAGTTATTTTTGGTACTCTCCCTTTCCATTTTTACTCTTTTTAAGAAACTTATTGACTTGATTATTAAAAAGTTCCTAAAGCTCTACCCACATTTTTATAGGAGGTGACTGACACAATAGCAACCCAACTGAACTAGTCAATGCTCATTTCTTCTATCCGTTTTATCATCATTACTTAAGTTAAGTTAGATTAGTTTAAACTTTATTTTTTTTAATCTATCATGTAGCAATGATGACGTGTTATAAGAATTTGAAAAATACTGTCATACCGTCATGTCCAACAAGTCATTGGTCACGGTTGAAATTAAAATTTTGTAATTTTACCGAAACAAAATAAAGTTTTATAACCCTAAAATAGCGACATTTTTGAGATCACCAAAATAATTAGCCACATAGGCCCAAATTTCAACTTTAGCCGAATAAAAGAAGTAAATCTAATTTAACTTGGGCCTGGGCCTGGGCCTGGGCCTGGGTTGGGGATTTAAAAACTTGTGAGTAAAAGGGGCAACAAAAACCCTAGCTTTTGTATTTCTTTCAAGTAGAAGTAGCTGCTCGCCGCCACTCTGACCACCGAACCCTCCTCTGAATTTCCCGCCGTTGCAGTCCTCAGGTAAGCTTTCGAATTAGGGTTAGGGTTGATCTGATTATTTTTTGAAAACAAATTCGAGTAGTTGAGGAAGATAGTGTGTGCACTGTGCAGGTGGTTTGATATTGTGGAAGATGGCTACTGCTAAGACTGTCAAGGATGTCTCTCCTCATGAGTTCGTCAAGGCTTATTCTGCTCACCTTAAGCGATCTGGCAAGGTATTATCACTGTGTGTTTATGTTGTGTTTCTCTTATCCGACATTATTTCATTTCTGTTTTCAGATTTTGATTCGGAGATCAATGCTTTTTATGTAATTAGGGTTTAGTGCTAAATGATAGCCATTTGATTGAATTTTTGCGTTCGGTTGTTAGATATTCCACATTGCCTAATCAGGGAGCTATTTTGATCCTTATATTTGTCAGACAATCCTTACTTAATTGTGAGTGTGTTAGATGTACCATGTTGTTTAATTAGAGGGAGGAGCTGTATGCCTCTTTATACACAGATAATCTTCCTCCGTTACAGTTATTGACCGTGTTATGGTCAATTCGTCTAGATTTTCCTATTGTACATTGAATGAATGTTTTATTCCTCTATTACTCATAGTACAGTGACCTATTCAAATTTATATTGTAAAAAGATGCTTTGTTAGGAAAGAGTAGAGTTAAAGTTCATATGTATTTTTCTTGGGACAGTAAAAAACTAAAAATCAGTGTTGCTAAATTTTATTGTGAAAAGTTGCTGATGATTACAATTTGATAGTGTCCTATGCAACTATCTTTTAATCTAATTGTTCCGCAATTCCTTAGTTGTTTTTCAATTTGAATTTGTATTTTAAAATCCTTACACTTTCTACGCGGGATCTGTACCATTCTTGATGTAAAATATGTCAATTTTGCTGCTTATAGTTATATAAACTATGCATCTGCAAGATTTAAATTGCTTCTTTCATAATTTAATTGTTCCTCCACAATTTAGTATTATGGGTATGACATCATTGGTGGATGGTAATTGTAGAAAGAAATGTTTTTTCCTCTGCACCTGTCCATATTGCAGATTTTATTTATTTTAGTGTACTTGCATTAATATATAGACAATACACAGTTTGCAGGTGAAAATGTTAACTATGATGGTAACTATGTTTGGGTAATGTTAGCAGCTATCTGAAAGCGCATAGAAGAGTCTAAAATCTATAGCTATGATGCCATGTGGTTTTAAAATTTTCCTTTAGAATTTGTATTTAATATTTTTGATTTTTTTGTAATATGTGCAAGCATTCCTTCATTTTTTTCCTTCATATGGTTGAGGACCCTCAAAAAATTCTTCCCTTGGCACCTCGCCTTCATTGCTGGAATGATAAGTTTGCGACTGAGGTTTTCTTGCTCATTGTTTGACTACTTTGTAGTTTAAGCTGTTTTGATATTTATGAAACTTTTGGAGTCTTTGCTGACAGTTTTGAGTTAAGTTATATTATTCTTTGAGTGGATTGTATTGTAGTAGAAAGAGGAATGGCATTTTTGCATTTAGAGGCTGTGTTTTGCGTGCTGAATCGGAGTCATTAATGTTTCTTAGTTCTGCCCTTTTTTATGCTTGTTCATGTGTTAATTGATGTTAGATTGCTAGACTATCTAGTCTTGTTTTGTTGACTGTTAGTTGTATTAAGCTTTGTGTAATATTATGCTTAAAGTTTTGTTTTGGTGACTCTTCTTCAGATGAGAAGACATAATATCTGGTGTTATAGCATGCTATTTAATTAGTTGTATGGTAACTAGTTTTAATCACGGATCCTCTTTTCCATTTGGATTTCAGATTGAGTTGCCCCCTTGGACCGACATTGTCAAGACTGGGACACTCAAGGAGCTTGCGCCGTATGATCCTGATTGGTACTATGTTAGAGCTGGTGAGTCTTGTGTGCTGCATTTATATCCGTGTGGATGCTCATTATGTTTGTAACTGTAATATTGGCATTCTGTGTGTGTAGCAATTTCTGACACAATTTACATGATTGAAACAATTATCACTTTTTTTGTGCATTTATATTATATATAAATCATATGGAACATATGTATAAGACGATTTTGACTTTATAAACCGGATTTCCTGGCTTGTTTGCTTGCTTATTCATGGAGCCTTTTACATCTTGTGTTGCAGCCTCAATGGCAAGAAAAATTTACTTGAGGGGAGGTCTTGGAGTGGGTGCTTTCCGTAGAATCTATGGTGGGAGCAAGAGGAATGGGAGCCGCCCACCTCATTTCGGCAAGAGCAGTGGAGCTATTGCTCGCCACATTCTTCAGCAACTCCAGAACACGAACATTGTTGACATTGACCCGAAAGGGTAAGCACTATTTATATGACCTGATATGATACCTTGATTTTATCATTTTTTGCATGCACCATCTCAGAATAGGCAGCTGCTCTGGTATTTGGTTGCATTGTCATGTTGGTCTATCTAAAATTTAAATTTTTCTAGCCACTTCTTTCAGGGAAAAAAAACAACTTGAGGCTCACAATCTTTAACTTTTTATTGATTAAGCACCGGACATTTCTGTCAGTTTGACATTTTTGAGCGATTGGTCAATTGTAATCTCACACATTTAAGCTCTAGTTACTAGGAAAATTAGTTGTGAACATAAACTCAGTTAAAAGAGGATTTATTAACTTAATCTGTTCATCTTGAAAGCCGTCTTATTTCGGATGGTTGAAAATGCAATTTCAGATGCATTTGTTATGACTAAGTTTGAATTGACATCTAATTTTTTCTACTAACCTAGAACTCTTCAGTTTTAATAATTTGGCGCTTTGAGCCATTGATCAATTATTCTCACACATTTAGATTATACTTAGAAAGTTGGTTATGAACATTGATCTTGAAAGAGCATTTATTCATTTCATATTCATACAACTCGAAAGTAGTCTTATTCTGAATCAGATGAAACGAGTCAAGTTTGATTTTGACATTCAACTTTTCTAGTAATCAAATGCTTAACATACTAGTGCTTAGTGTGTAAAATTGAAAGATACGAGCTTTAACCAATAAATATCAATACCCTGTAGATAGTTATCTTTCCTTGTTTAATCTTGTTACATAATTGTTGTTCTTGATAAGTAATGTACATTCTTTGTTTTATGTGGAATCAGTGGAAGGAGAATCACATCAAGCGGTCAAAGAGATCTCGATCAAGTAGCTGGGCGTATTGTGGTTGCCCCTTGATTATGATGATGAAAAGAACAGCTGTTTTGCCTTGGAATACAGTTTTTGGGTAGATTTTAGTTTTCTGCTTGTCTGGTAGAGATGTTTACTGCTGTTGTTAAATTTTGGGCTCCAATTGTCTAAATTGTTTTTGAGATAAACATGTTTTATTATTACTTGTTATTGCTTTTACTTGTGACAACTTTCCTCTGATAAAATATTTGTTTAGTGCTTCTGCTCATAGTTCGTCAATTGTTTAGAGTGTGTTTGTGTTGGCCTTTCAGTTAGTATTTGTATACCATCGGTTGAAAAGTTGATGGGAAGGTGAAAAATACTACGTAATCAATTATATAGGCAACACCTATATTTTAGTTGAAAACTGGCAAAATAATTGGATTTTTTTGTTTTTTATTAAGACAATGTGAATGTCCACATACATTCAAGTGGCAAATTTTGTTTTTATCTCCTAAGAGGCAACAATTGTCCATATTTAGGAGTTAATATTGCTCTATATATATATAAGTTAATTTGTAATGCTCTATGTGATACATGAAATATACTTTCTTCTTCGCTTGCTTTCTTTTCATTTATATAATAGCATAATCTATTCCCTCAATAAAGTATATACCTTTACTTACTCAAAATAAATCTCTCTCATTAATCTCTACTTAGAGTTTATATTCCGATTGTCACTTTCACAACATGTTATCAGCACGAATTTGCTCGTTCAACACTAAAGAGGTTTTTGCTCGTCGATTAATTTCTACCTGAATCTACTGCTACAGTTAAGTTTCGAGTAAGTTCTTAATTTCTTTTACTACATCTAAAGATGACAAACCTTTCAAGCATTCAATTCATACCGCTTAAGGTGACCGGAGAAAATTATATCTCGTGGATGTTGGATGCGGAAATTCATCTTGAATCTCTGGGTTTACAGAATACCATAAAAGATAACAATAATGAATCTCCCCAGAAACGCGCACAAGCAATGGTATTACTTCGTCATCATCTTGACAAAGGTCTAAAAAATGAATATTTAACTATAAGAAACCCAACAGTGTTGTAGAAAAATTTGAAAGATAGATATGATCACCAGAAGATGGTCATATTGCCAAAAGCTCAATTTGAACGGGGAAATTTACGTTTCCAAGATTACAAATCTGTGAGTGAATATAATTCAACAATGTTCAGAATTACATCACTTTTGAAATTATGCGGTGAGGAGAAAAGTGATTCTGATATGCTAGAAAGAACATTTACCACTTTTCATATGAATAATGTGCTCCTGCAGCATCATTACAGAGAAAGAGGTTTTAAGAAATATTCTGAGTTAATTTTCTGTCTGGTTGTTGCTGAACAAAATAATGAATTTTTAATGAAAAATCACGAGCTACGTCCAACTGGATCGACTGCGTTCCCAGAAGTGAATGCAGTATCACAAAATGAAAATATTAGAAACCATAGTAATAATTATGGACGTGGGCGCGGTCGTGGAAGATATGGTTATAATAACATATTTGTAAATTCTCACCAAAGGGGCAGAAATGAAGTTGAGAGTTTTAAAAGAAATAATAATAGTGAAAATTCACGTGTCAAAGAAACATTATGTTACCGTTGGAATGACTGGTCATTGGTCTCGTACCTGTCGTACGACAAAACATTTGGTTCAACTTTATCAATCCTCATTGAAAAAGAAAGATACAAATATTGAAACTAATTGTATCTTCAACGGTGATGAACCAATTGATATATCCCAACTAGATATGACAGATATTTTCGCACCATCATGATCAACAAAAAATGGTTAATGTTTTGTATTTTAACTTATTTATGTAATATATGTTTCTATTGTATATTTTGTGTATTTTGTGTATTTTATTGTATATTTGTTTGTATTATATGTTTCTATGTAAATTTAGAATTAATAATAATTTGTTCTTATTTGTCTTTAATGAAGAACATGAACTCTCCACCGGTAGTAGTCGACTTCAAAATAAATGAAGCAAATTTTTGAATTGTTGATAGTGCTACTACACATACAATTCTTAAAGATTCAAAGTATTTACAATTCAAAAATTTGCTTCATTTATTTTGAAGTCGACTACTACCGGTGGAGAGTTCATGTTCTTCATTAAAGAAAAATAAGAACATATTATTATTAATTCTAAATTTACATAGAAACATATAATACAAACAAATATACAATAAAATACACAAAATACACAAAATATACAATATAAACATATATTACATAAATAAGTTAAAATACAAAACATTAACCATTTTTTGTTGATGATGATGGTGCGAAAAGATCTGTCATATCTAGCTGAGATATATCAATTGGTTCATCACTGTTGAAGATACAATTAGTTTCGATATTTGTATCTTTCTTTTTCAATGAGGATTGATAAAGTTGAACCAAATGTTTTGCCGTACGACAGGTACGAGACCAATGACCAGTCCTTCCACAACGGTAACATAATGTTTCTTTGACACGTGAATTTTCACCATTATTATTTCTTTGAAAACTCTCAACTTGATTTCTGCCCATTTGGTGAGAATTTACAAATCTGTTATTATAACCATATCTTCCACGACCGCGCCCACGTCCACGTCCATAATTATTACTATGTTTTCTAATATTTTCATTTTGTGATACTGCATTCACTTCTGGGAACACAGTCGATCCAGTTGGACGTAGCTCGTGGTTTTTCATTAGAAATTCATTATTTTGTTCAGCAATAAGCAGACAGGAAATTAACTCAGAATATTTCTTAAAAATCTCTTTCTCTGTAATGATGCTACATGAGCACATTATTCATATGAAAAGTGGTAAATGTTCTTTCTAGCATATCAGAATCACTTTTCTCCTCACCGCATAATTTCAAAAGTGATGTAATTCTGAACATTGCTGAATTATATTCACTCACAGATTTGTAATCTTGGAAACGTAAATTTCCCCATTCAAATTGAGCTTTTGGCAATATGACCATCTTCTGGTGATCATATCTATCTTTCAAATTTTTCTATAACACTGTTGGGTTTCTTACAGTTAAATATTCATATTTAACTTTTTAGACCTTTGTCAA
The DNA here is from genome assembly GCA_028411795.1 of Euphorbia peplus. Lineage (NCBI taxonomy): Eukaryota > Viridiplantae > Streptophyta > Magnoliopsida > Malpighiales > Euphorbiaceae > Euphorbia > Euphorbia peplus. Next base: position 2,235,607 of record CP110837.1, on the reverse strand, counting down.
GATGATGACGAAGTAATACCATTGCTTGTGTGCGTTTCTGGGGAGATTCATTATTGTTATCTTTTATGGTATTCTGTAAACCCAGAGATTTAAGATGAATTTCCGCATCCAACATTCACGGGAGATAATTTTCTCCGGTCACCTTAAGCGGTATGAATTGAATGCTTGAAAGGTTTGTCATCTTTCGATGTAGTAAAAGAAATTAAGAACTTACTTGAAACTTAACTGTAGCAGTAGATTCAGGTAGAAATTGATCGACGAGCAAAACCGCCTTTGTTGGAACGAGCAAACTCGTGCTGATAACTTGTTATGAAAGTGACAATCAAAATATGATTTCTTAAGTGAGATACAAGCTAAGTAAAGATTAATGAAAGAGATTTATTTTGGATAAGTAAAAGAAAGATATATAAAAGGAAAAGAAAGTAAGTGAAAGGCAAAATATCTTTCATATATCTTGATCATTACAATTAACATCTATATATATAGTGATATGTATTCCTAATATGGACAATTTTTGCCTCTTGAATGTGGACATTCAAATTATCTTCATAATACTCCCCCTTAAATGTCCATCATTTACAGAAGAAAAATGGACACTTGCATCATTAAAAACCTTTCCAAGGTAGATCCAGTGAGTTAAAACCATTGGTAAAGGGAAAAAGAGTACAGTGTGTTGCTCCCTCTATTCGTAGTAGCACTAAATATCCTTGAGACGACGGATTCCAATTCCATATACCAATTTCTTGTAGGTTGTAGTTGGTAATGCCTTTGTGAAAGATCACTGAAAACCTTTCATCTCAATTTTTTTTTTAAAGAATCTACAAGAAATTGGTTTATAGAATTGGAATGTGTCGTCTCAATGATATTCAGTGCTACTACGAATAGGGGGAGCAACACACTGTACTCGTTTTCCCTTTACCAATGGTTTTGTCCACTGGGTTTTCCTTGAAAATGTTTTTAATGAGGTAGTGTCCCTTTATCTTCCGTAAATGATGGACATTCAAGGGCCAAATCTTGTTTTTATCTCCTAAGAGGCAACAATTGTCCATATTTAAGAGTTAATATTGCTATATATATAGGTTAATTTGTAATGCTCTATATATCCCATGAAATATATACTCTCTTCTTCAGTTGCTTTCTTTTCATTTATATAGCATAATCTATTCCCTACATAAAATATATACCTTTCCTTTACTTACTCAAAATAAATCTCTCTCATTAATCTCTACTTAGCTTATATTTTACTTAAGAGATCATATTCCGATTGTCATTTTCACATCATTTTTATTGTTTTTTCGACCCAAGTCACACAAAAGTCAATTTTTCTTTCCCGGTGTAATTGGTGTCTATTTTTTTTTTTAATTGATTGGAATGGTTTCATTGAAAAATATAATAAACCAGATCTGATAGAAAAAGTTTAATATATCATTTTCCTTCAAAACTTGCAAAAACTGCTTGGTTGCTGCTTTGAACTTTTGAGTTGTTAAGATGCTCTTTCGGAGTTGCTAATTTTTTTTAAATGATTCTTTCGTGCTTGCATAAAATGTTGGGTAAATTCCTAAAGAAAAACCTCGTAGTTACAAAAATTGTAAAAAAAGTGACTGTGATTTGTTTTATACAAAAAAAATGGTTCCAGTTTCTATATCTTATCAAAAGAGTGATTTATTTATTTATTTAAATACCATAAAAATGGTTGCTAGAGATTTCAAAATGAATGATGATGTTCTATGTAACTTTAATTCTTCGAGTTTTAAATTTTAAAGACGTTTAGGTGGTGTTTAGTTAGAGAGAGAAAGTGAAGTTTTAGAGAGAGATTTTGAAATTGTTGATTCTGAAAAAATAAAAAAATATGGTTCTATAGTAAATGATGTAATAAACAACTTTTAACTCTTACAGTTTTCTATTTTAAGGTCGTTAACCGTCAATTTTTACGGTATTGAAATAAATTTTTCTTTTGACAAAATATAAATCCATAGTCACATTTTTGTCCCAACAACAAAACACAATCACTTTTTTGACAATTGTTGTAAGTACAAGTTTTTTTTAAGAATTTTCACCAAATTTTAAAATCGAATGGTTTTTTGTTATTTTTTTTTATCATTTTCTCTGTTTTAATGTTGTTATAGTGTTTTTATTGGTTTAATTACTATCTACAATAAAAAAACTTTCTCTAAATAACATGAGTAATAAAGAAGCTATCTGGACGGGTCATACTATCCGGGTTGACATACGGGTCAACAAATCTAGACTGTAGACGCAACGGGGTTAATATAAAAGCAGATTTCAATTTTGCCGCTTCATTTTGAAACAACAGAAAGAAAAACAGTGAGAGATCCAAATCTTCCTTCCTTAGCACTCTTCTTCTCAATCGATCATCATCAATGAGTCACGATTCGAATCGATCGGGTAACTCAGGTCAAAATTCAAAGAGAAGCATCGGTAATTCAGGTTCTTCTAATCAAAGCAATAAGAATACCAAAAATAGCAAGCAGAAAACCCTAGGTATGGCCTGGGGTGCTAATTCTCTTTCATCCTCTCGCTCCTCTTTCCGCAATTCTCCTTTTTCTGATTTCGGCAGGTTATTTCTCTTCCCTGTACTCGGTTTTTGCTGTTTTGTTTCATTCTGTTGTTCGGAAGTTGAGAGGTTAATGAAAGTTAATTGAAGTAATGAAATGTAAATTTTCTATTTAACCTCAGAGTAGTTTTAGAGAATAAATGAAAGTTGATGCGGTTAATATTTTCGGGAGGTTATTGGAGCTGAAAGTTAGAAGAGGTTAATGAGAGTTACGAAACGGAGCGGAAGGAAATGAAAGTTTAAAGTATGGAATTGAATAGGAGTGGATTGAATAGGTGAAAGTTAGAGGTTTTTTAATGAGAGTAACGGAACGTAAAGGGAAGTAAAGGAATAGCCTTTGTCTGAGAGTTGAGAGGTTAATGGAACTGAAAGTTAGAGGAGGTTAATTAGAGTAACGGAACAGAAAAGGAAGTAAAGGAAATGAAAGTTAGATTTTAACCTTGTTTGAGTTTATGAAATTGAATGAGTTTTTTGAGTTTATGAAATTGAATGAGAAGTGAATGAATGTAAATTAGTTAATAGTTCTATTAACCCCCCAATGCGAGTAAAAATGTTAACCTCCTTTAACTTTTATTTAGTCTTTAAAAAAACTCCCGTCAAATGAAAATTTTGCATTCCATTACTTCGGTTAACATTTTTAATCTCCTCCCAGACAAGGCCAGGTTAAATGAAAAGTTTATATTCCATTACTCTTGTTAACCTCCATAAACCTCTCATTCAATTCCATAAACTCCTAAACAAAGCTGACATTAACTTTCATTTCCGTTACTTCTCTTTCCGTTCTGTTACCTCCCGAACGTCCTCTAACTCTCACCTCCATTAACCTTTGAACTCCCGAACAATTACGAGCTAGTTATTTCGGTTGAATTTATGTTGATAATCTAGAGGTTAATTTACCTGATTAAATGGAACTTGATTGGTGAAGAATTTAAACTGGCTTCTTTTTTGTGTTGTGGTGGATGTTTAATTTGTGAGTTTTTGGTGTTTTGAATGCAGTTACATGGCTGAGAAGAACAGGAAACTTCAAAACCAGTTTGTTTCCGAGGCTTCGGATTCTTCTCATGGTAGTTCCACTTCTGGGAATATGATTTTTCATGGTGTTTCTATCTTTGTTGATGGCTTCACTGTTCCTTCTAGCCAGGTGGTTTAATATGTCCCTCTTAACACCTTTATTTGTTTAATTTATTTTGACCTCCAAGTGTAGTTGTGAAATTTGAGGAGAAAGGAAAAATAATGTTGGTTGACATTTTAAGTCTGCTTTAGGAACTGCGAGGTTATATGCTGAAATTTGGTGGGCGATTTCAGAATTATTTTTCCAGGCATCGTGTTACACATATTATTTGCAGCAATCTTCCTGACAGCAAAGTCAAGAACTTAAGGTTATTAGTTTATTAGTTTTGTTTTGTTGAATTTGACAGGTATTGAATTATATTTATTGGCTGTTAATTTTATTGCAGGTCTTTCAGTAGAGGTTTGCCTGTTGTCAAACCTACATGGATATTGGATTCTGTTCTTGCAAACAAACTTCTGAGTTGTAAGATTATGCTTTTTTTATGTGTACTTTTTAATAAGGTAACTGTAATATTTGGTATTTTAAATTCACTGCTTTGGAAGTCAAATTGGAAGAATCTCCCCTTTTTTATGGTTTGGCATTTGAACGAAACCAGAGGCTTATTCCATGTTTTGCTAACGCATATATTTATGATTAACATGCAACATACTGTACTTTTTTCTTTGTTATGCCAAATCGTAGCTTCTTAGTAACTACTTCTCTTAACTAATACATCGTAAAATAATGGAAGAATGCTCTCTGTGGAACTGATTTATTTTGTTGTCTTGGCAAGAGGTTGTTGGGGATGGAGGAGACTCTTCTGGACCAAAATTTAGCTATTTTATTTTTCTTGCTTTTATGACTCACATACGGAATATGGGTAGATTATTGATTGCTATGGACTTTATGTTGCTGTCTCTAGGGGTTCCTTACCAACTTGAGCAACTTGCCAATAACCAACCAAGATTATCTGACTTCTTTGCTACAAACAATAGACCAGTTGTTGAGGATGGTTCAAATTTTATTGGACACCATGTAAATGTGGACCCATCTTTAAAGGGTGGCACATTTCAAAATCTGAAGTCTGAAGGAGTTGATCTTGTGAAAGATGGAGACCAAATGGATGGACAATTAGATTGTGTTGATCATCACATTGAGTTTGACAGTAGTGGTGGAAAATCTTCAGAAGTAAGGATGGCAGAAGATGAAAACAGTGTAGACACTGAACTTGGTGCTAGCTCCTGTCAGTTGCCTGCGTCAGTCAACAGCTCTTGCTCAGATATTCCAAACATGAAACGATCACCGACTCCATCAATACAAGGACCTTCTAATGCTTCTCGCTCTACCCTTGAGGATCCCAATTTTGTAGAGAATTATTTCAAGGTACAGTTAGGGGAAGTAACAGATATTACCAATAAAACAAATTGTTTTACTTTTGTATCCGAATATCCTTTTACCCTTTGTTTTCTGGCATTTTTCTACAAGTAGTTAGAACTTTTACGGTCTAATATTATTTATTTTCTCTCTTCCCATTTTAGTTGTTAGATATTTTCAAATTAGATATACAGTGGAATATTAGGTATAATTTTCTTTGTTGCAAAACAGGTTATTGCAATTGAGTCTGGATGACCAGTAAATGTAGTTTTAAGACATATGGCTTGCTTTGTTCTTCCTTCACAACTGAGAAATGATTGAAACTAATGCAATGTTTTGGACTTTACTGTCTCAGCAAGTGATTTTATTATTATAATTATCACGCTTACTCAGTTTGTTATTTCTCACTTCATCCATTTTTGTACAATGTCGTAAACTAATATTGGACTACATATAATCCCCACAACTTTTTATTTCACTAACTACTATACTGAATTCAGCGTGTAATATGATAACATGCATGCTTCAAATGCTTTTAGATAATTAAGGCATTTGCATTCAGAATTCCTGGTGGGTTGACTTTCCTATTTTATCACACTTATAGCTCTCAAGTTGTTTGATCTTGCTATATTCTGATATGATATCATACATTATCAATTATGGTTCACTATGTGGTGATGTCATGTGTGAATTAAGTTTCACTCTTTTGCAGAGTTCAAGACTGCACTTCATAGGAACCTGGAGGAATAGATACCGGAAGCGTTTTCCCTGCCCCTCTAGTGAGTTTCAGTGCAGAGGTTCAACTGCTAATGCTTCTGATATTACCAAGACGAATACGGTTATCCATATTGACATGGTATTTTCATTCATTATCCTTAATCATGTTAATATTTACTTGCAACTAGCTCAATCTCATGTACTGCACACTGGGGCCCAGAGTCTTAAACTGTAATAGAAAAACTAGCAAAAAATGACTTTCTCACTTTTATTACATAGATAAGTTCACTTATATTTGATTAATTTGAGACTGTAGATTTGATATGTAGTCTTCTGAATATCTCACATAATGGTCTTCCTTTTATCTTGATCCTAGTTGGATGTTCTTCATGGTTATCTTCTCATTTTATCTAGTTTATTTCTTTGTTGCTTTCTTAATTAGTTAATAACACTAATATGATGCACAGGACTGCTTTTTTGTCTCGGTAGTTATCAGGAACCGTCCTGAGTTGCATGATAAGCCTGTAGTTGTGTGCCATTCAGACAATCCTAAAGGAACTGCTGAAATTTCTTCTGCGAACTATCCTGCCCGAAAATATGGTCTGTTTTTTCCTTTTTAATTGCTTTAGCATACTGTTTTCTGAATCTTCTTTGATTTTTTTACTCAAGCACAATGCTATTGTCATTACTCAGGAATCCGGGCTGGAATTTTTGTTAGAGATGCTAAAGCTCTTTGTCCACACCTCATCGTGGTTCCATACAACTTTCAAGCTTATGAAGAGGTAGTTCCGATATCTAAACATTCATTTACTAGTTTAACTTGCATATCGTTCTGCTTTTTGGGTTATATGATATTTCACTTGATGCAGGTAGCAGATCAATTCTATGATGTCTTACACAAGCACTGCAGTAAAGTTCAGGTAGGTTTATTTGTACAATCATTTTCTTTGACTAATAATTTTAGCAGCATTTCTGATATTGCTATTGATATGATCGTAGGCAGTAAGCTGTGATGAGGCCTTCTTAGATATTACAGAATTGGGAGGGGAAGATCCTGAGTATTTAGCTTCAAAAATACGGAAAGAAATATTTGAGACTACAGGCTGCACTGCAAGTGCTGGAATAGCTGGGAACATGCTTATGGCTCGCCTTGCCACTCGAACTGCTAAACCTGATGGCCAGTGCTACATCCCCCTAGAGCAGGTATGTTTGTCAATTGTTCCATTAGCTCACGTTTTTTTGCTTTCCATGAGTTTGAAACTTCTATGCATGGCATTTGTCAGCTGATATTTTGTTGGGATATACTGTCATTTGCTTTGTAAATGCTATATAATTTTCTGATGACATTTCATGGATGACCCTATTTATAACTTGATTATGTTTAGGTGTTCTATTCTATAACTGGAAGATGACTTTTCTAATATACTGCATTTTTAGTTTGTTCTTTTCTAAAACAAGGGCGTCATTGAAATTTGTTTGCTTGAACCTGTTTTTATGAGTGTTATTTTGGTGTTTATGCCTTTTTCACTCGCTTGAATCTCATCCCTGGTTATTTGTTCCATTGCCATAATATTCAGGCATGTAATTTGTTAATTAATGAACTTATTTTGAACATATAATCCTAGTATTAATGAAGTTTAGAATGTTCTGCACATTTAGATGCGCACAAAATTCAATTGTTTTTTGCTTCATATTAAAATATGCTTATCGTTGTATGTATTCCCTTTTTTGCTGACTGAAGTAGTTGGATTATTGTAGGTGGAGCAATATTTAAGTGAGCTGCCAATTAAGGCACTTCCAGGTGTAGGGTCTGTGTTAGAGGAGAAGTTGAAGAAGCAAAATGTTCGCACCTGTGGGCAATTGGGTTTGATCTCTAAGGTTAGAATCAGTAGCAGCATTATTTTCCATTTTCGTGAGCTGAAATAGTTCCGGGTTCTGATTGGATGATGATTGCTCTTATTTCTGCATTTATTTTTCTTCGTTCTTTTCTTTCTTATTTCCCCCCTTTCTATCTGTTACAATTTTTTTTTTTGTGGTGGGTATCTTTGGGCAGTTGTAAACAGGAAAATTGAGTCAATGCATGGTAACTTACTGTGGAAATTCATATGAGATACATGATTATTTGAATGATAGTAGCTCTAGCAACATTTTTTTTCCTCACCTTCCTGTCCGAATCTGAATAACATGATATCTAAAACTCACTGTATTCTAGATAATGTGACCTGCTGGACTGTTTATTTGCATGAGATGATCGGGAGGAATTCAGAAATAAAATTGGGCATGGCCCATGGGAGATAATTGTTATGCGCCTGGAAGGCTTAATAAAATCAAAGAATAATAACGTGATTTTATTTATTTATTTCTTTATCAAATTATCACTCTTCTGAGTTGATTATCACTTGAGGTTATTCGGACTTATGATATGAGGTTACACAGGAACAATATAGAATTTTCTAGTTCACTCTAATGGTTTATGATTTATGTTCCTTTTCTAAGTATTTGAGCATCTTGAAAAGCAAAACTACTTGATTTATAAACGTGAAAACCATTGCATGCTGTCATTGGGATAGAGGTAGAACAAAAGGTCTCTTTTGTATCAATATTTGTGGTTCTCTGTATATTTTGTTGAATTTTTCAGACTGAAACTGTCAGATATTCATGATCTATTTCTTTTGATCTTTGGACCATCTCCTCATCCACGTAGAAACTAGCAACTGCTTTTCAGATCCGCATATATGCTTCAGGAATTATATTTGCTTTATTTCGGAATCTATGTTGGCATTATAGCAATTGAGGAGATGTTCAAGTACCTTACTCTATCTTCCTGGAATCTGTAGGAATCTCTGCAGAAGGATTTCGGTAATAAAACTGGCGATATGCTATGGAGTTATAGTAGAGGAATAGATAATCGAGTGGTTGGAGTGATCCAGGTTTGGCAAAGAACTTTCTCTGATCCAATGCTGTTGAGGTGTCCGTTTCAAAATTTTATCCGTTGCTTGGATCAGCAATTATTTAATTACTTCTCCATGCATTATATTATTGTTATTTATGTTATTATTATTATTATTATTATTGTTACTATTATTCTTTGAGCGTGTGTATTGGATGATGATCTGCAGGAAAGTAAGTCTATAGGTGCTGAAGTAAATTGGGGTGTAAGGTTTAGGGATTTGCAAGATGTGGGTATTCTTCTCCAAATTAGTGCTTTTATTTATATTCTTTTTTATTTTGAAACTATATGGGTTAAGAAGAGATAAATTGATAATTCCAGAGTCAGCATTTTCTACTGAACCTATGCAAGGAAGTCTCATTACGCTTGCAGGGCTGTGAAATGCAAGGGCGGACTTTTACCCTTAAGGTAATTCATTCCTTGGTTGGTCTACTTGATTTTTTGACAAGTAGTTGCTTTTTTATGTTTCTTAAGCTGTTACATTATGAACTAACTGATATGTTTTCTTCTGATGTATATCAGATAAAAAAGAGAAGGGAAGATGCTGGGGAGCCTACAAAGTTTATGGGCTGTGGGGACTGTGAGAATCTAAGTCACTCAATGACGGTAAATATGAGCCCAAATTTGTGTTTCCAGTATCAATGAACACACAAAGCAGCCTAGTAAACATATATAATGTGCAAACATCCAATATGCACATGAATTTTTGTTGAGTGCTCAATTATCTGGATACATAATAGGTTCCAGTTGCTACTGATGATGTTGAAGTGCTTCAAAGGATAGCAAAACAACTCTTTGGTTCTTTTCATTTAGGTAAGTCAGCTGTTCAAGTATAAATCATCTTTTGTCATGTTCTTAATGGCAATGCTTATTCACAGTAGGATTGGCACATCAAATTCTAGCAGTGTGTAGTGAATAGACATGGATTTTTTTCCCCTATCTTTTGTGGTGATATACATCTTTTGATATATTAGCAAAGTACATGTTGCTAGTTTAGAAGTTTGCTAAATTTGTAGTTGCAGTTGTTCTTTGATTCTTCTCTCGGTAGTTTTACGCTGGGGAATATGTGATTACATGGTGTTGATGAGTAGGCTTTGGAAGTAATCCCATAAAATCTGAGTGGGCATATTAATCTGACACTGTAAATGGTGTTTTTTTTAAAAGAAGTTTTAGTATATTCCTCTTGCCTCGGGATATACATTTGGAGCGTGAAATTTGTATGACTAGACTGAGGTGAATCAATGTTAAACTAGGTGGCTCTGTAGTCTGTACCACGTTCACTATATATGCCTAACTCCACTGCAGAAGGTACCTCAGAAAGGATGAATTGTTCCACACTTATCAATGACTCTTTGCCTCTATATCCAGTTAAATCTGAGACATAGTAACAGTTTTGATACTTCAAGATCTTTTCCCTTTTAGCAGAATTTCTATACCGTATTAAGTTTTGTCATTCCTGTTATTGTAATCCTTGTAGTAGCACTTCCAAACTTCATTTTTGTATGAAATGGTTGAAACTGACTTATCTTTTGACATTTTACACAGATGTTACGGACATTCGTGGTGTGGGCTTGCAAGTTTCCAAGCTTGAAAATGTTAATATTTCTAAGCAAGGTATCTACTCTGAAGTCTTGAAAATAGTTCATGCAATAATGCTCTTGAAGTTCTACTTCTTTTTGCATTATGTTGAGAATTCATTCCTTGAGCTGCAGTTTTTCCATCTCCTGGTTATGATTTTTTACATTTACTGGTATTGTTCTTTTCTTTCAAGGGACTGAAAGAAATTCCTTAAGATCATGGCTCACCTCTTCCTCCACTGGGACAACAGAAGTGCAGCATAGGGCCAATAGCATATCTGAGGGCAGAGATAATATAGGTAATGCTACTGTTACGGCCCAAAGACTGTGATCGTGTTATGGGGCGATTGCTAACTAGACTCCAATCTAAATCGAGTCTATTCTTCTTCTTTTTTCTTCCTTGAGAACCTATGTTGCTAATAGATGAGGATCATTAGAGAGAACCTCAGATCTCTGTATTGAGGATCGTTAGAGAGAACCTCAGATCTCTGTATCTTTTTTCTGAAAATGGAACTTAACTTTCGTTCCTTCAAACTTCATTATTTAAAAGAAAACAAAGTACAACTGACATCCGGAAACTGCCCTATTAAACTGCCTAATAACTAACTAATAGAGCTACAGGAATTAGACAAATAAACTGCTTAATGAACTGCCTAATAACTAACTAAAACTGCAGTGCTAAGAAAATAAAACACACTTAAGACACACAAAACTACACAACACAGCAAAGTAAATAAAGCGGATGTAAACTTGCGGAAGCTTTGGATATATAACAGCTACTAATATAGGTATAAGAATATTATTATTTAGAGTCGGAAACTTGATATCGTTGCTAAACATGGACATTGTAATGTGTAATTGGTTGGATTTGGCATAGGAAATTTAATTGTAGTCTGTTGCCTTAGCAAGTTGGTGACGGTTAATCTTGTATATGCATGCTTAATTGCTGAAACCTAACAAAATATTAGGCCTTTCATGCCATTGGGAGAATTGGGCCATGAGACTGCTAAAAAGTGTTTGTTTATCGACTCCCTTGCATTTCTTGCTGTCATAGATAATAGTAAAATCTATTCTCGGAGCTTAACTATTAGCTTAAGCTTAAAATGGTTCCTTGACATTATCAAAGCCTCTTAGACCAAGTGGTCAATAGTTTGAATGTTGAACTCATTTATAAAAAAGTAATTTTAATACCAGCAAGATGGATTTGTCTTGTGCACGTTTCAACCCTTCAGGAATTCACGTGCAGAGATGTGAGAGGTTATAATAAAAGCTATTCTTGGACCTTACTATTAGCTTAAGCTTTTCGTTCAAATGGTTCCTAAACACCTGTGCCATCATTTCACCTTTCAGATTCTAGGGTAAACCAACCTTAATTATCTTGTCACCAGATTGAAGTGTTTGCTGAAACCAAGATTATCATATTCTAATGGAGCACTTTTCTCAAATCATGTTTCAGCTCCACCTCTTCTTCAAGATCTTGATATTGAAGTTATTCAGAGTCTTCCTCCAGAACTCTTTGCAGAGTTAAATGGAATTTATGGAGGGAAGTTAGCAGGATTCATTTCTCAAAGTGAAAACAAAAATGAAAATGGTGATAATTCTCCATCTGTTTCTCGTTGTGAGGAACCTTCTGCATCAACAATGGATCCTAGACCAGAAAATCAGGTAAGATTCTTTCGGTTTTCTTCCAATGTTTCTGATTTTTGTGTTCTATTATATAGGCACCTTTGTATTTTTACAGTGCATTATGCAAGAGCATAGCCGTTGATGCATAAGTGATTTTAATTCTAAAATTAAGAGCTGTCTAATTGCATTAATGGCATAATAAAGTTAATATTACTAACGAACTAGGGCTTCTATTTTAGACTGATTTTGTAACTTACACTTCTAAATTATTATTGTTATGAGGTGAGAAGTTTGGTATTTTACTTCAATATGCCACATGAGCTACCTTGAATAGCGATGCTACCACAATATGAGTTTCTATTCCCTTGTCTGACTTCTGGAATCTTTGGATTCCTCACATTCTCCATGCCTCGAAGCTTTTGGTATTGTAATTTGTAAGATGAGCTTCTGAATTCTGTCAGGATAATCGGCAAACTGATGAGGAAGCACCTATCTCTGTGAATATATCAAACCATCAGGCTGTTCAAACAATTGGACCTGGAAACACTAATTTAATGCCTCTATCTTTAAGTCAAGTTGATACTTCAGTGTTACAACAATTGCCTGATGAATTGAGAGCCGATATTCTCGGGTTTCTTCCTGCACACAGGAAACAAGAACCAAATGCACCCTTGGCACCTCGGGAAGAAGCTCAAGAATCATCAACTATAGCTGAGTCTTCAGTTGAATTTGTTCTAGTGAGAGATCTTTGGAAAGGAAACCCGCCACATTGGGTTCATAAGTTCAAAATAAGCAATTGTTGGATACTAAACACTCTGTCTGAAACTTATTACAAATTGGGTTCAGCTGGAACATTATCTTCTATATTACAGCCCCTAATTTCTGAATGTCTTCATTACATGGATGAAAATGATGATGGTTGGGATGATGAAGCTGCTAATTACTTGTGTGAACTTCTGAAGCAGTATATCGAGCTAAAGATAGAATTTGATATTGAAGAGATTTATGTTTGTTTCCGTCTCCTTAGAAGGTGAGTGATATTCTTCAATTTACATGTGCAAGATCATCTGAATACATTATAGTTTTGATTTTGTCCGTGAGTTAACTGCAAACATAAAGTTGGTTGATTAATTATTTGGGTAAAATACATCCATGAGCCCTAAACTACATCGAGCGTTACGATCCTTAAACTTCATGTGCATAAAAGTATTTGGATTTAAAAAAATAAATCCTGTTTACAACATTAATGAAATGATGACCTAGACAATTTCATTATATCATTGGCTTTTTCCATGTCACCAAAAGTTATGGTCAAGTATCTATTTCCATTTCACAATTTGGTTAGGTTTTTTATGATTTATTTATTTGGACTTTAATGTTAGTATAATCAAGTTCAAGAACTTTTATGTCATGGAAAGAAGCTTAGGATCCATATTGTTAGTACATGGATGTATTTTGCCCTTAATTATTAGTATTATCTGGGTAGACTTTTTTATTTCACTGTTCCTAATTACATTGATTGGAAATTCAATTTGTTCAGGCTTACGAAAAGGTCAGAATTCTTTGTACAAGTATACGACACTGTCCTTCCATATCTTCAGGTAGTGTATCCATATCCTATTAATTATATGCACTTGTATTTTTATAGCGATGCTTTATATGTCTCACTTATTTCCCTATGAACTCAATCTGCAGTCATCTGTTGGAGTATATTATGGTGGAAATTTGAACATGTCGCTACTCGAGTAGTTCCTTTTTTGATGAACTCCTTCCGTTCTTGAACTTATAGTTGCTATGCTTACAATCAAGTTGAACACTCAACAAATTATGGGTAGAGGTAATGTTGCAGTTTGCCACTCCCCTCTATCATCTCAAGAGACGGAAAAATAAGAAGTCCTCTTCCGCCATAAATGAAAGAGTAATCTTCCACCAGGGGCAAGTCCAGCTCAACCAAGTGGTTAAACCAGTCAATCCACCCCAGTGAATAACTCTGCCCAAGGAACAAATCAAGGAATTCTGTATCGGACCAGTTATGGGGGCATTATCTGCAAGAATCTTTTGGAGGAGCCACAATTCCGAGCTTCTTCATCAAATTGCTTGCACATTTGAAGGTAGAAGATAGTTCGGACAGTTCATTGCTAAATTTTCTCAGGATCGTCTTTCAAAATATTGGACCGACAACGATATTCGAGAACATAAAAACTATTCAGGTGATTTTTTTTTTTTTCCATATTGCTAATATAAAGAAAATGCATTGTGTTCCCGCAAGTTACAGTGTGGAATAAAATATACTCATGACCTCTAAACTACATTCTTTTTAAGAAACCTCTAAACCACATTGATACTAACACTATGGTCCTTAAGTTTCATTTCTTGATGTAAAGATCCTTGAACTTAATATTTCTGTAACATTGAAGTCCAATTAAATAAAAATCCGTAAAACAAAAATGAAATGATGACCTAGACAAGTTTGACTACATTATAGACTTTTTTCTTTTCTTTTTTTATCAATCTCGCAGTAAATTATCTTCAAGCACATGTTTTGCCCTCATCATTTTGTTAATCTCTGAACAGAGTTTTGTTGATTTTGGACTTCTATGTTACATTAATGTAAAATTTTAAAAATTTCTTTGTCAAGTTTAGGGGCCATAATGTTGGTAGTGCTATAGTTTAGGGAACATGAATTTATTCTATGCATATATTTTATTCACATATTTGTTTTCTTAATGGCAGAAAATATATCATCTTGAAATACATTGATTGGAAGACTTGAACCTCTGGGTGTGGACATTGAAGGTCGTCAATATTGATGAAGGTTGTGGCTATGGAACAAGGTATTAGAATTGATTTGGCTTAGAATTGAAAGTTCTGTTTTCGTGGAACGATTATAGTTCACATGACTGCAATTAGTGAAGTCAAAATTGTCTTCGCAATGGTATCATGACAGCCTGCTTGTTTGTTGCAATACTTTGTTTATTGCAAATAATGTCTTACAAAGATCACAAGAATGCCATTTGGGTTTTGAAGAGTGCACAAAAAAGAAAAAACCTCTTTGATTCAGAGAGGCTGCGATTCGTGGAGATAATATCAGATCTCATACTTATTTTTTAAGTTTATTGGATGATGCTTACTGAAGGTAAGCACATCATATGTAATTCGCCTTCACAGAGATGAAGAGTGGAGAATCCCGTTACACATGGGAGTAAGGAGAGGTTGGTTGATTTTAGTATCGTCAAATCCCGTCTCAGGCATTGAGCTGTATTATGGTGAGACTATTTTACACTGTAAAGCATCGCCATTTTGCAGGTGTTGTAGAGCTGGTTGAAATTACTAGAACAATTAATCGGCTCTCCGAAAATCCGGACTCTAGTTGGTTGCAGTAGGATCATTTTGTACTTCTCAGCTTGGACCAAATGCATCTTCGACTGTCCAGCCTGCACCAAATGCAGCCACACGAAGATATGTGCATCTCAAACCGCCTCAACTGCTGCAAGACAAGTTTCGATTATAGAACTCTAAAACCCAAAAAGAGGTCGACTTTACTAGCCCCAAATGTTGTTCTCCTTCCTCATTCGAGCCACCGTCAATCTTTGCTATCGATCCCCCTCTTCTGAAACCTCTGTGTTTGGCTTTTGAGTTTTGTTGTGCATTTTTTGACAAGGTGCTTTATCTGGAGGTTTTGAGATTCAATTTCCTTTATTCTGTGTAATTTTGATCAACTTTTTTGGGTTTTCAAGGCATTTTTACCTCAAATCGGAATTTGTTTTTGATTCTCTTTAATTGTTCATATTTTGGGGATGGTGGTTATTTTGATAAAGAAGATAATAATAGTTACAGTTGAGATGAAATTGATAGTGATGATTGGTGGTAGAGAGAAAAATAAAAATGGGTAGGAGGAGAGAGGACAGAAATTAAATCAATCATGTGGGACTTTATGCGGAGATGCTTCTTATTCGTTTTTGTGTTTCATTGTAATAAATTGTTGGAGTTTAACATGCACGAACATTACCTTCGGTTTTTTATAACTAAATTAAATTGATTTAAAGTGTGTATAATGATGGAAAATTACAAAATTGAAATAAAATGAACCATTGATAAGAGATCAAGAATAAAACCTTAACTTTTCAATAACAATTCAAGAGAAAAATCGAAATATTAAATTTATTAATATGTGGCAATACATCAAATTTATTTCATATTGAGTTGTTATCTATAATATAATAAATAAAATGGTGGATTATTGGAAATCTAAATTGTTGTTTTGATGTCTAATGTGAGTGGAGGGCATTCACAACGATGAGTATTTAAGTTACATTTACAACCAAGACAATCGCCTGCGTAATTACAAAGGCCATCAGTTATTGGTTCTAAACTGTCCATCTCATAAGCACCTTTTGCATTTTCTGAAGCTGCATTAATATATAAAACTTTCAATACATAAAGGTCAAGGAAAATAAATAAATATTTGTTAAAAACAGAAACCCAAATAACATAAATTCACAAAAAATAAATAAATTTGAGTACAAATTTATAAAATAACCGTTAATGATGTATAAAATGGAAGCTCATTTTGAAAATTAAAAATATGGTTTACTAGCAAATGTGATACTTAAAATTTTTATTTTTTTGAACTTTTCTTTTTCAAGTTTTTGATGGTTGTTTTTATCATATTAAGTTCACGTGCCACCATTTTATGAAAAATACAAGTATTTATTTATAAAAATATAAACTACAAAGGTTTTTTTTAGTTTACAATGCATGTAATTAGTATAAACAAAATCAGTTTTTGAGGGAAAGAATCAAATACATAGTAGAACTTACCTGAAGCAATAACTAATGCAATAATTAAGAAACTCAAAACCGCTAAAACCTTGGTTGTCATTCTTCTTCTTTTTTTTCTTTAGTTTGATTGAGGCAATTATTTGTAAGTTCTAATATGTTTAGTCTTTTGAGTTTTGTTTTGGTCACATTTATATGTGAAATTTATTTGACTTTTTATTCTAATTTGGAAGTAAATATCCTCAATATTAATCACCTAACTTTTTTAATCAAAATTCATGAATTTCCACATAGGAATATATTTGGTTAAAAATTTAATTTGATTTTGGAATGACCAACTCCCACCCATTTCAAGAATGTCTATTGTTGAAATGAAAATCTAAACATACCCAAAAAATATTGATGAGATATTGTTGGAGATATTTTTTAAATACTATAAAATAAATGTCAGTTTCTACCATTGAACACGTATATGGAGTGAGATATATGGAAATGCCAAAGTAGTAAATTTTCAAATTGTTAAACAATAATAATAAAGTTTTTCTACCCTAAAATTAAAACATGTATATAATAATAAGGTTTTTTTACGGTGTGTCCAAAGGCACATTATAAACTTTCATATCTATATATATTAGTGTTGTACTCGCGCGCGAGTTTCTTTAAAATGTTCTTTTATTTTATTTGTTTCCGTTATTTATGTTTACCTTTTGTAAATTGTATTTTTATGTTTTTTTATGTGATTCATTATGAATTTGCTATTAAGGAAAATGCCTATACTTATACTGTTTTTCTTGCAATTTAATATTCTTTTATCTAATTATTATGTTTTACTTTTAGAAAAAAATGTTTAATATATGTTTATATGGGTTTGTTTTTTTCTTTTTGCTTAACATCCTTTTTTTCTTTGTGTATTTTCCATTTTTTTTTGGAAGATTAACTATGTAAATGTTGTGTGAGTAATTTTTAAAGATGAATGAAAGTAAAAAAAATAAAATATTGCCAAATAATTAACAAAATTACATAAACAAAAAAAGATTGAAAATCTAAAGTTTAAATTTTGCAAATTATACTTGTCAATTATTTACAATCTCAACTTTCTTCCTCATTATGCAATTAACATTTGATTCATTAACTGAATTAATAGCATAAATCCTCCTGAATTATTTTTTTAAAACAAACATCCTTAAAATGAATACTTTAATGCCTTAATACTTAATCAAATCAATAAAAAAAAATACATTGATTAATAATGATAATTCACCGGTCAATAGAAAAAAATTATTACACATTTCTCCAAGTTGTCAACTAAATCAAATATATGGATAGTAATTCCGCAATCAATTTCATCGAACTTTGTGATTTTGGTGGTAAGAAGAAATACAATTTTCTTTTCATTGCCATAACCTCCGAAATTTGACTTGCACTCTCCAGGTATCTTTTTCTGATGACAACATATCAATTTCGTCGTACAATTGTTTTGCTGATGTGATTGTCACCATGCTAATAAGAAACGAACAAAATAAAATTAGAAGTAAACACATAATAAAACAAAGTAATATTGCAAACTTATTTTGAAAAAGTGTATTAGACAAAATATGTAAGAGTATGAAGAAAAAAATCTAACCAAATGCGTGAATGATCTTTCAATTTCATTTGTGTAAGAAAATGAACCTAAAAAACACACATATATATATATATATATATATATATATATATATATATATATATATATATATATTTTTGGAGGAGGTGTATGGTTAGTGACTTAATTTGTTTCATTAAATATGTAAACATAAAATTACAATAAATAAAAAACTAATTAAAAAAACTGAAAAGTAATTAATACTACAATGAGTGTCATTTACATCTTTGAAACTGAAAATTAATTATATGCAAAAACTGAAAAAAATGATTAATGTGTAGTATAATTACATCTATTTATTGTAATTTTATGTTAAATTATTAGTAAATAAAAAGTAAAAGTAAATAACAAATTCCTTAGTAAATAGAATCACTAAAAAGATGAGGTGGCAATGTTTTATAGGTTTGAATGTCTTTGTTTTTATATTTAGTATAGATATTTAAGCCTTTAACATTGGTCTCCACATGTCACCTCCTTCTTAATTCATTCCCAAAAAATTCTATGTGTCATTCACTCCTTAATTCTCATAATTCTTTTTATTTCTTTCCTTTTTTTGCCTGTTTCTTTCCATTAATTATACATTAACTAAACTTTTATTTATTCATTATTTTGTATTAAAAGCTTTTAAAAAAATAATTAAACCTTAATTCTCATAATTCCTTTTACTTATTTCCTTTAAATAAACCTTAATTCTCCTAAAATTTTGTTCAACGTAATTTCTATGTCCAATTTAGTGTATTTCCTTATTATTCTTTGTAAAGGCAATCTTTAATATATCTTAAAAAATCTCTCTAATTTAGTGTATTTCCTTATTATTCTTATTTTCAAAGGCAATCTTTAATAAAACCTTTTAAAAAAACCTCTCTTATTACCATAATAAAATGAAAAGAATTTGATTGTTTCGTATGTTGGGAATTATTTTCTAGATTGGTTCTTTTCAAGTTCTACTTTCTTCTGGATATTATTTTCTTCTTAGTTGCTAATCTCTTTTTGATATGTGGCTAAATGTATGATATTTTTTTTATATTCTTGATTTTTTTATTTGGTTAAACTTTTGAATATCTAAATTCTCTTTTTTATGTTTTCCATTCTTTTGATGTGCATTTGGAATTTTTTGATCTAACTTTTATATCTTTCGATTCAAAGTGAGGTTTTTCAATCCTTCTTTCAATTTACTCTTGAAGTATTCTATTATGTGCAAGTCATTTACTCCATCCGTTCCATAATATAAGGCTTTTTTGCCATTTAGAGTAAGAATAAGAATGTCGCTACAAATACTAATTTACCCCTAATTAATGTGCTGAAAATATCTCCATCATTCTCTCTAATAATATATTATTCTTCAAATGAAAAGGGCAGTGATGAAAATTTCTCAAATAATTATTCTTTTTATGGCCAAAATGCCTTATATTTTGGAAAAAATAGAAAAGCCAAAAGGCCTTATATTATGGAACGGAGGGAGTGTCAAATTTCTTTTGTTTTGTTTCTCCATTTTTATTTTGATAGTCCATCTCCTTTATGGATGAATCTCTTTTGATTTATTATACTCAAACATGGTTACATTTTTATGGCTTTTGTAATACAGATAGGTGTTTTTAAGACCACACATGATCATTGAAGCATTTACTTTCTATATCACAGATGATTTCAGTTGGTTTTTCAACGGTATGTCGTTTCGATCACTCTATATGACATTGTTTCATTCATTTTCTTATGAGAGCTACATAAACATGATAGTATGATACTCCTGCTATACTTATGACTTTAATTAGGAATAAAGCTGATGTTAAAAGTGATTTTCATTATAAGTAATCTCATTGTTTTACCTTTTGTGTTTTTAGCAGAACAAATCTATGTAAATGATATTACATATTCCATTTATTAAAAAAAGATCAATTATTATATATTAATTTTGTGAATAAAATCAAAATAAAATCTATACTATATATAAAGAAAGTAACTCAAATCTCTTATTCTCTATAACTGTTACATTACGTCTCTTTCTCTCCACAAAATATACTCTCATACATGGCAGTGGAGTAATGGAAAATATTGACATGTCTCCATCTTCAATTTCAATTTCCGTAACCTCCATCATGAATACCATGTCAGTTTCAAAATCAAATCAATTCAATTTCCGTTTCTATATAACCTCTCTCATGAACATGTCAGTTTCAAAATATTATTAAAACAAATTAGTAATTTATTAACTTGGAAAAACAACACAATAATCAGATTCTTTATATTTAAATGTTAGCTACTTCTTTCTATTACTTTCAATAACTATACATTCAGTTTTCTTTTTAATTTTCTTTTTTAATTCAACAGGTTAGGCAATGTACGCAACAAAAGATTATTCCAAAGGTTGGGAATGAATGGCTAAACTTACTTATTAGTTCAAGCTTTTGAACCAGTTTTCACGCAAGATCGTGAGCCGGTGCATGTTTCGCCTATTCGATGGTCTTTGTTTTTACAATCGCTTTTTCAGGTGTTGTATATAGGAATTTGCATTTCAAAATCTTAGCGATTTGATCTTTGAAATTACATTTCTTGCCATTTATTTTATGGAATTGGTCTGAATTTTCAGCTAATTAGTCTAATTATATTTGTGAACTTCATACTTACTAACCATAATATAATTTCACAGGTTTGTTCCCATCATGAATTTGAAACTGTCATTGCAAATAACTAAATTAGGTGCAAATCAAACAGAGGTTATGAATATTTCCTATTTCACTAAATGGCTTCCAACTTTTGAATAATTATCAGATTGAGGTGGTTAGTTCGACAGGTCGTGAGATCTAATCGGTTAGAGATCAAATATTTGGCTTCTTCTTTTCACTTTGCAATGTTTATTTGTTTTGGTTGGCTTCATCGCCCACTATAAAGTTTTTGTGAAACTTTTCTATTTACTGATATTTTTTATTTTTTTTTGGTAACTTACTGATGTTTTTTTGTTTTTTTGATGAAGACTTATTAACATGTTATTGATTGTGCAGCTGAGGAATTTAAATAGGAGTCTTGCAATATTGAGATACAGCTGGCCATTAAGCTGTTGTTACTTGCAATATGGAGGTGATGACATGTCCTTTTGGACTAATGAATCATTTAATAACAAAATTATACTATTATGCTTGGTCTGATTTTTACAATGAGATGGAAGTAGCAAGGGATTTTTTTGATCTTTTTATTGGGCATACGAGGTATATCTATGCAATTGAAGAAGTGAAGACTCTACTTGGAATTTTCTACAAAATATGAGCATAAATTGGTATACATTTATAAACATGTGAAGGTTTTCACTGAATGTACATTCCCTTAACTTTTCTGTATTTTATTTTCTAATTGTTTGGTTTCTTTTGGTCTAATAACATTGTAAAAAGAACTGAGGTTTACAATATCAACATACGACAAATCAAAAATTTAGGTAAACTAATTATATTAAGAAGAAAAAAAGAGAAAATATAGAGAAAATCTGCCAATAAATGCTCATCAGTCTATCTGGGAACACCGTTTTTCACATCTTCTCTTCTCTCCCATTTTTCACAGACTGTTGGTTTTCCTGTGAAATTGACGACCAAAAAACCTGGGAATGCCGTTTATACGCCAAATACAGGAAGGAAGTAACGAATTAAAGGTTAATTTCAATTTATTTTTAGTTTATTGTAAATCCCCAAATTAATAATTAGGGTTTATTTATACAAAATTAGGCTTTAGAGTGGTTTGTTATCTATTTCAATTGCTTAATTTGTTGTTTAATTAAGTAATTAGGTTGATTTCAATCAATTTATTAGGGTACTTTGACATTGATGATTGTTTGAGATTGAATTTTTGTACTTGACCTTGCCAATTGGAATTTTGATTGTTGTTGTTTTGTTGGTCATAGATTTTGTTTCTTTACTTCTTAATTTGAATAGCTAATTGAAATTACTAATTCTAGTAGATATCTTTATCGAATCTTATATAGACAGGGGCAAATATACAGTGGGGGCAAACATTTGAAATTTTCAGAGCTTTGCCCCCCTTCAACAATGGAGGTTTCGGCGTGGACTGATACTGAGATGAGGAACAAGAAGATTATATGATCTTATAATTCTTTGGCTTAATACTCAAAAAAAGACCCTGAACTTGCCAAAATGTTGCAATTTCCCTCATGAGCTTTTAATTGTAACAAATTACCCCTCAAACTTGGCAAATTGTAACAAATAACCTCATATTTTGAGTTTGAAAGTCAAATGCCACGTGTTAGGATCTTATTCGATATCTGAAAAGTCAAAGTGCCACGTGTCATGATTCTATAGGTGTTTGAAAAATCAAAATGCCACATGGCATGATCTTATAGGGTGTTTAAAAATTCATGCATTATTGGAGGTAATTTGTTACAATTTACCAAGTTAAAGTTCAGGGGGACGATTGCAACATTTGACAAAGTTTAAGAGGTTTTTTGTGTATTAAGCCTAATTCTTTTGACTCTTTTTTGTTTTAGTTTTAAAAACGAGTCGTTTTTCATAAAACAGAAAAAAGAAATTAAAAACAGAAATTAAAAAGAGAAATATGAAAGGTTTTCTCTCCAACTCAAACTCAACGTTTTCTAAGTCTTCCCCAATTCTTCTTCCTCAACCTTGGTCCGAAATTGGGATTCTAAACCCTAACGGGGTGTTTGTTTAGGGGAATGGGATGGGTTTTTTTAGGGATGAGATGACAAAAAGAGTTCATCCTATGTTTGTTTGAGGGGATGAAGCATGGGGATGAACTTTTTTTTCCATCTCATCCCTCAAAACCTATACCCAAGGGGGGGTGTTACAGGATTTTGGGGTTGAGATGGAAGTGGGCAAACCATGGAAATGACTAAGTTATCCTTATACAATTAAAAGAATTCCCTCCTTATCCCTTAGCAACAAAACCTCCCAAATACATCATCTTCTCCATTTTCTCCCTTGCATCCATTGCAGACCATTTTTCCACCTCCTCCCTTCCCCGTCAAACCACCATCGCCGCTACTTCCTCCGCTCTCAATGAATGACTACTGAAAGCAACGTCCTAATTCTTTCATCTCCTCTCTTCCCCAACCTAAGTTTTGGCCGCCAAACCTCGCTTCACCTTCGTGATTCCTGGCCGCCAAACCTTGCCTCACCTCCGCTGTTTCTGGCCGCCAAACCCCTCCTCACCTGAAACGCCTCTCTTCAAACGCCACGGAGTTCGCCGGAATTGAGATTTAGGTCATCGAGGAAAAAAAATGGAAGACGGAAATTGGGTTTCGATTGAGATTGTAAATTGGGGATTTCGATTTATTAGAGTTGGAAGGATGATGATGAGGAGATGCATGAGAAGATGGATACTGGTGGCGCCGGTAAAGGTCGCCGGAGACCGTGGTTGCTGAGAGGAGGTAGGGTTTCAATTTGCGTTTCGCATCGTATTCTGAGAAATGCGATTCAATACGAGCTGTCAATTTTTTCTGGTAGCGTTTCTCATCGTATTCTGTGAAATGCGATTCAATACGAGCAGTCAATTATTTCTGTTATCGTTTTCCATCGTATTCTATGAAATGCGATCCAATACGAGCTGTCAATTTTTTCTGTTTGCATTTTCCATCGTATTCTGAGAAATGCGATTCAATACGATCTGTCTCTTTTTTTTTGTGTTTGTTTTTCCCATCGTATTCAATGAAATGCTGTGAAATGCGATTCAATACGATCTATTAATTTTTTTTGGGTCGATTGCATGTTGTCGATTCCCCATTCTGAAGAATTAATCGGGAATAGTGGCTCTAAAGTTTGCTTGGGAAAAAATTGGCCGCCTAATTCCGACGCCGGAGAAGGAGGAACTGTTAAGCAAATTTTTATTTTATATTTTCCTATACCCATTTTAAAATGAAATTGGGGCTAATATGGTAATCTCCATATTTTTAACTCTCATCTCATCCCTCCAAACAAACAAATCCCTAAGCAATCTCTATTTACCATTTAATCTCAACCTTCTCATTTTAGACTCATCTCAACCCCTTTCTCCATCTCATCTCATCCCCAATTCTAAACAAACACCCCGTAAAATAAATCCTATCAGTTCGATCCTTGTCATTGTTGTTAGTTCGGAAGATCCACCTCCGGTCGTTACCTCTCTACTCCGGTAAATTATAACTCCTCATTGAATTTTGATTTCACATTTTAACTACTACTTTCTTGAGTTTTAATCTCGGGTTCTAATTTCTATCACTGAATTATTATTGTTATTTACTTGTTCAATTGGGTTCTATTTTCTTGTCAGTTCAATTCAATCAATTGGGTTTTATTGCCTGGTCAATTCAGTTGAGTTTTATTCCATTTACTTGTTCTTCTAATCTAACTTATCACCAATTTTTTTCATGGTGACTATGATTAGGTTGTCTATTGAAGAGATCGAAATTTGTGTAAAAGTTTTTTGATGTCCATTTATGCCTTGACATGCTCTAAATTTAAATTCTAATGGTGAAAGTTATGGGATATTGAATTTATCTGTATGTGTACTTGGTAAAGGGAGAGAAATTGGAGTATCACGTTTGCAAGCAATGAGGAGTGAAACATTAAATAATATTTTCTTTTTCAACTACGACAAAAGTAAAACATTAGAATAGCATTAACACTATCTGTTTATTTTAAACATATGCATATTATTGTACCTTTTGTTTCAACCATAACATACCTTTGCAATTCGTTTTTATTTGAATTGAAGTTTGAAGTTTAAAAATGCAGTTTAGTCATAGAAAAGGCGATGATCTTGATTTGGTAAAATGATTGTACTTATATAGTTTGCCCCCATGGCATGAAACTCCTGGATTCGCTCCTGTATATAGAAGAGGAATTTATTTGTGATTCATTACTTGATTGTGCTCAAATTAGCTTTGATGTAATTAAGAATCCTTATTGGTTCTACTCTTTTTCATATATAGAAGAAATGAAGATGTTTGGTGTTGTTAATTCATATTAGCTGGCAGATATTCGGGTTTTTCTTCTTTTCTTTTATAGCTTATTAAACTCTGCAAACATTATGAGAGATTAAATGTTGTTAGCTATAGGCTTGTATAAATGTTGTGAACTGGAAAGTATAGGTTAGCTATCTATCTATGCAGCCATTATCTAAGTTTCGATTTTGGGTTTAATATTGTTAATCAATAGTGAATAGGTCGAGTCCACTGATTCATGAAATTAGCATTTCTATTATTTGCTGTTTTCTAGTTTTTTATGATTTGGCTGATTTTTTCTCACTTTCGTATCTCAGAAATGTCAATGAAAAGAAGTTCAAAGCTTAAAACTTTGCGACGCATGTTCCTGCAGCTTAGCAATATGTCGAAAGAGGAGCTTAAAAGAGTAGAAAGTGAAGGAGATCGGCTTCCGGATGGCTTTTATTTATTAAGTCTATTGAATTTTCCAGTTGCAGATTTGTGTGCGTATCTTGTAAAGCAGTTGTTGCAATATTACAAATGGGAAGATAACCTTTTCAACTTCAATGGCCATCTTATTGGCATTACATTGGAGGACGTGCTCTTCTGTATGGGTCTGCCCATCTCAGGTAATGCAGTAATCAAGCCTATAAAAGCAACCCACGACTTAAAAGCCTTTGCTAGGCTATTTGGAAACATATACAAAATAACCAGTTGTCACATTTGTAATTGAAAGAGATGGTGACAACACTTGAAAATAATGCGGATTTCACTTTATGGAAGAAAGCAGATATGTTGCTAATCATTGACTGTTTCATCGTCCCATGCGACAAAGGTTAAAATGTCGACACGACATTTTGCTACTTTGTTGAAAACTTGGAAACTGTCAGTGGTTATGCATGGGGAGCGACATTGCTTTATCGTGGCATAAAAGATCACAAGGTTGGAATTAATTGGAAAAATCGACGAATATCCAAGACCTCAGTTCATGGAAACAACACCTGGATGATTATAGTAAGTTTATCTTATTTTCTGAATTGTGTTATTTTGAATTTGTCAGAGCAGTCCTCTTATTTTCTTTTTTCCAGTGTCTTATTCTGATTCGCATTCCCAAGTTGCGGGCGGCTTTGGGTGTGACTCTCGAATGGAAGAATATGCAAGTGCCACTGTGTTGTTCAGAATCATATAACCTCGGTTCCAACCACCGTCCCAAACTGACTTAAATCGTGGATGACATTCTAAACAATTTTACTACAGACCTATGTGTTAGTTAATACTCAGTATCAGGACAATATGATCTAACACATGTCTCTGCAGTAAAATTGTTTAGAATGTCATCCACGATTTGAGTGAGTTTGGGACGGTGGTTGAAACCGAGGTTATATGATTCTTGAACAACACAGTGCCGCGCACTTGCATATTTTTCCATTCGAGAGTCACACCCAAAGCCGCCCGCAACTTGGGGATGCGAATCAGAACAACACACTAGAACAAAAAAATAAGAGGACTGCTCGACAAATTCAGAATAACACAATTTAGAAAATAAGATGAATTTACTATAATCATCCAGGTGTTTCCATGAACTGAGGTCTTGGGTATTCGTCGATTTTTCCAATTAATTCCAACCTTGTGAACTTTTATGCCACGATAAAGCAATGCCGCTCCCCATGCATAACCACTAACAGTTTCCAAGTTTTCGACAAAGTAGCAAAATCTCGTGTCGACATTTTGACCTTTGTCGCATGGGACGATGAAACAGTCAATCATTAGCAACATAACTGCTTTCTTCCATGAGGTGACATCCTCATTATTTTCAAATGCTGTCACCATCTCTCTCAATTCCAAATGTGACAACTGGTTACCTTTGTATCTATCTCCAAATAGCCTAGCAAAGGCTTGTAAGTCGTGGGTTGCTTTCATAGTCTTGATTACAGCATTACCTGAGATGGGCAGACCCATACAGAAGAGCACGTCCTCCAATGTAATGCCAATAAGATGACCATTGAAGTTGAAAAGGTTATATTCCCATTTGTAATATTGCAACAACTGCTTTACAAGATCTGCACATAAAAAAACAAAAGTTTCTATTTATATCTAAGGAAGCGCTCTAGAATCTCTCTGCAAATCTCCCTCCTAAACCATTTTCAATTAACTGATTCAATGGAGGATGATAACATGAGTTCTCCAAGGGCCCAAAAATCCTCCCATTAAAGGTATGTCTTCATTTTTACATGACTATTTTTTCATTCATAAAAAATGATAATAGAATTTGTTTCAACCAATTAATTATCATCCTCAATTCCGTTGAGTCGATTAATTGAAAATGATTTAGGAGGGAGATTTGAGGGTTCTATGTATCACAACTCCTTTCTGTAGTTTTCTTAAATTAAATACCTAAATTTAATACTCTTTTGCACTCTTCATTCCTTCTACTCCTCTTTTTCTTTAAATCTGAATCTTCTCCAATCTTTCCTTCTCAGTTTGAATAACCTTTCAATTACAGAGCTCTAAAACCCGAAAAGAGATAAACATCTCCACGAGCCACAAATGTAGTTCTCCTCCTTCATGCCGACCACTGTCAGACAACCTGCCACCGCGATTCCTGCTTCTAATCAAATCTGTGTTTTTTCGGTTTTGTTATGCATTTTTTGGAGGTTCTTTATATGGAGGGTTCTGAGATTCAACTTTCCTGTATTCTTAATTCCGATAAACTTTTTTTTTTAGCTTTAAAGACATTTTAACCTTAAGCATGAATCTCATTTTGATTATCTTTTAGGGCATGTTCTTTATGCTTTATTAGTAATTTATTTCAGTTCAGTTTAGTAATATTCAATTTAATTTAGTTCATGACTAATTTCCTTTCAGTAAATACACTTTAATCCAGTTCAATTCAATAATATTCACTTCAATTATAAAGAACAAAACCTTATTATTCATACTTTGGGACAATAGCTATTTTGGTAAAGAAGAATATAATAATAATTGCAATTAAGATAAATTGGGATTGATGATTCAGTGACAGATAAAAAAGAAAATGGCTTTAGGAGGATCAGAGAGAGGATAGAAATTAAATCAGGCATGTGATTCACATGTGGAGATTTTTCTTATGCATTTTTGTGTTTAACTGTAACAAAATATTCAAGTTTAAGTGGCCCGTAATACTTATATTGGGTTTAATCAAGTTTTCTTGTTAAGTTAGAGGGGTTGTTAATTTATTAAGCAAACAAAATATATATCTTAGTTTTTCACCAGCAGTTGAGGAAAGTGAAAGCAAAAACACGAATAAATTTAAGGAAAAACAAACTACTTTTCATTGATATTAAATTTATTAATACATGACAGTACATCAAATTTATTTCATATTGAGTTGTACTTTATAATATAAACAAAACGCCAGACGATTAGAAATTTAAATTCTTGTTTCAGTGTTTAATGTGGGTGGAGGGCATTCACAACGATGAGTTTTCAAGTTACATTTACAATGAAGACAATCGCCTGGATAATTGCAAAGCCCACCAGCTATTGGTTGTAGACTGTCCATCTCATAAGCACCTTTTGCATTTTCTGAAGCTGAATTAATATATAAAATTTTCAATATAAAGGTAAAAAAACTCATGTAATTACATTTTTTTTTTTTGAAAAATAGAAGCTGGTTTTAAAAATTTAAAACCGCAAAGGTTTTTTTTTAGATTACCATGTACATAATTAGTATAAACAAAATTAACTTTTGGAAAAAAAAACACAAATCAAATACATAAAAAAACTTACTCAATGTGGGTGGCTGCGAACATTCACAACGATTCATAATATTACATTTACAATTATGTCCGCAATCAACTGGACCAACACAATACCCACCAGCCATTGGTCCTAGACTAGTCATCTCATAAGCACCTTCTGCATTTTCTGAAGCTGTATTAATATAGATAATTTTCAATATATAAGGCTAAAAGAAAAAAACTTTACAAATGAATATTTCACACAAATTCACAAGAAAGGTTTGAGGCGTTACAAATTTAAAAAATAACCATTAATACTGTAAAAGAATGAAAATTTCAAATAAATAAGTACATTTAAGCAATTTTAACTATTCAATTTTTCAATTTGGAGATCATTAAGACGATGTGGTGAAGAGAGAGAAAATAAATATTAGGGAGATTTTAAAATGCACATTTTGAAAAATAAAAAATATGGTTTCATGACAAATATAATACGAAACAAATTCCATTCTTCAAAAATTTTCATTTTGAAATTGTTAAATGGTCATTTTGAGAATTTTAAGTTGACGGGTAACCATTTTGTGAAAATGTATAACGTTATGTATTTTTTTTTAAATCACCAAATATTTATTTCTACAAAATGTATTTGGACTTTGCCCATCCTCCTATCTTCCTCCTACCTTTTAAAGAAAAGTAAAAAGAAGTATCAACAAAATTAACTTTTGAAAAATACCACGATTCAAATACATAGAAGAACTTACTCGATGTGGGTGGAAGTGAACATTCACAACGATGCGTATTCAAGTTACATTTACAATATTGACGACCACAATCGGCCGGAGAAGTACAAGGCCAACCATTCATTGGTCCTAGACTAGCCGTCTCATGATATGCACTTTTTGCATTCTTTGAAGCTGCATTTATTATAGATAATTTTCAATAAATAAAGGTAAAGGAAAAAAACTCATGTAATTATATGTTTTTATAGAAATATTTGACGCAATTTCACAAGAAAGGGTTGAGACTGTTAAAAATTCAAAAGATAATCTTTAATCCCTAATGATGAAAAAAATGGAAACCTCAATGAAATAAGTATATTTGAAGCACTTATAGTTATTCAACTCTTAAATTTGGAGATCATTTAAACGAGAGAATTTAGAATACATCCGGTGTACGGTGACGTGGTATACTAAACGAATAAATGATTCACATATATGACTTCAACGATATACACCATGTAAATAATTAATAGTATTTTGTAGTTAATTATTTATATAAAATTTTAGATGACAAAATAAAAACCCTAGATCATAGAAAATGAATCCGAGACCCTAAATTATAAACCCTAAACCCTAATAGTTATGTCATGTCGCTGAATTATTGATCCGGTGTACGAATGACGTGGTATACCGGATGTATTCTAGAAATGCTTTATAAACGATGTTTGGTGAAGAGAGAGAAAATAATTATTAGAGAGATTTCAAAATACAAATTTTGAAAAATAAAATATGTGGTTTTATGACAAATATGATGCCATAATAATTTAATTCTTCATAATTTTCATTTTGAAATTGTTAAATGATCATTTTGAGCGTTTTGAGTTGACGGATCACCATTTTGTGAAAATGTACAACCTCAAGTTTATTTAAAATCACAATTATTTATTTGTAAAAATAGAAAATACAGAGGTTTCTTTTAGTTTACCTATATATAATTAGTATATACAAAATTAATTTTTGAAAGAAAAACCATGAATCAAATATAGAAGAACTCACCCGAAGCTAAAACTAATGCAATAATTAAGAAATTCAACACGTTTAAAACCTTGGTTGCCATTTCTTCTTTTTTTTTTCTTTAGTTTAGGTTGAGGCAATTATTTGTACGTTCAAATATGTTTGGTCCTTTGAGTTTAGTTTTGGTCACATTTATATGTGAAATATATTTGATTTTTTATTTTAATTTGGAAGTAAATATCCTTAATATTAAATTCGCCAAACCTTTTTAAACAAAATTCATGAATTTCCACCTAGGAATTTACTTGGTTAAAAATTTAATTTGATTTTGGAAGCCAACTCCCACCCACTCATTTCAAAAATGTCTATTCTTGGAATAAAAATCATAAAATATCCAAAAAACTATTGATGGGATTTTGTTGAGGATATTTTTGGAATAATAAAAAAATAAATGTCAGTTTCAACATTGAACACGTACCCCTTCGAAAAAAACATTGAACACGTACAGCTAAAATTATTAAACATATTTAATCGTGAGACATGCTCTTAAAGTCGTGATTAGCTTCTTACAAGATGATTGGTAACAAATTCAAGGATTGAAAAACATTATGTTTTTCTACTGCTAAAATGGTTAAAGATGTGTCTCCTCATCAGATCGATAAGGCTTGTTTTGCTGACCTTAAACGATCTGACAAGGTATTACCGATGTTCTTTAACTCTATTAAACCTTGTTTTTACATAAAATTATCTCAAATTATGCTCAAGGACTAAGTTGAACAGTTGTGGAAGTTTAGGGACCAATTTAGAAATTTTCGGGTTAAATAAATCCGATCGGATATTATGATTATATTTCAACAGTTGTGAGAAGGGGTGGTATGTCACCTTTTGAAAGAGTTTAAACTCGTGAGGATATTATTGATTGTAATTGGGTATTTATACAAGATGTGTAACCCTAATAAAGAGATAATTACATAATAAAAAATGATAGTTTACTATACACAATATATGTCTAATACACCCCCGTAGTCGAAACGGGAGATGATAGAACGTTAAGACTATGCTGGAATTCCTCAAACAAGGGAAAAGGAAGACCTTTCGTAAAAATATCTGCAATTTGAAAACGCGAGGGCACGTGTAAGACCCGAACCTCCCCTTTGGAAACCTTTTCACGGACAAAGTGAATGTCCATTTCGATATGCTTAGTCCGTTGATGTTGAACATGATTATCAGATAAATACACAGCACTAACATTGTCACAATATACAAGAGTAGACTTCAAAATTGGGCACCGTAACTCTAACAACAAGTTGCGAAGCCAACATGTTTCAGAAACGACATTAGCTACACCACGATACTCGGCTTCAGCACTAGAGCGAGAAAGACTAGGTTGACGTTTTACAGACCAAGATAAAACATTGTCACCCAAATATACACAATAACCCGAAGTGGACCGACGAGTGTCCGGACAACCACCCCAGTCAGCATCAGTATAGGATACGAGGGTATTAGTATCAGAATCATGAAAAGTTAAGCCTAGATCAAGAGTACCTTTGACATACCGTAAGATACGTTTCAGCGCAACCATATGATGTGTTTTGGGAGTATGCATAAACAAACATACCTGCTGAACCGCATAGGAGATATCAGGACGGGTAAGAGTAAGATATTGAAGGGCCCCTGCGAGATTTCGATATTCAGTAGGATCCGAATAGTTAGAACCAGAAGAAATGCTTAACTTTTGTTTCGTGTCAGCTGGGGTGTGAGCCGAATTACAATGTGTGAGACCAGCCTTAGCAAGAATATCCGAAGCATACTTGCGTGAGACAAGAACAAGGTGGTCGGAGAGCGAGTGACAGAGATACCCAGAAAATAGTGAAGAGGACCTAAATCCTTCATAGCAAATTCCTTGCTTAAGCGATCAATAATGGAAGTACGGAGAGCATCAGATGAAGTAACAAGAACAATATCATCCACATAAAGCAATAAGTATGCCGTATCAGCACCCCGATGATAAACAAACAGAGAATGATCTGAAACACTATGAGAGAACCCGAGTGTGGAGATAAAAGTAGCAAACCGTTGGTACCACGCCCTGGGTGCCTGTTTAAGACCGTACAATGATTTCTTGAGAAGGCATACATGATCAGGATAGTTAGGATCACGAAATCCCAAGGGTTGATGCATGTAAACTGTCTCATGTAAATCACCATGGAGAAAAGCATTCTTTACATCGAGCTGATGGAGGCCCCAATTTTTAGACAACGCAATACTCAAAACAGCACGAATGGTAGCAGGTTTCACCACAGGACTAAAAGTAGCTCCACAATCAATCCCAACAAGTTGACTAGCGCCATTCCCAACAAGCCGCGCCTTATATCGTCCAAAGGAACCATCTGCATTAAGTTTGTGCCTGAAAATCCACCAACTACGAATAACATTAGCATCAGTTGGACGAGGCACAAGCATCCACGTCTTATTTTTAATAAGAGCCTCGTATTCATCGACCATGGCCAATTTCCAATTAGGGTCCTGTAATGTTAAGAATGGATTTTGGGGAAGAGGAGATATAACAGGTGGGGCTGATGCAGAAAGATTGAGCACGCGACTGGGTTTAAAGATGCCATGTTGTGAGCGGGTCGTCATGGGATGTGAATTGGCAACGGGTATAGGTGAGGGGGGTTCGGTAATGGGCTGTGGAGAAGTGACAGGGGGCTGTGGGGAGGCTGCAATGGTCGGTGTGACGCTATTTGGGGAGTGAGGAGGGGTGACATGGCAGCGGTGGAGGTGGGTTGGTGATTGAGAGGTGTGCGAGTTGGGGAAGGCGGCAAATTAGATGAGGAAGTGAGAGGGGAGGGGCTGTTGGAGGCAGACGGAATGGAGGGAAGAAGTAATGGGGATGATGGCAGTATGGTAGGTTCAGAAGTGAGGTCAGGTGATGAGGATGATGGCAATGTGGAATTAGAATAGGGATAAACATTCTCATCAAACACCACATGACGAGAGACATGAATACGTTTTGACGACATTTCATAACAAATATACCCCCGATGATTTGACGGATAGCCAAGAAAAATGCAAGGAGATGACCGAGCTTGTAATTTATGACGCGAAGTAGAGGGAATTAAAGGAAAACAAAGACACCCAAACGAACGTAAATGAGAATAAGAAGGAAGACGTTGATATAGAATAGACGTAGGAGAAAGATAACCGAGTACTTATGGGGAATAATATTTAGAAGATAGGTAGAGTGTGCAAGAGCATGTGACCAAAAAGATGATGGGAGAGAAGCATGAGTAAGAAGAGTGCGAACCATATTATTAATTGTCCGAATAGTGCGTTCGGATTTGCCATTTTGAGATGAAGTATGAGGACAAGAAAAACGAAATTGCATGCCATGTTGGTCACAAAATTTATGAAAATTTGCATTATTATATTCGCCACCATTGTCACATTGAAATGTTTTAATATCACGTTCAAATTGAGTGCGCACAAAATTTCTAAAAGTGAGAAATACATAATAGACTTGAGATTTGTGAGAAAGAGGGAAGGTCCATAGATAATTAGTGTAATCATCAAGAAACAAAACATAATAGCGATGACCACGAGAACTTAAAATTGGAGACGTCCATACATCATTATGCACTATATCAAATGGCATACATGTATTATGGCGAGAAGGAGAAAAAGGTAAACGAATTTGCTTTCCATAAACACAAGAAGAACAAATAGAGTCATTCAATTTATTGCAAGAAATTAAATTCAAATTCCGAAGGGCATGCAAAACATGTGCCCCTGGATGTCCCAAACGTTGATGCCAAAGGTCTGGAGATAAAATGGTAAAAGCAGAATGAAAAGTAGACTCGACTGACGAACTTGGTGTAACGGGATAAAGATCTCCAGCACTATTACACCTCATGATAGTCACCCCCGTTTGTAGATCCTTCACAGAAAAACAAAAAGGATCAAAATTTACAGAAACATTATTGTCATGGGTAAACTTCCGCACTGAAATTAAATTTTTAATCAAATGGGGTGCATGCAAAACATTGGTCAAGGCTAAAGGTTTGGTTTTGGATGGTAGTATAGCATGTCCAGTACCCTTAATTGGA
This sequence comes from Euphorbia peplus, assembly GCA_028411795.1. NCBI lineage: Eukaryota > Viridiplantae > Streptophyta > Magnoliopsida > Malpighiales > Euphorbiaceae > Euphorbia > Euphorbia peplus. The sequence goes on along the minus strand of CP110837.1, from coordinate 2,200,839 downwards.
ACGGATTGGCCATTTCCAACGATGATACTACGATTTTGACTCATATTAAAATAAGAAGTGAGATTACCTCCATTAGCCGACATATGTGACGTTGCTCCGGTGTCCATGTGCCAAGTTTCCGGTGGAGGTTGGAGAGTCATCGTGTGCATTGCCGCATCAATATCCGTGGGAAATGGAGAACAATCATAAGCTGCATAATTAGCTTGCGGGGCAGCAGGCCGGGAACCCAAAATCCCCTGATGTGGCTGTCGCGGAGACCATGAGCTAGTCGGGTACGGACTGGGTGGTGTAACCCAGGGCTGGTGTCCGCCCCAATTCGAGTGAGGAGCCCAAGGTTGCGCCGGAGCATAATGGAAGGAGGAAGCCTGCTGATGCCGACCCCCAAAACGCCCCCCTCTGCCGCGATGGCGCTGCCCATGTCGGCCACCACGGTGAAACTGTCCGCCGCGCTGAAAATTCGGTCGAGACTGAAAATAGGAAGGACGAGGGACCTGGTTAGAGGGAACATCAGTATGAGCAGCCGAAGACGCAACAACAAGAGAAGCAGAATCCGGGGCAAGCGTTTTGCGAACACGGGCCGTTTCTTCAAGAACAAGCATAGAACGAGCCTTATAGAACGGAGGAAGAGCATCACCATGACGAATTTGCGTACCAACATTATCATAAGCCTCAGTTAAACCAGAGATGAGTTGAAGAACGAGCTGATCATTAGACACGGGAGATCCCACGTTAGCCAATTGGTCCGATAAATTTTTCAACTGCTGACAGTAAGAAGAAACATCCGTGAAATCTTCCATTTTTGTTTTGGAAAATTCTTGTTGAAGGTAGAGAGCACGAGAGTTCTTATTGTCGGTAAAGATATTCTGCAGACGAGTCCAGGCCTGCGCAGCAGTAGAGCCAGTAGCAATCACAGTTTCAAGAAGGTCATCGGATATAGTTCCATATATCCATTGCAAAACATGGGCATCAACACGTTCCCATAAGTCAGGATCAGATTGGTGGAGGGTAACAGGTGATTTTTCAGAATCGGAAGAAGGGATAATATGATTAAGGGCGAGAAAAGCGTTGGCATGAATCTTGAATAACTCGGACCAGGTAGTGTAGAGCCCCCGTTTGATATCGAGTTCAATTTTAACGAAGTTTTTGATGTTATGGACGGTAGGGCAGGATGAGTGGATGGAGGAGAAGGAGGAGGGGGAGGAGTGGAGGTTTCCGGCATGGTAGAGATAGAAGAAATCGGCAGAAAGTAAGAGGAGAGAAAAAAAAATTGAGATATTTCGGCTAGGGTTAGGGTTAGGCTCTGATTACCATGAAAGAGTTTGAACTCGTGAGGATATTATTGATTGTAATTGGGTATTTATACAAGATGTGTAACCCTAATAAAGAGATAATTACATAATCAAAAATGATAGTTTCCTATACACAATATATGTCTAAAACCTTTCTCTAGTGACATTTTTTGTTAATACATATTTGAAGGTGAGATAGCTCGCAAAGTTTATTGCAAAATATTTATGCGGATCCTTGAATGATTGCTTGCCATGGTTATGTTTTCTCAGAATGCTTAAAGGAATAAACTTTTGATCCTACACATTTTTCAGATTAAATAAGTATTTGGTGCTTCAAGTTTATGTCGTTTATGGATGATCATCATTATCTTAGTAGCTTCGTCTTTCAAAATATTGGATTAAGAATGATATTCGAGAACATGAAAGTTATTCAGGTGAAATTTTTTCGAGAATGATGTTCGCACAAGTTAGAGTGTGGGATAGAGTATACTCACGACCTCTAAACTACACCGATACCAACTTTATGGTCTCTATATTTCGTTTCTTGTTATAAAAACCCTCGAATTTAATATATATTTGTAAAATTGAATTCCAAATATGTAAACATTCATAAAAAAAAATTGATATCATGACCTAGAGAAGTTTGACTACATTAAATTCTCTTTTCTGTCAATCTTACAGTAAATTATGTTCAAGTACATGTTCTAATTTTAACATATTTTTGTTGATATTGGAATTATGTTACATTGATGTAAAATTCAAAGATTTCTTTGTCAAGTCTAGGGGCCATAATTTAGTTCTGTAGTTTAGGGCACATGTATATAATCTATTCATATATTTTACTTACATATATCTTTTCTTAATGGCAGAAAATATATTATCTTGAAAGATATAAAAATAGTCTTCACAGTTGTATCATCATGACAGCCTGCTTGTTTGTTGCAATACTTGATTTATTATTGCAGGTAATACATGTATTTTTCGGTTAGTTATATGGGTTGCACACCAAGGGCCAAAAGCGATCCTCAGATCGAAATCACTCGTCGGTTACTCATATAACGGTGAGTTCGCTCCTAGGCCCTTGTATGTACCTCCCATCTTACTATCATTGTGGGAACTCACTTTGGCTATAAGTCCTTCCCTTAACTGCAAGAAGGGGTATGTTCAATTCAAAGCACGAGTAGTGATTGAAGTGAAATCGTAACAAGGTAGTCGTAAGTACTGGAATGCGCGTGGTTGGATTACCTCGTTTCCAGGAATTTAAAGTTACATGGAAGTAACAACGGAATCTTAAGAAACGGCTTTATCAATGAATTTGATTTTGATAAAATTTTGTATATTCCTAACCCTGGAGAGGTGAATTTCATCTTGTTGATATAGAAAAGAGGCAAAACGTACAATTTAAGTGGCGGTTCGTGGTGTTGTGGATGGTGACCCGTAAGCCAATTGGAAATATCTACTTTTTTTGAGTGGATAACAATCCGATCACTTGGTTCGACGTTGTTCAAGCATGAAGGTGGTTCCTCTCCCAATTAAAATTTTCTGCATACGCTAAGATTCTAACACGAGACCTTAACTTAAACGATTAAAAGCCTTTAGCATTCAAGCGAACCTTAATTGGTTTGTAAATGTATACTTAAGTGATCCAGTTACAACATTGACTTCATTACTTAATACACTTCATCACAACTTATGTACTCCATTAATTTTCTCTTCTTTAAAATTTCTTGTATTTGTTTTCTTTTTTTTCTTTTTATATGCAAATCTCTCTGTTTTTTTTTTTTTCTTATTCTTATTTCTTGTTTTGATTCAGATAGGCTGCGATTCATATGGAGATAATATCAGATCTCATACTTACTTTTCAAGCCTTGAGCTGGATTATGGTATAGGTGAGACTGTTTTACACTGTAAAGCATCACTGTTTTGCAGGTCTTGTAGAGCTGATTGAAATTGCTAGAATATGAATGGCAACGGTTAGGGTATTCACGGTAGTGTCATCCACATACTCTTATCCGTTTATTTTGTCACCACCCGTGCCCGTCCCGTTGCCCTAACGGGTACATATTTGCAATGTCATATCCTTACCCGTGTAATTAGTGGGTACCCGCAGGTACCTTTATCTGTTTATAAATAATATATTTTAATAAATTTTTAATTAAACAATGCACATAATTTGAAAAATAATCTATACACAATTAAAAAATATTTCAAACAATCCATATTGGTTGAAAAAATTAAACGGTCCACGAATGCGCTCTCATTTTTTCAATCCAAGAATGGATTTAGCACTTTATTATGATTAAATTTGTGACATTTCATATTTTTGAACTCAATAATATTTAGTATCATGTAAATACTCTATTATGTATATATTTTTAATGGGAGGAGACAGGTTATGGGTACCCATTATCCATACCCTTCAAAGAGATCGAGTTTACCAGCCCCAAATGTTGTTCCCCTCCTTCATTCCAGCCACCCTCGATCTTCGCTATGGATCTACCTCTTCATAAATCAATGTATATATTTTTGGGTTTTGTTATGCATATTTTGGAGGTTCTTTATCCAGAGGTTTTGAGATTAAACTTCCTTTATTCTCTTTGTATCTGATCAACTTTTTTGGGTTTTAAAGACGTACTAACCTCAAACCTAAATCTGATTTTGATTCTCTTTTACATATTTCATGTGTAACCGAATTATTGATCTAGACTACTGCATTATCCGTATTTCAGGAGTATTTCAAAATTTTTTGGATGGGATGATAGTTATTTTGATAATGAGGAATATAATAATAATAATTACGATTGAGATGAAACTGAGAGTGATGATTCAGTGGCAGAGAGAAAGCAATGAGTTTAGGAGTTTAGCATGTGGAATACTTATTAAGTATAAGGCTTAAACAAGCTTTCTTATCAAGTTAGAGGAATTGTTGATTTATTAAGCAAAAAATATATATATCTTAGTCTTTCACTAGCAGTTTAGAAAACTTAAAGCAAAAACACGAGTAAATTTAAGAAACAACGAAATATGTTTCATTGATATTAAATTTATTAATACATGACAGTACATCAAATTTATTTCATATTGAGTTGTACTTTATAATATAAACAAAATAACTTATGATTTGGAAATTTAAATTCCTGTTTCGGTGTCTAATGTGGGTGGAGGGCATTCACAACGATGAGTTTCTTTATTACATGTACAACGACGACCATGGCCACAATCGCCTGGATAATTGCATAGCGTACCAGCTATTTGTAGATTGTCCATTTCATAAGCACCTTTTGCATTTTCTGGAGCTGAAATTAATATATAAAATTTTCAAAATAAAGGTAAAAAGAAAGAAAACTCATGTAGTTACATGTTTCTTTTTTAAAAGAAAATTGAAAAATAAAAGATATTTATAAAAGTTAAAAACTGCAAATGATTTTTTTTTAATTTATTCTGTATATAATTAGTATAAACAAAATTCACAATTGAAAAAATAAAACCAAGAATTAAATATATAGAAGAGCTTACCTAAAGTGGGTGAAGGCGAACATTCACAACGATTCATATTACATCTACAATGAAGACCATGGCCACAATCGGCTGGACTAACACAATACCCACCAGCTATGGGTTCTAGGCTAGCCATCTCATAAGCACCTTTTGCATTTTCTGAAGCTGTATTAATATAGATAATTTTCAATATATAAGGGTAAAGAAAAAAAACTTTACAAATAAATATTTGACACAAATTCACGAGAAAGGTTTGAGATTTTTACAAATTCAAAAGATAATCATTAATCGTTAATGATATATGAAAAATGGAAATATCAATGAAATAAGTATATATTTTAAGCAATTATAGTTATTCAACTTTTAAATTTGGAGAGCATTTAATCGATGTTTGGTGAAGAGAGGGAAATAATTATTAGGAAGATTTCAAAATGCAAATTTTGAAAAGTAAGAAATGTGGTTTCTTGACAAATGTGATATTACAAAAATTTAATTCTACCGTAATTTTCATTTTTGAAGTTGTTAAACGATCATTTTGAGCGTTTTAAATTGACGGATCACTATTTTGTGAAAATGTACAATCTCAAATTTATTTAAAATGACAGGTATTTTTTTGTAAAAATATGAAACTACAAAAGTTTTTTTTAGCTTACCCTGTATATAATTAGTATAAACAAGATTGATTTTTCAAAAGAAAATAATGTATCAAATATAGAAGAACTCACCTGAAGCTAGAACTAATGCAATAATCAAGAAACTCAACACTGCTAAAACCTTGGTTGCCATTTCTTCTTTTTTTTCTTTAGTTTAGATAGAGGCAATTATTTGTAAGTTGAGATATGGTTGGTCCTTTGAGTTTAGTTTTGGTCACATTTATATGTGAAATATATTAGATTCTTTGGAAGTAAATATCATTATTATTTTTTTTGGTAACAAATATCCTTATTATTGAATTCACCTAACTTTTTTAACCAAGATTCATGGATTTTCCACCTAAGAATTTATTTGGTTACAAATTTAATTTGATTTTGGAATTACCAACTCCCACACCCATTTCGAAAATGTTTTCTTGGAATAAAAATCAAAACATATCCAAAAAATTTATTGATGAGATATTATTGGGGATATTTTTGAAATAATAAAAAATAAATGTGAGTTTCAATTGAACACGTATCCCTTTGAAAAAAAACATTGAACACCTATTAGGTCCCGTTCTTTTAGACTGAAAAAATCTGAACTGAATTGAACGATGCTGAACTGAACTGAACTGAACTGAATGTTGTTGAATTGAACTGAATTGAACTGAATCGAATTTTGCTCAAACTGAAAAATAAATATTGAAACTGAATTGAACAAATAATAATAATATATAGTTTTTAATAATAACTATAGTAAAAAAATTAAAAATATAATAATCATAATAATTAATAATAATAATATTGTGCACGTTTGAGATGCCGATTATACATCATGGTCTGAATGTTAATGGAATGGTAGATTCAGATATGTTTAATACAGATCGTAAAAACGTCATGTTTGTAGTGCGGAAGGCTATAACACACCAAATTTGGGAATTGCAGGGAGAGGAGGATGACAATAATGATGATGAAGCTGAACAAAATGATGAGATCATGGATCATATGGAAGAAGATGATTAGAAAAATAAAATGAGATGATGGTATTAGTGAATTTTTGAATTTGCTCCTAATTTGCTAATTTTAATTTCTTTTACGAGATTTTTGAATTTTTTTTAATTGATGTTAATTTGCTCCTAATATTATATAACTGACTATTATAAAGTTTTTAAATTTCTTTAATTGATGCTAATTTGCTCTTAATACTACACAACACTGTTACAAGATTTTTGAATTTCTTATTACAATACATAAGCAAAATCGGAAATTTTTGTATATTAAATCCAAATTTATATAGTAGAAATTATTAAGTTGGTAGAACATTGTAACGTATATTGGTAATAATATTTACTTACATTAAAATTATAATAAATATTAACATATTATATTTAAATAAAATAAATATTTATTTGTAATTTATTAAACTGAACCGTTGCTAAATTAAACTGAACTGAACTGAACTGAATATTACTGAAATGAACTAAATTAAATGCTACTGAAAAGTAATGTTGCTGAACTGGATTGAACTGAATTGAAAATTAGTTATAATAAGTCCAAAAGAACAAGATCTTACTCAAATTATTAAACATATTTAATCGTGAGACGTGCCCTTAAAGTAGTGATTATAGTTTCTAACAATATTATTGGTAACAGACTTAAGGAATGAAAAACATTCTGTTTTGGGTTCTTAATTCGTTATAAACTTTTTTTATTAATTAAACATTTTGGCTACCAATTACGGAAAAGCTTTTTAAATCTAATTTTTTCTTATTTTTTATTTTGTTTTGAATAAAGAATAACGAGACTTGGACCTTTTTGATGGACGACATAGATTTATCATTTCACATAATTATATGCTTTATATATAATATTTCAATATGTTTAGTGTTTAAATGTTAAAAAATGAAATCAAATTTTCATAATTTATAAGCATAGAAATGTGATTAATAGCATAAAAAATACAATACTATATAATAATACACAAATATTAATATAAAAATATAATTGTAAATTTTTTATGCATTATAGCTACATCTAAGAATTTTAAGGATGCGTCTCCTCATGAGCATAGTTTTTTGTTTTTGATGTAATCCTCATGAGCATAGTTAAGGTTTATTCTGATCACCTTAAACGATTTGGCAAGATTATCCGTGTTCATTTGTCTGATGGCTCTTGTTTTCGAGTGTTTGATTTCCTTTCATTTTTCTAAAAGTAAAGGCTGGGTGTGCAAGAGTTTAATAAAACCGCTCGACATTTCAACTAGGTTGGCACTCCGATGGAGGCTCTTAAAAAGTCCTAACCCAAAAAATTATGGCAAAATGCACTATTTGGCTACTGACTTTTTCAAAATTTGTGTATTTGCCCACTGACTTTTTATAAGGTCACATTTGGCCATTCACCTTTGTAATTTGGTGAAATCTCACCCTTATTATGTTAATTGACATTTATATATTCGTACTGTTTAGCAATATTTTAGGTTTTAGTATAAATTTCTTATTTGAAATAGTGGAATTTTAATTTTAACATTTTTATCTCTTTTTAATTTTTATTTCACTAAATTGGTAGATTAATGACTACATATGACCAAATTACAAAGATGTGTGGCCAAATGTGACATAATAAAATGTCGGTGGCGAAATGCACAAATTTTGGATAGGTCAGTGGCCAAATAGTGCATTTTGCCAAAAATTATTGATAAAAGAAAAGGATTACAATATTTCAAGCAACAAATAAAGATAGACAATGTCATAGATTGATATAAAAGGTGTTGTTAGGCTTAACTTTCAGCTCGATCTTTTGGTTCAATCAGTTAAGTAACATGGTATCTGATAATACGATCCATCTATGAACTCGCCAGTCACCACCCGCCCCAAATAGGTGGATGGACGATGGCGAGAAGTGTGTACAAATGCCACCCTAAATTTGGAGGTAAAGGCAAATCCCAATAATAAAGGAAGTATGACTATCAATTAATGTACATTTTCTTTATTCAGCATTATCTACAAAATATGAAGAGAATCATAATTCTATGTAGGAATGATCTCTAAACCCTAATGGGGGCATATATATATAAAGAGATGATCAGTTCTAAAGATATTCATTTGGATCCTAAACTATTTACTTGCATTCTAAGTCTTCTTCTTTACTGCTAGAGTGTCGAAGACTAGTTAACCGTCAATCATATCCAGGGCCGTCTCTAGCATTTTGAAGGCCCTAAACAATATTATCTTTTTTTTGACAGAAAAGTTTGGGGTACAACACGAGAACTTCCCAGAAGGTCAAGACAATATTATCTTAATACAATTAGTAGCAATTTTTGTATAATTTTCTTTCACATATTTGATAATAATAATAATAGTAATAAAATAATGTTTAAAGAGTATAGTTGTAGTTATAATTATCATATTCTACTTTCATAATCTATATTCTCATTAACAATATATTAAAGTAGGTGCTTTCTATGGTTACTTTGAAGTAACCACTACTAATTAGTTTTTATCACCATTGGATCACATCTCATACCACTAATCTAATGGTGATAATGGACAAAGTAATGGTTATTTTGTTTTTTACAAATTAACCATAGAAAAACCCATTAAAGTAGGTACTTAAAATTAAGAATAATTTACTAATGACTTAGTGATTACTATGTTGTTAAAGGAAACGTGTGATCTTAAGGTCAAATCACAAGATCGACAAACATGAAACTCTAAAAAATAAATTAAGAATTTAATACGAATAACATAAATGCATATTGAAACATTACAAAGGAAGTATGTTTCTTAATTATTTTACGATTTTAGCTTAGGAAAAATAAAATTTTGAATATATTTTCTATGGAAAAGAGGAAACAAAATAGTTACACGTGAAATATTTTGCTTTTTTAATTGAGGATGAGCTACTATTGGAGGTGGGCATGTGTGCTTCTTAATACTAGAAAGCTTGCAATGTTTCTATTTTATTTTTAAATTATTAAATTAATGAACCTAGCAAAACTCACCGTTTCACTTTGGTTTAAAAAATAAATTAATAAATAGTAGTCATCATCTTCAACATTCATTCTAACTTAACGAGGCGTTTTTTTAGAATTGGAGATGTGATGAGATTAAATTTGGAGTTGAGATGAGATTAAAAATTGGAATTGAAATGAAATTGGGAAAAATGGATTGATAAACTCTTGTTTGTTTGGAGAGGTAATGATATGGAAATGAGATGGAAATGACTAAGTAGTCTCTAGATTTTAAAAATAAAATAAAAGAAAGAGTGGCCTAGGGAAGGTTTAACTTAGTCATTTTTATCCCCTTCTTCTCCCATCTCATCCTCCAATTCTTGGGACACCCATTCCCATGTTATTAATTTTGGGAGATGAGATGAGATTTTTTCTTCATCCCCCATCTTCATACCCCTAAACAAACAAGAGCTTGCCCTAAATTTCTATCTCATCCCTAAAAATCTAATCTCATCCCCCCAAACAAACACTTCGTAATTGCTCAAGACACTCTTTGTATTTCCGCCTCCGATAATAACAGCTCCTGTATTTTGAAAATATGAGCCCCCTAAAATTCGGGGGCCCTAGGCGGCTGCCTTGGGGAACTCCCCCTAGAGCTGACTATGATCATATCGCTAATTTTGTTTTGCAGATTACTAGTGTCGGAAGTACGGTGAATTTTCCAGCAAATTATCATTAGTGCGGTGAGCGTGGTTTTAATCTAGTAAGTTTATTTGCTATAAGGTTGAAAGGTTAACAATAGACATATCCCAACCTATGGAGACACCTAATCCCAACCAGGGAACGATATCGATGGCCATGTCCAGGATATCAAGTACAGTAACTGACGGAGAACCCACTATTCAAGTTGGCTCAACAAGGGCCACAGCTTAAGCTTTTGCCATGTCACGACCCAGATGCGACATGAAGAACCCCTTTATGGGGTACACGATGAATCAGAATTACCAGATGGAGATTTCCTCGCCTCAGCGGGTGAAGTGTTGGCAAGAAACATTAACTAGGCGGCTGGAGAGCGCCTAATTGGGTTACTAACTAGTCTGGCGGCTCGGGCGGAGGCGAGCACAACTACACCAGCGACGGTGGCGACTACTGTTTCCTCGCAGTAGTATATCACACTTAGTTAGCGTCCACCTTTTCCCTCGGTGTCTGCCTTAATATTTGCCCCTTTACTGTTGTTCTTGGAGATTGGACAAAATAATGGCGCGAGTAGGGAAAGCAGACTCTTCATGTTGCCAAGCTCCTTGACTCCAGAACAACTGTATTGGCAGACACATGCCCATTCGCATAACTCCGCCTCTTTGGGGTTCATGCCACCAGGCCAAAATGCAGTCAGGACAGTTCCTGCCGCAGTGACCACAATGGTAGGGGCAGAGGTATCCATCCCGCCCACAATATTGTTGTCTGATCCTGATTTACTTGAGGCGACAATCCCAATGCGCGTCGACCACTAGGAAGCCAAATAGAAATGAAGCTACACATGATGAAGGTACGGAGAGAGCCAATTCAGAAATGTTGGACAAAATGGGGTATATGCCCAGTCAGAAGGAAGCTCCAAAAAGTTTCTCGCATTTCTCTAAGGAAATTCAAAGCTATGTAATTTTGAAGGTGTTCTCACATATAAAATGATCTTGCATATGAAAGGTGTTCTTGAACGTGTTCTCACATGATCCTTTATATACAATTATAAGAGTAAAATTATTTTGATTGACAAATTACTTATTATATTTGTAAATAAAATTCTATACATTGGGAATTGACCAATTCCCAAAAGATTAAGCAAGTCAAAACTTGGCTTTCACATTTTCAAACCCTTAGATTCAACTATTATTATCTCATATATGAAAACAGAAATTCTACCCACACCTCAGCAGTTATAGCATTAAAATGTCAACATACATCAAATCTAAGATTAAAATACAATTCTTTTGTTTCATAAAGTGAGAGCTCCACTAATTCCTACTTTATATTTTTAAAATAACACTAAAAGGGGATTTTCTAAGTTAATTAATCAGTTTAAATATTACAATTAACAAATCAACCGGTATGTTTAATTGATATTTTATTAAGTTAACCTAAAAAATCAACACTTTATTACGATGTTGAGAACAAATCAAGCCGTATCTTCTCACTTTATGTAAAATATATTTAATTAACAAAAATTAAATACTTAATTAATTAACACAACCATTTGATGATCAGTTAGTTTTCACACACTTTCTCTTACTTTCATTAATCTATGGAATTGTCAAACCCTAATCACCTACCAACACCAAAAACCTATCTATATAAATAGATAGAGTTACACTATATATAAACAATAATATTCACCAAACCTCATATTGTTCAACAAGTTCTTAAGAATAGCAAGAAGATGAAATATTTTCAATATTCTTCTGTGTTTCTTTTAAATTGCATTTATATTTTCATCTTCATATTTTTACTGGTTTCTTGCTCCTCGCAAGTTCAAGGTGCAAGGGAGCTCAAAGATCAACGTTTTTTTTCTTCTTCTTCAGCAATATCAGTGAAGGTTTACAATATGGTCGGTCCACGAGCATACTCCGGTCCTAGCCATCGTGGACGTGGCCACTGATGAAAACACGAAAACTCCATGGGGTGGAAATGTAGTTTTACAATGCTTGCAGTTTCTTATTTTGAGAAAGGAGACTGTTGCTGATTTCTTAAAATGAACTTGAATTTTGTAATTAGATAGTGTTTTTTAATTTTGTTCTTCTTTTATTGCTAATTTGTAACTCAAGATACCTTGGAAACAAAAAAATTCTAATTGATTATAATGTGTCCTGTTATAATTATCCTATTTTGTTTTGTTAGATAGTTTTAGGCTCATAGTTTAAGAGTTTTAAGTATATATCAAAACTTGATGTTGTTCTTTATATTAGTTTTGACGGTTGCTAGCTAATTGATATACAATTGCTAGCTAATTATATTTAATATTTCATATTTTTAAATATGTTCATTAATTAATACTTTAACTTTTTCAAATTTATAATAATTAACACTATTTTTGTTAGTAACCAGATGGGTAATACCATTGAAAAATATCCAATAGATATAAGTTAGAACTTAAAATTTGGAAAAATTATCCTAAACTTCGAAATCGAGCATTTAAGATCCCTTTTTTGTTTGAAAGTCATTAACATAATGACCATTTTTAGCTGTTATTGCATATATCAAGTCATTATATTTATAAAATGCAATGTTTTTTTTTTGATAAAATGCAATGTTAAATGGTCATTACCTTTAGGATTTTGTTTATACATCTTCAAGTTTTTATGGTTTGTCTGATCTTAAATATGGTAGACCTACTCTTATCTTAGAATTTTGTAAAAATAAATAAATTATAATCAAACAAACGCTACTTAGTATTTGGTCTTTAGAGATAGGATAAGGTGAAACAATGTTATCATGGAGAGACTTTTTTTAGTGTGAGACAATTAAAAAGTGGTGGCATTTTTGAAATTTTAAAAACATGGAAGGACATTATTGAAGGAAAGAGGAGGTGATGTCAGCGTTGATGTCACATCTGGAGAGAGAAAAAGTTTTTATTATTTTATTTAAAATGCATTTTCCTGCTCTTTTCGAACTCATTTTTGAAAAAAAATTATACCACTGAACTCGTATTAATTAGGCGGTCATTTTGAGATCCATTGTTGTTATTTATAGACGATTTTTATTTCTTTTTATTTTTGTTCTAAATTGGATACTCGGTTGTTCCAGCAGAATACTACATTTGTTCCACCAGACTACTACATTTGTTCTAGCAGAATATTTTCATTATTTTTTTTAAATGCACTCTGGGAGCGTAAAAAAATGTAGTATTCTGGTGGAACAATTGGAGTAGTCCGGTGGAACAAATATAGTATTCTGCTGGAACAACCATAAAAAAGTAAATAAATAAAAAATCGTTTATAAATAACAAAAATGGATCTCAAAATGACCGCCTAATTAATACGAGTTCACTGGTATAATTTTTTTGAAAAATGAATTCGGAAAGAGCGGGAAAATGCATTTTAAAGAAAATAATTAAAACTCTTTCTCTCCAGATGTGACATCAGCGGTGACATCAACGCTGACATCACATTCTCTTCTTTCCCTTCAATTCACGCATGAGGGGTGTTCTTTTAATTACAACTTTGCCACATTATCCTATTGAATTACAAAAATACCCATTATCTCACCATAAAAACTAGTCTCATCCTAAACCCTTGTCTCATTTGAACTTGACTCTCGGTCTTTAATTCTTAATTTAGCCTCTTTCTCTTATAATTTTTCTTTTAGTTACTTTTTTTCCTTATAATTTGTAAAGATCATATCATTCGAACATCGATGGATATACCAATTAAGCTATAGCCAATTGGTTCCTTTTAATTATTGTTTGATATTTTACTAACATGTGTCCTATGAATTATTAAAAAGGTAAACTAAAAAAAACTATGTGGTTATATAGACAGATTTTGGAAAAGAAAATAATCGTGGGGTTTTTGCTAAACCATGTGATTACAAATTTCTTAAAGGAGAACTTTTTTGTTAATACCCTTGAAATTATCGGTAATGAGCAAAAAAGTAAAAGTTTTAAGAACTAATAATATTTTAAGCAAAATTCTTATACTTTTAGTCAATTTCGGTATTGTTCAGTGAGGAGAGAGAAATTGATAATTAAAAAAAAAACTCTCAAATAATGATTTTGAAAATTCAAAAGCATTTCCGATAGAGAATATAGTACTAAATTAATTTAATTCTTAGAAAAATCCGTTTTGAGGTCGTTAACGACCATTTTCATAAGATCTACCTTAAAAAACATCTTTTTCAAAAATATTATAATCACTGGAACTAAATTTGGAAAAAGAAAACACATGTATTTTTTTTCATAACCTAATAAAAACACTCCATCTATTCTGGCATGTATGTCGTTTAAGCAAATTGAAAAATTCACAAATGTACGCCGTCTTGTCATTTCTTTCTTATTTTAAATTTTTGTTGTCTATATGGCTCCCCTTTAATTGCGCATGAAATAAAGAAAGTAATATAATTACTATATATAAGACATCATTTGCTAGTTTTTAGGAAATAAAACAAAAAATTTAGGAGTATATAGAGAAAAAAGAAACATACTATTGAAATGCCAAAAGTCTAAAAGTATTTTACATAAGATTTTTAATTTTCCAATTTTTAACTTAAAAGACATACATTCGAGAACGAAAAGAGCCGTGAACTCCAGTACTCAAACATTTTTGGATATGGGCCTTACTGGGCCGTTAATGGAAGGATATTTGGGGCCCAAACTAAGGATAATTAAGGTGAAATGATATATATTTCTCTTGGATGTTGAAATTGAAAGCTCCCACTCAAACCTCCTCCGATCACCGTCGTTGGAATTCCGACCACCACTTCAGCGGCCGTAGCTCGTCGGAATTTCAACCATCACATCAGCTTTTTTGGTAATTATTTTTTCGCTTTGAATTTCTCATCTGAAACTTGGTGAATAATGTGGACTAACTGTTTGATAAAATGCTTCAATGCATATCTAAACCTCTTATTTTTAGAATTTGTTTGGGCGTTGAGAGGTTAATGAAAGTGAAAGTTAGAGGAGGTTAATGAGAGTAATGGAACGGAAATGGAACTTAAATGTTAGTCGTGTTTGGAAGTTTATGTAATTGAATGGAGGTGAATGTATGTAAGTTAGTTAGAAAGTTCACGCAACGTCTATTTAACCTCTGATTTGGAGGATAAGATTTCGAGGTTAATGGAAGTAAAAGTTAACTTCACTTAGTCTCTAAAAAACTTCCGAACGAGGTTAAATGGAAAGTTTACATTCCATTACTTTTGTTAACCTCCATTAACCTCCTCCTTTCAAGCAAGTCAAGTCTAATTAATTTGTCATTCACCAATTAGCAGTATCTTGTGAGCAATTTTTTATGCTGTCCATGTCTCCATTAGCTTTGTTCAACTCTAGTAAAGTTGTTCAAGCTCAAGTTTATACTCTCTATTTAGGTTTCTTTGTCATGTGTGCACAAGTAGTAGTAGACGAGGGGCTTAAAGTTTGAGAAGAGCGATTGAAGTTGCAGATAGGGAGTCGAAACGAAAGAATTTATTAAATTCTCTATCCTGATTACAGAAATTTTATGTTTTTATTGAAGAGATAATTTTAGTAAAATGTAAACAAATGTAGGAGGCATTGTTTGGATATGCGTTTCTTAAACTTTAAGTGCTAAAACAAATACGCGCACTCAGACGTTCTCAGAGGTAAATTGCAGAACAGTTATTAAAGTTTGGGGTCTGTTTCATTTTTTTCTTCAATAAAATTATCGAACTTCAAATTTTGATTTCAGTTAAGTCATTCCGGGAGGTTTATGTACTATAATGCCGGAATGTTGACGCGAGACAGAAGATAGTTGATAATATGCCAACTAAGTGTCAGATCACTTTAGATATCTTTGACTTTTATGGCTGATATGGCATGCATAGTTGTACCACGTGTCACATCTTAAGCCACGACATCCAATCTATAGGGAGCAGTTCCAAGCGCCCCACCTCCTCGGTAGAGGGTCCGTGGATGCTCCCTTGCTCTGTGAGTGGTTTTAACTATTAGGAACAAGAAATGGTGATCTTTAAGTTCATCAATGGCCTTCAGGAGTTGAGCCACCGTGTCTTTAATTGAACATCCCCAATGCACAGGCATATATACCGAATTCCAACTATGCAATTCCTTATCTTCTGTTTTGCGATTGCTCTCACTCCTTTTTCCACTGGAGAAAGCAGTCCCCCCAGCCAATTCCAGAAGACATCACATGTTTGCTTTCTCTGGAACAGAAAAATCTGATATGTTGAGAACTAGAATAGTAATCAAAATGATGCATGATCAATGAAATGGTCTTTTTTTGTATGGAAGGACTTTATGTAATCAATTTGATTTAATTTTTTGTTTAAATTGTTATGAATATGAGTAACCTCCGAAGTCCTATGTGACACAGCAAAGTGTTGATTTGGACAAGTTAAAACACATATCACTTTATGAGAGTCCAAAGGGCCAGAAGATTACTTTAAGCAAATTTACGGGGTCAATAGGTAATTTATAAGTAAGTTTAGGAATCTGATAGACCTTTTAAATCAAGTTTAAGGCGCGAACATGCCACTTTAATCATTTGTTTGACTGAGTTTGGGACCTCTTGATGCATTATGCCTGATCAAAATGATATTTACGTGGTATGATGAATCGAAATGTTCTTGTTTATTTTATGAGAGGACTGTGAATGATAAATTTGATTTAATTGTTGACATTTCAAATTTTGACATTAACTCGTTGATGTGCAGACCTAACTATAGCCCTTCAGCATTCCGAGACGCACTCAAAGGGGAAAGCAGTCTTTTCTAAACCAACTCACGAACCTATAAATGAGGGACCCTACTACCACAAAGAAGGATAAGGTTCAATTTAGACTCTCTGTATATTCTTAGCATATACTCTTCACTTCAGTATTTAAACTGACTTAAGTTAATAATAACCAGTTCATAAGTTTTGACACTTATTTCAGTCTTACATTGTATCTGCAAATACAGTTACCCTATGTGGCATTGATTTTCTGTGAAACTTTTAATTTTTCCTAAAAGAAAATGCTGGAAGAAGCAATACTTGATCTAAAGTTTAGGTTTGGGCTGAGCTTAGTCTTAAAAGGTGTAGTTTACAGTGCGGTTAAATGCATTCATGGTTGAATTGTAGCTCTGTTAACATTAATAGCCCCAAACTTTTAGTTTCTGACTTAAAAGTTCTTAGATGCTACGTTACGTTGTATTACATTAAAGTCCAACACAAAGAAGTTCTATTTTAAAACATTAACAGAACGATTGTCGTTTAGTACATTTGAGCCCTATGTATTTATCTAGAAAACTCAACTGCCTTCCTATACTTTGGAAGAGTCCTATTACCTCCTTAACTCTCTTAAGTTGACCTATCCACGCTGCCTATGTCTACTTTAAGCATGTTTAGGAGGTCAGTAGTCGATTCAAGGCAAGTTTACGGGACCAATAAGTTTTTCTAAGATAGTTCAGGGACTCATAAGTTATTCTAAGCAAGTTCAACAATAAATTAGATGTTTTCAAAGTACAGGGGGAAGTTGACTTCTCCGAAAATGGGATTAGGAATGTATTAAGCAAAATGATGGCCTTTTTGACTTTTCCGATATGTCTGAAAATATGGAAATAATATATGATACAGAACATAAACTTTCTTAGAGTTTACCTTTATGTTTTAATCAGTGTCTACTGTCTTCAAAAGCTGCAACTCTGTTCCCATCATCTTACATATTTTGTTTTGAAGACTGCTGAAACTGAAACACAAAACAGCAGAGTTTTGAAGACAGTTGCAAAGTCAAAATTCTTAGTAGGTTTAGGTTTGGTTTATTCTATATTTGGGCCCCAATATAATATAATTTATACGTATTTCGTTACTGAAATAAATATACAATTTATAGATAAGTTTCAACAATGTTCACTATTGATTATTTGATATGGCTTAAAGTACTATTAGTTTCTTGACCTGCCAAAAAATGTTCCTTTTTCCCCTTATTAGTTGGTAACGTTTGCATTTTGACCTAACCAAAACGTAGCCTTTTGAGTTCTAAACTGGACTGAACAGGTCTTAAAATCTGGTTTGTTAAACTACAACAACTTGGCAAAATCGGTTTCAGCCTGGGACTTGACAGTCCAACTGGGACACAGGGTTTCCCTGGTTTTTTTTTTTATTATTATTATTTAAAATGACAAAACATAATCAAAAGAACAATAAAAAAACCCCTCCCCTTTTCTTAATTTAATTGGATGCTGATTATAATTCATTTTTAGGACTCTGAAATGTTCATCTGTTTTTTTTTCCTATTTTTAACGGCTTTAGGCAGCTTGAATCTCACTGTTTGCCTATCCCTTGGTTATTTGAAGGCAATGCTTTTATTAGGAAATTATTCATATGACTATTGATTGGTTCTTGTAATGATTCCCTTTGTTTTATCATAAATTCATAATAGATTGTTAATATATAAACGATTCAATCTTTTCTTGTCTTTTTTGGTAAAGAATATCAGTCCAAGATAGTGAACTGGTGATGCCAAGTAACAATAAATAGATCCATGTAGAATTATTAGATGGTAATCTACTCTGACTAGACTATGAATAATTCATCATTAACCATTTTCAAGCATTAATTGGATATTAGTTCCACAAACATGAATGAGATATCTTATTCTAAACATTTTGTAACAATCTAATTAATCAATAATTAACAATTCTTTGTTGGATGTGAATATTACTCTTGGCCAGAATCAATGGTTATGCCTTTAGACATCTTGTTTTTATTGTATTTGCAAGGCACTCCCAAATTGAGCTTATATAGTTTGTAGTCTTAGATGGCTTTTTGTTCTATCAATAATCTTCCAATATTAGATCATCAAAAAAATAAAAAAATAATCTTCCAATTTTATCAATTTTGAGTTGATCTAGCTAGTTTTGGTGCTGCATTTTTTAGTATTTGTAACAACAATACATATTTTTTGTATAGCTGCTTATGGTGCTGGATCTTTTGAGTCTTTGTAACAACAATATATAATTTCTGTTTTCGGCGCAGAACTGATTAGTTCTGATTTTTTATTTAGGTAAAAGCAAAGAAGAGGACACGACATTGCATTGATGATGATGATAATCAGATTGAAAATAATTCATCATGTTCATCTAAATCTGTTGAGAGTAATTCTGAATCCTCCGAAGGGGAAGGAAAAGCTGTAGAGATGACTTCTTGTTTTAAAACTGGCATTCAAGATCCTACTTTTAGAGCTTCCGTTGAAAAGTTGAAGCATGAAACAGATATGGCAATTGCTAGGTGGTTTTATGATGCTTGCATTCCATTCAGTGCTCTGAATTCTCCATATTTTCAAGCAGCGATAGATGGAATAGCAAATAAGGTTATATGTTGGCTTGTTAAGGGATTCAAAAGTACAAGTAAGGTTATATGTTGATTCTCTTCGACAATATTGGACTGAGTATGGATGCACAATAATGGGTGATGGATGGACAGACACTAGTCAAAGGCCACTTATTAATTTCTTCGTATACTGTTCAAGGGGTGTATCATTTATCAAGTCAGTTGATGCTTCAAGTATATTTAAAGATGCTGAAGGTTTGTCCAACTTATTTGGAGAAATTGTTGAGATGGTTGGTCCAACCAATGTGGTACATATAGTGACAGATAATGGTACTAATTACAAAGCTGCTGGAAACAAACTTTCAGAGAAGTATCCTACGATTCAGTGGTCTCCGAGTGCTATTAATTGTATTAACTTGATATTGAAAGATATTGCAGAGATGCCAAGTATGAGAAACATTGTCGATTCAGCTTCAAAGGTTACTGCTTTTGTTTACAATTGGAAACATATATTAAATTGGTTAAGAAAACGACCTGGCTGGAAAGAGGTAGTTGGGCCTGGAGCTACTCGTTTTGTCACCACTTTAGCGTCTACATGATCACAAGCATGATTTGGAAGCTTTGATGGTAACTGATGAGTTTAGACTATATTTCAAGATGCCTAAAGGTAAAGAGGTCAAACAAATTGTTTTAGATGAGCAGTTTTGAAGTAATAGCTTGAGGGTTGTTAAAGTTACGACACCTATGATGCGTTTGTTCCGAATCTGTTCTTCTGATGAACCATCAATTGGTTATGTTTATGAAGGGATGTATATGGCTCGTAATGAGATAAAAGAGTTGTTTAAAAGGAAAAAATATTTGTACAAACCTTTTACAACTATTATCAAGAATCGCTGGGATAAAATGTTGTGCCAAAGTCTTCATGCTGCTGCATATTGGCTGAATCCCGTTTTTGGCTGAATCCCGTTTTTCAGTACGATAAAACTAATTTCTGCCGAAAAATAGAAGTATCCAAGAGCAATTTTGGATGTTATTGATAATCAAAAACTTTGTAAGAAGCAAAAATTGGTTGAGGAGACTAAAATATTTCAAGAAAGATTGGGATCAGGTTTTTCTCGAGATTTGGCTACTAACGGTCTCAAAGTTTTAAAACCTGGTAAGCTAATTCAAATGCATCGTTTCGTATCAAATTTGTTTAATTTTACTTATGATTATGTCTGTATTGATTGTTTAATCTTACTTGTTATAGCTGAATGGTGGAGACTGTTTGGCTATGATGTGCCGAACTTACAAATGTTGGTTATAAGGATTCTTAGCCAGACTGTTTCTTCTTTTGGATGTGAGCGTAGTTGGAGCGTATTCGAACGTATGCATACTAAGAAGATAAATGCATTGGAACATCAAAGACTTAACGATCTTGTCTATGTTCATTATAACTTACGATTGCAACATAGGTGTAATTTACGTTTGCAAACCAGGTATGAGATCATCTTACTCAGTAACTTGAATTATTTGCTTAATAAATTGAGTTAATCTCATTCATACGATTCACAGGTCTAAAACAGAGAAGAAACCATTAGATCCTATTAATTATGAATCAATTGATGCAACTGAGATTTGGATAATCGAGGATGAACATGAAGGAGAGCTAGACATGGATGAACTAGAAAATATGCTTGAAGAACGTCCAAGATTCGGTGATGATTCATCTTCTAGCATTTTGGAAGGTTCATTACTTAGTATATGTATTTTCACTCTAACTTTTGTTAAGTCATATTTGTAACAAACTTTATCCTTTTTAATTTTATTGAATAGTGAATGAAGAAGATCGATGATACCGTATTTGATAAATGAGGATGACGAAGATGATTAGTTGAACAGCTGGAGAAATAATTGATTGTGATTTTCTGAGTGATTTTGTACTATGTTTTAAAGTTCAGTTTAATGCATTTTTTAGGTTGAAATATATTTATTACATTAATAAATTGTCTTTAGTTTATCTTTAATATTTTAATTTAGTACCAACATTTTACCAACTGTATGACTCAGTTCTACATAATATTGTGATTTTATCTTTCTGGGTTCTTTTCAATTTAATTGTTTTACATGTTTGTGTGTTTTCATATGAGATGACGAGGATTATGAGATCTTGGCCCAAATAGAATAAATACATAAAAAACTTCAGCTACTGTCTATGTATTGTGACTGAGCATGTTGTGCACGACTTTCTCGACCATCTGGTATAAAAGAGTCAGCTCAAGGCGATCATCAGCTCACCTCATTTGAAAATGACTGACTAGGATGCTTGATGATGGTGTTCGGATAAAACAGATCCCGCCTTGTGACACAATTTTCCTGAACTTCTCTACTACAAGAAATGGTAAAATTACAATTTATTTGTCTGTATATTGCTCTCTCTCTAAAATCATAATAACTTGTGCGTCGCACAATTGTTAGGACTCAACTCACCTTTCACATGAAGAAATCGAGAATCCGCCCGACTCTTTTACCAAATGATATAATTTTGAATATAATAGTCATATTTACTTGGGCATTAAATTTGAAAATGGTTCTTGTTTTTTATTTTTTGAACCGCATCATCTCCTGTCCTTTTTTGTTCCTTCCTATATAAAACAAACACTAATGATATAATAATAAATTTATGTTGTTTTCACCTTGTAATGAAAATTGCAACTTGGCAGATATATAATGTAAACAAATGTAAAATTAAAATGGAAAAATACAGCAAAGAAAACAAGAAATGAAACTTGTTTCCTTAAAATGATAAAACATCAATCTTATTACAACAAGTAGCGTATTTACTACTAATAGAAATTACCTAGAGCAATGTCATGAGCTGCAGTGTGCAATTTAATATATTGGACGTCCACTCTGGAAGAAGCGGTTTCAGACATCAATCTCTCTGCCCGGGAAGAGGGTCTGGGGTTGTTGTCTGGCTCTAACTACTGCAAATACGAAATTGTAATCCTTAAGTTCATCAATGGCCTTCAGGAGTACAGCCATTGTGTCTTTATCTGATCGAGCCGGCCGAATCTTTTACCAAATGATCTAATTCTGAATATAATAGTTATATTTATTTAGACTAACAAAATGGAGAAAACTAAAAAAAGGTTGCACTTTTTTTTTTTTTTTGAATCACATCATCTCCTGTCTTTTTTTATTCCTGCCAGTGTAAAACAAACAATAATGATATAGTAATGAATTAATTCATGTTGTTTTCACCTTGTAATAAAATATTGCAACTTGGAAGACAAAGCCATGCAAATATTACTTACAAATATAATAATGACAACTTGTGATACAAAATTCTCAGCAAGGATAAAATGTAAACAAATGTAAATTTAAATAAGTATCAACCTCTATAGGGAAAAAAAGAACATTGGTGCTTACTATATTTTTCTTTTTTGCAAAAAATGCATATATCATTCCCTTAAAGTAAAAAATACGGCGAGAAAACGTGAAATGAAAAACTGTTTGCTTCAAATGATAAAACATTAATATTATTACAACAAATAACCAATTTACTCATAGAAATGACTTAGGGCAATATCACGAGCCGTGGCGTGCAATTTAATATATTGGACGTCCACTCTGGAAGGAGTGGTTCCATGCATCCCTCCGCCTGGGAAGACGGTCTGGGGTTGCTGTCTGGCACTAACTATTGGGAACAAGAAATTGTAATCCTTAAGTTCATCAATGGCCTTTAGGAGTAGAGCCATTGTGTCTTTAACTGATTGAGCCGGCCGATACATCCCCAATGCATAGGTATATCTAGCCAATTCCTCTAAGCAAATAACATTATCTTTTGTTGCCAAAAATGAGCATAAAAGCAAGCACCTGTGTCCCTCGTCGGACAGTTGGATATGAATGTTCCCCTGACTTATATGAATGACACCAAGCTCAGACTCAATAGATTGCAGAAGCGTAGATTTGGAGTTGTCTTCACATTCGATAAGCCCTCTTACCTTCAATGCTATAGGAAGATGCTTAACTTGTTCTATCATCTTGTATGCCTTAAACTTGTAGGAGTCTGTGAGTGGACTGTTCCTTATCGACTCGATGATAGACCTCTCTTCATCTATCGCTAAGGGATCGAGAAGAATCTTCCTTTGACAATTCATAGCCACACAAACGGATATTCTAGGCGTTGTTAGGAGAATCTTGAGACCAACGGACGATGGGATTCCAATTGAATTCAAAGTAATCTTTCTCCAAACATCATCCAACACTAAAAGCTTCTTCTTTCCATCGAGTAGTCTCTGCATCAATTTGCTTGCTCTTTGTTGCACCGTACTTCCCGCGTCAAAACCAAGTTGCAGCTGAGCTGCAACTTGGTCTTGAATAGTTCCAATGACGGGATAGCAACTCACATGTACGAAAACACATTCATCGAATAGCTTCAGTCTTAAAGCTTGATCTTTTATATGCTTTGCCCAAGAAGTTTTGCCTACTCCTGGCATCCCATGTAGTCCAATAACGTTGACATCGTCTGTCTGGAGTGCTTCCACAATGCGGACTAGAGCTGATTCTGCTGATTGATAGAGTATAAGTTCTTCAGATTGAATGAATTCTGTAATAGGAACGTTGGCCGTAAGAGATTCGTTTGGAAAATTGGTGAATCCATTGTTTCTGAAATGTGCCTCTACATTCGTTTGCAATTCTAGACTCTCCTTTTTGAATTCTGTAGTTCCAGGCTCTCCGACCACTGAATATCTTCTCCCAATCCTTAAAATAACATCACGAACTAAATCGTGCATTGTAAAAGCACCCGTCTGTATTTCTAATTCTTGTAACAAATGGGAATTCTTCAGCTCACGAACTCCCTCGGATATTTGTTGTAGTAGGTCTAGCTGTTGAGCATGTGTTGGTGAAGAGTGTTGACAGAACCCCAATTGCATCGCATAGCTAGCCAGTTGCGGAATAATAAATGCGTAATCTTCTGGGAACAAAGCACACATCATTAAACATTTCTTGGTTTCCTCATTTGGCAATTTATCAAAACTGACCTTTAGACATCTATAAGCATTTTGTTCTCCGCTTATGTCACGAATGTCTTCATTTTCACCTTTGCGTAGCTTATCATATGCTACTCGCCACGCATCTGTTTCAGTTTCACCTCTTAGAGCTTTTCCTACTGACATGATCGCTAGAGGTAAGCCCCCACACGCCGTCGCTACCATTTTTGCCACATCTGTCAACAAAGCATCGTTTAAATTGGCAGCATCTTTGAACAAACACCATGCTTCATCTTCTGTCAAGATGTCAAGTAGAATTGTATGTTGACATCCCATTGCCCTGCAGGCTGGCACTCTACGTGTTGTGAGCAGAACTTTGCAGTTCTTGAGATCACGGACAGGTGGGATTCCGATTTCACTCAGATTGCACTCTCCCCAAACATCATCGAGCACTAAAAGCTTCTTCATGTCATCCTGCAGCCGCAACATTAGCCTGCTTGCCTTGTGTTGGCTACTGCTCGTCTCATCAAGAACCACTCCCAATTGCTCAGCTAGTCTCTTTTGAAGATGACTAATGTCCGGTTCCTCAGATACAGTTACTATCAAATATTCATCAAAAAGCTTCTTTTCTGTAGCTTCTTTTTGTACTTGTTTTGCCAAGGTTGTTTTCCCAGCGCCAGGCATCCCATGTAGTCCAATTACGTTTACACCATCATTTTCTAGTCCACTCATAATTTGGCCGAGAGCGGATGCTGAAGCTGTGGAAGGCATGAAACCATCGGGTTGGATGAATCCGATGATCGGGAGATTAGCTTCATGTGTTAGCACTTGGGGTAACTTGTCGCGCTCAGCTTTCAAATTCTTGAGGGTTGTTATCAATCCATCAGCTTCCCTACCTCTACGATATCGTGAGAACCAATTCGGGCACGCATTGTTGAAGCAATGCTGATCTTGTTTCATTGCATTTTGTAGGTGAACAACATCATTCATGGCTTGCTCTGTGTCTATGGACCACTTTTCGACCGTTTTCTTGGCTATCCGTGTATTCTTTAGCTCCTGCTTGAGCACTTGCTCGAAATCTTGTTGTACTGCACCTAGTGCGCTTTCTTGTTCAACTAGATCTTTCTGGAATTGCTTCAAACAGCACATGTAGCCACATTGTTTTGTGATAGCTTTCAGTCCTTTTTCCACATATTTTACAGCAGGTTCCACAAGATTTTCCATGTTTGCTTTCTCTGAAACAGAACAATCTGATATATTGAGAACTTAAATAGTAATCAAAATGATAATTTACATGATCAATCTAAATGGTATCTTTTCATGGGGAGGACTTTGAATGATAAATTCGATTTAATTTATGTGCTTATAGTATGATGAATTTATGATTAACCCCAAGCCGTACGCCGCAAAGTGTCTAAATTCGTAAATATTGAACAAAATCGGATATATATGTAAACGCTCCTAAAAAATGTGCTAGATTTGTAATTAACTACTTCTCGAATAACCATATAGCTAAATTACTTATCACGATCAGTATTAAGAGAAGTTGTTAAATTAATTCTTGAGACTCTGGCATGTGCTACTGTTATTAAGAGGTGGTGATTGAAAAATAGAGTATTATATTGTGATTGAATAAGTAATTTTTATTTCACCAAATTATATTGGAGAGAAATTGTATTATAATAGAGGTCTTATAAAAAATTGTACAACTTGATTCTTATACAACAAATTCATCAAAATATGTTATACATCTCATTGAAATATGTTATACATCTCATTTTTCGCCGATGGAGTGAATTTGATTAGATTCATACTGAAGTTTCCTATCTAGAAAAGTCAACTGTCCTTCTATACTTTAGAAAATCTTTATTTACTTTCTAAATTTTCTTAAATTGACCTATCAAAATAAAATAAAATGGATGTTTGGTCAAGTTTATATACGCCAATTTAAGAAAGTTTGAAAGTTTAGAATATTAATAGATCATTGTAAACAAGTTACTCTCGATTAATTGTATTTTCTATAATCCTTTTCACTTTTTCAATTTATCTGAAAATATGAAAATAATACATGACTTTCTTAGAGTTTACCTTTAGGCTTGACCTTTGTTAAAGTGCTCCAATCATCTTACATATTGAGGACTGCCAAAACTGAGAGAAAAAAGAAGAAGAAGAAAAAAAAACAAGCAACAGAGTTTTGAAGACAATTGCAAAGTGAGAAATTTTCATAGGTCTGGCTTTGGTATTATTCTCTACCTTCTAATTATACCCATAGATAATATATTAATAAGTCACACTCATTTGGTTACCAAAACAAATATAAAAATGATAGATAAGTTTCAACAAGCTTAATTAATAATTATGTGATAGCATATTGTTTAACTTAAACTACTATTTTTCTCAAAAATAAAAATTAGACCACTACTGCCATAAAAAATAAAAAAAAGTTAGACCACTACTAGTTTCTTGACTTGTAAAAAAACTGTTGGTCTTTCTCCTCTAAATTACTATTTAATAATATTTGCTCTTTGACCTATTTAACGAAAAAAAGAAGAAGCAAAACCACTAGATTTCTTTCACATAAATGAGAACAAACAACGAACATACCCTTAACAAATCACATTATATTTTCTATACAACTAAAATTAAACTTAGTGGAACTTAAAAACCTGAATTAAATCTAAAACAAAAAGCTATTTGTTGAGGAGAAATTCCACTATGTAGAGATGAGCAATGATATGGTTCGGTTATTACCGAACTAAAGTTGCGATTAACCGAACCAAACTTCCTTAATTTTTAAAGCTGAACCATACCGTATACAAGGTATAACCGATTTTAATTAAACCAAAGTAATTTGATTTGGTTTGGTTACCAAACCGGATAACCAAACTTTACAATATTCTGAATTTTTTAAATTCAATTTTCGCACCTTAATTAAATATTCTTTAATTGTATACACAAAATAAATTGATAAGCTTTTGATTCAGTTACCAAAATAAACTTTTGATTCAAAAATATTAGAACATCCAAAATATTAGTGGTGAGTTCCTCTCTTCCGAACCCTAAAATGAACCACTAGACAACTATTTGGTTTCATAGAGTAAAATGGAATGAAAGATGTTAAGTGAGAAGATATGGAGAGATGCAGATATGGGTGGTTGTGTGTGTGCGGCACAAAGATAAGGGAAGTATAGAATTTAGAGCTTAGTTTTTTTTGAGAACAATTTAGAGCTTAGTTAAACAATTAGGAATATTTGGTTTATAGAATAGGTTAAATTGGTGAAGGTGTTAGTCTAGTGGTTAAACGTCACTCTACCTATGATTAGGGAGGTCATGAGTTCGAATCACACTAAAGACATGAGATTTTCCTTTGTTATTTAATGTAGGCAAAATGCACTATTTCGCCATTGTCCTTTCCAAAATTTGTGCATTTGGCCACTAACATTTTATTTAGTCACATTTGGTCATTCGCCTTTGTAATTTAGTGAAATTTCACCCTTATTACGGTGATGGACATTTCTATATTCATATTATTTAGCAATATTGGTGATGGACATTTCTATATTCGAATTATTTAGCAATATTTTAGTTTTAGTATAAATTTCTTATCTGCAATAATGAAATTTTAATTTTTAACATTTTTATTTCCTTTTAATTTTGATTTAAGAAGGGCGAGATTTCACGAAATTGATAAATTAATGGTCACATATGATCAAAATACAAAGATGAGTGACTAAATGTGACAAAATGAAATATCAGTAGCCAAATGTACAAATTTTGAAAAAATCAATAGACAAATAGTGCAATTTGCCTTTAATGTAGTGCAATTACACAAATTTTTTTATAAAAAAGAAATAGGTTAAAATATAAAAATAATATATTTATGTATGTAATTTGTGTATTTTAAATGGGCTTAGGGTTGTTGGGCATTAGCTTAAATCTATTTTTTTTCAACATAACCCAATTTGGTTTGGTTTCCGTTATTTTCAAAAAAATTTACAAAAACCAAAACCAAACCAAATTACCAAAATGTGCAATAAGTAAAATCGAACCAAACTAGTATAAGGTTTAATATAACCGAATCAAATTTGTTATCCGGTTAGTACCGAAGTTTGCTCAGCTCTACTACTATGGATCAGATACAATAGATCAGAGCCTCAATTAGTTGTGAGGTTGTGTTCCCGGAAGAACTCAACAATTTCTAGATATCATACTCTAGCTTGCAATGTAACGCATTTAGGGTACACTTTTTTTGAAGAAGTCTGTTTGTTTGAATTCAGCAGCAACATAAGAATGGTGTTCTTCCATGGTGTTAATTAATTGAGAGCAATATCTTAACAGTTTAACCAAGTTTAGTTAAACTTAATTTTGTTCTCCCATGTGTGGCTAATCATAACAGTTTAAACAAGTTTAACATAATAGCCCATTTTAATACTAATGAAGTAGGTTTTGGATGTAGTGTGTTTACTATTGCTCAATCACCAACTCTTTTTTTTTTGGTGATGACCAACTCTAATATCAAAGTTATTCAAAGTTTTAATTTTTCTAATTTATAAATGAAATATTTGTGTTTTTCTCCAAAAGAAAAAGTTTAGTCAAATGGATGACTGAAAGATGTGGAGTTGTATTAATCTCAATAATAATAGTAATACATATCAAGATTTTCCTTTAATTCTAGCTAGCCTAGGATGGAAGACAAAACACACGAGAGTTTATGTGCAACAACGCAAACTAATTAGGAAATAGTACACACAGGATTTCTGTATGGAACACATACTAATTAGGAAATAGTACAACAACTTATTAATTTTAGGTCAAGTTACTTAAAAATATATAGGATTGTGTTTCTTTTTTTTTTTCCATAATTGATACGTGTGGTTACAAAAATTTTCAAAATGAAAACTTTTAAGTTTGACCTTGGAAAAATGATCGTTAGCACCCTTAAAATAACCTGCAAAAACTATCACATTTTCTATGAAAAAATGCTTTTAAATTTTTCCAAATCACTAACATCAATTTTTTCTCACCTTTCCAAATTATTACTTAACCAATTGAACGAACTTAAGACCTTTCAGTCGCAAAAGCTCTGATTAAACTAGAAGCTTGAGCCAATAGTTAAGTTTAATTATAATTTATATATTAATATTTGACACAAACAATGTACTAAATGATTTGAAAATTAAGAATTTAAAAATTAAAGTTATTTAAAGTATACTACCTTAACATTTTAAGGCAGAAAGTATACTCAAAATAGTTACCAGTGGCAATGCAAAGTCTTTTTTATTTCTTCTTTTAATTTTAATTTATTTGGGCCTAGATTCAAGTTCGTGTGCTGGAGGTGTCAACCTAGTTAGAATGTTCAGACACCTTCCTCGATTCTAGCTTCCCGTCTGTCATTCAAAAAAAAAAAAAAAAATTCATTAATTTGACATCTTTCTTGAATTTCAAAGGATCCTCTCCTCGTCTAAAGACGAGTTGTCCATTTCAAACATAGATATAGTATCTAGTTAAAACAAAATATCTACCACAGCTCACCTTAATTAATTATCACAATTTTTTATATGACGTATTTTTTTTGATTTTTCATCCGGTTTCCGAACCACATAGGGCCGACTAATTCAGATTCGGGGCGGGTCCAAGGATTATGGTATTTAAATCCTTCCCAGTCGCGGTTGTGGGGGATCGATCCGCAGACCTCCCTACCAAGCGTAGCCCCATGCTACCACTGCGTCAACCCTCGATTGGTTCCATATGAGGTATTGAGAATTAATTAACTTAAATACTAATAGTAGTAATCCAGAAAAGAATTCTGGTGCCGCAGAATTTTTTCGTTCTAGAACACATATTCTGTCGTGAAGGGATTTATTTTCTTAACTATATTTGTAAATTCTCGGCAAATATGGCATTCTATTTGTTTTATAATATTTGTTGTTTAAAATTTTTATACGAAATTTATTAATTAGTATAAAAAGGAGTTTGATATGACAGTACTACATACTCTATAGTAATTAAAGCTCAAAATGATCAATAAAAGTTGGTCCAAGTGGTAAGACACTACATCTTCTGCTTGAAAAGTTTGCGATTTGAGGCTCCACTTTGTCAAAATTTAGCTCTTCTTGGTAGGCAATCTGTAAGCTCCACTGTAAACCCTCATCGAGGTCTGTGGTTTGCTCTGGCCTTGCGAGTGCGTAAGCTTACCCTTAACTAAATTTTTTGTAAAAGGAAAAAGCTCAAAATGACTCTACAAATTTCTCTTTTTGATGGAAACTCTACAAATTTCTAGCCAATCAGTATGACGATAAAGTTGAAAAAAGGTCATTTAATATTCAAATGGATGTTACAGGTAATCACCATGAATTCAACAACAAAATTTTTAAATAAATTCTTCCCTCTTGCTCCACAACTAATTCAACTTGTACGTTTCGAAGCTCAACTATTTCATAATGGCAGCAATCACCACATTCCCCAAAACCTCCTCTTCCTTGCGAAACTCTTCAATCACATTTTCAAAGGTTTCTATGAATTTCTTAAAGTTCAATAATTCTCGAGCTCGAGGTCACTCTCTTCGCATCTCCAATGCCCTCTATATGCCTCAATTAATAACAACTTCTCCGAAAACATTTTTCCCCATTGAACCTCAAAAAGGCGCTGACATTCTCGTGGAGGCGTTGGAGCGGGAAAGCACGGATACCGTGTTCGCTTATCCAGGAGGCGCTACAGTGGAGATCCATCAAGCCTTAACTCGCTCTTCAATTATTCGTAATATCCTGCCCCGACATGAGCAAGGTGGAATCTTTGCCTCTGAGGGATATGCACGTGCTTCGGGTAAACCTGGGGTGTGCATTGTGACTTCTGGACCCGGCGTCACGTATATCATTAGCGGTCTAGCAGATGCACTCTTTGACAGTGTACCCATTGTTGTTATCACTGGTCAAGTTGCTCAAAGTAAGATCGGCACTGACGTATTTCAGGCAAGACGACTATCCAAGACACAAAAATATTAATTCGTTTGGTATACTTATTGTTTTTGTCTCTTTACTTACATGACAATATGATTTATTTGACATCAACAAATTTGACATGTTATATTTTGTTTTGCATATTTAAAAATAGGGTAGTGTAAAAGGATTTTGTGATTTGAGACATTCGCAAAAAAGAGCGTGGTTTAAAATTGCATAAATAAAAATTTGTGGTTTGCACCATTTGCAAATAAGGTCATAAATTGTTAACAGTGTTATGAAAGACCAATTAAAGGAATATTTTTTTTATTTGAATTTAACAAACATCTGTTTACAAATTTAAAATCTTAAAAATTCATATGCATGTCACAAATACAAATACAAACTAATTTTGAATAGTTAAAATTGTGAATTTTGAACCATATACAGAATTAATTTATAAACTCTTCACCGACCATGTTTTATTATGTTTAAAAATTATAAACAAAAAGTATATTTTCACACTATTTGCTTTTGACTGCAACATTATTTTTTTAATGCGTTAACAATTGAAAATGATACAAACAACTCTTATTTATAAAAAAAGTTTAAACTAGAAAATTATATTTACAAATGGTTAGGACACATTTTTTTTACTTTTTCTTTATTCTTGAAACTAGGCAGCATGCATGCTACCTGAACATTTGATTGGTAGACTTATATACAGATCTTTTATTTTAAAATATTAAATATAGTTAAAGTACGATAATTATATTTTTTTTAACAAAAACGATAATTATATGACATGTTTGGTGTATAACAATTTTCTCCAATAAATGATCTTATAACTCATTTAACACTCAGTAATATTAATTTCAGGAAACTGCGACTATGGAAATAACTCGACCCATAACAAAACACAATTACATAGTTCTCAATGTTGAAGATATTCCTAGAATTATAAAAGAAGCTTTCTTCATAGCTTCCTCTGGTCGGCCCGGTCCGGTCCTCATCGACATTCCAAAAGACATTCAAGAACAATTAACCATCCCCAATTGGTCTACACCCGTTCAATTGGACGCTTACATTTCCCGACTACCCAGTCGACCGAGCCAAACGGTGTTAAAGCAGATCGTTAGACTAATTTCTGAATTGAAAAAGCCGATTTTGTATATCGGAGGAGGGTGTTTGAATTCCAGCGAGGAATTGAGAAAACTCGTGGATTTAACTGGGATTTCGGTGGCTACTACACTGATGGGTTTGGGGGTTTTTCCATTAGATGATGAATTGTCGCTTCAAATGCTTGGGTTTCAAGGAAATAAGTGTGCAAATTATGCAGTGGAGAAGAGTGATTTGTTACTTGCATTTGGGGTTAGGTTTGATGATCGGGTCACGGGAAAAATTGAGGCGTTCGCGAGCAGAGCTAAAATTGTTCATATTGATATTGATTCGGCTGAGATCGGGAAGAATAAAATACCCCATGTGTCTCTTTGTGGAGATGTTAAGGTCGCGTTGCAGGTACAAATCTTTTAAACATTATATCACATCTAAACAATAAATAATACGACTTCTTATTTGTAAGGAGTATATGTTTATCACAGTAAAACCTTAATATAGTAATACAATTGGGACCGGATTAATTTACAGGGAATAAACAAAATTATTTCGAAGAAGGATGATCACTTCAACATCAAGATGAATTCGGGAGGATGGAGAAAAGAGTTGAATGTGCAAAAGCTTAAAGACCCAAACCCAAATTCATTAGCAAAGCGGAATGATGCCGAAAATGAATTAATTTCTCCAGAAAAGGTTATAAAAACTCTGGATGAATTGACAAAAGGGAATGCCATAGTAACAAGTGGAGTTGGGCAGCATCAAATGTGGGCTGCTCAGTTTTACAAGTTTAAGCATCCCCGACATTGGCTCACTTCTGGCGGATTTGGTGCCATGGGATTCGGACTTCCCGCGGCTATTGGAGCATCTATAGCTAACCCCGGTAGGTGGTACTGTTGTTGTTGATTTAAAAATATTCAAAACTGTATGTGCAATATTCAATTCAAAAGTTATTTTTCCATAAAATATTCTTATATAGAGATTTTACCACATATATAGGTGAAACTGTGGTGGACATAGATGGAGATGGGAGTTTGATGATGAATATTCAAGAATTAGCGACAGTCAAAGTGGAAAACTTGCCAATCAAAATTATTGTTGTGAACAATCAGCATTTGGAATACCTGCGGCACGTGTCACAAAAGCTAAGGATGTTAAAGAAGCAATTCAAAAGATGTTGGATACACGTGGACCTTACTTAGCGGATGTAATAGTGCCACATCAATATCATGTGTCTTCCGGATCCTCTAAAGTTGTAATAACGTGAAGTTGTTAAAGTTTTATGCATGTTAAATATTAATTGCAAAATTAATGATTGAAATTCGATTTTTTTAATTAATAAGTCATTAAATTTTAAAATTTATCAATAAAATCTCATCCACTATTGTAGCAATTAATAGTCCTATTTACAACTTTACCTACTTTACAAAATCAAAGCTCTTGTCATCCACTCCCAATCACTTAGATTTTTATAAATTTATGTAAAAAATTTCTTAGAAAAAGAAAGCAAAACTCCTTCCAATATATCTTAGCATTGGCGTTGGCATTTGCTTCGGTTATATACGTAATGCTAGCCGATTCAAATTGTGCATTTGGCATTGCACCTTATGTAATGGCTTGCACCTTGCTTTTCATTTACTACGCATGTTTCGTGATTGACCCATTAGGTGGAGGCGTTTGGTTTGAAGCAAGTTGGCGAATAGGAAAATATCGTTTTCGTTTTAAATGTGGGGGGTCCGGCTGGAAGGCTAATACCGACTATCACAAATGAGATTGATTCAAGATCCAAAAGGAGTCAGAAGAGGGCTTAAAAATCCATTGGTTGTACAAAATTTTATTCAACAGAAAAACCCAATTGCATATTGATAATTATTCTCTCTTTGTAGTTTATTTGCATAGTATTTCCATTTATACTTTTAAATATTGACTAAACCCAAAGCCATTAGAGTAGAATGAAGATGTGAAGTTTCTGAAAAGAAAAACGAAAAGAGAAAAAAAAAAAAAAAGTTTGGCATTTAATCCCAATGCTCCAGTACCATGTAAACACGTTAATGAAAGTTTATGCTCTCAATCTTATTCACTAATGTAGGTCTAATTGCCTAAGTATCTAGTAGAGACTTCAAGCACAAGAAAGAGACATTCTATTCTTCTTATGTTGGTGTCAAAGTTCGTTTTGAACGGTTGCAATTCCATGTTGTTACATATGTGTTTTATGGGTGAAATTTTAAAATACTCTTGCAACACAGATGACGTGGTTTCCGAACTAATAATTCGATAACTCGTCACATATGTTAGTATCTAGAGTTGATGATTTAGAGTCTAGGGTTTAACTTTTAGGGTCTAAATTTTTTATTTTAGGATTTAGAATTTTATATAAATAATTAACTAAAACTTAAATTAGAGATGCACCTGTTTGAAAATGAGTTTCTAGAGCTTTAGGTGATACTAGGTAAAATGCACCCATAGTTAATGAGGTTTGAAATTCTTTTTTCAATAAATTGACTAAATTTCACGAGAGGTGTAATTTACAGTGGGGGTAAACTACATGAATGACCAAGAAAAAGTTTTCAAACTTCACTTTGTACTAATATTGAAGTCAAAATTAAATAAAAAAACCTGTTTAGAAGATTAACAAAATGATGTCCTGTTGCCTTTTCCAGTTTATCTGAAAATAAAGAAATAATATACAACACAAGAACTTAAAAGAACATGAAATTCTTTAAAATTTACCTTTAGACCTTTAAAATCAATGCATGTGTCTTGAGCTCTGTTCCAACCATCTTACAAATTTGGTTTGAGGACAGCCCAAACTAACAGAAAGGGAAAACACAGACAGCAAACTGAAAGAAAGGCTAGAGTGAGCTGTCACCATGGTCCAGTTCGGTTAAAAAATTCAATAGTTTTGTCCATCTACGGACCTTAATAGATGACTAAAGAGTGGTTATAAAAAAATCTACACTGTTGAACATAAGAATTAATGTTAGGGAACGTGTTGTGTGTTTTTGGAAATGTGAGGACATCCAAATGAACAAGAGATTCAACATCGTAGTTGCGAAAGGTGAAAGGCAAGTCAAGTCGATAAGGGTAAACAATTTCCTAGAGGCAAGGTGAGAGAAAGGCAGTCGGCTTTTTCACGTGAGGCGACAAACAGAAAGTTCAAAAAACACAGAAAGTAGCGGACAACAGATGCCTACAATCCTCATCAAGACCAATAACATCAAATCTTCCACTTTTTCATCCTTAGAAATGGTGTGGAGGAGAGGTTAAAAGCAGAGAGATCGGTGTGGAAGTCTTAAAACGCCTGGACTTCGAGTGGAAGTCAAAAGGGATCTGCCTAGATAGGAAGGCGGTGGCGGCTTAGCCTGGGCTGCCTCTAGTCTGAGGCGAGAAAAGGCGTCGCTTTTAAAACAAAATTAACATTCATCAAACTTTGTTAAAACCTTCAATACAAAACCATCAACCCTTACTTTATTCACAATCTCAAACTGAAACAAGTGCTTAAATAACCCCTATATAGGAGGAATATCAATGAGAAGAAAACAAAGGTTACATACCCAAGTGTATTTTTGAGTTTCAACACATATATTTTCTAACCTTCTTAGCAGAAGTTAGCATGTCTTACGACCCTCAAAATTCGAAGGAATTCGTATTTCCCTCGTAAAGTAGAGCATAATCACGAGCTCCGACATGTAATCGAATTTTTCGTTCTGATCTTGTGGAAGGGAACACGAAATGGTAATCTGAAAAGTTATCAATGGCCATCATCAGCCGCTCCATTGTATGTTCAATTGTTGATCCATACATTCCCAATGCATAGGCATATCTACCCAACTCCTCTACTGAAATTTCTTCATCTACTGGTGCATACAAACAACACAACAGCATACATCTCTTATGCTCCTCTGAAAATTTACTCCAAATGGTCGATATGTCGTAGAAAATGCGTGTAGGTTCAAAAGACATGGACTTGAGAAGGGTAGATTGATATTCCTTTTCACAATCGACAAGCCTTCCTGCCTGAAATGCTCCAGGAAAGCGCCTACATTTTTCTATGTTCTTGTATGCCGCAAATTTAACTGACTCTTCAAGCGTACTGTTCTTTATCTTTTCGATCAAAGACCTCTCTTCATCTTTGGTTAATTGATCAAGGAGAATCTTCCTTTGACATTTCATAGCCGTACAAACTGATTTTCTTGGTGTTGTTATCAAAAGTTTCAGGTTTCCTGTAGATGGGATCCCAATCGCATTCAAATCAAGCTCTTGCCAAACGTTGTCGAGCACTAAAAGCTTCTTCTTATCATCCATCAGTCGTTGTCGTAAGTGTATTGCCTATGTCGCGTACTACTTCTCTCCCTTAACTCCAGTTTTAGGATTCTTGCAATTTTACTCTGAATTTCTTTAATGTCTGGTTCTTCAAACACTTCAACGAAAACACATTCATCAAATAGCTGCATTCTTGCTGCTCCATCTAATATTTGCAATGCCCAAGAGGTTTTACCTGTTGGAAAATAGACGACAAAATCAGGAAGAACAAACTCATATACAAGTTAACAAATTTCTAAAGTCGGAAGAAGGTGACATTACCTACTCGCCTCATTCCATGTAGTCCAATCATGTTGATACCATCAGTTTGTAATGCTTTGATAATTTGGACAAGAGCGGATTCTGCAGATGTATAGAGTATAAGATCTTTGAATTTAGTGAACTCTGTAATCGAAACATCGGCTGCGAAAGATTCCTTTGGAGTACTGATTAATCCATCCATTTGAAAATGTTGCTCTGCAATCATCTGTAGTGCTAGACTCTCCATTATAAATTCTTCGGTTATACGATCCCCGACTTTTGAATATCTTTTCCCCAACCTCAAAACAATATCGCGAACCAAATCATGCATTGTGAAAGCACCTTTTAGTATTTCAGATTCTAGTAATAAATGTGAATTTCTCAGCTCATCTACTTCCTCTGCGAATTCTCCCACTGTATTTAAATCCTTATAAGGGCGCACCCAAATCCCCAACCGACTAGCATAGCTAGCCAATTGCGGAACAAAAATCACATAATCTTCTGGAAAAAATGCACACAACAATAAACATCGCTTTGTTTTCTGTCGAGGTAACGAATCAAAACTGAACTTTATACTTCTATAAGCATTTTTATCTCTATTTATGTCTCGAATGTCTTCAATTTCACCTTCTCGGAGCATTTTCAATGCTTCTTCCCATGCGGTATGTTCAGTTTTACCTCTGAGAGCTTTTCCTACTGACATGATTGCCAAAGGTAAACCCGAACATTCTTTTGCCACTGTATTTGCCTCATCTGGCAAGGAGTCATCATTTAGATTTGCAGCATTTTTAAACAAAGCCCATGATTCATCTTCGTTCAAAATATCAAGTAGAATCATCTTTTGACATTTCATAGCCTCACAAGCTGGTATTCTGCGCGTTGTTAGCAAAATTTTACAGTTCTGGAGATCCTGAACTGATGGGATCCCGATTTCACTTAGATTGAGTTCTCCCCAAACATCATCAAGCACTAAAAGCTTCTTATCTTTATCCAAAAGCCGAAACATCAGCTTGCTTGCCTTCTCTTCCTTACTACTATTTTTTTCAAGCACCACTTTCAGCTGTTCAGCAAGCCGTCTTTGAATACGACTAATATTGGGCTTTTCTGATACAGTGACCATCAAATATTCATCAAAAAGCTCCTTCTCCTTAGCTTTCTTTTGTGCTTCTTTGGCCAAGGTAGTTTTCCCCACGCCAGGCATCCCGTGCAGTAGTCCAATGATATTGACACCATCAGTTTCTAGTGCAGTCATGATCTCACCAAAAGCGATTTCTGAAGATGGCATGAATTCATCGGATTGGATAAATTCTATATTTGGCAGATTAACTTCATGTGTTAGCTCTTGGGGTAACTTGCTATGCTTCTCTTTCAGATTTTTGAGATTCGTTGTCAATGCCTTAGCTTCCTTACTTCTTCTGTATCGCCAAAACCAGTTTGGACATGAATTATTCAAGCAACGCTGATCTTCTTTGGTTGCAGTTTGTAGAACAAGAACGTTATTCAGGACTTCTTTTGTGTCCTTCATCCAGTTTTCTACAGTTTTGTTGGCCACCTTTGCATTCTTCCGCTCCTGCTCAAGCTTGTGTTCCAAATCTTGTTGTAGTGCAATTAGTCCTCTTTCTTCGTCATTCAACTCGTTCTGGAATTGCTTCAAACAGCACATATAGCGAAATTGATTTACAAATACTGTGACTCCTTGTTCCACATATTTTGCGACAACGGAGGGAACAATCAGCTGAGCCCATGTCCATGCCAATGCCATATTTACTTGCCTGGAATACAGAGAAATATGATTTTCTTCGAAAATAACAGTAATTCAAAGGCTTCATACACACCCAACTCCTCTATTATGAGGGAAATACTTACAAGGTCCATGACTTTGGTTACATGGAGGCCCTAACCACTTAAAACATGCCATGTACGTGGATGTCCCACAATTTTTTTGGAAAAATAGTGAGACGCGCGCATACATGTTTTAAATTTGTGGGACGCACATATGCATATGGCACCTTGTGATAAGAGTTCCTAATGGCTCGCCAAACTTTTAAAGTGATATTTCCGACATCTCAGTTATGATTAGGGAGCGAATAAGGTCAACTTGAAAGTGTACAGAGACATTAGGCATTTGGAGATCGTAGTAGTGACTAGAAATTTATTACATATTAAATCAACTCAAATTTGATCATTTGCATTGTAGGATTATTTTAGTACATAAACTTTTTGGTAACATTTTAGTACATAAACTAGTTCTACAGTAAAAAATGCTAATACAATCCGTTAATTTATTGCATTCAGTACATATTGGACTCCAAATGTAGGAAACTAAAGTGGCCGCCTTCTTACTAAAGTAAAAGATGCTAATACAATCCCTCAAATTCACGGATTGTAAAAAATTCACTTTCCAAAACGTTATTGTATGCAATAATGAAGTTAGATTCACGGATTGTAAAAAATTCACTTTTCAAAACGACCAACATTTAAA
Organism: Euphorbia peplus; assembly: GCA_028411795.1. Lineage (NCBI taxonomy): Eukaryota > Viridiplantae > Streptophyta > Magnoliopsida > Malpighiales > Euphorbiaceae > Euphorbia > Euphorbia peplus. The sequence goes on along the minus strand of CP110837.1, from coordinate 2,161,414 downwards.
AACGGAGGGAGTGTTAATTAACTGACATTCCAAATTAAGCTTGTTGAAGTTTACCTTTAATGAGACTTTAATGTGTGTCTTCAAAAGCTGCTCTTCTCCTCCAAAGACTAGCAGAGTTTTGAAGTGCAAAATGAGAATGTTCATTCATAGACCATCTGGCTTTGTTTTATACAACCTCCAATAAAAAGTCAACTATCTATAATTAACATTTTTTACAGACAATTTAAGAGATTATTTGATGGATTCAATTCAATTCTTTTTTTCATTAATATTCGGGTCAAGACTGTTCTGTTTCTTAACATTGTAAAGAAATCTTCCTGACTTGCTAATTTTTTAATCCCAAGTTCTTGCTGACTTTGTGCTTTCTTATCTGTTGCAATTAAATATACTGCAGTTTAAGGGAAATGTTTCCCCAAGGAAAATTAAATATTTTATGTTAGATTATGGTAGAAATGTTGATGTATGGTTTGCATGATTCTTACCAAATCATTCTTAAATTTCATCTTCTAGGAATTTTTTTTTATTTCTTTTTATCAAATAAGTGTTGATGACGTCATATTGTTAGATTATTGTTCCGTTTCGTTTCAGATTTTGCAATTAGTTTGCTTCTATTCAGCATGTCTTCTCATATGAATATCTCAACATTAATTTGTTTTGTATCGAAAAGGCCAAGTCCACGTCATCAAATCTTGGGTTCAGGCTTCTTCAAAACAAGGGAAGAAAAGAAAAGGTCGCAATTGGAAAGGATGAGCTTAGACCTGTCCATGGTCTGAGGTACCCATTAGGCCCGCTCGGGCCATGGACATGTATCCGAGCTAGCTAGGTATGTTCACCTTTTTTTTAATTAATATCTCGAATTTATATCTGGACTTATTACACTTCCAAACTTGTCCAAATGCGTCAACGCCGGACTTCTGGCAATTCTATTTAAATTTGGTATATTTCAAAATTGACATGACGCCAAATCAAATGTTTCCATTTTAGCCTTATTTGCTCATATTGCATATTGGAACGTGTTTAGGCGAAAGTTTGACTCGGTGGTGATTATTCAGCCTAACCATTACAAATTGTATACCACATTCATCAATATAGTAAATACAAAATCATTAATTTATTATCATACATAATTAGAAAATAATATAGTTAATACAAGACCCATTCTTATTGCTTAGTATATTTTATAGATTTTATTGTATATGCTCATAATTAATTAGTTCTTCCCATACTTGGCCTTGTATTCACTCCAAAGCTGCTCAACAGGCTTTCCAAGCAACTCATCAAAGAAACTAACACTATAAGTATCTCTCAACTTCTTGTTAATTTCAGCCACAAACCCATTTCTAACATCATTACAATACTCCAAAAATCTAGCTGTTACACTGTAACCTTCATCCCACTGTGTCCCGTCTCCCGGCTGAGCCCATCCGCCCGGTATATAATTAGCTTTCAAGCGAACAAAATCAGCAATTCCTTCAATCAATCCGCCTGGTGCTTTCGTGCCCGATGAACCATCGAATTGCCAAACGTGTGCCATTTCATGGTACACAACTCCATTGAAGTCCCTCTTGATGTTCTCTCCTTGAATCTTTTCGACAAAATTATCACCTACGATGATCACATCGTTGCTTACTGCTGCGATGTAGTCCTCTTCTCGATCATCAAGGAATAGTGAAACAGCGGTGACTTTCTTTCGTTCTGCATCGGAGTTTTGCTGGAAAAGTCTCCAGATGAAGTCGGTTGCTGATGTCATTGTTTGTTTGGTGTATTCAGGTCCAAGTTGATTATCGAATACAATGCCACCGGGAGTTGTAGATGCCCGGTTTGCGACTGTGTATTCAACTGCTTGTGTGCCGGTTAAGGCTGCAAGAAAACAGTAGAGGAAAATAAAGAAGAGACCAGCCATGCTTGTTGTTTTGGTGTTCCTGATTATGTGGTTGTTTGATGTTGTAATGTCTTTGTTTATATAGGAATTAGTCCATAGAGATGGAGAAAAAGAGCTAAGAAATTTCCTTCTGTTTGAACATTTCAAACCTGTATATTGAAGGCTGGAGTCACCAGAAAAGGTCTCGAGATGCAATTGCAACATTTTCAAACTTTCTTTCTAGATAGAGCACTGACTAAAATCACAACTTCTACTATGGACTTCTTAGTGGTCAAGTGCGCGCCTTTGCATATAGGTAAGCGTGCAAATGTGCGGCTCGGGGAATTTGGATTGCTTCTCCCGTGCCCATCCCCGTCTAAATAGGGAATTGACATCCCAGTTGATACAATGGGGAAAAATCCTCCATGTTCAAATCTCATGGATATTTGGTCCCGATGAGCATCTTTGTTCCCCGTGATGCACTTTTCGATGAGCTTTTCTTCAGTATAATTAAGAAAAAATATGTATAATAACTTAAAAGAAAAAATTAGTATCACTTAAATTATTATGTTTATTTTTTTCTCTTAATAATCGATTCTCCAAGATTTTGGTTATTTTCTTGTAGTCTACAAAATAAGTACTTGTAGATTCAATAATGCTAAAATTAGTTGTATATAGGTTATAAAAAGCATATATTTTGTAGTAATCCATACATAAAATCTTCATTGTGGGTGGAGATAGGATCCCCATAGGTGGGTGGAAGGGAGGTCCGGTTACTGAAATTTTTTTTCTTCACATCTCCACCCTCAGGGAAAGTTGTTGCATTTATGTGTTTCTTATTTAATGTATTTGTTTAGTGTAAAAAGTATGCTATTGACCGGTTCATAGAAAGACCCAATGAAAAATTCATAATATCACTATAGTAGTAAGTGTTTTTGTTTTTGCTTTTGTAGATGACTGGTAAAAGAAAAGACTAACATTCCCCTATTGACAAGCAACTGACTTGGATAGGTGAAAGGCAATACAGCTATCCTAAAATATAACAAGAGTTTTATTCCCTTGGTCAATAATCGATCAACTTGTAGTTCATTAGTTACCGTTTGATCTTCATCAAACAGTCTAAAAAAAAGTGGGTTCATTAATTGAAGGAATTTTAAGCCCTTAAATTAAGATGAAATAGTTACTAATCAACTACAAGTTGATCCGTCATTAACTAAGAGAATAAGACTCATATATAACATATGGTTTGTTTTATAATTAGTTGTACTCTTCTTTGCACTTTGTAGTCTTCTCCATTTCCTTTCTGCATCTTATATTGGCTTTAGGCTCGTGCTGATTGCATTTTAATAATTCGAAGACCTAGACCGAGCGGGTCAAGTGCATTTGGGTCAGTCGCCGTGCATGTGTTGTAAATGAAAAGCAAGCCACAAACCATTACATAAGGTGCAGTGGCTAATGCTCGATTTGAATCGGCTAGTGTAACGTATATGCCCGAAGAAAATGCCAATGCTAGTGCTACAATGGCTATCCCAAGTGACATTAATTGAAACTTCTCATATCTTGCACGAATTTGCTCCGCAAATGCTGCACAGCCCTGGAAGTAAACAGCACTTAGAGAAAAGAAGAATGATACAATATTAAATATCAAAAATGCTTTGAAAGCTGCTTTGTCTGCAAGGATCGGATTGCCTTTTGCAGCGCCATCGGTTACATATCCCCCTGGCACTGTGAAGGCTGCCGAAAAGCTCACTGTGGTTACGATGGTTGCTACTACGAGAAAGACTTCAGGAAATTTTAAGTAGTTATCTTTATGTTGTTCCCTACGTTCCCTGAATCTCGAAACAAGCGGTTTAAGCTCAGGTCTTCTATTTAACTGCTCTTTGGAGAGGGCCCTGCTCCTTCCTTTTAAAAAAGATTCAATCCATTTCTTCTTAAAACCATACTGGACAAAGACATTGCTCCCCTGTATCATTTTCATTACAAAAAGATTACAAAGTTCTCAAAATGTCAACGCCTGAAATAATACGTTATCTACGTATATATAAATGCATATACCTCTGTAAAATCTAGCAAATAAATGTCGTAAGCTGCTTTGAATTCCTTGTTTGTGGCATTGATGTTTACCCGTGTATCCTTCGCGAGCATTTCGATCACTTTCACATTGCTATCGTAACAAAGTACAGCCAAATGCAAAGGGGTGTTTCCATCTTCATCCGGCTCGTTCAAGAGACTAGCAAGTCGCGAGTTGCCTAAAATATACGCAACAACGAGTGCCTGGTTGGATAATATTGCAAGATGAAGAGCTGTTTGGGCTTTCTTATTCGTTAGCTCAAACATGTCGGGACACCTTTGCACTAGCTCTTTTATTACATTGATGTGTCCATGGAAAGCTGCAACATGAATAGCTGAATTTCCATTGTGATCTAAGATGTATGCTGCTGATGAAATGTCGTACTTCAGCAGAATTTTAACCGTGTCATGTCCTTCATAGGCAGCAGCATAGTGAAAAGGAGTCCAACCAACGTCGACCGTGGCTTCTTTGATGATCTCTGGTCTTTTCTCCACAAGCTCTTCCATCATTTTTAAAGCTAACATTAAGAACACCAAAGTTTTCAAATCAACCAACATATTTAATAGTAATATTAAAGGCTTTTTTGGACATAGTTCTATTTTTTCTGTCCGTGATCTTCTATCCTAGTTTTTGTAATTCCTTTATCTCGGATGGTTTATCTGGGAATGGACCATTTTCCTTTTGCTGATTTATATTCTTTTTTGACCTTTTCGTTTATCTTTAATAAATTGTAATCCTAGTAGTTTTTCTTCGAGTTTCAGGCGATTTCAATTTTGTTGGGATCTTCAATCACTTAGTTAGAACTCTTCTACCCTCAGCTCTTAATTAAAAAAAAAATATATTCCGTCTCTGAGTGATTTTGGTCCTATTGTGTGATGTTCTGTGATTTATAAGATCATAACTAAGGTTAAACTCAATTGTTAGTCTTAACCAATCCGCGTATTTGTCTAGTCGGTATATGATTGATAGTTTGATGGAGAGGAAGGTTTGCTCGCAAGTACCTGATTTCTTAGTTACCGCTTCATGTAACGCGGAAACTCCCTTGGGGCCGATATGAGAAAACCTCGGAGAAGAAAGGCGAATGATCAAACTCGCAATGTCTATATAAGAATATGAAGCAGCAAGATAAAGTGCAGATTCATCTGAATAATTGCAGAAACTAGACAACTCTGGATCTGATTTCAGTAGACACTCCGCTACGTCGTACTGACCATTTCGAACTGCACAGTTTAAAGCAGTATCTCCATCCCTGTTTTTCTTTCGAATCACATTATGTCGTCTTTCTAGGACATCTACATAAACCAAAAAGTCGAGGGTTGAAATCGTGACAACTCATATTTATTAAAAGCAATTTCCTCACATAACAAAAATGATGAGCTTGTGTTGTGTTCTACCAGGAGGTCGCAGCCTTACCTGTTTAGCATAATGATAATAAAAACTACTTTCGGAACTTACTTGTTGGCTCCTGTTGGATGAAGAACTCGACAATTTTGAGGCATCCTGCTCTGGCTGCAACGTGTAGAGGAGTTTCATCTTTTGAATTTGGCAGCCAAATGAGTGAAGGAAGGCATTTCAGGCACACCATTTTGAAGAACTCTACATGCTTGAACTCGGCAGCAAGATGAAGAACAGAGTTCTTTTTTGGTGTTAATTGAGATAAATAGAACGTTTCTTCATCTGCTGTCAATGTTTCTAGGAAACATATTTCCCCATATGTTGCAGCTTTGTATAGTACTGGATCCATTACTTTCTTGAATTTTTGAGAGATAAAAGGAGAGGAGAGAAATAATAGGAATTAGTTCATTTCAAGCACAATATATCCTTAAACTTAACTCACAAAGCTGATTAGCTTCTGAATTTATATGATGTCTCGTTAGCCTTCTAAGCCTGCTTGAAGTGTACGATTAATACTTTAACTCTATACAACAAAGCAAGACAGATTGATACAAATCAAAATGTATACTTTAAGTCATTGTAAGACAATTAGTTTTGGTGTGTGAATGGAAAATTATGTATTTTCTCTTTCAATGTAGGGACGTATGTATGGCTTAAGGAGGTGAGCAAATGAGAAATGTGGAAAACTAAGGCAATTCTAAAGCGTTTTAGATTCCATGCTCATCTATTTATAAATTAAAATAGAGTCAAGTTCAGGGTGACAGCTATCTTATGGTGAGACAGGTACCAATAGTGTAATTAATTAGGTCTATAAAAATAATTTTCCAATCAAAACCGTCTCCGCCTCGACGACGACGAAGAACTCCATGGAAATCCACAGCCACATCCCCTTCCTTCTCCATGAAAATCTGTCGTCCGCCGCCTCTTCCCCTGTCTTCTGATAGGGTCATAATTGTAGAGAGATAAAGAGAGAATCTAGAGGAAGAAGGAAGCTGCAATTTCATTCAATACATTCCAAAATACAGAGAAAGGAATATATGACCGTTACAAGAGAGAGAAGGAAAGGCAACGCCAATACAAACAAAACACCTGGCAACTGAGCTAACAAACAGAAATAGCAACAATAAGTAAAACGCGGCAGACTATGAGTAAAACGCAGATGAACTAATTTTCCACATAACATTCCATCCTCCTTAAGAAACCTTGTCTCAAGGTTTAAACTCGAATCTCTTCCAAGTTCACTTCTGCAAAACGTTGGCGAATATCATCAGCAAATTCCCATGTAGCATCTGCAATTGTTTGACTGGACCACTGAATTAAGACCTTGGTAGCAGCCTGGTTTCCCCTTTTTACCATTTTACTATCCAAGACAGCAATTGGAAGTAACTTTTGAGGTGCAGGTTCTGGTAATTCAGTAGAAGTAAAAACTTGGGGTGAGACTCTCTTCTTCAACTGAGACACATGGAAAACAGGGTGTATGGCAGACCCTACAGGTAGTTTAACTCTGTAAGGAGCTGAGCCAATTCTGTCCTCGACCACATAAGGCCCATACAACAGAGGAGCAAGCTTCTGGTTGGCTCTCTGGACAACACTAACCTGTCTGTAAGGTTGTAACTTCACGTAAACCAGGTCCTCTACTTGAAATTCACGATCTGAGCGGTGAGAGTCAGCTTGCTGTTTTATTCTGTGTTGAGCTCTCCCCAACTGAAACTTCATAACCTGTAAGCCAAACTCTCTATCTGCCAAGAATTGACCACAGACTCAATTTTAGAGTCGCCAACAACATATGGGACATGAATAGAGGGAGGCATTCCATACACAATCTCAAAAGGAGTCAAGTGAGTTGATGTATGGTAATTAGTATTATACCACCATTCCGCTAGAGCCAACCACTTCACCCATTGTTTAGGTTGTTCTCCTGTCATGCATCGCAAATAAGTTTCCAAGCATCTATTAACGACCTATGTTTGACCATCGGTCTGAGGATGGTAAGCAGAAGATTTGCATAAAGTGACTCCCTGAAGCTTGAATAATTCAGTCCAGAAAGTGCTAAGAAACACTGGATCTCTGTCACTGACAATAGAAGTTGGTATACCATGCAACTTTGCCACATTGTTTAAAAAAACCTGAGCCACAATCGAAGCAGTGTAAGGATGTCCCAAACTGATGAAATGAGCGTACTTACTTAAACGATCCACCACTACCATAATCACTTCCTTCCCAGATGCTTTAGGAAGACCTTCTATAAAATCCATGCTCAATTCAGTCCAAATTCCCTTAAGAATTGGTAATGGTTGTAGCAATCCCGGTGAACTACATGTTTCATATTTGCACTTTTGACAAGTTCCACAACTTCTAATAAGGTTCCTGACATTCTTCTCCAAACCCTTCCAGTAAAAATTCAATTGCAACCTTTTAGTTGTAGCTTGAACTCCTAAATGTCCACCCACTGACGTATCATGCATTAACTGAATCAATTTTAACTTCAACTCGGGACTATTGCCAACAACGATCTTCCCCTTCCGCCTAAAAATGCATCCTCTCCATGAGTAAGGGCTGTTTGGTAGTTTGTCGTCCTGTAGCCCTTTAATTACCTCTTGCAATTTTGGATCAGTTTCCCAACTCTGCTCGATATCAGGCATGAGACTACCGGTAGGAGAAGAAACTGTCAAAGCTGCTAACTCAGCAACTGGCAAACGAGAAAGTGCATCTGCTGCTGTATTGTCTTTGCCTTGCTTATAAACAATCTCGAAATCATAACCGAAAAGTTTGGCGATGTACTTCTGTTGATGGGAAGAAGTAATTCGTTGCTCAAGAAGAAACTTCAAGCTTCGATGATCAGTTTTGATTAAAAAATTTCGATGATCTATGTAATGATCCCACTTTTTAACAGCAAATTAAACACCACCGCCAGAAGTTCTTTTTCATAAACAGACATGGAATGGTGCTTTGGTGCCAAGGCTTTGCTAAGATAAGCAATAGGATGTTGCTCCTGCATAAGAACGGCGCCAATGCCAACATCACAGGCATCCGTTTCAATGACAAACAACTTGTCCAGTGAAGGAAGAGCAAGGACATGAGCTGATGTAAGGGCTTGTTTCAGCTTATTGAAAGCCTGGGTTGCCAATTCAGACCAGACGAAGTTATCTTTCTTTAGAAGATCTGTTAAAGCCTTGCTAATCACGCCATACTGTCGAATGAATCGTCTGTAATATCCAGCGAGACCTAGAAAGCCCCGGAGTTGTTTAAGATTAGTGGGAATAGGCCACTAAGAGACAGCTACCACTTTCTTAGGGTCTGTAGACACCCCCTTGCTGCTGATGGTATGTCCCAGATACTCCACCGATGTTGTGCCAAAAGAACATTTACTCTTTTTCGCCAATAGTTGATGTTCTTGCAATTTCTGAAAGACATGTCTCAAATGTTGCTTATGCGACTCCATATTTGGGCTGTAAACCAGGATATCATCAAAGAAAACAAGAACAAACTTCCTAACGTATGGCCTAAAAATCTCATTCATCAAACTATGAAAAGTGGATGGGGCATTGGTAAGTCCAAATGGCATGACGATGAACTCATAATGGCCTTCATGAGTTTTGAAAGCAGTCTTGTGCACATCGCCTGGATGCATTCTTATCTAATAATAGCCGGAAGTAAGATCAATTTTGGTGAATATTGCTGCTGAGTGTAATTTTCATCCAGTAGCTCTTCAATCACTGGCATTGGAAACCTATCCTTGACAGTTGCGCTATTGAGTTCCCTGTAGCCAATACACATCCTCCACGAGTTGTCTTTCTTTTTCACCAACACAACAGGAGAGGAGTAAGGACTAACACTATGCTGAATGGTACCAGTATCTAACAACTCTTGAACCATTTTCTCAATAATATCTTTCTGCATTGCAGAATGCTTATAAGGTCTCACATTGACTGGTCCAGCTCCTTCCACGAGAGGGATTCTGTGATCATGGGTTCTTTGAGGGGGTAAATGGGTGATTTTGGCGAATAGAAAGTCAAAATTCAGTTAAGAGTGGTTCAAGTTCGACAGGAATGGTATTGGGTTCTGGTTTGGGGTTGGCTTGCTGGATGTGTGCTGAGAAAGCTATGCACCCATGCTCTAACATTTTAAGTAAACTTCCCTCTGAAATTACTTTAACAGTAGCATTAGATATCCCGTTTGACTTATACGGTTTTCCTTCAATGTTGAAAGACATACTCAAGCTGCTAAAATTCCAAGTGATGTCCCCAAGGTGTAACAACCATTCAACTCCTAAAACCATCTCACATCCTCCTATGGCATGACCAAAAAATCTGCTGAAAAGCTTTGTCCCTGCATCTCCCATTTGAATCCTTCACATGCTTAAGAACAAGTTATCTCCTGACCATTGGCAACCAATATCTTCACAGGGGCAATAGGTGTTAAAGGATATCCCAAACGTCGAACAACAGCAATATTAAAGTAATTATGGGTGCTTCCCGAGTCAATAAGAATATGCAAAACCTTCTTCTTGTAATTTTCGAGAACTCTCATTGTCTGAGGAGAGTCTTCCTGCAATCCTCCCATAGCACAGAGGGAAATAGTAGGTATTTCAGTATAATTAGAAGCTTCATCAATACGGAGTTCCTCACTGCTAAAATCTTCTTCATCAGGGCATTCTTGCACCATAATCATGTGCATGTATTTTTTCTTACACTGATGACCAGGAGTAAACTTCTCATCACACCAAAAGCAGAGATTCTTGGCCCTCTTATCGGCTAATTCTGCTTCGGAAAGTGTCCTGGCTTTTGGGGGTTGGGTTCCTTTGGAGAGGTTGGGTGTGGGGACTGTTTGAGGTCTATGAGCAGGAGTATATGTTGTGTTGGTGAGATATTTTGGGGCATTTGGTGTAGGTAAAAGGGGGGGCTGAGTGGATTTGGTATTTGCAAAAGATGAATGGGGTGCAAGGGAGGGTCCGGGAGAGCTGTGATTCTTGGATTTTTTATAGTGTAAACGGTGAGGTTGTGTAGCATTTAAATACGCATCTTGAAGCCTAGCAAGAGCATAAGCTTGTTGTAAGGTTTTCGGACCTTGCATTAACAATGGTAAGCTATACTCATCTCTCAATCCACTCAAAAAGCAACTCAATATATTCTCCTCAGTAAGAGACACCTTGTGAGAACATTTATCAAAAGCTTCTATATAATCCAGCAAGGACCCGATCTGAGTTAGCCTCTTAAGATCAGCCATGGGGTCTTCATAAACCTTTTCCCCAAATTTACCCTTAAGTGCAATCACATATTCGGGCTAAGGAGGCTCATTCATCCTTCCCTTGTTCTTTAGATAAGACTGATGCCATTCTAAAGCTCTACCAGATAAATGCAACGAAGCCAGTTTTACCTGCGAATCTGGAGGAGTAAAATCGATCTGAGAAAATCGCTCAGCTCGAGAAATCCAGCCTTCCAGATCTTCTCCATCAAACTTCGGAAACTCGACTTTGGTGAAACGAGTGGAGAAATGATACGATGGATTCCCAGGACTGTGTCCTCCTCCAAAATCAGTGTCATTATTCGTTGAGTGGGAACTCGATGGACCCATGTGTGCAATCATCGATTTGAGGTCATCAAACATAGCAGCGAAATTCTGCTCTTGCTTCTGACTGTTTTCTGCTAGAACTTTTTTGTTGTTTTCAGCAATCATTCCCTTTACCATGTTTTTGATGTTTTCTTCCATTTTCTTAAGTTCTTGTGAGCGGGTTTTTGCCATGGCTATTTTTTCTTTTGTGGTGTTTTAATTTTTTTTGGATGTGACGGGAGCAAGCACAGGTGAGGGGTGAGGATTGTACGGCTCTGATACCAGATGATAGGGTCAGAATTTAAGAGAGATAAAGAGAGAATCTAGAGGAAGAAGGAAGCTGCAATTTCATTCAATACATTCCAAAATACAGAGAAAGGAATATATGACCGTTACAAGAGAGAGAAGGAAAGGCAACGCCAATACAAACAAAACACCTGGCAACTGAGCTAACAAACAGAAATAGCAACAATAAGTAAAACGTGGCAGACTATGAGTAAAACGCAGATGAACTAATTTTCCACATAACATTCCATCCTCCTTAAGAAACCTTGTCTCAAGGTTTAAACTCGAATCTCTTCCAAGTTCACTTCTGCAAAACGTTGGCGAATATCATCAGCAAATTCCCTCTGTGAGTAAAACGCAGATGAACTAATTTTCCACATAACATCTTCTCCATTGAAATCCGCCGCCACTTCCCTTGATTATTTTTCTTCTGTTTCAACCGAGCTTCATCAGTCCCAATCTTCCTTCGTTGTCCTTCATCTCCTTCACCGATTGTATCATGCTGCTCCATTAGGAGTTCCACGCGAGGCAGCTGAAGATTGCTGCATATTCGAATACTTCATTCCCAAAGGAACTCGTCTCATTACAAATTTAATCCGGACTACAAAAGTTGGATTATTAATTAATTAACTAATTCTTGCTTCACAAGAATAGCATGAATTATTTGACCTTTAATTTAATTTAGTGATATATGCAGCAGGCCATGAATTCATGTTGTCTCCTATAACAATTCTACAACTACTGAGACAAGAAGCATTATATTTTACCCATTTGTCATTATATTAAGCTATAGTTTGCAAATATTACAGAGCTCCATTCAATCCAAAGTGTTAATTATGTTTCAAATATTTCATTCGGAACAACCGAGTATTAATTTGAAACAACCGAGTATTAATTTGGAACAACAAAGTATTCTGTTGAAACAATATAGCATATGGAACAACCGAATATTTCATTCGGAACAACAGAATATTAATTCGGAACAACCGAGTATTAATTCGGAACAACCATAGAAAAAATAAAAAATAAAAGTCGCTTATAAATAGCAACAATGGGTCTCAAAATGACTGCCTAATTAATACGAGTTCAGTGGTATAATTTTTTTTGAAAAGTGAGTTCGGGAGGAGCGGAAAAATGCATTTTAAAGAAAATAATTAAAACTTTTTCTCTCCCCAGATGTGACATCACCTCCTCTTCCTTCCCTCCATTTTACACGCATAAGGTTTTTTCATTTAATTACAAGTTTGCCACATTTCCCTGTTCAATTACAAAATTGCCCCCACCTCTTTCCCTTGTCACACCATAACTGGACTGTCACACCATAAGCCCATTGTCACACCTGAGCCTTTCTCAATTAAAATATACATTTTTTATTATACATTAAGTAGTTTAATATCAACTTTCTGTTTTATGTATTTTTAAGCCAAATAGCAATAATTCGCCACTGACTTATTAAAATTTGTGCATTTAGCTACAAACATTTTATTTGGTCATATTTGTCTTATTGACCTATGTAATTTGGTGAAATCTCATCCTTATTATGCAAATTGACATTCTTACATTTGCATTATTTTACAATTTTTAGTTTTAATATCAAATTTTTATTTGAAATAGAAAAAATTTTAATATTTAATATTTTTAACTCATTTTTATTTTGATAAAAGGAAAGTGAAATTTCACTAAATTGATAGATCAATGGTCAAATATAACCAGAATTACAAAGGTGAGTAGCCAAATGTAATTAAATGAAAAGTCAACAGTCAAATGCACAAATTTTAGATAGTTTAGTAGCGAAGTAGAGCATTTTCCCTATTTTTTTAAGAAAACACCTGTAGATTTTTCCGGTACTTTGCCTCTTTTCTTTGTTGCTGCAATTACGGCAAATATCCACACAAATTCATTTTCTATTTTTATTCAATTTTCGTTTTGATAATTCATCTTTATTTATTTTAATGTAATTCGTCTTTTATGTTATTTTTCTTGTGTTTTTATATTTTTAAGAAGGGAAATTTCTATGGTCACTTTGTTTTTCACAAAGTAACCATTACTTTGTTTTTTCCACCATTAGATCATGGGTTAAAACTTAATCTAATGGTGGATAGGACAAAGTACAAACAAAGTAGAGGAAAAACAAAGTGACCATAGCCTACACCTTTTAAGAATGGATTATTATGTAATTTTATGATTTTAGATTATAAATTAATCTTAATCTTTCTGAGAGACTTTTATCAATAAATAATATCTGAAATTTTAAACCCTAATTCTAATTCTAAACTCCAACCCTAACTCTAATTCTAAACCCTAAACTCCAACTCTAACCCTAATCCTAAACTCGAACCTGAACCCGAACCTTAAACCCCATCGCCGGAATTATTGTCAACGGCGTTGATTTGTGTTCGGGTTTGGGTTAGGTTTGGGTTTAGGGTTAGGGTTGGACTTAAGATTATGATTGTTGTACACCATAGGATTGAAAAATATTTAAATCTAAGGGTGACTCCCCAAATTAAATTTGGAGAGTACTCACCATGTGAATGAGACTGCATATAAAGTATAGAACTCGTATAACTTCTTTTTTTAACAAAAAATTAAGCAAATGGTAGGTCTACCTAATAAAAATTCCAAGATAAATTATAAATTTTAATTAAAGTTTTATAGTGGAATTTACAATTGTTTACCAATAAAAGCTAAATTTTAGCGAATATAAAGATTCAAAACTCAACACTTTTAAACATAAATTATAATGTCTTACCAGTTGAACATTGGCTAGAAATCTATTCCTAATGTCAAACAAAATTTACAATAACCATTCATCAACAGACATTAAAAGTTTACAACACGAAAAGTCAATAAAAAAATCTCAGATGTGTCAACCAGTGTCTTATTATATTTGTGGTCTATATAATAACTAACTTTTTAAAAGTTATATTTTTATTTTTTTCGTCGCCTTTTGTTTATTGGAATATTTGAATAAGCTATTGACTTGTGTCAACGGTACATTTAAGACAATAAGTTCATTTTCTGATGATTTTTCAACACCAATTAACGGTTTGTTTTATGTGTCATTGTTACATAATGATAAATTTTATTTTACGACTCCAGAATTGTACATTGTTACATGGGAGCTTTATGTAAAAAGTTACCCATTAGTAGTTTTAAAGCTTTCAATATCGGATTTTTCTCTACTCTTTATGGTTCTTGTTTCTATCGGTTTCAAATTTGTTGTTTTAGACCATTTATGTTTAGTATATAATTTATGTAAAATTAGTTACTGATAACGACATAAATAACAGGGCTTAAATGTCCTTATTCAAATAAGAAGGTCCATCTGTAATCTCAAAAAGGCCTTATTACATGAAAAAAAGCCCAACAAGTGTTGTAATTGTTATATGATTCTGAAAATTGATTATAAATTTTATTTTTTTTTGAAAGATGATAAGAAAATTTTATTTTTTCTGAAAGATGATAATGAAATTTAGATAAATTTAAATGGTTATATGTTTAAATAAATTCACTGCTTGTTATGAAGCTGTGATTTTGAATGCTTCTTTGTGCTATTATTCATTGAGTTTACATCTGATTATGGCCTTGAAATTTTCAAATTGGTTCTCTCAAACTTGTTGACGAATGTGGAAAAGTTATTTGATAAAATAGCTCAATACAGATGTACGTTATTCCTTGAATTGCATTGTATTGATTCATAACTTTAAAGGGCCCATATAGCTTACCAATTTAATACGTGACGCTAGTATCAACGGGTCCAAAACATTGAACCATGGCTCTCATACTCAGGATCGTATTATAGATTTAAGGAGCTATATAGCTTTCCAATTTAGCAGCAATATGGGATATTTAACAATATGTCCGAGCTCAAGTTTCTATCTTTAGGTAGGTTTATATATCAAGTGCAAACTAGTATAGTAGATGAGAGACTTGAGGTTTCAGAAGAGCATTCTAATTGCATATCGGATAACAAAAGAATTTAAATTGTAGTGTTCTAGTTGAAGAGATAATTTTGGTAAAATGGCTCAATGCATATTTTGTTCCTTGAATTGCATTGAACTTTTTATGCCCGTATCCATATCCAACACGTGTCGGACATCATTTGTAGGCTATAACGTTATGCTTCGGAAATAACATTTCCCGTGTTCATATCCGCGCAACGTAGTCCTGCACCAATTAGTTTTAGGTTAATTAGTTGTATCTTGGGAGCAAATTCTTATGTTTTCTTATGCCTCAATGTGGACTGGTTCTTCAAACTGAACATTTTTGGTTCGGTCTAAACTGAACCAACTCTGTTTGGTTCTGTTTCAGTTTGAGTATGGAAAAGCCTATACACTTAGAAAGAACAGAAGAGTCATTAATATGACAAGACCAAATAGTCGAAGATGCATATCATTTCATTAGCTATTATTGTTCAATTATGCCATATGAGTGTTCTATTTGGTTTGTGAGAACTCTTAACTTTCTAAATAGTTTTGTAAAGCACCAAAAACTCGTATTCTGAAAGACTACGTGAATATGCTTAAGAAAAATACATAAATATATATACAAGACATTTCTAAAATATTCCTTAAATTAAGGAAACATAGCAACCGTACTAGCTGCACCACACTTAGATTCAATTGAGTCAGTGATCAGTTGCTCAAGCCCTCTCGCTACCTCCTCTGGATCCATCCTTGTCCGTTTCGATCTCATAAGTGATTTTCGGCAATAGCCTTCCAGCTGGACCCCCACATTTGATTTGAAAACGATATTTTCCTATTCGCCTACTTGCTTCAATGCGAAGGCCTTGACCGAGTGGGTCAAGCATTGCGCATCCGTGGTAAATGAAAAGCAAGGTGCAAAGCATTACATAAGGTGCAGTGGCTAATACACGATTTGAATCGGCTAGCGTAGCGTATATGCCTGAAGAAAATGCCAATACTAGAGCTACAATGGCAATCCCAAGCGACACTAATTGAAACTTCTCATATCTTGCACGAGCCCGCTCAAGGAATGCTGCACAGCTCTGGAAGTAAACAGCACTTATAGAAGAGAAGAATGATACAATATTGAATATCATAAAAGCTTTGAAAGCTGTTTTGTCTGCGAGAATAGGCTTCCCTTTCGCAGCGCCATCAGTTACATATCCACCAGGCATTGTGAAGGCTACTGAAAAGCTTACCGTGGTTACGAGGGTTGCTACTACAAGGAAGAGTTCAGGGAATTTCAAATAGCTATTCCTATTGTGTTCATGATATTCCTTGATACCCAACACAAGTGGTTTAAGCTCAGGTTTTCCATTCAGCAACTCCATTAGGACATCTCCCACAAAATGTTGCAATAATCGAGCCTTGCTGCTTCCTTTTAGCAAAGACATAATCTTTGCCTTCTTAAAACCTCCCTGAGAAAAGAATATTACAGAAATCGAACAATTGTCAATTAGCAAATTGCCAAAGAAATATCAAATATCCAATCCAACACTTAGGTTAAATCATGTACACTGTCATATACGTTTGAACAATGTTTTAATAAGATTGCAAAAGTTCTTACTGTCTCAACAAAATAACAATTTTTTACGTTTTGGTACTAGAGCTGCATTGAATGTTTTCAAGTTACCCTCTTATCAAAATTCTTGATGTGCAGGCATACTCAAGTGATTCGAATTCATTTCATTGGGCTCTACTTGAATCTATAATCTAAGTCCCACAACTAAAATTATAGACAAGGATGAAATAGAATTATATGACATGGTTTTAATAATTCGGGTGAGAGTGACTGGAATACATTCAGCTGGACTCTCTGTACAGGATCAAAGATGTAGTATTTTATAATTAAGATTTTTGTCAATACCAAGACACGTACCTCTCTAAAATGTAGCACATAAATGTCCCAAGCTGCTTTAAATTCCTTGTTTATGGCATTGATGTTTACCCTTGTATCTTTTGCTAGCATTTCGATGACTTTGTGATTATGTTTATAATAAATAACAGCCAAATGCAAAGGGGTGTTTCCATCTTCGTCCGGCTCGTTCAAGATCCGAACAAGTTGCGAGTTGTCTAAAATATACTTGACAACAGCTGTTTCGTTTGACAAGATTGCAATATGAAGAGCTGTTTGACCTTTCTTATTAGTTAGCTCGAAAATGTCAGGACAACTTTGTATTAGCTCTTTAATTACATTAATGTGCCCATGGAGAGCTGCAACATGGAAAGCCGAATTGCCTTCACGATCTAAGAGGTATGTAGCTGATGAAATGTCGTATTTCAACAGAATTTTGACTGCCTCAACTGGGCCCCAGGAGACAGCATTGTGAAGAGGAGTACGGCCAATGTCATCGGCTTCTTTGATAACCTCTGGTCTTCTCTTTACAAGTTCTTCCATAATTTTCAAACCTTCGAATCAGGAAGAACACCAAAGTTTTGAATCTTATCAACATCAACCGACAAATTGAAAAAGTAATCACATGTTAAAGTAATGATGGCGTGTCATTCTATGAATTGGTCCCGGACCATAGTAAAATTTGCAGCAAAGAAGAGGCAATACAACACAACACAGTGGAAAACATGATAACATATATGTTTCGATATATAAGCTTGATCATGTCTTCATAATTACCATACATATAAGGCTCCCAGTTGTTGTGCTATTAAGCTTGACACTGACATAGCTTCTTCTTTTTTTCATGAAACACAAAGCTTAGTTCAGAATTTGGGATTTTTTTTAGAGAAGTCTTGTTTCGGTTAGGGTTTCCGTGCTTGTGGGATGGGTCATGAATTGTATTAGAACTCCTATGTTTTCTATTTTGTTTAATGGTTCTAATTGTATAATATATCAGGCAAGACGATCCATATATGAGACTCAATCAGTTAATGATATTTTGACGAGTTTGGCATTGTTTCTGGTTTGCATATTAATATAAAAAACATGCCATATTCTATTGTGAGGTTGATGGTGATGTGTTAAGGGGCTATTTACCAGAAGCTTCAAGCTGGTGTATGTGCTCTACATGTTAAGTTATCGTTTACCTTTGATTTCTTCTATACGCTACAACTCAGGCCTTGTTCTTTATGCCTTATATGTAATTGATTTTAGTTCAGTTCATATATCAGTAATTTTCAGTAATCACTCAAGTGATTGCACTTTAGTTCAATAATTTTTAGTTTAGCTTAGTTTTTTTCAGTTATAAGAACAAGGCTTACACCCATGAACATGAACTTTTCATTTGCTTTCGTTGTGGCTCATGAACACTGTATGAATTTAACACTTTAAGCCTAGAATCTTATGTATACAATTCTGTCTATATCGTTTAGATTGAAATTGATGAATAGAAAACAGAACCCTAATTGTTCTAGTTTGGATAGGAGTTGTTGGGTCATGAATTAGACCTTGTAATACCATTTTTGGGGACCTCTCGAATATTGGGTCCTGGGCGGTCGCCCCTCATTTCACTCCTCAGGGCTGGCCCTGTTTGTGTTCTTTGCAATAAAAGTTCCTTTGATTTGATAAAATAGAAAATACACTGTACATTATAAGTGTATAATTATCTATGAGATTAGTACCTTAATCGGTAAAAATTGAATTCATCAGGAGTTTAAATATGCATTCTACTGTTAGTTAAGTACCTGATTTCTTAGTTACGGCTTCATGTAACGCTGTAAGTCCCTTAGGGCCCGTATGAGAAAATGTTGTTGAAGAAAGACGAATGATCAAACTTGCAATTTCCATGTAGGAGTATGCAACAGCAATATAAAGTGGAGATTCATCAGAATAATTGGAGAAACTGGACAAATCTGGATCTGTCTTCAACAAACACTCCACCACATCGTATTGACCATGTCGAACTGCACAGTTCAAAGCAGTATCTCCATCCCGATTTTTCTTTCTAATCACATTCTGTCTTCTTCCTTGGACATCTACATACGATGCCTCAGTGTCAGGTGCCAGAACAATAGCTACTTTAATCGTATTAACTTTGGTTAAAGTAGCATTATCGTGTTAGGTGTCAAAACAGAAGGTAGAGAAGTTGGGATAGTATGAGATGTACCGTTCAAATACTAACAACTCTGAATTATTAAATGAAATCCAACAAATAGCAAGATGAGGTTCTATGCGTCAAGTACATGAAGCATTTACGTGCAGTCATACCGCACAGAAAGGGAAACATCTATGAGGTTGTATGTTTCATGTATAGATTTTGATAATAAAAAGTTCTTCTTACCTGTTAGCTCCTGTTGGATGAAGAACTCGACAATTTCGAGACATCCAGCTGTGGCTGCAACGTGTAGAGGAGTTTCATATTTTGAATTTGGCTGCCAAAGCAGTGAAGGAAGGCATTTAACGCAGACTTTTTTCAAGAAGTCTGTCTGTTTGGATTCGGCAGCAAGATGAAGAAGAGTGTTCTTCTTTGGTGTTATCTGAGAGAAATAGAATGTTTCTTCATCTGCTGTCAATGTATCTAGGAAAGATGTTTCCCCATATGTTGCAGCTTTGTATAGTACTGGATCCATTACTTTGCCTTCTTATTCTGAATACTATATAGAGAGATTTTATATATATATAGAGAAACTTGGGAGAACTATTAGGGGTTCATAATCTTAGATAAAGTTTAAGGACGTTCCATAAAATATGTGACAAGTGTGAACCGGCTCTTCATATTTTTCACACATTCAACGAGAGGCCTTAAATAAAGTTTAAGATCATGGAGCACCTAATAATTTTCCCTAAACTTGGCTCAAAACTTAAGTGTTATTAGTGTTTTGGATTTTCTTTAATTGGTGACTTCCTAAGTTCTATCATGTGATAGAGTAAGAAAGAATTTAGAGATATTGAAATGTACGTGACTCTAAACAAGTTCAACTAATCTGCCACTATACGCAAATTCCTGGTAAAAATATCATTTTAAACAAATTTATGTAGGGATGAGATCACATTGAGGATATCTTCTGAAGAATATTTATTGTCTATAAAATTAAAGAATAACGGTTACATATTTGTTCTCATATATAATATTTTTGTTCTTTTTACATTATATTCTTATTGTATTCGTCTACCTACTATCATAGTAGGTACAGCTCATTTGAATATTAGTATTTCTTGGGCCATTTGAATATTTGAGTAAGCAGTTGACTTTGGTCAATGCTAATCGAATAAAAAATGGCGAGTGCCATTTAGATTTAATTATTCATTGTGACAATTCAAATTCTGACATTACCTCATGAGTACTTTTTTTTGCTGTTTCTTAGTGTATTGGCCTTTTCTATATCCAAATGGAAACGAAATCAAACCAATTTGGTTTAGTTTAGTCCAAAATTAGCCAAAATGCTTAGTTTTAAAAAGATATCATTTCGTTTTGCTTGATTCGTTTAGGATCAAAGTATTACTGCGGTTGTGCAAACCCTACAAGGTTAGCTTTGAGCACACATTATTATTCTAGAGTTAAATTAGAAGAAAACAAGGTTTCTCTAACATTTTGATACTCTTATTATGTACCAATAGGTCAATCTATTGATGAAGTACCTAATTTTTGTGAAAAAAATGAGAGAAAACAAGTATTTTGATACTCTCATGTAGAAGATGCATATTCTAATATATGATCAATGGAAAATTGATGTGCTTAATTAGTGAACTTTACAGCTTAGAACTTTATTTTATTAATTATTTAAAATAGCAGCAATCGTTCTCAAGCCCTCTCCCGACCTCCTCTTGGTCCGTCCTTGCCTGTATCTATCTTGTAAGTGATAGTCGGTAACAGCCTTCCAGCTGGACCCCCACATTTAAATTGAAAATGGTATTTTCCTATCCGCCTATATACGTCAAAGCTGAGGCCTAGACCGAATGGGTCAAGCACGAAGCATATACAGTAAATGAAAAGCAAGCAGCAAAGTAGTACATAAGGTACAATGGCTAATGCAAGATTTGAATTCGCTTGCGTTACGTATATGCCTGAAGCAAATGCCAATGCTAGCGATATAATGGATATCCCTAGTGACCATAATTGAAACCTCTCATATCTGATACGAATCTTCTCGGTGAATGCTGCGCAGCTCTGGAAGTAAACAGCACTTAGAGAAAAGAAGAATGATACATTATCGAAGACCAAAAATGCTTTGAAAGCTGTTTTGCTTTGCCCTCGATTATATATCTGCTAGGCATTGCTCAGGCTGCTGAAAAGCTTGCGGTGGTTACTAAAGTTGCCACTACGAGAAAGACTTCAGGAAATTTTAAATAGCTGCTTCTACTTTCTTCCTCGCATTCCTTGAACTCCAAAAGAAATGGTTTAAGCTCAGGTTTTCTGTTCAGCACCTCCTTGGAGACATTGCTCTCAATACGTTGTACTGTTCGGGTACATCTGACTATGGCTTTGAAACTCTGATTTTGCTTTATTCCTTGAATTGCATTGTATTGTTTCATAAATTTAAGGAGCCCATATAGCTTACCAATTTAATACGTGACGTTAGTATCAACAGGTCTACAACATTGAACCATGGCTCTCATGGTCAGGATTGTATTATAGATTTAAGGAGCTATACAGCTTTCCAATTTAGCAGCAATATGGGATATATATTTAACAATATATCCGAGCTCAAATTTCTATCTTTAGGTAGCTTTATATACCAAGTGCAAACTAGTATAGTAGATGAGAGACTTGAGGTTTGAGAAGAGCATTCTAATTGCATATCGGATAACAAAAGAATTTAAATTGTATATGTTAAAGTTGAAGAGACAATTTCCGTAAAATGTAGAGATACACCTGTTTTAATATGGGTTTCTGGAGCTAAATGTGCTACGAGATTCTAGCTGAAATGACTTGTTGAAGTTTGGGGTATGTTTCACAAAAGTCGGTCTAGTTTTTTCGTTTTTTGATAAATTCACTAAATTTCTCAAGAGATGTAATTACAGGCTGCTAACATGATGATCCCTAAACTTAATTTTGTGAAACTTTACATTGTACTAATATTAAAGTTCCTAATTATATCAAATTCCCTGTAAATTGAAAGAAATATATGAGATACCATGTAATCTGAAAGACGACATGAGTATATTTAAGTTTTAAGAGGAATACATATATGTACAAGGCATTTGTAACATAGTTCGTAAATTATGGAAACATAGCAGCCCTACTAGCCATCCATTCATAGATTGAATAGAATCTTCGATCGTTCAATTGGTGCTCAAGCCCCCTCCGTACCACTTCTAGACCTGTCCTTGCTTTGATCGATTTTGTAACTGATAGTCGGTAATAACCTTCCAGCTGCACCCCCACATTTAAATTCAAAACGATATTTTCCTACTGGCCTACTTACTTGAATGTCAAAATCCAGGCCGAATGGGTCAATCACCACGCATGAGTAGTAAATGAAAAGCAAGCTGCAAACTATTGCATAAGGTGCAGTGGCTAATGCACGATTTGAATTGGCTAGCATTACGTGTATGCCTGAAGAAAATGCCAATGCTAGTGCTACAATGGCTATCCCAAGGGACGCTGATTGAAACTTCTGATATCTGGCACGCATGCGCTCGCCATATGCTGTACCTCTCTGGAAGTAAACAGCACTTACAGAAGAGAAGAATGATACAATATCGAATATCACAAATGCTTTGAAAGCTGCTTTATCTGCAAGAATTGGCTTTCCTTTTGCAGCACCATCGGTTATATATCCGCCAGGCATTGTGAAGGCTACCGAAAAGCTTACAGTGGTTACAAGCGTTGCTACTACAAGAAAGACTTCAGGAAATTTTAAGTAGCTGTTTTTATTTCGTTCTCGACTTTCCCTGAGTCCCAAAAAAAGTGGTTTAATCTCAGGTTTTCTGTTCAGCCACTCCTTGAAGACATCGGTCACATAATGTTGTGCTAATCGGGCCCTGCTGCTTCCTTCTAACAAAGACTCGATTTTTGCCTTTATAAATCCACGCTGAGCAAAGAACAGGATAAAAGGTATATAACAAGGAAAGAAAAGTATACCTATATGAAAGCAAAGACCTGAAGAAAAGATTTTCTATATTTTCATACTTAACTAAAGGATAGATAGGAACATAAGCCCCGAAAGTGAAATTTTATTATAGGTTCAATACATCGGGATATCTCTCGACTTGGTCCAGAAAAATGAATAGCCCCTTAAATTTTGGAGATAGTTCATTACCCAGCTGAACTTATTTAAATTAGCTGACTCGTTAAGTGTTCTACTGGATGTCACTGTCAGGACATACGAACTTGCTTAAAATGACCTATTGATTCCTGAACTTACTGAATATGATGCGCTCTTCAACTATTCCGAACCGCCTCTCACGTACTGTACCAGCTATCAGTATGGTTTATCATGTCAGCTTAAGCAGATTCGGATGGCTAACGAGACATCCTTAGAATTTAGGAGGCCAATCGACTGTTTGGACTAATTTGAGAAATATTGATGTTCAGCCTTTATTATACTATATCTAACAATATACTTAAGATCTCTGTAAATGCATATACACATACCTCTCTAAAGTGTGACACATAAATGTTGTAGGCTGCTTTAAATTCCTTGTTTGTGGCATTGATGTTTACCCTTGTATCTTTTGCTAGCATTTCGATAACTTTCTTATTATTATTATAATAAAGGACAGCCAAATGCAAAGGGGTGTTTCCATCTTCATCTGGCGCGTTCAATAGCCCAGAAAGTTGTGAGTTGCCTAAAATATACTTGATAACACGTACCTCGTTTGATAACACTGCAATATGAAGAGCTGTTTGGGCTTTCTTATTAGTTAGTTCGGAAGTGTCAGGACAACTTTGTAATAGCTCTTTTAATACTTTGATACTTCCAAAAAATGCTGCAACATGAAGAGCTGAATTTCCATCGTGATCTAAGAGGTATGCTGCTGATGAAATGTCAAATTTGAGCAAAATTTTTACTCCGTCAACTCTACGATAGGCAGCAGCATAGTGAAAAGGAGTCCAACCAACATCGTCGTCGGCTTCTTTGATAATTTCTGGCCTTTTCTCCACAAGTTCTTCCATCATTTTTAAAGCTTACATTAAGAACACCAAAGTTTTAAACCTTCTATCAGCATCAACCAACAAAATACAAAATTGAAGATTAAACTTCAATTCTAGTACAGCTGCACTGTGACCAAGTAGTGTTAGAGCACTCGGTAAATTACACGTTATAATAATTCTAATGTGATAGTTCTTGGAACTGGTCCCTGGACCACAGTAGAATTGTCAGCAAAGAAAGAGACAATGCAACACAACAGAGTATAAAACATGAAAACACATAGGCTATTTGGTTATAGAACCTACTATATCTTAAATTTTGCCTCTAATGAAAGGAACGGTCCTTTGGCCTTCAATCAGAGACCTCTCTTACTGAAGGCTTGGACTCCTCAAATGGAGATGTAATTTGAGGGTTTGAGGAAACTACCGGTATGGATTCAGTTTCCTCACTTGCCATCGGAGTCCTTCTGGTCCATCCCGGTTCTCAGTTGATCAACTATCCTACCTGGGGTATCCATTATTTTTTTTGTTCTAAATCGTTCACTCGTGCCTGGTTGTCAGTATGTTCTAGCCTTAAACTTTGGAAAACAGGACTGTGTTTCTAATGAGCCTAATTGTACTACTAAGGCGACTTTCCAATTTTAAGCTTTGTTGGGGTCTTCTGGATCAAGTGCTTCTCACACTGATCCACTTACATTTCAGTGTCCTTTGCTGTCTTTTTGACTTTTGAAATGCAAAATTCTCTTAATTACTTACCCAGTTTTTGATGCAGAGCTTAAAAGAAAAGCTTGGGAATGAGAATGCCTCCCCCGGTATTGACAGATTCACTAGCCTTTTCGTCTAGGAGAGCTAAGCATTGACGGGGCATGATGTTTACTTTACAAGGCTATCAAGCAATTTTTTTTCTCAACTGGTACGCTTCTGCAAATGTTTTATCTTACTGTTTTTACAGATATTCCAAAGAAATGTGATGCTGTGTCTTTGAGTGATTTTTTTACTATTGCATGATGTTATGTGATTTATAAGATCACCACTAAGGTTATTATTGAGTGGTGTGTTGAACTCAATTGTTAGTCTTAACCAATCTTTCTTTCCTTTCTGACCGGAATATAATTGATAACGGGTTCATCGTCATGATCTGATTCATAAGTTCCATAGAAACAAGGTTCCTAGTTGTTGTGCTCTTAATCTTGATATTAACAAAGCTTATTTCTTTGGATTGGGGACGTCTTGTTTGGATTTGGGTTTCGGGTTTGTGGAATGGGTGATGAGTTGTGTTAGAATTCCTATGCGGTTTAATGGTTGTTTGGAAGGGGGTTTTCTGGTTCTAATGGTATAATATCAATATTTTAGTTTATTAACAGAAACCCGGTCTACAAACTGTTAAAAGAACTATTAAAAATTTAATATAACTATTAGTTTATCATCCACATTGAACCCGAGAACTAGCTTAAGCGACAAGAGGCCTTAACATTCAAACCGATTAATTACCTGATTTCTTAGTTACAGCTTCATGTAACGCGGTAAGTCCCTTGGGGCCGATATGAGAAAACGTTGGTGAAGAAAGACGAATGATTAAAGTTGCAATGTCAATGAAAGAGTACGAAGCAGCAAGATAAAGCGGAGATTCATCAGAATAATTGCAGAAACTAGACAGCTCTGGATCTCTTTTCAACAAACATTCCACCACATCATAATAACCGTTTCGAACTGCACAGTTTAAAGCAGTGTCTCCGTCCCTGTTCTTCTTTCGAATCACATTCTGTCGTCCTTCTTGGACATCTACATAATTCGAGAAGTCGAGGGTTCAAATCCTGACAACTCGAATTTATTATTCAACACAACAAATGATAAGCTTTGTTGTGTTGTACCAAGAAGGATTTGCTTGCAAGTGTACATTGATGATAATAAAAATAATACAAACTATTTTCGATTCTTACTTGTTAGCTCCTGTTGGATCAAGAACTCGACAATTTCGAGACATCCAGCTGTGGCTGCAACATGTAGAGGAGTGTCATCTTTTGAATTTGGCTGCCAAAGCAGTGAAGGAATGCATTTAATGCAGACTTTTTTCAAGAAGTCTGTCTGTTTGAATTCAGAAGCAAGATGAAGAAGAGTGTTCTCGTTTGGTGTTAATTGAGAGAAATACATTGTTTCTTCATCTGCTGTTAATGTTTCTAGGAAAGATATCTCCCCACAAGTTGCAGCTTTGTATAGTACAGCATCCATTACTTTAACTACTTTCTTGTCTACTATTCAGAATTTTATAGAGATAGAGTGAGGGAGAGAAATGAGGAGAGGAAAAGAAATGATATCATAGTTCATTCTTGACATAATATAACAGAGGTCGGTCTCTAAACTTAGGCTATGTTCATTAATTATAACTTAAAAACACCTAAACTGAACTGAAATTATTGAAAATTACTGAATTGATTAAGCACTGATAAGTCATAAAGAAGTCATAAACAGCAGAGCTTTCGACAAAAAACTTGGAGATCACTATGTTGTTAGCTTTTTAAACTTGTTTAAAGTTCAATGATTAAATTCTTAAGTTCACGTGACAAAGTATGAAAAGATGCCAAATTGAAATGCATCACTTTAAACTAGTTTAATAAAACATGTAAATGTTACTTTAAACAAATTCTACTGATGATGAGATCCGGTTAAGCGAGTTGAGGATACGAATAAGACATTGTCTTCATGTATATATACGAAAATTTAAGGCCGGGGTAGATAATAGATTTGTTCATTTCAAACTACAAAAATTGACGAAAATCTACAGTACAA
This sequence comes from Euphorbia peplus, assembly GCA_028411795.1. Classification (NCBI taxonomy): domain Eukaryota; kingdom Viridiplantae; phylum Streptophyta; class Magnoliopsida; order Malpighiales; family Euphorbiaceae; genus Euphorbia; species Euphorbia peplus. The sequence continues at coordinate 2,134,510 of CP110837.1, read as the reverse complement.
TTTACAAGGGCTACATTTTTTTCTAAGTGATGTCTCAAACCTTGAACCTATGAAGCATACCTACATGTGTCTTATTGCTTAGGTCAATCCTCAAGCGATCAAATTTCAATCTGTATCATGAAAATTAGTGAACTTTTTTCTTGTCCCATTCAATCGTTACTATGAAGTTTCGGTCTAATTAACACGAAATTATAAATGATTTAATTATCATGGAGTTCAAACCAGATTAATTAAAGGCTAAAAAAGAACACGTCACTCCATAATGATGCTGATATTATATAAACTAGTTTTTTTGTTAACAGTTTCGAACATCGAATTATAGCTCGGAATACCACGTTACCTGTACTTCAGGAATATTTTAAAATTTCTGCTTGTATAAATATGTGTTTTTGTGAATAATAAACGACACGAATTATTTTACCCAAAACTTAAGAACATTCGATATTTTTCATGGTATATAACACATGTAATCCGAAGAATAAGTATTCTTTCTAAAATTAATGATTAAGTTAATCTAATATATAATAATAGTCTTTTTATAAATATATTTTATCCGTCCACCTACTATTACAGTCAGTACTGGTCATTTGAATATTAGTATTTCTTTGGGTCATTTGAATATTTGAGTAAGCAGTTGACTTTGGTCAATGCTAATCAAAATGATAATTTGTATGGTATGATGAATAAAAAATGGTGAGCGCTAATTTGATTTGATTTTTAGTGTGACAATTCACTTCATGTGGACTCTTTATGTTGTTTCTTAGTGTATTGGCTTTTTCTATATCCTAACCGAAACGCGATCAAACCTATTTGGTTTAGTTTAGACCAAACCGAGCCAAAATGCTTAGTTTTATTAAGATATCATTTGGCTTTGCTCGATTTGTTCATGATTAAAGGTGTCACCGCAGTTGTGCACATCGTACAGAATAAGCTTTGAGCAAACATTTTATTAATGGAACAGAAGAGTCACTACAAGTATGACAAGGCCAAAAAGATGCATTCTAATATATGATCAATGGAAAATTGATGTGCTTAATTAGTGAACTTTACAGCTTATAACTCTATTTTATTAATTATTTAAAACATAGCAGCCCTACTAACCTCCCTATACATAGACTGGATGGAGCCAGCCATCATCCTCAAGCCCTCTCGCGACCTCCTCTTGGTCCGTCCTTGCCTGTATCTATCTCGTACCTGATAGTCGGTAACAGCCTTCCAGCTGGACCCCCACATTTAAATTGGAAATGATATTTTCCTATCCGCCTATATACTTGAAAGCTGAGGCCTAGACCGAATGGGTCGAGCATGAAGCATATGCAGTAAATGAAAAGCAAGCAGCAAACTAGTGCATAAGGTACAATGGCTAACGCAAGATTTGAATTCGCTTGTGTTACGTATATGCTTGAAGCAAATGCCAATGCTAGCGATACAATGGATATCCCAAGTGACCATAATTGAAACCTCTCATATCTGATACGAATCTTCTCGGTGAATGCTGCGCAGCTCTGGAAGTAAACAGCACTTAGAGAAAAGAAGAATGATACAATATCGAAGACCAAAAATGCTTTGAAAGCTGTTTTGTCTGCAAGAATCGGCTTCCCTTTTGCATTGCCTTCGGTTATATATCCGCCAGGCATTGCTAAGGCTGCTGAAAAGCTTGCGGTTGTTACTAGTGTTGCCACTACGAGAAAGACCTCAGGAAATTTTAAATAGCTCTTTCTACTTTCTTCCTCGCGTTCCTTGAATCCCAAAAGAATTGGTTTAAGCTCAGGTTTTCTGTTCAGCCACTCCTTGGAGACATCGCTCTCAAGACGTTGTATAGTTCGGGCTGTGCTGCTTCCATGTAGCAAAGATATTGCCTTTTCCATCTTAAAACCATCCTGAAGATGGAATATAGAAACAAATCAACCGTTAAAATTAGCATATATAAAAACAAATATCTTTGTAATAATTTAGCAAACAATAAAAAAATATTAGTAATAATGTTAAAGTGAAAAGAGAATTTTTGGCATTACTGTTAATGTGAAGACACATACCTCTCGAAAATTCAGAACATAAATTTCGTAGGCCGATTTATGCTCCTTGTTTCTGATATCAGTGTCTACCCCTGTATGAATTGCTAGCATTTCGATGATGTCCTGATAATAATTATTATAATAAAGGACAGCCAAATGCAGAGGGGTGTTTCCATCTTCATCTGGCTCGTTCAAGAGCCCAGCAAGTTGCGAGTTGCCTAAAACATACTTGATAACACGTACCTCGTTTGATAACACTGCAATATGAAGAGCTGTTTGGGCTTTCTTATTACTTAGTTCGAAAATGTCCGGACAACTTTGTATTAGCTCTTTCATTACACTGATGTGCCCCTGGTAAGCTGCAACATGCAGAACTGAATTGCCGTCATGATCTAAGAGGTATGCTGCTGATGAAATGTCATATTTCAGCAAAATTTTAACTGCGTCAACTACGTCACAGGCGGCAGTATAGTGAAAAGGAGTCCAACCAATGTCGTCAGCTTCTTTGATAATTTCGGGTCTTCTCTCTACAAGTTCTTCCATCATTTTCAAAGCTTGGACATGAAAAACACCAAAGTTTTGAATCTTATCGGCATCAACCAGCAAATTGAGAAATTAATTACAAGTTAGAGTAATGATTTTGTCAGTTCTTGGAATTGGTCCTGGATCATAGTACAACTGTCAGAAAGAAGAGGTAATGCAACATGAAAACACATAGAACATAATATATATATATATATATATATATATATATATATATATATATATATATATATATATATTGTTTTATTCCGTAGTAACTCAAAACAAGAAGTGGAATGTGCATGTCTTAGAACTCATCTACTTTCTATTTTGTGTAATGGTTGATTGGATGGAGTTTTTCCTAGTTCTAATAGTATCTGGCAAGGTGATCCAGTGTCTCCCTTTCTGCTTTGTTTCGGGAATAGCATATCTCTCTATTCCGGCTAAGGGTTTCAAAGTATTTTCGGTTCCACAAGGGCTATAAAATCTTTTTGAATCGTTTAAGTTTTGAGGATTGTTTGTCTAATTCCAGGGGTTCTATTGCCAAAATTTATGCTATTTGACAGTGTTTGGGGCTGTTTCTGGTTTACATATTAATTATCACAGAAGTTTCGTTTTCTGTGATACAGTAGATTGATCTTCGAGTCCAACGGACTGTGCCTGATACAGTAGATTGGAAACATTCTTCCTCTGATCAGTATTCAACTAGTAGCTTTCGGACAATTATTGGGCAGCCGAAGCTCATTGTTTCTTGGTGGAAGTTAGCCTGAGTCGGGGTCATCAAGAGATCGCAAAACGTGTTGTGTAAACAACAATGGTTCATAATAATGTGTGCATTCTTAATTTGTAGTAGTAATGAGGAAACTGTTAATTCATTCTTTGAGTTGATCATAAGCTTAAATATATGCAGTTTGCCTTTAATAAATTACCTGATTCATTAGTTACAGCTTCATGTAACGCGGTAAGTCCATTGGGTCCCTTATGAGAAAATGCGGGTGAAGAAAGACGAATGATCAAACTTGCAATGTCCATATAGGAGTTTGAAACAGCAAGATAAAGAGCAGATTCATCAGAGTAATTGCAGAAACTAGACAGCTCTGGATCTGTTTTCAACAGACACTCAACAATATCATATTCTCCATTTTTAACTGCACAGTTTAAAGCTGTGTCTCCATCCCTGTCCTTCTTCCGAATCGCATCCTGCCTTCTTCCTTGGACATCTACATAACACATTAATGATCATTTCTATTGTCCGAAATGACAACAAAGCCATGTTCTTTATGGCTGAACTGAACTGAAAATTATCGAACTAAATTGAAATTACTGAGAACTGAAATGAACTACTGATAAGTCATAAATAACAGAGTCTAAGTTATTCTCGGTTCTTACCCGAGGGCAGTTGTTGGATGAAGAATTCAACAATTTCTAGAGATCCTACTGAGGCTGCAATGTGTAGAGGAGTTTCATCTTTTGAATTTGGCTGTGAAATGAGTGAAGGAAGGCATTTCAGGCACACCTTTTTGAAGAACTCTACATGCTTGAACTCGGCAGCAAGATGAAGAAGAGTGTTCTTCCATGGTGTTAATTGAGTGAAATATATTGCTTCTTCATCAGCTGTCAATGTTTCTAGGAAAGTTGTTTCCCCAGAAATTGCAGCTCTATATAGTACAGCATCCATTACTTTCTTGAATTCTAGAGACAGAATTTAGAGACAGATTAGGAGTGGAAGGAAATGATAGAGATGGTTCAGGAAACCAATTAATTGATCTCCCGTAACACAATGTCTCGATGTCTCTCTAAACTTGCTCAAAGTGATCATTTCATTAACTTTCCAAGCTCACTTGGTAGAGGACGAGAAGGTTCGGAATATTCGAACTTTACTTTAAACAAGTTCAATAGAGTAATAGATCATTGTGTACATGTATTCAAGAAGTTAATATGTCACTTAAGTAAATCTATAGAACAAATAAATACTTCATATTTAAAATGCTGATCAATTTTTGAGATTACTCTCGAACTTAAGAATATACATAATATCTCCTTGCTTAAAATGACATAATTAATTATTTAATTTCACACATCAAAATAAAAGAGTATTTTGACATACCTTAATTAACAATATAGTGTTTCGGTACTTCTAATAACTTGCTAAAAGTGATATAATTAATTCTTTGGAGACACTAAAACGGATGTAGATAAAATTGAAGAAATTATACTATAATTCTTGTGCATCCGACCCGATAATTTAATTCATAAACATGTATGTACACCATTTTTCCTAACATCAATCATTTTTCAGTAAAATAATATGCTTCTCTATTTTAATTAATCAAATCATTTCTCGAGCAGATATGAATTGTGTGAATAGCGAAACTAAATGGCATTTTTGTAAATTGTATTACCCGTATCAACCCCCTACTAAAAATATTTTGTATAGAGTTCCACTTTTATCCATTCTCAGATCCACAATTCTTTTGGATAGGTAGTAATGGATAACTCATTACTACAATTATTAAACTTCAATTTTGTATTATAAAAATAAATTAACTTTTGCACTCATAAAAGAACAGATGATTCAAACTTGTCCCTTTCAATCATTACAATGAAATATTGATAAAATGATCTGTGGAAAATTAATCGGGAATTAGGAATAATCCATCACCACATTAAAGTCTACAATAGAATATGTCACTATGCAGCTAATATTATATTAATAGAGATAAGATGACATGACGTATGTGTACTAAACAAAAAATATTGAAATAAATTCGCCCTGAACCTAGTTAACCCTTTTTATTCTAAGGTAACGTGATATTTCATAAATTTATAATTATTAAATATATAACATTCTTTAAAGAAAAAATATATGATACAGTATCATGTTAGCATAAAAGAAACAAAGTTGCTACATTTGGTGAGTTTAGGAAGCTTAGTGAAAATAAATTATAAGTTTATGTGATTAATGCTCCGTTCTTTTGGACTGAAAAAATCTGAACTGAACTGAACTGAACGATGCTGAACTGAACTGAACTGAACGATGCTGAACTCGTATTTGACTCCAATAATCATACATTAATTCATTTGTAACTGAGCTTAATGGACTTTAATTGGTATTATTTAAGATTTTACATGCCTTTTTGTAGATTTGTCAACAACTCAACTTTATTAGGGCAGCAACTAAACAACCTGCTACAGTGAAAAGCAGTTGGAAACTTCCCGCTACAGTAAAAAGCATGGATCAATTAGTTAAAGTGGAAGTCAAATCAAGGAGAAAATGGAAAGAAATCAGCCAAAAGAGGGTTGCACGTGCTAAGAGAAGCTTACTGAAGAAGCTCATAAGGACAAGTTTATATTAGTTTAAGTCAAGTTGTTCACTTTATCCAGCTGGAAACAGCTTGCAACTGTAACTTTTACAAGTATCTTATTGTTTTTCTTATGTTTAAGTAGAGAACTGTTAAAGGAGACAATGATAACTTTGGATAACCATCATTATTCAGATTCTAGATTTGAATCAAGCTCTTCTTCTTCATGTTTCAGTAGTTAAGGCTCCATTAATGGGAGTCATTGTAATTCTTTTTATCATGAAGCTCACCAGGTGTGAGTAGTACTCTTACGAACCGAGCCGGCTTTAGGGCTGGTGTTTGTAAGTCTTATTATCCTATTTAAGAATGAATGTTTGCATTTATTATGATGTTTAATAAACATGTATATCTGATATGACCATTTGACTGATGTATTGAATGTGAGAAAAGATCGGAAAAAGAAAACCGAAGTATTGAATGGCGTGAAATGGAGATACGAGGAATCGTATCTATCACTAGTTATGCAAATACTATTCCAATGAGCTACATCCCCTTAATTTTATTAAATTTTTGCTTCTAAATAAAGATATAAAATAACAGTTACTTAAATACAATCAATCCCACATTTGGCAGAATCCTAATCGGATTTGAAGTTTGATATGTAGAAGAATTAAATAACCTAATTGAAAAAAAAAAAAAAAAAGAAAAAAAAAAAAAACTCAATTAGGATTCATGCCAATTCTATTAATGAACAAGTCCTTATCAAATGACAAGGCCCATCAGAGAGCCCACAGGGCCTTATTACATGGACACAAGCTAGCCCAATGTCTTAATTGTTGCTGAGTTTGCATGAACAACCGAACATAATATTTTTAGCAATAGAGTTTTCTTCAGGTAGTACTTGGAAAATAAAAATAAAGGGAACATAACACATTATCTTAGTTTCAAGTAGACAATCTACTTGGTGTTAATGAACGATGCAATAAAAAGCATAAGCTGATGACAAGGCTCATTTGTGTTTTAATGTACCAATAAATCACGTTGTTAGAACTCGAATCCAAAACCGCCGTTTGGTCGCAGAAGTTCTAACATCTTGTCAATAAATCGATTGAATTAAAAGTTTACTGACTGATTAACCCAATGATATCTTTTATGTCTCGGACAATTGGAACTAACAATCAATAAAAACACTCTTTGTAAACCATCACTCACAGAAATGACTTCCGAAAAATTGAACGACGCAATATGTTATTACCTTTTTTTCAAATGTCTTGTGTTGTGTATTCTAACATTAAGTGTTTGTTGTGTTCTATATGTCCTTTGTTTCAATATATGCATATGACTAGCTGTTTTTCATGCTTAGTCATCTTTTAGTTATCAAAATGAACAAACACTAATTTACAATTGGGAGACATAAGCCTTTAAGAATATAAGTTGTGACGTTGACTTTCTAGAAATGAAATTTATTGGTAAAACATATTTTCGTTTGTTGTCGGTAAAGTCAAGGTCCAAGTCCATGTTGGATTTGCCCCTAACTAAATTGTGTGGTCATGAGTTTATGGGTGTTGTGCCTTCACCATCAATTCCATATTGCTTGATTAAAACTTGATTTTAGAGTACTCGGTTTTCAAAGGGTTCAATTTTAGACATTGACAAAATGAATTTGATCTCATTTAAACGATCGTTTTAAAAGAATGCAAACAGGTCAAATTATGTTAAAAAAAAAACTAAAATTGAACAAGAAACAACGAAAATGTGTGTTCAAGTATAATTTTGAGCTCAATATTATTTTTGAGTCGTTCTCTCATCGAGCCATTCTCGAATCCAGCCTCAAGCTGAGCCAGAGTTGGGTCTCTCAAGCTCAAACCTAGTCCAAATTTTTAAGTTTGAGCTCACCCATATTTACTTGAGTCGAGCTAAACGTTTATTGGTTTTAGTCCAAGAAACTGTAAACTTTCCACTTTTAGAGTGCGGCATATTGGATGTGAGCATAAATGTGTTTAAGTATTTTTTATTAATTGATTACTTATAGAGGTAGTTGTATTAAACTAGTGTGGCTATGTTAGGGTAAAAAAGTATGAGCAAGGATATCAATGAGATCACGTCAAAATTAGAAAAAGAGTAATTAATTAATATTAATTACTATGAGATTTGAACCTGCAAATCTGGACCATTTCCCTTCCTTCTTTTTTTCTTGCCTCCATTGTTGACTTCCCAAGTTAATCTATACAATTGAAAATTTTGTAAATTTGAAAAGGTAATAAAATTATTTTAAGAGAAAAAAAAAACATTGTTATAAAATTAAATAATTTCCAGGCCATATCCAGCTTCCAGGCCACTTGAATATATATAGACACACATCATTTTTCATACTTGTTCATTCAATTCTCAAATTAAGTATTACTACAACCAAAACCATGTCTAAACACAATGCAGCTTTTATCCTCTCTGTGCTAGTAATCCTAGCAACCATTGCAGGCAACCATGCTGTGGACTACACGGTAACCAACACCGCGACCTCCACTGCAGGCGGAGCCCGCTTTGCATCGGAAATCGGGGAGGACTACAGCAGGACTATACAGTCAGCTGCCTCAGAGTTCATATGGATGATGTTCCAACAAGCCAATGTAGGAGATAGGAAAAATGTCCAACAGGTAAGGTTGTCGTCCTGACGATTGTCTATACAATCGTAAGGGTTAAATTTTAGTTATTTATAAGGAGGTGTATATTCGTATTTTTCAAAAAATACTTCGTAAATTTGAAGTTTATTTGGTTACATATAAACTATATAGATAACATAATACGAGGATTACAAGATAACCCGTTTTATCACGCCTACCAACAGGTCAATCTATTCATCGACGACATGGACGGTGTAGCCTACGCAACAAACAACGAAATCCACTTCAGCGCAAACTACATTGGAAACTACAGTTCCGGTGACCTCAAAACAGAATTCACCGGTGTAATTTACCACGAAATGACACACATTTGGCAATGGAACGGAAACGGGCAAACTCCAGGAGGATTAATTGAAGGAATTGCTGATTACATAAGATTAAAAGCTAATTATGTGCCAAGTCATTGGGTTAAGGCAGGAGAGGGTGAAAAGTGGGATCAAGGGTATGATGTTACAGCAAGATTTTTGGAGTATTGTGATGAGATTAGAAATGGCTTTGTGGCTGAAATGAATCAGAAGATGATGAGTGGTTATAGTGAGCAATTTTTTGTTGATCTTTTAAATAAGAGTGTTGATGAGGTTTGGAGTGATTATAAGGCTAAATATGGTCAATAGGGTAGTTATTGTTCGAAATTCGAGAAGGGTTAATTGGTTCCGAAGTGTTCGTAAGGAGACGTGTTAGTGATGATATTGACGTGTTACCTTTTGAGTGGTCTGAGATTGGTTGTTTCGGATCATTGTAGAATTATTTTGATACGTACTAAAAGCTTAATTGTGTATCAAGAATCATTGCAATTTGAATGCTAAATAGTTAATAAACAAAACATTTGTAATCCTTCTTCATAATTTTGTCCCGTTACTTTTATAAGTACAGTATTGTTAACAGATACTAACAATTTAACTCTAATGTTATAAATGGTAGAGTGATGGGTCTAACATATCGTGAAGGTGATCTCATTTCAGACGCTATTAATGGAAATCGGTTATTAAATCACTAATCTGATTATCTCTACTCTACATGTGTGTGCGTTATATTATCACGCATCATCGGTATTTAGTAACAGAACAACGACAGCATACACACACACATGGCTGTGTATAGATCCCATCTTGTCGAGGATTCATGTGCGTGCTCTCCGTATTGAAAACAATAAAACCCCTAATATTACACCAGATTTAAAGGTATTTTATCCGTAAGCCTATTCTAAAATCGTCATAAGTTTAAACCCGCAAAACTTTTGCTTTCTAAACCAATTGATATATAACAAGTAAAAAACACATTACTGTAACATTTTTGTTTTTAAATGATACCTGAAAATTCGTCGAGCTTAGAACTTTTAGACACTCACAAAATGATAGTTCGAAGAAAACAAGAAAGAAATGCAAGCAGGACAATTTGCTTCCGGAAACTACAAAGACAAAAAACCAGATATAAAAGTCCAAACTTCATTATATAATCACTTTATATCATAATTAGCCATGGCAAGCTCTTCTGCAATCCAATACCAAGTGATCAACAAAGCCGAAACCTCTGTCGGAAGCCTCCGTTTCACAGACGAAATCGGAGTCGAACTCAGCAGGCAAACACTAGCAATTGCCACAGATTTCACATGGAAGCTCTTGGAGTTACACGACATGACACAGAGAAAAAATGTGACAGAAATCAGCCTGATCATTGAAGATATAGATGGAGTTGCATACACTGAAGAGAATGAGATTCACATAAGCACAAACTACATGGAAAAGTTTTCAAAAGACTTGAGAAGTGAAGTTTTCGGGATACTTTATCACGAAACAGTACATGTATGGCAATGGGACGGGCAAGGGACAACCCCGGAAGGATTAATAGAAGGCATTGCCGATTTTGTGAGGTTAAAGGCAGATTATGCACCGAACCAATGGCCAAAAGCAGGGGAAGGTGAGAAGTGGGATCAAGGGTATGGTGTTACAGCAAGATTTTTGGACTTCTGTAATGGTATTAGAGGTGGGTTTGTAGCTGAGCTTAATCAGAAAATGAAGAGTGGTTTCAATGTTGATTACTTCGTCGAGCTTCTAGGCAAGCCTGAAGACCTGCTTTGGAGTGAATACAAAGCTTTTTATGCACGTTAATGGACATTACGTGGATGGAATTCTGTAACATCTAACCTCTTGTTGTTCTTTAGTTACATATTAGAGCAGTCAACTAATAACTGACTGCTCGTAAGTTCAAAACCCACCTGGGGAGATTTGATTCATTCAGAATTCTGTAAGTTGGAATGTTGGTACGAAAAGTTTCACTTCTATCCTTAAACTTAGCCTCATGGTTCACTTGTTTAATCAAGTTAGTAAAACAAGAACATGTTGTGTTGTGAAAAAAGAAAAACACGAAGCATAGATCAATCGTTTCTTGTCATTGATGAAAAATCTGCGGCTTAAACATGCAGAGAAGGATGCAAAACTAACCTGATAAGCATAGCCATTCTGAAAATCAAACAGTTGTAAAAGCCACACACTTGAGTAACATCTAGTTTACATAGATAATGTCTTCATCAGGGTCATCACTCTCCTCATTTTGAGGTGAATCAGACAACTGGGAGAGATCATCATCATCTTCATAGACTTGATTAAACATAAAAAGCATAAGACGGGAACGGAGAATTCTATGGTGGGCTTGGTCCACCACGTGCCATTTGTCCCTAGTCAATAGTGTTTCAACACCTATTATTGCACTCATAAAATAATAATGTAATCAATCAACAGTAAAGTTAGTGATACGATTGCAAATGGGGCAGGGGGGATGGATCCCCGTCTAGATAGGAATCCCATCCCCGTTGATGAAAGGGGGAAAATTTGTCCCGTCTCCATCCCCATGGGTATGTGGATCCTCATGGAGATCTCCATTCCTCGTAATTAAATCAAAATTTTGCCAAATTATACCGTCAAAAAAATATAATGTCACATATATTACTAGTGTTTTTTCCCTCAACACTCAATTTTATCAATATCCAGGTTTATAATAAAAGTAATTATAATTAAACAGTGTCAAGATGTATGTACATAATAAAAAGACTAAAACATGTAATTTTACAAAATGATGAATTTGAAGGAAAAATAATCTGTTGTCACGGACTTCTTATACCATTTTCCTGTCCCCCTATAAATTTTTGACATGTGTAAAAAAGATTCTACAACGGGTTGATTCGGGGACTATTTAGGGTATAACAAAAAAACATTAAAAAAAAAATTCACATGTCAAAAATTTATAGGGAGACAGAAAAATGGAATAGAAAGTCCGAGAGAGCAGATTTTCTTCCAATTTGAAGGACCATTGCTACTGCTGTAATAAGATTTCTGGGAGTAGTAAGCTCTTGTCTAAATTTATATTTCCATTTCAAGAAAGATATTATCTATAAGGAATTATTATCATCGTTAGTTGGACTGGACTGGATTTAAGTCCATCCAACTTAATATTTAGTTTTTCAGTTAAAGCCAGTTTGGTTTACTGCTTGCAATTATCATTTCTTTATTTATTATTGTTGTTATAATAATCATTAAAAGCGTTTGTTTCGTTTGTTTCGAATTGGGGTTGAGATGAGATAAAATTGGTAAAGAAAGATTAGTTGAGCTCATTTGTTTCAAAACAGTGGAAACTAGAAATAGAAATTAACCTTTGTTATGGAATATTTTGTAATTGAAAAAGTATAGTTGTTATTTGTTTGAAAAAAAATATTTAATCAAATAAAATGATCCTTAGACCCGTTTCTTTCACGAAAACCATTCTGTAGAAAAATATTGTTTGTCCGACCACCCAACCACATGCCCACCATTTATCACCGACCACCATCTTACCTATCGGCCGACCACCCAACCATTTGTCGGCCACATCGAGAGTTGAACACCGTCCACAATGGCCCAAATTTCTTGAGGCCCACTAAGTTTCGAGTGATCTCTCGCCATTATCCGCTGAGAAGGCAGCATCCATATAAAGCGGGAGCTTCCCATTTAGGAAAAATGGTTTATATTCTTATTTCTTAAATCGTAATTCTTATCGACTTATTTATACGGATGTATGTAAAAAAAATTAATTAATGTATATAGTTTACAACAAAAATTAATGTATTACGAAATAAGAAAAATAAAAAATAGGATAGCTAATATAAAAAAGATGAATTACTATTTATAACGTTAAGGGTAAACTTCTGAAATGAATCAATGTGTACCAAAAAAAACAAAAAAGAAATGCAAGCACGACAATTTGCTTCCGGAAACTACAAAGACAAAACCAGATATAAAAGTCCAAACTTCATTTATATCATAATTAGCCGTGGCTTCTGCAATCCAATACCAAGTGATCAACAAAGCCGAAACCTCAGCCGGAAGCCTCCATTTTGCAGACGAAATCGGAGTCGTACTCCGCAGGCAAACACTAGCAAACGCCACAGGTTTCACATGGAAACTCTTGGAATTACACAACGCAACACGGAGAAAAAATCTGACAGCAATCAGCCTGAACATTGAAGTATATGGAGTTGTATACACTGAAGAGAATGAGATTTACATAAGCACAAACTACATGGAAAATGATTCCAAAGACTTTGAAGAGTGAAGTTTCCAGGATACTTGATCACAAAAGTGTACATTTATGGCAATGGGACGGGCAAGGGAGAACCCCGGAAGGGTTGATAGAAGGCGTTGCTGCTTTTGTGAGGTTAAAGGCCGATTATGCACTGAATCAATGGCCGAAACCCGGGGATGGTGAGAAGTGGGATCAAGGGTATGGTGTTATAGCAAGATTTTTGGACTTCTGTAATTGTGAGGTGGGTTTGTAGCTGAGATTAATCAGAAAATGATTACTTTGTTGAGCTTCTAGGCAAGCCGGTTGAGCTACTTTGGAGTGAATACAAAACGCTGTATGCACAATAATGGACGTCACATTGATTGAACTCTGTGAGCTCTAATCTCTTGTTGTTGTTTAGTCAGTTTGTAGTAGAGGGGTCAACTGATAACTGATTGGTCATAATCTATAACCTACTTGGGGAGATGTGAAAAGGTTCACTTCTATCGTTAAAAGTAGGTGATCGGTTTTTTGCATCTTTTTTTCTGGTAGTGTGTGACAACTTATCGTGTTATAGATAAACCGATGTTATTGCAGTCGTATCTCCTTATCCTTTCGTATCTATTCATGTCATACGTTTTCTCTCTATAAGGTTGGCGCTGGGGCAGGAACGGAAATAAATATATTATATGCAAACACTTCATACAACCATGAGGCTCAGAAAAATAGGACATTACGAAAAACAGACGATATCAACTAAGTAAAACAAGAACATTGCATTGAAAAAACGAAAAACGTGAAGCATAGATTACCGTCTCATATCATGATCAGAAATTGTAGGCTTATTTCTAACACGCTGTGAAGTAGTATTGCAATTAAAACAATCTCTCTCAAGTCTGGATTTGGCGAAACATATATAGAACCCAAATAGTAGGGACAAATCACGCCAACTTTTACATAACCGTCACAAAACTTCCTTTTGTCTCAAGAAAACAATTTATCTTTACGTTCTACACCATAAAGTCACTTTGAGCATTTTCGGCTAAACTCCCGCACAAGACTCTTAGTAGGATGCTTAATCAAATTAGCTTTTCCATGTAAGCAACACGTGTATCCATCTAATATCACGTGCCACTCCCTCTCCCCTAACATCCTTACCTTCACTCGACCTTAATTACCTATTGAAAAAGCTGGAGTGACAAGGTTTTTGAAAAGTAAAGAAAATGGATCTGAGATAGAGCCTTATATAGCAAAACCAAATTGCTAAGCGTCCTAGTCAGCATCTCCACTGAGAGTTCAGCCTGGAAATGATGGAAGTGACTTCGTTGGTGCAAAATGCAAAGATGAAATAATTCATCGAGACAGTAATAAACTTGTATGATCATATTGGGATATTGCCTAAACTAGAGTGACTTCTGGTGAGACCAACCGTCAACAGCTGTGGCAAAACATAAAAGTTAACCATAAGTTCGTCATGATTCTGTTTTCCGGATGGCTGAGACAACTTCACCAATGGTCTCGAATTTTCGCCTTTCCTTGAGAAGTAGTTTCGCAAACCGAAGTGCTTGCTGCTCACATTTAGCCCGTTGGCTAGCATCTTCAATTGATTCAAAATCTTCAACATGAGCTACCCCCACAATTCTCCTTTCAATTGAGAAAATAAAAAATAAATCAATATCAGGTCTCCCAACAAATAAAAGAAACTGCATATTTAAACCACTGATGAATACCTAGAAAAATGAAAACTCCTTTTTAATAGCATTTTCACAATTCATGTCTATTTCCGATTCCTAGCTATCTTTTGAAGACAGGATTTGATATAACGTTTCTCGGTGTTCATTCTGTTTTAGTTGCCACACGACATAGCTTGGAACAAATATTAAACTGCACAAGACAATGAGACTTGCCCTATTACCTAATCATTTTCGCCGCACCAAACCCAAGGGTGTCGTGGAGCAAATCTTTGATATAAGCTCTCTGTACAAGCTGTTGAAGGTCGAAGTTATTATAAATTTGTGCAAGATATGCTTCTCCAGGTCCATCCTTGTGCTCATCCCAAAGCCCTACGAACTTTTTGTCGAAAAAGTTCCATGTATCTTCAATTATCCTCAAAATCCATTCTTTATACGACTGCATTACATTAAAACAAATTATCCATCAAGGTGTAAATAATAAAACAGATATCCCATAAAACTGAAAATAATTACTGACATTTTAAGTTTTCAATTCTATAAATGTTGAAATTGTTAAACAGTAAAAGTAGAAGATGAAACACTAAAGTGATCAATTAGCCCCCTAAACTTATTTAAAGTGATTTTTTGGCCTAAGAAATTCGCTTAAGGTGATACGTGCTTCAACTAGTCCAAAATTTCAACTTTGGGCTACGGCCTAGGACTTCAAAGGTTATTCATGTAAATTTAAGCAAGTTGAAGAAGCTAATCGGATAATTTGGGTTTGGCCACGTACTGAGGCCATAATTCAGTACGCCAAATAAAAGAACAGAAACGCATAAACATACTTTACGGTCATTTGATGAATCAGCATGGCCATCTTGAGCATAGTAAGCCAAAATCAAGTTTCCGATGAAAGCTCCGATATCAAAACCCATTGGACCATAAAATGCAAATTCTGGATCAATAACTTGAGTTGAATCAGGAGTAACCATCACTGACCCCGTATGGAGATCTCCGTGTATTAAAGCTTGTGCCTTTTCACAAAACCTGCAAAGAAGCAACTCAATGAGTTGATGAAGAAATTGAAATATGGCAGATTAAATCAGCTACATAGATAAAACCAATACTTGGATTTCAAACCAGCAACTTCAAGTTTCAAAATGTTATCCTCACGGACTGCCTCGGCATCAAGATCCAGGTAAGGAGAAGTCCAACGGTTATATTGAGACACTTTGTACGGGTCAGAGAAAACAACCTGCTCAGTTAGCCTACATAGCTCCACGTTCCCACAGTAGTCGGCCACTGCATAGAGTATTTTCAAAAGAAGTATATTAATGGCTAATAAGTAAAACAAACAAGCACAGATGATTATGGTTTGTTTGACCAGATTGAGAGGTGGCATTCGTGTAAGTGAGTCGTATTCATGTTGTATCAAATGAGTGGCACTATTTTAGTCCAAAACATTTCGTGTCAAAAGTTTTAGGTGCCAATTTTCGTGTCAACCAAAAGTTAGTAACCAATTATCTGCTTAATCAAACCCCACAAAGTACAAACTAAATTTGTATTGGTGAGTTTGTGGGTTCGTGTAATGTTATCTGGTCATGTAAACAATTGCCACCACTAGCTTTAGGTAAGTATGGAATCCAAATCCTTAAATAATTATATATACAACAAACTTTTATTAGAAAAGCAACCATTTAAAAAGTGTTTGTCCAACCTCAATCGAACTGACCAATCGTATCTAATAGCCAAAAAGAGAGGGCTAGAAATACTTACCAGCACGTTTATGCTCAGTGGTTGTAAGATACAGAAGGGATGTGTAGAAAAGAGTCTTTGCCATATAATCAGACATATGTTCTGCTAGATGAGGATACAGAGTTCCACCAATTAGCCCTTTTCTCAGAATATGATGTGGCGGCTCCAGGTATTTCATACCTATCAAAGACATTTTCCGATCAAAGTGATACACTTCAGGTACATGTTCAGGCGACAATCTACCATGTTCTTTTAGTGTCAAAGCCTCAAAGTATGCTCTTTCCTTAGTCATAGGCCAAGATTCTCCGATACAACGTATGTAAGGAAGTGCCTACACTTTCAATACAACAAAATCAAACCACAGCTACACCAATTTATCCAGGTTAATTACATTCAATGTCCTCCAGCAATAAAAAATACAACAGATACACTATAAATCTTGAATTCTTAACGAGAAAGCTACCGCGGTTTAACTTTGATATGCTTCTTTATTCTCAGAAACCAACAAACACATTCAACAAAGGTTCCCATGTGGATTACATATCATTAAAATTTTGCCACATGGAAATTTTCGTATAAAAAACAATACTACGGCGAAAAGTAACAAATATATGAGAAATTTTGCAATACTCTCAGATTACATACTCTATTAGTTAGAGAGAGATGTATTTTTTCACTATACCCAAAAACCCCTATCATTAACCCATTTGTACATGTATTTTCACAGACGGTAATCCGAGAGTATTCTAACTTTTCTCCTATATATATCACCCACCTGCCAGCAACAGAGAATAACTAACAAACACTCTTAACCCTTAAGATTTACACATTTTATTTTTTCATTTCTGAGAATTGAACAATAATGAACGTAAACAACCCAATGTTTCAATATTACAAGGCTATGTTGCCCAAACACGGATATGATGTCGGACACAGCAAACGTTATTTCCAAAATATTACCTTCATAAACTAGCCTTAAAATGGAAACAGACACGAACATAGATGTTTTGGACACGGATACTGGTACGCTAATAAGGACAAGTGTATGTGTAACATATTTACAGAGTTTAACCAAATAAGCACAGTATAGCTTTAATTGTTCAAAAGATTTTTCATTTCTCAACAACTGGAGAAACCCAGATCCCAATTAGTAATCACATTATTAACATGATCAGATATCAATATATAAACCATAACTGAGTCTTAACTATTAGCTCGGGCTTTTAGTTCAATCGGTTAAGTAACATAGTATCAGAGAGGAGTGTATCAGAGATTAATATATAAACCATAACTAAGCCATAACTATCAGCTCGAGCTTGTAGTTCAATCGGTTAAGTAACAGTAAAATGACAGTTGTTACCGAATGAAATAAAATAATCTATATGGGCTAATAGGAAGCCACCTTCCTTGCCACTTCTTAATTTTCTCAGCAACCAAACACAAACTCAACATCTTTACAACATAAAACTAGAAAAAAAATCCGAAAATATACCTGCTTGATGACGAAAGAACCCTGAGAAGCAACAACAATGTAAACAAAATTAAGATTGCCATCCCCAACTTCTTTGATCTTCAAATCATCGAAGCTATCCCCAATCTTACTCGATAAGGCAGGAGTAGCCTTTATATACTCTATCAGAGACTTCTCGTCCAGCGCCCTGAACTCCGGGAACGCCATGCTGATCGGCGGCGGCGACGGTGACGGCGGAAAGCGGGAGGAGGTGGAGTTCTTTTGAGGAGAGATAGCGATGAATCGAGTGAGGAAGTGACTAAAATGGAGCGAAAGGGATGACTCATGCTGCTGGACCTGTTGACTAGACGAGAATCTAGGGCTGCTGCCTGGTTCATTGAATCTATCCGAATATTATATTTGTTCCACCAGACTAATACATTTGTTCCACTAGATTACTACATTTTTTTACACTCTCAGATTGCATTCTAATAAATGTAGTAGTCTGAACAACCGAGTATCCAATTTGGAACAACCATAAAAAAATAAAAATTCTCTATAAATAACAACAATGGATCTCAAAATGATCGCCTAATTAATACAAGTTCACTGGTATAATTTTTTTTGAAAAATGAGTTCGGAAAGAGCGGAAAAATGCATTTCTAATAAAATAATTAAAACTCTTTTTCTCTCCAGAGGTGACATCAGAGCTGACATCACCTCCTTTCTCTTTCCTCCAATTCCACGAATGAGAGGTTTCTTTTAATTACAAGTTTGCAACCTCCCCTTGTTTCACCATAAAAACTAGTCACATCTTAAGCGTTTGTCTCATTTGAACTTGACTCAAGTTGCATTTATAGTTTATAGTTTACTTCGTTATTGGAAATTAATAAAAAATAGAAAATAGAAATAAATAAAAAGCGACAAAAGAGAGATTAAAATAATAAAATTTGAGTTTTTGATTTGGTACATGTAATTTGTTTAAGTGGAGTAGTGGAGATGATGGATTAGTTTGTTGAAAATTCACTTTCCCTTAATTTATTTATTTTTCTACTAAACTTATTACGGATCAAATCTCATGAAGATACGTGGAGAAAATTATATATTTAGAAACTACACATTTCCATCTTTTTAACATTATTCACGGAGTTTTAATGGGCAGAGTGAGCGTCGAACGAAGATTTTTCAAAGATGACGAAGGAAGCACAAAATGTTAATTGCAGGAGTTTTTTATCCATACAAGTTGATGACTATGTCTCAAGTATAACTCTCATCTTGTAATATGATAGGCACTATTGCTACAAGAATAAAGTGTTATTTGTAATAGTTAAGCAATAATATAAAGTTATTTGTTATGTTTAGATACGTATAAGAAAAAATTTGTAACATTTAAAAGTGTAGAGAGATCATTAAAGTGTTTTGGCAAGTTAAAGGGGCTACATATATATTAAAGCAATAAATAACAGATTTAGTTCGTTAAAATTTTGATACACATATAAAATTTATCCCAATTGGAAACATAATGGTAATTTTGCATAAATTTATACATTAAGCGAAAATTTGCACTTTCTCAAAAATATTAGAGACAAATTTAATCTCATGACAATTGTACACCTACCAAAGCAAGTCCAATAGGGGAATATTTGAAATATATTGTTAAAATATCACCGTTAGAATATGTCGATCACAATTATTATATATATTTTAAAATAATGTTATAATTTTTATAATAAGATAACGAAATAGAAAATATGGTTGGAGAGCACATATGAAAATTGACACCTATAAATTTCGAAAGATAATTTTAATAGTAATTTTCATTTTAAATAGTGAGATATGGAGAAAAGTTGGAGGTCTTTTATTTGTTTTCTTTAACAAGAAAAGTTGTTATGTTTCATATCACCCATCAATGTTAAATACATTCACGGGGCTATTGGTGTTGTCATTCGCAATGAAGAAGGGAAAGTAGTCACGGTTTTGCTGCTCCTCTTGCTTCGACAGTTTTAGTTGAGGTTATTATGGTGTGTCCTAGTTTTATAGACATTGGTTCTGATATGATTGTACCATACATCAGACTTCTGATTCATGCATATTATTAAAGACACTAATCTATTGCGTATATATATCTTGTGTATATATTATGAGTAGAGAATCCATAGATTGATATTCAAAAAATGTCTCAGGTTTGTCCTAATCGTGGGAACGAATAGTGGTACAATAGACATGTGTGTTTGACAGTTGTATGGTAGTTAATATTACAAGCCATAGTACTAGGTTGGTCAGCTGTTTAAACACAGGTACGTGTGGAGACACACGGGACTGGACTGATCCGCTACAAGAAAGTCACATGGTTGACATGTCATAGAGCTTTGTTGTGTATGACTCTAGTGTCTTATGACTTGAGCTCATTATCATATTGGTATGGAATCTGGTTCACTTTGATATGCTACTAATGGGTCTGTAACAGAATGCTAAATACGAGCATGTTAGGTGGATTAGTGAACATATTAATATGGATAAGAGAATGATAGGACTACCACTCGTCTTATGATGAGATGATATCACCGATCACTTGATAAGTGATACTCATAAGTGTATGGCCATACCCGAATAAGTTTGTACAGTTTAATCTGAATGATTAGTTTACTTTAGAATCAAGAAACATATGAACAACAGATAGGATTACAGTCACCATGTCTCTAGTTCATACTCTAGCTATCAATTGGTAAAAGATACGTAGAGACCACTGGGTTTTCACTTTCTATCGGATGGCTGAACATCTGTTTCATGTTGGGACTGTAATGGTTTGCTAGAATCCGCTTACAGTCGTTGAGACCCGGGCTCACGACCACATGGAAACAGACCCAACGGATCGTGCACTTAGAACTACTAAACCTGGATTCGAGAACGTGGTGCTTTGGAGAGAATGGATTGATAATTAGTTAACGTGAATTGTCAAGGTAATTGATCAATCCCCAAATGGATTTTTAATATGTAACTAATTAGTTACATACAGTTGATTAATTAATTCATTGAATTAGATTAATTAATTTGTACAATAATTAAATGAATGAAATATTAATCTAATTATATTGTTCGTAAAATTACTTCTAATCTAATCACCTAATTGCATATATGTTATTCTTTAGGAATTAACTTATGTGAACTAGAACCTGCATGGATTAGAAATGTAACTAACCAAATAACCGATACATATAAATAATTTATGTTGAGAACATAAAATCCTAACCCTATGGCAATGAGATTCGGCCAAGAGGACCAAATGGGGCAATTGAATTCTTCTTCCTCACACACCAAACCTCGACTAGCATCGGTCCTTGTTCGAGAGTAGTTCGTGCACGTGATGATGGAGATTCTACACTTGTGGAATTCGACTCGGTCGTCTCTAGAATGAGACCTATATGTAAGATTGTAATGCTTTAAATCACAACAAAAGATTTTATTGTTCTTAATTTATCTGAAACAAACCGCGATTCCATGTTTAGGATTTCGATTAAGCAATTCTGCTGCGCTTTTAAATCGATTTTCGATGATAAATTCCTACAGTTGCGGCCATCCTTCTTGGGCTCGAGACGGCATGGAATGGTGGTTAGTCTAAAATTGTGATTGAAACAAATATTTTGGGCATTGCGGATGCTCTTAATGATGTTGGGGGTTATTGATTTTGTTGTTGCGATTTTCTTGGATGATGTTCGGCATTGGAGATCCTTGTTTGGAGATTCAAAAGTATGTATTGTTCGAAGAATCGCGAATCAAGCTGCTCACTGGGATCGCTCTTTTCAAGGCTTGTTCCTCTCTATTTCATTTGTGTTCCAGTTTTTTTTCTAGCTTCATATTAGTTGATAAATGTTTTCCTGTTGGTGTGTAACGAAGCAGGTCTTTTGTCTATAAAAAAGAGGCTGAATATATCAACAGTCGCTTGGACTTGTCCATTTTTTCAATTAGCCCCTTCAACTTAAGGATGACCTATTAGCCACATGAACGTGAAAAATGTTTCCACTTGGCCCCTCAACTCATCAAATGTGACTCATTTTGCCCCTATATGCTGACATGCCATAATATAAGTAGTAATAAAAACATTCATTCCACATCAACACATAAGGGGCCAAATGGTTCGCATTTGACAAGTTGAGGAGGTCAAGTGAAAAGTTTACAAGTCGAGGAGACCAAAAAGAATGAAATTACAAATCCAAATGACTAATAGATTATCCCTTAAGATAAAAGGGCTAAGTGAAAAGATGAACAAAAACATGGGCTTGAAATGTGTTAAGCAACAAAAAAACTCCATGATTAATACGAGGGACGAATTCATGATTTCTAATCAGTGGGGGCAAATTGTACATGTAGTGTAAAATTATTCAAAAACCACGAAATACTTAATGTTTTGCCATGAAGTATTTGGTTTTTGTTAAAAAAAAAAGTATTTGATTTTTAAAAAAATATAAACTTCGTATCAATTGATATTAGAATCATATTAGAATAATTCTAAAGACAAAAATATAAAAATAACACGGAACTAATATCATTTGTCCACCATTTTAAATAAATTTGAATGAAAAAATTCATACCCAACTCCTTCTCATAACATAAGATTCCAAATTACAACATCAAAAAGAGAGAGGATAAGAAAAACAAACAATGATTCAAGTAAAGTCATACCATCGAAATTTCAAGTATTTGTACCGTATATATAGTATCAAACCTTGAATTAACATCAAAAGTTATTACTCCTTCATCTATAACCACGTAATCTTTTTATGATACAATCAAATAAGGCTCAAACTACTGTAAAAAAAATAAAAAATAAGGCTCAAATTATATTGTTTATTCAAATTAACATACCTAGGTTTTTTAAAAAATAAATTAAAATCTATAAACCATTGGCAGAAAACTATAGAGCTCAAAAGCTAAAATCTTAGAAGCCAATAAGAAATTAGTAAATAAAAAAAAATAAATTAGAAAATAATATCAGGAAAGTGCCACAAGAATGTAAAGTTATTGGACTTGTAAATGAGATGAAAAATTTCCCTCTAAAATTAGGCTCATTTTACCATCTTAATAATTAAGTGCAGTGCTTTTCAAAAAATAAAATAATAAGTGCAAGCGAAATGGGTTTCTTTTTGGCAGTGGGCCTAGAAGCTGAGCAAGCATTGGTCTTTTAGTAAAGTGACGTCGTTCTAATTAATGATACGGTGTCATTTTATAAAATCAAATAAAAGAAACCTAAGTTTGCAGTCGGCAATGGAGGGGGCACAATTTCACTAGCTCAAAATTCTTACATGAAGTTCTTAAAAATTACAAAACTCAGTGGAGGCACGTGCCCCCAGTGCCCCCACTGTAGATTCGTCCCTGATTAATACTATAAAAAATAATACTTTATGTTTAGCAATTTATACCCATCAACTCATTAATCTTATGATGTAAAGTTGAATGTTTTCTTAGTATTTTATTTCTACATTTTTTATTTCTACATCTTTATCATTTATAAATTTATTATATATAGGATCATTAATTATAGTCTCTCAATTATTCTTCAAAAAAGAAATTATAATTCTCAATTGGAATTACTATAAAATTCCATTAAAAAAAGGAATTATTTTTTATAAGAAAATGTTTCAAATTGCAGCATATTAAAAAGAAACGGCTTAAAATATCAATTATTTCAACTTAAGGAAAAAAGAGTCAATAGCTATAAAAGAAGATTCGTAGCAGTGGAATCAACTTTAAGCACTCAAAGTTTTAATATTTTAAGAAATCGGCCATAATGGAAAGAAATCAAGAATTCTACATTATGGGGCTAATAATATCGGATAAATTAAGGTTACAAGATAATGATTATTTTATTTTATTTTTGAAAAGACAAGATAATGATTTAATTGATAAGTTTTACTAATAATTTCAAAATTTATAATGGGTCCTGTAAAAGAAAAATAAAAATAAATTTATAATGGATCATGAATGATGAGATATGAATAAAGAAGATCTCTAATTTGATTTGATGATAAAAAAGAAAGTTAGAGTTATGATTTTGAGTGTTTGACAAACGTTGTTTTTAGGTGGAAAGTCTAATTTTAGAATTCAGAAAAACAATGTCAAATTCTCTGTTAATAAGTTATAATAGATTAATC
This sequence comes from Euphorbia peplus, assembly GCA_028411795.1. Classification (NCBI taxonomy): domain Eukaryota; kingdom Viridiplantae; phylum Streptophyta; class Magnoliopsida; order Malpighiales; family Euphorbiaceae; genus Euphorbia; species Euphorbia peplus. The sequence continues at coordinate 2,110,430 of CP110837.1, read as the reverse complement.
AATTTTCCTTTTTTTTTTAATGAATTTCTTTAAAATGATATGTTAATTTTCCAAATTTGCTTACACTAGTCATAATTTATCAAAATCTTTTCTTATCTGACGTTTAAACTTTTTTTTTTAAAAAAAAATTCTGACATATGAACTTAAAAAGTTAATTATACTATTTTAAGTGAATTTAGAGAGTTAACAAACTACTCTATAAATTTAAAAAACTTATTCACTTTATTTGCCAACTGCATAGCACTTCTAGCATATTAAACCGTTCGAAAAATAGGTACGGAAAAAATTGGATAATTGTTTGATAAATTATGTCCTAATATTCAACTTAAAATCATAAGTTAGATATTCTAACTTGTGATGAATGAATTTTAAAGTTTAACTACATAACTTAATTGGTCGAAAGTTTGTACTTAACGAATGAATTTAAAGTAAAAAATATAGATTCACTAATTTTAAATTCATTATTAATTCTCTTTTAAAATTGTCAAACATCATAAATATTATGTCGTTTTGATTTTGACTTTTCATTCTTCAAAAGAACATATTTTATCTTAAAAATCATACTGAAGGTCAAGATTAAAAGATATGACTTTTTTTATTTAACTACGATTATGATATGATACGATCCTTTCCACATTTATTAAAATGTGAAGTTCAAAAACATTTTTATGTCGTGTATCATGTTTTCCAAATTCTATACAACTACATAATTACCTTTCCGTCCTTTTCTATTTTTTCTCAATAGATGTTTTAGTTATCTTTCCAAGGATTTACCTTTTTCTGCAAAACCTTTCTTATTTTTCTGAATAATAAAGCCTAATTATTCAGTGGTTGAATTATCATTATTCTCCTTTTCATATTTTAACAACTTGACAATAATTGGATTCCCTGTAAAAAATTAGTTATAACTACATATCAAAAATAATACATGCATAAGCTTTCTTATAGAGTGATTAATGAAATTTCTCATAAAGTGATTAATGAGTTGTTAAAATTTCACCCATTTACAAATTTTATTTTCGTGAAATTAATGACAGTTTAAGTGATTAAAGTCATCGTATGCAATTTTTTATAATAAAATGGAAATGATTAAAGACTCTGTTATCAATAAAAGAAGTTGGAATATATAGATTGCTTGATAGCTTGCTTTTACTTAAAAATATATTTTGAAGTAAAATGAAAGACTTTAAAGAGATGTGCCAATGCTTTTGCCACAAAAATTCGAGATGTAGATTAATTGTACCTTTCTAGAAAATTCCTAATTTAAACCCAAATTGCAAGATGCGAATTACATGATCACTTAGCATCACGTGAAAAAGATTAGGTAAAGCAAAAGGAAAATGTGGTTTGTGATCGTTTTGGCGCTTTTAGTAAGTGTATGGTTGTGTTAGAGAATATGCAGTGTTAGCTTAATGGTTAAATACTCTACTTATAGTTAGAGAGGTTATAAGCTCAAATCACACCGCGAACAAGAGGGTTTTCTTTTGTAATTTAAATGTAAGTGCAATTGCACAATTTTGATTTTTTTTAAAAAAAATATGTACTTTTAATTAACTTATAAATAAAAGGCGTGTAAGAAATAAAACGCCTTTAGAATTCCTATAGGTTCTAGTTATCAGAACGATACCAAGCTAAAGAAAAATTGATAAATAAATAAAATAAATTTGGTAACTTGTATTGGATGGATTTGAAGAAAATTACAATTCAATATACTTCAGTCTAGTTCAGTTCAGTAAATACATTTCAGTTTAGTTCGTTCAATAGAATTAAATTCAATGCAATTTAATTATGTTTAGTAAATTTCAGTCATAAAAACACGACCATATTCTCTAACTTACCAAGATGTAGCTAATAATAGTTAAGTTTTACAGATCAAAATTTTGTTATTATCTACTCGATTGACTTAATACAAGCAATCAAATCAAATCTTTAACTACAACAAACTAAAAAGTCGAAGATTGTTAAGATTCTCACCTTCTCCAATAATGAAATAATTTTCCCGTCTAACCCTACAACCTTGAAACAATAACTTTATCGATTCAGAAATCATACTCTAACAAAGTTTCAACCACATAAAAATTATCCATCTCATTGACATCTCTAATTTAAACATCATTTTTCTATTTTCAATAAATTATTAAACGGATTAAATGAAAAACAAACAATTTGAGTCACGTTGAATTATTAAAAAAGATGTTTTTGGTATCCATTATTAACTTCCTTTTCATTTTTCCTACCTGTGTAAAACGGCCATGAACAAATTCAACTCCACCTATGGACAACTAACTATATTAACCGCTCTTCCAACTACTTTCCACCATTGCTGCACTGACAAAAAAACCTCCTCATCTCCTTCCTCCGCCGTCCTCCGCCACCGGCGACGGTGCTCCGCCGTAGCCACAACCCTGAAATTTCAACAATCGAGTCCAAAATTGACTGAATGGAGATGAGAACGCCGCTAATTTCTGCAACAATCGTTTCTCTATCGATTTTAATACTCGCCGGAAGTTTTGCCTCCGTGGAAGCAGTCCGGGAGGACTTGTGTGGTCAGCTCATCGTTCCGGCGGGTTATCCTTGCGAAGAGTACACAGTATGATGATTCTCTCTGTGATTCTTTGCTTTCGTAGTTAATATTTCGTTTTTTGAGCTGATTTGAAAGCATAATCTCGAATTTTATTGTTATTGATTGTTTAATTTTGATGTGATTCGGTAATTTATGGCTTGATGTATGTGAAATTGCTTGAAATTTCGATGTTTGAATTGTGTAGATGAAGTTTGGAATGTATTGTTGCTTTTTGTCTCGTTAAGTGGAACGGTTTCTGTAGAATTTGAGATTCAACATCGTCTGTGATTCTTTATTTGCTCGGTGCAATGTGTGTTTTGAGTTGTCGAGTAGCTAATTGGAAAGCAGAATCTCTCTACAATCTCGTATTTTACTATTATCGATTGTTTAATTTGATGCAAATTGATAGTTTATGGCTTGATGTATGTGAAGTTGCTTTAGATTTCGAGTTTATCGTTGTGGAGATGGAATTTGAAGTGTATTGTTGCTTTTTGTCTCGGTAAGTGGAACAATTTATGTAGAATTTGCGGCTCAACAGCCTCTGTGATTCTTTATTTGCTCGGTGCAATGCGTATTTTGAGTTGTCGAGCAGCTAATTTGGAAGCAGAATCTCTCTATAATCTTGAATTTTGTTATTGTCGATTGTTTAATTTGATGTGACTCGGTAATTTATTGTCCGGATGAAGTTTGAAGTGTATTATTGCTTTTTGTCTCATTAAGTGGAACAATTTCTGTAGGATTTGTGACTCCACAGTATATTATTTGCATAGTTAATTTCTTGGTGTAATGCGTATTTTGAGTTGTCGATCAGCTGATTTGGAAGCAGAATCTCTCTACAATCTCCGGTTTATGTGTTTGATTTGAAATCTTAATCTCTCAAAGAGACCATTAGCTAGTCCCTGATCCTTCGGCGTACTGAATTTTATGAGTATCGATTGTTTAATTTGACGTGGCTCAACTATTTATGGCTTGATTTATGTGAAATTGCTTGGAATTTCTAGGTTCTCTATGTCGGGATGAAGTTTGAAGTGTATTATTTCTTTTTGTCTTGGTCAGTGGAACAATGGCTGTAGAATTAGCAAGTCAACAATTCATGGCTTGATATATGTGATATTGTTTAAATTTCTCTTTCTCTGGATGAAGTTTGAAGTGTATTATTGCTTTTTATATCAGTCAGCGGAAAGAAATTTTGTAGAATTTGGGAATTAGCTTAATTTTGTTTTCGTTGGTGGTTTTAGGCTAGCTGATTGATCCTTTATTTTCTTTTCCTTTTTTCTTTCAGGTGCAAACGCAGGATGGTTATCTACCAGCTCTTCATCGTGTGTCATCCCGTAATGGGGGTTTAAGGCTGCAACGTGGCCCGCCTGTTCTGCTTCTGCATGGTCTCTTTATGGTGAAATTCTATGCTTAATTATATTTAATTCTTATCATCCACTAACACAGTCCTGTATAAAATTCAAAGTCTAGTAAGAAATAAGGTTGCCTAACTTAAGAAATGCATACAGGCGGGTGATGCATGGTTTTTGGGTAGTCCGGAGCAGTCTTTGGGCTTCCTTCTTGCAGATCAGGGTTTTGATGTATGGGCTGGAAGTGTGCGTGGGACATTTTTGTGCCATGGGCATGTGTCGTTGTCAGAGAAGGATAAGGTAGATAAAGTCTATAAATTAGGCTTCTTCACTTCAGTTATGCTGTGTTGTTTGTGATTCAACCAGCCTGTAAAAACATCCATTTCTCTGTTCGCCTGCGTGTTATTTTTTCATACTATGGTTATCAAACAGAATCCTGTTTTATTCAGGAATTTTGGAACTTTAGCTGGGAGGATTTCGCACTGTATGATCAATCTGCAATGATAAGTCACATATATTCAACAACAAACTCCAAAGTTTTTGTTGTTGGACATTCACAGGTATAGATCATGTCAGTTATATCTTAACAAGGGTCAATATTTTTCCTTTTTGTCATGTGCAGTTATTGACTTCAATTACAGGGGACAATCATGTCTTGGGCAGCTTTCACACAGCCAAACATAGTGGGAATGGTCGAAGCTGCTGCTCTTCTAAGTCCGATATCATACCTGAAACATATTACTGCTCCACTTCCAGTTGGAATGGTCGCAATGCATCTTGATCAGGTAAGTTTTGTTATTGTTTCCATTTCTCTTCATGATGACACAGTGACCATACTATTTCATTCTGACAGATTATTCTGGGAATGGGAATACATGAAATCGACTTTAAAAGGTTTTATTATGCCTCTCGCTTCCCTCTCATATTATGTTCTTCAGACTTCTGTCTCAAGTAGTCATAGTATTATTGTTATGCTCATTTTATGTTTTATCGAATTTGTGCAGGCAACCCTTAATTGACCTTATTGATTTTGTTTGTGGAACTCGTATAGAGTGCGCTAACCTACTGGCCGCCATAACAGGTCCTTTCTCTTTCCACAAGATTCAGTAATTTTTACTTGCCAAGAAAACTATTCTTTGACGAGCAAAGTATAATATATTTAACTGGATTTGGAAGATTGATGTGTTGTCTAATTCAAAGGCTCTATTGATATGAACTGGAAGTTTGAATGTTTTTTTTATCAGTTTCGGAACTGTGAATGGCGATCTTGATGAAACAGTGCCTCCTAAATATAGTGAAATTGCAAAATAGGATGTTGGAAGAAAACCTGCTGCATTGCTTTCTGAAGTTTCAGTATGTTACAGTTATGATGTTTTCTTACCAGAATCTGGTTGATTCCAAATTGGGTCTATGGAACAAAAACCTACTCTAAAATAATGGAGAATTGATTTGCCAAATCGTAGTTAGTATTTTAGAATTAGAATGAAATTTGAAAATATAATGTTACGGAGTTCAGTTTCAGCGGACATTTGCAAAGATCAGCCAATTTCAGGTGTTTGATGTCACCGACTTGAATTTGGATCAGTTTCCAGTCCCAATAGTCCGAATCATTGGCACCAAGACTAAGATGGCCCTATAATTATTCAAGATGGTCTTAGTGTAATAATTCAGATTACCCAGAAGTCCAATCAATATATGCATATCATATCATATCCTATGAAGTTGGTTTTTTTGAAATCTCTTGACTAGTTGTTCTTGGTGTTGTCTAATGCAAGTGTTCCTGATAGTTGGTCTGATCATTACTATGAGTTTTCTAACTCGTAATCACATTAGTATCCAATCCAGTTAATATTTTCCCATGTATTTTGTGGTAATTTTTGGTAGTGGTCATCAAGTTTCTGAACATGTTTTAGTTATCATTTTTTGCTGTTTCTGGGGGTTAAGAAGGCCAAATTTTTTCGGATTATTTTCAAACTTTGGTGCTTTAATATATTTTGCTATATGAAACTTGATGAACATTATAATTCGAATGTTGAATTTATTCTTCAACGGCTCTTTTCTTGGGCATAATGAGTTGGAGAAAGATCACACGTCTTCGCCATATTCTAGGAACAATTAGATCAGTGCCGAGGAATAAGTTTTGATGTCCATCTAAGTTAAAAATTTACATCCATTGCTGCATTTTTCTTTTGGATTTTACATACATATTGAGTGAAGACACTAATGCAATTGTTCTGAAATAAAAGATGTCAAAATTTACTTGTGTATTTCCGTTTTTAGAGACAATAGATTGATTGCAGGTACTGTTATGCCATATTTCGAACGCTCACTATCTATTCACTATCTTTCAATTCTAAAAAACAGTATATATTCAATACTGCAGGGCCGAATTGTTGCATGAACATGACCCATGTCGACTCTTTCTTCGACTACGAACCTCATCCGACTTCTACGAAAAACCTGCATCATCTTTTCCAGAGTGAGTCTATAAACCTTGTCTACATTTCCACTATTGTGTCAAATCAAACAAATAACTTCTGTTCTGCATTTCTCAAACAGTGATTCGCCGGGGAACATTCGCGCGCTACGACTACGGACTGATTAAGAACATAAGGAAGTACGGTCAGAACGATCCACCGGGATTTGATCTGAGTCTGATTCCGGAATCATTGCCATTATGGATGGCTTACGGAGGCAATGATGGATTAGCAGATATAACAGATGTGATGCGCACTGTAGCAGAGTTGCCATCCAATCCACGGTTGCTTTTCCTGGAAAACTATGGACATGTTGACTTCCTCTTGAGCACGACTGCGAAGGAGGATGTTTTCGACGATTTGATTGCATTTTTCAGGTCTGTCAGAAACAATACTAGTGGTACTAGCAGTAGTTTTTGAATTCACTGTGCTGTAATTTGTGTGAATAGTATTCCACTAAATTACAATATATGTAACATATATTGTATATTTGTTTGTTCCACTCTTTCAAATATGATTGTTTCCAATGAAGATTTGGCAAAGAAAAAAAAGGAAGAAGTCATGTAACTTTGGCTTGATTTGGCTTATGAAATTGAATACTTTTCAATGAAAATAAAAAGTATTTTTCATTGTCTAGTTTTAAGCTACGAAAATATGTTCAGTTTAAATATGATTCTATCAGTGTAAAAATGTCTCTTAACATTCCGGATAGACTCGGCTTAACAGGGTTTACAGCAAAATTATTTTTGTTGTCTAGTTGTAAACTATGGAAATATGATTCCATCGTCGACGATCCATGAGAAAGCTGGAAAAAGGTATGTCTTTACCTTCGCAGAGCCAATTCTGTTTCCCGGAAAACAAATTGGAAAGCTTTGCAGTGAGAGTATCTGCAAATGTGATCCCCTTTGTGCCAAGGGTGTTTGGCAATTAACATGAGAGAGGCCTCTTTAGTAGTATGAGTATAAATGGGTCGAATAATATAAACGGGCTACTCGAATGGGCCAAATTTATAATATGTTTTTTTAGCATTCACTTTTTACAATCATGAGATTTAAACCCATAACCTCACATTTCTTAGTGGAATGTAATAACCACCGAGCCATTGGGTGGCCAAATTTATAATTAACTCTTTGAAATATGCATTCTAAATGATTTGACACTTAAATATCAATTGAAAACAAATTAAAAATGACTGATATTGGACAAATAAAATTGACCTGTTGCCTATCATTTTGAGACGGAGGTACTGAAAGATATGCATTTTTTAACCAGATGAACATCTGCAATTTGTACAACTCAGCTATGCAAGTAAATAATGATAGAAAAAGATGATGATGATTATGATTTAATGATAAGAGATAACTAATTACAGGTATATTACAAAAATAGAAAAAGAAAATTACACTATTGAAAAACAATAAGGAAATTGGATATTTTTTTACTATATAGTTTGAAAGGAGTACCAAAAATGGAAAAACATAAGATTATTAGTCACATTAGTCCATAAAGTTAATGAGTATTAATGAAATACCATAAATATATAAAATTTGCAAATTTGAATATTATCATAATAAGCTGGACAAAAATAGGAAAACATGAATTGTAATCCGAGATTTGGATGACTGATTCAATCCTAAGAAAAGAGATCAAAATGCTTAAAATTTTCACATTTATCTCCGTTCTTATCATCTCTCTAACGGCCTCCCTTCAATTTTCCAACTCCCAAACTGATAATCCCGCCGGCCTTTCGCTGGGAGAAAACTTGTGCACTACTACGCTCATTGAACCCGCCGGCTACCCTTGCACACAACAAACTGTAATTCCTTTCTTTTAATCTTATATCTCCATTTGTGTGTTTGCATGGAAGCAATTTGTTTTAGTATAAAATGTATGTTGTTTAATGAAGTGTGAATATATTTTAATTACTAGGATTTGAATTATCCTTCATTGTTCAGTTAAAATGAGAATTGAGCGTATCGAATATACCCGTGACAGAAGTTTAATGGAGAAAAATGTGTTGATTCTTTTACAAAATTTTTCGATTAAAAGTATTAGCGATGAATATTCCGTCGTGAAATAAGAATGTGGTTGAAGTTACAGGTTTTCTCTGGTGCACCCATTAGAAATGAATATTTTTGCCGCTAATTGTGTCGATATGCCATATCCATTACGTTTTTGATTAGACTGGATGACACATTTAGCGACAAGGTACATTTTGGTGTGGGTTCTTTTTTGTTGAGAGAGCTTTTTGTAGGAAATGAGTTTGAGACCCATATTCTTCATCTGTCTTTGGTGGGAGTACAATTTAAACTATATTCGATAGTAGTCTTTTTTTCGCTCTTCACTATGTCGTGGTCGATAGGGCCTCTGTGACTTGTCTCTCTGCCTCCCTCAATATATATAATGTTGAAGATTATCTCTTCAATCGAATTTGTTTATAAATTTTGCTATATTTGTTTTCCAGGTTCAGACGAAGGATGGTTTTTTACTAAGTCTTCAACGTGTTTCATCATCCAATAATCGAACAGCTACTCGTACTCCTGTTTTACTTCTACATGGTCTTTTTGCGGTGATATTTCTATCTACTACACATATAAAAAAATTCAAGTATTCATGATAAGTATAGAAATAATAATAAATAGAAACTCAGAAAGGGAAAGAAAGTGTTGATTCATATGTACAAGAAAGTCATATCGCTACCCAAATAAGCAATTCACACAATCAGAGCCACATATAGCGTAAAGCAAATGTAGGGTGACTTAATATTGTGATGTAAGCCTCTAACCATGCTGAATTTAGGCATATAACTCAGCATCAACAGGATTATTTTCGTCTCAAAATGAAATGGTATTAGCGATACGGTCAATATCAAAGAATTTATATTGATTTTGTCCAGTGGCAAATTCAGTCTAATCAATTTTACGTCCGCGCTTAATTACTTTGACATAGTCTAGTCATTTTGGGATTTGAACTTTGCAATCTTCAAGAGACATAGCCGGAATCACTCTTGGTAGAAATGGTTCCAGTGGACGGTAGGGCTGAGGTCCCAAGCCCCCTTTGCCTCGGCTTCTGATTTTGTCTATTTTGATGACATGATAAAGGAATACTAACTAGATGATTATGTATACTTTTTGGACAATTTTACCATTTTCCACGTGCCATCGAAGCAAATGAAATCAAAAAAAGTTTCTCGAAATTACAACAAAAAATGTAGTTCTCGGGAATTTATATATAAAAGACCGATTCTTTCAAGGACCCCATTGAAATGAAGACGTGCTTTTAAAAGGTAGGAGGGTGAACTAAAACCCAAATATCATTTTGTTTTCCTCCTACCTCCACATTTAGAATACGTGTCGTCTTTGATCCCGTCCTCTATTTACCATCATCCTTTTTTTTACAACAAACTTTTTTATTGAATAGGCAGGTGATATATGGTTCTTGAATCTTAAAGAGGATTCTTTAGGGTTCATACTTGCAGATCAGGGCTTTGATGTTTGGGTTGCAAATTTCAGAGGGACAGTTTTTAGTTTTGGCAATGCATTTTTGTCACAAGAAGATAAGGTGTCGCCAATTATGATTTAATTGAACTTTTAGTACATTTTTGTACTGAAAAATTCTGACGTTAAATGAAGAAAATAAAAACTTGTATATTTTCAGGACTTTTGGAGCTGGAGCTGGAGCTGGGAGGAATTGGCTCAGAATGATCTTCCAGTATTTCTAGATTACATATATTCAATAACAAAATCTAAAATACTCATTGTTGGACACTCACAGGTATGTCGTTTCTTTATAATATAGAGCTCGATCATTACATGTTCATTTCAAATTAGATGATACCACATCAGTCCAATTGTTGATGTGTCATAGTCTGAGTATACTAGTCTTGTTTTAGAATAGAATTTCTTGTTAAGGTCGAATGATAGTTTTTATATTAAACTTTTTCATATAATTCATCAGACAAATGTCTCTGATCTTGGGATGTGTGCAACAATGTTCGTTTTTAACATGTGTTGAAATTTAATCAACAACTCGGGTCATCATTATTCGACCCCTTGACTACTTAGTTTAAAAGACTCTTAAAAGAACCATCTAAATCAAAAGTTAAATAGATAGTTAAGGTCCGCTAATAGGCTACAATAATTTCTAGTACACTTCCGTATACGAATACCTCTTATACTTAAAACGTGCATAATGCAAGCTATTACTTCAGTGTGTTGAAATTCCATCAATAAATAGGAGTTTCCAACATTTAAACATTTGGACCACTTAAATCAGCTACAAAAATTCTATACTTTTTTTCCTGAGAAAATAATAAATTTATTTTTCCTCTTAAAATGCAAGTATTTTTTTTTTCTATGTATATATATGCAGGGAACATTGGCTACTTTAGCAGCTCTGACACAGAGAAATATTGCAGAAATGGTAGAAGCTGCTGCCCTTCTTTGTCCAATAGCATACTTGAATAATACAAGTGGTCCATTTCTTGATACTTTGGTGCAATTGCATTTTGATGAGGTAAAATAATTATAACTCGTATGAACCGATCAATGAAAAATGACATTATATATTTTCATATTGCTAATAAGTCATTTTTTGTATCATCGCATGAAGCCTAATTCATGAGTCATGACCACATGTCTGGGTACCATCTTATGGTTTGGATATAAACAGAAAAATAACATTAGGCCTCGTTCTCTATAGCCGCTTATAAACCCTTTTTATCTTTGTTTCGGACTTGAGATTTATAGAAACAGAGTAGCCCACCAAGGGCATGATAGGAGTGAACCTGTTTGGGGTAATCCATTTTGAGCCTGGTCAAATTGATAGCTAATTAGGCTTGATATGAGTAGAATGTTTTTAGGTATAACCCGGACCGTGAGAGACATCAAAAAAGGGCCTAGCGGGACCAATGTTTACGTCCCAAAGATCAAACTATACCGTAGGATTGATAGTTCTTGGCAGTTCTCAACCCGAAAAGAGAGTCTGAAAGCGTTGTAATTGTACCAATAGATCATCTTTCTCTTGGCCCCGGCCGTAATACCGACATTGGTCTAAGTCCATGTAATTTAAGACTACTAAGTATTTCACAAGGTAAATAACCTATTTTTGCTCCAAATACTTTACAATATGTTTTCTTGAGGTTGAATTTCTTGATCACATAATGACTGCAAGCTTTTATTTCATTGCAGTTCCTTTTGGGCTTGGGCATAACTGAATTTAACTTGGAAAAGTAATTTCCTTCTACCAGTGCTATAATTTCCGAGTAAATTCCATTCATACCCACTTAACTTTTTGATAGTCACTAAACTTTAAAATTGTAATATAAAAGTTACTCAATTTTACACTCTTTTAATAGTATAGCCCATGAATTTTAATCAAGGCTTCAAAATGATTAAAAATGACCTCAAAATGGTATTATTAAAAAAATTAAAAAAATTTCATAGCAAAAAGAAGAAAAAAGTTAAAAAAATTGCTAAGAACTACAATTATATCAAAGTTGCTCAATTTTACACTCTTTAATAGTATTACTTTCTTTTTCCTTCAAATTCAAAGTTTGTGTACGTCTTTTGCTATTTTTTTTCTTTATTCTAACCAAACAGTTAAATGACATAAAAAAAAATAAAAATTAAAACTATTTTAAAATGATATTAAGTTTCAGAATTTTTTGTGTTCAGATTTTAAGGGCGTAAAGCTTGACGCTCATAATGTTGAAAAAGTAATTAATGATTTTGATATTACGTTTGATGTTTTGATGGTCGTAATGTTAGTAGAGATAAAGTTCCGTGTGTGTAATTTCGCTTAATTTCTACTTCTTTTTTCCAATTTTGGTTAATTTTTGTCATTTTGATCAGCAAAGTATTGCTTGAATTGGTCATGTCCGTTTGTAGCATTGATAAAAATTGCAGCGACTTACTAACTTCGGTAGCAGGTACTCTTTCTCTCTGTCTCTATCTCTCAGCACGTTAAGGATATAACTGTTATGTACGGATTTAGTCTCTATGTACAAAACAATAGAATATTAACATTTGTTAGATAGTGCAATTTTAAATTACCCTCGTGGATGAAAAATGAATCTTCGCGATATTGCAGGGAAGAGTTGTTGCCTGAATGCCTCAAGAATCGATTCATATTTTAAAAGAGTACAACCAACATCTGTTAAAAACCTCAGCCATTATGCCCAGTGTATGTCACTAAACCCGGTGATTATATTATCGCGCGAGTTCTTTGATTTTGAAACTAGTCTTTTGAATATTATTAACTTTAGCGTTCCATAATCTTTTATAAGCGTTTGTTATGCTTGTCGCCAGCGATCCGGAAGGGGACACTTTCCAACTTCGATTACGGAGCTCTTGGAAATCGGAAAGTTTACGGCTCTGTGGAACCCTCATCGTACAATCTGAGTATGATACCAAAATCAGTGCCGATATGGATGGCATATGGAGGAAATGATGCATTGGCTGATACCAAGGATGTGCAAAGAGCTATCCAAGATTTGCAATCCAAACCTCAATTGCTTTATTTAGAGAACTATGGCCATTTGGATTTTATATGGAGCTCAACGGGAAAAGAAGATGTTTTTGATCACATTATTGATTTTTTCGGGTCTCTAGGGAACAATACGTCGATGAAAAATAGCAAAAATGAGCTATGAAAAAAGAGAGATAAACCGATACAGTGTGTGAGTCTGAATAGTGTGCAATGTAAATTTATGAATGATATTACGTTATTTGTGTGAAATTTATGGTTTAACTGTTATTGTTAGCTGTTTATTGTTTGTCATTCTTAAATATCGGTTGAAATGATAAATTGATTTTCTTTCTGAAATAACTGTAAACAATTATTGTAGGGAAAGATCACAAAATTAAACGGCCAATAAATAAATATGACACTCTCAGAATCTAACTTTTCTCGAACCTTGTGTAAATAAAATGTGCAAAACTAATTATATATATATCACTATGAAAATATTCGGGATACAATGATAATCTCACCAAAGTCCAGATTATGGTAGTTCAACTCTCTCTCTTAATTTATACTCTTAAAAGACTTTCTTCTCTCACTTTCTTAAACTCCTTCAATTAAGTTTAGATTAACTAAGATATATTATATGAAAAACTGTGTAGAATTTATAGTGAAATCATAAATTAATGATAGCTATAATTATTAATAGCTAATTTATCTTCTCTATTCTTCTTCCCTTCTTATTTCTTTTCTCGTGTAATTCCCTTCAAATTTCATGACCTTTTGTTTCACTGTCTAACTTCAGTAATATTGTTTTTTCTTTTCACTAATGAGGAAACTAAAACATCAAAAATTTATCGATTCTAATTAAACATGTGTAGTTAATGATAAAAAAGACAATGAAATAGAAAACTTTACTACATTTATGTCCATTGGCTGATCCGGACCAAGTAGGCTTTTGACTAAAAATATTCAACCTAAGTTCAACTTGTCTGTTGTTAAATTAGGGTCGGAGTTTTCTTTGAATTCTAACCTAAAAATCAAATCTAAAATCTAATAGAATAATTCCACCTCTAGAAAAAAATACATAATATAAATCTTAATGCAAAGTATCTAAATTTAATAATTTATTTAATAAATTTATCTAGTCCGTCCAATTTTATTTTTTTTACTTTTTTTGAACAGAATTTTTATGAACACCATAAATATTGGATGTGTAGACATAATGTCAGTTTGACCTAACTTATTTTCATGTATTATTAACTATCAGTCAACCAGTCAACCCAATGTTTTTTAGTTCTCACCATTTTTTTGAAGCAATTTACGATTTTTATTTCTTTTGGCGAAACATAATTTCATTTTCATAAATTTATTTGTTTTTATTTCATTAACACCACATTTTTATTTTCGAAGAATCATTAACACAGTTCTACATAAACAAAATTGAAGGTTTTTTTTTTCGTTTAGGGAACAAAAATTGAAGTTAAAAGACTTGATAATTAAAAAGAATTAATTCTATTTAAGAAGTTGATTAAACAAATTTAAACTTAAACTGTGAAATTTTAAAAATTATATTTATAAAAACAAACAATTTATTAATTTCTAAACCTAAAAATAGAAAAATTTAACTAATTAATACAAGGTCAAGATACTAAAATAACTTCAAGATTTTTAGTAAAAATCAATTTAACTCTCACCTGCAAAACAACATAATGTTAGTCGTGGTGTTATCAAATGACATAATTTCCACCCTAATATTTTTCAAATGAAACAATTAAAGCCCAAACAAACATAAATTGATAAATAAGATGATCTACCATTAATCCCTCTTGAAGCGTATGAAAATGAATTGAGGATAAATAACTCATATAGAGATACTTTGTTCTTTAACTCAGTAAAATTCAATTCAGTTCAGTAAGTTCAACAAAATTCATTAATTATTCAATCAAAAATTTAGTTTAGCTCAACAAATTTCAGTTTAACAAAAAAACATAGAACCATAATTTCATACAAGTACGACAATTTGATGATTTGTCAATTAGACAAATGTAAAAATGAAAATCAAGTTATTTTAACACTCAATCTATATCTTTCGATTTATTCAGTTTCTGTCAAATTTAACTAATACTGATCAACCCTATTTCATCAAGATACGATCCAAGTTAACAATAGCAAATAAAAAGATCGATAAATTAATGTATGTTTGTATTTGTAATGCATATTTGGACCAGCTAACTAGGTTGGATCCAACTTATTTTCAAGCTTATTAGTAGTTCTTAAACTTCAACCTAGCTATCTACCTTTTTAAGTCTATCAAACATTCTTTTAGTTAATAATGTATAGAATTTTGATAAAGAGAATATTTCTTTTTTATTCCAATTGAGTTTTTATTTTTAAAGAGAAAACATATTTACTAGTATTGCTTATGGGCCCATTAGTTATTGGTCAAGCCCAAATCAACTGGACCGCAGTACTGTCTTCTAACAGTGGAACACAACTTTCTTAATGTATTGAAAAATTAATACCAGTGTCATAGATGTAATTCATAAGGCTCTATTTATTTGCACGAAATTTCAAATTTATATAGAAAATATAAAATATCTTTTTTATATTTGACTACAGCACAATTTTTTTTTGATGTTGTTACTGTTTATTAAACTGATCATGATACTCTCTTCTAATTAATATGAGTCAAGAGAAGTCATACCAATGAATGTAACACAAATAGCTAGACAATTTAGTGTATTGTATAATGAAAGAACCTAATTCATTAACAATCATTCTTCCAATGATGACCATACTAACCCCACACTTTGAACTTAAATTCAAGTGAATAAAAAAATGAATTAGTTAAGACCATATATTAATAATATAATTATATGCTTAACTTGTAAGGGTTATTGGAACTCATCATACTTGATCTGAAACATCTTTCTCAAACTCTCGAATACATCCTAGTAAGGTTTACAAATTATTGAGATACATATAACCCAGAAGATAATTTAAAAGTTTACACACACAGGTTTTGGAATTTCTCTATCCGTTGAGATAATTTTTTTCACTTAAAACTGTTAATGTGAAAAAGATAAATATGATAATTTTACAAGGGTATTACAGAAGAAAAGTACTTTAAAATAATTTTGAATGTTAAGAGGCCTAATAATAAAAGAAACTTTTCGTATACACAAATTTTGAAATTTAAGTTAAATAAATTGTTTTGGAAGAAATCTTACACTCTGTATTTATAAACTGTTAAACTACAAAAATTATTTACAAAGTTAGAATCCTAAATTTGATATGCATCTACTTTATTTAGATCGTCTTTTAAGGTAGAAGGGACGTCTGAAACTATCCCTCCCACGATAAAATTTGAGTAGACGGGAATGTAAACGTAGATGATATATATTGTGGACCACCTTATCAAGTATATTTTTATTAATGGTTGCACAATGTTATTATGTAATCATGTTTGATTTTGCTGCTCCAAATAACAAACTTTCAGTTATCAAAAAATAAGTTAGCTAGGTATCTAACAGTCATATATTTCTATAAGCTCATTGAATTAATTAAAATTTCATATTGAGTATTTCTTTTTGCTATATAAATTTGCAGTCTTTCAATGTTTTCTACTCAAACAATCCATCTCCAACTTTCGTGATCAAACACATCTTTTCCTTCTTCATCTTCAAAAAATTTCGAAAAATGGGGTCTGAATCTCCTCTTGTTCATGTTCTTCTCATCTCATTTCCGGGCCAAGGACATGTCAACCCTTTGCTTAGGCTTGGAAAGCGTCTCGCTTCCAAGGGTCTACTTGTCACTTTCTCCACACCCGAGATCACCGGGAGGCAGATGAGGAAGTCCGGGAGCATTTCCGACGAACCCACACCTGTCGGTGATGGGTACATTCGGTTTGAGTTCTTTGAAGACGGGTGGGGTGACGATGAGACGATGCGTCAGGATCTTGATTTGTATCTCCCACAGCTTGAGCTAGTTGGGAAGAAATTCTTCCCTGAAATGATTCAGAGAAATGCGGAAAAGGGGCAGCCGATTTCTTGTTTAATCAATAACCCTTTCATTCCTTGGGTTTCGGATGTAGCTGATTCCGTCGGTATTCCGTCGGCAATGCTTTGGGTCCAATCTTGTGCTTGTTTCTCAGCTTATTATCATTACTATCATGGCCTTGTACCTTTCCCAAGTGAAGAACATCCTGAAATTGATGTTGAATTGCCCAGCATGCCCCTGTTGAAATATGATGAAGTTCCAAGTTTCTTGTATCCCACAACTCCTTATCCTTTCCTCAGAAGGGCAATTTTGGGACAATACAAAAATCTTGACAAGCCCTTTTGCATCCTGATGGAATCTTTTCAGGAACTTGAACCTGAAATCATTGAGTACGTCTCCAAGCTTTGTCCTATTAAGACTGTTGGGCCTTTGTTCATGAATCCGAAAGCTCCCAACTCGGCTGTTCGAGGTGACATAATGAAGGCAGATGACTGCCTGGAATGGCTCGACAGGCAGCCTAAGTCATCGGTCGTCTACGTTTCGTTTGGAAGTGTAGTGTACCTGAAGCAAGATCAATGGGATGAAATTGCATTCGGCTTATTGAATTCCGGCGTTTCATTCCTGTGGGTGATGAAACCTCCACATAAGGATTCTGGTTACGAAGTTCTTCACTTGCCTGAAGGATTCCTTGAAAAAGCCGGGGACAAAGGGAAGATCGTTCAATGGAGTCCGCAGGAGAAGGTATTATTAAAGAACCATTTGAACTAAAAATTTAAACTAATTTCTAGCATTTAATAATACTTTTTATTGTCAAATTAAATTAATAATAGCTTTTATTATAATTTCTGATAGGTACTAGCTCATCCTAATACCGCGTGTTTCGTGACTCACTGCGGATGGAACTCAACAATGGAAGCCCTATCGTCCGGAATGCCTGTGGTATGTTTCCCTCAATGGGGAGATCAAGTGACGGATGCTAAATACTTAGTTGACGAGTTCAAGGTCGGTGTCCTAATGGGTCGGGGGGAGGCAGAGAACCGGGTGGTAACCCGTGATGAGGTTGAGAAATGCTTGCTCGAAGCAACGGTAGGAGCAAAGGCAGAAGAGATGAAAAGGAATGCATTGAAATGGAAGGATGCCGCAGAGGCTGCAGTAGCGGAAGGAGGCTCCTCTGACAGGAACATTCAGTACTTCGTTGACGAGGTTCGGAGACGGAGTGTTGAGATCGCTGCCGGTAAGTCAAAGAGTGTGGAAGGAAGTTTAGACTTGGGAGAAAAGGAGAAGATTAGCAATGGAGAAGTTGAAAAGTTGGTGCCAATGGTGTTGGAGTCATCAGCTTGAATATAAATAAATTATAAATGGATAATTAATTTGTAATTGTGTGTTTAATTATTTTACTTAAATTGAGCTGTATTAGTTCATACTGCTCTGGATTTGTGGGGTTTATAGTCCTTGTTGTTCAATGTTTTCATTGAAATTAATAATAGAGCTTTTGGTTTTTCTGAAATTTGGGAACTAATGTGACTTTACTAAATACATACAGTATTGTAAACGAATGCTGCCTGCCGCTCATGCCTCGTCTAGGCGCTCAAAATCGAGAATTCAATTTGGACCAATTAGGCTGACTAGACCCGCCTAAGCTCTTAATATACGATTTATCCTCAATTAGTTCTCCAACTAATTCTCAATGAATCTTTAGAAGTCCTCGGTTGTCTGACTAACGTCTACCGTCTTTTTCACACTTAATATATATACTATAAAATGATGTGTTGGTTTGCTAAATGAATCAAAGGATTCAATTGTAAAGGATGATTTTTATGCTCTCTCATGTTACAAGGATGTTAAATATATATTTCTTGAAATTTGTTGCATAAATAAAAAAAGTTACGACTACGTACATCTTTTTACAATTAGTGTCCATGGTTTGCTTTTTTTTTTTTTTTTTTATATATAGCTTTTTTTCTTTTTCCATTTTACTTCAAAGTGTAGCTTTTAAGTGTTTCCTCAGGATAAAAATAAACTTTATAGTAGCCGTTTTGTAAGAAAAATTAGTTACTATTATTTAGTAATTGATCTGATTTCTGCAGGGTTTGAGATTGTTTTATGTGGGTTGCTATTTACATCCAAGTTTTTTCGAATTACGGTCTACTTTTCCAATTTTGCCTTTGTCACTTATACTTTCTCTAAAACTCATTTTTTTTCTAAATTCTCTCAATCCTTTCTCGCCCAATTAACAAACACGAAAAAATAAAGAAAAATTTGAGATTCGAAAACAAAGACATGAAAAAGTACCACATTCAATCGAAAAAAAAGTCACAAAATCACCTAATTAACTCTCATATTTATATAAAATAATTTTTATTTTTTTTAAAAAAAATGACTAAAGTAAAAAAAAAAAAAAAAAAGTCCAAACGACATACTGGGTCGTTTGTCAACGGCCCAATAGGCCATTTGGCCATATGAGCAAAAGCCCTAGGTTAGGCGTTTGCCCATATGGCCAAATGGCCTACTTGCCCGTTTGGACCTGTTATTAGTTTTTTTTTTCTTTTTTTTTTCTTTCTAAATCTTTCTTTTTAACAAAATTAAATTTTTTATTAGTGTATGTTTAATACTAAATATTCGAACAATAACTTAATTAGTTATGTGTAATTAGTTTACGTTCCGAAAAAAGTCAGTTGACGTGAAATTAATACTAAATGTTCAATCAATGATTTAATTAGTTACACGTAATTGTTGTTTTTTTATACGTTATTTTAAATTTTGTGTTGGGAGAGTAAGAAAATTTTAGTTTAAGATTAGAAAAAATGAAAGGGCAAAAATGTCCAAAGTGAGCTGTAGTTCAGAAAAAATGGGCTGTAAATAGTGATACCCTTGTTTTATTGACTAAGAATCAAATAGGAGACCTAATTTAGATCCAGATAACAATATATAATGATGAATATCCGAGATTGGAGTGTTAGCTGATTTTAACTTACTTATTTTTTTAAATTTTTTTTCTGGAGCGAATGTTCTACTATGGTTCATATGCATTGTGTCGAAAGAGATAAAAAGAATTAATGAAAATGACAGAATTTCAATCAATTGTTTAAATTTCTGATGAAATTTAACACTATTTACTAATTTCAAATAAATTTATCGTTCAAAATCAACTTTTAATACTAATAAATTTTACAAATCAAAGGAGCCCAAATGAATTATCACAAGAGTTGTTCTAATAAATGAATGAGGAGACTTAAACTATTTCTATCAAAAGTGGGTTCAATGGGCCCAGGCTCCCAGATAGCTCTTGATAATACACTAAACAATAGGTCAACCAATAAATCCAATTTTGTTAAGTTAAATTGAAATTTAAAAAAATAATTAAGATTTTAGATGGAATTGACTTATGCATGTGCTTTTGGCTCATATAACAATATTTTTTAAAAAATTTGGCCCGTATACCAAGTTCATTTTAACGTTAGTTGAAGATCAAATTAAATTATGATGTAAATATATACATCTAACTATCAAAAATCACTAGGCCTGATAACACAACCATATTTATGTAAGTGCGAGTGATAAAATGATGGTTTTTTAACCATCTGAACTTGCCAATTTTGGTGTTCTATGGATAGGATGTGATAAAATTCAATTTCGTACTATCAAATATCAATAGATAGAGAAATGAAACTCATTAATAAAAGATCATATAAATTGATATCTAAATTTTTTATAATGTATGTAATTAACTTGTCAATGTCACATAAGACTTAGACTTAAATAAAAAATACGCAGTGTCGTATAGAAAATAGTATTAAATTTTAGAATTGTTTGGTTCAAATCGTGACTATATTTTTAGTATTTAATGATATTGTTAGTTGTTTCTTGAGTAGACGAACTAATAATTTATTGACATATTATAAATAGTTTGCGACATTCCTAAACCCACCCCTCACACTATGGGTGTGGACATTCATATTCATTTGAGACGTAGCATAGCTCGTCTATCGGATAAAATGAATGTCTTTTGAATTTATTACAAAACACCAAGCTCAATAATGAACTTGATTTATTGCATAATTTGGACATATTTAAAGAAAAAAACACTAAAAGAAATTACAATAATTAGTAACGCTTAGTTAATGTTAATTATATTAATTCAAGCTGAAGATTCCAACACCATTGGCACTAACTTTTCTACATCTCCATTGCTAATTTTCTCCTTTTCCTCCAAATCTAAACTTCCATCCACACTCTTTGACTTGCCGGCGGCAATCTCAACACTTCTTCTCCGAACCTCATCAACGAAATACTGAAGATTCCTGTCGGAGGACCCGCCTTCAGCCACCGCTGCCTCCGCGGCATCCTTCCACTTCAATGCATTTCTTTTCAACTCTACAGCCTTAGCTCCAACAGTTGCCACGAGCAAGCATTTCTCAACCTCATCGCGGGTGACCAACCTGTTCTCTGCTTCTCCCCGGCCCATTAGGACACCCACCTTGAACACATCGACTAAGTACTTAGCATCGGTTACTTGATCTCCCCATTGAGGGAAACATACCACGGGCATACCGGAGGATAGGGCTTCCATTGTTGAGTTCCATCCGCAGTGAGTCACGAAACATGCAGTTGAAGCGTGAGCTAGTACCTGTTGGAGAATAGAATAAAAGTTATTATTGGCGTTACATTGGAGCTTTTAGTTCAAATAGTTCTCTGATAATACCTTTTCCTGCGGACTCCACTGGACGATCTTCCCTTTGTCTCCGGCTTTTTCAAGGAATCCTTCAGGCAAGTGAAGAACTTCGTAACCGGAATCCTTATGCGGAGGTTTCATCACCCAAAGGAACGAAACGCCCGAGTTGAGTAGCCCAAATGCAATTTCGTCCCATTGATCTTGCTTCAGGTACACTACACTTCCAAACGAAACGTAGACGACCGATGACTTGGGCTGCCTGTCGAGCCATTCCAGGCAGTCATCTGCCTTCATTATGTCGCCTCGAACAGCCGAGTTGGGAGCTCTCGGATTCATGAACAAAGGCCCAACAGTCTTAATTGGACAAAGCTTGGAGACGTATTCAATGATTTCAGGTTCAAGTTCCTGAAAAGATTCCATCAGGATGCAAAAGGGCTTGTCAAGATTCTTGTACTGTCCCAAAATTGCCCTTCTCAGGAAAGGGTAAGGAGTTGTGGGATATAAGAAACTTGGAACTTCATCAAATTTCAACAGGGGCATATTGGGTAACTGAACATCAATTTCAGGATTCTCTTCACTTGGAAAAGGGACAAGGCCATGATAGTAATGATAATAAGCTGAAAAACAAGCACAAGATTGAACCCAAAGCATTGCCGACGGAATACCGACAGAATCAGCTACATCCGAAACCCAAGGAATGAAAGGATTATTGATTAAGCAAGAAATCGGCTGCCCTTTGTTAGCATTTCTTTGAATCATTTCAGGGAAAAATTTCTTCCCTACTAGCTCAAGCTGTGGGAGATACTGATCAAGATCCTGACGCCTTGGCTCGTTGTCATCCCACCCGTCTTCAAAGAACTCAAACCTGATGTACCCATCACCAACGGGTGTAGGCTCATCCAAAATGCTCCCGGACTTCCTCATCTGCCTTCCGGTGATTTCAGGTGTCGAGAAAGTGACAAGAAGACCCTTTGAAGCGAGACGTTTGCCAAGCCTAAGCAAAGGATTGACATGTCCTTGGCCCGGAAAAGATATAAGAAGAACATGAACGAGTGATTCAGACCCCATTGATGTAGTTTAGATACTTTTCTTTGTTTGTTTGATGATTTTAAGAATTCATACTTATATATATTTATATATGTATGTTAATGTAAAAAATTCTAATAAAATGCTTAGGTTTCAGTGTAAGGTTTGACTGGTAGATAGATAGTGTATATTTGTGAAAGTTTGTTTATATTTTCGAGGTTCAAGAAGTAAGATCAATTAGAAATTAAGATAAAACACATGAACTTGCCAGCAATAATATGACACAGAAACAAAATGTTTACATACGTTGATTAAAAAATAATTTTCAAATACACTTGCTAAGTTTTGTTCATGTGAAAAATCAACAAAAACTGAACTGAATTTTGTAAAATGTGTATGATTTTTATTATATAGTCCACATATAATAATGTGCTGACTTACGAATCCTCTGTGTATTTTGTTCAGTAATTATTGTTGCTGGAATATTAATATAGATAAAAGGACAACAGAAGGAATCAAAACTAATGTTAGATAAGTTTCATGCTACGAAATTAAAATTTGTGGCATTAATGTTTCAATATTCCTCATACTTGAAGGAGCATGAGTGCAATTTATTGTTGGGATTAATTTGTTAAGCCACTTGCTATTCTTTTTACTTATTGTCGAGATACGTGAACTGTTGATAGGTATCTGTCTTCTGTTATTAGAATATTCAAAACTAATAAGAACATACATGAACATGAATTAATATAATTTATAAAGAAGAAAAATCCAAAAAATATAGTGTTACTTATTATTTTAACTGAATTTTCATTTATTAAAGAATCCCATCCCACTTTCTTTCTTGGGAAGAGCTACTTGCTATTCATCTATGAGCTATCCAAAATTCTGATATATAGATATGATATATCTAATAATTCTTACTTAAAAGTCAAACATAAAATAAAATTTAGTCAAAATACCTTTACTTGGGACCAAAATGTTCTACAATAGTAGTCTATTATATTAATCAATGTTTCACTTAATTATAGTCGATGCTGTAATAAAGGATAATAGTACTAAAATTTCTTTTAATTGGGACCAAATATTTTTACACAAGTCTATAATATTAATCGATGTTTCACTTAATAATAGTAGACATGAGTTTCATGGATATATTACTCAATTTTAATGTGATTACTCTTGAATATAATTATATAATTTGAAAGTTGGGAGGTTAATGGAGATGAGAGTTAGAGGAGATTAATGGAAGTAACGGAACGGAAAAGGAAGTGACAGAAATGAAAGCTAAATGTTAACTTTGTTTGGGTCGGAGTTGGTGGAATTGAATTGGAAGTTAATTGATGTAAATTAGTTAAAATGTTTACGTTACTTCTATTAACCTCCGATTTGGAGGTTAAGGTTTCGAGGTTAATGGAAGTAAAATGTTAACTCTCATTAACCTTCATTTAAACTTTTAGAAAACTCCCAAACGAGATTAATTAAAAAGTTTACATTTCATTACTCTCATTAATCTGCTTTAACCTCCTCCCAAACAAGTGGAAGAGAATTGTCCAGAAGATAATTTCAAAAATTACCTTGTGACAAATAGGGTGTATATACAACCCCTGGGTAGCCAGTATCCGACTCATTTGTCTTCCAAAAATTAAATTTTATTGATGGTAGAAGTCAAATATACATAAATTAAATTAGTTTAACTACTAATTTTAAATTCAAGACATATCAGATACCATTTAGGTGAATCATTTCTCAGCAAAGTTTTTTACACCTCGATTGAAATTCAAGATCTGATTAAAGCAATTTGAAGCTCTTAAACTTTTGAGTCAACCCTTATTGATTAGGTAGAATTAAAAAGTTTAAAACAACTAATACATGGCACCTAAAACATTGCATCGCATCACAAGAATTAATTATAACATGTTTGAAATTTTAGTTTTTTTTTTTTTTTCTTTTGAAATTTTAGTTACTACTACGAATAGGTAAAGTTATTGGGGCCATTTTCGCAACAAACCCAACCATAAAAGCAACAATGGAAGCTTAGTTTCATTAACAATCAACTTAAAGAAATCAATAATATTAAGATTATCGTCTTTACTGAGAAACCCTAAACCCTAGGTTTTCTGTGTGCGAGTTCTTCGTCTCTTTGACCGTGTAAGAGATTCTCGTGTTGTTTCATTTTGTTTCTAGTGGGATTGGCTGGGATGGTTGCGGTTATTGAAGGGTTATCGTTATCTGATGAGGAGGATGCTTCGATCAATCTGGGTAGAGAGAAGGTTGGAAACGCGGGGAATAATGGGTTGTCTTTGATCGAAAATTCCTGACTGATAAACCGGTGAACGTGAAAGCTATGAAAACTAGATTGACTATCTTGTGGAGGCTGAAGGAAGGAGTTGCGAACTCGAAATTGGCAGAAAACCTGTTTGAGTTTTATCATATTGTTGATCGTGATCGCATTATCGCAGGTGGTCCTTGGTCGTTTGACAATAACATGCTGGTTATGCATGAGTGCCCAGTAGGTGTGCTTCCGGAGGAGGTGAACTTGAGTACGTGCCCTATTTGGGTGCATGTTTATGATTTTCCAGTAGGGTACATGATCGAAGTTTCTATATTCAGGCTAGCGATATTACCATGGAATGGGGTGCTTGGTTTAGGGCTCCAAGTAGAAGAACTAATTGTTGGCCCAAATTATGACTATATAAAGACTAGAGGGGGGTGAATAGGATTTATTGCCTTTACAAAAAAATTATTTTCTCTTTAAAATAATTTGTCTATTTAAATAATCAACTATAAAAGATTTTGCGGAATGTTTAGTTGATTAAAAGATGAGAGAAAATAATCAAGTTTAGCACGATTTAATCACAAGCAATTATAGATAAAGCTTAAAGCAAAGCAAGTGATTAAAAGACAATAATAGAGAGAGTAGGGATAGAAGGATTAGACGCAGAGCATTTATCCAGGTTCGGTCTCCTTGTGAGCCTAGTCCTGTCCCTGAGAGCACCTCTCGAGATTTTCCACTAAGGATTTCTTTAAGGGCAGAAATCAAGCCGGTAGAGTAGTTCTCACAATCCGAGACACTACTAGAGCTGAACACCTCTCCCAGTATTCACTCCCTCAAACTTCCAAGTGTTTGAGCAACTCCACTTAGTTTTTCTCAAGATCAACTAAGAAACTTATGGCACTTTTCAAGGCTCAGTGATAACCTCCTAAGCTTGCGGGTGCTTAAGAACCTATATGTTTTTCAAGGCTAAGCAAGAACCTCTCTTACACTTTTATAAGGATCTAGTGTAAAACCCAAGATTAAACCCCACCGTTTAATCTTTTACAATGATCTTTGAATGAAATAAAACACTCAAACTCTCGTTGTAAAGTTGAAGGAAAAATATAATCAAAGCTCGCTTGAATATCTCGTGTTGATAGCTATGATTCTCGGTTTGTTTTCCTTACTTCAACCTTCTCTTCTCCTTGCTATTTATAGTCGAAATCCTTCACCTCTTCATAAGTTGTAGCCGTTGGAGAAGATAGTGTAGTCACATCAAATCTTTATCTTCTTACATTAGGAAATTCACTTACATTAGGAACCTTATCTTCTTCCATTAGGAAACCTACTCTTTCTTTAGGAAACCTACTATTTCTTTAGTAATTTTATCTCTTACATTAGAAAAGAGATCTCTTACATTAGGAAATGACAAGATTCCATACGAAATGGGAAGTTTGTAGGAAGATTTGATAAGACATGACACTTTGATGATTTCGAATAGCTTATGGCCGTAGGATCAAGATGATGACTCAAGGTAAGATTGACTCCTAGCCATTCATTTATACTTCATAAATCATCAAATAACTTATATCATTTGCATTCATCTAAGCATGGATATCATATGAGTTTATTTAATTCCTATCACATGCATTCATCATCGTAAACATGTTAATCACATACGTAAAATAGATGATGATATCATAGATGACAATATGACATAGTTTGTATGTATGCAAGTATCTTAATCATGGCATAGCTTATGATAAATATATTAATCATATTAAGTTCATATCATAAGATTTCAATGAAGAGCATGTTAAGATATGTTATTTTGATCACATAGAAAAGCCATAATTCATAGGATAAAATAAGTGTTTGATCATGGCATAACTTTTTAGCTCGTGACATAAATATCATTTAAACATAGTTTGGATTCATGTGAGCATGTGATATTTAAGTCATTATAGATGTGATCAAGACAAGCATACATATTCACTTAATCATATACTTTATTTAAAGTAACTCTAGATAGAATAATAATTCTTATTTGAGCAATTCTAGAGTTTAAACATATGAGCATGTAAAGTATATATGATTAAGTTATTTTGTCATAAGTATTATATATATATAAAGTATAATATTAAATTATATTATAAGCACACACACACACACAGATATATATATATATATATATATATATATATATATATATATATAAAGCATATTATAAAAACCATATATTATAATCAAGTAATCAAAATCAACTAGAGTGAAATAACACTAATGACCGTGTTGCAGCTCGTTGGCTTCGGGATTTGGGAGGGAGTCGTAACACTCAATTTGGTGGTAAACATGTTATTGAAAATTGTTTTTGAACAAACTATGGAGGAGCCTAACGATGTGGAGATGGATAAAGAAAATTCAGTGGGGTTTCAAGATGAACGTAAGAGAAGACGCCCGGACGCGGGGGATACTAATGAAACTGAAAATACAAATAAAAAAAAGCTCATCTTCTTTGTCTAACAAGGATAATGTTGCTTTTTCACCTACTAATTTGGCGAGGTTTGACGAGCAGACCCGCCGAGGATTATGAATTGCATAGCTTGGAACTATCGTGGCCTTGGTGACCCTCGGTTAGTTCGAGTTCTCTGTGAGTTATTAAAAACTCACAAACCGGCGTCAGTGCCTTTGATTGAAACACTGGTTGCTAAACATCGTATTGAAGGTTTGAGTAAGAAGTTCGATTTTGAGGGTTGTTTTGCGGTTGAGGCTTGGGGTCGGAGTGGAGGTTTGGCTATAATGTGGAAAAGGGTGCTGCAATTGATGTGTTGAGTTTCACGGATCATCACATCGAAATTTCAATTAGTGATAGAGTGGTGGGCAGTTGTAGGCTGATCGATTTCTGTGGCTTTGTTGATAGGGCTCATCATAACGAATCTTGGAAGCTTCTTCAGCGAGTGGCGGGAATTACATTTTGCCGTGGGTGGTTATTGGAGACTTTAAATGTATTCACAATAAAGATGAGAAGAGTGGGGGAGCGATATGCCCTAAGCCTTTGATTGATAATTTCTTGGAAGTTATTTCTATTTTGGGGCTTTTTGAGTTATCTCTGAAAGAGAGAAAGTTTATGTGGGCAAGAGGGAAAGGTTCGGATAATTGGATCCGTGAAAAACTGGATCATTGTTTCGGCTTGGGAGGTTGGTTTGATTGGTTTCAGAATCACAAACTCACTAATGTTTCGATTATCTATTCTGGCCATTCCTCGTTGTTGTTAAAGTGTTCGGCGGTGTCTCGGGTGGTTAGGCCTCGTAGATTTTGTTTCGAGCAAGCATGGTTACTTAAAAGAGGAGTATAAGAAGTTGGTGACTGATCGGTGGAGCAGCTGTCCCTCGGTTTTCGTGATCCAAAAGCTTGAAATTTCCAGGAATAATGTTAGTACTTGGGGACAAAATTTTAGGAATCGGTTTTCTCGTGACATTGTTCATATTAAAAGCATCATGGCTCGACTGGTGGATGCTATGGATTAGAACTCGGTCATGCGGTTTATGGAGGCAAGAAATAAATTGAATCGATTACTTGAGCAATAGGAGGTGTATTGGAAGCAGCGAGCTAAATCTTTTTGGTTAAAGGGAGGGGATAGAAACTCCAATGTGTTTGCTAGGAAGAAAGCTAATTTGATTGAGAAGTTGATGGATGTTTAGGGGCTTGACATTACTGATATGACGGGTATGAGCAATATTGTCTAGTCCTATTTCCGGTCTTATTTGCTGCTTCTTCTCCGTCGTATGCTAGTGTAGACATGCTTGATACGGTGGTTGATGAGGGAATGAATGTGGAGTTTAATTAAGGAGTTTAAGACGACTATGTTTCATATTCACCCTGACAAGTCGTCTGCGCCAGATGTGTTTAATTCAGGGTTTTATCAGCATTTTTTGCCAGTCATTGAGGATGAATTGGTTGGTTGGAAAGGCAGGAGTTTCCAACTAATTTGAACGACATCATTATTGTTTTGATTCAGAAAGTTGACCAACCGGTCAAGATGACGAACCTGAGGCTTATTTCTCTCTGTAAGTGCTTTATAAGTTAATTGCCATTAAGCTTATTCTTCCAAATATTATTTTAGAGAGTCAGTCTGCGTTTGTTCCTACGAGATCTTTGATTGATAGTGTGCATACTGTGTTTGTGTCCATTCATTATATGAGTAAGAATAATAGTGTTGTGAAAGGCAAGTTTGCTCTGAAAATTGATCATAGTAAGGCGTATGATAGGGTTGACTTGGGTTTTCTTCAAGTTGTCCTCGTTCGGATGGGGTTTAACGATTGTTGGGTGTCTTGGATGATGTTATGTGTTTCTAATGTGTCCTATTCGGTTTCACTAAATGGGTCTTTTGTTGGCCCTATTATTCCGAGTCGGGGTCTTCAACATGACGATCCGCTTTCCCCATATCTTCTTATCCTCCACGTAGAGGTCTTTTCGTGGATGATTAGTAAGGCCGAGCCTGAGGATCTCATCCATGGGTGTAGGGTGTGTCCCGAGGCTCCGAGTGTTTTCCATCTGTTTTTTTACTGATGATAGCTTTCTATTTTTTCGAGCTAATTTGGTGGAAAGCGATGTCATTGTGGATTTATTGCATCAGTACGAATTGGCTTATGGTCAATCTATGAATCGTGCTAAGTCCAATATCTTTTTTAGTAAAAACGTGGGGGATGACGTGAAGGAGAGCATTCAGAGTTCGTTGCAAGTGACGGCGGCGCTGGATACGGGGCGTTATCTTGGGTTACCGTCTCTATTTGGAAGAGACAAGGTTGGGGTTTTCGCTTTTCTCAACGACCGGCTTCGTAAGCGGTTTCAGTCTTGGAGCTTTAGGTTTGTGTCCTCTGTGGGTAAAGATGTGCTCCTTAAGTCGGTGGCTCAAGCTTTCCCCACCTTTTGTATGAGTACTTTTCTTATCCCTAAATCTTTATGTGATGACCTTGAGAAAATGATGAATTCCTTTTGGTGGGGTTCGAAAGCGAATGGGCGTCGTAATATCCATTGGTATGCCTGGTCGAAACTGTGCGCACAGAAGGGGTGCGGAGCGCTCGGCTTTCAAGATTTGTGGAACTTTAACCTATCTCTCATAGGCAAACAAGGGTGGAAGTTTATCACAAAACCTCACACGTTAGTTAGTCGTTTGTTCAAAGCTAAATATTACAGAAACAAAACTTTCTTAACCACTAAATTAAGCAGTAATCCTAGTATGGTTTGGCGGAGTGTGTGGAATTCTATTAATTTACTTCAGAAAGGAATGCGTTGGAGGGTTGGACGAGGTGATTCTATCTCGATTTGAAGGGATCCTTGGCTTATCAATGATGCAAGGTTCATTGTTGGTCACAAAGTACTGAGGAGAATGCAGAGGCTAAAGTAGCGGACTTATTTATACCAGGTACTCGACTATGGGATATGGGTAAGCTCGAAAACTGGTTCTCGGTTGAGGATGCAACATTGATTGGGAAGATGGTGATCCCTACTACTAATTGGATGATAAATGGGTTTGACATTTTACGAAGGATGGTCGATATACTTCTAAGTCGGGACATCGTTCTATGGAATCCGTGAACGATCAGCCGCCAAGTAAACTCGTTTGGAGCGTATGTGGCGGCTTCATCTTCCTCCAAAGGTTAAGCTTTTCCTTTGGAATTTCCTGTCTAAAAACCTTCCATTCTTGTGTCGGTTGAGGGATAGACATGTTGAGGTGCCATATGCTTTTGCTTTTTGCCCCTACAACGATTGGGAGTATAGCTGGCACTTGTTTGAAGGTTGTTGGCATGCGAAGCTGTGTTGGGAAGCCGCATGGATGGAGGGGTCATGGGCCTGAATGGGAGTATGCAGAGGACTAGTTTGCTGATCTTTGTGTTCCGCATCCAATCGATATTGGGTGTAAAGCTGCTACGGTTCTATGGGCCATATGGGATTTACGGAATCGAATGGTATGGCGTAATGCTAACAGGCCGGTGGGTGTTGGGGTTCGGGAGGCGCTACATTTCTTGGAAGTTTGGAGGTCGGCGGGGGTTTCTACTCGTCCGACAGTAGGGACGTGCGTGGTAGCACATCGACGAGGGACTGTTTGGGAGACTGGATGCTGCTTGCTTAAAATGCAACGTCGACGCCTCGACTTTCGAGTCGGATGAATGCATGCTTTGGGGTCGCAGCAGTAGTTCGAGATCCTTCATTGCAGGCTATAGTACGTTTGAGGAGGGTGTGTCATTGCCTAACTTGCCGAGGCTGGCTCTTAGGAGTAGTCTTGCATGGGTTTCTGTGTCTTAGTCTCTGAAATGTTATCTTCGAGGTGGATGCTAAAAACGTGGTTACTAATATTCGGTCTCCCGTTACTGATTTATCCGAGTATGGTGGGGTGGTGCAGGACATCAAGGAAGAGCTAAGTCACCGTCAGGATTTTTCGATCCGTTTTGTTCCTTGGTTCGCTAACAGTGTTGCTCATTAATTAGCATGACGTGCTCGTTCAAATGACAATTCGTTATGTTCGTCTATTGTTCCTCAATTTATTAGCAGTGCTTTATGTAATGATTCAATGATTATTGATTAGTAAAGTGCTCGTTTTTCCTGTCAAAAGAAAAAAAAACAACGAACTTATGTACAATCAAATAATAATAATAATAATAAATAATTTGGAAAAACATTTGATCTTTGCAGCATCATCTCTTTCAATACTGTTAGATTTTGTTCGGATCTTATTTGCTCAAGGCAAGTACTACAAACCCTCATTTATAGAGATTTAAACCATAAATCTTGTTTGCAAATGGTGCAAATTACAGTCTTTTTTGTAATTTTCCCTTAATTTTTTCTTTTTCCTGTTTTTCTAATATCATATGCTTTCTTTAAATCAATTATGCCAAAATTAGCTAAAATTGGTAATTTGTTCATAAAAAGTCTGGGCTATTCTCGGACATTGCCGAAAAGATATATTCTTCATTTATATGTGGTCAGGCCCAGGCCCCGCCTTACCTGATCAAACCTTTCTTCTAATGATAGACTTGAACATTCCTCTCAAGGCCCAAGAAAAGCCCAATCAACTACATTGTAGATAGATCCAATATCCATTTATCATCTCAAATTAATTCGTCAAAGCTATCCAAAACCAATGGTGTAATTTCAAGTCACGTCAAACAAAAACAAGTCATTTTTTTATTAAATTGAGATGTGTAATTTGGGTAGGCAGTACCGTGAGATTGGAAGGTGAACTTAGAATTGCACAAACAAGTTTACTTTCTTTTTTATTATTATTAAAGAGTCATGAATTCATTCGATTAACAGCTTAGTTTAAGATTGCATTATTTTATATGCCAAACTCAAATACGTCATTCTTGAATAACTATATGATTAATATTTTATAGGAGTAAGTTTAAAAATAATGTTCGTGGTTTCATCTATTTGCAACTAGAAGTCTGTGATTTAACAGTTTACAAATAAATGTATATGGTATGAAGTTTTCTGCCAAATAAAGTATCCTATAATTACATTTTGCGTTTTAATTAGGCTTAATACACAAAAAACCCCTTAAACTTGGTCTAATGTTGCAACTGTCCTCCCGAACTTTCAATTGTAACAAATTACTCCCTGAACTTGGCAAATTGTAACAAATTACCTCCAATGATGCATAAATTTTTAAACACCCTATAAGATCATTCCATGTGGCATTTTGACTTTTCAAACACCCTATAGAATCATGACACGTGGCACTTTGACTTTTCAAATATCGAATAAGGGCATGACACGTGGCATTTGACTTTTCAAACTCAAAATATGGGGTTATTTGTTACAATTTGCCAAGTTTGAGGGGTAATTTGTTACAATTAAAAGTTCGGGGGGACAGTTGCAACATTTAACCAAGTTTAGGGGTTTTTTGTGTATTAAGTCTTTTAATTAATGTCAACCAAATAAATTTCGTATTTTTTAAGAAAATTTACATTTACATATCGATAAAAACATATCTTTTAATAGCATTTCACACACACAATCGAAATCATAAATCATATTATGGACGTTTAACGTTCTTTTATAATTTGACGATTTACGGACTAAATTGATACTTAAGTCTATTTTACAAATCTACAACTCGATCTCGGAGGTGAATATTTAGTCAATATAGATATAAGTTGTTTTAAAGATAAAAATATCATTAAAACTTGATAACGTGATTCCAGATACTCGGTTTTGTAAAAATATTCATACAACATATACCTATATTTGCAAAATAAATCATACTACGTACCTTTATTTACAAATTTTTAAACCACAGACCTCTATTTAAACATTAAGTAAACTACGAACATTATTTTTGAACTTTTCTCTATTTTATATTGAATATTACATTTTTACAGAAATTAAAGCGAATAAGAAAGTTGGGTGCTTTAATCTTTTCTACCAGCAGGTAAATATATATGAGCTAATCAAAAGAAAAAAATTAAGAAAAAGTAAAAATAATTTGGGCCAAAATTATTATTAAGTACAAGTTAAAGGATCAAACTATATAAAAACCCAAATTATTAATTTGAGTGGCCACTAAACAAAACCACTCCTTGCCTTTACCTCATCCACGAATGCTTGTATATTCATGTCGGAAGAGCCACCTTGAACAACCGCAGCCTCCGCCGTCTCCTTCCATTTCAGAGCATTTTTCTTCAGCTCCTCTGCCTTCGCTCCGACGGTTGCTTCGAGCAAGCATTTCTCAACCTCGTCACGTGTAATCAACCTGTTTTCGGCTTCTCCCCTACACATTCTAACACCAACCTTGAACACATCAACTAAGTACTTAGCATCTGTCACTTGATCACCCCACCGTGGAAACGTCACCACCGGAACACCCGAAGAGAGAGCTTCCATGGTTGAGTTCCATCCGCAATGAGTCACAAAGCAAGAAATTGAAGGGTGTGAGAGAACTTTCTCTTGTGGGCTCCAACTTACTACTTTTCCTTTCTCTCCGGCGGCTTCCAAGAATCCTTCCGGTAGGTAAACGGGGTCGAAAGGCGTGTCTTTCGCGGGTTGTTTCATCACCCATAAGAATGATACGCCGGAATTTAATAACCCATATGCAATTTCTTCCCATTGGTCTTGCTTTAAGGCCACAATACTACCAAAAGATACGTACATTACGGACGAATTTGGCTTTCCGTCAAGAAATTCCATGCATTCATCCGCTTTCAAGAAATCGCCTTGTACGGTTGAATTGATTGATTTGGGGGTCATCTTAAATAGGGGGCCGACCGGCCTTATCGGGAAAATCTTTGACATATACTCGATTAGGTCATTTTCAAGTTCTTGAAATGTTTCCATTAATATACAAAATGGCTTTTCAAGGTTATTGAATTGACCCAAAATCGCCCTCCGTAAAAATGGGAAAGGCGACGAAGGATGCAAGAAACTTGGCACTTCATCATACTTCAAAACAGGCATACATGGAAGTTGAACATCAATTTCCGGGTCCTCCTCTGTCGGGAAATTGGCAAGTTTATGATGAAAATGGTAATAACAAGAAAAAGAAGCACAAGATTGAACCCAAAGCATTGCCGACGGAATACCAAGGGATTCAGCTACATCCGAAACCCACGGAATAAACGGGTTGTTGATTAAACAAGATATCGGCCTACCCTTTTCGGCATTTCTCTTGATCATTTCGGGGATAACTTTCTTTCCATGCACCTCAAGTTGGTTTAAGTACTGGTCAAGGTCTTTTCGCCTCGGATCATCTTCTTCCCATCCTTCTTCAAAGAATTCAAACCGAATAAAACCATCTCCGACGGATACAGGTTCCTCGGTGATGTTGCTATTAGCCGATTTCATCTGTTTACCAGTGATTTCGGGCGCAGAGAAAGTGACAAGCAAGCCCTTAGAGGCAAGAAGTTTTCCAAGTCTTAGTAAAGGGTTTACATGACCTTGGCCAGGGAAAGAAATGAGAAGAACATGAATAGGAGAGAATGGTGATGATACCATTCTTTTAAAAAATAACAAATTATCTTGCTTAGTTTTTTTTCTATGAGGAGGATGAATGAAGAGATTGATTTATGGTTACTGAAATATCAATGTGAAACTTTGGTTTATATAAGTAATTTATGTTGAAGTAAGTGTACAAATGAAAGAAAAAAAGTCGAAAAAAAGAACAAATAAAAACAAAATGGTATATCTTTTTATGCTTTTCAAATTCTAGATACAAAATGATATTTTGCGGTTGTAGAAAGGATTATATACTATAAAGATTAATTTATAAAATAAAATAGGGATTAACAATCAGTTTGAACGTTAAAATGTGAATTTACATGATATCAGAATCGCAGCGATCGAGAAATTTGAGTTTGGGGTCCTGACAACTTCATTCATTGTTAAATTAAAAACACATGTTGTGATGGGCTTGTATTGTACACGATTCAAGCCTAAAAAGCACTCGCGTGAGATGATATGTGAGAAACTAATATGTATACCATAATTAGGTCTTAACTATTATCTCGAACTAATTTTAGTTGAAATGTTCAACTGACACAAACCATTAATAAATTAATGTGTCCACTACACCATAAATGGTTTGTTGCAACAAAAAGTACATATATTTTCTCTAATGTTGCTATTTGTTTCTTGATAAATTAATGTGTCGACATTTTAATGTTTATTAGTACATCCAATTACGATACACTTAATTAATAACATCGGTTTATAATTGAATACTTTTGGTATTTTTGATGTAAAAAGAGAATCAGGGTAATTCCTCCGCCAGAGAGATTCTAAAGCATTCACTTAGGTATAAATAAAACTCTATATATTTTATTAATACATAAATAGCACCCGTATCAACTCATCGTCCTCTATATTTTCAAGAAGTACCATATTCTGAGAGTGCTCTAAGTTTTATCTCCTCGCCGTTACAAGAAAAGGTTTTATATAATTAATTATATTATTATTTGAAAATTGTGTATATACTTCATTACATATGGTGCTAAAAGAAAGTGTACTAAAATAATTTCGTAAATATAGTGTGTGTTCACTTCAAGAAGTAGTTGCTTTGATGTTCTTATTCATGTTTAGTCGGAACTTGCGTATTCGGAATATGAGACTAAGTAGGAAACACAATCTTAAAAGGAGAGAGATTCTCCAAATAGTTTGATTTGTTAACGCACGTCCATGTGACATTTACAACTTTTTAACCGAGGTATCTATACCCACGCGACTTTAACGCAACTTCTCATTGGTCCACATGATATGTAAATTATTGTGTGTTAACAAAAAGCACAAACATATAATTATGGAAGATAAGTTTCTTACTTTCAATTTTCTAAATTTGAATTATTTCTTTTATAAATAAATTTGCATTAACCATAGTACTATATATATTCATATTTCATAAAAAGAAAAACAAAGCATGATCCAATTTGGCTACGGGAGGTAACTGAAAATTACATCTAGAAATATTGTTATGAAATCTTTAAAATATTTCATCTTACATCATTGTGTACGCCTCCTTTTCAATATCGACAAAATTAATTTGGACCAGATAGAATTTGTCCAAAGTAATTAAAATCTTCAGTCTCTACTATAACGTCTGTGAATGACTATGACTATAGCTTATAAATTGCAGATAAATAAATAAATAAATAACTGAACGGGTCTGACTTGTGCTGCAAAGTGCAAACAAATAGGTAAAAAATAATTAACTCAGAAATTAGTTCTTCTGGGTTTTACTGGGGTAATTATAATGCTAATTTGTTATTTGGATCTAAATTGGTACCGTATTTAGGCCAAAATAATGACAAGTAGAAGACAACTTGGACACGTTGTAATGTTTATGTTTATGTTTATGGAGAAAAGACAAGATAAGTACAATTTGCGTGTGCAATTCCAAATGTATAATGGTTAATAATAAGCTTTTGGCTAGATTGTGGATCTTGTAGTTTGTTTGGTCTTTTTAATGAGATTTAAAACTGAATGGGTTGGCACTATCGTATAAGGCCTAATTCTGAATTATAAGTCGAAAAGAATATGGCTCAAAATATTGTAGAAAAAACAAATAAAATTTAGTAGATGAATATATTATAAAAATTCTAGAAGTGAAGAAATGAAAAGAAATAATGTATATTAAAATATAGGGAAATTATATGGTCACTTTATTTTTCACAAAGTAATCATTACTTTGTTTTATCAACCATTGGATTATGAGTTAAAAGCTAATCTAATGGTGAATAAGACAAAGCATAAACAAAGTAAGGGAAAAACAAAGTAACTATAACCTACACCAAAAGTATATTGAAAGTTACTAGTATTTTTGAAGTGAAATAATATTAATGTAAATTTCTATATAAGTTCTAATAATTGTTTTTTTTTTCCAAAACTACATACCAAGTTGTTTAAGCCACGTTTACTATAAAACTCAGATTTCTTATTTTTCAAAATCGATATAATTTTCAAACTCTTTTTAAATTTTACTTTCTCTCTCTTCATCAAACATTATGTAAATAACTTCACGATTAAAAGTTGAAAAAAAGTTAAACTTGTTTATAACATCATATCTATAAATATTTTATTTTTCATGTGATTAGGCGATTATTTTGTAAATATCCACCTAAAAGATCCTGATTTTAAAATATGTATAACCTAAATTAGTGAATTTTGAAAAAGAAAACATTTTGGTTTATAGAAGTTATAACCATATAGAATTTTTTTAGTCAACCAAAAAATTTTGTTTTTTAATTATAACTAAAATAGGTATAAAGTTTGTATAAAAGTATCAAAATATGCGTAACATACAAAATGGTACCAAATTAGGCTTAATTTATAGAAAATAGTACCAATTTAAAATTCAATAACAAAATTTAACAGCCCGATCTATTTTGATGTTTTTGTAAAAATGTTAGACTCGTTTCAATACCTTATTTCTAGTAATTAAGTTTTGTACCAAATTTTTCACTTGTACGAAATGTTTTCCAAATTTTATCTGAATCCAGTTTTTAGCATTGATGGTAGAAACAATATTGGATATGCAAATTAGCAAGATTGATCTAGAAAACTAGTACTGAATAACATAAAAATTCAATGTCGACCAAAAAGAAAAGAATACAAAGGACAAAATAATATTAAATCGAACCAGAAGTTGTTTTTGATATGACGATGTGGGCCGGCATACCCAACTATTATGGCCATGCATAAATGTAACTTAATGGAGATAGGTCCAAAACATAAAAGGCAAACAGGTACTTGTGTTCCTATATGGTTGGATGTAAATAAGTTTAATTACGTCTCTTTTCTCTAGATGATTTTTTGTCTCTTCTTTCTTGTCTTAATTTCTATGATTCATATTCTACACAATATCTCTGGTTATTTTGTCTTAAGTTTAATACATAAATGAACTTATTAGTTAATTAGTGGGTTATCAAGAAAAAGAAAGGTTAATTAGTGGCAAATTCAATGTTAGAATGTTGGTGGACCCATTCTATATATATATAAGATTTATTATTTTCCAAAATATGACCAAATTTATAGGTTTTTGGCAAGAGAAAAAGAAAATTAGATTATCAACAAAAATTTAACCTATTTTCAACATTATTTTATAGATTTTCGGTCAATTTATCATCAAAAATCAACTTTTATTAAGATATTTTGCAATCCGGAGCCAAAACCAATTACTGTATAGATGGTTCGAGCAAGTGATGGGATGAACCAACTCCTAGTAGAAGTAGTTCTACGGGAGAAGGGAGGGTGAGGGAGCAAGCCCCCCTCTAGTTATGCTCATGTTACTAATTTGTACTAAATACATATTCATCTAGAAAATTTAGAAAACATCGAGAGTATTTAAAGAGACATTTTCCTAATCTTAACTTTGCTTAAAATAATTGCATTTTTCTTTTGTAATTCAACTTACTTTTTCACGATTTCTTTTCCCATTTCAACTTGCTTAAATTGCCAACAGAACAAGATTACGATATTTATATGAAATGAGGTAATATCCGTACAAGTTTATATACATTGAGGCAGTGAAAAAATCATTTTAATAGTCTTAGAAATCATGAAAAGTATGAGCTCAAATTGCATATGGAGTGAATATGTGCACATATAGTTAACGCTTTTTTCTTTTCTCTTTTTAGAATGAGGGGAGAGGTAGGAGGCGTAAAAAAAGTTTTTTTTATTACACAAGTGGATTCCCAAAAAACTGAAAAAGAAAGTAATCATTAATTACTAAATCGTTGAAGTAGACTAGAACCATTAATGTCCGCGAAAAGTAAAATTTGCATCGGTGCATATATGTAGAAGGCACAATATGCTTGTATGCTTGTAATGATGACTTAAAAGGACTATGCATATTGTATAAGGTTATTTAATTTGTCTTTGAAATATATAGTTTTATAATTTAATTTGTAGTCTCCTTAAAAATATAATACGAATATATTTAACTATCAAGCTAGACTATTAGTTCAATTAATGATCTTTATGAAAAATGACAAACTGAGGTCTTAGTACATTGGAATCAAAATGTAAGAAGATATAATAATAGTAGCCAAAACATATACAAATATTGGTGTAATGCATCCAATACGAAAGATGTTCAAATTGATGCTCTTCTAATTCATTACCATTACAACATATCACCTCTAAATCTATCATCATTATACCAATAAAACATCCATAATGGTATAAAATTATCGGGTCGAACGACTATTTATAAGGTGATACGTTAATTGTATAACGTATCACCTCATAATTAGTTTGCGACTAGTTATTCTCGAATCAATATAGAAAATCTTTTGGACGAAAATCATTATTCAATAACACTTTCCATTCTTTATCTCCCCTTTGTCTTCAAGAATAACTTTCTTAGCAAGCTTTTCCATTAAACCAGAATCTCCTTTATCACTATCACTATCAAACTCCAAGCAACTTCTCTCCACAATTTCTTGAACAAATAGCTGAATATTCCGATCCGACGAACCGCCTTCAGCCACAGCCTCCCTTGCAGCACTCTTTAATTTCCTTGCATTCGATTTAAACTCCTCTGATTTTGGTCCATCCATGATCTCTCCAATGCATCGTTCAATCTCATCGCTCCCAATAATCCCATCTTGGTTTGCCTTAAGCCTCAAACCTGTCCGAAAAACATCGGTTACGAGCTTTGCATTTGTCGGTTGGTCGGTCCATTGTGGGTAAGCGATCACTGGAACGCCCGCTACTGTTGTTTCAAGAACCGAATTCCACCCGCAATGAGTGATGAAGCAAGCAATAGAAGGGTGAGCTAAAACCCTTGTTTGAGGCGACCACGACACAATAAGCCCTTGATCTTTTGTCTCCTCCGCAAACCCCAACGGCAATTCTCCTTTTCCGTCGCCTGTTGGTTTCTCAGGCAACTTAACCACCCAAAGAAACGGTTTCTTACTATTCTTCAACGCATTACCGACGGATTCCATTTGTTCCGTCGGTAAAACTACAATACTCCCAAAAGATACATACAGAACAGAACATTGATTTTGCTTATCTAACCACTCCATACAACGCTCTTCAGCTTTCCAAAACTCAACTCCTACATCCTCTTCCTCTCCACCATCTTCCCCGAGCAGCGACGGAGGAACAATTGGACCCACAGGACGAATGGGCGAAATTTCCGACATCGAATCAACAGCATCTTTCTCAAGCTCATAAAATGAGCTCCCTAAAACCCAATCATACTTCTTCAAATTCAACAAAACGTCGGTGAACAGCTTCGGAATACTATCGAACTGATTCGTCGGTAACACAAACGAGGGAAGGTCTCCGGGGAGCAACAATGGTAACCCGGGCAATTCGATACTCATTTCGGGGTCATCTAAATTCGAATGAAACTCATTCAGTTTGTTATAAAATCGATAATAAATCGCGTAAATCGAACAAGGTTGAATCCAGAACATAGCACAAGGGATTCCAAGTTCTTCTGCAACATAAATAACCCAAGGAACAAAAGGGTTACTGATGATACACCGGAGCTTTTTCCGGCCATTTTCCGGGAAGTTTTCTCCGATGAGCTTTGAAAGATTGGTCGGTCCGAATTTCCCCAATGTGTCTAAGTAGAAATCCAGGTTGGATTTTCGGTCGTAATCGAGGGATAGACCGTCGGAGAAGAAGAGGAGATCGACACCGGAGATTGAAGTGGTGGAGGAATTGAACATGCGGTGGCGCGTGATCTCGGTGAGAGCGAGTGAGACATGGAGATTTTTGGAAATGAGACGTTTGGCTAGTCGGAGTAATGGGTTTATGTGACCTTGAGCTGCGAATGACACCATTAAAATGTGAATTTCATGATCTGTAGAAGATGCCATGGATTTGGATTTTTGAGAAAATATGGAGAATTAAGAAAGAGAGGTTTTGTTTTGTGAGGTTTATAAGATTGGGATTTTTGTTATCTAAGCATATATGGTATATGCTTCATGTCTGAATCTTCTTGGATTTTTGTGTCACATGTCCCATTAGGAGAAGTTTGATTATACATGGGATGCATTCCATTAATATGATATAGAAAAATTAATATGATATCTAAATATTGGTGTAAAAAGATTGATAGATAATTGTTTTGTTTTGATTGGTAGAATCTATTTTATTCGGTTCATAATAAAATTTCTCGTAAAGTACAGGTTTGGGCTTCATATTTTAGAATAGAGCACCGGAGTTGATGCAGTTTTGACCAATCTAAGAATTCATGAATATCTCGAGATTTTCAAAATAAAAATTTCAACATTGAATTGAAAACTTTGATTTTATCCAATTTGAGTATTTGGAGATTCAGTCTCGTCCAATGTGGAGATTCGGAGGATTTTAAACTAATTAATTTCTAATTAAATATCAAATATATTACATGGCACATTTTGGATCGTTCGCCTTAATTGGGTCTTCCACGTTGACACGGAAATCTAGTATCACATTTAAGGTTTGTTTGGTGCAATTGTTTTTATTTATTGTTTACTGTTTTTGTTGGTTGTTATTTGTTGTTCATGTTTACGAATTGTTATTTGATTATTAGCGTTTGGTATATCGTTGTTTTTAGTATATAAAACTAATAATTTGAACATAATGAATTAATTTTTATTAACTTAAAAGAAAAAAAAACAATAAATGAAAATAAAATCAGTAATACTTTAATACTCAAAATGAAAATCCATAGTGCTTTTTCTTAGAAAAATACAATATTTTGTTGTTTCTTAAAAAAAGAAAGTCTATTTTTGCAAAACGTATTAGATGTTATCAAAAATTAATGTGAGTTAAAAAAAAAAAACACATTCTTATATTATGTTTCAGGGATATTCTATGGTCACTTTGTTTTTCACAAAGTAACCATTACTTTGTTTTGTCAACCATTGGATCATGGGTTAAAAATTAATCCAATGGTGATAAAAACAAAGTATAGACAAAGTAAGGGAAAAACAAAGTGACCATAGCCTACACCTATGTTTCATACATAGTATATTAACCACTATTAAGAAGCAAATTCTACCCTATCTGGACAACTAACCATAAGTTGTCATATATATTGAATAGGATTTTAATTAATTAGCCAATGACTAAATTCATCAAAAAATTAGCTAATGACTAACGAGGTAAATATACATTTCTCTTTTCCTATATACACGAGATAATGTGTATCTCTATGATACACTCACTAAAAAATTCTCCTCTATATATTATCTCACATATTAGGCAGCTTTTAAAGTTTTTTTTGAACGTAATTTACAAAACTCTGCCCTAAACATTAAATGCAAGTGAATATTGTCTTATATTTACATATTTATTAAATTATTTGTTTTAAATTTATTTATGTTAACAAAATAATCTAAACTACAAAAATCTAATACAATTTAAATTACCAAATTAATATATGCATTAATTATTGGGGTTAAAATTTCAATA
Organism: Euphorbia peplus; assembly: GCA_028411795.1. Lineage (NCBI taxonomy): Eukaryota > Viridiplantae > Streptophyta > Magnoliopsida > Malpighiales > Euphorbiaceae > Euphorbia > Euphorbia peplus. Next base: position 2,067,721 of record CP110837.1, on the reverse strand, counting down.
ATTTAGGATTTAGGATCTCGGGTTTAGGGTTCATTAATTAGGACATAGGGTTCAATTAGAGTATAGGGTTTAATGTATGTAGTTTACGTTTAATAATTAGGGTCTCGGTTCACCAATTTTGAGTTAAGGTTTATAGTATGTAGTTTAGGTTCAATAATTAGGATTTAGGTTCAACAATTTAGTGTGTTCACCAATTTTGGGTTTAGGATTTAGAGTTTGTAGGTTTAGGGTCTATAATTTAAAAATTAGGGTCTAACTCTGAAATAATTAATACTTTTATTTTCTGTTATGACAATTTGTATATAATAAATTTTTATTATATTCTTGCTGTAAATAGATGTGAAAATAATAGTTAATAAATGTAAAAACATCAAATACAATAATAAATACACTTGTATTTAATGCATACAACCTTAAGGGTTGCATATATCGAAATCGTTTGCAAAATGAGACTTTACATTAACACTTATTGTCCTTATAACAATTTTTTAGTCGGAATGTCCAACTTTCATAGCGTCGGAACTCTGCTTTTTATTTTTCAAAAACGAAACTAGAAACAAAATTCAATCCTATTAATATAGATATGCCAGTTTTTTGTTACTTTCTCCTAAGGTTGTACCACTTTTAATTTGCTCTCTTGTCTTTAGTTGATAGTGACTATGAATTAGTAATATGACAAAGTCCTAATTAAATAATTAAAGATGAGAGCTTATGGAGAGGACCATAATGAATTGGAACCTTTGACAATTGAAAATGACAATGTCTTGAAGATCTAAAATTAACAATATAATAACTAGTAAAATAAATATCCGTTCGAATACTTATATTGATAAAAACAAATGGAACTCTCGAAAAACATATTTAAAAAAATTAAATGATATGACTTGGAAATTTTGAGGATCAATAGAAGCATCAAGAAATACGGTTTTACTTAAAAATTGACCAAAAGAGATTGTTTTAAAGTGAAAATGATCTTCAACACCAATAGCTTTTGGTATAAACCGAAATATTATAAAACTTAATTTTCAATTGATTTAATACACAACTTAGAAAATCTTTAATAGAGAAGAAAAAAAATATAATCTAGAAATATGCCGGTTAACGTCAAATTATTAGGACGGAATTAGGCATTTGGTGAAAGTCGGCCAATTCATTCTTTAAACGCTTGATTTTGTCCCAAAATTTCGTCAGTGATTGGAAAATTTCTAATTGTCTAATATTATTTAAACATCTAATTAATGATTCGTTTTTTATAGTTGAACTGAACTGAACTGAATTGGTTGAATGTTTAATTTTTTTTGTTGAATTTGGCTGAATTAAAATGAACAACTTTTAACTGAATTGAATTTTGCTGAAAAATAAGCTAAAAAGAACAAAATTTAAATAAGAATTATAAACATATAATTACCACTACAAAAAGAAATCCTACAGCAACATTTTTATGTTCACGATTTTACAAATCGTTACTACACAAAAAGCCCAAAAAGCAAAAACACCCTTAACTATAGCAACGATTTATGTTAACGCGCTCCTTGAAAACCGATGCTAGCTATTGCAACGCTTATTGTAATTATGGTTTCTAGCATTTTTTTCTAAAAACCGTTAATAGAAGCTGTTATAATGAAAAATTCTATTGCTAAGCTCCGAAAAATCTATTGTGAAAGGGAATAATTTTTTTAGTGTACTAATTAAGAAAACTACTTCTATTATATTCCAACGTAAATAAGACTAAATAATAAAAAACTTCTAAACTAATAACAAACCATGTCACTCATTTCATTCGCATCAATCGATCAAATTATCAACATTAATTAAAAAAAAATTTCAAAAAATTGCACAGTTGCACTTATATTAAAAAAGGCCATGTTCCTTTTCACTTAAGTTCAGCAAAATTTAGTTTTATTCAGTTTCAGTTCAGCTCAACCAATTTCACTTCAGTAAAATTCATTCTTCATTCAGCCATAAAGAACGGGGCATAACAAAGTAAAACTCTCACTCTGATATAATTCGATGCATGACCTTCTTGATCATAGGTAGAGTGTTTAATCACTGGGTTAAGTTAGCACAAATTATCAACATTAAACACTCAATAAGTATTATTTTTTTCAATAATGGTAAGAAACATGATTCGAAATCCTCAATTCTCTACTCACACATTGGTGGGTATACCAATTTAGACTCAATTGGTCTCAAATAGCATTTATATAAATATAAAGGTATAAAACTAAACTTAATTAATTGTAGTAACTTTTATTATTATATTATTAATATAATAATGAAAGAAACACTAGATTCATGAGTATCTTGTCCGAATAAGCCCTAGCTAACTGAGTTAGTAACTCGTCCTTGTCACTCCACAATTCGAACTATACGCAGGCAATGACGAAATCAATTCAAGATTTCCTCATGCAGCTAATACAAATTCTTTCTCACTTTTGAATGTGACTCGTAAGAATTGAAAAAATCTAATTATGTTCCTTATATAATATTGATAAAGCATAGTATTATATGAATACAGGAAAAGTTGTTAGGTTGTAGTTCCGCAGTTGAGAACTTTCGAAGACTAATCATTAGTCGAAAACTCATGAATGAATCAAATTTTGAGCGTCTAAAAAATTAAATGGTTAAAACTAAAATTGAATTCTTAATTTTAAGCGTTTCGATAAAGTTTAAACGGATTCTATAATAATGGTATTAGGTGTAAAAATTGGTGATAATTTAAGGAGAAGTGTATATCAAATTTACAATGAACCAATAAGCATATGTTTGCTCAGAAGTAGACAATCTTTGTAAGCAAAGTCCAATTTGGCAAAGCAAATTTGTCTACGGACATAAATTAATTGAATTAAAATTTTCTTTATGTCCATCATAATATAAATTGTATTTTCTGAAAAAAACTTTCTCCAACTGAAACGGACTGGAAACTTAAAATAAATTATTTAAACAATTTGTTGTGATTGATATTTTCATGTTTTCATGTGGACATATGGACTTAGCCAATAGCAAGCATATATCATTTTCATTAATTAATGAACAAAAAAGCAATGCCATTAAAATCCAAATCTTCTATTAGAAAAATAAAACGCATTGTCGTTTTCTTTTATCCCGGTCTCTTACCTTAATCAACAAAAAGTCAAAACAATTTGTATTTTTTCTCTGTCAAAAGTGATGCTTATTGATTCAGCTATCTATATGAAAAGGAAATTTAGAGATGTTTTTTTTTTTCATATTTAATATGCGTTTTGATGTTGAAAATAATTTGCACACAGTTTTGACTGCTGCTGAACCTTGCAATTTTGCACATCCCGTGGGAGATATGCCACCTCTCGAAAAATCTTGTGAGCTCCAAATAACTTGAAACAAAACAAGAGAACAAATTAAAGAGACCATTATAGCGATCCGATTCCAAGAGAGTGACATCGAGATAGGAAAATTATGTATACAAGGAGTAGTTTGATAGATGACGACGTAGGTATGAATAAATTTAATTCCACATAGAAAATATGGAGGATATTGTTGGACATATTATGTGACTCTGTTAATGCATATGTGATACGTTTTAAAGCTGTTAGGCCCAATGTGATAGTTTTGGCTAGAGTGGACAATAATTTGCATAGCATTGGCCCATGTATTACAACCATCGACGGACTATCCTACTCAAAATGTTTAAGTACGTTGTTTCATATATTTAAAAAAAAAGGTGAAAATGTATCAATATCTACATTTTGAGACAAGTAAGAGCATGTTCTTTATGACTGAACTGAATTGAAGGGAAACTACTGAACTGAACTGTACTAAATACTACTGAACTGAACTGAAATAAATTATTTATAAGGCATAAAGAACCGAACTTAATGTCTCTTATTTACAAGAAGAGAGAAACGACGTCCTAATCTAATTAATTTTCAACTAATTTGGAATAATTGATGTACATCAAGTTTTTAATAGCTTGTGTATTTCAATTGTTATTGTTTCACTTTGCTTTTTTAATGGTTTGTTGTTACTGGAAACTGGCAAATATTAACTGATTTTCCTTTCAATTAGGTATGTGTATTTATTTTCTTAATTTTTACTAAACACTTCATATCTACTATAAAGAGAGCTAACTACATCAAGGAGTCCAACCATTTCATATCTTATTTTAAAGGCTGGCCCAAATTCCTTGAAGCGTCGAGTTCATTTAGCACAAAGTGAAGCCCAGCCCATATTCTACTTTGGATTAGATGACATTTATCACAAAGCATCAAAACCAAATTTTTAAATGGTTTTCACCTCTTGATATAAAACAGTGAAATATTTATTGACAATTAAACACTTGATATATTTTGTAATTAGTTTTTAAAAAGTGCATTTTATATAAGAAAATTTCTAATATGAAACATCAAATTTATTTTCTCATTTGAGGTAATTTTATATATAAGTTAATTATTGAGGTATCATAATGGATTAGTGAACTGTAAACAATGTCAATCTACTCTATTGATCTACTAGCATATCTCTAACATATCTTTCTCTAGACTCTTACTAATTTGATCGTCAGAATTTTCTCAAGGTCCAGCCCGACATAGGAGGAGACCAACGCTACAATCCAATGATCAACCGGACCATTTTGTATCCACTTTATCATTACAAAATAACCACATTACTTTATAAAACAACAAAATAAGTATGAATTATTCCAATTATTAACAAGTTAAGAAAAACATTGTTCAGTATGCTAATCTTAGATTATTATAAATTAAAGAAGATTATACTATATATAAGTGAAGATATGTATGTATAAAAAATGAAAAATAAGAGGCAGATTCTCTAAACGGACCATTCAAATCATCTTGGAGAACGCAATAATCTAATCTAATCTAGATATTAATTAGTGACACTAATTAAAGTACAAAAATAAGAATCAACATATGTCCTTCAACTTGGACTCATTTTTAGACACTTTTCAACCATACCACAATTTGTATTTGTTCATATAATATATGTTTGACCATTATATCAAACAACATCTTCTTTTTCTAATTTTCTTCTAAAGATGCTTCCATATAAAATCTCATTCAAACTTCATCATATCATACTCACAGGAATACTACTAATTAATAAAGTATGAACATAGCCATGGATGATTATTTTATGGATACTGAAGAAGATGTTTTCTACAACGAACTGCGAAAGCAGATGTTACTTTTAACCGAAGATGATGATGAAGGTTATGATGATCTTATAACAAGGCGGAGCTCGAGAAGATCAACGGAGAAAGCAATCAAACCGGCAGGAAATTACTTTAATTGGTGGGAAATTGAGAATGGAAATTCAGATCCAACTCCAACTTGGTTAGTGAATTTGTGGAGAAATAAAAATGGAGGAAGTGGAACTGGTGTTTTTATACCTCAAATTTTAATTTCTTCAAGATCAGGTTTGTCTATGCTTTGATCAATCAATTAATTTTTCTTAATCACATCATTAATTTTCAGTAATTAACTACAGTTTATTGATTTCTTTTTATTATTATTTTGTTTTGCAGGCAAGAAGAAGAATAATGGGAGAAGAAGAATATACAAGAAAGTCCAAAACAATCAATAACTATCTTGATACATCACAATTGAGATGGAATTTATTCATTATTTTGTACATATATATACACATAAATAAAAGTAGCGACATTTGAAATTTATTTTAATTCAATTGTTGTTATTTACTGTTTGTTTATTTCGAGTTGGACACGAAACAAGTTGTCCCTTAGAAATTTCAGGCTTAGTCCAGCATTAATTTAACTAGATGGACCTGGACATATTCAAAAAAGGTTTTGATATATGAGGGTCAAAATATAGTAACCTCAAATCTTTTCTTTGAAACCCTAGTAACCTCAAATCTAATTTCTATAAAATTAATTATGTGGACTTCCTTAATAATGGGGTAAATTAATGAAAAATTGTTCTTTCACTAATTTCTAAATGAAAAACTGTAGGCTTACTTTTTGTCAAAATAAGAATTGGAAGTTTCACATTTTTCTAAAATTGAAAAGAACATTTTGTATTAATGTTATAAAACTTAATGTTAACGATATAAATTTACAAATTTCAAGAATGAAAATTTCTTAAAAATATCAGCATTTCTTGAAATAAGTCATTTTTTAAGTCGTCAAACGTGATTTCAATATTTTTAGTAGAAAAAAATTCCTCGTTTCATTAAAGTGTGAAATCTAAGTTCTCATTTGACAAAAAATAAAACCACAATCCTTGATTACAAATTAGTGACACTACAATTTATTTATTTTTTAAAAATTTCCGTAATGATAAGGTGCTTTCTACAGTTACTTTAAAGTAAATTACTTTATTTTTCCGGTATTTGATCAAATTTCATACCACAAACTAATAGTGAAAATAGGAAAAATATGGTTACTTTGTAAAAAGTAAAATATAAAAAAAAATATTAATAATAACATTGTTTAATAACATTTATTCAAATTATACTTTGTCATTTCCACAAGAATAACCAGTTTTACTAGTATACAATTATTTTCATGGATGATTACAAGAAATCAATGGTTTAAAGAAGGTGAAATAAAATCAGATTTTTAAGTTTCTTTGGTGACAAATCAGATTATTAAGTGATTATGATTATTTAATTACAACCGATTAATAATCCATTATTCTAAACAGACAATTAATGCCTATCTCTTGCATACGACTCCTTGGCCACCAATCCCACTTGCACAGGTTAATCCTGGTAACTCAAATTCAGATAGCGAACCTTTTTTGTCAAACACACTTTCGTCGCTAAAACGAGAGACGGCACAATCAGTGACGAAAAGGCTTGAAGTTGAAAACTCTTTGTTTCCTCCCATTACAGGCATCTTTGCACCCATATTCACCCGACTTACATATCCCGGGTTGTAAGTTTGTCCCAAAACACCATTCACTTGATCACTCAAACTGTAAAACTTAAACCCGAGATCGAGATGTGCGAAGCAATCTTCGTTCGTTATTCCATAGTTGTGAATTCTTGAATCTTCTTCGGTTATAGGAACAACTTTGGCTGTGATTTTGAGGTGCCCTTCAACTTCAATGACAACATTGTTTGTGTCACTAATTCTGGTGACGGATATGGTTGGTGAGTTTGTGGAATATTGCCAGCTATTTCCTTCATTTTTGGCAACGGTGATGGGTTTTCCGTCGAAAGAGAGTGAAAGACGGTCGATAGAGTCATCCCATGTGGAGGTTTTGAGTGCACCAATGAAGAGTTGGTGTTTCCCAAAGAGGAGTGCAATGGATTGCACCCAAGTGAAATCTCTTGTCATCTTCTCGTTCCTTTTGCCAATGAAATGGGCATTGATATGAAGATTAGGGTCTGAAACGAGGCAGAAATCTTGGTCCTTCTTACCATGGAAGTAGAAGGTAAGCCCATCTCCTCCGATAAAACGAGGGTCTTGGCATACTGCTCCCGGTTTGTCACATGCTGAAGATCATAACACAAAAAATTCCAATAGTTAGTTATAGACGAATATTGTATTTGTGATTACAAGTGTATTGCTCTCGAAGTATTATCTATAGATCTTCTCTTGTAGTGGTCTATGTCCCATAAACTTGACCCGATAAAATGCATACATGGGAATAAATAGTGTGAAGAAATTGAAGTGTACAAGTGGCATTCTTTTAACGTATGAGTGTAGTGATTCTTTAACAAATCTAAGAAATAAAACTTTTATCAATTGAACATTTACCAAATGATATGTAACACATTCGTATATGATGCTTTTGTATAGAAAAAGAAAAAAAGGAAAGAAAGAAAGAGACTTACAACAAATAGGCTTGCAAGTGACACAATCAACTTCACATTCCCCGGGGCAATCACTAGGGCACACATGTTGAGTGTTATAACATTGAGGATAGTATTTGGCTTTACATTTTGCTGTCTTTGGTGAGGGAGTTGATGTAGGAGGTGTTGGGGTGGGTGGTGGTGGAGATGAAGGTGTCGAGGTAGGAGGTGTTGGTGATGGTGGCGGCGGAGATGAGGGCGGTGGAGATGAGGGCGGTGTCGATGGCGTTGGTGTTGGTGGAGATGCAGGTGGTGGCGATGAAGGTGTCGAGGTAGGAGGTGTTGGTGATGGTGGCGGCGGAGATGAAGGTGGTGGAGATGAGGGCGGTGTCGATGGCGTTGGTGTTGGTGGAGATGAAGGTGTCGAGGTAGGAGGTGTTGGTGATGGTGGCGGTGGAGATGGCGTTGGTGTTGGTGGAGATGCAGGTGGTGGCGATGAAGGTGTAGGAGTAGGAGGTGTTGGTGATGGTGGTGGTGGGGACGAGGGGGTAGGTGTAGGAGGTGTTGGTGATGGTGGTGGTGGAGGTGGCGACGAGGGTGTAGGCGTTGGAGGTGCTGGTGACGGTGGTGGTGGAGGTGGCGACGAGGGTGTAGGTGTAGGAGGTGTTGGTGATGGTGACGGAGGGGACGTAGGAGGTGTAGGAGTTGGTGGCTTTGTTGGCGGAGTAATAGTAGGAGGAGGTGGAGATTTAGGTGGAGGTGAATGAGGAGGAGGAGGAGGAGGATATGAAGGCGGAGTTTTCGGTGTCGATGGAGGAGAAGTAGCACCGGAACATATAGGTTTGCACGAATTGCAGTCAACAGTGCAACTATCCGGACAAAACTTAGGACAAACGTGTTCTAAATTATAACACATCTTATATTTCTTTATCAAACATCTTGCATGGCTAGGGTTTTTAGCGATGCCAGGAGGAGTAACTGCTTCTCCTACACCAACAAAAACCACAATCAAGAACACAATTAAGGCTATAATTAGCCTTTTTGAAGCCATATTTTGAAAACAATTGATTGTGTTTTTCACTACTGTTTTTTGGACGTTAATTGCATGGATATTTAGAAAGCTAATGTAGACGTCGTTTTATAGTTGTCCAAACAGACATTTTTATTTCCTAATTAATACAATTTGATTAAATTTATCTTTCAATTTATCAATTCACATGGTTGATCAATTAGAATAGTCAGCGATAATGATTTTTTATTGATCATTATAGTTAATCATATTCTACTCTTCACTTTTTTTCTTGCTTTCTTCATTAAAATGGTTGTATAACTTTAGCATAAAGAAGGTAACCTCAACTTTTGAGCAAATTGCTAACTTTAGCATAAAGAAGGTAACCTCAACTTTTGAGCAAATTGCTAAATATAGCCTTCCCCAGATCAATTGTTTTAATATTTTAATATCATGGTCATATTAATAAAAAATGAATAAATTATAAAATAATGTTGTGCTCTGTTCAATTTGGAAATACAGACATATGGTTTAACAGTTCGCAAATAGGTATGTGATAAGAAGTTTTTACAAAATAAGGTATCTTAAATTAAACATTTACGTTTTAATGACAACGAAGTGCATTTCGTTTTGTTTAAGAAAATTAAATTTACGTATCGATTAAACATAACCTTTAATGACATTGCCCACCATTAAATCGAAATCATGGAGATTTTACGTTCTTTATAATTTGACGGTTTACGAACTAAATTGACGTTTAAGTTCATTTTACCAATTTGTAATTCGATCTGAGTGATCAATATTTTCTCAATTATAAATACAAGTTGTTTAAAAGATAAAAATATCATTAAAAAGAAGAAGAAGAAAAAGAAGAAGAAGCGATTACTTAAAAAATCTTTCTTATGTGCGACGCCGACGACTTACTATTAGAAAAAGTAGGTTCCGTAGAGGTTCTCATAAAAAATACAAAAACTTATCACTTAATTCCTGCAATGCGGCATGAACCTTTGGGTACGCTCAGCAGAATCAACAACAATATAGCGGGACGAAGTATGGTAGAACATTATTCGGGAAGTTCCTTGAGGATGACTTCCATACAATTCTTCGAGTGCTGGATAAGCCCGAACTATGCTATTGATTTCCCTAGCTATTTTATGTTTTCACAGAGCGGACATGTGTGATAAAGTAATTAATAGGACAACGATTGGTCTAACTATATAATTATTACATAATTCTTTTTATTAATTAGTGACGATTTTGTAAGTTAAGCCACTTTATAGGAGAACTTTCACTAAATAGATATAACCAATAAAAAGTATATCATTTCATTAAAACAAGTTAGTGTAAAGCAGAAAAGGTGTATGCATTTATTATTTATCTATTGATTACTATTGAATCAAGACCTAATAAAATTTCTAAGTTTATATGTTTTGATTAACTTGTCCTATCCGGTGTTGTTTTGAATTTATTACGTTTCATGTGTTCAAGAAATAATAAGGATTTAGTTAGGTCTTGTTCGTTTTGACTTACATTTAAGACATTTTAGTTCAGTAGTTTTAATTCACTTCAACAAATTCAACAGAATTTATCAGACTTTAGCCAATAATTTGATGCAATTTATTTAGGTTTTTAGTTTAATTTAGTTTTTCGTCAGCAGTTAAAATAACACGAGACTCCTTCAATTTTTGCTGGCTTCTAGTTCTATCTTTCTATTTAAAACTAATTTGGGGTGGTTAAAATGTTTTGAAACAGGACATATGACAATTGGAATGATTTCTCCACCGACCATTTTATCATAAAATAAATGGGGTTTGATTCTTATCGGCAGATGAGTAATCTTTAAAACAATAAAATTGAATTTCAAAACCCATAATTTAACATAAAGGGGCAAGGCTATACTGATTGCGTCTAAATTCTATTTGGATAATGTGAAGTCTCATGTTCCATCCTTTTAGTTTGGAAAAATAAAGTGCCACAGAGTATTATTCGATATGTATCAGTTTAAGTTTTCAATAAAAATTAGAGGACGGGAAATGAGGCCAATTATCCTAATAGATTGGTATCTCTGAACACCAAATCATGCACCCGAACTCAATAAAGAAAAACATTCACTTTAATATAATTTGGATTCATAACCTCTCTGATTATAAGTAGTCTTAATCATTGGACTAAAAGGTTCACTACAGTTTAATTCAATTCATTATAATAGAATCTTTTGGATATAAAGTGGTAAGCGTTTTTCCAAATTATTGTCATTGTTATATTTTTAATTTATGGTAATATTTTGAAATTTTTCAATTTTCAACCTAATATGTAGTTGATTAAAATTATAAACATAATACACGTGGAGCGTGTTAGAGAAACTAATTCTCAAAAAAAATAAGATAGTTTCCAAAATTAAACTTAATTTCTAAAAGTGAGAAGTGAACGCTATAGATATTGAAAATAAAAACATAGTTTCAGGAATCTCAGAATACCGTTGACAAGTCAATGGTTTGACTTTTCTATTTTGTAGTTCGTTTGGTTACATATTTGGATTAAAATAAGGGTGTTACTATTTCCGGCCTGCTATTACTATATCAATCCACAATATTGACGATTTTGCTCTAAAGTTGCTTTTTGGGTGTTTGACTGTGTAGGGACTAGAGGTTTTCTAGTTCTTTCACGTGGTGGAACTAGCCGGCTGCAAGTTCCGTTATAGGGTAGGACTAAGAAAGCCATTTAGATCGTTCGTTCCACCGCATGTTGGGACTAAATATAAGCGGGTGCCACAATGTGGCAAAACACGAAAGCCTTAAGTCCCTACTTGAATTTTAGTAACATATTTATTTTATAGAACCGTTTAAAATACAAATATTACGTAGTAGTGAGTAAACATAAATTTCTAATTAGTAATCTAGAAATAAGTAAATAGAGATATGCAAATTTTAATAATATAAAATATAAGTTAATAATACAAACACCGACTACTAATACATTATCGACTCGCTTCAACTAAACTGGTCCATGCTTGTATTCTGTTCGCATAACGAAAAGGAAATTGTTGAGCACTTGGATGACGAAAGTATTTCCACTGCAAAGCGATATGGGGTACGGCCGGTACTAAATCTAGACGAATATAATGATTCCCAACATGACAGATGACAATTTCGAAATCCAAATCAGAACCGTCGGAACGAAGCGACAAAACAATACAACATCCCTCAAGCATTTCTGTATAAAGAAAAATTACTACATTGTAATATGAAGCCAAAGGGTATAAATCTTCCGGACTTGCCATCCAATACGCTCCGGTACATCCTCCTCTTTGCCAATTGATACGCCTGATGGCTTGATCAAGACTGCCCGGAGGGTAGATAAACTCATACACTGATCGATAAGCTTGTATCTCGGATATCACCCCTTTCCTTATTAGGGTTAGGGTTAGGGTTGGGGTTAGGGTCAGGGCCAGGGTTAGGTTTATGGTTAGGGTTAGAAATAAAATTTCGATTAGTGCCAACATAATATTCAATCAGTAGTGCTCACATGGTCAATAATTGACCAAATTATGGTCAATCACCGTTAGATCAAAATCTAACCGTGGAGATTCGTTTGGTGATTTCATTAGTAACCAATCTCCACCATTAGATTCTGATCTAACGGTGATTGATCAAATTATATTTGGTCAATCATTGACCATCTGAGCATAACTGAATATTCAATATAAATTAAAGTTAAATCACAATTAATTGAAAACATACCTTAAATACAAAAGTTAAAACGACAATTAATTGAAAAAAATACCTTAAGCTTAATTTAGTTTTTTTTTTTATTTAATTGTTTTTTTTCCTAACCCTAAGTCAAAGGAATTGGGCGGCTGTGTTAGTGTGAATGGAGGTGGGAGGAGTGTGAGATAGCCGGACTTAATTTACTTTTTTTAAATTTAATTATTTTTTTCTGACCCTAAGTCAAAGGGCATTTTGGGACTAAATCCGGCTGGCAAAGTAATATCCGGCTGGATTTAGTCCCCCACTAAATTAATCAGCATGAAATTATAACTTTTGGAAGCATAATTGATCAAAAAATAGCACCAAATATATGAATAACGCAATATGTTCGATAGAATAAATTGTGAATACGTGTAAAAATAAATTAAAAAAAAATCGACATTATGAATGAGAATTTATCATTGGCGCCACTAGCGAGCTTATGATCGAGGGAGATATTTTGCCGATTAAACTAAAATGCGAGCAGCTTTTGAATTGGGAAATTTTTTGGATAGCAGATAAGCACTTTGAACGTGAAATTTGAAGGCTATATGAGATCGTTTTGAGTGAAACCAAAACATATACATATTACACTGATTAAAATATTATCATTTTCGAAATTAACTACATTAACAAACCAACTCAACTTTTTTCAATTTCTCTATCATTACAAATTCCATTACATAACCGACTCAACTACATACATAATAAATTTTTTATTCAATCTTACGTTAATAATAGTAAGATCGTGTTCTTTTTTACTTATATTCAGCATATTACATCAATTTCAGTTCAGTTCAACAATTTCAGTTCAATTCAGCAATTTCAGTTCAGTTCAGCCAAAAAGACCATGGTCTAAATGTAAAAAAAAACTCATAAACTAATTACTTTTGTTTATTTTTAAAAAGAAAAATAAAATTATTCAATAAGAATACATCGAGTTGGAGAACCATCAGCACCATGTAATCTGAGAGGCAAACAATGTAAATTATATAGTCCTGTTTTAATGTCCTCCAATTTTAAGCCTTCCACCAAAATAATTTTCTACAAAAAAAAGAAAAAGTTAATCAATGTCTTTCTCTCAAAGTATAAAAATAGTCATAAATTTATCAAAATAGTCATAATTTTAGATGGGGTATTTTCGAGAGCCTGACTTGGATGCCAACCTAGTTGGAATTTCATCCGGTCTCTTTTATTCAAAAATAAAAAAATAAATTTATCAAGATAAGTACTAAAAAACATTATCATACGTTAGAATCTTTCTTTTATTATTATTTTATAACGAGGAACACTAATCAATACATTAGAATCTTGGGTTTCGTTAAGAAGAATATAAAGTATAATTAAATTTAAGTTAAAAATATAAAAGGTTAAAATGTTGCAGCTATGAATTTTTAGCATATAATAAAAGAAAAGGTATAAAATAATTTTATGGCTAATTAGTTTATACAGTTGTGCTCACATGGTCAATGATTGACCAAATACAATTTGGTCAATCACCGTTGGATTAAAATCTAAGGGTTGATATTAGTTTGTTGGTTGCATCAGTATTTAATCTCCACCCTTAGATTTTGATCTAACGGTGATTGACCAAATTGTATTTGGTCAATCATTGATCATGTGAGCATCACTCTTAGTTTATATAGTTGTGATAATAATTAATAAATACTAAAAAATAAAAGTAAGTATGTATAAATTGTAATTTTTTTTATCTACTCAGGAGCACCCGCTAACGGGCTCGTTTATATAAATCAAATTGAGAATAATATTATTCTTACCCTGCTTTTAAGGAAGTGAAGATGTGTTGGAGCTGCATCCACGTAAGCAGCAACAGACAGGTAATCAAGTCCTTTTTAATTAAAAAAAAGAACTAATTATTATTATTTTTAAAAAATAAATCTAAAAACTTATAAATCACATTCCTATTTATCTATAGTGAGTGGAAAAAACTTTTGAATTAAATTTAAGTGCATTTACTATATTGAAATTACTCTTAAATTAAGTATTAAAAAGTACTAACAAAACCCAAAATAATAGAACCTAGTTAAAATTTCTAGATAACTTCTTAAATTTTATATATCTTAACTAAAAATCCAACATTCCTATCTTATCAATAAAAAAGGAAAAAAAAAATCAACATTGTATATACTTTAAGAATTTCATCATTCTTTTTCCATTATTGCTTCGTTTGATGAGTAGTTCTATAATAAAAAAGAATTACATTCTAAGTAAAATTTTCAAATAGCTAATAATTATAATATCATTAGTAAGCAGTAAACAATAATAGATATATTGAATCTCATATTCTTACCAACTAACTTGATTTTAGTGTTTTCTACCAACCATTTTGCGCCTTCAGCCATGAATCCAGTAAAGTTGGAAGTGAATTCCTTTTCATACATGAGCTTCCTGATAATTTCAAACGAACATGAAAATTTCTTAATATAGATAAATAATCATCTGATATAGTAACAGTAATACTTTCAATTAAATCTTGGATATTAAGAGTTTACCTATCTGTATTTGAAGTTCTAAATAAAACACGATGTATTTCCTTTGGAATATTCAATGACTTCATCACTTCAGCTACAATCAACAAGTAAATACATTAGAAAAAAATGCATTACACAATATCTATATGTCCGTAGGTTTAGTGACTAGACCATTCGGTACATGTTTATTTCTCTTTTCATGGTAGTTTACTAATGTTTGGTTAGAATTGAATAACGATTTTTTTTTCTCATATATACCAAACACACCCGATGTCTATATCCCAATCCAGAATGACATGCACTTACCAGTTATGTTAGAATTTCTTGGAACATCAATTAATAATGCAGGACCTGTAAAAGTAATTTACCAAAAAAAAAGAATAATTAACACAACTAATATTCATAAATATCATTGTTATATATGTAGTATGTAAGTTTCACTAGAAAAATCAATTAGGCAGGCTAGCCAAATTTGGTTAGAGTTATGATCCAAGCCCAGCCCATCTCAAACTGGGACGGACCTTTACGAGACACTTACAAGAGGGCTTACATGTCGTTTCACATATGAAGACTTTAACAACGGCAGCAAAGCTCGAACCGAGATAAAAACCCTACAAGAGTTGCTTCCTTACTGTTGAGCCCACCATCATAGACCATCCAAAATTATTTGAAAAACAAGAATTGTAGTTAGAGATTAATTACCATTAAGGACCTTCAAGTCAAGAGAATCAACATCATAGCCAGCTTCATAATATGATTGATAAAAATGGCTAGGAGCATCAACATGAGTCCCTGAATGTGTTGTCAAACTTATGTTAGCCTCATTAACAATTGAACCATTCTTTATGCTTTGAGTTTGCTTTAGGAACTGTCCCATCCCATTCTTTGACCCAAACTTAGGCAATTCTTCTACATATCTATGAGTTATATCATAGATTTTTCCGCTCTCGAGCCCCGCAGTGCCCCGTCTCCGACCACTGTGGACCACGGTGGCTATGCTGAAAAGAAGAATTATAAAGATTGAGAAATGGTAGTGATCCATCTTTGGATTTATATCTTTGAAATTGAATTGATTCAAAGATGTGAATATGGATGGAATAGTTTTGTAGAAAAAAAGAAGAAGAAGAGAATTTTATAGGGATTTATGACATCAAGAGGGTCTGCTCATTAATATATATAAGATTTTGATAACTTTTAGATTTATTAGCAATTAATACTTCAATATAAATATATTTGGATTTTGATTGATTGATCGAGTATTGACCTTCTAGAATGACAATATGGTTTGATTTGCAAATAAGATCATGTATTTTAAAACAATGCAAATAAAAGTCTTCAATATCGCTCTTTAGTAAATAAGAGTTAAGAAAATTAGATGTATTAAAACATGATAAGGTATTTAAAGTTGCAAAGTTAAAAAAGGTATTTTATCATTTCATTTCAAGATTTAGGCCCCGTTCTTTTGGACTGAAAAAATCTGAACTGAACTGAACGATGCTGAACTGAACTGAACTGAACTGAATGTTGCTGAACTGAACTGGACTGAACTGAACTGAACTGAACTGAATGTTGTTGAACTGAACTGAACTGAACTTAAAGTAAGTTCTAATAAGTCCAAAAGAACAGGGCCTTATATTATTTTCTGGCCTATTGAAAACCACTCAAAGCATTGTAATTAGAGGCATTAACAAATTTGAAACAAGAGCTTTATTACCGGACATAAAATCGTGATTTGACGAATAAAATGTCTAAAAATTAGTGAAGTAAAAGTGTTTGGAAGATTGTAAGCATAGAGACAAGTTCAAATGAGACAATGGTTTAGGATGAGACTAGTTTTTATGGTGAGACAAGGGATATTTTTGTAATTCAATAGGGGAAGATGGCAAACTTGTAATTAAAGGAACATTCCTCATGCGTGAATTGAAGGGAAGGAAGAGGAGCTGATGTCAGCGCTAATGTCACCTCTGAAGAGAGAAAAAATTTTAATTATTTTCTTTAAAATGCATTTTCTCGCTCTTTCCGAACTCATTTTTCAAAAAAAATTATACCAGTGAACTCATATTAATTAAGGGGTCGTTTTGAGATCCATTTTTGTTATTTATAGACGATTTTTATTTTTTTTATTTTTTTATAATTGTTCCAGCAGAATACTATATTTGTTCCACCGGACTACTCCAATTGTTCCACCAGAATACTACATTTCTTTACACTTCCAGAGTGCATTTAAAAAAAAATAATGAAAATATTCTGCTGGAACAAATGGAGTATTCAGTTGGAACAACTGAGTATCCAACTTGGAACAAAAATAAAAAAATAAAAATCGTCTATAAATAACAACAATGGATCTCAAAATGACCGTCTAATTAATACGAGTTCAGTGGTATATTTTTTTTTGAAAAATGAGTTCGGAAAGAGCGGGAAAATGCATTTTAAATAAAATAATAAAACCTTTTTCTCTCTCCATATGTGACATCAGCGCTGACATCACCTCCTCTTCCCTTCAATAATGTCCCTCCATATTTTTAAAATTTAAAAAATGCCACCACTTTTTAATTGTCTTCACTAAAAAAAGTCTCTCCATAATGACATTGTCTCACCTGATCCTATCTCTGTAAGCATATATGCAAATCAAAGGTTGTCTTGCCGATCGTGATTCTCAAGATTGTAAATGACTCGTTCTAATGATTGTTTGAGTAGTTTTCAACATGCCAAACAACATTATTCTTGAATTCAAATGATAAAATCATTTGATTTTTGGGATATTTTATGGTTACTTTGTTTTGTCAACCATTGGATTATGGATTAAAAACTAATTTAATGGTGAATAAACAAAGTAAGAGAAAAACAAAGTAACCATAACCTACACCTTGATTTTTATTGTCACGACACTTCATTTTTTTAGTCTGTTAGTTTTTTCGAAATTGATTCTCTAACATTTAGTACAATAGATATCATTTATACTGTTTAAAAAATCGGATCTTGTTTACAATTATCGAGATTTAATTTTATAATATCGTAATTTACCTTTTATTTAATATCTAATATTTATAGTAATCAAAAAAAATATATTTAATATTTATAATATTTTTTATGATTAATATTTATAGGGAAATTCTATGATTACTTTGTTTTTCACAAAGTAACAATTACTTTATTTTATTCACCATTAGATCATGGATTAAAAACTAATCTAATGGTAAATATCACAAAGTACAAACAAAGTAAAAAAAACAAAGTAACCATAACCTACACCTTATTTATAATATTATAATTTTTTGACAATATTTATAATATTATAATTAAATTATGGATGTTAGATACAGAAAAATGTGGGACTAGTTCAAATGATATAATAAAAGGATAAAGTTTGATAATGGGTCAAAATATGAGCGGCGAATATAAATATAGTAATTAATCAAACCTATATAGTAGTGTTGCTTATTCTAGGTTTTCATCGCCCACAACATGATGAAAATTTCAAAATTCTACCATATTAGATTACAAAAACTAAATTTAAATCATTAATGTCACACATCAAAAGTTAATTATACTAAAATAAAATAAAATGAAAACAAGAAAAATTAAAAAAGCAATACAGTAAGGCCATGTTCTTTTGAACTTATTAGAATTTATTTTAAGTTCAGTTCAGTTCAGTTCAGCAATATTCAGTTCAGTTCAGTTCAACTCAGTTCAGTTCAGTTCAGCTCAGCAACATTTAATTTATTTTTCAGTAGCATTTAATTTAGTTCATTTCAGTAATATTCAGTTCAGTTCAGTTCAATTCACCAACATTTAATTCGGTTCAGGTTAATAAATTACAAATTAATATTTATTATTTATATATAATATGTTAATATTTATTATAATTTTAACTAGTTGATCCAATTTGTTTGCAAAAGTTGTTGCACGTAAGTAAATATTATTACCAATATATGTTACAATGTTCTACCACCTTAATAATTTATACTATATAAATTTGGATTTAATATGCAAAAGTTTCCAATTTCGGTTTTATATTGTAATAAGAAATTCAAAAATCTTGTAACAGTGTTGTGTAGTATTAGGAGCAAATTAGCATCAATTAAAGAAATTCAAAAATCTTATAATAGTCAGTTATATAATATTAGGAGCAAATTAGTATTAACTGAAAAAAATTCAAAAATCTTGTAAAAGAAATTAAAATTAGCAATTAGAGCAAATTCAAAAATTCACAAATAGCATCATCTCATTCTATTTTTCTAATCATCTTCTACCATATGATCCGTAATCTCATCATTTTGTTCACCTTCATTATCATTATCGTCATCCTCCTCACCGATCTCATTATTAAAAACTAATATTATTATTATTATTATTATTTATTCAATTGAGTTTCAATATTTATTTTTCATTTTAGCAGAATTCAGTTCAGATCAGTTCAGTTCAGTTCAGTTCAGTTTAGCAACATTCAGTTCAGTTCAGTTAAGTTCAATTCAGATTTTTTTAGTCCAAAAGAACGGGGCGTAACAGTCCGATTAATAATTAGACCACTCTTCAAATGTCAAATAAGAAATTCTAAACACGCAATTGTGAGATACATATTTATGATTATCTAATGAAATATTTCGTGAGTAGTTTGTCATTCGATCAACATCTTTTATCTCTCAAAAAACAAGGTACGAGAGAAGATTCAAAATTCCTAGCCTCAAAGATTTTATAGTGTTCAATGACCCAAGATCATGGTGCATATACATGTTCGTAAATTCCACAACCACTTGATAATTGAGCTTTATCAACCTCTGGATACCCTTCCTCCAAGCTAAGTTCAAGTCTAAATTCCATAGCTCGAACCAATGCAGAGATCCAAATTAACTTCAATACATTCAAACTGTCAAAAATTAATATAAAAAATATTGTCTATTAGTTTAAATTTTTAGTTCAATCGCTTCCTTCACAAACCACGCACTAGTACTGGTAGAGGCCCATCTCGGGTTCCCTTTGCATGTGTTTTGGTATTGGATACATTAGTTGTTTAGAGTCAGGCATCTCACCAATAAGAGGAGGCACTGACATTTTTGTAATTAAATAGGGAAAAATGACAAACTTGTAAATAACCAGAAATTCATCACACGTATGAAGTAGAGTGAAGGAAGAGGAGGGTGATGGTTGTCATCACTGTAGAGAAAAAAAAATTTTAATTCTTTTCTTTAAAATACATTTTTCCGATCTTAGTCCGAACTCATTTTTCGAAAAGTTTTATACCGTGGGACTAGTATTAATTAGACAATCATTTTGAGATCCATTGTTGTTATTTAAAAACGATTTTTCAATCTCTTTAATTTTTATCTATTTAACAACTTTCATATTTTATTGAGACTAAACTGTATGGAATTTGGCTTTAACCCAAGGATTAAAGTTTCTTAGAATAATAATATTTTTAGAATTTTCTGGGGGATTTTTGTAATTCACAGGGAAACGCTCACCAAATCACTGGATTCCGTTCACCAGACAGTTCTAGGTGGCTGTTTTTTTACAATTATTTTTGTTGGAAGAATATAACTATTATGTTGGAACAATTAGTACACCGATATTATTCTGTTGAAATAATATAGCATATAGAAAAACAGAAAGTCATATGGAACAACATAATATTTCATTTGGAAAAATTTCATAATTCATTTGGAATAACTAAGGAATTCAGTTGATAATAAATGTAAATGATATAAAAAAAATATGTTGAAACAACAAAGGAATTCAGTTGGAACAACAAATGAACTCATTTTGAACAAGAAGTTTAGACATGCTAAATTCTCATTTGGAACAAAATATTGTTTTGATTATGAATATTAATGCAACGGTTAAAAAATGTTTTTTTAACAGAAGATTGTGTTGTTCCAACAAAACAATGTGTTGTTTCGACATAACAAATCAGTCTATCAATTGTTCCAAAGTCGTCTAGAAAATTCTGAAAAAGTCTCAAAAGTTGTATATTGTAATTATAAGAAACTTTAATTCTTGGGTTGAAGCCAAATTCAATACGGTTTAGTCCCAATAAATTATGAAAGTGGTTAAATTAGATAAAAGTTAAGAAATTTAATGATATTAAGTAAACATCTATTATCTATATGCATATAAACATAAGTCAAAATATTAGGAGAATTACAACTTATTAAGTTTTGTAGTACAGTGTGTTAAGTTCAAAATATTAAATTATTACGTGTTGTTCTAATAGAATATTGTATTTGTTCCAACCGAATAATCATTTTGTTCCAACAGAATACTAACACATAAAATGAAACTGAAAATTAAATACACAAAAATAAGACTTTTTTAGAGGGTAAAAACACATGTCTTAACTATTTGTGATAATTGCTTTTATTAATTTTTATAATTTCATCATATAGATATAGTAAACAAAAATTTTAAAAAAATAAAAACTATTTTTAAATAACAACAATAGATCTCAAATTGACCGTCTAATTAATACGAATTCAGCGGTATAAATTTTTTTGAAAAATTAGTTCAAGAAGAGGAAGAAATTGTATTTTTTTAAAAATAAAACTTTTTTTTATTTTTCCTGCAATGACATCATTGCTGACATCACTCTCATCTTTCTTCCCATTATTTCATGCGTGTGAGTCTTTTTTTTATTAATTTAGAAGCTTGACACCTTCCCTTATTTAATTAAAAAAATGTTACTCCTCATTTTCTTGTCATACAATAAGCTCATTGTCTCATAATAAGTTCATTGTTACACCTGAGCATTTCTCTAAGTGTTCGTAATTATAGGCAAATATATAATAAGATCCCTAATCTTTCACTCTCTTTTTTACTTTATCTTATTGCCTTCATTCTATTAATAACAATTCACAACCTGAAATATATGATGTGCCAACTGAGTCCAACAAATCAGGTTCAATAAAGATGTCAACATAAGCCCATCTAGGATAAATTCAAGAAAATTACTATGTAGATGAAATTGGAATTTAAATTTCATGAAAAACATATATAGTATATGAAAATGAACGAATTGCTCAAAATATTAGCAATATATCAAAGCCGTTCAATAATCTTAAGTTAAAAGTAATCATTTTGTACGAATCTATCACCTTGTAATCCCAATAGAGAATATTTTATCTATTCGTCGAGTTTAAACGCTAAGAAGAGATCGTATCTTTTTTATTTATATTGAATTCATCAAGTTTACTCCGAAACACATATAGAGTCCATGTAACTCAAACAGTATATTGCAAGGGTTAAATAACGTTCTTTTTTCTTACACGACAATAAAATTACAGAGCATCGACAATAAAATTTACATTTATGTCAAATGAGCTGTGAAATATGATCACCAATATCATTCAATAAGAATGCATCGGACTGGAGAACCATCAGCACCATGCAATCTCAGAGGTAAGCAATGGAGATTATATGTTCCTGGTTTAATGTCATCAAGTTTTAGCCCTTCCACCAGAATAATTTCCTACAAAACAAAATTATTAACTTTCCACTAAATATAACATAAATATATTGAAATCTTTTTTATTATACTTCTTAATTTTAAGAAAAACTATCAAATTATATTTTACAGTCAATGTAATAAATATTTTTTAAAATATATCTGTTATTCATTCATATTAATCCGATTAATCGGTTCGAAATTGTTAAAATACTTAATAAATTAATTTTATAAATCAAAGTTTAATTTGAGAAGAGTTTTCTTACCTTGTTTCTAAGGAAGTTAAGATGTGTTGGAGCTGCATTCACGTAAGCAGCGACAGACAAGTAATCGATTCCTTTTTATCCAAACAAGAGCAGATTAAGGAAATTATTTAGAGATAAACAAAAAATATATATGAATATTTTAAAGATAAGAAATCTATTTTCAAAAAAGAATTGAATTCTAAATTGTACATATAATATGCTACCAGCAAACAATTAGCACATAATGAATAAACAACAAAAACTAAATCAAATAAATCATAATTTGATATGCTAATTACCAACAAGTTTGATGTTAGTGTTGTTGACCACCCATTGTGCTCCATCCCCCATAAATCCGGTAAAACTTGAATCAAATTCCTTCTTATACATAAGCTTTCTGAAAACGATTTGTACAAATAAATTACAAACTTATAATTTCTTTAAAATCCAATTTGAAATTAAAGTTATGAATTATTAAGAATTTACTTGTCAGTATTTGAAGTTCTGAATAGGACACGGCGCGTTTCCTTTGGAATTTCTAACGACTTCATCACCTCAGCTAGAATCAACAATGAAATATATAAGAACAAATTGCAATATGCATTGGTGCCATATTCTTAGGTCTAGGTCTTTGTGTGTTTCTCATTTTTTGTAGTTTCGTTTTGTTATTTTACTTCATGTAGTGCGTAAAAGAGCATTCCGCTACCATTAGAAAACAAATATTGATAGATGTTTAAGAACAAATCATGTAACATCTATCAAAATGAGCAAAGAATAACAATTAGACTAAACAACTTCTTATAACAGGTTCGGCAGAAGAGAATAATCGATTGGATTTATTATATTCTCTCTATGCATAGACATAGCCTTTATACTCTAAATCCAATCGTTCACTTACGAGTAATGTTGGAATTTCTTGTAACGTCAATTAATAATACGGGACCTGTAAAAAATACAAATAAATTTATGATTAGGAAAACAGAACATTATAAATCATAATTTTGCACACATTGAATCTAAAAATTGCAAGTTGAAAGTTTATCACCAAGTCCGATTAATAGGGTGTGCAATAGTCCGGCCCACATCACTGGCCCAAACATTGGTGGGCTATTCTTAATAATAGGTTAATTGCGTCATTATTAAATTTTACTCATTTCTACAGAGATATAGAGCTTTTCAACTTTTAACATTATCACCACTGAACTTTAATTAATACTTTAAGATAAACGTTGATGAACTCGAAATAAAATGTTCCAAAAAGTAACAATATTCTAAAAAATTTTAACTCTCCAACTTTTCGGTTTGACATATTTTAGGAGTTGTTTGATTACGAGAGTTAAATCAAATGTATAGAGAAAACTCCAAAAATAGTGTTTTTAAAAATTTTCAAAATTACGGTTTTACTATAAATGTGGTTCTAAAGCAACTTTTGTTTTCGAGGTCTGTCCATTTTAATGTGTTAATTGAAGTGTTGTGATCATAATATAATTAATGTGTATAGTTTAGTGAATTTTCTATTATCTTTTCAAGTTCAGTAGTCACACCGTAAAGTAGTAAAATTTAGTGGTCGTAATATAGTTTGAAACTCTTTTCATACATCTTATTGTTAATTCTCTCTGTAAGAGATATCTATGAAATGATATGCTACAAGTATAACCGTATCAGCATAAAAACAATAAAGATTGTGTAAGCTTTTTTAAAAGTACCCTAAACTTTATTTAAGATAAATTATACTTAAAAAAAATCAAGTGATTACATAAGATTTTGAAAAAAGTACTTAGTGATTTTTAAAAAGAAAATGTTGTTCAAAATACGATTAAAAGAACTATTTAAGGTACAATAAAAAAATATATTTGTTTTTATAACCGAGAGATTCCGCACCGCACTCCGATAATGCTCTAAAATATCTCCATCTATTGAAATCAAGCTAGGAAACATACCATTAAGAACATTCAAGTCAAGAGAATCAACATCAAAGCCATCATCATAATAAGATTGATAAAAATGGCTAGGAGCATCAACATGAGTCCCTGAATGGGTGGTCAATTTTATGTCGGATTCATTATCTATCGAACCATTCTTCATGCTTTTTGTTTGCGAAATAATCTGTCCCATTCCATCTTTTGACCCGTACTTAGGCATGTTTTCATCATACCTATGAGTTATGTCGTAGATTTTTCCGCTCTCCGATTGGCCGGAGCCTTGTCCGCCACTGTAGACAGCCGCAGAAAGAGTGAAAAGAATTATAATTGAGAAATATTGGTGATCCATCCTTAATGTTTGTCTTTGAATTTATTAAATTTGAAATGTTGGATGGGTAATCAAATTTTGAGGATTTTATAGGGATTTATAAGATGGATTTTGGGGACTAGATTTGAGTAGATTAGTATTAGATTTTGAAAATTTGTCCAAATCATTAATAGATAAATTAATAGTATAAAAGATTCACGTTTTGATTAGCATCTAGCTCCTAGCTAGGAATGAAAATTATGTTATATTACGTATTAGTATGTATCTTTTTCGGTGAAGGCGTACGTTAAGGTTCACTCCAATTAAAGTTAACTTTTGTGATTAAAAATCCAAAATTGTTTAAAATAAGGTTTCAAATTCGAGTTTGAATTTATACAGAAAATTGTAGTCGAAATAAGACTCAATTGAAAAATACATATGGAAAGCGTTAATCGCGAATTTCATATTTTTCATCATTTATACATAATGCAATCATCTATTCTGATATCAAGTGCATTAGTCACATAGGCTAATAATTATCAAGAAATATTTAATACAGCCATAAATCGAAAATAATACGAGATTATTCAAGTTAATCACAAACTAATTATTTTATCAAGCAAAAAGAAATCATTCGATAAGAATGCATCGGGTTGGAGAGCCATCAGCACCGTGCAATCTCAAAGGCAAGCAATGGAGATTATATACTCCTGTTTTAATGTCCTCCAGTTTCAGGCCTTCCACCGGAATTATTTTCTACATAAAAAATCGAAAATAATAATTATTATATTCTACGAAAATAATAAAGATATGACAAAATTTAGTTTAGTTCTACAAATTTATCAAATTTGTTATAGTAAATTCAATAAAATTCAGTTGGATAGCAAATTTGAGTCAAAAAAGCTAAAATTAAATTGAAAAGATATTTATTTAATCTTACCCTGTCTTTAAGGAAGTGAAGATGTGTTGGAGCCAAATCCAAGTAGGCAGCCACAGACAAGTAATCAAGTCCTTTATTATTCAAACAAGATAACATTAATTGAAACAATTAGAAGAAAAAAAAAAACAGAAACATAACAATAACATAAATGTAAATATAAGTTGTTCATAATAGAATTTCTCATATTAAAAGTTACCAAAATGGTATGTTCTTACCAACAAGTCTGATGTCAGTATTCTCCACTAGCCATTTTGCTCCATCAGCCTTAAATCCAGTATAGCTCGAATCAAATTCCTTTTTATACATAAGTTTTCTGAAAATTGATCCATATGAGGGATTTAAGTTTATGTATAAATTTATTAAAATAAGTAATAAATGCAACAATTTTTAACATGATAATATGATTCATATATTAACTTGATTGATTATTTGATTTGATAATATAATAAGTATCATTCTTTGGTCATGTAACATATAAAAGCGAATAGAACATATAAAAGAAACATAACATACTTGTGACATGAAAAGACAAAGGTTTATACATATATAATCTCATGAGTTTGTCCCAACTAAGTCTTCAACATCACCCGAAAACTTTTAAAAGTTACAAATGATTCCGTATATTCAAAATTAACAAATAACTCTAATATCAAAATTGATGTATCAAAACGTACAAATTATAGATCGTGTATACTACAGGTGCAAGCTTATGATATAAGGAGTCGAAAATTTTGTAAATGATATCATATGTCGTTTCCACATTTTAATACAATCTATTTTAGAATTAGAGTTTACCGAAAGTAATCGGACAGGAACAAAGGATCAATTTTAACTCTTGAACGAGCATAAGAGGTTATTTGTAACAGTTGAACAAGAATTTAAGACTATTTGTCACATTTCGATAATTATAGGAGATTTTAATGTTTGAAAGTTCAAAGAATAGTTGAAGTTTTTAGACAAGTTAAAGGTTTACATATCTAGTAAGTCTAACACAAATAGTCACCCTTATAAATTATTAATAAACTGCTTGGAATTGCTAACAAAATTGATATTCTGAATTGAAATTATATTAAGTATCATCAACAAAGGAAATTACTATTGAAAATGTACCTGTCAGTATTCAATGTTCTGAATAGAATACGAATTATTCCTTTTGGAATTTTGAACGACTTCATCACTTTAGCTATAATCCACAATCAAATACATTAGGATAAAATGTACTTATAAGTACTCAAAATATACACAGTGAGATATTCAATTCAAATAAATTCTTAAGAATGTATACACTTACCAGTGATGTTGGTATTTCTTGGAACGTCAATTAACAATGCAGGACCTGTAAATTAATTTAAATAAATAAATAACCACCATTGTTATATGAGTTCATATTAGCTAAATTGGGAAGCTTTCAAATAGATGATCCTAAGAATACTCTTATTGGGCTAATCTAGAGATATATTTGGGCCAAGATCGGCCCAATGAACCCATCTGTCAGGCTCATTGAGACCTCATTTCATTAAAATTATCTAAAAGTTCTCTATTTTAATTTTTCATCCATAGCATCCAACTTGATGGCATACATTGGAGAGACTTTCAAAAGTGGTATGATAACTCCCTAAATTTATCCCAAAGTTAAAAGAATACTCTTATTTCAGAATTGATATATTAAAATTTACAAATTATAAACTGTAGTTGCAAGTTTATGATGCAAGGAGTCAGAAATTTTACAAATGATATTTATTATTTCCATATTTTGGTACGATCAACTTTTGAATGAGGTGTTACTGAAACTAACTAGACAGAAATAAGGAGTTATTTGTAACTTTTTGATGTAATAGTTGAACAAGAACATTTGTTACGATATATGAACCTAAATATATTGTTTTTTTGACAAAAGAACCTAAATATTTAATAAGCCTAAAAATTTAAGTTTCCAATTGCTCCAAATAAGTTAAACTTCCAACTGATCCAATAAAAAACTTACTAGTATATGAATAATAAAAACAAGAATAATGCATATAAAAAAAATAATGAAAGGCAAACGGAAAATTACCATTAAGGACCTTCAAGTCAAGAGAATCAGCATCAAAGCCAGCATCATAATATGATTGATAAAAATGGCTAGGAGCATCAACATGAGTTCCTGAATGTGTTGTCAAATTTATGTTAGCTTCATTAACAATAGAACCATTCTTGATACTTTGTGTTTGCTTAAGAAACATTCCCATCCCATTCTTTGACTCAAATTTAGGCATGTCTTCAACATATCTATGAGTTATGTCATAGATTTTTCCATTTTCAAGATCACCGGAGGCACGCCGGCGGCCACCGTAGACGACGGTGGAAAGGGTGAGAAGAAGTATGAGGATTGAGAAGTGGTGGTGATTCATTTTCTTGAGTGTTTGTCTTTGAAGATTAGTTTAAAGATGTGTTTTGGATGTATTATGTATGGTTGTTTTTTATAGGGGGTTTAAGGGACTTGATTGGAAACTAGTCAAAGATTTTGAGAATTAATTGTTAAAGTAATAAAAAAAAAGGATTTCTTGATTTGGTTATTGATTTAGCTTTGACTTTCTAGAATCACACAATACAATTGTTCTTATTTGTCACAAGAGGTGTAATTTATGATTTAATCCATGGTTGTTTTAAGGAAAGTGATATTTCACCTATACGTACAAAGTTTAGAAGACGTGCAATTTCAAACTCTATAATATGCTCCAAAATGTTTAAGGCTAAGAGTGAAAATGTTGTTTAAACTACATAAGATCTCATGTAGTTAACAAAATTTAAAAGCACCGTCTAATAAACAATAGATTTAAGATAGCATTACGGTACAAATTATTAACTTGAAAACTGTAGAATACCCTTTTTGATCTTCTTCTTTTTTTTAAAAACTCCTTTTGATGTTCTTTCTTTATTAAGAATATTTATTCACATTAAAATTCGAACTCTATTTTAAGCGAAATCATGTACTATTGAATTCAATTTTGGTTTATAAAAGTTATAATTCACAATATTGAATCGTGTTTGTATTGTCTTCTAAAGATCACATATGATATAATTTTACGAAAGAATATTTTAATTTATCTTTAAGAAATATTTCAAAAGCTAAAATCATACTTGATTTATCCGAATAAGCGTAAATTGTCGGTTCCTTGGAGCAAAGATAAGAACAATTGCACGTTCTCATCCACAGAAAAATAAAATAAAATAAATGTTAATTTGTTGGCAATTTATACCTAAGGTGTACAAAATAAGTAATTGATTGGTCAACTCACGTTACACATTTAAAGAATAAGATAAACAGTAGGTTCGCAGACTTTATGGACTCAGATCCTACCCCAGAAAAAGGCAGAAATTAAAATTAATTTCATTCATTGTATCTTTTTTGTCTTCATATTTTGGGCTATTATATTATCCTAATAATGATTTCATAAACACTAAATTCAAATATCATCAACAATATTTGATACTCAGTCCTTTTATGGCCTCACAATTTCATAACAAGTCAACCATTGTATTTCAAAAATGAAGAAAATGTGACATAGACACATTCAATGGTCAATCAATCATTCTCAAGATACACTACAAATTCATTGGACACATTCAAGATATTCATCTAATAACAAGAAGTTTATGACATTATTACTAAAGTAATGGGGATAACCGAGGTATAAGCGTTAAAGCACAATCTCGAGTTGTAGTCGTGAAAGTGTAATCGGGTTACAGTCGTGAAAATGTAATAACTCACCGGAAATCCCCTTATGGCCACAATAGGTATGTATTTACATAGGATCTCTTCTGCCCCAAATTATCAACAACGTTGTCATTTTACAGTCTTGTTATTCCTATCAAACTTGCACATCTTAAGTCCCTGCAAAAAAAATCAAGCATTTCAATAAGTGGGTCAATTACATTTGTTTACGAGTCACGATGATGCGGCTCAGGCTGAGACACATGGGTTTTCGCTTAGAAACTCTCACAGCCCAAGCCAACACACTATCAATTTGACTGAGCTTGAGAATAAAATCCCAAACCCTGTCCAAACAGACTCACCAAGAACGGAAACATGTCTACTCTCGACCAAGCTGGAGTTATAGATTCATAGTTCACTACACTGTCTTGTAAAGGGGAAACTGATACCAGAAAACGGTATCTGTTCGTATGTAGGAAACAGAAACTTGAGGAAATGTGTAAATAGTAAAATATAAGGATGTATTTACAAAAATTTGAAATTATTAACTATGCATTTCTAAATTCTTTTATACTTCAAATGGAAATAGTTACATACAAGAAAAAAGAAATGGTTTTCAAAATACTAGAACTTGAAGATGATGTAGAAAAGATCAGTAAATCCGCAAACTTGCTTTTGTAAATCTTTTTTGTTTTAAGAAGCAACTTTTCAGTTTTCTGGTAAATCTACTTTGTTTTAAGAAGCAACTGTTCAATTTTCACGGAAATGTTACCCGAAACAGTTCCTACGAAACTCCATCTTGGACTTGCAACTCGTGGAAACAATCTAACATCAAAGTTTTGATGCATCATAGCAAGTGTTCAATGTTAGGGAGAATTAAGATGTAATGTGCAGTGAAGTAATCCAGCAAACAGGCTTTCATACAAAAGGCATAAACGAGCAGGAGTCAAAAACTTACTATAAAAGAAAAAAGAATCATTTGATGAGAATGCATCTGATTGGAGATCCCTCAGCACCAAGCAACCTTAGAGGTAAGCAATGCACATCGTACAATCCGGGTAGAATTGTATCCAGTTTTAGGCCTTCAACTAGAATTATTTCCTAAAAGCATATAATAAACACCATCAGTGTGGATTCTAGGATAATATAAAGACACATCCATTTTGGCATTAGATGAAGTTCAAGTGAAAAACTCGACACAATTAAAGGTAAAATGAAAGTTTTATCCTAAACCATAGCCAAAAGAAAAAAAAAAAAACTCAAATCTCATCAAGTATCAAATACTACACATTAGCTGTGGCGTCAAGCCATTATACTGAATAAATCACACCAACGGTAACTTGAGTTTGGACATGTCCCAATAAGGTTACAAAAGTTCATTTTATATCAATAAAATATTTCATCTGTTCATTTTGTATCAATGAAGCGTCTTTGAATATTTTCAAGCCAAATTCTCATTAGAAGTGTTGATTAGGATACTTAATCAATTAAATCTGACCACGAAAGCCAACATGTTACTGCCACATAGCACCGTTTTCTCTACCTCCCAACCTTCCTTGCCAATTAACCTAACTATCCTAGTAAATAAACTAACCACCCTAAAGCCACTGTCAAAATCTTTCTTTCTTCAGACTAAGCATTGTAGACAGCATTTTCAGGAAATTGACGCCTGGTTCAAAGTGAATTTATTGTAACAAAATGAAAAGATAGTTTATTTTCTTGTCAAAAAATTAACTTTTGTCGCCTCACTGGAACATTCTCCAAATTCAAGTGACTGTCGGTACAATTTAGAAGATATTATACCAAATAGATTGAGAACCTCTCATATAGATCACCGTAGTGAAAAATAAAGAACGGCTAGAAATTTAAGGACTTGATGTCTAGTTTTCATTTATTCAACTAACAGAATCAAAGAAGAGAAATAAACATTAAAAACAGAAATGTTTTCCAATAGCAATCTTCAAAAAGACAGCATGCAGACTCTTACCTTGCTTTCTAGAAAGACAAGATGAGACGGAATCAAATCGCTGTAAGCAGCAACAGATAAGTAATCAATTCCTACAATTGACAGTAAACAAACATGTCAGTGCAAATATATAGGGTAAATTACATTCATGCCCAGAATTATAATTTATAACGCGACCAGCATTATGACCTTTAAACTTCATTTCTCGATATAATTTTTTCGTCAGATTAAGTCCCAAGCAATAGAAGTTCATTAAAAAAATTAACAGAATTGTCCTAGGTAAAACAAGTTACCAACTAGCTTGATGTCAGTGTTATCTATCAGCCACTTTGCTCCATCCTTTGTGAAACCAACATAGCTTGTGTCAAATTCAGATTTGAACATAAGCTTCCTGTGATTCGATCAAATTTTTGAGAAATTAGTCTATAGAAGAAGTTCCTTCAGTTCTTAGTTTGACTCAACAGTCACAATCAGCTGTAGTAGCCAACTAGTTATGATCAGCTATTCATAATACATAATCATTTATTTAGTAACTTAAATTAGTTAATTAATAGGTCACTTTAAGCAAAGTCACCTTGCCAAACATGCCACTTTAAGGAAGCTTAAGGAGCTGACAGTTGTTTTCGAACTTCGAAAGGGCAATCGGCTTCTATGATTGGAGGTGTTGTGTATGTATTAAGCAAATATTATATGATATATACACTACAAAGTTGAATAGAAAGTGAAAATGACAACTTATGCACTTCATATTGAAATCAATTTTACTCTGAAACAATTAGATGTAAGCACAATTAGCTAATGCCACTGTATGTATTACATTTTGAACTACAAACCAAAAGCCATGCGATGCAGTAGTATAGCAACACCAACTACAAAGGGTTACTTAGCAGCTACAACATGCTTATCCAAATAATCTCCAATTCAACAAAATCAGTGAAAGCTAAAAAAACACTTACAGACATAAGATATTATTCACAATCTTATAATTTACTCGTACTGAAGTAAAGAAGTGGAGATAGCATACCTGTCAGTATTAAGTGTTCTGAAAAGCACACGACGTACTCCTTTAGGAATGTTTAAGGATTTCATGACAACGGCTGTAAGAGAGAGACTTTTGAAATTAACTTTCTAAGAAAATCAACAGGGGAACAAATAAATGCCACTAAAGCAAGTGAACAAAAGAAAATGCCAAAATAAAGCACCAAAAAAGAAGATGACTGATATGAAAATAAAATTGGCATTATATTGCTTAATAGTAAGTAAAACTTAAGTAACCAACCATATACTCGAAGATTGGCAACTCAATTAGTAAGTATCTATATTTCGTTAAAAGAAGTATCAAGGGATTTGCATTAATGGTCAATAAAATTTAGTGCCAGTTTTCAAAAATAACATTGAACTTCATTTTCTTGAAAGAAAATGATTGAACTTCCCTTTGCTTTCTATAAAATTGTTGTTCAGGCTGATTCGTATATAAAAGTAATGTTGGTGAGGCATAATTAAATGCCAACTAAGGCTTATTAGGACCAAGATGTGATTTTTATAAGCCTTTTTGCGACCGCGTGGCACACATAGGCTGCCACATATCTGCTAGCCATAAAAGTCAACATGTCCAACATGGAACCTAGTTGGCATATAGTCAACAAATTTTCTATGTCATAGTCAACAATCCAATGAGTAGTGCATTTCACTGGCAGTAGTCCAAAAGCGGCTATCTTTCATTGTTCAAAACAAATTAAGCAAGTTTCCTATAAAATCACCACTTAATCGCCCCCAGTTATAACGGAAAACCAACTAATTTCGGGGTTGATCATCTCAAATATCAATAATCAATGCAATACGAAAAGAACCCAAAAATAGCTACACAGAGAAACACATACCAGTTATATTAGAATGCCTCGGAACATCAACCAACAGAGCAGGCCCTATAAAAAACAAAAACAAACAAATTTATTAACTAATCAAGAACAATGTCTGATACGTCTCTACGCTTAGAAATCGATTCAGAGGGTTCGTTTTGGGAGACACGACTCTCACAATACTTTCAACAAACACATAACATTAAATTCCACAATTTCCCCAACTCATCAATACCATTAAGAACTTCAAGATCAAGAGTATCAACATCAAACCCGGCATCAAAATAGTTATCAAAAACATGCCCCGGAGCATCAACGTGAGTTCCGGTATGAGTCGGGAGCTTCATCTCGGAGTTATTCGCGAGTGACCCATTCTTCATACTTGCAGGAAGCCACAGAAATTGACCCAACCCATCATCGGAGCCCCACGACGGCATGTTTGTGGTGTACCGGTGACTGATGTCGAAGATTTTCCCGCCGCCGTAGACTTCCCGGCGGACTGGGGAGCTGCCGTCGTCGCGGAGGTTGGTGAAATCGGAGATGTCGTCGGTGCCGGGGATGGTGGGGTAGGCGGCGGAGGAGACGGTGGTGGAGATGGAGGGGATGAGAGAGATGAGGAGGATGATGGGGAAGAAGGGTTTAGGGTTTGGATTTGTTGATGCCATTGATGGAGTAGAGTGGAGAAGAAGGTTGAAAAATTATTGAATTGGGATATGATTAAGTTGAATTTTGAAGTTAATTTTGAAGTTGAGATTTTGTAAGTTGGGATAACTATGAACCATAAAATTAATATTTTTAATAGAGTATTCAAATTGAAAAGTCGTTGTTATCCGTAATTATGAGCTCGTGCTTTTGATTTTATGCGATTAAGTAATAATATAGGAATCAAAAGTGCTTCGAGTTTTCTTTACTATTTGATATGTCTAGTGTGTTGAAGGAAAAATTCAACCGAATAACAATTAAGCATGTATTGTTATATGGTACGAAATATTGGGTAGAGAAATGATGTCACCTCTATAAAATGTTGATGGTGAAAATGCGTATATTATGATAGACGTGTGCCAAAGAAGAGATAGAGGTGAGGAATGAAATAATTTAAAGACGGAAGTATGAGTTATTTGTACCGAGAATAAGATGTAGCAAAAATCAACAAGGTGATCTGCCTTGTGGAAACAAAGATAAATGATGTGTGGGTGAAATGTTTGGAGAGGACAAAATGAGGAAATAATGAGAGATATAAGAAGCCCAAACAAATTTGCAAAGATGATGATTGAGAAGGTTTGAATTTATTAGGGAAGAAGAAAATGTGGTGATGGACGGGAAAAAGCAGAAGGAGTGCAACTTAATTTATTAATAATTTTCTGTATATGCTATCTCATAGATAATATATTAATAAATGTTGGATGCAAGTAAGGCGGTTGAATACTTTTAATATCCGGTCGAGTTAATATCTTGCTCTATTTTCTTTGTTCGTCGTTCAATGAATAAAATTGTTCATTTATTTGTTAGGAATGTTTTAGTTTCTTCTAGTCGAGTGGTTCGATGTACCTCTCGACTTCATTTGTCACGCTTTATCCTCTGTTTCTTAATATACCGTGTTGCTTTTCGAAAAAAAAATATACCCGACCGAGTTATATTTTACAGATAAGTTCGATTTTTGAGTAGCTAGGAGGTTAAATGGTATTTGGTTTTAAACAGTGGTGCCATAATCCTATGACTTCCGAAGTCTTTTTATGGCGCCAAAAGTCAAGCTCCACTAACCACTTTCCAAAATCCTCCACCCCCGACCACCGCCGCCGCCGCCGCCGGCGAAAATGACAATTATCAAAAGTTTTCTATCCAAGAAGTCACAAAAAAATACCTACCACTCAAAAAATTCCATCATCAATAATTACCTCATCGTTCATCTTCATAATAATAATGCCCTTCATCTTCAACAATCTTCACTTCACCAATGGCAGCACACCCCAAAACCCTCATCATTCTCACCTTTTTCCTCCTTATAAACCCTCTCTCATCTTCTGCCGCCGCGTATCCAACGGTCCCTGGCGCCGTTGATACTTCTGTTTCCGGTGATCTTCTGGAGGAGAATCTTGTCCCGGTTCGCCGTGAATTGTATGGAGATGGGAGGATTATTGATATTAGTCATAGGTTCAGAAGTGATATGCCGGCTTGGGACTCGGATGATGTTCTTGGAGAGTTCTTGTGGTTGTCTGGAAGTATGAAGAATGGATCTTTGGCGAATTTTTCGAAGATGATGCTTCCTATTCACTCCGGGACTCATGTTGATGCTCCCGGGCATGTTTTTGATCGGTATTTTGAGGCCGGGTTTGATGTTGATACGCTTGATCTTGAAGTTCTGAATGGTAAAAGTCTCTTCGATTAATATAAACGATGTTAACTATCAGCTTAAACTTTTAGTTTAATCGGTTTCTTGACAGTAAGATATAATGTTCGATTGAGTTTTTTTTACTGGTTTGTGAATGCCAAGTGTTTATTGATTACTCACTGAAAAAGTTTTACTTTGGTAAAATTGGGGAAAAATTGCTTGATTAACATGATTATTTTTGTTTTTGCTTCAATAGGGCCTGGGTTATTGGTTGATGTTCCGAGAAATTCTAACATAACTGGTACGTATATCTCTCGGGTGCTATTTCTTATTGAAAATGTGAAGATAGTATTTAGTAGCTATGTTACACGGATATGGACACGAGCGGACACAAAGTGGACACAAACCAAATACAGACATGGGGTGGAAACGCTACTAAGGAGAAGTGTCCATGCAACATAGTTTGATAGCTTTAGCATTTGTGTGGAAATTTGATCACACATTGTGTCTTGCAGCTGAGGTAATGAAGTCGTTGAATATTCCCAAGGGAGTTCGTCGTGTACTTTTTAGAACCTTGAATACTGACAGGTAAATATTTAACTAACTCATTCTTATCTTTATCGTCATCCTTTAGTACAACTATTTACTAGTTTGCTCGATGCAGACCGTCTATATCTTAACAAATTCTTAATTCAATCCTCAGGCAACTTATGTTCAAATCTCAGTTTGACCGAAGCTATGTCGGATTCACCAAGGATGGGGCTAAATGGTTGATAGAGAACACAGACATTAAGCTAATTGGTAAGCTACTTGAACCTTAACCATCTTTATGGCTATTATTTCCCTTAACTGAACCTTGCTAACTATGGAGCTTGCTGGACCAACTTGAAAAAATTGATGAACAATTGGAGGACTCGTAGTAGTCTTTCTATTGAGGGTCATTAGAGAGCCATTTATAAGGAACCATGAAAGTAATATCAATACATTGCTTTCATTTTGATCGTTTAACTGAAAGAGAAACTATCCTGAGCCTTCTCAAATTCATTCTTTGGGATCAATCAGTTCAGGCTTTAATTCCTTTTAATGACCTTTTATTCTTAAAGTTGGACATAAAAGTTTCTGAACTTTCAAAGTTTACTAGCATAGAAGTCCCTTAACATTTTACAGCTCCGATCGGAGGCAACCCTTATATGGAAATCATATTTTAAACAACTTTAGTTTTCGAACTTTTTGGTTTTAGTCGTTGAGTGTTGGTTGGTCAAGACGATAAAGTGGATATTTGGAGAGGAAATGCTCCGGAAATGATGATTTTCAAAATTGAAAACAGTAGTTTCTGCAACAAATGTGTTTCCAAACAATTTTAATTCTTGGAGTTTTCTTGTTTTAAGACCGCCATTGGGGTCATTTGAGGTTCTTTAGATTTATAAAGGACTTTTGAAGGTAAAGGGACATAAGAAAAGTAAAACAAGAATTAGGATATCACATGTGTAACTTAATTTTCACAGTTTAACCTTATATAGGCCATTGTTTCACTTACACACTTAATTTTTTTCCTCATCAATTGCAGGTATTGATTATTTGTCTGTTGCTGCCTACAGTGATCTAATTCCATCTCATCTTATCTTTCTGGAAGGCAGGGTAAGAATTTTATAAATATTTTGTTCTGTAAATACATATCATATTCATCAATTGAATAGGGTAAATTGTTCTTGACCCTGAGCTGAAGTGCAACGTATATCATAGCCTTTGAACTTCATTTCTTAACGTAAAAATCGTTAAACTTTGCATTGTTATAACATGAAAATCCAAGGTTGAGGAATTTTTATATTAACAAAGGCCAAAGGCAAAGTTCATGGTTTTTCATATCCGCTTTTGAAGTTCATGGGCTATAAAGGAAGTCACGACAACACTGAGAGATCACGTGTAATTTACCCGAAATAAAATTTATAGTTGCAATTTATGTTTAATCAGTATTTGTGTGATTCAGGAAATTATTTTAGTGGAAGGCCTAAAACTGGACAATATTCAAGCTGGATTATATTCTGTGCATTGCTTGCCTCTAAGGTTGCTTGGTGCTGAGGGATCTCCTATCAGATGCATTCTTATCAAATGATATTTGTAAGTTATGTGATTTTACTAAGCTTGATATTTGTAACTCAATGCAGTTTCATTACTCTCGGATTTTTGATTAAGATATGTTACTTACTAGTGTACCTATGCCTATGTCCGTGTTACTAGTGTACCTATGTCTATGTCCGTGTTCAACACCGATATGTGTATTTTCATCTTAAAGCTATTTTATGAAGGTTATGTTTTACGTTTTTGGTGTTCGTCTCCGTAGCAACATAAATCAAGACCAATGAAGTATCATATAGATTATTAAAATGATTAATTTATTTCAATGGACAATATATATAACCAAGCACAAATATACAACTTTTATTAGTACTAGTAACCATTTTTAAATAGTGTTTAGTAAATTACAATCAAGCACATACAACTAGTTGCTTTAGCAGCGTAAAGCTCCGTTGAATTATTGTATGGATCTTAAGAACAAAGCGAAGTTCCTTTTGAAAAATTCTATAATGGTTCGAGATCAATTGATTCTAAATCATTCAAAAGCTGACATGTTAGCACCATTATTTATGTGTCATCTCATTGTTATAGTGCTAAAGCATTATCTCGTAATTAGGTGAGAAATAGATCCCGGATCAATGTAGAAAGTCTCCATAGCTCAAGCAGAAACAAAAACGCACACGATCATTTGATTAGAATGCATCTGGCCGGAGATCCCTCAGCGTCGACCAGCCTCAACGGTAAGCAATGGATAGAGTAGATTCCAGCTTTCACATTGTCAAGTTTTAGGCCTTCCACAATTATAATATCCTAAAGATGTATTACCAAGAAAAGATAATTAGTTGGTATATCTAGATGATTATATATTACAGCAAATAAATGCTTACTCTTTTTTCAAGAAAGGCTACATGAGCTGAAACTAAATAATCCCAGGCAGCTACAGCCAAATAATCAATTCCTGCATTTAAAAACAGGGAAAATATGTTTGTGTAAATACTACAATAACAAATCTAAAAGTCATTGTTATTATAGATCATCGTCGTATAATTCTCTGACTTGAGCAATGTGAGATATCTACCGATAATTTATAGACAATGTTCAATGAACGTGTAGAGTATCAATAGAGTTAAAGTCA
Organism: Euphorbia peplus; assembly: GCA_028411795.1. Taxonomy (NCBI): domain Eukaryota; kingdom Viridiplantae; phylum Streptophyta; class Magnoliopsida; order Malpighiales; family Euphorbiaceae; genus Euphorbia; species Euphorbia peplus. The sequence goes on along the minus strand of CP110837.1, from coordinate 2,028,805 downwards.
TCACTTACCAACTAGTTTGATATCTGTATTCTCTGCCAACCATTTTGCCCCATCCTCTGTGAATCCCACAAAGCTTGTATCGAACTGATTTTTGAACATAAGTTGTCTGTAATCGGATCAAAGAATATATTGAAGAGTGAATTTGTACTGTTACTCGGGGTGTTTGAAATCAGTCTCCAAGCAACTGATGTTAAAAGCAAAGAATCCAGAAGTGTTCATCACATCCAGTGTGAGATATCAGAAGTGAATCACCAGATTCTTTGCTTCCGAAACCAGTGTTAAACACGGATTTTATATGCATTCTCATAATCAAAACATAGCATTAGGCCCAAAAAAGGTGCGGACTTTACTTGCGAAATTTTTCGTAGAAAAAGCATTATTCCGAGAGAACCCGATAAACCATTATTCCTATAAATGGTGCAAAAACGTTACCTATCAGTATTGAGTGTTCTGAAGAGCACACGACGAGTTCCTTTTGGGATGTTCAAGGATTTCATTACTCCAGCTACATTGATTATTGTTACGAGTTAATTAACTGAATTAGGGAATAATTAAGTTGCATAACAAAAGAATTGGAGAAATTAACAAGGACAAACCAGTTATGTTTGTATCTCTTGGGACATCAATTAAAAGTCCTGGACCTATGCAAACAACAATAAATTAATAGGATTAGCAGAATAGAAATATGAATTAATTACAACACTGGACCATTGGGAAAACTTATTTAGATTTCTAGACACTTTTCACAATACGCTCCCAAACGAGACAAAGTAGGAACCAAAACACTTAATAGTATGTTCATTTGAAAAGTCGAACGATGTTTTGAGAGGGAAAGCAAACACGGAAGGTGGAAGAAATGCGAACGCTCATTTTACGAAAATTCAAACAATAGATCAATTCTAAAGCGATTCAAATCCTAATTTCATGGTAATGCAAGGAAAGAAGGTTAATATATCCATATTTAAGAAGCTTGTATGTACTATATTAGAGTTTGTTGACTCGCTTTTTGAGCTTTAAGGATTATTATGGTTTGGCTCATGGATACATTTCTAGAAGGTGTACGCTTTTATGAGTTTAGAAAGCGGTCTATGTTCATGTTGAAGTTGCAGGTTTGTGTTGAAGTTGCAAGTTCGTGATATGCGAACACGATAAACCAAAATTTAAGCTTGTTCATGTACTTGAGGGAATTTATATACAGACTCTATAGTATCTACATGATGTCAATTAAATTATGTATATATTTCAAATGCTAAATAAAATTATCTTCGTAAAAAGTAAAAAATTTATCTTGTATGCTATTTTGTTGTTACTTCTTTCAGAAAAACAGGGGTCAAATTTTTCTAATGGGCCTCAGCCCACCAAAACAAGCCCAGCCCAGCCCAACCCAACCCATAATCCAAAATAATCAAAACATAAAAATTAGTTAATTACCATTAAGCACTTCAAGGTCAAGAGAGTCAACGTCAAACCCAGCATCAAAATATCGATCAATATAATGTCCCGGAGCATCAACGTGCGTTCCACAGTGAACGGAAATTTTCAGCTCCGACATGTTAGCCAATGAGCCGTTCTTCATACTCTCGTTAAGCCGGATAACCCGGCGCATCCCGTTCTCCAACTCATGAGCCGGCTTGTCGCTAGTGTACTTGTGGCTGATGTCGAAGATTCTTCCGTCCCCATAGACTTCCCGGCGGGCTGGGATTAAGTTTAAGTCGTCGAATGGGGAGGAGGAGAAGACGGAGGTGTCGGTGGTTCCTGGGATGGTGGGGTATGCGGCGGAGGAGGCGGTGGTGGAAAGTGGGGAGAGGAGTAGGAGGAGGAGAGGGATGAGAGTTTGGGATGTAGTTTTGGCCATTGATGAGATGATGAGGAAGCAAATTCTGGTTTGTTTTTATGTTAAAAAGACAAAAACTACATATGAAAACTAGTAGTGAGGATAATAGTTAGAAAAAGTTAATGGCAGTAATTGATCGGAAAGAGAAGTGACGAAAATGAAAGTTAAAAGTTAATCTTTTTGGAGTTTATGGAACTAATGAAAGGTGAACGGATGTAAATTAGTTAAAATGTTTATGTTGGGTTCGATTTTAGGGTCATCTGTCTAAGGGTGTCAATCTAGTTGAAACTTTCAGCTTCAACGTTGCGCGTCCCTAGCTTCTATCGGAAAAAGCTTTACTAAAAGTCTTAAACGAGGTTAAATATAAAGTTTACATCTCACTACTTCTGGTAATCTTCATTAACTTCCTTTCAAAATACACTTAAAAATTACAATCTATGTTTTATTATCATAAATGATGATGTAGACGAAAATAGAGAATGCCTTTTTATTCTTCATCAAACCATAATTTTGATTTTGCTAAAATTAATGTCTGTGAAAAGAACAATGGCAAATGTTTCTGACTTTTGTCAAAATTTATTGTTTGATTCTTCTATTTTGAAAAAACTCACTAGAAAGTCTTCATATTTTGTTATAATTAACTCTTTAGTTATTCTATCTATTTTTTATAGTTCTTTAACTTTTATATTTAGGTATAGACAGACATGCATGACTTAACATAATCACATGGTCATTTTGTATTTCAGTATGGATGTCTTGAAAGTTAAAATATATTATGTTTAAAATCTAAAAAATTAACAAAAATGACTAAAAAGTTAATTATGACAAAAGATGAAAACCTTGTAGTGAGTTTTTAAAAATATAAGAACCAAACAGTGAGTTTTTAAAAATATAAGAACCAAACAGTGAATTTTGACAAAAGTCAAGGACTAATAAACTAATTATCCAAAGAACAAAAATATAGATAAAAGTAGCTTGGTGATATGCTAATATGAGTTTTTTACCCAACTGACCTACTTGCTATAGGGTCATTACATATATAACTCACTTCATGTTTCACATACCAAACTAACCACTCTCAATTTTTTTGGACAAAAATACCCCCACTTTTTAAAATTAATGAAACCGTGGGTTTTTTACCCAACTGACCCACTTGCTATAGGCCCATTACATATATAACACACTTCATGTTTCAAATACCAAACTAACCACTCTCAATTTTTTTGGACAAAAATACCCCCACCCTTTAAAATTAATGAAACCATTCTAGCCTTTTGGTTTCCCTCTTATTTCACTTCTCCTTCTAACCCGACAACCGTTTCCATTTCATCATCTACTTTGAACCGGGAGTGAGAGAGAGGCGAAGATGGAAAGAGAGAGGCGAAGTCGGCAAGAGGTTTTAACGTGACGGAAAGAGGCAGAAACTTTTAGTTCTTCCATTGCGACAGTAAAATGGTTGAAAGTGGAAGTCAGAAGAAAAGACAAAGGGAAGAAGTTGTACCAGATGAAATTCGAGAAGAAAGGTCAAAGAAGAAGGTACATTCAACTGTTAGCTCTTCCATTGTTTTTAAATTGACATTTTTGTCTAATAGGGATTAAATTTACATTGTTGTTCTATGGTCTTGTGGGAATTTTTTGATTTTGTTTTGGGCAAGAGAGCAATTGCAAATATATGATGTCGTTTTGTCGTTCTGTCGTTCTGATGTTCATTGTTGATCAATATATGCTTGCGTATTTAGTAAAAGAGCACGTACATAGTGCATATTTCTCAATGTCGTGCTGTCGTGCTTCGTTTTTTAATTTGTGCTTCGATATTGGGTAAAATACAAAAAATAAGAGGCAACTTGATTTTTGTCGTGTTGTCGTGATGTTGTTGTCCTGAGTATTTGGATAAAGAGCAGACACATAGGTGATGTCGAAATTTTGTGTTGTCGTGGTGTCGTGATGTTGTTTTTCAATATGTCCTGAGTATTTGGATAAAGAGCACGACTACACATAGGTGATGTCGTGCTGTTGTTTTTCAATATGTCCTGAGTATTTGGATAAAGAGCAGACACATAGGTGTTGTCGTGTTGTCGTGCATAATTTCTTTTTATCTTTTGTAGAATGATAAAAGAAGGAAGGTGGCATCAGACTTCTTGTATGAATCATGTATTGGTTCGGAAGCACAAGTAACAATGCGTTGTTCAACAGATGCCGGGGTTACGATTGAAAGACATTTGACCAACAGACAAAATAAAAAGTTTAAGAAGACACATTTTGGACAGTTTTTGAGCATGAAGCTATCTAGCCATTCTGGAAGCATAGTCCACAGTGTCTTTACAAGAGAAGTCAGCATAAATGATAAAAGTAAGATAGAGATCTGGTTTAATATTGGAGGGACTGATGTGAAATTTGGGGAATGGGCATTCGGGTTACTTAGTGGGCTGATGTTTGGAGATTATGCAGAATGGAAGCTAAAGATTGCTAAATTAGAGCAGCCTCATAGGTTGAAGGATAAGTTTTTTCCGGGCTCGAAGGCAATTAAGAACAGTATGTTGTTGAAGAAGATTGAAGAGGTGAATTGGGCTGAGGAAGATGATGATGCAGTGTGAATGGCCATGCTATTCTTTGTTTCCCAAACTATTTTTGAAGAAGTTAATAAAGTCGATGAAGAAGGGTGTTAAAGAAAGGCACGCAACGTGTGAATCAAATATAGCAGGCGAGAGAGATCGCGTGTCTTATCAACTGTTAGGTTTCCCGCCAGCTTTCCTGGTATAATATACTGGATATATCTTGTTGTTTTACATAATTAATCTATAATAGTTAGTAACTATTGGTTTTGCATTGCTATGTAAGGCTTGGATTGTCGAAATATGTAAGGACTACCAGGAGCATTTCAAATACAGAGAGTTAACTCTTCAATTGTTAATGACATAGCACAGGTAACATTCTAAATTCAAACTATTTGGTTGCACGACAACACGACAAAGTATATTACTAACATTTGTTCTGTGTTTCAGGATGCTGGAGAACCAGACAAAAGAGTACTGGAAAGTGAAGAAAGAGATGATGATTCTTGGTATCTTCCATACCTGCAGAGGTATCTGTCTGGTAAAAGAGATACATTGTTGTCTGTCTTGTACGAGGAATGTAAAAAATGAAGGAGTGGAGGTAGATGAAGAGGATGAGGATGAGGATGAGGATGAGGATGAGGATGAAGGGGAATATGAAGGTGAAGATGAAGAGAAAGGGGAAAGAAATGGTGATGAAGATGAAGATGCAGATGTTGATGGGGAGGTGTGGCAGATGAAACCTACGTGCTTTTTAGGGCAAGTGTACCCATCGCGCAAGTAATAAAGTGAGTATTTTAGACTCGAATTATCGTACCCAAGGGATCGGGCGAAGCTAAAGTTACTAACTTTCAGTCTCAAAGATCTAATAAAGTCAAAAGATTTGATTTTTAAGTGATTAAAACTACGGATCTAAAGCAGAGTATAATAACAAAAATATTTAAAGGCACACAGGCTACAAGTGTCTGGATCTGGATCATAGGCTACTGGATCTGGGTTTCTGTAAACAGCAAAGACTAATCTAACAGTACATGTTTGGCCTTTCCCACAAATATCTCTTTCTAGCTCGTTTCCAAGCCTAGGAGTTGAAAACTTAGTAGATCTAGCAAAGTTAATTGGTTTAGATCTACTAAGGAGTGTGTTGTCTTAGGGTTTTACTAAAAAGTTTCCTTAAATAGTAAATAACCAACATACAAATAAGGCAAGATTTCTCTAAACCACAAAAGCATGCATCTTTAGATCTAATCCGTATAGTAAACCACAAGATAGCTCATTTCTAAGCTCCACTAATGATTTTAGGAGGTTTGTTTGCAACCAATCCTCACCCGAAGCATAGATCTAAGAAAACCAAAGTTAGAATAATATTACCATGAGTAGAAACCTTAGATCTAAGAAAACCAAAGTTAGAATAATATTACCATGAGTAGAAACCTTTCCCAAAGCCACGATCCATCACCTTTCACTCGCGGCCCATGCTAAGAGACTACTCACTCATGGTAAAAGAGTGAATAAACTCCATGGAAAGGTAAAGAACAAAGCTTGAAAACATTAATCTAAAGGAAGAAGAAGGATTCGGATCCCAAAGTTGTAAAAATAATATTGAAAGACTCAAAATAAATTACTATAAATGGAAAAGAGTAATAAGAAAGTTGTTGCAACTCAAAAGTAACCTAAGCATAAAAGTAGTGCTATGTAGCATAAAAAAGAAGTACATGAAAGCAAAAGCAAACATTGCCTTAAATAGGGAGACAATGGTGGCAACCCTAAAAAGGCAAAAGACTAAAATGACCTTGAAAGTTTAGGTCACACTACCCTTAAAACTGAAACTTAAATTATCCAAAATGTTGATAAGATTAACAGAACTGCCACTAGGGCTAGGTGGCATTCCACCCTTTCAATACTTCTTGCACAGCCTCCTCCGCTTCACGACCGCAGCCTGCATCAAACACTGTCTGGATCACAGCCTTTGCGCTTCTGCAGTCCGAAAGCAGTCTACACAGCTCCAATTCGCCTACAAGGCCTCCGATGCCTAGATTCACCTTTTGTTTGCAATATTAAGCGAAATCTGCACTAAACTTTTATGAGCAAGACTTTCAAGAATATAAACATGCAAGAATAGAAGCTAAAAAGAGTGGAAAACTACGTAAATATTAGGCCTATCAGGAGGAAAGGAAAAGTGAAGAGAAAGATCAAGATTCTCCTATTGGTGAAACCTTTAAGGATTTTTTCATTTCGGTTAGATCAAAGAAGAAGCAGAAGGATGAAGGGGATGAGAAGGAGATATTTCTTAAGCAAGCTGAGATATTTCACAATAACATAGTGGAAATGGAAAATAGATTGAATTCCAAATTAAGTGGTTTATCCGATCGTGTTTCGATACTTGAGCAGAATATGAAGACTGTGAAAGGGATAGTATACAGAAATGGAAAGGATGACTGCTGCTTTGGATGAGGGTGGTAAATGTCATGGTGTTACTGTAGAAGAGTTTAACGACACAATGTTTCACTTCATCCTACTCGCACGCACAAAAAAGTGAAACATAAGTTGTGCTGTCGTGTTTAAAATAAAGTTGAATTATTCATTACCCTTTCATTCTTTAGAACATCAGCATGTTCCTTCTCAAACGGAACTTCTCCACCACCAGCATCTACATCATCTTCATCCTACAAGACAAAGTAGTCAATTATAAGTGGTTTTGTCGTGTTGTCGTGCTTAAAATAAAGTCAAACGGAACTTCTCCACCAGCAGCATCTACATCATCTTCAACCTACAAGACAAAGTAGTCAATTATAAGTGGTTTTGTCGTGCTTAAAATAAAGTTGAAGTATTCCTTACCCGTTCATTATGTGCTTCCTTCTCTTCCTCCTCGGCCGGATCTTCTCCACCAACAGAATCTTCAGCATCTTCATACTACAAGACAAACTGTCAATTATAAGTGGTTTTGTCGTGCTGACGTGCTTAAAATAAAGTCAAACGAAACTTCTCCACCAGCAGCATCTACAACATCTTCAACCTACAAGACAAAGTAGTCAATTATAAGTGGTTCTGTCGTGCTGTTGTGCTTAAAATAAAGTTGAAGTATTCCTTACCCGTTCATTTTGTGCTTCCTTCTCTTCCTCCTCGACCGGATCTTCTCCACCAACAAAATCTTCAGCATCTTCATCCTACAAGACAAAGAAGTAAAGTATAAGTGATTTTGTCGTACTGTTGTGTTGGTATTCCTTACCTTTTCCATTTCTTTAAAATCTTTCTCTACCTTTAGTAGAATGAGCAACTTGTCTTCCTTGCCATTAACATCAGATGGTTCTACCACCTACACTTCTTTTCACCAGCTTCAGCTTCAGCTTTCAATTCTGTAATTGAAGGTGCTGAAACATCCTGAAATATACAACAAAAAGTTAGTGTGTTGTCGTGCATAACATAATGTGTCTTACCTTTGCTGTGTCATTAGCAATATGTGAATTAACCTTCTCTTTCAACTCCCATAAAAAGATCGGGCTTCCGAACACACCTCAAGAAGTAAAAAAATAAAAGTTAAACTGTATTGTTTTTGAATTCAAATATACAAAATGATTCATGACATGTAATATCATACCTGGAAAGCTAGTGGAAAATCAATTATATGATTCGATACACGACCTGCATTGGATTGTGTATTCCTAACAAACAATTCAGCTTTTTCTTTCATAGCCTGCTTCAAGCACTTTTCAGTCTTCTTCCAACCATAATTTCTCCATGGAAATGCACTAAATAAAAGTGGATAATCTGCAAGGTCCAACATCCAACCCTTGATAGGCCCCTTTCTACCGTTATCAAGTATAACATTGCACACAAAATATAACATTGACATTGCCACTGCATCATCATCATTTTCCTGCTCCCAATCCACCTTGACGAAAACCGCCTTCAATATTTTATTGTCAACAGTCCTGAATTTAGAAAAATAAGTGTTTTTCAACCGATTAAGCTTCTCAAGATTCTTTACTTCCTGCTTCCATGTTGCTAGATCCCCGAACCTTAGCCCAGACAATAAACCAAATTCCCATTCACCAAATTTGAGGTCAACACCTCCAATATTATACCACAATTCTGAGTCATTAGGATCCTCCTCTTTCCTAACTTGTCTTGTAGTTATACTATGGGCAACTGATCCAGAATAGCTCGACATCACCATACCCAAGAACTGTCCAAAATAGGTACCCTTAAACTTAGTTAGTTGACTCTCTCCGTCAATGTTTTGATGATCAAGTATCCACTTTCTTTACCAAATCGCGTTGATGCGTGTGATTTTGAACCAATAGTAGCTTCATACATGAAATTGGGAGTGTTCTGCACTGTTGTGTTGTCTTAATTTTGTGTGGTTTAACTGTGCAGAACACTCTCAATTTCATGTATGAAGCTACTATTGGTTCAGAATCACATACATCAACGCGTTTTGGTAAAGAAAGTGGATACTTAGCAAAACATTGACGCAGAGTCAACTAACTAAGTTTAAGGGTACCTATTTTGGACAGTTCTTGGGTATGGTGATGTCGAGCTATTCTGGATCAGTAGCCCATAATATAACTACATGACAAGTTAGGAAAGAGGAGGATCTTGATGACTCAGAATTGTGGTATAATATTGGAGGTGTTGACCTCAAATTTGGTGCATGGGAATTTGGTTTATTGTCTGGGCTAAGGTTCGGGGATCTAGCAACATGGAAGCAGGAAGTAAAGAATCTTGAGAAGCTTAATCGGTTGAGAAGCACTTATTTTTCTAAATTCAGGACCGTTGACAATAAAATATTGAAGGCGGTTTTCGTCAAGGTAGATTGGGAGCAGGAAAATGATGATGATGCAGTGGCAATGGCAATGTTATATTTTGTGTGCAATGTTATACTTGATAACGGTAGAAAGGGGCCTATCAAGGGTTGGATGTTGGACCTTGCAGATTATCCACTTTTATTTAGTGTCTTTCCATGGGGAAATTATGGTTGGAAGAAGACTAAAAAGTGCTTGAAGCGGGCTTTGAAAGAAAAAGCTGAATTGTTTGCCAGGAATGCACAATCCAATACAGGTCGTGTATCGAATCATATAATTGGTTTTCCACTAGCTTTCCAGGTATGATATTACATGTCATGAATCATTTTGTATCTTAGAATTCAAAAACAATACAGTTTAACTTTTATTTTTTTACTCGTTTGTCAGGCTTGGATTCTTGAGGTGTGTTCGGAAGCCTGATCTTTTTATACTTACAAGGAAAAAGATGTCCTGCCATGTTTTGATAGGTGGGAGTTGAAAGAGAAGGTTAATTCACATACTGCTAATGACACATCAAAGGTAAGACACATTAATTTATGCACGACAACACGACACATTATCTTTTCACACATTAACTTTTTGTCGTATATTTCAGGATGCTTCAGCACCTTCAATTACAGAAATGAAAGCTGAAGCTGGTGAAAGAAGTGTAGGTGGTATAGCCATCTGATGAGGTATGTTAAAGGCAAGGAAGATAAGTTGCTCATTCTACTAAAGGTAAGGAATACCAACACAACAGCACGACAAAAACACTTATACTTTACTTCTTTGTCTTGTAGGATGAAGATGCTGAAGATTCTGTTGGTGGAGAAGATCCGGTCGGGTCGAGGAAGAAGAGAAAGAAGCACAAAATGAATGGGTAAGGAATACTTCAACTTTATTTTAAGCTTGACAAGACCACTTATAATTGACTACTTTGTCTTGTAGGTTGAAGATGTTGTAGATGTTGTTGGTGGAGAAGTTTCGTTTGACTTTATTTTAAGCACGACAACACGACAAAACCACTTATAATGTATGATGAAGATGCTGAAGATTCTGTTGGTGGAGAAGATCCGGTCGAGGAGGAAGAGAATAAAGCACATAATGAACGGGTAAGGAATACTTCAACTAGATTTTAAGCACGACAGAACCATTTATAATTGGCTACTTTGTCTTCTACCATAGAAATTCTCATTGACTACACTTCACTCTTTTTCATTTCAAAGATTTCAAAATTCATAACCCTAGAAATTCAAATTGAAATCGAAATAGTTACACGATGATGATGATGATGATGATGATGATGATGCTTTGGAGGAGCAACACTCGCCATGTAACCCCTTTGCATGCTCGCTTTTCTCTTATTCATTCTGGTCATACGAGATTTATATATCAAACTAACTTTCATCAAGTTATGTCTTCCTTGAATCATATGCTTCGTATGAATCCTCGTCCTTCTAATCCTCAATTCACCATATTGTTTTCTCAACTTATTGAAATGAAACATTTTCGGACCGTCATTTCTTTCTCAAATCAGATTGAGTCCCAGGGTATTAGACCTAACGTTTATACTGCTTCCATTTTGATTAATTGTTTCTGTCATTTGTGCCGTGTCGATTTTATGTTCTCCATTTCAGAGAAAATGTTCAAGCTTGGTTTGGAGCCTACCATTGTAACCTTTACTACTTTGATTAACGGGTTATGTAAACAAGGAAACCTTGTTGAAGCTGTAGATTATTTTGCCAAGATTGTTGCATTAGAATATCATTTAGTTTCCTTGATAGAATGGTTGAGAATGGTTGTGACCTGGTGGTTACATACAGTACTATCATCGACTGTCTTTGGAAGTATGGCCATATTAGCGAAGCATTGCACCTATTGTCAAAGATTACAAGTGAAGGTATTTTGCCTAACCAATATGACAACATGACCATAGAGAATCGTAAGCATTTGAGATTGACTTAGATTACTTGATATACCACATATACCTTCATCATTCCATACCCATTTAGTTACTCGATATTAATTATTTGAATAGTGGGACGTCGGTAGCTAGTTATTCTCATCTCCTGACGATCACCCACAGGAGCAGGAGGACATGTCGGTTCCACAACATATTGAGCACGTCCGAACAGATGTTCGTCAGGGTTTTACTCGACTTGATTCTACTTTGCGTTCTTTCATGCATGAGGATATGAATGGCATGGGGCGCCACCCTTGAGGTTTTGTTTCTTCTCCTTTCTCTTTTTACATGTTTATTATTCTCATGATGCATTTTTTAGATCTACAGTCTGCGATATGCTACATCTGCATCAATTTGCACCATCTAAATTCACAAATTTCGTCTTATAAAAGTTTAAGATGAGAATAACTAGCTACCGACGTCCCACTATTCAAATAATTAATATCGAGTAACTAAATGGGTATGGACTGATGAAGGTATATGTGGTATATCAAGTAATCTAAGTCAATCCCAAATGCTTACGATTCTCTGTGCTCATATTGGCTAGGCAAAATACCTTCACTTGATGTTCGCCAGGGTTTTACTCGACTTGACTCTACTTTGCATTCTTTCATGCATGAGGATATGAATGGCATCGGGCGCCACCCTTGAGGTTTTGTTTCTTCTCCTTTTCTTTTTACATGTTTATTATTCTCTTGATGCATTTTTTAGATCTACAGTCTGCGATATGCTACATCTGCATCAATTTGCACCATCTAAATTCACAAATTCCGTCTTATAAGAGTTTAAGATGATAAATAGTGTTAGCGATTATCACAAATAGTGTTATCAGCGATTATCAAATCCTATAAAGCTTACACAAAAACAATAGGAGCTGAAGATGCTAGTCACAGACCCACCTGAAACTGTAATATCATCATCATCATCATCAAAGAAAGCCAGTGAGCCAAGCAGTAAATCACCTACCTCGTTTTCCAACCTCGAAACAAATGTATATACGACATTCGGCGGATTAGTCGATCCACGGCTGTCGGTGCCTCCGGTCCCTACGGTGCTGCTCATGCTTGTTGGGTTTGTAGACTAATTCCTAGGTGGTTAGGGATTCCTTGGTGGTTTAGGATTCCTAGTGGTTTAGGATTTCAATTAGTATAAATATAGCTTTATTCCATGTAAATTGTATTCCATTCATTATAGTACAATTCCTGGCTTGGTAGTGCCTCCAGACGTAGTCATTCATATTGAGTGGTGAACTGGGTAAACAATTCGTGTGTGTTTTCTGATTGTTTTCATTATCGTAATTGCATTCGATCCTAACAATTGGTATCAGAGCTTCGAGTTAGCTAGATTTACGATGAGAGATGGAAAGACACCAGTGGAGAAATTCGATGGAACAAATTTTGGTTTCTGGAAGATGCAGATTGAAGATTACCTGTATGGTAAAGAATTGCATCAACCGCTGGGTGAGCAGCCGGATGATATGTTTGATGAGGAATGGAATCTTTTGGACAGGAAAGCGATGAGTGTGATCCGACTATCGCTGTCCAGAAACGTTGCGCATCACACAGTGAAGGCAAAGACCACGATTGAGATACTGGAGATTTTGAGTTCGTTATATGAGAAGCCCTCGGCGGCGAACAAGGTCCATCTGATGAGACGATTGTTCAACTTTCAGATGATGGAGAATTCATCAGTTGATGTACATCTGAATGAGTTTAATATGACGATTTCACAATTGAGTTCTGTGGGAATTGATTTCAAAGATGAGGTATTAGCCCTAATTTTGTTATCTTCTTTACCGGAGAGTTGGAGTGGTACTGTTACTGCTCTTATTGCCTCAGCAGGGAAAGAGAAACTTAGGTTTGACGATGTTAGGAATTTGATAATCAGAGAGGAGATTCGCAGGAAGGAGTCGGGTTCAACATCAGGTTCAGCCTTGACTACTGAAAATCGGGGTAGGTCAGATTCGAGGTCAAAACAGAATCGTGGTAGGTCTAAATCAAAGGGTAGAGGAGGAAACCCTAACAAGGACAGGAGTCATGTTAAGTGCTGGAACTGTAATGAAACCGGTCATTACATGAATCAGTGTAAAGCACCTAAGAAGGACAAGTCCGTGAATTCAGCCAGCAAAGAGTATGCAGAGGCGTTGATTTTAAGCGTGAGAAGTCCTGTAGATTCGTGGGTTCTAGATTCAGGAGCTTCGTTTCACTCTTGTAGCAGCGCAGATTTGATGGAGAGCTATACCCCAGGCAAATTTGGAAAGGTCTATCTTGCTGATGATGAACCTTTGGAAATTGTGGGTAAGGGAGATGTTTCGATCAAAACCAAGAATGGTTCTGTAATTAAGCTGTCTGGTGTTAGGCATGTACCTGGCCTGAAGAGAAATCTATTGTCAGTTGGGCAATTAGATGATGAGGGATATTGTGTGGTGTTTGTAGGTGGAAATTGGAAGATTTCCAAGGGATCTATGGTGGTAGCTCGTGGTGAGAAGGTGGGATCTTTATATGTCACAGATAATGTTTGTAATAGCATTGATATTGTGAGTGAGGTTGTGAATGCTGATTTGTGGCACTGTCGTCTTGGTCACATGAGTGAAAAGGGGATTAAAGTGCTGTTTTCAAAGGGTCTATTGCCAGGATTGAAGTCTGCTGATCTAGGGCTATGTGAGGATTGTATCTTCGGGAAGTAGAAGAGGGTCAGTTTCAATAAGGGTAGAAGAACTTTGAAGAAGGAAAAATTGGAGTTAGTTCACAGCGATTTATGGGGTCCAGCACCAGTGAAATCTCTAGGAGGAGCTTATTACTATATGACTCTCATTGACGACTGCACTAGAAAATTATGGGTCTACTTTCTAAAGAAGAAATCAGAAGCATTCGATGTCTTTAGAAAGTGGAAGGCCCTAGTAGAGAATGAGACAGGTCTGAAAGTGAAGTGTTTGAGGTCTGACAATGGTGGGGAGTATGAGCTTAAGGAGTTCAAGGAATTTTGTGCAGAGAATGGGATTCGCATGGAAAAGACCTTGAAGGGAACTCCTCAGGAAAATGGTGTTGCTGAAAGAATGAACAGAACTTTGTGTGAACGTGCAAGAAGCATGAGACTGAAGTGTGGACTTCCAAAGATGTTTTGGGCAAAAGCAGTCAACACTGCTGCATTCTTGATCAATAGAGGGCCATCGTCTCCCTTGGAGAATGGCATTCCTGAAGAAGCTTGGAGCGGCAAGTAGGTAAATCTATCCTTTCTGAAAGTGTTTGGATGTGATTCCTATGTCCATATTGCTCATGTTGAGAGAAGTAAGTTAGATGTTAAGTCTATCAAGTGCACGTTTATTGGATATGGTGGTGATGATTATGGATTTCGATTCTGGGATAGTCAGAATAAAAAGATTATTCAAAGCCGGGATGTTGTGTTCAATGAACAGATGATGTACAAAGATAGCCTTGGAGTATCTAATACTAGTGATTCAGAACCAGAAATTGTAGACCTAGACATCACAAATTCTGGTGGGAGTAAGAAGGTAGCTGTTGAGGAACCAGTTGAGGAGGAGCCTCAAGTTACAATGTTATCTATGGATGTGACCTCTAGCAAGTATACTAGATCGATTATGTAGCTTTGGTAAGAACAAGTGTCATTCCCACGAGGATTGAAATAAAACTAAACTGAAACTAGCTATGGAACAGTCTGCTTAAGTAACTGGTAACATTAAAAGAGTTGATTTTGAGGTTGGTTGACTATTATCTACTGCAGTAAACTTTACTAAAAGTAGATCTAAAGATTAAAAGATGAGAAATGATGATTGATAATAATATAATAAAAGGAACAAGCTAAACACAGCATGGAACTGGCATTGCAACCTCCCTTCTCTCCTTCTTTAACTCATGAATGCATGAATCTATTCTGTCAAGGTCTCTACTTAAAGCTAACTTGGTTCAAATGTTCATATCCCCAAATTACTAAGTATTACTCACACCCTAAAGGCCTTTTAGGATGCTTTACTACTTGAATAAGCACGAAGTAACATTCCACTTGCATGGAAACCCTTGATATACATCATTCAACTGTTCATATCAGATGTACATGTCTACATGAAGAACAAGCATACATAAAGCAATGGTCATGTCGGTTATGCATACTGTAACAGGCTGTTTAAGACCTGAAATCTACAGAACTTCATTAAACACCAAAAAGAAACAACATTCATTCATTAAATAAAGAGATAAAGAGACTTACAACACCAGCCCAAAGGCTGGTTTAGCTCGTAGAGAGTACTACTCACACATGGCGAGTAAAATAACAAAAGCTACAATAAACTCCATTAAAGGAGCTTCAACTACTGAAACTAGAGAATTAAAGATACTAAAGTTATGAGGAAAAACAGATACTAAGAGATGATGATAGATTCTCCTCTCTCCTCAGAATTGTTCTCTACTTAAAGAAAGAGAAAAGCAATTAAAAACTACTTAAAATTACAAAGGTACAACTTCCAGCTAATAAAGCAAAGCTACTTTAATTACAAATGTTAAAACATCTCTTCTTGCAAGACAAAAGACTCCTTTCAAGCGGCTAACATCACTTCTAGACTGCTACACTCTCTCTCCCAAGCTGCCGGCACTTTTACCCCTCCTTTCTTCTGATGTGACTTCTACTGTTCACTCAGGCAGGCTGCTTTTCAGCGAAATTTCCTTGAAGGCTCTCTTAAACTGAAAATATCATTATTAGACACCAAATATATACAATTATAGTCTAATTGGCCCCTAAATACATGAATAATCAACCATATAACATAGTCAAATTCGAGCTTATCAAACACCCCCAAATTAAGCTTTTGCTTGTCCCCAAGCAAAGACAAAAAGGAAAACTATCTAAACACAGACTCGAATTTAAAACTAAAGAGAGGATAAAATAAAGAGAGAGACAGTTTATACAAGACAATGGAAAGAAATCCTAGACAACTACAACATTCAACAGCTTTTTCAATTTGATTACCCTTCAACCTTTTCAACCTTAGATTAAGCACACAGGAGCTTGGTTTCAATGTGGTTAGACTTCACCTTTATTCCATTTTAAGTTCCCAGAAAGTTCTCAAGGCTTTAAATCAAACTTCAACATTCAAGTGAACAACCTGCTCTGCCCTTATTACTTCACTAAGGAGTGTTTGCACTCAGCTCTCTTATGGCAACTATATTACCATAAAAAGGGTTCCTAAGATGCTTTAAGACTCACTCCTCAGCTAAGTTCAGTTAATCCTTAGGATGTGACCTTGCTTATTGGTCCAAATTTTCACAATTAGACAAGTACTAAGCACAGTCAAAAGGTCTTTCCAGGGTTGTAATGTTAGGCTAGGGTTCAAGGTATGGAAGTGAAATGGCTTTTTACAATGTGTGGAACATGTCATTATTCATCAATTAAGCTCTTTCCAACATTTTCAATTCTTTCCCAGCCTGTTCCTGGTTATTTACAATCACAAACTACTCAAAACAGCCTGTTTCACAACTTAGGCACAAACAATTCAAAAATTTACACAACACTAAACAAAAGCAATTCCAAACTTTTAAGTCTAAGGCTAAAATGTACAACCTCATAAATAAAAAGACTTTATTCACTATTTTTTCATTTTTTCGAAAAATTTCTTTGAGATTTTCTTCAATTTTCAATTTTTTCTTTCTTTTTTTTCTATTAAAATATATTTTTTTCATTTTATTAGTCAACACTTATATTTTCCTCAACCTTGGAGAATCTATATCAACAAAATTTCTTAAGTTAAGCTCTTTTAGACTGTCAAAGCAGTCTGTTCTTTAGACATGTAATTCAAACAAGGGTTTTTTTTTTTGGAATCAAAGTGAAGGGAATTGGCTTCAAATAATGCGTGTAAACAAAGAAATGGTTAAGGCTCAAGTTGGTTATCCTAAAATAAGGGTGCAATGCACTGGTAGGCTATTTGAGAGTGTAAAAAGATTGTGATTTCTATGTGCCTTCATCTTCCTATGCTTTTCCTCAGTTTTATTATGAAAATTTGGGCAGCCAGCTTAGACAACTAGGTTGGAATTTAAGTTATCAGATTAGGCGACCAAAGCAAACCCTACCTAAGACTTCTTTGAACTTAGCCCTCTCAAACTTCTCCTAAATGCATTTGTGGATGCAGCAGGCTCTATCTTTCATGAAATGGGCTTTGCAAAAAGGGTTTACAGGTTCTGAGTTGCTTATTTCACTTGAATTTTGACTTTCAATTTAAAAACTTTTGAACCTTCTTTCTTTTTCAAACTTCATTAGCAAATAAAGGTTCACCACACATTTTGATCAAGGTACAAGCATGCAATCTTTGGTTGTAGGTTGAAAGGCAAATATATACATTGTAAGCAACTTTTCATTTCAATCTAAGCTGTTTTAAACAAGGAAAACAATTAACACTAAACACAGACACAGGCTGTTCCTTAACAAGAAACAGCCTCACACTTTAACATTTTAACACAAAACTATTTACAAACTAACTATAAACAACTAAATTACAGACAACATTTACATTGGGGACAACTGGGGTTTGACTATGGTATACAATTCAGCAAGTTTAACTTCAGAGTTTCCTCTATAGTACTTAAACTGTTATTCATATTTTCAGCAAAATTTGTTCAATTTCTGGGCTCAATTCATCATGCTACATATTTTGTTCGAGTCAAAGCAGGCATGGCATTTTCAATTTCAGTTTATCACATCAAGTTTTACCCCACCCCCAAATTAGAGATAGACATTGTCCTCAATGGCTCTAAGGGATGATATAAAACAAGAATAGCACAGAGCAGCAGCAAGCATAACAGCAATATATACAGACAAACAAAAATAAAGAGCAGAGATCAAGGGGTACCAACAAAAGGAGGGAACCGGAGCAGACTGTTACTCGGGAGTAACAAGATTATGCTCAGAGGTCACAGCCTCTGGATCCTTGGGAGTAGTGGCAGTAGCATTATCTCCTTGAACCTCACTTCCTCTGGCCTCACTTTCCTTGGCTTCACTCTCCTGGAGCTCACTATCTTTGCCAGCAGTATTATTCAAGTTTAGAGGTTTCCGAAAGGCAAGAGGGGTGGAACGATCATGAAATTCCGGATCATATTGGAGGGTATCCTCATTGAACCTATGTTGTATGGGGAATTCAGAAAGTTTCCTCTGGATTTCCATATGGCCATGAAGCCATGTAACAGACTTCTCCAGATCCTCAATAGCCTTTTTCAGCAAAGCAACTTCTTTTTCCAATTTGGCAGATTTCCTACTTTGAGCTTTCAACTGAATGTACATCTCTTCATTGTTCAGGCTCAGGCACTCGCGATAGTAGGCAACATCCTTTGGTTCATCATCCTCTTCGCCTCCATCCTCAATCACCAAGGTCTCAACCGGAATCTCAAGCTTCCGCTTCCGGGTCTCAGACTTTGCAGCCACATCAATCTCAGTCACCAACACCCACTTCTTGTTCACTTGCTTATAATACCCCATATATTGAAGGGTTCTAAAGTTCATGGGGTCAGGATGGCAGGATAAAGTAAGCCTGGATCGATCATCGGGTTTGAAAACACCAATGGCTTCAGCAATTCGGGTCACGAGATTCCCACAGTAGATTCCATTCAATTTCTTGCTATGGTAGCCCAACAAGTACTCTCCCAGATAGTGCCCCAGATTCAACCTTCTTCCGGTCACCATACTCCACAAAGCAGTCAGGTCGAGCAGAGTGACATTAGCCTGATTCTCTCTGGCAAAGATTGTGCCAGAGACCAACTTGTGCAGAATCCGCATAGGATATTCCAGAATCGAAGAACCCTTTGCCAGCTTGCTATCAAAATGAACCTCTCCAAAAATCTGCCTCCAAAAAACATGAGGATCAAAATCCTTCGGAGTGGCCGTGAGAAAATGAGAATACTCCTCAATAGCAGTCTCCTCATCAGGAACACACCCCAGCAAGACATTGAATGTGTTCAAAGATGGGTTTTGTGTATGACCCATTAATCTAAACATGAAATGGTTCTCGACATCAGGATCCTTGATCTTAGGGTTGACCCTGAAGGTTGATAAGAACTCCAGTGTGAGTTCTTTGTACGACGGCTCCACCATTTCGAAGAATGATTGAAACCCTCCTCGATCGACATGCTCCTTAACACAATCTGCCAAACCCAACTTCTTAAGTGAATCCCAACATACACTCCTTGGGGATCCAAAAGGAATGTCAGCAATGAACTCGAAAGTCTCCTGAGCAGTTGGGTCGGAGAACTTAGAAAGCTTTTTGACTAGCTTCTCATCTGGAAGAACCATGACTGAACTCGAAGTGTCTTTTCCTTTGTTACGATTTGCAGCTCTCTTCATACCAGGTTCAGATTTTATCACAACACCACCACGAGTTTTCATTCTGCAAAAATTTCGAACTTAAAAAGAAAATGAGTTGTGAGAAAGTTAGAGAGAAGAAAATGCGGCTAAGTGTTGGATTGGAAAAGGACACTTAAGGATTTGGCAATATTTTAAAGCTAGAAAGTAGGTGATTGTGACGGTTTGAAAAAGTGGAGTAGTTGTGGCAGATTTTTGGGAACCGAAAAAGCAGGAGAGAGAGTAGTGATGAATAGTGGAGGGGCGTGGGAGAGAGAAAAGTGATCACTGGTGGATTGGACCTCTCCCAACCCTCAAACGGTTATAAATTTAACCATTAAATCCCCTTTTACTCTTCATCAACGGTTAGAATTTTCTTACTAACCATGATTTGACAACTCACCCTCTTTTATCTTCGGTTTCAATTTGAAATCCTACACCACTTTAACTCACATTTTCATTTCAAATTAACTAAGTCACAAAAATCCGAATACATTGCCAAAGAGATGACCCCCAAATTTTATTTTGCTAAGTAAAAATTCAAACTTTAGCTCTATGGAAAGAGAACAAAAGTTTAAATCTTTGCTTATAATAAAATTTGAATTTTTAAGCAACTTGCAATTTCGCCTGGACACTACACAAAAAGTCTAAAATAAACTAACGAAAATTAACAACCTATAAACAAAAACTAGTTAAATTATACTAAATTTCACCCCTTTAGGGCACTGCAATTGGTGTTTGCAGTTGACACAAGTCCCATTTTAAGCTTATGGTGGGTCATACAAGTGGTGAACCTCAACCACTCTCTCCACATCGTGAGCAAGATAAGGTTTTAGCCTTTGGCCGTTAACCTTAAAAGGTTGTTCCCCAGGTAGAAAGATCTCTATTGTCCCATAGGGGAACACCTTACTCACTTGAAACGGTCCACTCCACCTGGATTTTAACTTTCCAGGGAATAACCTTAACCTTGAATTATACAAGAGGACCTGTTGTCCCTCTTGAAATTCCTTCTTTTGGATTCTTTTGTCATGCCATGTTTTGGTCTTTTCTTTGTATTTCACTGCATTTTCAAAAGAAAACAACCTAAACTCTTCCAGCTCATTCAGCTGCAGCCTTCTTTGTTCACCTGTAGCCTGTTCCTCAAAATTAAGAAAGGTTAATGCCCAAAGGGCCTTATGTTCCATTTCAACAGGCAAATGACAGCTCTTTCCATATAGCAATCTAAAAGGAGACATGCCTATAGGGGTTTTGAAAGCAGTCCTATATGCCCATAAAGCAGGCTCTAGCTTGTCTGCCCAATCTTTCCTAGAGGTGCTAACAGTCTTCTCTAGAATTCTCTTGATTTCCCTATTGGAAACTTCCACTTGACCACTGGTTTGTGGAGGATATGGGGTAGCAAGCTTGTGTGTGACCCCAAATTTGCTTAAGAGCTTCTCAAAAAGCTTATTACAAAAATGAGTGCCATTATCACTGATTATGGCACGGGGTACTCCAAAGCGGGCAAACAGCCTTTTTAGGAATCTTACTACCACCCTAGCATCGTTAGTGGGGCTTGGAATAGCCTCCACCCATTTACTTACGTAGTCAACTGCCACTAGGATATACTTGTTTTTCTTTGAAGATGGAAAGGGTCCCATGAAATCTATGCCCCACACATCAAAATTTTCACAAACAACTATGTTGTTCAAGGGCATAGAATTTCTGGTAGAAATGTTACCTGACCTTTGGCACTCATCACATTCCTTCACAAATCTATGGGCATCTTTGAATATGGTAGGCCAGAAGAAGCCTGCTTGGAACACCTTAGAGGCTGTTCTACTAGCACCATGATGTCCTCCAGATTCGTGTGAATGGCAATGATGAAGAATGAGCTCTCCCTCCTCTTGGGTCACACACCTCCTTATAATCTGGTCCGCACACAACCTGAAAAGATATGGTTCTTCCCAAAAATAATATTTAATTTCAGCATAAAACTTTCTCCTTTGGTTAGTGGACATTTTGAAAGGTTTATATGATCCTGCAAGGAAATTAGCAATGTGAGCAAACCATGGAACATTCGTGGCTGAATATAACCTCTCATCAGGAAAGATATCCCTGATCTCAGGTTGTTCCTGTTGGTCTCCCCCTGCAATTCTGGAGAGATGATCTGCAGCAACATTCTCAATTCTGGAGTTTGATTTGGAGATCAGAGATAAAAAAGGCATTGAGAATGTTGCTGCAGATCATCTCTCCAGAATTGCAGGGGGAGACCAACAGGAACAACCTGAGATCAGGGATATCTTTCCTGATGAGAGGTTATATTCAGCCACGAATGTTCCATGGTTTGCTCACATTGCTAATTTCCTTGCAGGATCATATAAACCTTTCAAAATGTCCACTAACCAAAGGAGAAAGTTTTATGCTGAAATTAAATATTATTTTTGGGAAGAACCATATCTTTTCAGGTTGTGTGCGGACCAGATT
This sequence comes from Euphorbia peplus, assembly GCA_028411795.1. Lineage (NCBI taxonomy): Eukaryota > Viridiplantae > Streptophyta > Magnoliopsida > Malpighiales > Euphorbiaceae > Euphorbia > Euphorbia peplus. The sequence continues at coordinate 2,006,878 of CP110837.1, read as the reverse complement.
ATAAGGAGGTGTGTGACCCAAGAGGAGGGAGAGCTCATTCTTCATCATTGCCATTCACACGAATCTGGAGGACATCATGGTGCTAGTAGAACAGCCTCTAAGGTGTTCCAAGCAGGCTTCTTCTGGCCTACCATATTCAAAGATGCCCATAGATTTGTGAAGGAATGTGATGAGTGCCAAAGGTCAGGTAACATTTCTACCAGAAATTCTATGCCCTTGAACAACATAGTTGTTTGTGAAAATTTTGATGTGTGGGGCATAGATTTCATGGGACCCTTTCCATCTTCAAAGAAAAACAAGTATATCCTAGTGGCAGTTGACTACGTAAGTAAATGGGTGGAGGCTATTCCAAGCCCCACTAACGATGCTAGGGTGGTAGTAAGATTCCTAAAAAGGCTGTTTGCCCGCTTTGGAGTACCCCGTGCCATAATCAGTGATAATGGCACTCATTTTTGTAATAAGCTTTTTGAGAAGCTCTTAAGCAAATTTGGGGTCACACACAAGCTTGCTACCCCATATCCTCCACAAACCAGTGGTCAAGTGGAAGTTTCCAATAGGGAAATCAAGAGAATTCTAGAGAAGACTGTTAGCACCTCTAGGAAAGATTGGGCAGACAAGCTAGAGCCTGCTTTATGGGCATATAGGACTGCTTTCAAAACCCCTATAGGCATGTCTCCTTTTAGATTGCTATATGGAAAGAGCTGTCATTTGCCTGTTGAAATGGAACATAAGGCCCTTTGGGCATTAACCTTTCTTAATTTTGAGGAACAGGCTACAGGTGAACAAAGAAGGCTGCAGCTGAATGAGCTGGAAGAGTTTAGGTTGTTTTCTTTTGAAAATGCAGTGAAATACAAAGAAAAGACCAAAACATGGCATGACAAAAGAATCCAAAAGAAGGAATTTCAAGAGGGACAACAGGTCCTCTTGTATAATTCAAGGTTAAGGTTATTCCCTGGAAAGTTAAAATCCAGGTGGAGTGGACCGTTTCAAGTGAGTAAGGTGTTCCCCTATGGGACAATAGAGATCTTTCTACCTGGGGAACAACCTTTTAAGGTTAACGGCCAAAGGCTAAAACCTTATCTTGCTCACGATGTGGAGAGAGTGGTTGAGGTTCACCACTTGTATGACCCACCATAAGCTTAAAATGGGACTTGTGTCAACTGCAAACACCAATTGCAGTGCCCTAAAGGGGTGAAATTTAGTATAATTTAACTAGTTTTTGTTTATAGGTTGTTAATTTTCGTTAGTTTATTTTAGACTTTTTGTGTAGTGTCCAGGCGAAATTGCAAGTTGCTTAAAAATTCAAATTTTATTATAAGCAAAGATTTAAACTTTTGTTCTCTTTCCATAGAGCTAAAGTTTGAATTTTTACTTAGCAAAATAAAATTTGGGGGTCATCTCTTTGGCAATGTATTCGGATTTTTGTGACTTAGTTAATTTGAAATGAAAATGTGAGTTAAAGTGGTGTAGGATTTCAAATTGAAACCGAAGATAAAAGAGGGTGAGTTGTCAAATCATGGTTAGTAAGAAAATTCTAACCGTTGATGAAGAGTAAAAGGGGATTTAATGGTTAAATTTATAACCGTTTGAGGGTTGGGAGAGGTCCAATCCACCAGTGATCACTTTTCTCTCTCCCACGCCCCTCCACTATTCATCACTACTCTCTCTCCTGCTTTTTCGGTTCCCAAAAATCTGCCACAACTACTCCACTTTTTCAAACCGTCACAATCACCTACTTTCTAGCTTTAAAATATTGCCAAATCCTTAAGTGTCCTTTTCCAATCCAACACTTAGCCGCATTTTCTTCTCTCTAACTTTCTCACAACTCATTTTCTTTTTAAGTTCGAAATTTTTGCAGAATGAAAACTCGTGGTGGTGTTGTGATAAAATCTGAACCTGGTATGAAGAGAGCTGCAAATCGTAACAAAGGAAAAGACACTTCGAGTTCAGTCATGGTTCTTCCAGATGAGAAGCTAGTCAAAAAGCTTTCTAAGTTCTCCGACCCAACTGCTCAGGAGACTTTCGAGTTCATTGCTGACATTCCTTTTGGATCCCCAAGGAGTGTATGTTGGGATTCACTTAAGAAGTTGGGTTTGGCAGATTGTGTTAAGGAGCATGTCGATCGAGGAGGGTTTCAATCATTCTTCGAAATGGTGGAGCCGTCGTACAAAGAACTCACACTGGAGTTCTTATCAACCTTCAGGGTCAACCCTAAGATCAAGGATCCTGATGCCGAGAACCATTTCATGTTTAGATTAATGGGTCATACACAAAACCCATCTTTGAACACATTCAATGTCTTGCTGGGGTGTGTTCCTGATGAGGAGACTGCTATTGAGGAGTATTCTCATTTTCTCACGGCCACTCCGAAGGATTTTGATCCTCATGTTTTTTGGAGGCAGATTTTTGGAGAGGTTCATTTTGATAGCAAGCTGGCAAAGGGTTCTTCGATTCTGGAATATCCTATGCGGATTCTGCACAAGTTGGTCTCTGGCACAATCTTTGCCAGAGAGAATCAGGCTAATGTCACTCTGCTCGACCTGACTGCTTTGTGGAGTATGGTGACCGGAAGAAGGTTGAATCTGGGGCACTATCTGGGAGAGTACTTGTTGGGCTACCATAGCAAGAAATTGAATGGAATCTACTGTGGGAATCTCGTGACCCGAATTGCTGAAGCCATTGGTGTTTTCAAACCCGATGATCGATCCAGGCTTACTTTATCCTGCCATCCTGACCCCATGAACTTTAGAACCCTTCAATATATGGGGTATTATAAGCAAGTGAACAAGAAGTGGGTGTTGGTGACTGAGATTGATGTGGCTGCAAAGTCTGAGACCCGGAAGCGGAAGCTTGAGATTCCGGTTGAGACCTTGGTGATTGAGGATGGAGGCGAAGAGGATGATGAACCAAAGGATGTTGCCTACTATCGCGAGTGCCTGAGCCTGAACAATGAAGAGATGTACATTCAGTTGAAAGCTCAAAGTAGGAAATCTGCCAAATTGGAAAAAGAAGTTGCTTTGCTGAAAAAGGCTATTGAGGATCTGGAGAAGTCTGTTACATGGCTTCATGGCCATATGGAAATCCAGAGGAAACTTTCTGAATTCCCCATACAACATAGGTTCAATGAGGATACCCTCCAATATGATCCGGAATTTCATGATCGTTCCACCCCTCTTGCCTTTCGGAAACCTCTAAACTTGAATAATACTGCTGGCAAAGATAGTGAGCTCCAGGAGAGTGAAGCCAAGGAAAGTGAGGCCAGAGGAAGTGAGGTTCAAGGAGATAATGCTACTGCCACTACTCCCAAGGATCCAGAGGCTGTGACCTCTGAGCATAATCTTGTTACTCCCGAGTAACAGTCTGCTCCGGTTCCCTCCTTTTGTTGGTACCCCTTGATCTCTGCTCTTTATTTTTGTTTGTCTGTATATATTGCTGTTATGCTTGCTGCTGCTCTGTGCTATTCTTGTTTTATATCATCCCTTAGAGCCATTGAGGACAATGTCTATCTCTAATTTGGGGGTGGGGTAAAACTTGATGTGATAAACTGAAATTGAAAATGCCATGCCTGCTTTGACTCGAACAAAATATGTAGCATGATGAATTGAGCCCAGAAATTGAACAAATTTTGCTGAAAATATGAATAACAGTTTAAGTACTATAGAGGAAACTCTGAAGTTAAACTTGCTGAATTGTATACCATAGTCAAACCCCAGTTGTCCCCAATGTAAATGTTGTCTGTAATTTAGTTGTTTATAGTTAGTTTGTAAATAGTTTTGTGTTAAAATGTTAAAGTGTGAGGCTGTTTCTTGTTAAGGAACAGCCTGTGTCTGTGTTTAGTGTTAATTGTTTTCCTTGTTTAAAACAGCTTAGATTGAAATGAAAAGTTGCTTACAATGTATATATTTGCCTTTCAACCTACAACCAAAGATTGCATGCTTGTACCTTGATCAAAATGTGTGGTGAACCTTTATTTGCTAATGAAGTTTGAAAAAGAAAGAAGGTTCAAAAGTTTTTAAATTGAAAGTCAAAATTCAAGTGAAATAAGCAACTCAGAACCTGTAAACCCTTTTTGCAAAGCCCATTTCATGAAAGATAGAGCCTGCTGCATCCACAAATGCATTTAGGAGAAGTTTGAGAGGGCTAAGTTCAAAGAAGTCTTAGGTAGGGTTTGCTTTGGTCGCCTAATCTGATAACTTAAATTCCAACCTAGTTGTCTAAGCTGGCTGCCCAAATTTTCATAATAAAACTGAGGAAAAGCATAGGAAGATGAAGGCACATAGAAATCACAATCTTTTTACACTCTCAAATAGCCTACCAGTGCATTGCACCCTTATTTTAGGATAACCAACTTGAGCCTTAACCATTTCTTTGTTTACACGCATTATTTGAAGCCAATTCCCTTCACTTTGATTCCAAAAAAAAAAACCCTTGTTTGAATTACATGTCTAAAGAACAGACTGCTTTGACAGTCTAAAAGAGCTTAACTTAAGAAATTTTGTTGATATAGATTCTCCAAGGTTGAGGAAAATATAAGTGTTGACTAATAAAATGAAAAAAATATATTTTAATAGAAAAAAAAAGAAAGAAAAAATTGAAAATTGAAGAAAATCTCAAAGAAATTTTTCGAAAAAATGAAAAAATAGTGAATAAAGTCTTTTTATTTATGAGGTTGTACATTTTAGCCTTAGACTTAAAAGTTTGGAATTGCTTTTGTTTAGTGTTGTGTAAATTTTTGAATTGTTTGTGCCTAAGTTGTGAAACAGGCTGTTTTGAGTAGTTTGTGATTGTAAATAACCAGGAACAGGCTGGGAAAGAATTGAAAATGTTGGAAAGAGCTTAATTGATGAATAATGACATGTTCCACACATTGTAAAAAGCCATTTCACTTCCATACCTTGAACCCTAGCCTAACATTACAACCCTGGAAAGACCTTTTGACTGTGCTTAGTACTTGTCTAATTGTGAAAATTTGGACCAATAAGCAAGGTCACATCCTAAGGATTAACTGAACTTAGCTGAGGAGTGAGTCTTAAAGCATCTTAGGAACCCTTTTTATGGTAATATAGTTGCCATAAGAGAGCTGAGTGCAAACACTCCTTAGTGAAGTAATAAGGGCAGAGCAGGTTGTTCACTTGAATGTTGAAGTTTGATTTAAAGCCTTGAGAACTTTCTGGGAACTTAAAATGGAATAAAGGTGAAGTCTAACCACATTGAAACCAAGCTCCTGTGTGCTTAATCTAAGGTTGAAAAGGTTGAAGGGTAATCAAATTGAAAAAGCTGTTGAATGTTGTAGTTGTCTAGGATTTCTTTCCATTGTCTTGTATAAACTGTCTCTCTCTTTATTTTATCCTCTCTTTAGTTTTAAATTCGAGTCTGTGTTTAGATAGTTTTCCTTTTTGTCTTTGCTTGGGGACAAGCAAAAGCTTAATTTGGGGGTGTTTGATAAGCTCGAATTTGACTATGTTATATGGTTGATTATTCATGTATTTAGGGGCCAATTAGACTATAATTGTATATATTTGGTGTCTAATAATGATATTTTCAGTTTAAGAGAGCCTTCAAGGAAATTTCGCTGAAAAGCAGCCTGCCTGAGTGAACAGTAGAAGTCACATCAGAAGAAAGGAGGGGTAAAAGTGCCGGCAGCTTGGGAGAGAGAGTGTAGCAGTCTAGAAGTGATGTTAGCCGCTTGAAAGGAGTCTTTTGTCTTGCAAGAAGAGATGTTTTAACAGCTGTAATTAAATGTTAGGATTGGAGACTAATTCCTAGGTGGTTAGGGATTCCTTGGTGGTTTAGGATTCCTAGTGGTTTAGGATTTCAATTAGTATAAATATAGCTCTATTCCATGTAAATTGTATTCCATTCATCATAGTACATTATCCTGGCTTGGTAGTGCCTTCAGACGTAGTCATTCATATAGAGTGGCAAACTGGGTTAACAACTCGTGTGTGTTTTTTGTTTGTTTTCATTATCGTAATTGCATTAGATCCTAACAATTGGTATCAGAGCTTCGGGGTTAGCTAGATTTACGATGGGAGACGGAAAATCACCGGTGGAGAAGTTCGATGGCACAGATTTCGGTTTCTGGAGGATGCAGATCGAGGATTACCTGTATGGTAAATAATTGCATGAACCTCTAGATGAGCAACCAAAGGAGATGTCTAATGAAGATTGGAAGCTGTTGGACAGAAAAGCGATGAGTGTGATCCGACTATCGCTGTCCAGAAACGTTGCGCATCACACAGTGAAGGCAAAGACCACGATTGAGATACTGGAGATTTTGAGTTCGTTATATGAGAAGCCCTCGGCGGCGAACAAGGTCCATCTGATGAGACGGCTGTTCAACTTTCAGATGACGGAGAATTCAGCAGTTGTTGTACATCTGAATGAGTTTAATATGACGATTTCACAATTGAGTTCTGTGGGAATTGATTTCGAAGATGAGGTATTAGCCCTAATTTTGTTATCTTCTTTACCGGAGAGTTGGAGTGGTATGGTTACTGCTCTTAGTGCCTCAGCAGGGAAAAAGAAGCTTAGGTTTGACGATGTTAGGAATTTGATAATCAGCGAGGAGATTCGCAGGAAGGAGTTAGGTTCAACATCAGGTTCAACCTTGAGTACTGAAAATCGGGGTAGGTCAGATTCGAGGTCAAAACAGAATCGTGGTAGGTCTAAATCGAAGGGTAGAGGAGGAATCCCTAACAAGGACAGGAGTCATGTTAAGTGCTGGAACTGTAATGAAACCGGTCATTACATGAATCAATGTAAAGCACCTAAGAAGGACAAGTCCGTGAATTCAGCCAGCGACGAGTATGCAGAGGCGTTGATTTTAAGCATGAGAAGTCCTGTAGAGTCTTGGGTTCTAGATTCAGGAGCTTCGTTTCACTCTTGTAGCAGCGCAGATTTGATGGAGAACTATACCCCAGGCAAATTTGGAAAGGTTTATTTCGCTGATGATGAACCTTTGGAAATTGTGGGTAAGGGAGATGTTTCGATCAAAACCAAGAATGGTTCTGTAATTAAGCTGTCTGGTGTTAGACATGTACCTGGCCTGAAGAGAAATCTATTGTCAGTTGGGCAATTAGATGATGAGGGATATTGTGTGGTGTTTGTAGGTGGAAATTGGAAGATTTCCAAGGGATCTACGGTGGTAGCTCGTGGTGAGAAGGTGGGATCTTTATATGTCACAGATAATGTTTGTAATAGCATTGATGTTGTGAGTGAGGTTGTGAATACTGATTTGTGGCACTGTCGTCTTGGTCACATGAGTGAAAAGGGGATTAAAGTGTTGTTTTCAAAGGGTCTATTACCACGATTGAAGTCTGTTGATCTAGGGCTATGTGAGGATTGTATCTTCGGGAAGCAGAAAAGGGTCAGTTTTAATAAGGGTGGAAGAACTTTGAAGAAAGGAAAATTGGAGTTAGTTCACAGCGATTTATGGGGTCCAGCACCAGTGAAATCTCTAGGAGGAGTTTGTTACTATATGACCCTCATTAATGACTGCACTAGGAAACTATGGGTCTATTTTCTAAAGAAGAAATCAGAAGCATTCGATGTCTTTAGAAAGTGGAAGGCCCTAGTAGAGAATCCTGCAGACATGTTGACAAAGGTTGTAACCTTTGAGAAGCTGAAGTTTTGCATAGCTTCAGTTGGCCTTCGTAACTGAAGTTTTGCACTACTAGCAGATGAAGATGGATTTAGTCTCCAGGTGGGAGATTGTTAGGATTGGAGACTAATTCCTAGGTGGTTAGTGATTCCTTGGTGGTTTAGGATTTCAATTAGTATAAATATAGCTCTATTCCATGTAAATTGTATTCCATTCATCATAGTACAAATCCTGGCTTGGTAGTGCCTCCAGACGTAGTCATTCATATAGAGTGGCGAACTGGGTTAACAACTCGTGTGTGTTTTTTGTTTGTTTTCATTATCGTAATTGCATTAGATCCTAACATTAAAGTAGCTTTGCTTTATTAGCTGAAAGTTGTACCTTTGTACTTTTAAGTAGTTTTTAATTGCTTTTCTCTTTCTTTAAGTAGAGAACAATTCTGAGGAGAGAGGAGAATCTATCATCATCTCTTAGTATCTGTTTTTCCTCATAACTTTAGTATCTTTAATTCTCTAGTTTCAGTAGTTGAAGCTCCTTTAATGGAGTTTATTGTAGCTTTTGTTATTTTACTCGCCATGTGTGAGTAGTACTCTCTACGAGCTAAACCAGCCTTTGGGCTGGTGTTGTAAGTCTCTTTATCTCTTTATTTAATGAATGAATGTTGTTTCTTTTTGGTGTTTAATGAAGTTATGTAGATTTCAGGTCTTAAACAGCCTGTTACAGTATGCATAACCGACATGACCATCGCTTTTATGTATGCTTGTTCTTCATGTAGACATGTACATCTGATATGAACAGTTGAATGATGTATATCAAGGGTTTCCATGCAAGTGGAATGTTACTTCGTGCTTAATCAAGTAGTAAAGCATCCTGAAAGGCCTTTTGGGTGTGAGTAATACTTAGAAATTTGGGGATATGACCATTTGAACCAAGTTAGCTTTAAGTAGAGACCTTGACAGAATAGATTCATGCATTCATGAGTTAAAGGAGAGAAGGGAGGTTGCAATGCCAGTTTCATGTTGTGTTTAGCTTGTTCCTTTTAATATATTATTACCAATCATCATTTCTCATCTTTTAATCTTTAGATCTACTTTTAGTAAAGTTTACTGCAGTAGATAATAGTCAACCAACCTCAAAATCAACTCTTTTAATGTTACCAGTTACTTAAGCAGACTGTTCCATAGCTAGTTTCAGTTTAGTTTTATTTCAATCCTCGTGGGAATGACACTTGTTCTTACCAAAGCTACATAATCGATCTAGTATACTTGCTAGAGGTCACATCCATAGGTAACACCAACAAATACACAAAAAAGATTTAGATGATTGATATTAAGAAGTAAATATTTACACATGTCATTTTTTTTTTGTATTGTTGGATATGATATTTTTTTTTTTTGTATATTGTTGTTTGATCCCGTAATCCAACTTTATAGGACAACCCTGTAATTCCGGGTTCTCTGTTCAGAGAGCTTGTAGCCATATTAGGACAAGGTCCCTACGAGAATGTAGGGGGAGACTGGTATACTGAAGAACTATGGGAGGAAGTCGAGAGCCAAATGAATCTATTTTCGCGAGTATCTTATACTTCAGTCAATCATACAAAGTTGATCTCAACATTGAATGGTATGTTGATTGTCCTGATTTGGCCTGCAATGCAAGCCTTGTTTTTGATGAAGTCATTAACACAACAAGTACGTAGGGTTTGATACCGAGTTTGATAGGGGTCAACTTAACTTGAATTGGACTGAAGATGAAAGCGTAGACATCACCGTAGGGACCGCAGGCAGCCGTGTGAGCAGATCGACTAATCCGCCGAATGTCGTATATACATTTGGTCGGGGTTTCCATCATAATAATCTAAACTATAACTATTAATTATTATTTATGTAATTTAATTTCTACGATTATTTTATCTATTATTAATTTGTATTTTTTAGTCAATTTTTTTTTGTTGTTTAGCTTTTTTTTGCTTGTTTATTTGGGTTTGGTATATTCAATTCTTCACAATTGAGTTCGGTTTTTACTAGTGCAATTGGGTTCTTTGGGTCGGTTGCAGCACTTACAATGGATGTCATTCTACGAGTGGCCTCCAAGTAAGTTAACCATAACTATGTGTTACTGAGTGTTGTCCTATTCGATTTTGGTCTCACTAAATTTGTAAAACGAGGTAGGTGATTTACTGCTTGGCTCACTGGCTTTCTTTGTAGATGATTGATGATGATGCTATTACAGTTTCGGGTGGGTCTGTGACTAGCAATTCTTCAGCTCCTGTTGTTTTTGTGTAAGCTGTCTAGGATTTGATAATCGTTGATAGCACTATTTGTCATCTTAAACTTTTATAAGACGGAATTTGTGAATTTAGATGGTGCAAATTGATGCAGATGTAGCATATCACAGACTGGAGATTTGATCAAGTCTGAAAGAGCAGTTGATGGGATTTTCGGTTTTGGGCAACAATCTATGTCTATCTCACAGCTTTCTTCACAGGTGTATTCTCACACTGTTTTGTTCCTTGGGGAAAGATCGTGGAGCCCAATATTGTTTATATGTTTTCCTTTCTTTTGTATTCTAAGCTGACTCTTTCATTAGTCTGTTAAAGAACTAAAAATCTTAATTTCCTATTTGATATACTTAGACAATCTTTCGCCATCCTAGGAAGTGAAATGATTTTATCTAGTCCTTCAGTTTGTTAATTAAATTTACCACATAGATGATTTGCTTACGAGACTATATCAGAATAATAATAATAATAATAATAATGATAATAATAAAAGTCAGGCCTTACCTACAGATTTATTGCTTTAAGCTTAATTATGATTAGATATATAGATAATTATCCTTGTTTCCTTATGGATGCTCAAAGGGGAAACAACCAGTTTATGTGCTAAGTGCAACTGATCACCTGCATTTTTGATACTTTCAGGGCCCATTATAATTTAAATCTACAAAGTATTGCTGTTGGAGGTCAAACTTTATCTGTTGATCCATTAGTTTTTGGATCATCAAGCAATCAAGGAACTATAGTTGATTCTGGAACACCCTTGGCATACCTTGCTGAAGGAGCTTATGGTCCTTTTCTCAATGCTTCAAGTGTCAAAAAAGTTTTTCAAACTTTTTAGCTCAATTATGAAGCATTTTCTGACGAATGTATCAAAAGTTTAGTGATTATGTTATCAGAATCCACCAATATTTGAAGTGTCTAGTTCTTTCTATGTGCATATCATATCTGCTGTTTCACAAAATGCAAGGCCATATATGTCACAGGGAAATCAATGTTTCTTAGTGGCCTCCAGGTTCACATTCCTAATAAGAGTTATTTCAGTTTAATTTTATGTTTGTTTGTTGTTCTGTGACATATCCTTACCCAAACTTACATGTTTGTTTTGCGCTCAGTGTTAATGACGTATTTTAAGCCATGTTAGTTTCAACTTTGCTGGTGGTGCATCAATGATTTTAAAAATATAAACAAACACATATTCTGCATTTTATAAACTTGCTGAAGAATATAAACCACGAAATATTTATTTGTAATTGACAATATATTTTATTGTTTTATTTGCAGGTCAGGAATTGAATTTGTTGTGTTTCCTAGGTAATTTTAGTGTTCAGTTTAGATGGAATTTGATTTAATTGTATCATATACATTTTTTAATGAGGACTTCAGCAGAAAACTCTCTTTACATATACATTCTTGTAAATGTTGTTATTGCTGCCATCTTCAGTTCCAGAAGTTTATATCCCAAAAGAGAACTCATTCTTCAATAGTGGTTTTTTCTAAGCAAAAAGCATTCTGAAGCCCCCGTTCTTTCAACCCCTCACTTGGGGTTGTTAACTATTTCACAAGTCTAACCAATAAAATGGAGACATGTGGCAGTGAAAAAGAGGGATTTTCAACTCTCCATCAGGCCTAGTATGTGGGTTGTTACTAGTTTCATCTTTCTTTTTCCTTTCAATGCAGCATTAACTAAGATGAACACTAATATTTATTTCTTCATTTCTTTTGATATCCAAACAAATCAAATGGATAATAAACTAATCACATATTTTACCAGTAACTTGTAAAATGTTCGGCGTAACCAACAATAAACAGAGAAGAGATATCGCTATAAAACTCCTTATACTCGACTCAAACTTTCGAGTAATTTGTTTCCCCGTTCCGGAGTTCTGTAAATTGTCAATTCTATTAATTTGTTTTTACATGGAATTAACTCAATTTGGATGATAAAAATCAAAACATGAGTGCTCACTTTGTCCCGAAAGCCTTATAACATGCACACATGAATAATAAAACGATATAGGAAAAATAAAGGAAAACGTACCACCTCTATGTCCTCATAGTTCGGAAACTAAGTGAGCAAAAATGTAAGATAAAAATATAAGATAACTAAAAACATAAGAAAATTAAAAGATTAGTTCTTCATGAAGCTAGTTCTTCATGAAGCACAAAATAAAATAAAGAAAAGAAAATTACCAAGTAAAGACCAAGTTAAACTAAAAATTGAAATTAAATCTTGAAATAAAATAAAGTAAAGAAATAAAAAACTTGATCTTAGGTCTTGGTCTTGAACTCGGTTCTTCAATCACGAGGAGGAGAGTAGTTCGGTGAGTGGGAAGTGAACTTGTAGCCGAGGTAATCTACAAGTCGAGTCTTGAAATAACGTTGATTCTCCAAACATTCACCAATCGAGGTTTGCATTGTCCCCAAATGAGTGTTCATACGCCTATTTTCCTCAACTACTTCTCGTATTTGACCTTGAACCATCTCATGGTTCGTATTCATTTGATCTAGAACTCTTTGCCAACCCGAAGTTTCACTACCAATCTCTGCTTCTTCCTCATCAATTCGGCTTTGGCCCACTTTTGCTTGCCCTTTCCCTTGCCTTTCGGCCTAGGAGCCGACGAAGAACCGTCACCCGCCTCGACATGTTCACCTAATAAAAGTAAAGTCGTCCTCTTTTCGTAGGACTTAAATTGACGAGACTCGGTGAGTACACCAGTATTCTTTAGAAATACCATGGCGAATCTTTTGAAACTCGGATAAAGTGTCTCTAACACATTTCAACCCGTCAAAATATTAGCAAAAGGATAAGTAGTGGTCTTCCTAGCATTCAATCTCTTAAGCACATCAAAAATCAAACCAATGTTATCCACTTTAACATCCCGAGCACTAACCTTGGAACATTCCACACGACCAAATATAGCACCACAAAGATATTTATGGAAGTACATCAACAAGCATTCATCCATACCCGAAATGCATTTCCATCCCGCATTCAAATCATAATCATCGGGCATAGTAGCTCCACTATTTGGGGATTCTAAACCATTTTTGAATATCCCTCCTAGAAACGGTAAATTCTTCTCCCTTCTTCTTTTCATCATAATACAAAACATACTAACTCCATCAACACATGCACATTCACATCAAACCTATACTTTAGAGAATCTAGTCAAGCCCATAAGTTCTAGATACTTCCCAATCTTATCACCAAAATCAAATCGTTCAAGCACCTCATCAGCAATATATCGCATAGAGACAAAGGTAGCCTTACCTACTAGGCGAGTAAAAGTAGAACCCTCCGAACTCTCAAGAATACGGAAGGAACGGAGCACCATATAAATCTCTCCTCATAGGAAGTGCCCTATGAGCATACGTACAAATCAACCTGTGGAGCCAAATTCCGTTGAGCGGGAGCCTTTCTCCTTGACATTTTCGAAATTTGAGGGTTGGGTTGAAAGAAATTTGAGGTTTTGGGAGTAAGGCTTTGAGAATTTGAATTTGAAAGTGTATGGAAGAGAGAAGTGAATATTTATGGGTGTAAATAAAGTAATGAATGTTTGAATTTGAGTTTGAGTTTGGAGGCAAAAATTTAGACTTACAGGGAGGGGAAACTCGGATAAACATTCTGTAACTTGGCTCGAGCATGATCGAGCCAAGGCATAATAGATTTTTCTCTTTTTATTTCAATCCCCGATCCAATTTCCATTAACTCGGATCCTACTGAAACTTCATAATTGAAACTAAAACATTCTGAGACTCATCAAAACAACTTTAAATATTAGTAAACACTCGGGTTAACCATTTAACACAAGTATATTAAAATTCGATCTTTATTTATTTAGTATATATGTGGTGATCGAATATATTTATTGAAAGCATAAAAACAACAAGAAAAACAGAAAATTACAAAAATAAAAACAACAACAATCATAAAATAAAATAACTTAGACTAAACTAGGCGTATAAGTCTATGAAGCGACTTCCATTGGTCGTTGGCTTGGTAAGGATCGACAAAACACGATCTTCATAAGGAAGAAATCGTGCCCCACGACGAAAGACTCTCTCAACTAACCCTTCCTTAGCCAAAAACTCAAAATCAAGAACAAAAAATACTCCTTATCGGTCCATGGACTTCAATTGTTCCAAGACCTCCTAAGATTAGACCACATATTACATTCCCATATCCTATGTTCTTTGATCGGAAGGCAAGAAAGATTCCATCCATCAAAATCCGGCTTGAATCGACTTCCGTTCCTTGCATCACATCTTCTATGAGATTCAAGTCTTCATAACGGACTTTATGTCCATTAGTTCTTCCAAAAATGGAATAGCAAAGAAACTTATGGAAATACAAGATTGACTCCGAAGAAATCAACTTGTTAAAAGCAAGCTTTGGGATGTATCGTTCTTGGAGGCATTATGATACTTACTTGTTTTCTCTCTTTTGTTGTACACTCAAGCAAGTTTTTGTGTTTATGACTAATCTAAGGCCTCTAATCTACTTAAATCGACTCAGAAAAGATGTTAAGATAAGTTAGAATACGAAATGGTGTGAATTGGAACGAGTGTACCATTTCGTATTCTAACTTATCTTAACATCTTTTCTGAGTCGATTTAAGTAGATTAGAGGCCTTAGATTAGTCATAAACACAAAAACTTGCTTGAGTGTACAACAAAAGAGAGAAAACAAGTAAGTATCATAATGCCTCCAAGAACGATACATCCTAAAGCTTGCTTTTAACAAGTTGATTTCTTCGGAGTCAATCTTGTATTTCCATAAGTTTCTTTGCTATTCCATTTTTGGAAGAACTAATGGACATATGGTCCGTTATGAAGACTTGAATCTCATAGGAGATGTGATGCAAGGAACGGAAGTCGATTCAAGCCAGATTTTGATGGATGAAATTTTTCTTGCCTCCCGATCTAAGAACAAGAACATAGGATATGAGAATGTAATATGTGGTCTAATCTTAGGAGGTCTTGGAACAATTGAAGAAGTACCATGGACCGATAAGGAGTATTTTTCAATCCTTGATTTTGAATTTTTGGCTAAGGAAGGGCTAGTTGAGAGAGTCTTTCGTCGTGGAGCACGATTTCTTCCTTATGAAGATCGTGTTTTGTCGATCCTTACCAAGCCAACGACCAATGGAAGTCGCTTCATAGTCTTAGACGCCTAGTTTAGTCTAAGTTATTTTATTTTATGTTGTTGTTGTTGTTTTTATTTTTTTCGGTTTTTCTTGTTGTTTTTATGCTTTCAATAAATGTATTCGATCACCACATACTAAATAAATAAAGATCGAATTTTAATATACTTGTGTTATTTATATTTATTTGTTCTCGGTTAACCATTTGGTTTAATCCGAGTGTTTACTAATATTTAAAGTTGTTTTGATGAGTCTCATAATGTTTTAGTTTCAATTATGAAGTTTCAGTAGGGTCCGAGTTAGTGAAAATTGGATCGGGGATTGAAATAAAAGAGAAAAATCGCGTAACTTGTAAAGTTACAGGTCACGCGCCAGAGGGCAACTTCTGCCTCTAAGTCTAAATTTTTGCCTCCAAATCTAAATTTTTGCCTCCAAACTCAAACTCAAATTCAAATTTCACCTTTTACTCTTTCCAAAACAACTTTAACTCTTACACAATTCATTACCTCATTTACACCCATAAATATTCACTGCTCTCTTCCATACACTTTCAAATTCAAATTCTCAAACCCTTACTCCCAAAACCTCAAATTTCTTTCAACCCAACCCTCAAATTTCGAAAATGTCAATGAGAAAAGCTCCCGCTCAACGAAATTTGGCTCCGGAGGTCGATTTGAGGGATTTATATGGTAATCTGTTCCGTATTCTTGAGAGTTCAGAGGGATCTACTTTTACTCGCCTAGTAGGTCCCTTTGTCTCTATGCGATATATTGATGATGAGGTGCTTGAACGATTTGATTTTGGTGATAAGATTGGGAAGTATCTAGAACTTATGGGCTTGACTAGATTCTCTAAGTATAGGTTTGATGTGAATGTGCATGTGTTGATGGAGTTAGTATGTTCTTTGCATTATGATGAAAAGAAGAAGCGGATTAGATTTAAGAACAAGGGAGAAGAATTTACCGTTTCTAGGAGGGATATTCAAAAATGGTTTAGAATCCCAAATAGTGGAGCTACTATGCCCGATAATTATGATTTGAATGCGGGATGGAAATGCATTTCGGGTATGGATGAATTTGTTGTTAAAAATTGCTCCAATAAATTGATTAAGGATGAATGCTTGATGATATCTTTGTGGTGCTATATTTGGTCGTGTGGAATATTCCAAGGTTAGTGCTCGGGATGTTTAAGTGGATATCATTGGTTTGATTTTTGATGTGCTAAAGAGATTGAATGCTAGGAAGACCACTATTTATCCTTTTCCTAATATTTTGACGGGTTTAGTTCAATGTGTTAGAGGAACTTTATCCGAGTTTCAAAAGATTCGTCATAATGATCTCCCGATGCTTGATATGGTATTTCTAAAGAATAGTGGTGTACTCACCGAGTCTCGTCAATTTAAGTCCTACGAAAAGAGGACGATTTTACTTTTATTAGGTGAACATGTCGAGGCGGGGTGACGGTTCTTCGTCGGCTCCTAGGTCGAAAGGCAAGGGAAAGGGCAAGGCAAAAGTGGGCCAAAGCCGAATTGATGAGGAAGAAGCAGAGATTGGTGGTGGAACTTCGGGTTAGCAAAGAGTTCTAGATCAAATGAATACGAACCATGAGATGGTTCAAGGTCAAATTCGAGAAGTAGTTGAGGAAAATAGGCGTATGAACACTCATTTGGGGACAATGCAAACCTCGATTGGTGAATGTTTGGAGAATCAACGTTATTTCAAGACCCGACTTGTAGATTACCTCGACTACAAGTTCACTTCCAACTCACCGAACTACTCTTCTCATCGTGATTGAAGAACCGAGTTCAAGGCCAAGACCTAAGATCAAGTTTTTTATTTCTTTACTTTATTTTATTTCAAGATTTAATTTCAATTTTTAGTTTAACTAGTCTTTACTTTTAGTAATTTTTTTTTCTTTATTTTATTTTGTGCTTCATGAAGAATTAATCTTTTAATTTTTTTTATGTTTTAAGTTATCTTATATTTTTTTTATCTTACATTTTTGCTCACTTAGTTTCCGAACTATGAGGACATAGTTCCGACTAAGTGTGGGGAGGTGGTACGTTTTCCTTTATTTTTCCTATATCGTTTTATTATTCATGTTTGATTTTTGTCATATGCCTAATTTTTTTCGAAAACTGACATTTTTGTCATATGCCTTAGCTTAGATTGACATACACATAATTCATGCATTTATTCTCATGACTAGTTGAATGTTTACCAAATAATAAAATAGAAAAAAGAAAACGTATGCAAAAAAGTGATAGTTGACGAACAAAAAAAGAAAAAATATTATTCAAGTCACTTTTACATTTTTCCTGCACAAGGATTAATTACCTCAAATTCTATACTAAAATTTTTATTATGTTATTTTCCTTATGTTTAAACCAAAGTTTTTATGCAATGTCATATGGAACGTCATATTATCTAAAAGATCTGCAAATATTTTGACTTGAACATCTCGAGATTAAATAAAAATGAGGTCATTAGGGAAACTATAGTCATAATACATGTTGATTTAAAGTTAATATAGGTTGATGGTGTCTAAAAATTTGCTTGCTCAACTTTGTTTACTAGGAAAGTGTCAAGTTGCGAACTTTTGGCCACGTTCGAGTCCGCCCATGGCACGAGCGAGGTATGAAAGGAACGTCAAGCTAGAATCTAGAGGTATAATTATTGGCATGTTGAAGTTTAAATGTCACGGTCTAGTCCTCCCATGTCAAGGACGTGATCTCTTAAGCAGAAAACATGAATCTCATGTCGGTATTTTAACTCATAAGTTACGGTCTCGACCACCCTTATCAAGGACGTGACTAGAAAAAATTTACTTGACAAATTAAAGCAAGAAGAAAAATAAAGATACCTAGATATGCCTTGAAACAATAAAAATCAAAACGCGTGCTCACTTTATTCCGAAAGCTTTATATAAAATACGTCAAGAATGGATGATAGTCCCGAAAGCAAATAAAAATAACGTATCGCAGCTATAATGAATCCACATAAAAATTGCAAGCTAAATATAAGTTCTATCTAATACTAATGGAGAAGAAAGAAGGATACATAGAAAAGGAACGAATGCATTTTTCAGTTGATTAAGAGAACTTGCATGCTTGATTGAAAAGGGTATTCCTTTTTTTTCACTGACACATGTCTTACATGTCTTAATTTTATTGGCAAACTTGTCAAAAATTTAACAGCCCTTCAGCTTCCGTTGGTGAGGGGGTTGATAAAGATAAAAGATGGAGGAGAGTCTAATGTATCCAAATAAAAGATCTATTATATGAACTAAAAATTGAAAGATCACGGCTCCAGAGCCTCGGAATGTTTTTTGCCTTTTGTTCTATTGTTCACTATGCCCGTCTTCTACAAGATGTATGATCCTGAAACGGTTGTTGAGCAAGAAGAAGTTGTAGATTGAGTGTGGCTGTGTGTTGTTCCTATTAGAATTCCGACACAGAAAAGCTTGTTACTTGTTTGTGATTGCGGAAATTGTGAAACTAGTCAGTATGCTTTAAATAGAACAGTATGCCTTAAATAGAACTCTGTTAATACTTTTGTTGTCTTAGGTGGTGTGGTTTATTCGGGTTGTTCATATTGTGGATGAACTATGAAATTTATATACCTATGTTTTAGTTATACTCGAATTATCAGACCAAAAAAAGCAGGATTCATTTCAGGACACTACGGGCCTTTCTTTAAGTTGAGCCAACTTTTGAGCATATGCAATAAAATCGTTTTGGTTGATTTGTGTACTAATCAAGTTAATGTTGCAATTAAAAAGTTTACTGTATTTTAGATTTATTATTAATTTTATTTAATCTGATTATGGAGATTCAATCCAATTATATATTTTTATCATTTTTTTAAACAAAATCTGCCCGAAAGAAATATCATAACAATGACAGTAAGAACTTATTATAACGACTGTCAATATTGGTAACGAGAAAGATTGAAAGAAACCTTGTCATTGGGCGACAAACCCGATCCTGCTGGGTCTTTGAGTCATTATGTCGAGCAGTTAGTTACAAGTGCTCGCCGGTTTCTTCTTCCATCTCCGGCAGCCACAGAGCATTGTTCTTCTGATGCATATTTACCGCAACACCTGTTTGATGAAAACAAACCCCCGAAAATCAATAAAATCATACAACACCTTAAAATTCGAAGAATGCATCTGTATTTCAACCCAACTTAACAGTTTCAAGATAGAAAAACGAAATCCCCAAATCAATTTCCATCGTTAAAGACTCGATCTAAAGAAACTCGACAGTGCATATCGACATACTGATCAAACAGACAAGAATCAATTCGCAGAGACATTGACAACAAATAAAAATCTAAAGAAATCATCATCATAGGAATTCAACATAAAATCCCAAATTGATTAACACCATTAAAGACCCAATTATACACCTCAAACCCCAAAAACCTAAAATCTCAAATCGATAAAGACCCCATCACGAAATCATAAAACCCGAAATCAATTTCCGCCATTAAAGACCCGATCTAAACAAACTCGACAATACTGATCAAACCAACAGGAATCAATTCACAGAGACATTGACAACAAATAAAAGTCTAAAGAAAATCATCATCACTTTCGGAAAATTTCAAAATGTAAAGACGAAACAAAACCCCAAATCAATTAACGCCATTAAAGACCCAATTACCTCTAGCTTGTTGGGGAATTACAGGTCTGGACGCCATGATCAGATTTTTATTTCCTTCTTCTTTGAATGCTATGAATCAATTCAATCTTCTTTCAAAAATCCTCACGAGAAACCCTAAAATCTCTGGTTTTTTAGAGGAAGCAAGAGGGAACACTGTTCTCTTTTTGAAGATGCGGGGGAAGAAAAGGAGCCGACTCTTAGGTTTACAACGGTCGGATTTTGTTTGATTTTAGACCGTTGGATCTGCTTTACACCTGACGGTGTAGAATGATTTGAATTTTAATAGCCGTTTGTGAAATGAGTGGGTAAAAAGTTACCGTGCTGACACGTGGAAATTGGAATTAAGGGTCAATTTCCAGTTTAATCAAAACTAGTATTAAGCCCGTGCAACGCATGCGGATAAACTTATTTATTGAAATTTTTATTTCATAATAGTTTTTAAACAAATACTATCCACACTAATAAACGAAATTTTGGATAGTTTTTTTAACACATGCACAATAATAAAATAAGCTATTGTAACTATTATAATTTTCACATATAAGTTAAAAATTTCAAAGCCAAAATAAATATATATATTAGAGTCGACACAGTTTAACATTGGATTAATTAATTGGTATAATATTATAAAACTAGAAAAAAAAAAAACCAAACTACAATATAAAAAATCTATTAAATTTGATGCAAGAATTATAATCACAATATTGCAATTGCTTCAAATACAAAGCACCTATAATAAATAATTAAATTATTTTTATTGAACTATATGGCAACAATATGTAATTATGATGTGCTACATATGATATGATGAATTTAAAATTATTTTTAAAGTTATTTAAGTATCTAAGTTTAAACTAATTCGCTGTAGGTTCATTGGTAAACTCACTAATATATGATCCTAGAGTAAGACTTCGAATCATCCTTACAAAATAATAATAATAAAAAAAGTATCTAAATTTAAAATTCATGAATAATTATAAAAACAGATCAACTGTAGAAGAGTACTTGAATTTTTCTATTAAATTTGTATTTAAATTATATACGTCAATAATGATAATAAAAGTAATACGAAAAATAATGTGAATTTCAATTTTGAAGTTGGGAACTTACATATCCTCCAGCAATGTGAACAAACGGTATTCCATTTATATTGCATGCTTCCCTTCTCTTTGTCTGTTTCTAGTAAGAGACTAAAAACATAAAGAAAATATAAAAAGACTCGCCTTTTTTTTTGATCGATTGATCTTCGCAAGCCACATATAGTTGTTAGCAAATGAGGTGAAAAAATGAGCTGCTGACTCTTTAGCGCGTCACTGTACTACTTGCACAGATACTAATTGGTGGTCTTCAGCTCCCAGTTTTTGTAATAGATTTATTTATGAAGATTTTAGTATGATTGAACAATTTCGTATTGTGTAATTTTCCTTTTAAACTCTTTTGTATTTCTTCTTTAAATTTTAATTTATTTGGGTCTAGCTGCAAGCTCGTGTGATGGGGGTGCCAACCTAGTTGGGATGTCAAAACACCTTCTTTGTTTCTAGCTTCTCGTCTTTCATTCAAAAAATAGTTTAGAAAAAGTACCAGCTCTCTCCAATTCCACCCCTTATCTGACACTGAATTATTCGTACTGTAATTACAATTCCGCAAACAACAATATCAGAAAAACCTTAACAACAAGACATCATTAGAAAATACTATTAAATATTAAAAGTTGTTGCATCTGTTCTTAATATAAATAAAAAAGGAAAAATTGAGATAAATAATAGAAGATGAACCCAAAAATACAAATCCAGAAAACTTCAGATCAAGCTTCATACGAAACACAAAAAGGACAAAATTAGCAAAGAAATTATCCTTGACACCGACAATGACGAATAAAAAAGGAAATATATAAGGATAAAAAAACAGTTACAAAAGGCTAGAGGTAAGGAAGAAAAAGATGTTACAAAGTATATTTAATTATGTATTTATTTGACATGTTTTGTATTTATATTTGGATTTTGAAAACACTTATTGTGATTTGAAACTGAAATTTCATTAACAATATTAATGAGCCGTGTAAATACATTAATTAACATAGATTAATGGTAATTTAAATGTAAATTTGTATAAAGTTGAAATAAAAAGTAAAAATAATAACCCAATTTCGAAGACAATATTGAGAAAAAAATCACAAAATGCAAAGTGAATAGAATCATCATCCAAAAAGCTGATGCGGCATTATTTCATAGCTTTGGAGGATTTTGGTTTTATATTTAGTATAGATAGCATAAATCATGGAGGCTACAAGTTGACGATGATGAAAGTTGAAATGGTGATTTAATTTGCAAAGAAAAAGAAGGGCAAACTATTTATTAGTTTATGAATTTTGTTCACTATCTAGTATTTATATTTTACAAAACTCATTAATAAAGTTTTTATTTTTTTTTGTCATAATTAACTTTTTAGTTTTTTTTATCCATAGTTTAGATTTTAAACATAATATATTTTAACTTTCAAGACATCAATACTGTAATACAAAATGACCTCGTGATTCTGTTATTTCTTGTCTGTTTGTTTATGTTGAAATATAAAAGTTACAGATCTAAAAAAATGGATAGAATGACCAAAGAGTTAATTATAACAAAATATGAGGACCTAGTAGTGACTTTTTCAAAATATAAGTTTTGACAAAAGTTAGAGACTAATAAATCATTTGTCCGAAAAAGAAATATGAAGGTTTGTGTGCCCTATGGGGGATCACGTACACATGTTTTTATTTATTAGTTTCCGACGCTTGTCAAAACTCACTGTTTAGTATTTGTATTTTAAAAAACTCATTACAAGGTTCATCTTTTACCATAATTAACCTTTTAGAGCATCTCCAACTCAAATAGTGACTCTCCATTTTCAATATCCATTTATCTATTCTCCATATCTATTTTTCTTATAATTAACTAACTATAAGGTATTTATCTTTTGTTATAATTAACTTTTTAGTTTTTTTTGTTTTGTTTGTAAGTTCAACAAAATCCTGTAATTCTGTTTGTGGCATAGTTGTGCATCGTGTTTGCCTTTTGTGGGTTGAACAAAATCTGCCGACTCATTCTCTACAGTCTACAGTTACATGACAGTTATAACTATAGGTTCTCTCTTAATGAGCCTAATTAAATAGCAAGCGTAGATTCTAAGTGCAGGAAATAGAAACACAGACATGTTTTGGGTTATAAAGCCAAAACTATATAGAAACCGACCCGTAACTCAATCACAGACTTGGGAATGTAACACGGTTAGTTATCGTAACTGCCAGTACCTTATTTGTTCCGTCTTACGAAGGCTGTGCTAATAATTGTGCATGTGTGAGGCAATATTCCATGTTATTGTTGCATAAAACATTTACTTTGATGAGATTGTTTATCCAGTTTCTATTATTGTATTAAACATATTATAGTAGTTGTCTATGATGCTATATTATTTATCTCAGTAAGGTTAGTGTCCATCCTACTGTACTGATGATATATTTTTATTATCTTATCAAGTGTAGTGTCTGTCGTGTTGTATCGAAAAAAGCTTGAATGGAATTCTGAAGAAGCTTCAGGTTCTATTCGCATATAAATGCTATTGAAATTTATCAGATTGCTGTACATCTATCTGCTATATCCTCAATTGTATGTAGTTCATATTTTTTTCTCAGTTGAGCACTTGTTTTGTGATAAGTCTCAGGAAATTTTAACTGTTTTCTGTGGTTCCCTTTTGGCAGAAAGTATTGAGTCTGTTGTAAATGGGTTGAACAATATTGTGAACGTTTATTAAATTGCTATTGATGTCTCTTTAAATTATGTCTGCAGAATGAGCCAACTGGTTTTAAATCATTTGGGATCTTACTTTAGCACTATTACTAGCATGTCATCTCATAATTATAGTGCTAAAGCATTATTTCATAATTAGTTTAAAAAATAGTTAACCCGGATCACTATACTTAGAATGTCTCCTCAATATGAGCGAAAAATAAGAAACGGACGATCATTTGATTATAATGCATCTGGTCGGAAATCCCCCTGAGCCGACCAGCCTCAATGGTAAGCAATGGACAGAGTAAATTCCAGCTCTTACAATGTCCAGTTTTAGACCTTCCACAGTTATAATTTCCTGAAAAGTGAAACATTATTTCCAAATAAAGATAATTAGTTGATACATTTAAAAGGAAAAATAATGCATCACAATTTAATATATTATATCTTATCACTTATAACTTAACTTCACATATTAAGAAACTTAAAAGGAAAAAGTTAGCTTTAACTTACAATTCACAAATTTCGGCTTGGTGTTAGTGAACCTTTCCTTGATCCAATCGTTGCCTTGTTGGCAATTCACAATATCTGGCTTTAACGATAAGTGATAATGACATTTCATTTGAAGTTAATCTCAATATATGCATGCATACTCCAACTGACATACACTGCAATGGGTGAAACGGTTTTGGGTTACCTTATGGTATTTTTTTCTATATCACTATTCCCACTTTTTCTGCATCGTTATACTGATGTCGATCGGGTTGGAAATCCGAATGATAAAAGCAACTACTAAATATGCAATCTATTTGGTCGCAACCTAGTTTTGTGGAATTCAAAGAAACAACAAATAGTTGTTCGTTCCTCGACTGAGGCGGAATGTCATGTTTTGGCTACTGGCGCTTCTGCAATTGGAGGGCCTCAGATTGTGTTACAAGAACTTGGTGTCAGGTTACCTCGGCCTCTCCAGTTACTTTGTGACAATTTATCCCCCACATATCTAACCAATAATCCTATCTTTTATTATCAAAGTAAGCATATCAAGGTTGTTTGTTTTTTTATCTGAAATGGTATTGATAAATACCTACTTCAAGTACAATATGCACCTATTGTTGATGAAGTCGTTGATGCTTTGACTAAGTCACTATCTCACAATCTCTTTCAATTGCTTCCCAACAAGTTGGGATTTGTGTTACCCCTGCTCAATTTGAAGGAGAATGCTAGAATAGTATTTATGATTTATTGATTATGTAATTGTACATGCTAGGGTTTACTACGATTGTGCATATATGTACCTTGCTCATATCAATAATACTACTACGATTTCTCTAATTCTACACCTTCAAGGTACCGTTTGATTAGTTAGACCATGTTCTTTATACGTTATCAGTAATTTATTTCAGTTCAGTAGTATTCAATTCTGTTACTTGCAAATTGTAACTTGTTTCCACGCCAGCTAGAGTTTCATGTAAAATAGCAAACGTTACCCTAAGGGAGGCCGTTGACAGGCGACCCCTCTCAATGTTAAAGTCAGTATAGAACTTGTGATCGGAAAGAATAATTCAGAACTTGAGTTGTCTGAAAAACGTACCTTGGAATGTATAATTTCCATGTATTTATAGCGTGATGATTAGACATAATCCGAGCGGTGATTCTTTCCCGTTTAGTCGGGAATTTTCTATTGAAAGTAGGAGACTAAGTAGGAAGTAAAATCCATTTAGGAGAGAGAATCTCCGCAGCTTTGACTTTTCAACGTATGTGCATGTAGCCTCTATGACCTTTTGACCAAGATATTTATGCCCACGTGGTTTTAACGCAATCCCTTAGTGGTCTACATGTCATACAAAATATCGTATGCTAACAACTTCAGTTCAGTAAATTGATACAACCTCGATAATTCGATCGCGGCTTAGACGTTATCTAATTAGGAGTCTTATTGTTATTTAGTCATATTTATATTCTAGGAGTTATTTTATTGTTTTAGAAGTATTAGTTCTCTAATATCCTATTTAATTAGTATTTCCTTAGAAGTAGAATTAGGTTTATATGTTTGTTATTTAAAGGCTTACGAGCTATGTAATCAGTCAATCAATCAATTAAGAAGTTCAATAATATTTCAGTTTGCGCTAACTAGAAAAGCGAGTGGTGTTTTAGGTCGTTTCCACCCCAAAACGATCCCTCTTGATCGATTCCCAAGATAGGGTCGTATCAACTGGTGCTTTCATTGAGAGTTTTGTACCCATCATTATTTTCATTGAGAGTTTTATCCCCATATTTCATTGTTTTTTCTACCCATCTTTCATTGTGTTTTTTTTACCCATATTTGATTGTCCTCCATGATTGACGCAATCCATGTCGAGTTTGCTAACCACAGAGAGGCCCTTGAGTTATCTATTAAACAATCCCTAGATGCTTGTGTTCGACAGTTGCGCGCTCAAATACAACCACAACACTCAACGGTAGTCAACTCCAACAATAATAATGATGACACGTTTCTGTTTCGTTCCTTACAACAACCACCTCGGTTTACAGGCGAAGATCCTCAAGCTTGGTGCTCTAAAATAGAAAAATATTTTGATTTTCATAATACAGCATCCGAAAATCGTTTGAAAATTGTCATTCTACATCTAGAGGGTGATGCGGTAACATGGTTTCGTTCGGTTAGAGATAACGAAACGTTTCGCGATTGGAATGATTTCTTGGAAAAAATTAAGGAACGATTTGGCCCTTCAAAGTTTGTATATTTTCATGAGAAATTTGAGTCTCAAGTTTCCTCGAGTCCATCTTTTATTTTGGAAGCTGCTTCTAATTCAGTTCCGGCCTTGACAGAGAATCTCAATCCAATCACAGGCGAGTTGTTACCTTCTTGTGCAATTTCTTCTCAGCAGACAATTAAAAAGAAATTACCAGAGCAAGATTTCTTAGTTAAAACTCCTTCATGTCTTCCAAGTATATTTGTTCATGATTTTGTTGTTGGTGATTTCTTAGTTCCAACTATTTCTGTTAGTGATGATGTTCACGTTTTTTCTTCAATGGGGAAGTGTGTTATTGGCTTGGATGAGGCTGTTTGTTTTGAGCAAACATATTTTGGTCTTGGTTTGGAAGGATCCAATAATGTTATGTTAAGCTTTGAGGATGATTTACGTGTTTGCAAGCAAATTGAAAATTATGGTGTTCAACCTTATGTTGTAACTCGTGACAGATTTCTCGTGTTTTTTGGAGATTACAATGAGTTACTCGATCCCGATCCTCCGGACCATCTCGACAAAATTCTCAAGTATTTATGTTCTCGTTGGGCTTTGACTTTCTTATTGATATATTTATTTTTCAAACTACCACCTTGAGGACAAGGTGATTTTGAAGGAGTGGCGAATGATACAACCTCGATAATTCGATCGCGGCTTAGACGTTATCTAATTAGGAGTCTTATTGTTATTTAGTCATATTTATATTCTAGGAGTTATTTTATTGTTTTAGAAGTATTAGTTCTCTAATATCCTATTTAATTAGTATTTCCTTAGAAGTAGAATTAGGTTTATATGTTTGTTATTTAAAGGCTTACGAGCTATGTAATCAGTCAATCAATCAATTAAGAAGTTCAATAATATTTCAGTTTGCGCTAACTAGAAAAGCGAGTGGTGTTTTAGGTCGTTTCCACCCCAAAACGATCCCTCTTGATCGATTCCCAAGATAGGGTCGTATCATAAATGCACTTTAATTCAGTTCAATTCAGATCAGATGAATTCATATCGAATTCAGTCATAAAGAACAAGGCGTTAAGCCCAATCTAAGATCCTCAAAGAGTCAATCCGTTTTTTTCTAAGTTCATAAGATCTTGATATTAAGTCTTCAAAGTTAAAATTATTAATGTTCAAACTCATTAGTAAAAGGAGTTTGTAATAATTCGTGGAAGAATTTTCATGTACACATCCTAATCGAACAAGTTTGTTGAACATAAACACATAACATAGAAAATAGAATAACGGAGTGAACAATAATAAGAAAATAAAAGAGATGACATTATTGGTACCAGTTTACGGAACTTAAAATAATGATGGACTCAATTTCGTTTTGACCAAGCTACTTGTGCTACACTAAAAAATTCTACAATGGTAGGGAGCCAACTGGTAATTTTAAATCACTCAAGAGCTAACATTACCACTATTACAAATGTGCTTGCTACAACATTATCTCGTAACTAGTTTAAAATTTGTTGATATGGATCACTATAGGAAGTCTCCACAGCACGATCGGGGACAAGAAGCACACACGCGATCATTTGATAAGAATGCATCTTGCTGGAGATCCCTCGGAGCCAACCAGCCTCAACGGTAAGCAATGGATAGAGTAAATTCCAGCTTCCACATTGTCAAGTTTTAGGCCTTCCACAATTATAATATCCTAAAAGTGAAGCATTATTTCTCAGTAAAGATAACTAGTTGATATATTCAAAAGGAAAAATGATGTATTACTATTTGAATATTAAAATCTTCCATCAATATTATAACTTCACATATTAAAAACGAAAAAGGAAAAAGCTAGCTTTAATAATAGATAAATTTTGACTAATTTATAGTTTTGAAAGATCGAGAGAGTAGTTTGAATAGGATTTTAGATTATTTTAGATGAACATAAAATGAAATTCATAATAACCAAGAAATAAATCTTACTCTTTTTTCAAGGAAGACAAGATGTGCCGAAACTATAACATCCCAGGCAGCTACTGCCAAATAATCAATTCCTGCATTCAAAAGCATGACAAGATGTTTGCTATTATACTTAATTATACCTTAATTTGCATGTAGCCATCAAAGCGATTTATTGATTTCTTAAACTTGCTTGTAGTGATCTATCGATCTTCTAAATTTAATGTAGGACTTGTGAGGTTAGTCCATTTAAACAAATTTAAAAGGCATATGAGACTCTTGCAAATTCAAGAAATAACTTAGGTTTTTAGACCGAGTTCGCGAGAGACGTTTAATGTATTAAATTTTTGCATATATAATTAGAGTTAAATTTCATTTATCACTTGCCAACAAGTTTGATGTCTGTATTCTCTGTCAACCATTTTGCTCCATCTTCTGTGAATCCCGCATAGCTTGTATCAAACTGATTTTTGAACATAAGTTGTCTGCAATTTTAACAAGTAATTGAACACATTATCATATAGTCGGGTGTACTAAATCAAGGTTCAAATGACCGAATTTAAAAGTAAAGAATCATGACACCGAATTCAATATCAAAAGTATTACCTATCAGTATTGAGTGTTCTGAAAAGCACACGACGAGTTCCTTTTGGGATGTTTAAGGATTGCATTACCTCAGCTGCATTGATTATCATTTAGGAACTAATTAACTTAATTAGGTAATGATTAAGCTATATAACGAAAAAAAAAGGAGAAATAAGGACAAACCAGTTATATTTGTAGCTCTTGGAACATCAACTACAAGACCTGGACCTATATAAACAACAATAAATTAATAACTCCACCGGATTCATAGTTTTTTTATTATCATCTTAACTATCATTAGATATATCATTTAAATAACACATATTCTCCTTTTATCTCATATATCGTACATCAATATGGAATACGAATAAATATCCCGATTATACTATATTTTACGAGATTGTATTTTATAATTACACACGGAAGTATAACATAATAAAAAATGAGTTTAGTTACCGTTAAGTACTTCAAGATCAAGAGTGTCGACATCAAAACCGGCATCGAAATAGTGATCGAAATAATGACCCGGAGCATCTACGTGCGTGCCACTATGAACACAAAATTTCATCTCTGAAATGTTTGAAAAGGAGCCGTTCTTCATGCTTTCCTTTAACTGCGTAACCCGAGACCAGCCATTCTCCAATAATCCATATGCCGGCATGTCATTTGTGTACCTATGGCTGATGTCCATGATTCTTCCATTGTCGTAGACTTCTCGACGAAGTGGAATTGAGTCGTCGATCTGGGAGGAGACGATGGAGGTGTCGGTGGTGCCCGGAACAGTGGGGTAAGCAGTGGCGGAGGAGGCAGAGGAAAATGGGGAGAGAAATAAGAGGATGAGAGGGATAAGAGTTTTGGATTTAGTTATCTTCATAGTGAAAATGGGAGGTGATGAGGAAGAAAATATTGGTTTTAGAAAATATTGCACTATATGGTTAATATTTTTAAGATTTATAGAGCTTTTTTTAGGCAGACAATAAGTGTGTATGACTTCTTTTCTTTTCTTTTTTTCCTAAACCATGTCCAATAAGATTTTTTACGGTTCCGATAGCATTTAATGGAACTGAATATGGTATAGAATTAAACACACATGCATTTATTAATCAAATTAATTTAAAACCATATATGTTAACAAAATAATCAAAATAAAAAAATCCTAAAATAATACTCCCTCCGTTCCATAATATAAGGCTTTATTGCCATTTAGAGTAAAAATAAGAATGTCACTGCAAATACTAATTTACCCCTAATTAATGTGCTGAAAATATCTTCATCAATCTCTCTAATAATATATTATTCCTTAAATGAAAAGGGTAGTGATGGAAATTCCTCATATAATTATTCCTTTTATGGCCAAAAGGCCTTATATTTTGGAAAAAATAGAAAAGCCAAAAGGCCTTATATTATGGAACGGAGGGAGTATAACTTACCTAAATAAAAATTCCTATACCCTAACTATAAACCCTAACCCTGAACCCTAAACCCTAACCCTAACATTGAAACCTGACCCCGAACCCAAGACCCTAACCCTAACCCTGACCCTACCATTGAACCCTAACCCATGACCCTATACCCTAACCCAAGACCCAAACCCTAACCCTGACCCTACCATTGAACCCTAACCCAATACCCTAAACCCTGACCCTAACATTGAACCCTAACTCTAATTATTGACCCTAAACCCTAACCCTAACCCAAGACCCTAACCCTAAACTCTAATCCTAAATCCTGACCCTAATTTCACAATAGGAAAGTAATTTTATTAAAATGGTATTTAACTTATATTTATATTGTTAACATATATAACACTCAATCAAATTAATTAATAAATATAAAAATATTTAGGATAATATTATATTTAGTTCTATTAAATGCTTATATGCAGCCCTTAGGGCTGCATATATCAAAACACGATTTTTTAATCATCGATGTAATCATTTGTTGTTGTTTTTTTTTATTGGAAACCGAACTGGCCAATAAATGCAACTATATAAAGGCTTAAAATTAGTATTTTTAATTCAGCTAATAATTGAGTGTGATTCAGCGAATCATGTTAATTAATAAATATTTAATAAAATATGAGGTATTAGGTTTAATGTATAAAGATACGACTTATGTTAGATCCCACTTATAAATTACACAAATAAAATGGTTCCGTATCTCAATTTGACATGTTATGTAATTGATAGAAAATAATTTACCTCTTTTTCCTTACCAACCATTTCCATATATCGAGGCATTTATTAATAAATTTAGATAAGAGTGTATATACCCACTTATAAGGACAAATCACATCTCGATGAGAATTTTACAGTAAAATTTACAAGCTAATTACCAATAAATGTTAAATTCGATGAAACAAGACGCGAACTTCAAATCTTTCAAACATAAAATAAATATCTTATCACTTAGACTAACTCTTATTGGATCGAGAAATTTGTTATTATTATATAAACATTGAGTTTAAATATATTGTCATTTAATACAATGAGTCTAGAAGGCGTTAAATATAAAAAATGTTGTTAGCCTTAAATATAAGTTTGAGCTTTTAGTTCAATCGGTTATGTAACATGGTATCAAAGCTTTTGTGATGGAAAGGTCTTGAGTTCGATTTCTCGCAGCATCAATATTTGTTGAATTAAAAACACATTGGCGTTAGATATTAATATAAAAGATGTTGTTACCCTTAAATATCAGCTCGAGCTTTTGGTGCAATCGGTTAAATAATATGGTATCAGTCTTTGCGCTCGAAAGGTCTTGAGTTGATTTTGGGCAATCTCCACATTTATTGAATAAAAACACATTGTGGGTTATGTATGTGATGTGCAAGCTTCAAAACCAAGGGGCATTCACGTGAGAGAGTGAATCAGAGATTATTAGAAATGATGTTGTTAGTCTTAACTATCAACTCGAGCTTTTAGTTCAATCGGTTAAGTAACATGAAATTAGAGCTTTTGTGATCGAAATGCTGTGAGTTCGATTCCTGCCAATTTTAATATTTGTTGAGTTAAAAAAACACATGGTGAGTTAGCATGTATTGTGCACGCTTTAAGCCCACGCATGAGGAGGTATGTCATATAAGAGATGTTGTAAACATATAGCTCGAGCTTTTAGTTTAATCAGTTAAATAACCGTGAATTTTTCCTGTGATATACACGCTTTAAGTCCAAAAGAAATTCGTGCAAAAAACTTTGTCAAAAATTAATATAAAATATATATTGTAAAAAATATAAAATATATATTAAGTCCTAACTTTTAGTTGGAGCTTGTTAATCACAAAAATTATTAGATATACATGATATGGAGTAAAATTTCAGGGAACAAAATCATATGGTAATTTGCGCCATTTATCTCTATATTTCTAGATCATTACATATGATAAAAATGCAAAACAAGACAGATGAGAAATAACATATGTATTATGTTATTTGAAAAATTAATAATAACAATAATTCATCTTTTTGCTTTCAACGTGTTGGGGAGTGTGTCAATAAAAGTGTAGATCTTTAAAAAATGTGTAGATCTTACCTAGAAGAAAACCTATTTAAAATAATATTATAAGAGCACCCATGAGTTCCCACAAGGGTATACACAAATTTTATTCGTTTAGCAATACAAAGAATAAATTTTTTTAAAACTAAGATTATATGATTTGAGTTATGAATTTGACTTGAAAATGCTGGACTAATTTTATGGCATATGAGAAAAAGTTTAGTTAATAAGCTTATCCACTCGCAAAACTGGAACAAACCACATCTTGATGAGAATTATATATATTTGTATAAGAACAATAAGGTAACAGGCAGTCAATAAATTTTTTATGTACCCCTACTAGTTTTGTAACTCTGCTAGCGCTAGACCATTCGTGGGTTGGGTCACACCAAGCTTATGAATAAAAAGACATGCCTAGACCCAATATCTCAACCCAGGCCATATTCTGTTTAGTCCCAAACCCAACCCAGGTCATATTCTGTTTTTTCATCTAAATATAGAATTGTAAATCTAAACATTGTTTTAATGTTATAAATCTTTTAAGTATTATTAATAATTCAACGCTTATAATTAGGGAGTGAGAGATTAGCACGAAAAACTGTAATCTCAAACCAAATAGCTAGGTTATCATATAACTTGAAATTTGATAAAACCATCTTTATACATGTTGAAATTTGATAAAAGAACACGACATTGAACCATAATCGAACCAAACTTTGACCACCGTATAGTTCAAATTCACATAAGGAACAACAACCGTTGAGTCAGATTCGATGATCATATGCTTGTAATCATAATTTTTAAACCACAAAAGCATCAATTTGATGCCCAAAACTACCGCCTTCGACATCAAGAAACAACCAAGAGTTGCACCAAGAAAAACAACAAAAATATTCTGAGGTTTTATAATCTAAGAAAGAACATGAACTTTTCTCAATAACAAGACCATTTTCATCATTATCGCTAATAGAAAAACAATATATTGAGATCCAATTGTATCAACTTTTGTATTAGTCAAGCAAGCCATTGTAAGAAAACAAACAATGTCATCAAAACTCGCAACGTATTCAAGAATTAAGAGATTTTCCACCAATTCACTACCTATTCAAGATCATCTTTTTGAGCATAATATTTCATAAGTAGATTTTTTTTCTTTTGGTGAATTAACATTGTTATCGTCCCTTTTGGGAGTTCTTGACTCGCCCGACATTACAAAATTTTGATGCTTGAAGTTGAATAAGAAAGTGACATTTTGAAGTTGAGAGAAAAAGAAGTTTATAGATTAATGTTGAAAATAAGTTACTTTTTTAGTTCTACACTCCCCTCACCAATGATCATTTGGCTGCGAAATCTTCTTTTCAAGATGACTTTGGACCTACAAAAAAAGAATTGACAATGTGATCGTCGGAGAACACTCCGACGTCCAAGTCAGTAAGAGAACCTAAAGATGTGCAAATCAATAAACATTAACATAACATATAAATGACTTGGACTATGTTCCTTTTGGCTTATTTTCAGCAAAATTTAGTTATTCAGCAAAATTTCTTAAGCATTAAACAAATTCAGTTCAGTGCAAAATTGTTTAGTACAGTTCAATCATAAAGAACATGGTCTTAGTATAAAAGTTACTAACAAGTAGATATTCTCCCTTTTCAAACAATTAGAGCAATTTATTAAGTTAGGATGAGGGTTTTTTAAAAAATAAAATAAAATTGGAATAAGTTGTGCAACCAATAAAACATTGGTAAATTTATAGTTATTTTGTTTCTATAATGTCTAACTCCATCTCAGAACTTTGAAGTTGGCACTTTTTTTTTCATTTAGACGCATGAACTTTGAGGTCTTTCACTTAACCCCCTCAACTTGGCTTTTCAGATACGTTTGGATCCTTATGCACCTAATCTCAGTTTCACTAGAGAGAGTGTAAAACATTCGCTTGAAAAATAACATTTTTGGTCCCCCACTTTTCTCTTCTTTCTACTTCTTCTTCTTCTAATACAAAATTTGAAATTCCAAATTATAAAATCTAAAATTTCCAGATTTAAATCTAAATCTGAAAAATTCAAAATTTAAAATCTGGAAAATTCCAGATTTCTTCCAAATTAGAAATCAAGAATTTTCGGATCATAAAATCTGGAATTTCCAGACTTTAAATCTAGAATTTCCCAGATTTTATATTTTGGAATTTTCAGATTTAAAATTTCAAAAATTCCAAATTTCTTCCACATTTGAAATCAAGAATTTTCATATCATAAAATTTGGAATTTTCATATTTGAAATCTGGAATTCCATATTATAAAATTTGGAATTTTCCAAAATTTATGATCTGAAAAATCTAGTGAAATCTGAAAAGTTAAGATTTTGTAATACGGAATTCCAATTCAGATTTTATTATCTGGAAATTCTAGATTTTCTGTAATCCAAAAGAAATTCTTCTAGATTTCAGTTTGGGTTCTAGAAGTCTGAAATTCCAGATTAGGATTAAGAAAAAAAAAAGAAGAGGGAAGAAGGATAAGAAATTAAGAGGAAGAATGAAAATGGAATAAGATGAAATTAATTAGGTGTATTTTGTTATTTTATTTTATTTTTTTACCATTTTAGTGTTTTTCACTCTCCTAATTATGTTTGTCTTACTAACATGGTGTCACATAGGCAAAATGTGTTCAAGTGATGTGTTTCTTTAAAGTTTAAATGTTTATGTGAAAAACTCCAAAGTTCATGTGTCTAAGTGAAAAATAATGCTAACTTTAAGAGTCCCAAGTAAGATTAACCTTTCTATAACAATTCTCTTAGAAAGCAATGTTTTATTCAATTTTTAACAAAAATCCTCTATAATAGTAATAAAATAAATTATTGCATCCTAATGTATGTATAATATTAAGAAAGAAAAATAGCATGACCGTATAAATTGACACATGTACTTTTATTTTATTGTTTTATAAGAACACTTTATATATTTTTGTAATACATAAACAGAACATAACTGAATAATATGATGCAAATCATTAAAAAAGATGATGAGTTGGTATTTAGTTCCAAAGGAAAGAAATAGTGAGTTTGATAATAGAAAAGAGAAGGAAGGTAGAGATGAATGCGGAGAAATTAGTCTTGTTTGGTCTTATTATAGTAAATAAAAACAATCAAAGATAAATGTCTTGGTATTTAAATAAAATGAAGGACATGAAACTAGGTACAATTGAAGAAAGTTGATTTGATGATGAACAATATGTCTTCAACAACAAAATTCGCTTTGATTTATTTCTGCGTTTTGATATGCACTTCTTCATTATTGATGGAAAATGTGAGTGCAAATAACAAAATTAGTAATGGAGCAATGGGTGAAAATTTAGAACCAAGGTGTAGCCTAAAAAATCCTATTGCTTGCCTTGGTCCTCCAACAAATCTATACAATAGAGGTTGTGAAAAAGAAAACAGATGCAGAAATGATTGAATGACCCCGACTGATGAAAATAGATAAGTAAAAGAAATTAAGTGAAGAAATGTCATATATATTAGTCGGTTTCATTAATCAACACATGTAAAACTTTTACTTTCATAAATGATTCATATTTCTATTATTTTACAAATTGAATCAGGTGTGAAAAATACATTATTATATTTGTACAATATTATGTTACTTATAAATTCCTCAATAAAAAATACTCTTTCTGTTTGTAATCATATTTTCAATCATGATATTGCATTAGAATCATATATATAAGATTTATACTTCTTTATAATTAAATAAAACAAGATTTGAAGAATTAAATTTGTATTGATCAAAGGCCCCTACAGTTCAATTATCTTAGGGTGCCGTTGTTTTATGGTGCTCTATGACAATATTTCATCTAGTCTCATTTTGGCGAAGTTTTCTTAGTTGGAAGGAAAATTTGTTGATGACTAAAGAATAATAAGCCTTGAAAATATTATTGATTAAATGGTGTTTATATATACGCAGAACATTCTAAATCACATAACTACATGAGTGATTCTCATACTATTATTAATATTTATCACCCTCCCTCAAGTTGTAGGCAGGGAACAAACAAATGTTCAACTTGTTACGTAGAAATAGAAAACGATATTTTGAGAACGGCTTAGTAAGAATATCAACAACTTGATCAAGGCGTGGAACTTGAAGAAGGTGCTTAGAAACACGATCACTAATAAAAGAGAAATGCACTTCAATATATTTATTGCAATGATGAAACACCAAATTGAGAGTTAAATATGTAGCAGACAAATTGTCACAGAGAAGACGAGGAGACCATGGGAGTTGAACATTAATTTCACCAAGAATAAATTATAACCAAACCAACATCAAACGCACTAATAGCTAGGGGCGGCTCTTGGCCTAGTCGACATAGGCGGGTGCTTAGGGCCTCCGAAAAAAAAGTCCTCTAATTTCTACTCATACTCGTATATATGCATACCCATTTATGACTTGGGCCTATCTAATTTATGTATAAAAGAAAAAAAAAAAAAAACTGATCTGAGTTTTCATTTAGATAAAAGGTCCAAATATGATCAAATGTCAATGTAATTAACTTGGACCTTTTTCGATTTATGTTAATATATTTGGTGAATATTTTTAATTTATACTCATAACAATAATCATTTAATCAAAGTTTTTTCTTTATTCTTTATGAATTTTTGAAAGACGACCAAGCTAAAATAAAAGAACGCACTCTTTTAAGCTTGTCAGATAAGAGATGTATTACATCATTTAGAAAAATAAAGTGGTGATCCAACAACATCAAGTGATACAAGTTCTTTAGCAAATTATGAACTTGAAGACTGATTTCATTGTTGACATGGTTATTTAGTTTGTGTTTTTACAAAAAGTGAACAAAGTTAATAAGATTCTCCAAAGTAAGAGCATGTATATTGAAGCATGTATTAATGTGTTAGAAGGCCTCAATTCAATTTTTCAAAGGGTATAGAAGATATGGTCTTCAAATTGCAATAAGTGAAAGCTGAAAATATTGCTTTAAAAATGAAAATCGATTTCGTGAAACCCATGTATCAAAAAAAAGTGTTTTGGTGGAAACGCTAAAGATAAACCAATCAAAGAGATTGAGAAATCCTTTTGAGCCAATTACTTTTTAAAGATAACGGAAACTGATATTTCTTCACTCGAAATAAGATTTAAGTAATTTGAAATATATGAAGATGAAAACACGAGGAGTATTATCATTTATTTTTATTTGTTTCCTTGAAACTTAATTATGATTATAAATTGTAATTTGTGTATAATTATACAATATGTAAAATTTATTATTTTTGAATTAAAATTTGCCTAGGGTCCCAAAATGCTGAAGCGCACTTGCTAATAACCAATGCCCTATATTCAGCTTCATCGGAAGAATGAGAAATTGATTGATTCTTTTTGATTATTCTGGAAATCAAGATGCGCTCGAGGATAAATAGCATAACCAGTAAATTATTAGACTTACCAGTAACGAATAATTACTAAAGAACTCACTATTGAGCTAGTTTTTAATAATTATGAGGCCAGCTCCTACCTCTTAACCATTAACACAATTCCAAAATTACAATACAAAAATTTAATCACACTTACATGTGAATAATCAAACTATATTTTGGTTATAAAACATTAGATTTCATCTTATGATCAATTAAAGAAATAAATTTAGAATGTCCTTGAATTATGATACTTCTTAAAAATATAAAAGACGACGAGTTCATACGAGAATTATTTAAAATATAATAACAAACATAAATTTATATTTAATGCTTAATAAACAAATATAAAATCTATTTACTCATGGGATATACTGATATGAGGAAGCACCTAAAAAGGAAACATAAATCAGTTAAATTTGAAGCTCTCTAACTCATAAAACAAGCATCGGTCTGATACGAGCAGCTACAATTAAGCAATAATACTAATAAACTTCACTATACAAGCATAAATCAGTCAAACACAAGATTTCAATTTTCATTTCTCAATTTCAGAAAGCTTCAAATATTTGATTCTCCGTAAAAAAATTAATTAAATCAAAATGATACAAAGAATAAAATTTAATTGTGAGGAAGTAGGACTAAACCTACCAATGACCAGTAGTTCAGCGGTGGTTAGGAGATTGAGTCAGTAAAATGACCACGGTTTAAGTCTCACCACCGTTATTGGAAGGGAGCTTGATATTATAATTCACCAAACTATTCTCTCGAAACTTAACTAGTCGACATGCAATGTGGTCTTCGGAAACCCTCATTTTCTCTCCCTCCCAATGTTTCTTCCGGCGCAAGCAACCAAAACCTATAAATATATTCGGGCTCATAATCAATAAAGGAGGAGGATAAAAAAAAGAATGCTAATAGACGCAGATATGGAAAAGGTAATTCTAGCATTTAGAGCTCTTCCTCAAATTTCTTCCAAAGATGAACAATCCGGTATGGATCCATTCATCTCTTCGATTTGCTAATCAAGCATGTATGATTGATCGCTCACAATTTGATCTAATTCGTGTTTAATCGACAGAAGTAATTCGAGAGTTGAGAGATCTTCCGCCAATTCACTACCTATTCAAGATCAAGAAATTTTCCCACTTTTTCAAATGTGAAGGTGGACCACTATGAATCAACTGATTTTGAAATCGGTGGCTACCAATGGTAAAGATACGATTTTTATCTAGTTTTGATGATTTTTTGCTGTTGATCTGCTGTTTTATGCTGCGAATGTTGTGTTTGTCGCAGGAAATTGTCGGTTTATCCTGAAGGAAATAAGAAAGTGAATGAGACTAAGCATATCTCGCTCTATTTGGTTCTCTCTGAATCGAATTTACTTCCTCGGAATTGGGGAGTTAATGTGTATTTGAAGCTGTTTGTTTATAATCATATTCAGGATAAGTACTTGACTGTTCAAGGTAACCGATTTTGTTCGTTATTGTTATTGATTAAAAAGTACAAATAGCTAGCCAAATTGGCTAGTCAAATTTAGCTAGTGAAGTTGGCTCTCTAAAAAATTTAGAGAGCCATGTCACCTTGTTGGAGTGACATCCTAGCTATTCAACTAGCTAAATTTAACTTAATAGTTGTTTAGCTAGTGGTGTTGGAGTTGCTCTTATATTTAGTCTATTAGCGTGAAACTTAGCTACGTTAGGAAATAGAAGAGTTTATACTTTTCATCAACTTTTCTCAACCCCTTTCCTTCCAAATATGGATATTCATTTAACCCTCCGAACCTTTCCCTTCCAAACCCCGTTCCCAGTCAAAGCTTGGATATATATCTGTTAAGCTTAAAGCATTATTATGTTGCTTTGATCTATTGCAATAGTGATGTTTGATTGATAGATATTTTGGAACATGAACTTGTTGATTTATTAAAATTTAAAGAATGTGATGTAATTTGGACAAAATTACATGAGAAGTGACTTCTTGAATATGGCTGCAATTGTTTTAAGTGAGCTAACCTACGTTGGGACACTCCAATATGTAATTTCCTAAAAAAAACTTTGTGTTTATCAATTTTATCAAAATGGTGTTTCTTTTTATTTTTTTGACAAAATAAGGATTGTGTTTAAATCTGGTTTCCAAAAAGTGAAAAAATCACTAACGGTGTTAAATGTGATGATGTGGCAAGGTGTTTTTGTCTAAATTTATTGTAAATTCTTAAAAAAATCGTGTGAACTTTAAAGTGTGAAAATGAGTTTTTTACTTCATAAATAATAAATTAAGACTCAAATTACCCTGTGCCACGTCATCAAACTTAACACCGTTAATGATTTTTCCACTTTTTGGGTAACGGCCCTAAACACAATCATTGTTTTGTCAAAAAAATAAACATAAACACTATTTTGTCAAAATTGATAAACACATGAGTTTTTTTAGAAAATTACCCATATTAAAATTAGTAGTAGAAGTATAAAAGCTAGAAATGTAGACCTATCCTTGTGTGGGAGTGTTTGTTTTTAATTAGTTCTCTAGAATTTAAGATTACATGATATAATAAAAGTGGATTTTAAGAAATGGTAAAATATATTACTTTATTAAACAAGTTTGGGTTATGAACAACAAGTTTGTCTATTATATTGAAATATAAAAAGATAAATCTAAAAAAATTACAGAATGACTAAAAAGTTAATTCTAACGAAATATAAAGACTTTGTAGTGAGTTTTTCAAAATATGAGGACCAAACAATGAGTTTTGACAAAAGTCAGCGACTAATAAATCATTGGGTAAAGTTAAATAAAAGAAATTACTTATTTTCAGAGAAAAAAATGTGATTTACTTTTTGTCAAAATAAGGATTTAGGTTTCAGATTTTTGCAAAATGAGAACTTTTTTTGTTGGCGCTCTTAAAATCATCGTTTACAACTTCAAAAATTATATATTCCAATAAATATTGATAGTCGAAGAAGCTTTAATTCTTCGACTTTTTTATTTTGTGATCATTTAGATGATGTTTAGTAAAGAGAGATAAAATCAACGTTTCGAGAGAGAAAGTTTAAAAACTATGATTTCCAAATATTGAAAGTGCGATTCCATGGAAATTATTGTATTAAGCAACTTTAATTATTGTATTAAACAACTTTAATTCTTGAAATTTTTCAGTTTAAAGTCGTTAACCGGGAGTTTTATAAGAGCATCTACAATGGTAGTGCTTTGAAGTGCATGAAAAAAAACAAGTGCCCCACCATTGTGGAGCAAATGTTTGGGAAGTGCATGAAAAAAAAAAAAAAACTCTACCATTTGATGAACTTCTCTATCCTCACTTTCCTATTATAATACATCAAAAAAACTTCACCTCTCTCCTCTCTTTCTTATTAGGATGGTTATTTAATTGTTTAAATTAATTATTTATATGAATTTGTAATAAATGTGGGCATGGGTCGAGCTTGGGCCGGGCCTAACGGGCTTTTGCTAAAATTTACTAAGCCCAAATCCGCCCAAGCCTGTAGTAAATTTAGGCTTGGCTCGGGTCCGAACTTAAAATTGAAATCTTAAGCCCTCCCACCTAAGCCCGTATCTCTATTAAATGTAAATGTGGAAATATAAAATTTTCCATCAATAAATTTACTTAAAGTACATAACATTAACATTATATAGTCACTTTGACAAATTTAGAGTGTATATTTTTTATAAATAATTATATAATATTTTTCATAAATAATTATATATAATATTTTAATATTTTGAAAATAATATAATATAAACGGGTCAGGTCGGACCGACCCGTGCTAAATTACTCTAAACCCAAACCAGATTCAGTTATAAACAGGCTTGAACCAGGTCGGGCTTAACATAATTTTTGTGTGTCCAAGCCCGGCTAAATGTGTATGGGTCTGGCAGGTTAGACAACTCATGCCCACATCTAATTTGTAATAGTTTTGGTTATTTAATTTAAATGATCTATAACATATGGGGTCAACAACACTATTTGATGGACAACTCTCACAATAGATAATATAGAAGTTCAAAATTAAGTCCACTAAATAGTATTTATGGACTTATTTTTAGTGCATCTATTTGAAATGCTCTAAGATTAAATTAAAATGTCATTTTTTAAAAAAAAATGTGAAACTTCAGTTCTATTTTGACAAAAAAATAAACTACAATCCTTTCTATGTAAATAAGCGAAACCACAAGGTTTTTTTATAAATCATTTGCCCTCGGTAGTTTTGACCAAATTAACTCACTGACCAAGTGAATTACTCTCTTTGGCCTTTCTTTTTACTTTCCCTCCCAATTTGTCTTCCCGCCCAAACAAGACCTATAAAAATATTCGAAAACAATTAGGGTTTCATAATCATCAAGAAAAAAAAATGCTAGTAGACGCAGAAATGGAAGAAGTAAAAGGCGTAATCGATGAATCCAACCCCCAAATTTCTCCCGAAGATGATCAAACCGGTACGAATCCATTCATCTCTTTCATGTATGATTAATGGCTCTTAATTTTGATCTAATTCGTGTTTAATCGACACAAGTTATTCGAGAATTGAGAGATCTTCCACCAATTCACTACTTATTCAAGATCAAGAACTTCTCTCGTTTCTCTAATGCGAAGGCGGACCACTATGAATCAACTGATTTTGAAATTGGTGGCTTCAAATGGTAAAGATACCATCTTTATCTAGTTTTCATGATTTTATGCTGTTGATCTGCTGTCTTATGCGGAGAATGTTGTGTTTCGTGCAGGAAATTGTCGGTTTATCCTAAAGGAAATAAGAAAGTGAATGAGACTGAGCATGTCTCGCTTTATTTGGTTCTTTCCGAATCGAATTTATTTCCTATGAATCGGGAGGTTAATGTGTATTTGAAGCTGTTTGTTTATAATCAAATTTGGGATAAGTACTTGACTGTTCAAGGTACTATTTACGTGCTTTATGTGGATTTTCTTTTGTCCGTTATTGTTGTTCTGTTGTTGAAATTTAAGTTGATCGAGTGTGCTTTATCGGGAGAAGGCTATAACGAGTCTGTTTTCAAGCTATTGATTGTTTTTCTGCTGCTAGTTCTGTTTGACTGTCCGTTGGTTACTGCCTTGAACCTTATGTGGATTTTCTGTTGTTCGTTCTTGTTGTTCTATTGTGGAAATTGAAGTTGATTGAGTGTGCTTAATCAGGAGATATGAGTCTGTTTTTCAAGCTAACTGATTGCTTTTCTGCTGCTAGTTCTGTTTGACTGTCCGCTGTTTACTACTTTGAACGTTAGTCTGAGGAAGAAATATATTTCGGACCTTTGTGCTAAGTTAAACCACTTAGTCTACCATAACCCTTGTTTACGTTTATCTACTGAATTTTTCTTATCACTGATAATATGGGCAGATGCAAAAGGGAGAGTAAGCCGTTTTCGTGGGATGAAAAAAGAATGGGGTTTTGACCAGCTAGTTCCTCTCCATGTTTTCAATGATGCATCAAATGGATACCTGATTAATGATTGTTGTGTATTTGGGGCTGAGGTTTTTGTTCTAGAGGGCTCAAGTAAAGGCAAGTGCGCATCTGCAAAGGAGCTCGACAGAAACTCCTACACATGGAAGATTGAAAATGTCGCAAGCATGGAGGAAGAAACCTATAACTCTGAGGAGTTTGTTATTGGTGGCCTTTTGTGGTACGTGAGAAGTAGATCATGTTTTTAGCTTCAAAGATATGCTTGACAGTTCGTGTCAATGTGTCGTTTTTGTGTTCATGTCAGTTATTGGGTTAGTGTACATGAATCACTTTAATCGAAGCCAAGTTCTGTTGTGCTGATTCGTGTTAACCCAACATCATGTTGTTTTCATGTCTAGTTTGTGGGATGCACGTACGATTAATACTTTTTTAGTGGTGACATTTAAACATATAGGAGGGTGTAGTAATGTACTTCTAATTATTTATGTCATTTTAAGATTAGTAGGTTATCTCTTACCATCCAAGAGATATCCATAATCGACTTAAGGAATCTTTACCTTTAAAGATCATGTTAGATTCATCTAACGTGTTCATAGTTCCTCTGTAATATTCTTATCACTTTTAAGGATAAAGCTTGGGTTATGTTTGTGGGTTTTTATTACTTCTATCAAGATGACATGAAAAAATATGGGAGGTCATAATACTAATATTAAAAATCTGTCATTAGCTGGTTAACTCTTACTAAATTTGAGTTTGTTGTCAATTTTGTGTTGACTCATTGTGTATACGATAAAACATTTATCCGCTAAATTCTTACCGGGTTCATGTTGTGTGTCGGGTTATGTACGCACGTGCCACCTAGAAGCTTTGTCAGTATATGAACTTAAATTTGATATCTTGTTAATGTTTCAGGACAATAGAGCTTCATCCGAATGGGCGAGCAAGAATATGGCAAA
This sequence comes from Euphorbia peplus, assembly GCA_028411795.1. Taxonomy (NCBI): domain Eukaryota; kingdom Viridiplantae; phylum Streptophyta; class Magnoliopsida; order Malpighiales; family Euphorbiaceae; genus Euphorbia; species Euphorbia peplus. Next base: position 1,962,885 of record CP110837.1, on the reverse strand, counting down.
AGCTTATCTGTGTTTTTAAATTTGGAAGAAGAGGAAACTCTTGATCCTGAACGCAATATTTATGTGGAGTATGTTCTACGTGTGAGGGATCAAGTCCATGGAAAACACCATGAGCTATTCCGTAAGTAGCATTGAACTTTGCATATTCTGAACTTTATCATCCTGACTTATGAAACTTGAAGACCTTTAATAACTGTCTCTGCATTTTACACCTTTTCTATATCAGAAACTTTGTCTTTAGCTTTCTATTAACTTGAGTTTAATCTGATATTTTGCAGGAATTACCATTTTGCTTCGGGTGATGGAAGTTATGGTAGGGCTGATTTTATGCCTCTGAGTAAACTCAAAGATCCATCAAAGGGATATATGGTTAATGATGCTATGATTGTTGAAGTGCAAGTTTCTTTGATAACTGAGGTCAAGGACTTCTCTTAAAACTCTTGCAAGTTAGAGAGTATTTTGAGCTTTTGGAGTTGAGAAAGTTGTGAATTTGATGCAAGTTTAGGTACATAGTATTGTCTTAGATAGAAGTGGTGATATGTAAGAGGTAGCTACTGTCTTAGATAGAAGTGATTACATGTAAGAGGTAGCTACTTAAGCCTGTGACTTTTTCAAATTGCTACTGTGGCATTGAAATGGTTCTTTTTAGCTTGAAACTTGTTCGATTACAAGTCCCAAAATGCTACTGATTTTGAGGTTAAAGTGTCGTAGTTGTGTTGTGTTGAACTCGTATTTCATACGAGTGTATATGATAGGTCAATCAATATCTCGGTAATTTGTTATGTTGGAAATTCATACCCTTACAATTAAGGGTATATATCTGTTAGGCTTAAAGCATTATTCGGTTGCTTTGATCTTTTGCAATAGTGATGTTTGAATGATAGATTTTTTGGTAACATTAACTTGTTGATTTATTAAATCAATGAATTGTAAAGTAATTTGGACAAAATTACATGAGAAAATGACTTCTTGAATATGGCTAGATAGTTGAACTTTGGGCTGCAGTAGAGAGTAAAGTGAACTTGTACTTCTGTGGGAGAGTTTGCTTTCTATTTATAGCAATAGAGGGTGCATGAAAATTCCCTAAAATACCCTTGTCTCGGGTTTAATAGAATCATTTGACATTTGTCACTTGGAAAATTGTAAAATATATTAGCTTCCGGCGCACATATATTAGTTTAAACAAGTTTGGAAGATTAATAGATCATTTTAAATAAATTTAAGTGACAAATAGATCACTTCAAACTAGTTTATAGATTTATTTTTTTTTCTTTTTTTAGAGTTAACTTTTTATCAATAGTGGAACTTGAACTTATGATCTCACACTCTTTTCAAACTGTTGGAGTGTATCCTATTTCTTCAAGTAGCCAAATTTAATTAATAGTTGTTTAACTACTTGTGTTGAAAATGCTACAATAACCATTATTATTTGGTGGGTAAATAAGTTTATAGAACTAACCAATTCATTTGCTTTTTAAACCAAATTTAAAAAACTTCCTAAGTATTAGGCTCAATACATCATAAACTTTTTAAACTTCATTGAAAAGATAAATTAACACCTTAAATTTATAAATTATCTTGTTAGCTCTCAACCTAAAAACAACCATGTATGATAACAAATCATCAACCATATCAAATCATGAACATAATCAAACCAATGAAACTAACAACCAAATTATCACCAAAATAACTAACAACCCAATTTATTTATTTATTTTTGTAAAACAACCAAATTTTTTAAGAAAGTAAATGAATGAAGCCTATCTAAAATCCAGTTGTCTATGACCTACACTTTCACCATCTTATTCCCTTCATATATGCCTTTCTAGTGACCTCCAGCCAATCCTTCATTACCCACTTTCAAACTTCAAAACAATAAAACTCTATTATCAATCCTCCCCATACCTACTTTATCTTACATCCATACTATTTGTATAAAAAATTCTATTATAGTCTCCCTCCAATATACCATAATAAAAATGTAACAATTCAGTATAAATGTAACATTTGACGTGTATTCTTTTTTACATCAATAATCTTTTAATAAAGTGTAGTTTTTTTCTAAGAGTCTGTTTATTATGGCAAAATTGATCTGAATTTAATTGAATTGGCTGAATTTAGTTCAATGTTCAAAATCTTATGCTTAATTTTACTGAACTGAACTGAATTTTGCCGAAAATAAATAAAAAGAACATGACATAATTTCATTGGTCGAGTCAAATTTGGTCCGATCTTTTTCTATTTTCGTTGGCCAGGTTTAATTCACACTCAAAAAAAGTTCCCCTATTATATATAGATTCATACCCTCCAAACCCAAAACCCCAAACCCATCAAAATGGCCAAAAGTCCCTCCATCTTCTTCCTCATCATCCACTTCATATCCCTCCTAAACTCCATAAATTTCCAAGCTCTAGCTCTCACTACACCACAAGACATTTCAGCACTCAAAGCCTTCAAAGCCTCAATAAAACCATCCTCAATCCCCTCGTGGTCTTGTCTAGCCTCTTGGGACTTCACCGCGGGCGACCCATGTGCTTCCCCTCGCCGGACTCACTTCATATGTGGCATCACTTGTTCCTATGACTCAACCCGGGTCACCCAACTCACTCTCGACCCGGTTGGCTACTCGGGCCAACTCACCCCACTCATTTCCCAACTAACCAATCTAACCATCCTTGATCTAGCTGACAACAACTTCTACGGCTCTATTCCTCCCCACATCTCATCTCTTTCAAATCTCCAAAGCTTAATCCTCCGAGGTAACTCGTTTACCGGGTCGGTCCCGGGCCCGGTCACGAACCTCAAATCTCTCGAATCTTTAGACCTTTCTCATAATTTTTTATCTGGGTATCTCCCAAATAGCATGAATTTGATGCCCAGATTAAAAAGAATCGATCTTAGCTACAATAAATTATCCGGGTCGTTACCAAAATTACCTCCATCTTTACTAGAACTCGCTATGAAGAACAATTCTTTATCCGGGTCGCTTCAAAAACCAACCTTTTCCGGGTTAACCCAACTCGCCGTAGTCGAACTCAGTGAAAACTCGCTCACCGGAGTTCTTGAATCATGGTTCTTTCTTTTGCCGGGACTTCAACAAGTAGATTTAGCCAATAATGGATTGACACGTGTCGAGATCTTGTCGCCGGAGAATGGTGTCAGTGATCTTGTGGCCGTTGATCTTGGGTTCAACAAAATCGAGGGGAACGTCCCCGTGAATTTCGCTGATTATCCGGTGCTGAGTTCGATATCATTGAGGTATAATCGGCTACGTGGCGCCATCCCATTGGAGTATAGTAAGAAGGATAGTTTGAGGAGAGTGTATTTGGATGGGAATTTTTTGATTGGGAAACCGCCGGCGGGGTTTTTTTCCGGCGAGGGGGTCACCGGAAGTTTGGGGGATAATTGTTTAAGAGGGTGTCCTGGGTCGTCGGAGTTATGTTCGCCGTCGCAGAAGTCGAGTTCTGTTTGTAAGCAAGCTTATGGCGGCAAAGTTAAGAATTAATTAGCCTTAATGAGATTTTGTGGGTTAGATTGTTTTTTAGTTTTTTTTTTCTTTTGTGATATTATTTGTAATTTTTTTATGCATATAAGTATATAAAAATAATTTCGGACAATAATACGAATAATGACGTCTTGATTGTTTAGAGTTTCGCCTAGGTGTTAAGAACGAAAATTTTTGACTAATTTTATGTTAAAATTTCTACTTGGTTTGATTAGGAATTATTTTATCCAAATTTATCATTCTTAGCATATATTTTGATTAGGCATCCAAAAAATTTAATTTAACATCTAGCATTTTTTAATATATCGCAAAATAATGGCTAATTCTAGTTTTGATAAGAATTACCACCTACCGTTATGCCAAACAGGATATCTAGCTAACGAAACACATTTACTTAAGACGCGATGTTTAGAAGAAACTCTCTTAAATATTGTTAAGACTTTCATATTTGGAAACTTTAATTCTATAGTGACTTAAATTCATTAGTTATATCATAGCAAAAGACATCTTTTTGGTACTTAATTAAGTTTTTTTTAATCTAAATTCGTGTACTTTGATTCACTTTTAATTAGTTGGTTTGAACGATCTTGTTAGAAAGTAATGATTTTCTTATACAGTATTATATACTAAAATTTTAAAACTGACCTCAAATTTCAAACTTAATTGACTATCAATTCAATGTACACATTAGTATTTATCATTTTAAAATAAAATTGTTGGCTAACTTTTCATTTTCTTTGTCTCTAATTTATAATATATATAAAATTGCAGTTACAGAAATGTCCGAAGACCATACTCCATAGGTTGTCATAAAAATAAATTAAAGAATTAATGGTTACTTGAAATTGAAGTGAAAGTGACGTAATGTCACGAGTGGTTGTCTGGCAAATTCGTACGAAATTTACTGTAGACCCACCTTTGAATGCCGACATTTAAAAATTAATTTTTACTTATATTTATTTGGATCATATGTACTTGTCTACAATCTATGTGGCCCGTTAAAGAGTAGATTTGTATGTATATTTGTAATTTGGTTAACTGAAGGGATTTTTACTTTGATTATCACTAATTAGTCAAGAGTATATAGAAAATATTTATTTAGTATAGTTTGTTACTTGGGGAACAATGTCCTTAGATTTGAGAGTTATCGTAATGAATTAAGTTGTTGTGAATGAGATCATTGGATGAAGAAAGCATTGTTGCTTAGCTAAGCCGTGTGGTATTAAGGTGTAACTTCACTCACATGTGCCGATATTTTTTTTTTGAGATTCAACTAAAGTATAAAGAGATTTTATGAGGACAAACATGTCATCTTCTGCAAAAGTTAGACGCCTTCAAATCAATCAAGTTCTATCATGTCGCACTGACTATTAAAGATTAATTTAAAAATTTAGTAATCTTAATTACTCAGGTATTTTGTTGGTCACTGATCCCTTATAAGTCATTTTCTTATAAGTCAACCATGGCCTTCATGAAGGATGTTTAAGATAATTGGCTTGGAAGGCTTCAACTGTACCCTTGGGATCCGTCTTGAATTACTCTTGAAGTTACATAAGGCTTGGAAGGTGGTTTTTCGACAAGAAGTGATCGACGAGCTTGATTTTCAAGTTATGCTTCATCCAATTTGGGAAGGGTGCATTGATATCATGAGATTATTGACGAGTGCAAGAAATTGTTACTTCAAAGTTGGCGAGTCATTTTTGTCGCATTATAGAAAGACCAATCAAGCTGTCAAAATTGGATGACGGATTTTGCATGAGTTTTTTTCTTAGATTATAATGAACATGCATAATATTCTCTTTGAAAATTTGAGTGACATTTGTTTCTCTTATCGAATTTGGGTTAGGTTGCTTTGTTTCTATTTGCTTTTCTTCTAAATTTGTTGCTTTCATTTTTCTTGTGTTGCCATAATTTGTGTTGCCTTTCCTATCTTTTGTGTATTGTAGTCTACTCTTGCTTTATCGTTTACCAAAAAAGAGAGTTTTTTATTACTTTTAACCGTTTCTTTACCTAAAGGCACTTTAACTAAGTAATAATTAAAGTAGAAAGTAAACAAATAGTAAAAATTCAACAGTATCTTTATCAAATGCAAAAGGTAAAAATTTAGATTTGAGTAAATCTTTTATGTTGATTGGTAGCTACAAATTTGAGTGAATCCATCACAATCAGAACAAAGAAAACTTAGAAAGCAATTTTAGTTGAATTTTTATCAATTTAAATGCATAAAGGTTAAATTGAAATTTAGAGTAAATGCATAAAAATAATAAGTGAAACAATTATTGTGTGAATCAGAATCAGGATGAGATTATCCTTTACCTAATTAATGAGTATTGGATCCGCTGTAAAAATGTCAGGCATCTTTGGCTAGCTCAATAAAATCTAGAGGTGAATTATGACCTTATGCTGACATAAGTGTGGCAAAAAGAAAAATTATAAGAAAAATCTAGAGGTGAATTTTAATCTTTTGCTGACACAAATGTGAAAAGGGAAAAAGAATGTGATGAGATATATAAATAAGAAAAAAAAAAGAAGCTGGTTGTGTCCCTATCCTAGTTTTATATGGATAAATTACAACTTTGTATCAAAATTATACCCTATTTTCTAAAATGCAAAAAATTTCCATAACTAAAAGCAACCCCAATGGAAGAACTCCTCCAACTTCTTCAAACACTATTCAAAGAACCTCCCTTCAAGTCCTTCACTTTTTGCCAAACAAGTCCTTCAAAAAAAAAGTGGGCCCATGTGTCATAAATTTTTTAATTATCAAATACCCAAAACTATTAATTAAAACTTACAAATTCATATAATAATTACCTTACACAATTAAATAAACTATTAATTCAATATATTTATTTATAAAAAATATTTAATTAACTTTAAATTATTTAATTATTTCGTTTTAGAGTATTAAAAATCGGAGTCTCGAATTGTAACACAATAATTTGTTATTACGATAACAACACACGACATTTATTATAAATTAAAATTACAACAAACAACACTAAAAAAAAAATTTAAGTGAAAAATACAAGAAAAAACACTGCATTAAAAAGTAATAAAATAACGCACTACCCATATGGTGCATTTCTCGGGTTGTTGAGGTCCGGAGGTCCTGCAATATTCCATACATGCTCGACGAGATCGTCCCTTAGAATGTGATGATTTACTCTATTACGAATTCGTAAATCTGCTTCGATACGATCTTGAACAGTATTAGGAGGTCCAGGCAAAGCAACAAAATCATCAGGCACACTAGGTTCTTCCTGAGGATAGTCTCTCTGATAACCGCCTCGCTCTGCCTCAACAATCATGTTATGAAGGATTATACATGTGTCCATGATGTCATGAAGTTTATCTTGATCCCAGAACCTAACAGGTCCGCGAATGATATTAAAACGAGATTGCAAAACCCCAAATGCCCGTTCCACATCCTTGCGAGCACCCTCATGTTTAGTTTTGAACAATCTTTTTTTGGGCTCAATCGGATTCGTAAAATTTTTGACAAATGCAGCCCATTCGGGATATATACCGTCAACTAGGTAGTATCCCATGTTATAAATCTTGTTGTTAAGAGTGTAAATCTCCTCTGGAGCTTGACCCCTGACTTTCTCACGAAACAAATGTGACCTGTTCAGGACATTAATGTCATTGTTTGTTCCAGCCATACCAAAGAATGCATGCCATATCCATAGGTCATGCGATGCGACTGCTTCAAGCATGATTGTAGGAACACCCTGATCACCTCGGGTGTACTGTCCCTGCCAAGCAGTTGGACAGTTTTTCCACTCCCAGTGCATGCAATCAAGACTTCCTAACATCCCTGGAAATCCGTGTATGTTTTCGTGCATTTCGAACAACCGTTTGACATCATTAGCAGTGGGCTTCCTGAGGTATACTGATCCGAATACCTCAATAACCGAGCGACAAAATAAAGATAGACATTCCAATGTCGTGCTCTCAGCGATCCTGAGATACTCATCTGAGCGTGCCTTTGCTTGAAGAGTGATTTCGCCGCCTTTAATTGCTGAGAATCATCACATCCACTCGCACGCTGATCATCCATTTCTGTCATACACCCGACAAATAAATTCACATCTGTGCTAATGGCTGAAAATTTTATCATCGCAACACGAACCTTCTTAATCGGCGTTGTACCATTCTGAATCCGCTCGTTATATTGATGGAAAATTTTTGACCAGAAGTTTCCCAGCGTCTGATTGTTTCCGACAATGGAATTCTCAGAAATATCGATAAAAGATTTGCATAAGATTTCTTCAAGATTCTGATTCCACACATATGGTGGATCTTTCTTCGCCTTTCCCTTCCCCTTGTCTTGAGTCGCTGCCACCATCTCTTCATCATCACCACTATCCGGTATCTCGCAATCAACCGGTCTAGAAGGTGGCGACTCATAATTAATTTGAGCACCTCCATAGTTAAATCCCGGTGCTTGATTTTGAAAACCATATTGGTTGGGGAACTGATTCCCAAAATTGTCCACAGGTGGACGAAAAGACCCGTAGTTATTGTAGAAATTTTGCTGGGGTGGGTAGTTCATCGGGATATTTGGGTTAAAAAATTGAGGTCGTTGAAAACCCGGAGATATTTGTGAATTTTCAGGGCTTTCATTGACATTTTGAGAATTTTGGGAGTTTTGGTAAGAATATTGATAATTTTGGTTACCCGAGTATTGATTATTCGGGTACCCGGAACCATAAGAACCTTGATTTCTATCCATTTTTTAGCTCAAAGTGATGAATTGAATACAAGATAGAGATAAGAGAAATTGTGAAGTTATGAAAAAAAATGGTCTCATATTTATAGATGATAAACAGAAATTTTAAATTTTTTAAATATTATTTTAATTAAAATTATTGTATGTAACGTATATAATTTTAATGATATAAAACAACTAACGACTCTTTTTTTCTTTTCTCTATCTAATTCTAACGGCTATTTTTTGAGATAAAAGCCAACTACAACCAAAAAAATCATGCTTTATTTAATTTTAATACTAAAAACTCATACCACTTTTTTTTTACTTTTTCTAATAAAAATAAAACAAATTAAATAATTTTTAAAATTTTGTTTTTTTTATTTATTTATTAGAGGTGGTGGTTGACCGGTGGGACCCATGCGGTCGGCCACCACCTCTTTTTTGGCACGGCCAGACGCGCCAGAACAGGCGCCTGTACGGCACGCGCCTGTTCTGGCCTATCATGGCCGTGCGTGCCAAATACCCTCCCCCATTGTTTTTGCTGCTCCTTTGCTTCGTTTTTTTTTTGGATGTGCTTCAAATGAAGCACAAAGCCTTTGAAGCACAATCCAAGTACTTTTCCCCCATTGATGAAGTACTTGAAGAACAAGTGTGAAGTACATGCATTGGGGTTGCTCTAATAAGATTTGATCTTAGTGGTAAGACACTCATCTTTTACTTAAAAAGTTTGAAGTTCGAGTCTCCACTATATCAAAATTTAACTCTTATTGATAAATAATTTGTAAATATCACTGTAAACTTTCATCGAAGTCTGTGATTTACTCCGGCCTTACGAGTGGGTAAACATACTTTAACTAAACTTTTTGTTTAAAAAAAACAAAAAATTTCCATTCAAGTTTCCAAATTATAGATGACTTTCCAATTGATATCAAATGACATATTGGTGACATGTCAACTTTAGTTTTATCTATATTTTCAAAATACACTATTACAATTAAACTTCGGTAAAGTAATGTTCGATAAAGTAATAACCTCGCTTAAATAATAAATTTCGTCGGTCCCAACTTGAGCAATGTAGTAAAGTAATATTCTCGTTAAAAGCATAAGATAATAAAAATTTAGAAAGTCCTGAAGGGCCCAAGTAATATGTAAGGTAATAATTTCAGAATTATACATATATATAATATTTATGAGTTAAAAAATTCAATTTTTTTAGAATATGAATATATAGTATCTTGTTTATTCTTTTCACCAGAGCTAAAATTAACATCATCATTGACTTTACGTAAAACATAAACAACTTTTGGTATGTTTTGCTCGTGTTGTAACAAGTAATTGTTCAAAGTGTTGATTACTTGAACTGGTTTCTTTAATGACATACTTGGGATAACATTACTATCGTCTGGTTCAGGATCAGTCTTTCACCAATGTTCATTACAGTCTCAAAAATTTGTTCATCCGTAGGTGATTCTATTGCTATTGTCCGGTTTAGGACTAATCTCTTCATCAGTGTTCATTATTGATAAAGTAATAAATTCGGTAAAGTAATATTTTTTCCCGGTCCTAAGAATATTACTTTAAAGAGGTTTAACGGTATATCCCTAAATTTTGCTAACATGTACACTTTTTGTTTCTACCGCTAAATGTTTATTTAGAGAATTAGATTTGTATACAAAACAATGCATCTATTAAGTTATTAACTCTTGAACATAAAGAATGAATGGGGCAAATGTAAAAAAACTCATATCTATTTCTAACCCAAAACGGCGTAGTTCTGAGAAATTGTATAATTAAGTAAAAAAACTCATACCTCTTTCTAACCCAAAACGACGTAGTTCTGAGAAATTGTATAATTATAGGAAACCTAATTCAAATTCTGAAATCTCTAACTCAGTATCTCCGCCGCCACCTTCCAACAACCACTCCCACCGGCGATCTCCGCCGCACGATCCACTCCCGTCGGCGATCCTACTTTCAATTTCATAGCTTACATTCTCATCCCTAAGCATGGGAAAGTCTAGGTACTAATTATTTCTTCTTCCTCATAATTTCATATGCTCTTTTTACTAATCTTTTGCTCTTCTTTCGTGCACAGTAAAGATCCTTCTGGTAAATCGGATCGAAAGTTCGAGAAGAAGCTCGAATTTTATGCCAGTAAGTTGTTTTTCTCGAGCGAAAGATAAATAATCAAACAAGAATGAAACACCAAACACAAATTTAACGTATTTCAACAATGTTGATGAGGTAAAGGGAAGATGGGTTCCGAGTAGATAACGGAAAGCCAATACTAATCCAAATAGGAAACAAGATATACCGTTGGGTCAGCGAGACCCCGTTGTGTTCAAATTCAATGATTTACTATGTGTTCTTATGTGTGTAATTTGTTTCAGAGGTTAGAGACAAGGTTGCCGGATTGAATGCTGAGAAATTAATCAAGGTATGATGGATTATTTCTATTGATCGAGACTTCTTGTGAATTTGAACGAACAAATTGCTCGTTTTTGAGGTGCTTAGATGTGCATACGCATGATGAAGTATTGCTATTGTTTATAGATTTGCATAATTTGACAATGTCTGTTTTCTGTTATGGCTTAATACACAAGTGGCTCCTCTACTTGGGCTAAATGATTCGGTTGACCTCGTGGACTTTGGAGATGATATGGAGATGTGTTATTAATCGTTGAACTTGCTTAAACGGACACGATTATCTCTCTACTACGTTGCACGGAAACGGAAACAAAATGGGTACTGTGAAACACTACTTCTAAAAAACATAGGAAACATAAAACATGTAAATATATATAAAAAAATATAGAGACATATTTACAAATATTAAATGGACAGTTGTAATAGATTTGTACTTATAATGTATAAATGATTACAATAGTGGGAAAGAAATACAAATAATTAGAAATTGTAGGATATAAGTTATCATCAATTGATGTTTCAATTATCTAACATGTCCGGGGACATATTCTTCGGGTTTCCCAGAGATTTTCTGTTTCCGAAATGTGGAAACACAGAAACGCTACTGGATAGGATTTTCCATAGAACATAGACTCTCTATGACATACGCGGTAGAGTAAAGTGGAGATAAAGCGCATTTCCTTAAGCAAGTTAAGGGGGGCTAGTATGTTGCTTTAAGCAAGTTCAGTGCATCGATAGGTAAATTTAAGCAAGTTCTTGGGTTAATGTGACATCTTGAAAGTCTAGAAGGCGAATCACATTATATCGCTAAGTACAAGGGCCCCTGATGTATTAAGCTTATCTTCTGGCCATGATTCTTTCTTTATTTCTAACTTGTATAAGAAAATGATAAATGGAAATTTTCCCTTTCATTCAGAAAAAGAAGCTTCGAAGCCGTCAGAAGAAATTGAAAGTATATGATCTGTCTTCACTTACAGAGTTTCTTCCTGAAGTAAAAGCTTCTGCTCCCCAGCCAACTCAATTCAAACTGAATTGCAAATCTAGAAAAAAACTTCTGTTGGTGCTTCATGTCCATAATTTTATATTTTATTATCATAGCTTTATACTTCACCGATAACCAGTTAGCTCCTTGAACTTTAGTGATGTCTCATTACTTCTGAACTTAGTTGAGGTAATCTATTTGTAGCCCTTGAACGCTTAAACTGACATATCACTCCCTTAACTTGCTTAAAGCGATACACGCTTCAATTCGCCCAGATCACCTCTTACTATACCATGTACCATTAAAGGGTTAATCTTCTCACTTTACGCAAGTTCATGGGGCTAACGAGACATCTTCAAGTTCAGGGGGTCAATCGGTTTTTTAGACCCAGTTCAGGGTCCCCTGATGTATTTAGTCTATTATTTTAGTTGAACCTTCATTGTGTAACAATCTTTTTGTTCTTTACAGATTGAAGGAAAGTAAACAATTGAGCACTGTTCTTAATCATCCTGCATTCCAGTCAGATCCGTTACAAGCCATCCATCAGCATTTACAGAACACACAGCCTCCTGCTGATGAGAAACCAAAGAAAAAGTTGAAAAACGTCAATGGAAGTAAGAAGAAAGGGAAGAAGAAAAAGAAACCAAGTGCATCAAATGAACCTCAGTCAATGGATTTATAGTGTTTCTGGTCTCAATGTTTCCACCTTTAGATGTTTCAATGTTTTAGAGTCTTCACATTTTTCAGACTTGATGAGTTTCTTTTCTTAATGATCCCAATCAAAACATATGTTAGATATTCCCTTTCTACTTTTCATCAAGCTGTTTGCATTTTGTAGTAAGATTGTAATTCAATGAAATGACGATTCAGAAGTCTTTGCTTTTTTGTAGTAGTTATCTTTTCATATAATGATCTTTTGTATAAAAAAATGTCTTGAAACAGAAATATCTGCTCATCTCTTTAAATGATTATATATGTAGACTTTTAGTTTTGTATTAAGATTGTGATAGGCGGTGGCGGAGCCAGGATTCCGAATCTGGGGTATAATAGTACCCTTGAACCAATTTCCAATGCTGAGAGCTGCTTAGAACCTGCGACGGGTGGATTCTTGTGGCCAGGGGTGCAAAGAACCCTCTGCCGTCGACAATAGGTATATATGGATTGTGATGTATGTATCAAGGGAGTTGAATACTAATTTTGTGAGTTGGGCTTTTCTCTTTCATTTTTGCAGTATTTGCTTATTACTAATTATTTTTTTTCATAGGAAAAGGAAAAGAACGAAACAGCTAGTCAGAGATACATGTGTCGGCATCGTCCTGAACCGAAGCCAGGTAACTCATGCATGCATCACATAGTCCCAAAACATGTAACTGATTTGAATCATATGCTTGTATATTCTCTTCTTTCTGCTCAAATTTAGGTGTACTGATAAAATACAATAAAATAATGGCAGATAGCAAGATGCAGAGCAGCTCAAATCTTCACATAGCTATGTTTCCATGGCTTGCATTTGGGCATTTTATACCTTATCTTCACCTCTCTAATAAACTTGCTGAAAGAGGTTACAAAATCTCTTTCTTGATACCTAAAGGAGTTGAATCTAAATTAGCCAAACTCAACAGATTCCCAAACCTCATTCACTTCTTTCCTCTCACTATCCCTCATGTTGAAGGCCTTCCTCTGGGTGCCGAAACTCTATCGGACATACCGATTTCACTCCAGGGCCAGCTTTGCAAAGCCATGGATCAAACAAGAGACCGAGTTCAAGCCATTTTAGGCACAATCATGCCTGATTTTGTGTTCTTTGATTTTTCTTTCTGGATACCTTGTTTATGTAGGGTATTAGGCTTTAAATCTGTGAGGTACAGCATAGGTTCTGCAGCTTTGCTAGCTCTAAGCATAGTACCTTCTAAGGAGATGATGATCGGAGACGTGAAATTTGAAGAAATGATGAAAATGAATGAGCTTTCTTTCATGCTAGGTGTAGAATTTGGTAGTGGCATATCTTTTTATGAGCGAATACACACCGGTATGAAAGAGAGTGATGTGTTAGCAAGTAGGACTTGCTACGAAATTGAAGCGCCTTTTGTTGATTACCTTGCACAGCATTTCTCAAAGCCAGTCTTGTTAACAGGACATCTCTTGCCCGAAAAAGCTGATGCACCGGTCGACGAGAAATGGGAAACCTGGCTGAACAAGTTTCAGCCAGGTTCTGTGGTTTTCTGTGCATTTGGCAGCCAAACCAGACTACAAAAGAACCAATTCCAAGAACTACTTTATGGGTTTGAGTTATCTGGGCTGCCTTTTCTTGCTGCATTATCTCAACCAAGTGATTGCCTAACCATGGAAGAAGCACTGCCTGATGGTTTTGAAGAAAGGGTTCAAGAAAGAGGTCTGGTATATGGAGGATGGGTTCCGCAGGAATACATACTGAACCATCCATCTGTTGGGTGCTTCGTTAGCCATGGCGGGTCTAGTTCTATGTGGGAATGTTTGGCGAGCAATTGCCAGATAGTTCTTGTTCCACCAAAATTCGATCATTTTGTGCACACCATGATAATGGTTGAAGAATTGAAAGTTGCGATCGAGGTGAAGAAGGAAGAAAACGGGTGGATTTCGAAGGAGAGCTTGAGTAATGCTATCATATCCATGATGAGCCTGGAGAGTGAAGTGGGTTTGAAGATAAAGAGCAATCATGCCAAGTGGAGAAAGTTTATTTTGGATAAAGATAAGCAAGAAACATATATTGATACTTTCATCAAGAACTTGCATGATTTACAGAAAAACTGAATCTGTTTTCGAGTTTGAATGTTATCTGCTATGATCTGTAAATGGTGAATAATGGCTCCAGTAAAGCAAGAAATAGCATTTAGGATTGCATATTTTGCTTGTACTTATATTAAGAAAGTAAGCAAAATCTTTTATACAATATCATCCTTAATACATGTCATCGTGTCTGCTCGCGAACTTTCTAGTAGAGTTTTGCTGTTTTCGAACTCGACTCATTTTACTAATCAAGCCTCAGAATCGTTGTCTCGTCTATAAATGAAACCGAACATGGTGGAGTTTTTTTTATCAAGCTTGACTTTTAGCTGCTCTTGAGCGACTCCCTTGTCGTTGATTTTCTAGCTTACATTCTTTTCCGTAAGTCTAAATATAATAATTGTTTCTTCTTCCTCATGATTTCATATGGCTTCTACTCTTTTTGTTAATCTTTTGTTCTTCTTTCTGCTTTTCATCAAGCTGTTTGCTTTTCGTAGTAAGATTGGAATTCAATGAAAATGAAATGATGATTCAGAAGTCTTTGCTTTTAGGTTGTAGTTATCTTTTCATATAATGATCTCTTGTGTAAAAAAATGTCCTGAAACAAAAATATGTGCTCATCTCTTTAGATGATTATATATGTGGACTTTTAGTTTTGTATTAAGATTGTGATAGGCAGTGGCGCAGCCAGGATTCCAAATCTGTCCTATAACAGTGCCCTTAAACCATTTGTCCAGTGCCTGAGGGCTGCTTTGGGCCTGCAAGGGGTGGATTCCTGTGGACAACGGTGCAAAAAACCATCCGCCATTGATGATAGTATATGGATTTGATGTATCAAGAGAGTTCAAATACTTGTTTTTGTAACCTGGGATTTTCTCTATCTTTTTTCTTGGTCATTTTTTTTTTAGCTCAATATACAAATAATCCCTTAAATTTGGCTCAATGTTGCTACTGATCCCTCAACTTTCGATTGTAACAAATACCTCTTCAACTTTATAAATGTTAACAAATAACCCTTTGAAATTTGGCTCAATGTTGCTATTGATCCTCTTAACATTCAATTGTAACAGATATCCGCTCAAACTTTTTAAATGCTAACAAATAGCTCTGAATTGTTGAAATGACAACAAATATGTGACTCAAGGTCTCAGAGTTGCGCAAGTGTATTTAAAAATAAGAAAAATTAATTAAAAGAAATAAAAAAAATGGATTAAAAAAGCTTTAATTTGGTCCTTAAAAAATTATGTAAAAGATTTATATATTTTTATTTTTTTCAAAAATACCATCTTCCTCACCTTTTGATCTCTTTAACCAATAATTAAACATCCAAAATCAATTCGAAATTCCAAATTTAACAAATAAAAAGAACAAAAATTAAGACGTCGCAAAATCAATCCAAACCGTTAGTTTGGATTTTGAATCTACCTTGACGTTTTCGTTTTAATTGATTTTTCTACTTTTTAAAGCTATTTATGCAACTATGAGAGTCACACATTTGCTGTTTTTTCAGCAATTCGAGATTATTTGTTAGCATTTAGAAAGTGGTAGGGGATATTCGTTACAATTGAAAGTTGGAGGTTAATAGCAATATTGAGCCAAGTTCAGGGATTATTTGGTACATTTATAATGTTGGAGAGGATATTTGTTACAATCGAAAGTTTAGGGAGTCAGTAGCAAATTGAATCAAGTTTAGGGAGTTATTAGTTAGCATTTATAAAGTTGAAGGAGCTATTTGTTACAATCGAAAGTTGAGAGAATTTTAGCAACAATAAGCCAAGTTCAGTAAGTTACTTACTTGTTTGTTATTTTTTATTTTTCTTTGGCGTGTTTTCTCAGAGAAGGTGAAGCAAAAGAACGAAACAGCTAGTCAGCGGTACACGTGTCGGCAATATCTTCAAAAGAAGACAGGTTAGTCATTCATGCACCATATAGTCCAAAAACATTCAACTGACTTGAAGCATATGCTTGTTCTGTTCTATCCTTTCTGCTCAAATTTAGGTGTATTGGATAAACAAGATAAATTAATGGCAGATACCAAGATGAAGAACAGCTCAGATGTTCACATAGCTATGTTTCCATGGCTTGCATTTGGGCATTTCATACCTTTTCTTCACCTCTCTAATAAACTCGCTGAAAAAGGCATCAAAATCTCTTTCTTGATACCAAAAGGAGTTGCACCTAAACTTGCCAAACTTAACAGATTCCCGGACCTCATTCGCTTCTTTCCTCTCACCATTCCTCATGTTGAAGGCCTTCTTCCGGGTGCCGAAACTCTATCAGACATACCCATTTCACTCCAGGGCCACCTTTGCACAGCCATGGATCGAACTAGAGACCAAGTTCATGCCATTTTAGGCACAGTAATGCCTGATTTTGTGTTCTTTGATTTTTCTTTCTGGATTCCTCGTTTAGGTAGAGAATTAGGCATTAAATCTGTCAAGTACAATATCGTTTGTGCAGCTTTGCCAGCTCTAAGAATAGTTTATTCTGAGAAGATGACGATTGGAGGCATGAAATTCGAAGAAATGATGAGCAAGAATGAGCTTCCATTCATACAAGGTGTAGAGTTTGGCAGTGGCATATCTTTTTATGAGAGAATGGACACTGGTACGAAAGAGAGTGATGCATTAGCATTTAGGACTTGCTATGAAATCGAAGCTCATTTCGTGGATCACCTCGCACAGAATCTTGCAAAGCCAGTCCTCCTAACGGGGCCTGTCTTGCCCGAAAATGCTGATGCATCAGTGGATAAGAAATGGGAAAAATGGCTGAACAAGTTTGAACCAGGTTCTGTGGTGTTCTGTGCATTTGGGAGCCAAACAAGACTACGAAAGATCCAATTTCAAGAACTACTTTTCGGGTTTCAGTCGTGTGGGATGCCGTTTATTGCAGCATTATCTCAACCGATTGATTGTTTAACCATGGAAGAAGCAATTCCTGATGGATTTGAAGAGCGGGTTCGAGAAAGAGGTATTGTATATGGAGGATGGGTTCCACAGGAACAGATACTGAACCATCCGTCCGTTGGGTGTTTCGTTGGCCATGGGGGCGCTAGTTCTATGTGGGAATCTTTGGTGAGCAATTGCCAAATAGTTCTTGTTCCACCGAAACTCGATCATTTTGTGCATGCCATGATAATGGTGGAAGAATTGAAAGTTGCAGTAGAAGTGAAGAAGGATAAAAACGGGTGGATTTCGAAGGCGAGTTTGAGCAATGCTATCAAATCTGTAATGAGTTTGGAGGGTGAAGATGGTTTGATAATAAAGAAGAATCATGCCAAGTGGAGAGAGTTTCTGTTGGATAAAGATATCCAAGAAGCATATATTGATACTTTCATCAAGAACTTGCATGATTTACAGAAAAACTGAATCTTTTTTCGAGTTTGAACGTTATCCGCTATAATCTGTAATGGTAAATAATTGCTTCAGTAATGCAAGAAATACATGTAGGATTGCACATTTTGCTTGTACTTGTATCAAGAAACTAAGCAGAATAACATCTTTTATACATATCATCCTTAACCGAGTCCATTTGCGAACTTCCGAGCTGAGGAAGCTCCAATTTTTGTTATATTAAAACTCAACTTGTTTACTAATCAAGCCTCAAACTTGTACTCAATATCTACTCGTTTATGAATCGAACTGAACTTAGTTGAGTTTTTATCAAGCTTGACTCCTTAGTTGCTTATGAGCGACCCGACTCGATCATACAACCCTATCCATTAATTATTCTCACTCACTAGTTTCAATCAATTTAACATTTGTTTAATAACCATGTGGGAAACTCATAGGTGATACTTTTGTTTATTTAAATAGATTTTCTTCAAATTAAATCTGATCCACCCCCTAACACGTTGAAAGCACAAGTATAAATTATTATTATTGTTTTCCAATTAAATACACATCTGCATTATTACTTATTAGATTATGAATGAATTTGAGAGTTGAACTTCTCAATTCCCGTCTGTGTTGCTTGTCGTTGACCGGCTTTTTTTCAGATCAGCCAGTTACTCCGGTAAGATATAACTAACTATTTCAGTTTGATTAATTTCAGCATCAAGTTTAGTTACATGCTAATCATTTTTGTTGCTTTTATTTTTCGTCATATGTTTAGTTGGGGAGCACATATATATGTTTAGTCCTATGATTAGCTAGGGAGAACATATTTTAGATTTTACTGTATAAAGCCATACCGTTTTAACACTAATGTTCCGTTAGATGGAAAAATTTCAGACTCGTTGACAATAGATCCGACAAAAGTCAAAATTCTTGTCAATTTGGTTTCTAGTTTGGTCAGGTGTGGTACAAGTTTAGCTTATTGGAGGATAACAAATTAAGACTCCACCCCAGGAAATGATAACACTAGCATTTGGTTCTTACGTAGACGTCAGTTGAGCTTAGTCCGTATAGATATGGATCGAACAAAATTAATGGAGAAACGTTCTTCTAATGGCTCCGTCGTTTATGTAGTCTGAAATTGTTTCATCTAGAAAATATTATTGCTAACGTTGCACGATTTCATACTTAGATTTAAATATGTTCGCCGTGAATAACAATATGACAAATTTATAGCTTATCCGAGAATATACAGATAAAATAACAAACGATTATGAAATGATAAACTGTTTTAACAGATACCAAGATGAAGAACAACTCGGATCTTCACATAGCTATGTTTCCATGGCTTGCATATGGGCATTTCATACCTTTTCTTCACCTCTCAAATAAGCTTGCTGAGAGAGGCAACAAAATCTCTTTCTTGATGCCGAAAGGAGTCGCGCTTAAATTAGCCACACTCAACAGATTCCCGGACCTCATTCACTTCTTTCCTCTCACTATTCCTCATGTTGAAGGCCTTCCCCCAGGTGCTGAAACTCTATCGGACATACCTGATTCGCTTGAACCCCAACTCTGCACTGCCTTGGATCGAACTAGAGACGATGTTCGAGCCATTTTAAGCACTATCATGCCTGATTTGGTGTTCTTTGATTTCGCTTACTGGGTTCCTTGTTTAGGTAGAGAATTAGGCTTTAAGTCTGTTATGTACAACGTAGCTTGTGCAGCTTTGATGTACCCAGGCGTAGCCCCTAGTAAGGATATGATGATTGGGAATGTGAAATACGTAGAAAAGATGCTAGCAGATTCCAAACCTATAGCTGATCAGCGTGATAGTGGAATATCTTTATTTGAGAGATTCGATACATCATTAAAGGAGAGCAATGCGTTGGCACTTAGGACTTGCTACGAAATTGAAGCTCGTTTCGTTGACCATATTGCCAAACATCTTGCAAAGCCAGTCCTGCTAACAGGGCCTCACCTACCGAAAAAGGCTGATGCACCGGTGGACGAGAATTGGGAACAATGGCTCAACAAGTTTCAGCCAGGTTCTGTTGTGTTCTGTGCATTTGGGAGCCAAACCAGACTAGAAAAGAGCCAATTCCGAGAACTACTTTTCGGGTTTGAGTTATCAGGGATGCCATTTCTTGCAGCATTATCTCAACCGATTGATTGTTTAACCATGGAAGAAGCAATGCCTGATGGATTTGAAGAGCGGGTTCGAGAAAGAGGTATGGTATATGGAGGATGGGTTCCACAGGAACAGATATTAAACCATCCGTCTGTTGGGTGCTTCGTTGGCCACGGGGGCGCTAGTTCTATGTGGGAATCTTTGGCGAGCGATTGCCAAATAGTACTTGTTCCACCGAAATTCGATCATGCTGTTCACACCTTGATAATGGTGGAAGAATTGAAAGTTGCAATAGAAGTGAAGAAGGAAGAAAACAGATGGATTTCGAAGGCGAGGTTGAGCAATGCTATCGTGTCTGCTATGAGCGCGGATAGTGAAGCGGCTATGGCAATGAAGAGCAATCATGCTAGGTGGAGAAAGTTTCTGTTGGATAAAGATATGCAAGAAACATACATTGATACTTTCATCAATAAGTTGCATGATTTATCACAGTGATACTTGTTTTCTTCTTAAGTTTGAATGTTGTGCATTTTCATCCGAGAATTGTAAATAATTGCTTCATAAAAGCGTCGAATACGTTTCTGTCTAAATTTGTTTAATGTGAGTATTGACCTTGAATTTGCTTATGCAGAACTATTGGTCTCAACTTGAGAAACTCGTTGAAGCGGTATATATTTTAATTTGTAATTCTCTTCTGCTCTGATACGTGAATTTAGAGGGTTAATCATATCGCCTTAAATCTATTTAGGAGACTGAACTTCACATATAACAAATTCATGGATTCATCCACAAAACTATGAAAAAATAGGACAAAAATTGGAGGGTCATGAATACAATTTAAAGAACACATCAACATATACCTTATCTAAAATTTGAAAACTTGCTCAATTTTATCACTAATATGAGAAAAGCAGATTTAACCAAAATATTTGGCTGACAGTGCATTTCAAGTCTCATTGTGAGCAGAGTTTTTATTTTTTATTTTTCTTTAAGAAAGAAAATTCATCTTTTACAAATGAGATTTGAAATTTCACAATGGGATCAACATAAAGCCAAATCATTCTCCAATAAAAGCTTAATTCCTCTTTATCTTTAAATCGCAAATATTTTTCTAAATTTGTTGAATAAAAGAAAATGAAAAACTAAACACTGTATTTTAAGAATACGAGTACTAGTGAGTGTACTTTAGACAAAATTGTAAAGACAAATAAATGATATGTACTTATGAATTGACAAGGATAGTGAACCACATTATTAAACTAAAAGCAGAGGAGTAGCCACCCGCTCATGATCTAGTTGGAACTATTAAAGTCTACTAGAATTTCTCAGTAGGAGAGCCAGATGCATAAATAAGACGTTTATTGATTGTTGAACTCAATTGTATAGTAAACAACAACTATACCAATGTTAAAACACAACGTTCGAACTCAAAAAAGAAAGAAAAAAGAATATCAAGATAAATCATGCAACTTATTGATGAAAGTATCAAGATATGTTTGTTGCATATTTTTATCCAACAGAAACTTTCTCCACCTAGCATGATTCTTCTTTGTCATCAAACCCTCTTCACTCTCCAAACTCATTACAGATTTTATAGCATTGCTCAAACTCGCTTTCGAAATCCATCCGTTTTCTTCCTTCTTCACTTCAATTGCAACTTTCAATTCTTCCACCATTATCATGCTATGCACAACAAGATCAATCTTGCGTCGCACGGCAACTATCTGGCACTCGCTCACCAAAGATTCCCACATAGAACTAGCGCCCCCGTGGCTAAAGAAGCACCCAACGGACGGATGGTTCAGTATCTGCTCCTGTGGAACCCATCCTCCATATACCATACCTCTTTCTTGAATCCTTTCTTGAAACCCTTCAGGCATTGCTTCTTCCATGGTTAAGCAATCACTTGGTTGAGATAATGCAACAAGAACGGCAGCCTCGACAGCTCAAACCCGAAAAGTAGTTCTTGAAATTGGCTTTTTTGTAGTCTGGTTTGGGTCCCAAATGCACAGAACACCACGGAGCCCGGTTCAAAATTTGTCAGCCATTTTTCCCATTTCTCGTCTACCGGTGCATCAGCTTTTTCGCGCAAGACAGGCCCCGTTAGGAGGACTGGCACTGGAAGATTCTGTGCAAGGTGATCAATGAAACGAGCTTCGATTTCAGAGCAAGTCCTAATCCCAAAAGCATCACTCTCTGTATAAGCTACCTGTAATCTGTCGTTGAAAGACATCCCACTGCCGAATTCATAAGTAACCAGTTTGGAAAACGACTCGGCCTGAAGCTTCTTCACGTATTTCACGTTGCCAATCATCATATCCTTACTAGGCACTACAGCTAGGTACGTATATCAAAGCTGCACAAACTATGTTGTACATAACAGACTTAAAGCCTAAGTCTCTACCTAAACTAGGAACCCAAAAGGCAAAATCAAAGAACACGAAATCAGGCAAGATAATGCTTAAAATGCTTCGAACTTCGTCTCTAGTTTGATCAAAGGCTGTACAGAGGTGGTTTTCGAGCGAATCGGGTATGTCCGATACTGTTTCAGCACCCGGAGGAAGGCCTTGAACATGAGGAATGGTGAGAGGAAAGTAGCGAATGAGGTCTGGAAATCTGTTGAGTTTGGCTAAGTTAGGCGCAACTCCTTTCGGTATCAAGAAAGAGATTTTGATGCCTTTTTCAGCAAGTTTATTAGAGAGGTGAAGAAAAGGTATGACATGCCCAAATGCAAGCCATGGAAACATAGCTATGTGAATATCTGAGCTGCTCTTCATCTTGCTATCTGCCATACTCTGTCAATGCGGTTTGTCGTGTTATAAACTTATATGATGGAGAACATACTTACACTCTATGTATGTGTCGCACTACGTTAGCACTTACGTTTCGTGTAGATGAAACAATTTCAGACTCTATTAACAAGAAATGGACTTTGATTACTCTCAATGAGTCTGAAATTGTTAATTCTACAAAGCATGTGGAGTAACACTCCGCAGTTTTGTACGTAAATGCTAAATATGTTCTCCTCAACAAATAATAGGACTAAATTTATACTTTATTTCTATATCCTACAATGTTAGATAATGATAAAACAAAACAAAAAAAAAATCAACAAAATGATAATATGGTCATGCTATATATTTAGTTCAGTTGTATTATTTCTTATTGTCAAGTATGCCACATTGGATAGATATATGGGAAAAGAAACATTTATAAGTGGTGGCAATCATCCAACTTTCATGTAGAGCGGCTGAGTATATTCACAGAGTCTCCATTTTAAGCGACTATGCGGGGAAGGCTCCGGACTTTAAAACAGTGGAATAAACAGATAACCAAATTTCATAAATTCAATTAAAATTCAGAGGTGCTTCTTCCAGAATTAGCTCCAGTTAACTTACAGAAAATTTAGACTGAATTTCTCTTAGTCATTTATTTTATTCAACATATTATAGTCAACACCAAATACGATCCTCAGTTTCCTAACAATTTCAAAAAATTCAATATAAAATCAAAAGAGCTGTTCTTTCTAGAATTAGCTAGCTCTGATATAGATAAAGTTCTTACCTGAGAGTACTCCGATCAACGGCAACGGCGAGGAAGCCGGAAGTCTCCTTCAGGTCTGGTACTTAATATCATGAGAAGCATAAAGATAAGAAGAACTTTATGAAGTTTTCTATTTTGTTTTTTGTTTTGAAAAATATTGTGCAATTACACTTATTGCAATTATTAAAATGATTCGAACTTATGACCTTTATATAGTAAAAGTTAATCATCAAACTGAAAAGTACAATCAACTTCAATTTGTCTCAACAAAATTGCTTAATTTTAAATTTTATGTCAATTAAGTCATCTAACAACTTTAAAAAAATTGAACACAGCAAAAGTAACAATGTTGTTATATCATTATTAATCAACTTTTGACCGACACACACATGTCAGTTACTTAGATGCCACGTGTTATCACTATGAAAATTGGTGATATTTGGTCTAGTTAATTGTCACGTGGTAGTCAAAGTTTAACATTTTTACTTAGACGTCAGTTACTTTCTATGGGTTCCGCAGGAACAGATACTTCATCTGTCTGTTGGGTGATTCGTTAGCCATGGAGGCTCGAGTTCAATGTGGATATCTTTGGCGAGCAATTGCCAAATAGTTCTTGTTCCGCCCTGGTTCGACCATGTCGTGCACACAATGATTATGGTGGAAGAATTGAAAGTTTTAATGCAAGTGAAGAGGGAAGAAAACTGGTGGATTTCCAAGGCGAGTTTGACCAATGCTATTGTATCTGCTATGAGTGCAGATAGTGAAGTGGCTGCGATGATGAATAGCAATCATGCTAGGTGGAGAAATTTCTTCTGGATAAAGATATGCAAGAAACATATGTTGATACTTTCGTTAAGAACTTGCATGATTTATTGCATAAAGGTCGAATCTTTTCGAGTTTGAATATTGTCTGCTAACTGCTATGATCTGTAATCGGCGAATAATTGCTTCAGTAATGCAAGAACAGCACATAGGATTGCATATATCCACGGCATTTAGAGGCCAATGTGTAATTTTGGTTGCTGTTCAAACAGTAGGTAGATATAGATTTGCTCAGTTGGGATTGAGAAACAGTCTCGATAACTATTTTAGAAGGAAAAACAACTGGCGTTCATCAAGTACCGGCAACTACATACAGTAAATTTCAACTGCGAACCAAACAGATTCTTGATGACGATATTACAATGAATTCAATCTTCTTTTTTTCGTTATAAAAAATTGTTCGTAGTCATAGAAGAATCATAAATTTGCTGCCTTGTAGGAGAGACTATTCGATAGCCAATTTAAACCTTCATACAGTCCATGTCCAAGCAAGGCAGATGAACTCTGAATGTACCTGCATTACAACAATTATATAAAAAATTTGACTCCAAAAGTAAGTTATTTGACCCGAAAATTCTGACACGGTAGCACGAGAATTCACCAGCATCGTTCGAGAAGGGGATGTAGACCGAGTTTATCTGCAACCTCATCAGCACACATAGCATTTGGAGAATCTTGCTTGTTAGCAAGAACTAACAGTTTTGCGTCCTTCAATTCCCTCTGCAATTTGAAGGCATCTCATATAAGAACGCCGTTTTCTGATACAATAATAAGATTAACAGAGACAATCTTACTGAAAAGAATAAGTTGAAAAGATCACTAACATCACCTAAAATCCGATGCAGCTCGATCCTAGCTTCTGTTATTCTTTCTCTGTCATTGCTATCGACAACGAAGATCACTCCATCCACATTCTTAAAGTAATGTTTCCATAGAGGCCTTATCTGTTTTGCATCAAAATGACAAAATCAGTTACACGATATTTCGCCTTTACTAAATAACTGCAAATTGAAGTGCAATGGACTAACTGTAAATTTAAGGAGCAAGTGACTGAGTTCAGTACCTTCTGTTGGCCTCCAACGTCCCATATGCTCAAATTAATGTTCTTGAACTCCAATGTCTCCACATTAAAACCTGTTTCACAATCAAAACTCACCATTATAACAATTCAGAGATATACGAAAAACCATTCCCTCAACAATGTTCGAGAACTAAGCAAACGTTAGAGAACATACCAATGGTCGGAACGGTTGTAACCATCTCTCCAAGCTTCAGCTTGTATAGAATGGTTGTTTTCCCGGATGAATCAAGACCAACCATCAAAATCCTAACTCGACTCTTCGGAAGAAACCTCTTCGCGAGGCGGGTTATGATCGTGCCCATTCAAGGGAAAACACGAAGCGAGAGAGAGAGCCAGAGATGAAAGGTTATGTAAGTGAGGAATATACCTTTGAAATTTATAGGAAGAAAATAAGTATGGGAAGAGAAAAGAGTAATGCAGAAGAAACTTTTGTGTGCTGTAGAGAACATATGAGGAAATGCACTTTCACATGGTAAAAAGTTTAGGAGAATAAATTCTGAAGAAGTAAAGTGAGGTTGGTCTTTTTCTGTTGATCTGTCTCCATTATTGAATGCATCAAAATACAATCCGTTTTCATGAAATTTTTTCAAATGTCTTTACATGTATTGAAAGCACGTTTTATTACTGATATGATCTTGTCACTCTCTCTCCATCTATGTTGCAGGATTCAATTCAATCTTGCACTCATCGACATCAATGGAAGATCAATTCTTACTTACTCGAGCCTTTCACCATGGCATCACCCAGTCAGAACTGGATCGTTGTAGGGGCACTGGTTGCTTGTTCGTCCCAATTGAAATATGGCATGTGTAAAGTCAATTCTGGTACTAATTGTGGCAATTGTGGCAATTGTGTAGATATTGTCAATTTTAGCCCATGGCTCATTCTTTAGACTGTTATGAATCACGCCTACAAAACTCGTCTAACTACATTAGAAACACACCTTATTAATATAGCTTATTCGCTCTTTTCCCATTACTGATATATGGTATTCAACTCATTAATGCTCCCATCGTCATGATTTCATGGTTGCTCCTTACTCGAGGTTTCGACCATAGCGCCACTCCAACCCTAAGGATCGGATCCACCAGCTTCCATATAATTTGTCTCCGAGACCCTAATATCGATTGCAATAGCTTAATCCAATACCATGTGAACGTTATCCACTTTGGATCAAGTCTTGTTCCACAGGCCTCGCAGCTTAAAACGTATCTACATGTATCAAATTCTCACCTGATCGGTCACTCCCTCCAAATCTACTGTGTAATTCATTCCATCCTTGCACTTATCGCCTCCTTTATCTCTACTCCTTATCCATATCTTCCATCGGGTGCCCTACCCTTTCAGAACCCAATCATTACAGCATGCCAATTAACTGTGCTTTAACTGTGCCCGCAAAGCACGCCGAACAAGAGATGAAAGCATCTAGCTAGATAGAGTGAAAGCAACAGAATATTGAAGGAATTTGTTCATATGAATTATATTTTCCATCACTTGTACAGTATTCTTAAACAAATTACAATTTGTAATGAACAAAAATTGTAACCCAGAGATCTATCTTTTCAATCACAAAGTTTCCGACATACAACCGGTGACTTGCTTGCATCAGTTCTTAGAGGCAGATTGGAAGATGAAAATTGCTGTGAGAACACCTACCAACCCAGTTACTCCCAGTGCCACTGTAGGCAAGGGGGTTATTAGCCCAAAATTCTGCAAGACCATAATCACAAAGGAGGATTCGATGAGTACACGATCCGCCAACACGACATAAATTTTAGTGAGTTGGGGTTTTACTAAACATATAACGGGTTACTGGGTTAACACGAAACTGACACTTAAAATTTTAGGGTGGAATTTGACCAACTAACTTGAAATGATACAAATATTTAGAATCACTGTTATATTTTTTTCATGTCATATTGAAAGAGGTTATAAAACTACAATTATTTTCCTTGAACACAACTCGAACCTCCTGTATTTGTGTCATCCTTAATAGAGATAGTCAAATCACATCTGACCTATGAACACAATACATGAACCCAACATAATATTAGCGGATCGGAGATTTATAATTACATCCCTGGTCAAACTTTTGGATAGTCGGAATTAACCTGATAAAGTGCTAATATAAAAATGAGATATAGAAGTATACCATATCCACATGCATTTTTATATCCCACCATCAGGTGATAAAACGAATCTGACTGGTTTAACATGATTATGACACAAAAGGATCTGGGTTAGTACTGATCATTTAACACTAACCCAGTAATCGACAAATACGAACAAGATCCACTTACATGAATGGCAACCCCAAGCTTAAACTATTAAAAAGGTAATGAAAAGTTTTCCAAATTGTTCCAAAGTGCAGTATATAAATTTTCAAGTAGAGGCGTTGACCACCAAAACCTTGTGCAAGAGCAAACTTAAGAATCACACTTGGAACAGACAGCAAGCATCTACTTTACTTAGAAAGAAACTTTTAAGTGGTTAATTGCATTAATATCTCCTGAACTTTAGGACGATTACCATTATGTCCCTTTAACGTTTTTTCAGTTTTATGTTGAAGTCCAAATCAACAAAAATCCATTAAAAATTTATGAAACAATGAGTGCAAGATAAGTATTTGACCATAATTTTTTGATGTAGTCAAAACAAGGTCAGCATGTTATCAAATTCTTAACGGTGTTTTACGTTGAAGAATCTGAAGTTCAAGATTTATAGGCCTAATGCATCCCTCTCCCTGAACACTTGTCCAGGAAAGTCGATTTCCCTCTATACTTTAAACAATATTCTATTTGCCTCCTAAACTTGCTAAACGAGACATATTGACCCCTAAAATCTACATGGCGGAGCAAGGGGAGATTCTAGACAAATTAAAGTGTGTCCCTTTGAAGCATGTTCAGAGGCCAATTATAAGCAAGTTTAATGAGGTGTAACAAAAGTAAACATGGTATTTTTACATTGGCCAATAGGTCACTATCAAAATATCAAATCGTCATTTTAAGCAAATTCAAAGGGTTAAATAAATAGGACGTGTTGAAAGTATAAGGGGCGGTTGATTTGGACATGTATTGCTCTACAGGGGGCTAAAGATGTACGAAGCCGATATTTTTATGTTAAGAAACGAAGTTAAAGTGGCATAATGTTAGTAGCGCTACAGTTCAAGTATTATATTCATGGGTGCATTTTACCCGACTTTTAAGTAACGGAAGGCATACCTCTAGAATTCCTTTTCCTGTAACTACTTCAACAGTAATGGCCACTGCAAAACCAGTCATAGCAAACCGTCCGAGCCATACATCTAAACTGCCTCCTTGGCTACTTTGCTCACTTCTAATAGACATCATTCTTGCTTTGCTTGAAGCCTTCATCTGAGGAGATGTCCTTGATGTTACTGGAAATTAAACAAAGTGTTAATTCTCTGGCTGAGAACTTTGGATGATCTTTAATTTGTTCATAAGATAGATAAACATCCCAATACTACAATTACAAGTACATAGATATCTTATATTTTTCCCTTTTGGCTTCTATTTTGTAGTTGTTTTACTAAGTGTCTACTTAGAATTGAGAAACAACAACCAATATCTGCTAGAACATCTGCTAACATTACGACATCTAAACTTAAAAGAAAAAAAAAAACTTTGAATCTTACAGTCTGTAACATTAAAGTCCAAATAAACAAATAAAAACTGTTAAAAAATTTACGAAAAATGATGAGGTCAAAATAGATATTTGACTAAAGCTTTGGGTGACACGGACAATAAAAGTTAATTCTAAACCTGTCTAGGTCATCATTTCGATAATTTCTTACATGGATTTTTGCTGCTTTGGATTTCAATGTTACAGAGTAAAACTAAAGGATTTTTATGACAAAAAATGAGAATAGGAGCAACAATGTTAGTAGCGCTATACTTCAAGGGCGACATGGATGAACTCTATGGCTCGATCAATATCTACTAGCTACTAGCAACACCAAACTGATAACACAATTAACATCAAGACTAAAACCAAACATGTTCATCACTCGTGTTACTCTAACAGGTCTCGTTTTCTAATGCTAATACATAAAGTTGTGTATTATTAACTTAACTAAACTTGTCATTTTGTATGAATTTAACTAAAATTTCCATAACCGAATTGATACCTAAAGTTAATCGTACAGCATATTGACCATGGAATCTAAGTTAGACAGCGAAATTGACAATTTATCCAAGGAAGAACACTAGCAAACCCATCTATTTATGAATTGAAGTCATTCAATTGAGTGCTGCTCGGAAAATATCTCCTCTTTCATTCATAAATTCAACAAATCAGCGTCCGAGATACCCTCGATTTTCTAGTTAAATTTCATCCAATAGGGTGTGATAAATAACAACAATGCACTATAAATTAAGCATGTTCAAAGAGCAGGAGCACTTACAGAGAGGAGAGCCGGAACCCGAGGCGAAAGTTGATCGAATTTGGGCAAAATTAGAAGTGGGTAATGGAGAAAAAACATGGGTTTTTGTCGGTGAGGCAATAGAACAAACATCTGCAATGCAATTTTGTTAACTATGTAAGATTAGATTCAAACTTGAAGAAATAAACAGCAGAAGAACTGAGGGTAAGATAGTAAATAGTTGAATACCTCGGATTGAAAGGGAAAGAGAAGCAGAGACGTGAGCTATAGCCATGGTTTTTGCAGTGTTTTGAGAAGAAAAGGAATGAGATTTTTGTGTGGCGCCAATGTTTCTTTGTTGAAATCTACTATATTATCCATAACTACTATTTGAATATGAGAGTGCCACATTGACACGTGGATGATGGAGTTTTTATGAGCCGAATTATGTGTGCCTAAGCGAGTCACGGCAATCTAATTATATTCTCAATTTTGAGTGCTTAGGTGGGAGCTTGAGCGGTCAAGCGATCTTCATTTATAATATTGGTTTTTATGAGAAATTTTAGTATATATTCGGTGTATGGTGACGTGGTACACCAATAAATGATTGAGATATATAACTTTAACCAATAAATTTTTTACACTATATAACTAATTAATAATAGTATATTTTGTAGTTAATTATTCATATAAAAGTTTAGATGACAAAAGAAAAACTCTAT
Source organism: Euphorbia peplus (assembly GCA_028411795.1). Taxonomy (NCBI): domain Eukaryota; kingdom Viridiplantae; phylum Streptophyta; class Magnoliopsida; order Malpighiales; family Euphorbiaceae; genus Euphorbia; species Euphorbia peplus. Next base: position 1,932,476 of record CP110837.1, on the reverse strand, counting down.
TATCGAGACCTTAAATTATAAACCCTAAATTCTTATAGTTATGACATATGTCGTTAAATTATTAATTCGGTGTACAGATAATATGGTACACCAAATGTATTTTATAAACTTTCTTGTTATCAAAACGAATTCGTTGCATATATAATTTGTTTTCGGTAGTTGGTGTTGAGCTTTATATTTATATTTTTAAGCTTTAAGCTGTAAAGGTATCTGGTCACTCAATCTAAGGCCTCGCGATTCCTAGTATGCAAAAAATCTAAATTGGGAGAAAAGCCATTTTACGGGTGTTTGTAGGGGTGAGCAAATCCGAACCGAAATCTGAAATCCGAAAAAATCGAATCGAATCAAACCGAACTAATCCGAACCGTTCTTCATTTGGTTTGGTTAGGATTCTGTTTTTTAGGTATTTCGAATTTCGATTCGGTTCGGATGAAAACCGTACAAACCGAAAACTGAATTACGTTATAATAAATTATAATTATTCTGCTATTCAACTGTTCTTTTTATGATTTTAGATTATTTGTAATTCATTTATTAGGTAATTGACCAATTAGATTCATAACATGAGTTATTTATGAATGTAAAATTGTATTACACGAACGATCCTCTATTAATTATTTACAAAAAAAAAAATTAAACTTTTTTTAATTAATAAATAAATATTTCTTCCGAACCAAACCGAAATTAATTCGGATCCGATTCGAATTAATTTCGGTTTGGTTCGGATCACAAAAATATCTCTTGTTCGGTTTGGATCAATTCAGATCGGATCGGTTTTTGATTCGAACCGGTCCATGCTCACCCCTAGGTGTTTGGACAACTTCCAACCGAGTGATCGGATTGTTACGGATTAAAAAAGAGAGTTATCGTGTTTATAGTTGAGTATATAATTGCTGCCTGGGCATCTTTCGTATGAAATAATTAAGGGTTATATTGGTATATTGTTTGAATAAAGAGCTTATTGGCCCAGGTTGCCATTTTTTTAGGACAAGAATAATAGTATCAAGAATCACTTCTTTTATTATCTTATTCTTGTCCTGTTATTTGACTAAAGAGCTTATTCTTTTCTTTACTTGTCACCTAAGTTAACAACAACAAAATTTCTTCATTTAAAGTGGAACTACGTACTGAGTATTCAAATCATTATGAGAATCTCAGTCTAACTGTTCGCTTTTTCTTTCGATCTTTCATTCCGATGGGTGAGACTGAGAATTTTAGGGTGGGGTTGCACGTTTCGGATTCTTTTGATCCCCGCTATGTGCAGAGAGAGATTATTGAGTCGTCGTTGAGCAGGATTCGTGTTGTGTTACGAAATGCAGAGGTAGAGAAGAGTGGTTTACCTTTCGGATTTTGGTTCGACAAGCTCAAGGAGGTTGCAAACGAGGCAGAAGACATGATTGATGAGTTAACCTTTGACATTCTCCGTTCTAAGGTAACAACAAGCAGCTCCTTTTCTTGCTTGCTTTTTCTTAGGAAGGCCATATATTATGTCATATTATTCGACAAAGTTAAAGATTTGAAAGTGTTGCTTAGTGAGATTGAGGATTCTTATTACATATCTTATGGTATAAGAGTCCCCAACATTGACTCGCATCGATACATAGTAGAAAACTCAATTCTTGAAAATCCAATTGTTGGGAGGGAAGCTGATGTCTCCAAAATTGTTAACTTGGTCACTCAATCTTCTCATCAACAACTTCTCACTGTTGTTCCCATTGTGGGAATTGATGGTCTCGGCAAGACTTCTTTGGCTAAATTGGTGTGTAGACGTGTCATGGCATTGGACGTTTTTGATGTTAAAATGTGGGTTTGGGTTTATGAAAAATGTGATGAACAAAAAGTTTTGGGTCAAATGTTGCAATCTTTGAATGTAAAGATGGCAAGCTTAACCGATAAAGATGCAATTTTTCAACAACTTGAGAAAGAGTTGGACATGAGAAGATTCCTTCTTGTTCTTGATGATGTTTGTGAAAATGTGCCTAGCTGGTGGGATGGTTTTAGAACGGGGTTGTTAAAACTTTGCACAAACAATGGAAATTGTGTTCTTGTCACAACTCGTAGTGAAAAAGTTGCATCCCTTGTTGAGACTTCGTCTCAGCATAGGTATGCATTAGGTTTCCTATCTGATGATGAGTGTTGGTTTATATTGAGAAGTAGGGTTTTTAGAAGGGCAAGTGTTGAGTCTAATTTAGATGTCATAGGAAGAGAGATTGCAAAAAAATGTAGAGGAGTGCCATTAGCTGCAAAAGTTTTAGGTGGGACATTAGGATATGACAAGAATGAGAGCGTATGGTTGAAAATTAGAGATAGTCATCTTCTGAAAGCGCCGGATATTGAGAAGAGTCTTCGTTCTATATTGAAACTAAGTTTTGATCACTTTGAAGCCATGTTTTGCATTTTGTTCTGTTTTCACAAAAGGAGTCTTAATTGCTAAAGAAGATTTGATTCTGCTGTGGATGGCTAGGGGATTTGTACACTCGCATAATATGGGTAACGAGTATTTTCAAGCCTTACTTGAGAATGCCTTCTTCCATGATATGGAAAGTGATGATGATGGCAATGTTATTAAGTTCAAAATGCATAATCTTGTACATGATTTTGCGTTGTCACTAGAAGAATCTGAAATGCGCTTGCACAATTTTTATGGAGATTTTCAATTTATAAGAACTTTAAAGGCTAAGTACTTGCATACTATCATCCTGAATGGGGCTCCGTTCAAAAGTTCTTGGAATTTAAAACGCTTGCGGATACTATACTTGAATGATGTTGACATGGAAAACTTGCCATCATCAATCACCAAGTTGAAACATTTCAGATTCCTTCATATTTCAAATTCAAAAACTAGATCATTGCCTAAATGCATCAACGGGATCTACATGCTTCAAATTTTGACTCTCTCAAATTGTAGTTGTGAACAACTTCCGCTCCTTGGTGATCTTCCTTGTCTTAATTTTCTTAGGATAAGTCATATGAAAAGAATGAAGTGCATAGGTAATGAGTCATACAGAGGCTATAGAAGTCGGCATGAGTTCAAGCTTTTTCCTGCATTAGAATCATTGTCTTTAACTTGGATGGAGAATTTAACTGAATGGAGTCCTCCATCTCATGATAACATGGTCGTCATATTTCCCCGACTTCAAAGTTTGTTCATTCAAGGTTGTCCTAAATTGACTGGCTTTCCAGTGAGAGGTCTGACAACAGCTGTGAAGATAGAAATCAAAGATTGTGAGGAATTGAGGTTCATATTTGATGAACGCAAGTCCGTCCCCTCCGTTATAAGTTTATCCATTGTAGGATGTCCAAAAGTCACTTATCTTCGAAACTGGCTTCTATCAAACAAGTCTTATAAGGAGTTCAAAGTAAAACGATGTGAATGGTTGAAGTTCATTCCAGAGGATTTGGGGATGCAAAGATCTTTAGTGTCCTTACAAATATATTGTTGTAAAGGATTGGGGTCTTTCCCGGAGGAGGTATTATCCAAACTCACTCAACTAAGGAAATTAAGCATCGGTGCATTCTCAAAGAAGTTGGATGATTTCCATTATTTGAACCGAATCAGTTACCTTAGACAGCTTGAGGAGTTAGAAATTTGGGGATCCGATGTCTTTGGTCGAAAAATGTCTGCTCTACCAAATCAACTCCAACACCTTATTAGCCTCCAATCATTGAAGATAAAGGGGTTCACAACAATGGAAGCTTTGCCAGAGTGGTTGCCTAAGCTTCGATCTCTTGAAACCATTTCTTTCAACTACTGTTGGCATCTCGAGTATCAATCAACAGCTGCAATCATACAACGGCTTCCCAGTTTAAGGCATATCTACATTTTCGGCTGTCGTGCTCTTGAGGAGCATAAATCCCAATGGATGGAGTTTTCAGGTACAACAAATATCAGAATCATTTATGAATAGTTATTAGAATAAATTTTTTGTATCTGTGATTTATTTTGATTGAGTAGTAGTCGTTAAGCTGCATTTCTTTCCTTCAGACGTGTTTCAGTTTTAAAAGCTGTAATTTTGCAGTAATTTATTACTGATATGGTTACCCTTTCGGATTGTTTCCTGTAGTTGCCTAAATAATCCTATTCGTCCTTTAATTTTAAAGATGTCCCGTTAGATTCCTAAACTTGCTTAAAGTGTAGATATAGTTCTCCATTTTTGGAGTTCATCTCAACTGATCGATTCTTTACAATATTCAATTGAAACGAATGTAAACGCTATTGATATTGACATCTGATAACCACATCAACATCTTCATCTTCAAGATCCAAAAAGATTCAAACATGGTTCTTAATTCTACGTTCTTCAAAATTTCTAATCTCTCGAGTTGCCTCAGTTCATCACTAAACCTTGCAGTCTTTGAATATTTTAAGACGAATCATATGGTCAGTATGAAGTGCATTGATGATAAGTAGCAGCAGATTCTTGGTGCTGTTTCTGACACTGAAATCATTTTTTATAAGTTGGATGGAGAATTTAACTGAATGGAGCTCTCCAACGGGTGGCAAAAGAACGGTTATATATCGTTTTTCCATTCAATCATGTGCTAATACATTAATTTTATTTATTGCAAGAACAAGCTATGTTGCATAGAACTATTCTTTAGTAACATTTCCGCATTTCATGTTTGTTTCCATTTCCGTTTTCTGGCTGCGTTTTTTTCTAGAAATAATGTATCCTGGGCTTCGTATCTGCTTCTGTGCAACATAAAGAAACATGTGATCAAATGTTTAGGCAAGGCGTATGGAACTCGTTATGAAGCTTCTGTAACCAATACATGAGGGAATTTGATGCATTTATGGTTGATTACTAACCTTTTTAGGACAAGTTTCAAACTATTTCCGTGTTTGTGGTGATTTTGACTTGTCGCCTCAGTCAACAAGGTGAACAAGAGATATGTGCAAGAATTTATTATCCGTCCGCTTTAGGTGACATATGGACTGATTTAACAGCGTGTGAAACTAGAATTTCGTGAGATTAACAATACAGTCATATCTGATAAAGTGATGATAATGCCTCGCCCTGACTCGGGTCCAGTTACAAACTCAGTCCTTCATAATCCTATCACTGGGAAGAAGGCTGATGCATTTAAAATTGTAATGTGAATCATTCTTCTGAACAACAAACTTGGGAAAAGATTACTTCTTGTTCTTGACGATGTCTGTGAAGATGTATCTACGCTTGGTGGCGAGATTTCAGGATCACTTGGCTGTTGAAAATTTGTTTAAACAATGGAAATTTTGTTCTTGTTACAACACGTAGCAAAGACATTGCAACTATTGTTGAGACGTCATCTCATCACTAGCATACGCTTGATTTCTTGTCTGATGATGAATGTTGGATAATTGTTTCTCAAATTTCTCAAGATAAGTCGTATGAAAAGAGTGAAGTGCGTAATAAACAATCATATGGAGTAATGGAGGCAGTAGCAGTCGACATGAGTTGAGGTTTTTTCCTGCATTGAAATCTTGGTATCTAACTTGGATGGAGAATTTAACGAATCATATTTGTTGAATGACGTCGTTAAGCTTTTTCCATTTCGGTTTAATTTTTTTTCAGCATTGATGCTTTAATTTGCTAGTATTTAATATGGACTTTGGCTAACATCGATCTCAAATGGTTTCCTATACCTTTTCTGTTAGCATTTCTACTGTAATTGTTGATGATTCTCAACATTCACTCATGTTTACTATTATCCTCGACGTTACCAAAGTTTCCCCCCTCTTGGCATGTTGTTCTTTTGGGGGTTTGGTTTCGAATTATTGAACCTCTAAAATGTCACATATATTCTTATTTGTCTATTTGGTTTACCTATCTATGAAAAGATGCTTATTAGATATCAGAGGGTTCCCTGCTGACCACCGCATCTATTGCAGAAGTAATCAAGCTTAAAGGAAGAGCAGCATATGGAGAAAATTTGAGGCATTGTTGCGAAAAACGAGGTTGATCCTTTAGACAAGGAAGGTGCTAATGCTAGAAAGCCTGCATTTTGGTATCGAATAGACTGGAGTTCACAAGGAAAGATAGTATTTTGTTTTTGGTCACAAAGATAGTATATAGATACTAAGGCTTAGTTATAATGTGTTAGTGAAAGATACAAAGTACTATATAATATATTTGGCCATCATATATGTACTAATAAATTATTTACCATAACAAATATAAGTGAGTTGCGGAAGACACATGCATCAAACTTGCTAAAGATTAGAGCCGGCAGCCTAAGACTCCGACCTCCACAACCCTAATTAAAGAAACAATTAGTGTAGATTCAGTTTGACATTGTTGTTGACAAACCCTCACCTTAATTAATAAAGTGAGAAAATTATTTTTCTAAAAAGTTATAAATTGTAATTCCACTAGAAGAATAGTACCTTTTTCCAGGTTATGACATCACCACTACATTTAACAAAAACAGCTTTTAACTATCGCAACTTTTATAATTTTTAAAGAAAGCAACTTTACACTGGAAAATTTGTTTTTACTTTTATGACGTGAGAAAGCAATATCAAATTGGACCGTAGAAGTCTTTGACTCATTCACCGATGCTAAAGAATGATTTGCAGCCTCATGTTTGTGGCTTTCCTTCCGCAACAGCCTCATCATTTTGCAGCCTCAGCTGTTAAACCAGAATTTGACATCACCAACTGAAAGAAATGAATACAAGTTTAATTGAAGTCCAACATAGAAATTAGATAAATGAGAATCATCTCATTCCAAGATATTAAAATAAAATGAACTTACTGAGATGATGTTTCTATTGCAAGATAATTCCAGAAGCTCCTTATCCAATTTGAAGTTTATATTGAGAACCTTTTTAAGGCATTGCACTGAAATGATCCTCACCCAGATATGTGAGATTCAAATTAGATGTTCCAATTTGCAAAAGTTACTTATTAATAAGAAAACAAAGAGCATAGAGGCAATGCATTACCTTAATACCAGATTAGTTAGAACACCACCATGAGCTCTGATGTCGCTATCCACAGTCCACAGCAATCAACATTCGTCTGCATTACGTTGCAGGACATAATGACATTCAAACTTCTTGTTCGTCAAAACGAAAATCTCAAAGAAAAAAAGTGAAAACAGCATTGGAGCATTGAATCCCTTGTGAAAACTGAATTACTACTGAGATGAAGCTTGAGATGTGATTTAAATAAACCATATGAACTAATAAAGAAAAATATCAAATATCAACAACAAGGATAAATAAATCAATGGTTTTTCTCCGAAGAACCAATTGGAGCAATGTCATTAAAGACATGACAGATGATCAACTTACCGAGATATATGTCTTTGAAATGACAAGACAAATCCTCGAGATTGTTTCTCCAGCATCTTCAAGAAAGAAAGGTCGTGACATTGAGGCAATTATTTCACATTATATCGGAAGTTTGAGGATATTATTCACAATTTTAAGCAGGATGAAATCTCAACCACTATGAGCAAGTTATACCGCAGTTTTGTTTTGGCCTTAAAGCTCTGTTTTCCACTTGCTCTATTTCTCATTGCCCTGAACCTCACCTGTTATGCCAGAAATCCCACATCAACAGTAGCAGGAAATCTGATAGTGAAGTGAATTTTTTTTTTCCCCCAGATACAGCTTTGAAGTAAGTGCCAACTAGAAACTGGATGAATGAGCGAGCAACTTTTCATTAAAAGATCATGATCAACATACTGAGATTGATCTTCAATACAAGACATGTGATTCTCGAGTGTTCTTCTCTAGCACCTTCACAGAAAGAAGAGCCTTTAACATGGTGAACTTTATTAGCATAGAATTTCATCTCAGCATCACCTCTTAAACTAATAAATGAGCAATCATCTCACTGAAAGATACAAATGAGTGAACTTACCGAGTCTTGTACTTGAAAGAGAAGAGGGACGATTCTCAAGTGTGTTGAAATTTCAGGCTACTATTCACATCATTGGATCATTCTGTCCCTTGTGAAAACTGATAAGCCCTTAGAGAAAAGAGCAGGCTTTTGCTGATCCTTGCTTCTGCTTTCTCCATCATTCCAAACCTAAACATGTCTGATTCAAAATTGATATTCCGATTTGCAAATTTACCTGATTATAAGAAAATGAGGTAAATAAATACCTGATTGGTTACAAGATCACCATGAGCACTGATGTTGGTAGCTACAGCCCACAGAAAACAATGATCTTCTGCATTACAGAACAGAACACAATTACTTAGAAATTTCTAGTCCGCCGAAATAAAAAATATCAACAAAGAACATTGAATAAATGATAACAAACGATCTAAAACCAAATTCCGATTCATATTTCATACTTAATAATGCCAAGTTAATCTGTTGATAAGTAAATAAAGACCATAATCTAGTGTATTATTACCATATCTATCTGGTGATCAAAACTGCAATTAGGCTTGAGAATTTGAGATAATGTCGAATACACATGAACAAGTTGAAACCCTTGTATTGCCATTACACACAAGTATCAGAAGCCCATTCATCATTTTTGATGTCCAAAACATGATCTGAATTTGAAGCATAACATATCAACGGTTTCAAAACATGAACATACAGATCAAAGGGGAAGACATGTAATTGGAAAATGAAAGGGTGCTAAAATAACTTAATTCAATCTGACTAACTAAAAGGTCATAAAAGAAGCAAGAAGTTGATAAGTTAGAACCGACCTTGGAGTGCACAGCGACAAATAAGAGGCTTATAAACCATTGCATAAACGAGCAGGCATTGCTGATTCTTGCTTCTGCATTTTCCTGGGATTATCTGGAATCCATGCCAAACTGATTTATTATTTCAATGTCAAACAGCTCATATATAGATGGTCAGCATATCAAATACTATAAGATTAATATCAGAAGCAAATGATACTCGATATGAACCATAAATGGAAAGCATGAGAATTACCTTGTTACCTAATTTGAACAAGCTGATAAATTGGTTCACGCGCTTGAGATCAACCTTCAATAAGTCAACCAGCTACGTAGGCAGAGTCCTCGCTTTGCTGCAGGTTGAACATTCTGTTAATCATTATCACTGCTAGTGAAGTCAGAAGATAGCAAAGTCACTGTTCTTTGATTGCTTGGTTTGACAAACTGATGAATATTGTTTGCATCTTCGTCCAAAGTATCTAGATGATAGTTCAAGATGCATAATATTATAACTAAACTGAATCGAAAGGAGATGCCTTGATGCCAAGATAGAACCTAATGTAGAAACACATTCCATATGACAACTATCTACTACAGTCAGAGATTGACTCCATCCTAATCAATTTAAAGCATAACATATCAAGGAGCGCAAAAAATAAACAAATAGATTAAATAGTTTAATTTTCAAACAAAAGACAGGGCAGCTATTCCTAGCTGAGCTTGTAGAGACAGGCAAATTCAAAAATAGAGATTATAAAGAAAGGGTAAAAAGGAGCATATTTAATTCAAAGAGGATAGAGATCAAATCACATACGTACTCTGCCAAAATGTCAGAGCAGGTAGCTGCCATTCATTTGAATATCTTCACCGTCAACTCGAATATTTGGAATGTGAGAAATGTTAGGCCAATCCTCAGCAGTGTTGTTCTTGCATCTTTCTGACAGTTGGGGACAATACTTGATAGTCAAATCTTGTAATGAAATGAGGTTGGCCATCCACTCTGGTATAGACGCCAAACTACCACACTTATAGATGCTCAGAAGTTGCAGAGTGGTAACGTATTGAAGCCCCTTTGGTAGAGAAACCAAGTGTTGCATGTTCACAAAATGAACAGATTGGAGGACTTTCAGGCTTTGCCAGTGCATGCCATCATCCTTCTCATCACTAGACGCACTTTTGCAAGTGTAAAACTTAAGAATTTGAAGAGAAGGAAGGTATGGTAGCAACTCATCCACTTCACAATCTTCCATTTCAAAGATTGAAAGATCCTCCAATTGAGAGAGAGTAGAGAAAGGTGAAGAGGTGGATTCTGATGCTGAAGTTGTCGCCCTCTTCATTACCTCCTTCACGAATATTATTTCGTTGTCTCCCCAAATCTGCAGTTTTTTAAGCTCCGGAAAAAGTGGCATGCTAGTCAGGTTAGGGCACTCACCAATTTCCAAGGTAGAAAGACAAGGGAAGCAGGGCAGATCTTCCATTGATATGAGTGATGATGATGATGATGGTGTCATTCCAACATCATCACTCTTGCCGCCTCTCACAAATCCCTTCAGATTGGGGCAGCGTTGAAGATAAAGATGTGTAAGGGAAGGAAAGAAAGAGGAAGAAGATACTCTGTTTTTATAATTCCCAACCACTTCAATACGCTCCACCTTACTTAAATTAAAAAGGGATAACTGTCTAAGATACGGCAGCTGATCTAATGGTGGGAGCCACTCTATGCTTTTGCATCCCCAAAACTCAACCCACACCAAATTAGTGAGCAATGGTAGCCAGCTTGGAGGCCTCTCGCCTCTATAACCCCTGATCCACAATTTTTTCAAACTTTGGTGGGGGCGAAGTGCTTCCAATCCCTTCTCATCATTCTCACTGCAATTCTCGTTGTGATCGTCACACTCATTCCACTTCAATCTTAATATTTGGAGTTGCTTTCCTTTCAAATTAGCTGCCTCAAAATCAATGCCTGGATTTTTCACACATTCCAAATTCTTGATTTCCAATGAACCTCTCAATTTGTTTAATGCATGTAATTCGTCAAGCCCACCGCTATGCTTGGAGATACAACTATTTTTGCCTATTACAAATAAAGGTAATTTCTCAAGTCGTGTCAGTTGTCCAATACCCCGTGGCATATGACTCAACTGTATACACCCATCATTGTCAAGATCTGTAAGATTGACCAATTTTGTAATATTATCAGGCAGTTGCTCAAGACTACTACACTCATTCAATATCAACACTTCTAAGTTATGTAGATTGGTGATTGAATTCAAAAGTTTTTTGATATTTTGATTGTTGGAGAAATCAAGATGCCTTAGATGCTTCAATTTGTAAATTGAACTTGGCACTGTATCAAAATCGAACCCAGATAAATTGAGCACCCTCAAACGTCTCAAATTACAAAACATACCATCAAGTTCTTCTTGAGTAGTGTTATGTACTCCACAGTCACCAATGTGTAATATTGTTCTTATTCTTTTTGCCTTCAACGATGAAGAAATAACTTGAGAAGCAGAGTTACTATCAAATGAGATATGCTTAGTTCTTTCATTAATTCTTGTTATTCCAGAATCAGATGTTGCGAAATTTTCTCCGGCAACTGAAACGACAAGATCATGAATTAAATCATGCATTTTGCATTCTGTAATGTTACCAAAGTAATCCTTTTCGGCATCTTGAAAGAACGACAACCGAAAAAGATGCATGAAATATCCAAAGCCAATATCTTGAAGACAATTATTTGAATCTGTTGGCTTGAGATATCCTTGAGCCTTCCAAAAATGTATCAGTTCTTCTACACAAATTTCATGGTCTTTGGGATACACGCTACAATAAGCAACACAATGCTTATAATGGGAAGGAAGATGGTTGTAACTCAACTTCAGAATTGGCAAAATGCCTGTCTTGAACACATCTATCTTTGAGAGTTCTCCATCTTTGAACAACAACCATTCAGACTCTGAATCCTTAGAGCACAACATACCCCCTACTGCTCTTATGGCCAACGGAACTCCACAACACTTGGCTACAATTTCACTTCCTATAGCTTCATGGCTTGGATTCACCACCTGCCCCTGCTTGAATGCCATCTGCTTGAACAATAACCAAGCCTCATCTTCGGAAAGACCTCTTAGTTCATGTATATAGATTGGCTGACTGATCTCTGCAACCTCTAGAAGTCGTGTAGTAAGCACAATCTTACTTCCTCTTGCACCACCAACTAGCAAGTCTTTTAAAGCATCCCATTTAGCCTTATCCGTATTCCACACATCATCCAACACAAGAAGATACTTCCTCCCATTAATCTTTTCATGGAGGCGAGATACTAATGGATCCATCTCAGTGACATTAGGTGTCTCTCCAGTTGCGGATTCTATGAGTTTTTTCAGCAGTAGCGTGATATCAAAATCATCAGACACACAAACCCACATCTTCAACTCAAAATGCTTTTGGACTATGTCATCCTTATAAACCAGTTGAGCAAGTGTAGTCTTGCCCAAACCTCCAATACCTACAATGGTAACAACTGACACGTTCTCGATCTCTTGGTAATCAGGAGAGAGTAAATTCTTTAGGATTGTCTCCTTATCAGCATCCCTACCGATAACAACTTGAGGAGGGGAGGAGTGAGTTTGGCGCCAGCCCGTAGCAACAGAAACCTTCTCCACAGAACGCTCCTCTAAATGGAACTTTCTATTAGCAACAATCTTTTCTAATCTCTCTCTCATGGCCTTAATCTTATGAGCCATTTTGAGACCAAAAGCAAACTGATTGGAAGTTGAAAAGAAAAGACGCAGCTTCTTGGCAGTTTTAGAACCACCCATAACCTGTTGGCGTAAGGCCTCAGTAGAGAAGTCATCGAGCAAGTCATCAGCATCATACATGGCTTCACTCAGCATTCCAAGCCAAATTTTGACAGGTTCATCCATGGACTTGTCCTCAGCATCACGAAGAACAGCTTGAATTGTGGAAACAGTATCCTTGAGGTCTTGAAGCTCATCTTTGAGACCCCACCAGAGCCCTATCTCCTTCAGCACCGAGGAACCTAGCTTCGAAATGAGCTCAGCAGCAATGTCGGTAAGTATTGCTTCAGCCATTTTTTAGTGTAAGAGAAACAAGAGCTGTAAAGTTGAAGGATTTCAAGGAGAATGAACAGAACAGAAAGAACTCAGAGAAAAGATGTTGACTTTGGTGGGAAGATGCTGAATGAATTAGCAAAAGAAACAAGTGATGCTCAATTTCCTAACTTTTCATTTATTTTTATTATTCTTTCTTTGCCAGCCTACCATCCCAACTGGTTGATCAATGCTGACCGAGAAAAAAACACTCACCCATTCAAATATTATATAATAATAATGATAATAATAATTTAACTCAAAGCCTAATTAGTCTGAAGAGTGGTGCTCATATGGTCAATAATTGACCAAATACAATATGTTCAATCACCGTTAGATTAAAATCTAAGGGTGGAGATTAAATACTAATGAAACCACCAAACTAATCTAAACTCTTAGATTTTGATCTAACGGTGATTGATCATTGGTCAATCATTGACCATGAGCACAACTGTTAGTTTGAATATCTCAATTAAAAGTATAAGTTTCTATCTTTCCGTACCAAAAGGACAATAGTATATAGTTTTTGGTCACAAAAACTACTATAAAATATCTCCACCATAACTAGTTAAACAACTATTAAGTCATATTTAGCTAGTTGAATATTTAGCATGCACTCCAACAACCTAACATCACACTCTATATTTTTTAACTAGTTAAATTTGGTTAACTATTTGTACTATTCAATCATTCTTTCTCTTTCTTCTTGTTTGTTTTCTTTTCTTTTTTTGTACTATTCAATCATTCTTTCTCTTTCTTCTTCGTTTGTTTTTTTTTCTTTTTTTTTTCTTTTTCATTTACTTTAACAATAAAACTAGTCAATAATTCATGTTTTACGTAAATTGTATAAGTTTTATTTTCTTTTTAACTTTTTAAGAAATTTAAGAGTAAGATTTACTATTTACAAAAATAGACATCAATCTCTTTAATTAATACAAATTAAAACATGAAATACTCATCTTCCTAAATTGTTATTAACAATGCCATTTTGTACCAACCTTTTTATATAATACGAAATTTGAACTTCAAGTCCTATTTTTTCTATAATCTCAATAAATAATCAATATTTTTATTTTTCTTTTATATAAATATTAGAACATGCTTAAAAGAATGTCTAACAATTGTAAATAAGAACAAAATACATAAGCAAAAGCTAAATAATGTATATATATATATATATATGGGATTTTCTATCCTCATTTTGTCTAAAACAAAGTAAGTTTACTTTGTTTTATCCATCCAATAATATATAGACAAGTGTTAATTTAAATTTAAGAATTAAAAACAATATGAAAAGGTGACCTACAATAGCAGGTTACCATTTAATTAAAGAAAAAATCTAAAATAACTCAAGGTAGAACACAATTACATATATCAATTAATCTACATAAACCATTTTTTTTTGGCACCAATCTACATAAACTTATTTAAAAAAAAATATACATACATTGTTACAATTTTACGGAAAATTAAAAAGTATTTACATTTTTTTATAATATCAATACATCTTACGATTAAGTTTTTATTTTTGTTCGAAAGAATCTTATGTTAAGTTATTATCCTATAATTTAATTACTTTTACAGGTAACTTAATTTGATTATAAAATTAAAAAATTACACTTCACTCTAAATTGTTCTTGTAAAATTCAAATTGTTCATGTTGATTACGTTCAATAATTAAATGGTTCGTACAATTTCAAAATTGCTCGCAAAATTAGTGATTTATTTTCATAAAAATAACAATTTTTTGAATATTTAATCTTACTTTACCAAAATTATGTATAATATTAGAGTATTTACTTAAAGTGGAAAGACTTTATGTGAAACTCGATTTTTGCAAACCTATGCTTTATATATTTTTTTCGTAAAGTATCGACTTTAAGTAAATTAATCTTGTTTTACGAAAATTGAGTCTCATTTTCACATTAATTATGTCTAGTATTATAAAATTTTACGTAAAGTTAGAGTGTTTTTTTTTGTAAACAAACAATTTTGGGTAAATTAAGTCTCATTTTATGTAAATTAGGTCTCACTTACTTGATTTTAACAATAAAAGAATTAGGCATAATTTTTTTTTTTTGTGAAGTTGGGGATTGTTTTTGTAAACTAACAATTTAACGTACATTAAGTCAATGTGTACATAAATTAGGTCTCAATATACGAAACTTGTACCTAACAGTAGAAGATTTACGTGTGATGAACCCTAAGTGTTTTGATTATCTCCAAACGTTTCAGAAGATGAAAACTTAACACTCTCTTACATATAGTTTATTGTTGACTAATATTTTTCTCTTAGTCTATGTGTAAGTTACTCAGCAGGTGCTGAATGAAGAATTTCTAGATTGCCTGAAGGACTCAGAAGATCCGATTGCTGAAGACAGAGTCTCATTGATTCAGAAGCTGGAAGCTCCGCTCTGAAGATGTTGAAGTCTGTCAAAGCTCTCCTCAGAGGTCCATTGCAATCAGAAGTTCATCTACCAATTTGATCAGAAGCTTAGTCATGGGTTCTGGACAGCATTTAATGATCTGACAAGTGCATTTAATGCAAGGCGCCAAAAGTTCAAAAAGCTGTTTTGATGGAGCGCACTTGTCTACTCAAAGTGAAACCAGAATTTCCTTGTCTACCCTTTGTTGATCTTATTGAGGAATGTTTCCGGTCAACCTTATCTCCAACTTCAAATCACTTACCGGATTTGGTTAAAGAACAAGGATAACGAAATCAAAGTGTTTGAAGACCGTTTGAAAGACTTGACAAATTAACGGCTACAACAACTGATGTCATCTCTGTTGAAGATTCAAATTCACCAACGGTCATCCACATTCACTATAAATAGTAGCCAAGCTCCAATGCATCATACACGCGATAATCGAGCAAAATCTCAACGCACTGTTTGAAGCTTAAAAACAGAGCATACTTTCCATTCTCAATCTTTCTTAGCATAGCTTAAGTTTAAGTAAGAGAGTGAAGAAAAACAAGTTCATAATAGGAATCTTGTAAACTGATATCGTTTGTGATATTCAGTTAGATTTTGAGAGAAATCTAGTTGAGATTAGAGTTGGGTGAGAAATCCAGAAAACAGAGTTGTTGTTGTTCTGGTGGAAATCCTTTAACTCTTTTTAGACTAGTCAGAACTAAGTGAGAAATTAGCTTAAGTTCTGTTGATGTAAAGGAGCTTCTGAACTTGCCATAAAAGTTCTGAATAGTAGATTTATAAAATCTCTGTAGGCTGCGACCTCAGGGGACAAGACGTAGTCACAAGACTTCTGTGGTGAACTTGGATAAATCGAAGTGTTCAATCAGGATCTACTGAATCTCTTTCTCCCTCTTATACTTGTTATTTTTGCTTTTGTGTACTTGCTCATATTTTCGTGCTGAAACAGATTTTCTCTAAATATCATTGTCTTTGTTCAGAAGATTGTCCAGAAGTTCTCAAATCAAAACTTCTGTTGCTGAAAACAGTATAACTGTGTTTAGGCAGAATTTCCCTCAGAAGCTTCTTCTGTAAGCTTGCTTCTGACTCTGAGGAAATTTGACTCTGAAAATTAAGTTTCCCGAAAAACTTAGAAATTTTCAGTTTTCAACTTCGACACCTATTCACCCCCCTCTAGGTGATTCTGTTCTTGATAGGGCCAACAACGTGCAATTATAAATTTCTTTTGTAAACTAACCACTTCATATAAATTAAGCCTCATTTTACGAGAGTGGTGCTCACTTAGTCGATAACTGACTAAATACAATTTGGTTAATCACCATTAGATTAGAATCTAGGGGTCGAGATTAAAATTTAATGAAATCACCTATTTTACTTTCATTATAAATAGTGTTTTTTATTTTTTTTATTATATTCTATTTAGTCACGTATCAACCTGTCGTCTTTAGGTGATTTCATTAGGTTTTATTCTCCACCCTGAGATTATAATCTAATGGTGATTGAACAAATTATATTTGGTCAGTTATTGACTAAGTGAGCACAACTGCATTTTACGGATTAGGTCTTACTTTACTACCTGTTACCGTAAAATTGTAACTTGAATCTACGTAAGCTAAGCTTCCTGAAAAATAGCAAACGTTAGCCTAAAGGAGGTTGCTGATCGGCGACCCCTCTCCGATGCTAAAGTCAATAATGAACCAGTGATCGGAAAGTAATTTAACTCAGAGCTTGAGTCAGAATAATGTACCTTAGATGGTAGAAAGTCTCATGTATTTATAGTGTTTAATCATGTACTTTAATCCTAGTTGCATTAGGACATTACTTGAATTACTCCTCTTTTAGTCTTAGAACTATAGTCCCAATTAGCTCGTATTGTCCTAATTGGATTAGGACACCTAAAGAGGAATACTTCCTTTGTAGGAGAGATATTCTCCTTACTTTGACTATTCAACACACGTCCATATGGACATCAAGACTATTCAACATAATTTAAATGTCCCACGTGGTTGAAAGCTAAATGACAATTGGTCCACGTGTCATACGAAATATTAGGTGTTAACAGAAGCCCCCCCAAAAGGATAAACAAGCTCCTTTAGGACTTATGCCTTAACAACACCTAAATGTCCATACAATCATCTCGGCCCACTCGGCAGGCCCAAGCGGCAAACATGGTTGTTAGCCCAACATCCTTTAACATTAAGTCCAACCACCAAAACGCACGCTGCTTTAGAATCACTACACTTGTCCTTAAGTGTGGTCTCAAATTGAACTTCCCTCCAAGCAAGCGAAAGGGTTTTTGTAATTCAAAACACCATTTTGCTTATAAATATCAACACAAAACCTCTTCATCTCTTACGCTTTCAAAAAATTTTGAATCTCTCTGCATCCCGTCTTCTCCAGAATTCTGTTAAGTGTAAGTTATCTGTAACATTTCTTTATCTCTTCTCGATTTCGTTCTTAAGAAATGGCTTCCTCATCACAAAACCCTTCCTCCTCGAACGAAAACTCCCTATCCTCAGATCCAGAACTCAATCACCGACGACGCCAAACTATAATGGATTGGTCCGAGGAAGAATTAACCCCACCCAGACCACAAAATCCAAACCCTAGAAACCCTAACCCTCCGATTCAAATGCCAGCACGTGTCCCACATCCAAAACAGGGCAGATGGGAGACATCCCTTCCTCACGAAGCGACAAAGATCAATACGATTGAAGCACTTCGCGATCTGAAAAAGAAATTCCCTTGTTTGGGAGATTTCGACTGTGCAATCCCGACCCCTGAAGATAGAATGTTTACAGGGAAAATCCACAAAGTGGCCGTTCTTGAGAGGCATTTGGAATATGGTATGAGGTTTCCTTTTCCTGAGGTGGTGAACGACATCCTCAATGAGTTCAACCTTTGCCCAGCTCAAATCGTTCCTAACTCCTGGGTTGAGATGCTTGCTCTCGTTCGAGTATGCCAAGATCTAGGAGTTTTGCTCACTGGAAACCTCTTCAAATACCTGAGGACTCCCATCAAGGCTCTGAAAATCCATGTGTCTCGTTCAAGGAGGTTCACAAGCCCAAAAGCCTGGTTGGTGGCAAGCCCTCGTCTCACAGTGGCCATCGTGCTCGATGGATCTGGGTCGGTCCTGAAGATGGCAACCTTCGATGGCCATGGAGGATCAATTTCAACGAGTTTCCCACCGACCCGAGCACGTGGAGAAACCCCACGAAGACTGTGATCCTCAACGAGGAGGAACAATGCTCCCTTAAGAAACTCCAAAAATACAAACCCCCCAGTCCCATCTCCCTCGAGAATTTCCTAACTCGCTACCGAGGCAACATGCCGATTGCCACCGTTGGAGAGAATGGGACCATATTTTATTTTCCTGCTCCGAGGTTAATCGGGCTCATCTCAGGGAGCCAATTTCTCTTCCAAAAAATCCTTGTAAGCTTTCTTGAATTTAACTATGAACTTGTTATTTGCAGGCATTTTATCATGGCTCCTAAGTTATCTTACAAACAACGCCTTGCAGCTGCCTGACTGAAGGCTCTAGAAGGTGAAAGGCAAGCTCTTTCCGTCATCGTGCCCCCAAAAGGTCCTCGTGCAACGACCAAGAAGGTCCGTGCCTCGTCGATTGGCAATGTTGCCATTGTCGAGGCTAGCGAGCCCGAGGTGACTCCAATGGAGGAAACACACGTTCCCGAGCCTGAACAACAGAACGAGAGTCCTGGTAACCTTATCAACTCTTTAATGAAACTTTCGTACTTCATTGTTCCTCTTTTAATCTAACTTTTCATAATTTCTATGTAGAAATCCAAATCCTCTCCTCTGGAAACGAAGATGAACCCGAGGTCAAAGATCCCGAGGTTCAAACTTCTAACGACCCCAAGATCCAAAACCTCGAAGACCAAGGGATCCCGAAGCAAAATCGTTCCAAGAGGAAGACAATGTCCACTCCTATTGATACCTCGATTCCCGAGGGCGAAATTGCCATGGAGACCTTCCCCGATGATCCCGAAGGTCCCCATGCCAAACGCATTCGAGAGATTGAGGGCACGAGCTCGCCCCCTCACCCATCGGCCTGGGATCCTAACTGGCATCCTTATTCCAACTGTCCTGAGATGACCAATGCCAAAGGTAGGGTGCCACCGGAGGCCTCGTTGGACAGTTACGAAAGATATGAACTCTACAATGTAAGCTTACTCTACCTTCCTTGTTGAAATTTAGATATTTTGTTTTCTAACTTTTCGACCTTATACAGTTCTGGTCAGAGCGCTTCCCTCGAGTTTCTCTAAGTGTCCCCGCGATCGCGGAGGACGTTGCTCAAGCCTGCCTCGTCCCCGAGGAGGTTAAACTTGCTGAGAAGCTATCTGACGAGGAGTTGGCTAAACTCGTACACGTCAGACAAGCCAAAGTAACGATCTTTCTTACATTTATATACCGTTCTAAAATTGTCTTGACTTGCTTCTCAACCTTGATTTCTTCACTTGTACAGGCCATGGCTGCGACGGAGATCATGTCTTACCGCTATCTCCAAAAGGTAGAATCGCTCGAGAGCTATCGTCAAAAGTGGGCGGTGGTTTCTGACAAGCTCGACGAGGCGCAAGATGCTTTGAGCGCCCAAACAAAAATCCTAAAGTCTGCACAACAGATCGGAAGGGACAAGACTTTCGAGTGCGAGAAACTGAAGGTAGATTGTATCCGGCTAAACAAAGCCCTCGATGCCTCGAGAGCTCGAGAAATGGCCCTCGAGGCTGACAACCAGTCCCAATGGCTCGATTCTTGTCTTGCATTGGCTAGTCTTCATCAAGGGGCGCGAGCTCAACTTGCTCTGGAAAAAATCGATCAAGCGACTTGGAGAGCTCGAGGAAAGGAAGTAGCACAAAAACTCCAATCTCAAACCGAGGCTTCCGAGAAAGCCAGACTGGACCAGGAAGCTGCTCACGAGGAGACCATCGCAAAAATGGAGGAGAACGAGATTTGGCGTATGTCCAGGTTCAAAACTCGTTTTGTTATGTCCATTCGGGAAAGGTTTCCTGACATTTCCGAGGAAGACCTCAAATTCTTCGTGAACGTGAACCCTCCCGAGGATGACGAAGAAGCACCTGCTGTCCTCGATGAGTCTTATCCCGAGCCTGATTCTCCCAAGGAAGGGATCCCAGCTGATCCGATATCCGCAGTTGAACCTATAGAATAGCTTGGACTTGTAATAGATTTTATTTTTTGTTCTTTAATGAAATGACCAAACTTATCTTACCCTGCCTTTATATATTACGTCTAATATCGTGTGTGCAAGTTTCCCATTCAAAGTTTGGCCGTGCTTTATCCTTCTAAAATTCTTATACTAATCTCAATATTTTGAACTTTAATTGTTCGCAGCCCTCATAGTAGCCCCCCCTTATTTTCTAGTCGGGCTAACTCTTGTAGGGTGGATTCTTACCACGACGTTCTTTGATTTGGTTTTAATCGAAGCCTTCTAGCATGCATAAGCTTGATTTTAATGTTCTAACCAAACTGTCCAGTGTCGAATACTTAGAACAAACTTTCAAAAATAACACTTAGTTTAAATTCTCAATCGTGAATTTTCCCGATTCTTGGCATTTTTCATAAGCAAATAACCCCAAAGTAATATCTAAATTAAAAGTCATAGATAAAAACGATGCCTCGTGGGCCTTTATTCATAATAACTCCTAAGTTGGATTCTGAGTTACATGACATCAAAAAGTAATCTTAAAAAAGAAAATAAACAGAATCTAAAAATAATATTTCCTGAGAGAAATTGCGTTCCAAGTCCTCGGAACCTCAGTTCCATCGAGTTGCTGTAAACGATAAGTATGTGTACCGACGCATTCTATGATCTGAAAAGGTCCTTCCCACTTAATTCCCAATTTACCTTTGCCTTGTCTCGAGCTCGAGGCTGCTGTACTACGAAGGACAAAATCCCCTTTGAAAAATTGTCTTGGTCGTACGCCTTTATCATAGATTATCTTCGTTCTGGCTTTATACGCCTCGATCCGTGCAAGCACCATTTCTCTTTTTTCCTCGAGATCGTCCAAGTTGTCTCGTAAATTCAGTTCATTCCATTCTTCAGTATAATAGAGAACCCTCGTACTTGGTACCTTAATCTCAACCGGAATAAAGGCTTATGTCCCATAAGTTAACGAAAAAGGGGTTTCTCCAGTAACTGTCTTTGGTGTTGTTCGATACGACCACAACACATGATACAACTCCTCCACCCAATTTGTTAACTTCTCGAGGTGGGTTAAACTCTTTTTGATTCCTTCCATGATCGTTCGATTAGTTCTCTCGGTCATTCCATTTGTTTGGGGGTGGAAGACAGAACTAAACCTTAGTTTGATCCCTTCTCTCTCGCAAAAATGTCTAAATAGAACACTATCAAACTGTTTGCCATTGTCTGTGATTATCGTATTGGGGACCCCAAAACGATATACAATGCTATTCTTGACAAATTTCACAATCTGTTGAGCTGTTATCGAGGATACTGCCTCAGCCTCGACCCACTTTGTAAAGTGATCGACGGCTACGATAACATACTGTCGTTGATTAGTTGACATTGGGAATTGCCCAACGATATCAATTCCCCAAGTCACAAACGGCCAGGCTACTTTGATACCTTCTAGTCCCGAGGCCGGGCTTTGCAAAACTGGAGCGTGAGCTTGACACGCACTACATTTCTTTACAAACTCCACGGCATCATTGTTCATCTGAGGCCAATAATAGCCTAATAACCTTGCTTTTCTGGCCAAAACATTCCATCCCTCGTGTGCTCCACACGAGCCTTCATGGATTTCTTCTAACATTTTGGCTCCTTCCTCGATCCCAACTGCTTTGAGCCATGGTTGAGAATATGACCTTCGGAATAAATTTCCATCCACGACTGTGTATCTACTCGACTTTCTCACAATCTTCGGGTGTTGTGACTTATCGTCCGGCAATTTTCCCTCGTACAGATATTCAAAAATTGGCCAGTACCATTCGTTGCCTCGATCGAGCGCAAAAACTTCTTTGGAATCGATACTTGCACATGGAATCACCTGCACATCACAAGGACACAAATTTAGGTTAGAAGGATCCGAAGCTAATTTTGCTAGGTAATCAGCCTCCATGTTCTCCTCCCTCGGGATCTGTACAATCTCAACTCTACACCCCACGAGCTCACATTCCTCAATTGTACGCTTCACCAACTCGTGATATTTCTTCATTCGAGCGTGCTTTGTCTCCCAAGAGTTTCTTATCTGGTTGGTTGCTAGGCCTGAATCACTTTTAATGACTGCTTTGTCTGCCCTGATAATTTTTACTAAACGCAGCCCGAGCAATATTGTCTCGTATTCTGCTGCGTTATTTGAAGAATCAAAACCCAGAGTCGCAGCGTGTCTGAACACCAATCCATCTGGACTTTTGCAAAAAACACCGATTCCCGATTGACTCTTATTGGCGCTCCCATCTACGAAGATTTCCCAAGTATTTAATACTGGCTCAGTTTCGTCTTCGGGTGGGACCTCGATCAAAAAGTTAGCGAGGATTTGAGCCTTTTTCGATGGCCTTGGCTCGAACCTTACATCAAACTCTGTGAGTTTTATGGACCACTCCGTCAGTCTCCCTGAGGCCTCAGGTCGAGAAAGAATCTTCCTGAGTGGGGTGTCTGTACGAACGACTATTGTATAACTCAAGAAATAATGTCTCAACTTTTGAGCAGCTATGTATACCCCATAAGCTAGTTTCTCCATTTTAGGGTATCTTGACTCTGCCCCTCGAAGCACTCTGCTAACATAATAGACTGGATATTGAAATTTTCCTTCATCTTCTTCTCGAACTAAAACCATGCCAATGCACTCTTCTCCCACGCTTATGTACAAATACAAATCTTCTCCTTTCACAGGCTGACTTAAAAGAGGTGGAGAGCCTAAAAATCTTTTGAGATCCTCGAACGAGGTTTGACACTCATCAGTCCACACGAAGTCTTTCACTCCTTTAAGACTTTTATAAAAGGGCATGCAGCGTTTAGCCGAATAAGAGATAAAACGACCCAGAGCATTGATCTTCCCATTTAAAACTTGTACCTCGCGTACACTCTTTGGTGGCTGGAGATCGATAATAGCTTTGATTTTGTCTGGGTTTGCCTCGATGCCTCGCTTAGAGATCATGAAACCCAAAAACTTACCAGAATTGATCCCAAAGGTGCACTTTTCAGGATTGAGCTTCAAATTATACTCCCTTAGAATTTTGAAAACCACTTCGAGATCCCTGGCATGTTCTTCAGCCTTCTTGCTTTTCACAATCATGTCATCAACATAGATCTCAACATTCTTTCCAATGAGTTCCTTGAACATCTTGTTGACCAACCTTTGATATGTGGCTCCAGCATTTTTCAAACCAAAAGGCATTACCTGATAACAATAAGTTCCTTCGGGTGTAATAAAACTTGTTTTTTCCATATCTTTCTCGGCCAACGGGATTTGATGGAAGCCCTCCTTAGCATCGAGGAAAGAATACACCTCGTACCCGGCCGTTGAATCCACTAACATGTCAATACATGGCAATGGATAAAAATCCTTGGGGCAAGCTTTATTCAAATCGGAGAAATCGACGCACATTCTCCATTTTCCATTCGCTTTCTTGACTAAAACCACATTTGAGATCCATTGTGGATAATGAACCTCCTTTATCCTCCCGAACTTAAGCAACTTTTCTACCTCACTCTTTATGAACCGTTGTCTTTCCGCCCTTGGTTTCTCTTTTTCTGTTTCACAGGAGTATATTCTGGGTCAATGTCTAGCGTATGCTCCATGACTTCCCGAGAAACGCCCACAATATCAGCTGATGTCCAAGCAAAGACATCTTGATTCCCTTCGAGGGCGGCGACAACAGTTTGCTTCGCCTTTTCTTGTAACTCGGCCGAAACCTGCACAATCTTCCCTTCATTTAAAGATATAGCTTCGATAACGCCAACCGGTTTGCCTCGTTCTTTGACCTCCTCCACTAGAATGTTTTCCTGAGGAATTATTCCCAACGAGGTCATATAAGTATGCCTTGCCACCGTTTGGTTTCCGTATGCGACCGCCATTCCTTTCTCTGTCGGGATCATCCATGCTAGGTAAAAAAGTGAGATAGCACCTCTGCTACTTGAAATCAGTGGCCTCCCAATTATCAAGTTATAAGCGATTGGTGTCAATCACCAGAAACTCAGTCACTTTTCTCCACTTGCTCGTGGTATTCCCTATTTCGACTTCGAGCTGGGTTTCCCCCAACAGAAGTACGGGATGTCCACTTATCCCTACTAAAGGTGACGAGGAAGGCGCCAAACGTCCAGGATCTAGACCGAGAGCCTTGAACGCTTTTCTTGTGAGGATGTTTGGTGAGCTTCCTGTATCCAACAAAGCTCTTCTAACCGTGAAGCCTTCTACCTGCATATCGAGCACGAGCGCATCATCATGTGGCAGTCGGCCGGCCCTTCAACGACCCGAAATCAAAGATCTTCGAAATCTCCTCAATTCGTCCTCGTTCGGCAATGCCCCGTTTCCTTTTAACACTCTTGTCAACAGGAGAACCTCCCACGATCACATTAATCACACCACGAGGAGTCTTCTCTCCCTCTCGTTCCGGGAATTGGTCTTTATACTTCTCAAAGAGGTTTTTCAATTTTCCCTTAGCTGCTAATTTATCCAACTCCTTTGCCAGCTGTTCACAGTCTTCTGTATCGTGACCCTGTAACTTGTGGAAAGCGCAATACTTGCCATTATACTTGGGCTTTCCTCCTTTGGGTGGATATCGGATTTGCTCTTTCTGTTCCTCGACCCACATGAGAACCTGAGCCCTTGGGGCTGGCAACGGAATCCGGTCTCTTTTATCAAAAGGCTTCCTCGGTACTTCACGAGGCCTTTCCCATTTGTTCGAACCCCGGCCACCGCTTCGATCCCTTTCTTGCACTTCGGACTTGACCACTTTTAATCTCCTCGCGGGGTCATCTTGATGCTCATCCCATACCACATATGACTTCGCCATTGTCATTAAAGCATGAAAATCGTCCGGCCGTTCGGTCATAATCTTCATCTGAAGATCTCGATTTCGACAATTTTCCGCCAAAGTTTTATGCGCTGAGGATATGATTAATGGTTCTACCTTTAAAGCCACATTGTTGAACTTATGTAAATATGACTCCAAGGTTTCATTCTCTCCTCGGCGAACTCTAATAAGATCATCCACCGTCTTTTTCTCCGGTATAGCTGTAACGAAGTGAGATTTGAAAGATTCTGAAAGCTGGTTCCAATTCTTAATCGAGCCTGTTGGAAGGCAATCGTACCATTGTGCTGCTGTTTCCTTCAAAGTGGTTGGGAAGACAACAAAAGATTTATGTTACCTCTGAATGTGTCTTCTAGCAAGTATACTAGGTACAAGTAATAAAATGATAAGTAGATTATCGTCTCCACAGGGATTGAGATGAAAAGATTAATTGAAAAGACCTATGGAACAGTCTGTTTACATGACTAGTAACATAAAAAGGGTTTGGTTTGAGATTGGTTAACTATTATCTACTGTAATGAACTTCACTAACAACAGATCTGAAGATTAAAAGATGAGAAATAATGATTGACAACAATATATTAAATGGAACAAGCTAAACACAGCAGGGAACTGGCATTGCAACCTCCCTTCTCTCCTTTCTTAACTCATGAATGTTTATAACTATTCTGTCAAGGTCTCTACTTTAAGCTAACTTGGTTCAAATGGTCATATCCCCAAATTACTAAGTATTACTCACACCCTAAAGGCCTTTCAGGATGCTTTACTACTTGATTAAGCACGAAGTAACATCTGATGAACCCTAAGTGTTTTGGTTATGTCCAAACGTTTCAGAAGATGAAAATGAAAATTAACTTGTATACTTTTCGATATTGACTAACAATTTTTATGATTAAGTATAAGTGTTCTCAGCAGATGCTGAATGAAGAATTCCTGCTTGCCTATTGAACTCAGAAGATTAAAAAAAAAAAAACTGAAGACTGAAGCACTTTTTCAGAAGCTGGATGAACCGCTCTGAAGTCTTGATTGTCTGCCTAAAGCTTTTATCAGAAGTTCACTTTTGCAAACAGAAGACTAAGGTTGTTTTAGTTCAGAAGCGCTAAGAAGGAAAACGGACATCAGAAGTTCGTTATCACGGGTTTGGTTAAGCATTTAATGCTTTGTCAGTTGCATTTAATGCAAGGCGCCAAAAGTTCAAAAAGCTGTTTGAAGGACGCGCCTGTTCACAACAAACAAAACCTGCTCTCTTACCGTTTCCCTCTAAATCAATCTTCAAGTTCAGTCAACTCCATCACCTTTATCTTAAATCCCATACCGGATTAGGTTAAAGTACAAAGTTGACAGAGTTGAGTGTTTTGAGACCGTTCGAAGAAGTTGACAAGATTAACGGCTACTTTCATCCTTGTCATCCTTGAAGATTCAAATATCCTCAACGGTTATCTACTCAACACTATAAATAGTAGCAAAGCTCCACTGCATCAACTACGTGTGTGATCATAGAGCAAAAATCTCAACGCACTGTTATATTCAAGAAAACAGAGCACACTTTCCATTCTCAATCTTTTCTTAGCTTAGTCTTTGTAATTGTGAGAGAGTGAAGAAAAACAAGTTCATAATAGAAATCTTGTAAACTGAGATCGGTTGTGATCTTCAGTTAGATTTAAAAGAGAGAAATCTAGTTGAGATTTGAGTTGGGTGAGAAATCCAGAAAACAGAGTATTGTTGTTCTGGTGAAAATCCTTTAACTCTTTTTAGGCTAGTCAGAACTAAGTGAGAAATTAGCTTAAGTTCTGTTGATGTAAAGGAGCTTCTGAACTTGCCATAAAAATTCTGAATAGTGGATTTATAAAATCTCTGGAGGCTGCGACCTCAGAGGACAAGACGTAGTCACAGGAATTCTGTGGCGAACTTGGATAAATTGAACTGTTCATCAGGACCTCCTGAATCTCTTTCTCCCTTCTTTATACTTGTTAATTGCTTCTGTGTACTTGTATCATATTTAGTGCTGAAACAGATTTTCTCTTAAAAATCACAAGTCTGTGTTCAGAAGACTGTCCAGAAGTTCTTTACTCAGAACTTCTGTAGCTGAAAAGACAGAACCTGTCTTAAAGCAGATTATCCCTCAGAGGCTACTTCAATAAGCTTGCCTCTGACTCTGAGGATTATTGACTCTGAAAATTGAGTTTTCATTAAATCCTTGAAAATATCAGTTTTCGTTTGAAACACCTATTCACCCCCCTCTAGGTGATTCTGATCTTGTTAGGGCCAACAAGTGGTATCAGAGCGAAGGTCACTTCGTATATTTACTAAAAAGATCTAACAATCTAAGTGTAAGATCCTATCAGAATCAATAGAGATGGCTAGTAGACACCAGCCTGAGAATTCTTCTCACTTCATTGTCCCAGAGGGATCCTCTACAACTAGACCTCCATTATTCAATGGTGACAATTACTCCTACTGGAAAAAGAGAATGATGTATTTCATTCAAGCTCAGAACATGAGTGCTTGGTTTGTCATCACAGATGGAGATTTCATTCCCACCAGAATGGAACCAGGTCTAGGGAATGTTATTATCCCTCAGAGAGAATATTCAGATGAAATTCTGAAAAAGCTCCAAACAAATGCTTCAGCAATAAATATGTTGCATTGTGCACTTACAGCCACTGAATATAACAAAGTCTCCTCTTGTGAAACTGCACAGGATATATGGAACAAGCTGGAAGTCACATATGAAGGAACAGGAAAAGTGAAGCAGTCCAAAGTCAACCAACTCATGAGAGAATATGAGTTATTTGAAATGCTTGACAAAGAATCTATTTCAGAAATGAATTCTAGATTCACCAAGATAGTCAATGACTTAAAGAGTTTGGGCAGAGACATTGAAGAGTCTGAAAGAGTGAAGAAGATTGTCAGAAGCTTACCAAGGTCTTGGCAAGCCAAGAAGACTGCCATTGAAGAAGTTCAGGACTTGAGCTTTTATATGTATGATGAACTCATTGGGTCTCTAATCACCCATGAGATGTCACTAAAAAATCATGACCTAAGAGAAAGGTCAGAAGGAAAAAGAGTAGTCCTGAAAGCAGAATCTTCTGAAGAATCCTCTGAAGATGAGGAACTGGCTATGCTGACCAGGAAGTTCAAGAAGGCCTTTAGAAAAGGCAGAGGTGGAAACTACAAGAAGCCTTTCAGGAGCTTTGACAAGAAAACTCCTGATTCTGGTGAAAAGTTCAAGAGAGATCCAAACAAGCCCATTGTGTGCTATGGATGTCAGCAACCTGGGCACATTAAGCCTAACTGCCCAGAGCTGAAGAAAGATAAGAAAAAGTTCAAGAAAGCTATGCTGGCTGCTTGGTCAGACTCTGAGACCAGCAGTGATCCTGAAGAGAAGGAAGAGCAAGCACAGATATGTTTCATGGCTATTGATGAGCCATCCTCTGAAGATATCACAGGAGAAACTTCCGCACCTCCTGAAGCAAACTATGACTCCGAGGTAAACATATCCTCTGAACAAAATATCTTTGATTCTCTTGAAGAATTGTACAGCATGTTCAAGTACCTAAAAAGGAAGTTGGACAAAAGCGAGGCTGACAAATTTCTTAGGTTTACTCAAGTTTATGCTGATATGAAAATATTGGAAGATAAACTAAGTAAACAATTCAGTTCTTCCTCCGATGACTCAAAAGTCAAAGGTAAAGAAAAACTGCCTCTGAGGAATGATAAACCTCAGAAGAAGAAATCTGTCACTCCCTCTCTTCTGAAAGAGATCTCTTCTCCTCCTGAAGTGGGAACCTCTAAGAGTGCTAATGCCTCTGAAGAAGTAGTACCTTACCAGAAGAAGAAGAATGCTCCTAAGAAGCAA
Source organism: Euphorbia peplus (assembly GCA_028411795.1). Lineage (NCBI taxonomy): Eukaryota > Viridiplantae > Streptophyta > Magnoliopsida > Malpighiales > Euphorbiaceae > Euphorbia > Euphorbia peplus. Next base: position 1,903,401 of record CP110837.1, on the reverse strand, counting down.
AGGGAAAGATCCAAGAATCCTCCTTCTTGCAAGTTGTGTAAGAAAGATGGACATTGGTTGAAAGATTGCAAGTATCACATTAAGAACCTCCTGCAATCTGAAATATCAGAAAAACCTGTAGAAGCTAAATCTAACTCTGAAGGACCCAATAAGGATTGGGTACCTGTCACTAATTGATTGTGTTGCAGGTTGCTCTGAGTGCTCCATCAATGTCAAAGCTGTGGTACATTGACAGTGGGTGCTCAAGGCATATGACAGGTGATGAAAAGGCATTCATCACATTTGTACCTAAAAGAGGTGGAAAAGTCAGCTTTGGAGATGCTCAGAAAGGAAGAATTCTTGGTTCTGGATCCATTGGAACCAATCCTCCGATCGAAGATGTCTCCCTAGTCAGAGGTCTGAAGTTCAATCTCCTGAGTGTTGCACAACTGTGTGATAAAGGTAGAGATGTTGTTTTCAGCTCCTCTGGATGTAAAATCTTGGACAGTAAGTCAAGGGAAGTTATTCTAACTGCTCCTAGAGTTGAAAATGTTTTCATGCTGAATCTTGAGAATCTTTGCAAAAATATATGCTTGATGTCCAAAGAGGATACCTCCTGGCTCTGGCATAGAAGACTTGCTCATGTTAGCATGGATCTTCTGGCCAAAGTAGCTAGATATCAATTGGTTGAGGGTCTGCCTGAAATTAGCTTTAAAAAGAACCATTTATGCAATGCTTGCCAATCTGGTAAACAATCCAGAAGCTCTTTTAAAACTAAGAAAGTCATTTCAACTAAAAGACCTTTGGAATTACTTCATATGGATCTTTTTGGTCCTGTTCAACCAATGAGCATGGGTGGAAAGAAGTATGCCTTTGTCATTGTAGATGACTATTCAAGATTCACTTGGGTCATCTTGCTGTCTAGCAAAGATGAGTCACTTGGATGTTTCTCAGTTCTGATTAAGAAACTTGAGAATGAAAGGAATGAAAAGGTAGTCCATATCAGAAGTGATAATGGTGGAGAATTCAAAAACTTTATGTTTGAAGAATTCTGTGAAATCAAGGGAATTGATCATAACTTTTCTGCTCCCAGAACTCCTCAACAAAATGGGGTAGTTGAAAGGAAGAATAGAACTCTGGTTGAGATAGCCAGAACTATGATCAATGAAAGAAGGCTTCCAAAGTATTTTTGGGGTGAAGCTGTGAACACAGCTTGCTATGTTCTGAATAGAGTGCTAATCAGAAGCATTCTGAACAAGACTCCTTATGAACTCTGGAAAGGTCGAAAGCCTAAAATAGGTTACTTCAGAACCTTTGGTTGTAAGTGTTATGTTTTGAATACAAAAGAATATCTTTCAAAGTTTGATTCAAAGGCAGATGAAGCTATTTTTCTTGGCTACTCAACACATAGTAAAGCATATAGGGTTTTTAATAAGAGGACTCAAACTTTAGATGAATCCATTCATGTAAAGTTTGATGAGACTAACCCTGCAGATAGTAAAGTCTCTGAAGAAGATGAAGTTCAAGCTTCTGAAATATCATCTCCTTCTGTTGAAGATGTTATTCCTAAAGCTGCTGAAGTTGATTCTCCTGTTGAACATGTTCCAGAAGAACATCCAACTACAGAAGATAACTCTCTTCCAGAAGATGCTCCTATATATGATTCAACAAATGATGAACAGGTTTCAGAAGACTCATTGGATTTACCAAGAGAAGTTAGAGCTCATAGGAATCATTCCTTAGAGAACATCATTGACTCTGTTCACAATCCTGTCATGACCAGAGCTCAGCTCAGAAGATATATGGGGAATGTGGCTTTTGTGTCACTACTGGAACCCAAGGACTTCTATGAAGCAGCTGATGATGACTCCTGGTTAATGGCAATGCAAGAAGAACTTGACCAGTTCAAAAGGTCAGAAGTTTGGATTTTAGTTCCCAGACCTAACAACAAGAAGGTTGTTGGTACAAGATGGGTTCTGAAAAACAAGCTTGATGAATTTGGAAATGTTGTGAGGAACAAGGCTAGACTTGTTGCTCAAGGTTACAGTCAGCAAGAAGGCATAGATTATGGTGAAACTTTTGCTCCTGTTGCAAGATTAGAAGCCATTAGAATCTTATGTGCTTTTGCATCATACAAAGGTTTCAAGCTCTTTCAAATGGATGTGAAAAGTGCATTCCTGAATGGTTACATTGATGAGGAAGTCTATGTGTCTCAACCTCCTGGTTTTGAAGATCCTAAGTTTCCTGATCATGTGTACAAGCTAAAGAAAGCCTTGTATGGACTGAAACAAGCTCCCAGAGCTTGGTATGAGAGACTGACAAAGTTCCTTCTGTCTAAAGGATTTGTCAGAGGCTGTGTTGATACAACTCTGTTCACTCTGAAGAAGAACAAGGATATCCTTATAGCTCAGGTATATGTTGATGATATTATATTTGGTGCTACTAATGAATCTTTGTGCAGAGAGTTCAGTGACCACATGAAGGCTGAGTTTGAGATGTCCATGATGGGAGAATTAACCTTCTTCTTAGGACTTCAGATCAAGCAAAGTAATGATGGTGTGTTTATCAATCAAGCCAAGTACACTAGAGAAGTGCTGAAGAAATTTGGCATGATGGACTCTAATGCTGTTGATATTCCAATGGATGTCAGCAAAGACATTGATGATGAAGAGAAAGCTGGCAAACCTGTAGATATAAAAACCTACAGAGGTATGATTGGTTCTCTTTTATACCTAACCGCCAGCAGGCCAGATATACATTTTGCTGTGTGTTTTTGTGCTAGATATCAATCAAAGCCAAGAGAAATTCATGATGTTGCTGTCAAAAGAATTCTTAGATATCTTAAAGGCACACCAGAAGCTGGTTTGTGGTATCCCTGTAGTTCTGATTTCACTCCTATAGGATACACAGACTCTGACTATGGTAGAGATAAATTGAAAAGGGTCAGCACTTCTGGTGGTTGTCATTTTCTGGGGGAGTGCCTAGTCTCCTGGCATAGCAAGAAGCAAACCTCTGTGGCCCTCTCAACTGCTGAAGCTGAGTATGTTGCTGCTGGAAGTTGTGTTTCTCAGATGCTCTGGATAAAGCAACAAATTGCTGACTATGGAGTCATCCCTGGAACAATTACAATCTACTGTGATAACAAGAGTGCTATTGATCTTTCAAAGAATCCTATTCAGCACAGCAGGATGAAGCATGTTCATATTAGACATCACTTTCTGAGAGATCATGTTCTGAAAAAGGATATTATCATTACTCATGTTTCCTCTGAAGAAAACCTTGCTGACATGTTTACTAAGCCTCTGGCGGGTATGGCTTTCAGCAACTTACGAGAAGGCATTGGTATGACTTATCCTCTTCAATAACTTAGAATTATTGTCTCTGAGTATCTTAAGTGTTTGATTGTTTAAGATGATTTAGTTATAATAAATTCTAATCATGATTTGACTTGAAAGCATGCGTTATTTACTGCTTATTACGGCGCTGTTCTGTGGTTAACGGTTATCTGTTCCCTTTTAAACGGTGTGAAGTTACTTTTTGAATTGGAACGGTTTCTGTGTTTGGGTATAAATAAGGGATTTCCATACTTAGAACTTTTTACTCTCATTTTCTTTGCCATTAGAATTTTCATAGCTTTTTCTGTGTTATCATCTCTCTTAGAAATCTTAACCTAATTTCTCATTTCCTCAAATGGCTCAAGAAATCACTGTCACTCACATCTTTTCCGATGATTCACGAAAGAAAGTTAGTCAATCTAGGGTTTTTACCTCTAGATTTTTAGATGATGAAGTCAAATCAACTGAACCTATCTCTCTTTGGATTAGTGCTCAAAACTGGAATTCTTTCGTCTCTCTCGAAGAATTCATCTACCCTAACTTAGTTACAGAATTTTATAAGAACCTCCATTTCTTTTCTAATGAGGAGGATGTGCTTCATTCTGTGGTCGGGGATGTTGAAATCGAAGTCAGCAGGGCTTCCATTTCTCAAGTGATAGGAATTGATGATGAAGGAATCATCATTGGAGATGATGGTTCAGCAGAAGGGTTTTCAGAAGCCAACTGGGCTAGGCCAGATCTAAGTGCCAAGGAAACTTATGCCACCTGGTTGAGTCAGCACCAGAGGTGGGCACATTATTTGACTACGAATGTCTTTCTTCCGAAGGCTGGAGGAGTCAACTGTGTTTCCAACAGAGAAAGGGTTTTTATGTGGCATCTGGTCAACCAGAAGAAGATAAATTTGCCTGCCATGCTGATAAGGCAGATGAAGAATGTAACTACTGTGAGCGCATTAGCTTATGGCTCACTCCTGACAAGGTTGTTTGAGGCAGCCTCTGTTGTTATGTCAGGAGAAGGTGTTACTAGTAGGAGTACGGTTCTGAAGATGCATACCTTCAGAAACCTCAGTTTTGATGTTACTCCAAAGAAGAATGAGAAGGGCTCCTCTGTGAGTATTGCTCAGAAGGAGATTATGGATGCAACGGTTCAGAAAGGAAAGAATGCTGCCAAGAAGGGCAAGGGCAAGAAAGGATCAAGCAAGTTGGTCCTGAATGTTGAGAAGGTTGCTGTCTCAGAACCTCTTCCCACGTTGGTTCAAACAAAAATCAATGTTGAACCTTCTGGCAAGATTGTTGCTGAGAAGCCAAAGGATGTCCTTGAGAAAGAAGCTCAGGATGCTGAGGAAGCACGCCTTGCTGAGAAAGAGAAGGCTGCTGAAGCTGAAAAAGTTGCAAGAGTTGTGGCTCTTGCTGAAGAGAAAAGGAAGAAGAAAGAAGCTGAAGATAAGTTAGCTGCTGAGCGTGAAATCGCTGCAAAGGCTAAGGCCGATGCCAAACTTTTAGAAAGTACTGCTAATCTGGAGGGTGCTGAGTTCTCCAAGGTAGGTGAGACTTCAGAGGAAGAGGATAATGTTGCTCTATCCTCTCGAATTGCTGAGACTGTCACTCTCACTACCAGAATTGGGAAGAAGGCTGTGGCAAAACGAAGGGTTCTGAGAAAGAAGGACTTCGTTATTGCTCCGAGTGCTGATTTGGAGGATCCTGCTGCTCAGGAACCAGAAATTGCTGATAAAGGGCTGTCAGAGACTTCTGATGAAGAGGATGTTGAAGCTCCTCTGATTGAAGAGCTATCTGAGGTAAGTGAACCAGAAGATGAAGAGGTTCTTGAAGGGGCTAAACATTTTGTTGAGAATGTTGACAATGAAAACTTCATTGACAATGTTCTTCTGAATCAAGGACGAAACCCTGGTGAAAGGGATGCCTCTGAAACGCTGTTCAGGATGGCTCATTTATATGCTGAGCCGATCTCAACTTTTGATCCTAATGCCTCTGAACAGGTTATCTCATCTCCTGTTTTTACTCCTCTTCCATCTCCTTCACTTCCTTCTGTCACAGAAGTAAGTGAATCTCAGAATTCCATTCCTCTGACAACTTCAACATCTGAAGTTGTCCCTCCTCCATCTACTCTTCCTTCTGGATCCTATTCAGAAGTGAATCTGTCCTCTGGACCAATTTTCACAGACTCCATTTCTACTTCCACTACTTCCTCTTTATCATCTTCTGCCGTTTTTCCATCAATTGGAATTACTGCTCCTTCCCTTTCCATACCTCTGTCAATACCTTTTTCAATTCCTTCCACCTTACCTTCCTGTACAAATTCTTTTTCCTCCTCCTCTCCACAAATTTTCTCCTCTCCTCAAACTTCTGTCCCTCCTCTTTCAACCTCTGGACATACACCTCCTGTGTGTGATCCCTTAACTACCTCCTCCACTCCTTCAGGTTTTGCTGGATTGTCATCCAATTATGACTTTCTACGCAAACACTTGAATCGTGAAGATCTGGCTAACAGATTTGGAAGTTTTGGCTTCATGGGCAGAGCTTCTGGTATTTCCGAAGCCGGAGGTGCCCCAAGTGTTGAAGAGTTGAGAAGAATGGGTCAGAGTGGCTCAGATGACCTGCTGAATAGGTTTGCTGGTATAGGACAAAGAAGTTCTGCTGCTGACATGTATGCTCAGGGCATTGTGCTGCAAGAATTACACTCTCTGAAAGCTCAGAACCTGCAGCTCATGACCATGCTCCAAATGCAGGATCCTTCTGTGTATATACGCAACCTTTCTACCCTTCATCTAGCCACTTATGATGAGCTGTATAAATTGAGGGAATTAGCTCTGACCCTTCCCTCTCTGGATAATATTGCTCTTGCTTCTTCTCTGAAGGTCAATGAAAATTTGGAAATATTGACAGAAGAAGTCAAGGAAGCAAACGAGCATTATGAGGCTCATGAGAAGATGCTTCCTAGTAAGATTGAAGACCTGCAAAGTACTGCAAATCACATTCTGAGAGAAGTGAAATCTTCTGCTCAAGGTTCTTCATCTTCAGGAGCTGCCAAGATTGTATATGACATCACTCCTGATCTCAACAACCGACTCTCCAACATTGAGTCCGCTGTATCTGCTCAGAATGCACAGATTGCTGAGCTCACTGAACTCCTGAAAGTTATGCATAATCAAGCTCGTGAACAAGAGAAGACTCTTCACAATTGCTATAGGTTTGTCCGAGGACAGACTTATCTTCAGAATGAGCATCTCACGGCTGCTGTGTATGCTAACAACAGGCTGATCAAGCTCCTTCTGGAAGATGTTCAGAAACAGAGACCTATGTCTGGTCAGACCTTTGATCATATGAAGACCATTGATGATGACTTCAGAAGACGAATGGATTTGATCAATTCTGTGCGACCAACTCCTGTGCAATATCAGACTGCTCTGAATGTTCAACAAAAATTGAAGTCTCAGGGAGCTCTTGGTGTTGCTATTGGTTCTGGTCAAACGGGGGAGAAGTCTGGTCAGAAGAGATCAAGTGCTGCTGGAGGTTCCAGTGTTATTCCTCCTCCTCAGAAGAAATCTAGGAACCTGTAATCATTTAGGACTTAAGCTTCTTAGCTAGGTTCTGGGTTGGGTAGTCTATGTCTTAGGACTTTTTCTGCTCCTCTGATTATTCTGTTTCCTATGTTATCTTCTGAATGATCATATATACACTGAATCTTTTCTATACTGTCTTGCATATCTGACTTCTTAAATGTTTGCTTATGTTTCTTTTTATCTCAGTAAATTACACTTCATTATATCTAACAACTTGATCTTAAGTCTTATTAAGTTTATACAGATTGCTGAAGTTCATCATTTATACTAAAATGGGGGAGTTAATTTACTCAGAAGTAATGAAATATTTGCATCAGGAAGTCACTCTCTAACCCTCATGTTTTTCTTTTACCTTCTGACCACGGTTTGTCCATAACCAAAATGGGGGAGAATGATGAACCCTAAGTGTTTTGGTTATGTCCAAACGTTTCAGAAGATGAAAATGAAAATTAACTTGTATACTTTTCGATATTGACTAACAATTTTTATGATTAAGTATAAGTGTTCTCAGCAGATGCTGAATGAAGAATTCCTGCTTGCCTATTGAACTCAGAAGATTAAAAAAAAAAAAACTGAAGACTGAAGCACTTTTTCAGAAGCTGGATGAACCGCTCTGAAGTCTTGATTGTCTGCCTAAAGCTTTTATCAGAAGTTCACTTTTGCAAACAGAAGACTAAGGTTGTTTTAGTTCAGAAGCGCTAAGAAGGAAAACGGACATCAGAAGTTCGTTATCACGGGTTTGGTTAAGCATTTAATGCTTTGTCAGTTGCATTTAATGCAAGGCGCCAAAAGTTCAAAAAGCTGTTTGAAGGACGCGCCTGTTCACAACAAACAAAACCTGCTCTCTTACCGTTTCCCTCTAAATCAATCTTCAAGTTCAGTCAACTCCATCACCTTTATCTTAAATCCCATACCGGATTAGGTTAAAGTACAAAGTTGACAGAGTTGAGTGTTTTGAGACCGTTCGAAGAAGTTGACAAGATTAACGGCTACTTTCATCCTTGTCATCCTTGAAGATTCAAATATCCTCAACGGTTATCTACTCAACACTATAAATAGTAGCAAAGCTCCACTGCATCAACTACGTGTGTGATCATAGAGCAAAAATCTCAACGCACTGTTATATTCAAGAAAACAGAGCACACTTTCCATTCTCAATCTTTTCTTAGCTTAGTCTTTGTAATTGTGAGAGAGTGAAGAAAAACAAGTTCATAATAGAAATCTTGTAAACTGAGATCGGTTGTGATCTTCAGTTAGATTTAAAAGAGAGAAATCTAGTTGAGATTTGAGTTGGGTGAGAAATCCAGAAAACAGAGTATTGTTGTTCTGGTGAAAATCCTTTAACTCTTTTTAGGCTAGTCAGAACTAAGTGAGAAATTAGCTTAAGTTCTGTTGATGTAAAGGAGCTTCTGAACTTGCCATAAAAATTCTGAATAGTGGATTTATAAAATCTCTGGAGGCTGCGACCTCAGAGGACAAGACGTAGTCACAGGAATTCTGTGGCGAACTTGGATAAATTGAACTGTTCATCAGGACCTCCTGAATCTCTTTCTCCCTTCTTTATACTTGTTAATTGCTTCTGTGTACTTGTATCATATTTAGTGCTGAAACAGATTTTCTCTTAAAAATCACAAGTCTGTGTTCAGAAGACTGTCCAGAAGTTCTTTACTCAGAACTTCTGTAGCTGAAAAGACAGAACCTGTCTTAAAGCAGATTATCCCTCAGAGGCTACTTCAATAAGCTTGCCTCTGACTCTGAGGATTATTGACTCTGAAAATTGAGTTTTCATTAAATCCTTGAAAATATCAGTTTTCGTTTGAAACACCTATTCACCCCCCTCTAGGTGATTCTGATCTTGTTAGGGCCAACAACATCTCATTTGCATGAGAACCCTTGATACACATCATTCAACTGTTCATATCAGATGTATATGTTTATATGAAGAACAAGCACACATAAAAGCAATGGTCATGTCGGTTATGCATACTGTAACAGGGTGTTTAAGACCTGAAATCTACAGAACTCCATTAAACACAGAAAAGAAACAACATTCATTCATTAATTAAAGAGATAAGGAGACTTACAACACCAGCCCAAAGGCTGGTTTAGCTCGTAGAGAGTACTACTCACACATGGCGAGCATGATAACAACAATAACTACAATGAACTCCATTAAAGGAGCTCAACTACCAGAAATCTAAAGTTAATAATGAAGATAGATGAAGATGAGAGATGATAAGATGATATCCGAGATATCTCTCTCCTCAGAATTGTTCTACTTTATACCCAAAAAGCAACTAATAAAATACTACTTAAAAGTACTCTAGGTACACTGTTCCAGCTAATAAAGCAAAGCTACTTATATTACAGCTGTTAAACATCTCTTCTTGCAAGACAAGAGACTCCTTTTTGAACGGCAAACATCACTTCAAACTGCAACACTCTCTCTCCCAAGCTGCCGGCACTTTTACCCCTCCTTCCTTCTGATGTGACTTCTACTTTTCACTCAGGCAGGCTGCTTTTCAGCGAAATGTCCATGAAGGCTCTTTAAACTGAAAATATCATTGTTAGACCCACAAAATATACAATTAAGGTCTAATTGGCCCCTAAATACATGAATAATCAACCATATACATAGTCAAATTCGAGCTTATCAATTTACGTAAAGGTGTATGTTTTAGTAATCTAACAACTTTACTTAAATTAAGCTTCATTTTACATAAATTAGTTCTCTCTTTACGAAACTTATAACTAATAACAACAGATTTACGTAAAGTTTTTTTTTTTTGTTTTTTTTGGCAAAGTTTGAGATTTTTTCATAAAGTAACAACTCTCATTTTACATAAATTAGTTGTAAGATATAAATTTCTTCAAAACAAGCACAAGCGAAATTGGAAAAGCAATATGTGGTTTTCAGTTTTCACATCTAAAAAATGTAAACTTGGCTAGAAAACTGGTGGTAGGAAGAAATATGGCTCTTAAAAAATGCAGAAAATGTAATAGAATATATTCCCAGTGAACAAACTGAAGGAGGGATCATAAATTAGGTGAAATACAGTTGCAAGTTTACATTTCAAAGTTGAAAAACTAGAATCTTTCACAAAATTTAGATCCAAATTGGGAAATGTCGAGTAAGCAATGAGGTTATACTATATTTCACAAAATTTAGATCATCAAATGGGAAGTATGCTTACTTTGTTTTTTGACAAAATCAGGATACAATGGTAACTATATTTTACCATTGTATTAAAATTTATTTTCTACAATAACAATATTAGATGGGGTCAATATATGTAATCATTTGCTCCTTTAGGAAAATTAATCTACTTGTTAGGTAAAAAAAATATGAATATCACAATTAGGATTAAAAGTTGATGAGATTTTATTGGACGACACTCCTTAATGTACAAATAAATTGTTTGGCATCAACATATAATCACCCAAAAATTTAAATTACATTGGATGTCATGAGTCTTTACATATTTTTTTCTACATATGTTCTTATTTGTCAACATATTTCATTAGAGAGATTTTTACTACACCTACTGTCATAGCTCCAACGTAGCTCCAATAGATATATACATTTATTATTAACAATCTCTCTCTTTCTTGGCTACTTTTCTACTATGTGTATTGTTGACAAAAATTAAGAAAAAATCACGTAGCTAAATTTATTTTCTCAACCTTTTAAAAATGAAAAAAGTACCAAACCTATTAAAAGAAGTCCAACCTCATAAGCATCTACACCTGATTAAGAGTAACCACTTATCGAATCTGCATATGTTAAACTATACAAAAAGATATGGATGACAATGCTAATATGAAATTAAAAAGAATCACCTTATAAATAAACATATTATATTTGCAAAGATCATCCAAAATTGCATGCATATCGATAAAATAACCTACATAAAATTCAGATTCAACTAATCAGGTTATTAAAGAATAACAATATGTTGTTGATGTTATCATTGGTTGATTGACTTGTAACCTTTGTTGTTTATATATATACTTGAACAATAAAGACTAATAATGTATATTTATATGTGGAAGATGAAAAGAATGGTAACATTTAAAATGATTTATTCATCGGTCATAAATGAATTCAAACGTTTTATAAAAGGGATAATGAAAACATATTTAAGAATAAATTTTGTTCCAATAAAAAAATAATTAAACTATTAAAATTTTAAAAATTCTATAAAGATGACACTTCAACTTTTGATGAGGTGGCTTATTGTGGTGAAGCTAATTGAGTTCATCTTTTATATAGAATATATATAGATAATGATATAGAGAGTCAAATAACTAGTATGGTTGGAGCAACACATAAATTTAGCTAGCCAAATTTTAGCTAATATTCTATAATTTTTTAGAGAACCAAATAGTAGTAGTGTTGGAGTTGCTCGGCTTAGTTATAATGAGTTAGTGAAAAATACTATATAATATATTTGGTCATAATATATCTACTAATAAATTGTTTACCATAACAAATATAAGTGAGTCGCGGAAGACACATGCATCAAACTTACTAAAGATTATAGTTGGCAGCCTAAGACTCCGACCTCCACAACCCTAATTAAAAAAAGACTTAACTACCCTACTAACCCTTAAAGTTAACAATTTTTTTCAGTTTAACCTTTTATGTTTTTCGCTTTCCATTTTAACCCCTCAACTAAAAAAAAAGGTCACTTTAACCCTTTTCGACACATGACAAATTGCACCTAAAGAGAGTGTAATACACTCTCCAGTAAAATATCATTTTGACCCTTGATATTTTTCTTCTTTTTTTTTGGTCCCTCGTTCTTCTTCTTCTTTCTTCCTTTCTTCTTCTTCTTTCTTTTTTCTTCTTTTTCTTTTTTTTCCAAATCCTTCTTTCCAGAATTAATTCTGGAAATTCTCCAGATATCTAGAAAAATTCCAGAAATTTTCAAATTTCTAGAATTCTAGAAAACTGGAACTGGAATTTCTGGAAAAATTTCCAAAATTCTAAAAATTTCCAAAATTTCTAGAATTCCAGAAATCTGGAACTGGAATTTCTGGAAAATTTTCCAGAATTTCCAGAAATCTGGAAAATTTGGAATTGAAAAAAAGAAGAAGAAAGGAGAAGAAGAAGAAGAAGAAGAAGAAGAAGAAGAAGAAGAAGAAGAAGAAAGGAAGAAAGAAGAAGAAAAAGAAGAGATGAAAAATAAAGAAAAATAAAATTTAAGAGGTCATTTTGTAATTTACAGAAATGGAAAAGTTTCAAATTTGCCCTTCACTCTCTTGCTCTTGCCACATAGGCGTCATGTTTTGCCACGTAGGCGCCACATAGGACCAAGGGGTTAAAGTGACTTGTTGTTTTAAGTTGAGGGGTTAAAATGGGAAGCGAAAAATTTAAAAGGTTAAACTGAAAAAAAGTTGTCAACTTTAGAGGTTAACAAAGTATTTAAGCCTTAACAAAACAAATAGTGTAGATTCAGTTTTGACACATTTGTTGACAAACCCTCTCCTTAATTAATACACTGATAAAATGATAAAGTTATTTTTCTAAAAAGTTATAAATTGTAATTTTACTAGAAAAATAGTATGGCTTTCAACTATCGCAATTTTTATAATTTCTAAAGAAAGCAACTTATACCGGAAAATTTGCTTTTACATACTTTTACGACGTGAGAAAGCAATGTGAAACTGATTGTAATAAATATGTCCATCCAACCTAAACAATCCAATAGTTTATTGGTTTTACGAAAACCGGCAACCTAATTGCTATAGAGGACCTCTAATTTATGTAGTTTGGGCCTAATTAATTATGATGGTATAGTTTAGGGACCAAATTGAGTTTAAACCTAAGATAGCAATATAAGGAATCTTGAGATTTTATCTTTAAGCTTCCAAGAAATTGCAAATTGGGGTAAGAATATCCTGAATGCCACTCAAGTCTCAAACACCATAACCTCAATCTCATCGAAAGCACCTTTCTTGTCTGAAAATCCAAGCAGCTTCAATGGCTTCTCTTTCAATTGGGTTGAATCCCCAATTCAATAAACACTCACTCAAACTTCCTTCTTCTTCTTCTTCTTCTTTCAATCTATCACTACTTCCTCCCAAGTCCTTTTCAAGCTTATCTAGCTGTAAATTAAGAGGTTCAAGGTTGCTGGATAGCCGGATTGTAGCTAGAGCTGAAGATAATGCCAAAGGGTCATCATCATCTCAGCAACCCAACAGTGAAAAACAACTCAAGGTTCGGTTTTTATCTTCTGCAAAGGTTTAATTTTGGTCTGTATGGATACCCATTTGAGTTTTTGTTTAGTTAGTTGATGGGTTTGTGGAATTTTAGCATGTTTTTTTGTGATTTTGTTTTTGCTTGATAAAAAATTTGGCCCTATATTGAACAAATACCATGGTTCTTCATTATGATGGTTCATTTTAGCCGACCCCGAATCATTTCGGTACTAAGGCTTTGGTGTTGTTGTTGTTGTTATTGTTGAAGTGTTAGCTTCTAATATATGGAATGCATATTAGGGGAAGTATAGATATGGTTATTGAACTTTCAAATTTTCAAATTTTCTGTGGGGACTTGTACAAAGATTATGTCTAGAGTGATTCAGTAAAGGATTGAAAAAACGAGCTTTAAATACTTCAGCTTTCAATACTTCTTCTTCCTTCCTCCCGCCAGACCTGGTATGTCCGTGTGATGTTATTAAAGTTTTAGCTTCTGATATATCAAATGCATATTAAAGGTATTAGTGAATAATATTGGTTCGTTTCTGTATCTTTCTAATTGCTACTATGTGAATGGATATAGTTATCAAAGTCGCTAGGCTCCAGACATGTCGTCTGAGAAGCCAAAAAAGGTGAGCTCTACTCAATAGGTGCGCGTTTGAGCAGACCTTGAGCCGAGCCCCTGGTTTGAAACCAGAAAGTGGTTGTTTCAGTCTCAACTTTTATCTATCTATATATCATCTACGGTGGAATAAAGTGCTAATCAATACTAGAATAGGACAATTTAACATGAATACCTCTACTTCAAGTGTTAGACCTAGACCAAAGGAGAAGACTAAAGAACCATCTTGTATTTGAGAAAGAACTTGTACTGCTCCTAGAGATGTTGAATAAGAATCCGATTTTGTAAATGATTACTTTGAAGGTGAAGGGATGAGATTGAGAACGTCGAAGATGAATTTGATGTTGGAGATGATGATAGAGGTGATGATCACTTTGATGAGTGCGAACTACGGAGACTTTAGTCTTGACAGATATTAGTTATCCAACTATTTGTTGAACTTTAATCTCTTCATTTTTAGATTTGGAATTCATTATGATTATGGTAATTTGATATGGTATTCATCTAGTATTTGAGTATTTATTGCATTTTAGAAAATGCTAGTTGCTATATATGATTTTATATATTATTTTTCTGAGTGTGCCTTGTGTCGCTTAGGCACGCCATGTGCCTAAACTTTAGGATCTCTGGCGCCTTAGTTCACCTTGTATCGCTTAGTCAAATCTTGTGCTTAGGTTCCAGGACCCTCCTACACGTCTTGCACCTTTAATAACTATGGATTTGGCCTTAACTGTTAACATATGATCAGGAGTTGCCAACGCAAGCTGGGACATGTGATCCTCTATGTTCAGTTGATGAAACGAGCTCTGAAGAATTTGAAGCCAATTATCAGCCAAAGACTGATTTGCTGAAAGCTCTTGCGGTTTTTGCAGCTGCTGCAACAGGGACTGCAGCAATTAACCAGTCTTGGGTTGCAGCCAATCAGGTTTGCTCTTTCTATTTGAAACTCTAAGATGCTTCACGGAAAAAAGCATCTTCAAGTCCATGATCTTTTTTATTTTATGTTAATTGATCCCCTTGGTCTTTCAATTTGACGCATTGAGCCCTTGGACATTATATTCGCACACATTATACTGTTGCTTGCTAAATTAATTAATGGTAATCATCTAACTCAGTCAAATGCAATACTCACATTACATTTTTGTCTGCAGTTATATTATTTATTATAAAAAATGAAGTGCTTACAGTTTCTCTATATCCACTTCAGACTTGTAAAAATTGTTTTCGCATGCAAATGCAATAAATAACATTATGCTAGCCGAGTTTTATGTTCAAAGTTGGCGTTCTTGGACACGAGGCACTTAATATGTACATTATAATTGATCAAAGACTTAATGTGTCAAATTGAAAGACCGTCGGCTTAATCAACAAAAATTGAAAAGATTAGAGGCCTTCAAATGTTCTTTTCCATGTTGTATCAACCGTTCTTGTATGCACATAAACAGTGAAATAATAAATTGCAGTTGTTTTAAATGAACTGTGCTGAGACAGGATCTTGCTATGGCAATACTCTTTGCATTAGGATATGCGGGCATTATTTTTGAAGAGTCTCTAGCTTTCAATAAAAGTGGAGTAGGCTTGTTGATGGCTGTGAGTTTATGGGTAGTACGAAGCATCGGGGTAAGGTTCATATTCCTTCATTTATAAGTTCTAAATACAGCTAATTGGAGCCAAATCTTGATATTGCAGTATTTTGATCTTGAGCAACATTCTTAGTTTCCAAAAAAGAAAAGGTTTTATCATCTTATGACATGTATTGTCTCTTACTTATCAAAAGCACGCCTCAGGCATAAAACGCACCGTGCATGTCTCCTAAGAAGCCAATAGACAAGCTCTGTTAAAGAGCCGCTCTCCTGACTGCATCTTTCGGGGCCCAGCGCCTTGCCAAAGACACACACCTAGGCACAATATAAGACGTACAATGTTTTTTAAGATTCCAAGTTACTTAAAACAATCTATGAGTGCTCTGAGCTTGCTTAAAATGACATAATGGATCCTCTAAACTTGCACAAATATTCTCTTATGCTGTCACATAGCAATAGGAGGTAAATCATATCACATTAAGCAAGTTTAGGGGACTAATGAGGCAACCTTAAAGTTAGTCGCCAGCCAAAATTATCATTTTCACTGATATTCAACTTCGATTAGTACTTATCTATGGCATTCGACCATTCCTTCATAGTTGTTTGCTCAAAACTTTCATACAGGCACCTTCAACTGATATAGCTGTATCAGAGTTGTCACATGCTTCCGCAGAAGTGAGCGAAATTGTGTTTTTCTTGCTCGGTGCAATGACCATTGTTGAGATTGTTGATGCTCATCAAGGATTTAAGCTGGTTACCGACAATATAACCACTCGAAAGCCTCGGACTCTTCTTTGGGTGGTAAGTGCTTATCATCTAGGACTATTTGTTTGACATGATTATCATTCTTGTTCTTATAACATTTATAATCATGTGGATATATAGATCGCAAATGTGTTTGTTGGTTTCCGAAAGAGGGACCATGTGTGAAACCAAAATTAAACCGATAGCTGTGCTGTTAAGAATTTAAGGTTTATGGATAAAAAAAAATTAAGCTTTATGGTATTTTTGCTCCATTTTCCGATAGTTGGGAGCTCTTGTTCTTGTCCTGCTAATCTTCTTTGGCAGAAACGTTTAGCACTCTAAACGTGGTAGCTGTTTAACACCTGTAATATCCTCATCGTTTTTAGAATAGATTTCAATGATGTTTGACAGGTGATTGTGATATACTGCAGGTTGGCTTTGTAACTTTTTTCCTTAGTTCAATCCTTGACAATCTCACATCAACAATAGTAATGGTTTCATTGTTGAGGAAACTAGTGCCTCCATCAGAATACCGGAAGTATGCACTACAAAGTAGTACCATATATATCGTGTCTTTCTCGAATATCGAATCTTTCAATTGCTATGATATTGTTCAGTACGGGGATGTTTATTTATATGAATGGATTTGTTTTTGCAGGCTGTTAGGAGCTGTTGTGGTTATTGCAGCTAATGCAGGTGGTGCATGGACTCCGATTGGTGATGTTACGACAACTATGCTATGGATACATGGTCAAATAAGCACATTGCCAACAATGAAGGTACCGCCTTCATATTCTGTGAAAGTGATCTACTTTTTCTATGTAGATCATGTTTGTCTCGTTTGTAAAATGCATGTTACTGTGCTAATTTGTGTCATATGGTTATTCCGTATGAATACTTAATTAAAAAGAAGAAAAAAAATGTTAAAAGGGTTAAAATATATCTATGGGTCTTGAACTATAGTGCTACTAACATTTTGGCCCCTAAGTGTAATTTATTGACATATGCATCCTTGAACTTCACGTTACTATAACATTGAAGTCAATATCTACTAAAATCCGTTGAAAAAATTACAAAATAATGAGGGTAAAACAGGTACTATACCATAATTTATGGTGACATGATAAAGAAAAAAGCCAATGATGCAGTCAAGCTTTCCTAGATCATCTTTTCTTTTCGTTTTATGGATTTTTTGTTGCTTTGGACTGTAATGTTGTATATAGAATGTGAAGTTTAAAGATTTTTATGTCAGGTGATGACGTTTAGGAGCCATAACATTAGTAGCGCTATAGTTCAAGGTCATGGATGTTTTTTACCCTTAGAATTTTATGGCTAATATGTCGCAACAATGAAGATTCTTCAGTTATTTTTAATTGGCTAGAGCAGTATTTCATATGTTCCGTGTTAATTGAATAGTTGAATGTCCATTGCTATAGTTCTAAAAATCACTCATCTTCAAGAAAAATTCTCGACTTCACAAGTATGGATGAGAAATTTATATGTTTCATGTCTCTTTTGCTTGTAGAGTTTGATACTTCCATCAGCCGTTTCGCTAGCCGTTCCACTCGCTCTTATGTCCCTTACTAGGTACTCTTCTTGCATTCCAAAAGTGAATTAAGGACTTGGCGCATTCCACGTGTTAGTTTAGCCTTGTGGATTAATGGTATGAGTTTCTTTCTTCCCATCTAGCGAAGTCAATGGAAAGGATCAGGAAACTCCCGATGTTTTGGCATCGGAACGGATGGCTCCTCGTGGGAAGCTAGTTTTCTCTGTCGGTATTGGAGCTTTAATCTTCGTTCCAGTTTTCAAGGCCTTAACCGGACTGCCTCCATACATGGGCATGCTTCTCGGACTCGGGGTTCTTTGGATTCTTACAGATGCTATTCATTATGGTGAAACGGAAAGACAAAGGTTAAAGGTACCACAGGCTTTATCACGGATCGATACTCAAGGAGCGCTTTTTTTCCTTGGAATCCTTTTATCTGTTAGCAGGTAAAGACACAAACATTAGCCTTCTTTACGGGTTCATGACTGAGCTT
Organism: Euphorbia peplus; assembly: GCA_028411795.1. Taxonomy (NCBI): domain Eukaryota; kingdom Viridiplantae; phylum Streptophyta; class Magnoliopsida; order Malpighiales; family Euphorbiaceae; genus Euphorbia; species Euphorbia peplus. Next base: position 1,885,315 of record CP110837.1, on the reverse strand, counting down.
CGCTTATACATTGCTAACTGCTTCTGTTTTCTTAGTTTGGAGGCAGCAGGGATCCTTCGTGAATTGGCAAATTATCTAGATTCTCATATTCCAAATGTTGAGCTCGTTGCAAGTGCAATAGGAGTCGTTTCAGCAATCATAGACAATGTTCCACTGGTTGCAGCAACAATGGGAATGTATGATCTAACATCTTTTCCCCAGGATGCGGAGTTCTGGCAGTTGGTTGCATTTTGTGCTGGTACTGGCGGTTCCATGCTGGTTATCGGCTCTGCTGCTGGAGTCGCATTCATGGGGATGGAGAAGGTCGACTTTTTTTGGTACTTCCGGAAGGTAAATTCCGCCACTCATGGTATCTTCTTTTGTGGACATTAGAGTCACATTTATAGCATATATAATCATGTCGAGTATACAGATTACATAACACAATTATAACACAGCCCGTTTTAACACCCCCCGAGTAAAAGAACTCTTTCAATTTTTCAGGTTAGTGGTTTTGCGTTTGCTGGTTATGCAGCCGGTATTGCCACTTACTTAGCAGTTCGTGGCTTAAATATCTCGCTACCCACAACATTAGCCGATATTCCATTCCTGTTGGGATCATAAACAGTGGCACATATTAGGCTGTGGCATTTTACTAGATGATGTGATACTCATCGGAAGAGCAAAGATGTCCGGTGACAGTGACGAAATCTCCTGTAAGAAATATAGGAAATCGAAGTGTATATTTCCTAGGTGTAATTTTAGTCGAGGTTCGTTTAATATTATGCCCTTAAACAGCAATTATTCTCAATAATAGGGATTCAAAGTGCAGAAAAATTGTTTCCCTCTCTAGTTTATGTGCTGGATTTTTCTCAGCATGAACCATGTCGGGTTTATAAACTTGGTATTCTAGTGTAATGTTGGGATTCATGGAAGAAATTTTGGAGCGTATATATGTTTCGTATTCTTTTTTTAGTTTCTTTTTGCTGTTTCATTCCAAATGATAGCTAATTAAGTATTTGGTTACGATGGAGAAACAGTTGTTTATATGTATCAAACATCAGCAATAGTTGAATCATACAGACTTGGGATGAAGAAATGATTGCTTATAGTTATGTTGAAAAGAAAATTAACTAATATCGGTGCTAATTAAATGGTAACAATGCAGAGCATGAAACCTTTGCTGCTTATTGGGGGTGGAAAAAGAAAGTCATAATACGATTGGATCGTTTGAAACGGATTGCAACTAGAAATTGTATTATATCGCAGCAAAAATTGACAGCGCACTAGCTATCGAAGATAAAGAGGATAACCACTTGCTTCTGGTTTACTACTGATGGTATTGTTCCTACAAATGGTAACTAGAAATTGTATCATTGCAGCAAAAGTTGACTAGCTAGCCGAGATTAAAGAAAAGTTTAACCATTGGCTTCGCAGTTACTGCTGATGGGTATTGTTCCTATGCTTTTTTCATCCTTTGACAATGTTGGTTTGTGCCTTGCTATGGAGTGTTTCAAGGTAGTTTTGATGCGAAGTTTGCAGAACGGTGGTTGGCCCGGAGGTTGGAGTTGGTTGAGACAAAAATGGAGTTCACCCGTTATTTAGAGTGCAACTGCCTCGTGATAGTAAATGCAATAACCCAAAGTCGGATTTATCCTATTTTTCAAACATCATCCTCAAGAGTTCTTCCTTAATGATGTTCAACAACCATCACTCGAACGGTTGAAACCAAGACTGTTCATGCTATCAATAACCCAAAGTCGGATTTATCCTATTTTTCAAACATCATCCTCAAGAGTTCTTCCTTAATGATGTTCGACAACCATCACTCGAACGGTTGAAACCAAGACTGTTCATGGAAAGTGGCATTGTACACATCCGTATTGTTTATGAATACAGTTGATAAAAGCCTAGTTTTGTTTCAAAAAGAATGGAGATAATCATTCTTGATTTTCGGAAGGATAGAAAGTGGGATATACTTAATTTAGAAGAATTACCAAATTCATGAGCACATTCAGTAACAAGCTAAAAGGAGATAGATATGATATAGAGATAAATTGTACCTAAAACAAAGTACAAATTTGCATCTCAAAGCTGGGTTTATTCTCTCCCTCCCAAATTAACTACAACAAATCACTCAACTCAAAATCGGGCACAACAATGGCGAAATTATACCCATCCAAGGAAGAAAAAGAAAATCAAAATACTACAAAAAAAAAGGCGAGAGAGGAGTAATATGGAGAGTAAGAGATGATACAACACTACAACTTGAGGAAAACAAACTCTTCAATGGCTGGAATATCTCCAATCTTTTTCAAAGTTTCCGCCTTTGGTTGATCATCAACTCCGATTGCCATAACAGCTTGCTTCCTTGGAGCAATCCTTCCGACACTCATGAAACTGACATTCACATTCTCCTGTCCCAAAATGCTTCCAACCTTACCGATCATTCCAGGTTGGTCGACCTGCCGACAGAGGATTAGGCTACCTTCCATACTAACATCCACCTCGAAAGATCCAACCCTTGTCAAATGGGGAACTCCATCCTTAACTCGTCCTTCGACCTTGATCTCCCCACCATCTGATATAGCGCTGGCAAATTTTGATTCAACGTTGGCGATTTGAACCTGGATGAAGTCAAGTGGACTCTCGGGTGAACCATCGAGGACAATACGTTCTTCGGCTATCCTTAGGCCTCTTTGTTTAGCGGTGAAGTCTGCATTAACCAAGTTAACGAAAACACTGGATATTGGCTCGATGAGACCTTTGGTAATCATAGCTCGGAGCAGTCTTGTATCGAGGTCATCAGGAGCTCTAGCAGAGCCGTAAGTCACCTTCACTGTTTTAACACCACTTCCACCAGCAACTAGTTGAACTGCCAACCTCCCGAGTTTCTCAGCAAGCATAACATATGGTTTCAACTCTGTTAGAACCTGCAAAAAAGGAATAACCGAATAAAAAGGGTAAATCATGACTGTAAACTATCTAGTCATCCACGAAACATGTCAAAGGATAAAACTTAACGCCAACGCAAATAGAAGATCCCAGCTAAGTTCTAATAATACCTCAGCAGGCACCATGGGTGCATTGACTGCAGTAGCAGCAAGTTCACCTTTCAAGGCTCCAACAACTGCTTCAGCTATTTCAATAGCCACTCCTTCCTGCAGATCAAACCCCAAACGTTACATAATGTCATGGTAACAGAATGAACAAATCTGCATTTATTATAACTACACATACCTGAGCTTCCACAGTGCTAGCACCAAGATGTGGAGTTACAGTAACCCTCTCGTGCTGCACCAACTTGCTATCTTGTGGCGGAGGCTCCACTGTGAAAACATCAAGGGCAGCCTGGGCAACAATTCCAGCATCAAGTGCTCTAACTAGAGCATCTTCATCGATCACTCCACCACGCGCAACATTCACAATTCTAACTCCTTTCTTCATCTTAGCAAAAGTTTCATCATTAAGAACCTTCGATGTTGCCGGAGTAAGAGGCATATGCAATGAGATGAAATCAGCAGTTCCAATGGCTTCATCAAAACTCACTAGCTCCACACCAATTGCATGAGCTCTGTCTGCGGGAGCATATGGATCGTGTGCAATCACACGCATGCCAAGCCCCTTAGCTCGCCTGGCAACTTCGGATCCAACCTTTCCGAAACCCATCACAGCCAGTGTCTTTCCTACAAGTGATACTCCCACATATTTGTTCCTCTGCCACTTACCTGAATCATTCAAAACAAAAGTCAATTAAGGTGTCAAGTTTCAGACACTATAACAAATTACTAAAGCCAACCCCGACTAAAACACGATTATCATATTTCTTAATTATATTTAACATATAGACAATATAACACAATTTTGACAAGATAAACCAAATCGCCACATGTGATGTGAACCAACTACATCTGGACAAAACAAAATAAAGCCAAAATTTCTGAAATTTACTCAAATAATACAATTTGTACCAAACAGAAAACAAAATTATATCCATAGAAGAACTCAAGACTCTGCAAAATTCAGCATATGTCATAGTAACAATCAGATCTGACATTCAAACATCAGAAAAACATGTCATCCTCTCCAAAATCAAAACTTTTCAACTTTTCAAAATCTTAAAAAATATATCTTTTCATGAACACCCTTTTGATCTCTTTCACTCAGAATCCTAAAAAATATATCTTTTCATGAACACCCTTTTGATCTTTTTCATTCAGAATCCTGAAAAATATTATATTTTCATGTACACCCTTTAGATCTTTTTCATTCGGAATTCTGAAAGAACATATCTTTTCATGAATACCCTTTTGATCTTTATCATTCAGAATCCTAAAAAACATATCTTTTCATGAACACCTTTTCCATCTTTTCCCTTCTAAACAGTAAATTTCTCCGTAAACTAAACAATAATAATCCAAATCGAACCAAGAAATTGTCAATTATTTTTCCAGATTCAAAAAACTACACAAACTAAAACGAGATCACAACAATCGGAACACGAAAATCACTAACCAGCCTTAACAGAAGCATCAGCCTGAGCAACATTTCTCGCCATCGCAGCCAACAGCGCGATCCCGTGCTCAGCAGCCGCAACAGTATTAGCCGTGGGCGCATTAACAACCAAACAACCATGTTCAGTAGCAGCACTCAGATCCACATTATCAATTCCAACACCAGCTCTCCCCACAACCTTCAACCGCCCCCCGGACGATTCAAACACCTCCCGATTCACCTTAGTCCCGCTACGGACAATAATCGCATCACACAGCGAGATCTTCGTGCACAGCTCCTCCGGCGAGAGGTTATACGAGCAATCAACATTAGCAAACTCTTTCAGCAGCTTCAGACCGGCTTCCCCGAGCTTCTCCGCCACCAGCACCGTCGGCTTCGCGTCGAGCGAGACCGCGAGAACGATGAATCGGTCGGTACGGCGGCGAGGGCGGAGGGTGAGGGAGGCGGGGGAGATTGAGAGCTTGGTGGTGGATGAAATGGAGAGAGATGAGAGGTTTTTGTCGAGGGAGATTGTACGGAGGTTGGCGGCGGCGGAGGAGGCCATAGCTGCGGCGGAGATGAGATCGGCGGCGAGGAGTGGAGTGGAGTGGAGGGAATAGAGGGAGGAGGAGATCTAGGTGGTGGTTTTATATCTGAGATTTGGGGGTTTGGTGAGGGTTTTTGAGGGTAAATTACAAAGCCACCGAACTTTGTTTATTTTCACGTTCTGTCCACTAAATTTTAAAACGTAGTATAATTGTCATTTAATTTTAAATTTTCACTTTTCGTGTGGAGCAATTCAATTTGGCTAGCACTTATAACATTTATAGGAGGTTTTCTGGTGCGAATAAGGATTAATTTAACATCGGGCTAACGATACTATATGGTCAGATAAAAAATTAAACATTATGACACAACTGTTAATCATGATTGTTTATCTCTAATTTATGTGAAGTTAACAGTTTTCCTCATCTTCAATTCCTATTTTACCAGTTCATTTTCTCAATGTTTAAATCATTTTATGAACTAAAAATAGGAAAAATGTGATATTTATGGAAGTCAAAGGTAAAAATCATGCTTAGCATTAAAAAATTGTTAAGTCTAATGAGTATTATGTTAAATTTAAAAGTTAAGTGGAAATAAAGTGAAATAACCAAAGTTTAGTGGCTATAGGTGTAATTTACCCGGGTTTCTGAGCTACAAATAGGAGCACGTGTGCGCGTGGGAAATGGGTGAATTTGGGCGGGATTGTGGCGAATGGGGAAACGCGTGGGGATACGCGGGGATTTGAGAGAGTGGGATCCGAGATTTGGGGTGTTGGGTTCGTGATGATTGGGTTGGCGGACAGGTGATTCTTTGCTTTTTCACTGTCGTAAATATGGTAATTTATTTATGGGAAAAACAAGTTGCTTAAATTTAGTTTATGATTTTAAATCATTGATTAAATGTTGAATTTACTTCCATTGTTTTCAGGTTAAATACCAAAATTAACGATTTGTTTTGACCCATTTTCAAATATTTCGTGATTTAGAAATGCATAGATGAGAGTCTATAATATTGACTGCTAAAGTTAACAATGTTAAAATATACTATTTTCTAATATTTTACTGAGCAACAAACATTTATTTGTACATTAATAGTCTAAATTTGAAATTACTCAAAGATGAATTTTATACTTAAAACGACAATTTAGAGTTGGCTCTCTAACCGTTTGACTACTGCATCATTAGTAGATCCGACAATTTTCGTATTCGTGTCGCGTCAAAGTCGTATCGCGTTGTGTCACAAAAATCTAAACATGAACACGACACGAAAACATTTTCGTGTTAAAATTCCAAACACGAACATGACACGGGTTTGACACGAAAAACACGACACGGCACAAGTTTTGCAAAATCTTAACTTGACACGAGTAAAACTAGAAACACGACCCGAACAGTGGTGATCGGCACCGATGATGAGGATGGGCGGAGATGAAGACTGCGACGACGAAACTCGAAGAGCAGAAAGTGGGCAACGGAGATGAAGACCACTGGTGTCGGGGTCAATGATATGAAATCTGAAATGTGCAGATGTTGGTAATGAGGACTGGCGGCGGCGCCAGAGATAGGTCGGCGATTATCAATTGTTATGAGGAGAAGAGGGGAGGAGGAAAAGAAATTTTGTGCGGCTAGGTTTTTCTGAGTTATGATTTTATATATATATACTCCCTGTTTCCCAACCCTAAAATTATATTTGGAATTAAATATAAATTTTCGTGTCAACTTCGTGTTTCCGTGTTGATTCGTGTACGACCCGATTTTTTTCGTGTCAACATGTGTTGTGTCAAAAAAATCGAAACACGAACACAAAATTTTCGTATCGTGTTCGTGTCGTGTAACATTTTTCCCTTGACACTCTTCATCGCTAAACCTTTGAGCCCCACCGGACGAATCTCCCGGACATCCCTTTCACAAAAACCTAAGGGTCCTCTACCCCCTATCTTGCCACTTATAGCATCAGGTTATCCTCATTATGAGCTTCACGGCTATAATCATTAGTATTTTTAACATTGTTGACTTTTTGGATTATTTTTTTTACTAAAAGTTTTTATGATAGACAATCGAGTGTACCCTTTAAAGTTATGGAACCTTATTTGCAAAAATCGCAAACCACATTTTTTTTCATACTTTACGTTTATTTTTGTTTTATGTTGAGTATAAATTTAAGTAAGTACAAAAAATGGCTTACAGTGCATGATATCAATTGGTTGCTCGTGATTCTTTCCCTATAAGTAGTGAGTTCTAATCAATGGCATCGTTTTAGCACGTTGTCCTTAAAGTTGTTGTTTGGATGCTACTCTTTTTACTAACGTAACATTAATTAGGTGGACGTGGTTGTCATTCTCCAAAGTAAGGTGAATTAGTTTTTTAAAACTCAGATTTTGACTTTTGAAGACACTCCTCCAGCTTGAGACGTTGAAGCTTTGACCATCCTTCAAACACTTCAGTGATCAGTATCTCAAGATCTTGGTCGGGGTTATGTTGGAGATGGACTCGATAATTTGTGTGGCAAGTCATTCATTATTCCTCCATCCACTATTAGTGAATTTGGTGATATTATTGAACAAACATGAGAACATACATTTTGGCCATGTTTTAAATTATTAATCGTGTGATTCATGTATTGACCGAATGACCTCACAAGATGAGAAATCAAAATAAGCCATGTGAGTGACCTTAATATTAAAAGGATGCAAGTGGGGATTGATTCCGAATCTTGAACAGCTATGTGGTGGGCTCAAGGCATACAAAGATACGTGAATGTATTTTCTTTTTTCGGTTTGGGTTGGTGAGCATTTATAAAATAAATAAAAACTATTTTCTGATTTGCTTTTGTCTTTAGATGTCCCAAATTCATTTTCTATTTTATGAGTTGGTGGGCGATTTTGATATTTTCATATCACCCACATTGTTTATATTTTTTTTCCTAAAAGAGTTGAATGTCTTATTCTGAAATAAAAGAGTTATAGCATGAGATTCATAGCAATATCATCTAATTCAGTTGAATTTAGTACGTTAGGAAAGAACAAAGCCTTACTCAGTTTTAAGGTTAAGGGGAATTCAACAGATAGAATTTTGAGAATGGTGTAAATCATACATTTTACGGTGACTTTGTTTTTCCTTAATTTTATAATAGATGTATGTCGTTACAAGTTAGTGTTTCAATAGTTATGTGGTAACACATGGTTGAACATTGAGGGTAATCGTCACGACGTCAAGTGGAACCTCCTGTCATTTTAGAGTTGTCTTATAACCATTTTTAGTTGACCTCAAATCTCTCCTTATTTCAACTTACTTTTGCTTGCTATCAACCACACATGGTCATGGACCTCAGTACCTGCCTGATCCGTCCTAAGTCATTTGATCGAGTTTGAATACATGAAATTGGAGTCAGTTCTGACCTGATCCAACCCCGCATTAGTTTGTTTAAAATTACATTGAACTTAATTTTTTTCATCGAAATGGCTTTCTTTCATGCCATCTTTTGTATTCCAAACTCATTGGAAAAAGATTGGTCCACATGGTGTGTTGATCTAAAGAAATATTCATGGAATATTCCTCGATATACTTATTCTAGGGGAATTAAATCCTTTTAAGTTCTATATAATTCATTTAAATCTTTTGATATTTGTGTAAAAATTGAGGAGCCAACCAATAACTTGAACTCATATTTTGAATTGTATTTGTATTTAATACATTATATAAAGCAAATTATCTTCGTTTCTCTAGAATTATGCAAACTATTCTTATGATTATAGTATTGGGCCGTACTTGGACTTTAGGTATACTCGCCAGTCTTGAGCTAAGCCCACCACTGGTGTGTTTAGATTGGGCCTAATAAGGGTTTTTTTGTCAGACAACTTATACTTGTAGAAAGTAACATGTAATACAAATTCATTTTATCATGTCTTCAAAGTTAGAAAAAATATTATCAAAATCCAAACACTCAACCAATTAGGTCAAACTAAAAAACTATGAGATCAATTGTCTATGAGTCAATTGAATTAAAAAGTTACCTCATAATTAGGATAACTTTTATTATTGTTATCTTTATCTTTGACTTTGTTTGCTGCCAAAGATTGACTCTGAATGGTAATCGCTTGAGTGATGCCTCAAGTTCGATTCGTATTATACACCCAAACTGAAAGATAGCTACCTAAAAGGTGCATTAACAATCTCGAATTGAATAATCAGATTAACTGACAAAAAATATTTGGCATTGCTTACCATATTTGGATTAGTTATTACTAGGGTAAATATACATATGAAATATCAATTTAGTACACAGATATATACTTAATTACAAATTACATCTTCCCAACTAAGAATGGAAAATGCATATGAGTGCAACAAAAAGCAACAACTCAAAGACAATAAAAATGGAAGAATTTATTTAGTTATCTCTTAGGAGTAAAGCAAAAGTCAAATGTTGGATGGTGCAAAATGATGAAGATAAGCTTGAGCCAACATTTTGCCCAACTTCACTTGAGCATTAGTTGTCAGGTGAAGATTATCTCCTCCGAGTTCCAATCCTTTAGCATCCACACATACCACATTTGTAGTTTTCATTCCCAATTGTGCTTCTCTCACTTTCTCTATATGCTTCTCATCTCCTCCTGATATAATTGCTACCTAATACACATTCACATTCCTTTAGATCGGTCTAATCTTCGGTTCGAGATTTGATTAGACATCATGTAAAGCTAATTTAAGACAACGGAAATAAAAGTGGACCTCGCATTTTTGTTACAGAAGCTACAACGTTTATGTAAGACTTTCAGTGGGAGCTATCAGGTTATTTAGGGATTGTAGCTCAAGTCACTATTAAGTTTCATTCCCAATTGTGCTTCTCTCACTTTCTCGATGTACTTCATCTCCTCATATAATTGCTACCTCAAACACATTCTCGTTCTTTTAGATCCCTTTATTCGGTTTGAGGCTGATCAGACATTATGTAAATAATTTCTCTCTTACAAAGTTTAGGGTATACACTCTGGATAGAACTAAAACACTAACTTAAGCAATCACATGGTAAAGTGAAACTCACATTTTATGTTGAAAAAGCTAGAGCATTGATGTAATGCGATCAACCGATGCTACAAAGTTATTTGAACTATGTTAGTTGGATATGTTTATGAACAACAATGAAGTTTAGACGCCAAATGGTGAACCACGCAAAATTCAGATACCATAAGTTGAATTTACTCGGTACTTCAAAGAAAAATGTCGCTTAAGATAAATTTTCCAACAAAGGAAGAATACAAAAAGAAAATAAGGGAAAAACAAAAGAACAACTCAAAGACAACAACAAAAATGTAAGAATTTGGTTGCTTCTTAGAAGCAAGGCAAAGTCCCATGGATGGTGCAAAATGATAAAGGTATGCTTGAGCCAACATTTGACCTAACTTCACTTGTGCTTTAGTTGTTAGGTGGAGATGATCTCCTCCAAGTTCTAATCCTTTGGCATCCACACAAACCACATTTGTTATTTTCATTCCTAGTTGAGCTTTTCTCACTTTCGCCATGTACTTCTTATCTCCTGATGCAATTGCTACCTAATAGACATTCTCATTCTTTTAGATTCGTTTAATCGGTTTGAGCTTGATTAGATATGAGGTAAATAGTTTATTTCTATATTAAAGTTTAAAGTATATACTATAGATGAAACTTTGAAAACTAACTTAAGCGGTGACACGTGAAAGTGGGTCTACATTTTATGTTGAAAAAGTTAGAACACTTATGTGTCATCCGTTTAGTCTGTTTGAAACTCATGGACGTCATGTAAATAGTTCATTTATCTATAGTATATGCAATTAATGAAACTAGAAAACTAACTAAAGCGATGACATATGTCAAAAAACCTAGAACACTTATGGGATACAACCAACCGGTGTAAAACACGCTAAAGTAAGATACCATAGGTCTAATCTACTCAAGAATCTTTCAAGTTTCTATACAACCCAATCTTTTTGGTGTAGCACAATTAATTAACCAGTTTAGAATGAAAATGATGTTTAGGTACCAAATTGGGGAACACGCTAAAGTAAGATACCAGGGGTCTAATCAAATCAAGACTTTCTAGTTTCTTACCCAAACCAATCTTTCTGGTGTAGCATAAATCATATTATTGTAGGCGTAATGCATTTTCTATCCCTCCGATCGACACTCAAATGGCTAATGACCTCCAAACTTCCAAAACTACATTTCTGCAACCTTATAACTTAAATACTTAGATAAAAAAATTACATGTGACATGTGAATACATTACACAATTCGAATGTGATATTAGCGGATTTTAGATTTGTAAAACAGATTTTCTGTCCAACTCTAATCGTTAAAATCAATTTGTTAATCTAAAAATAACTCAAATATCCTAAAATATTACTACACCCTCATATTAATAGAGTTAATAAAATTACATGTAATCCATGAACATAATATGAAAATGATACATCAGGTTCAATTGGCATTGATCAGGAATTTTCCTAGGTTGTATTCGAATTGACTCATTTGACACCAATGTAGTAATTGACACGATACAAACCCGAAACATTTTTCACGAATTAATGACCCTGATTTTGAAGATGAAATAAAATCAACTTAGCTAAGGGACTAAGGTTGTCTTAAGTAGTGAGGGACTCTAGTGGCTTAAGCTAAGGTTTTGGTTTCAAGGCATAACTAGAAAATCTTAATTAGAAGGCAAACTATCTAAAATCTATTTGAAAATCTGTTAAGCATCCCACATTGCTAAATTAGCTTCATATGAGGCAATCTTATCCCCTGAGTACCTTTTGGGTTAGTTAGCCGTTTGTTAACATGGTATGAGAGCCATCTTTGATCAGTGTTGGGAGTCCCTACTAAGTTGGGGTCACGTACCAAATGAATTGAGCGTGAAAGGCGTGTTAAATGTTCCACATTACTAAATTGGAAAGCTAAATAGCTCGTTAAATAAATATACGAGACAACCCTACCCTTTAAAGTACTTCTCCGGGTTAGTCGGGACTTTCTCAACAAAATACTGAACTCAAGTATCAACTTAGCTACGTAAAGTAAGGTTGTTTTAAGTAGTAAGAGACTCTAGTTGCTTAAGCTAAGTTCTCGAAAACCGACTCGAGCAATCACCAAAAAACTTAGAATACTAACCTGAATGATAGGAAGTTCCGGCAAACAAAGATCATCCCTAACATTCCTCACAAACATCTCCATGTTCCCCCGATACGCATCGGCATCAATCTCCCTCAACGTATCACTCTCTCCTTGAAACCACAACAACCCCTTAATCTCCCCGCCGCCGTCTTTCACACTCTCCTTCACTCTCATCACCATCGTTTCATACAATTTCTCCCCACGCGCCCACTCCTTGATCGCCGTGCCCCCAACCGCGCACGGCACCAGCCCGATCACCGCGGAATCTCCGATGGAATCTCTGACGGAATTTGCAAACGACATCCCTGGACCGATGCCGCAGACTTTAGTGGTGTCGATGTCGGCGTGGAGAGGCGGGTGAGCTGGGACCCAGTTGAGATCGGCGGTTAACCGGAGGATGTTAGGGTTTGGGAGACATTCTGGGGGGATGAAGTGGTCCCAGTGCTTATGGTGTTGGTTAGGGTGGCGGATTACGCCGCCGCGGCCAGCCATGTTGCTTTGGCCGGAGAGGATGAAGATCTGTTTGGGGGTTTGATGTTGACTTTCTTCCATTTTTGTCTGGTTTGGTTTCTGAAAATGAAAGAGATGATGATTTATTTATTTTTATGAACAAAAGAGTTGATGATTAGAACATTGTGTTATGTTACTTTTATGTATTTATTTTTGGCAGTAAAACACATTGTATGGGCCTTAGTAAGCCCAATATTTGATGAGAACCGTTAACGCTAAAAATAAAATCAGGAGGTACAGAAAATTAATTACCACGAAAATTTTCAATAACAGATTGTCTAGTTAAGAATGAGCTACTTTATACTTATCAAGTAATATCTTAGTGGTTGCTACATTTCTAAATGACTCGTGTGGTGCTGAGGTTCAAATTCCAAAATCGATAAAAGTGAAATTCCCAAAAAGAAAATAAAAATTGAGCTATCTTATTCTCAAGATGCTGAATAAAAATAGAGAAATGAGAAAGTTCGTCGAGAATAATCGCACAATCTTTGACCATGATAATAAAAGAAGAGAGCACCTTTGAGGGTGAGCCAATGATTGGAAAAAATAAAACCAATGTATCTTTTCGATTTGAACATGGTCCCAATTCAGCTTCTTAATTCAGCTCAAAGCTTTTTTCAAGTTAGTTTGTGTGTCATACTAGATGTTTCTTCATATTTTTTTTACAAAATAAAATATTCAAACTTTAACACGATTAAATCAATTCAAATACTTGGTATCATTGGAGAAGTTATATTATGGTCCAGATCTAATGAACTTGACCAATACACATTTTTTCTTTCAATCAATCATCTCTGAATGAGGTAATATGCTTCTCTAATTTCATTGGTCGGATTTATTGCACCTATCCATAATAGAAGTTCTCATAGCTAACTTGGGATAGTAGAGTTGTTGCTAAGTATTAATTTATACAATTAATATAATTACTCAATTTGTGTCTCGTGATACACTCTTTAAGTAAATTTTCTAAAAAATAAAGTTTTTTACGTGTAATAGATCTTATCTCAAACCCGGGATTTATGTCCTTAACACATTAGGATACTTAATCATTCAAGCTAATTTTAATTGGTTGTTCTTCATTTCTACTACATATCCAAAGCATGCATGAAATGGAATTTCTCATTACTCACAAGGATCACCAAAACCATTATATGTTCCGGGCTTAAACTGATTGTTTGTAGATGGTAGCCTCTGAAGATTTGTCTAATCCGATCCATGAATAAACTAGGCCCATTTACTACTTGCAAGAGAATCTTAAAAGAAAAAAAAAAAAGACAACTTTAGAAGGGTTTGGTTCAGATTTACGCAAAAGCAATTAAAGAGCACAAATAGCAAGCAACTCATAATAGCTTATTACCAAATTTTTAAGGCTCTTTTTGCTTTAATGTATCTAGCTTTTCATGAATTGAAATATGTTTGTCTCAATTTGGGTGTTTATATCTTTGTCCACATGAAAGTAGTGATATGTGTAACATTTATTCTATTTCAACCAAAATTATTTTCTTGGTCTTTTGATCATTTAATTGTGATATGTGATATATTTACCTTGTTTTAACTGCAAGACAAGAAAATTAGGCCATCAAAATTTCCCGCTCTCTCTACATTTCTTCAAAAAAAAAGTCAAACCTCCTATAATTTTAGAAAGATTTTATTTACCTTATAAACTTACTTTAAATGGATTTTTGATTCAAAAAAAACTTTTGACATATTTTTCCTTTCAGTCTCCTCATTCTCAAACTTGATTTTTGTTTAGCTCTCAAATTGAAACTTCTCCGTGCTCTCTACCGATCAAGCCCTTGATGATTTGAGGAGTAATTAGATGTATTTTACAATTAATTTTTTGATCCAAACTCCTCAAAGTATTGCTTAGAATCATTTATTAGTCTCATGAATTTGTTTGGACAAAAAACAATCAGTGAAACAACAACAAACAACAAGTAGTTACAACAACAATTAAGGAAAATTAAAAACTAAAGTAAATTGATCTTATCTGTGTAAATAAAATTGGATAAATTAATTTGTCAAAGATACACACAAATCATGCACATTCTCTTACTTCTAAACATATCAACATCATGCTCTTGCTCCTTTTTGCAACAATTCAAGTCAACAAAGGATGAAAAAGTAAAATTAAAAAGTAAAAAAGTAAAAGCCCCACTAATTAACCCTTTAAATCCAACAATTAACACTTTTGTAGGACCCAAAATAATCATCACAAAGGGATCTTCTCCAACACTTGTACTACTTCTTTCATGGATGGTCTCTTTTGTGCTACAAAAGAAGCACAATTAAATCCTAATCTAAAGCATGCCATCATGGCTTCCTCCTTGGCCTCCACATCAGCTCGTATCGCCACCTCAGCCAATCTCAAAACCCGACTTTTATCCTCCTCCGCTATTGAACTGGCTACCGCGCTCCACTGGCTCAGCTCCCTATCTGAGAACACTCTCCCGGTGAGAAGTTCAATCAAAACGACACCATACGAGTACACATCCCATTTAGGGGTTGGCTTTAGGTTCTTTAGTGACTCTGGAGCTTGATAAGGTGACATTCCGGGTGTCGAGGAGGAGCTAGGGGTTGCAAAAGGGCTGGTTGTGGTATTAGGGTGAGGTGATAAGATGGAATCGGATCGTTGACTTCCAAGATTTCGGCCCGAGTTGGTTGTTTTGTTGCCGAATACTAGCCGGTCTAGCCCAAAATCCGAGATTATAGGTTCCATTTCGGGAGTTAAGAGGATGTTGCTTGGTTTGATGCTACCATGCACATGTTTTTTCTCATGAATGAAGGCTAAACATCTAGCTATTCCTCTTGCTATCTTGAACCGGATTTCTAGAGGAAAATGAAATGGTGATGAACCCGTTTTTCCTGTAAGTATCGAAAAAGGAAATATTTAATTATTTCGAAAGGAAAATCAACTAACTTCTAAAAACGACAATAACAACATAAACAACTAACTCTATTATCAAACATAATGTATGAATAGCCGAATCTTATTCTGTAATCACTATTCAATTAACTTAATTGTAAATATATTTAAATAAGAAAAGTGATACCTATGGAAATGCTGAAAGGTAGCGTAGGAATATATGTTAAGCACTATACTATAATACTATACAACATTCGAGGACTAATCACATGAATCTAAATCTAATCAATTATTAATCCATCTACTTAATTAAATTAACAAGTACTAATAAAACAATAAAAATGTGCAGATAGAAACAAAAGAAGACAGACAAGAAGTCACAAGCAAGAGTACTAAATATAAACACCTAAAAAGAAAGTAGGTAAAAGAGTAAAAAATGTCTTTTAAACTTAATTAATTACTAGACCCACTCTGCAAAATCAGTATGTACATAGTACTATTAATTACTTGCTGGTTTTCTACGAAAGTGACACTTGATTTTGCCGCATTATGGAAAAAAAATCAATGGTTTAAACAAATGATGTCTTGACCACAATACTCTCGTCGACATGCTCTAAATGAACTGATCAGACTGTGTAGATTTTTAATATCTAGACGGTATTAGATTTGGGATATTTTTTAACCCGAATAAACTTTATAAATATTTGTAAGAAAATAATAATATCATTTATAAGAAAAAGTTAATCTTTGATAATTCAATCAGTTAAGTAATATCGGTTAAGTAATATGATATATTATATCTTTTGTGATAAAGTGGTTTAAAGTTCAAATCTTGGTAGCCCTCGTTTGTGACACATAGTACGGTGAGTTTGTGCTCTAAACACTTTAAGTGTAGAGGGATTTGTTTGTCGAGGCGTTTCAAATTACAAATGTTATTTAGCCTTAACTATTAGTTTCGACTTTTAGTTCAATTAGTTAAATAACACTAAGAAAGTTTAAAATTTTCAATTAATATTACAAAAACTCACAAATTTACTAATATTTTTTTTCAAATTTACTAATTAATTGCTTAAAACATCAAGTTTGACAATTATATGTACAATAAAGCTTTAATTTCACCCAAAATAATAAATCTTAATTTTTAACCTATACTTCAATTATTATTATTTTATTTTCATAAAAAAAATTGTCATTATTTTCCCAAAAATGCCTAAAAACAATAATTTTAAAAATCATCACAAAGCATAGAAAAGTAAATAAAAACAAAAAGATAAAAAAAAGCATCAACACAATCTAACCCCACCAAGAACATCCAATGGTCTACATCCCAACACTCCAATTCATCAAAACCCCCTAGATTAACCAGCGCATTATAGCAACCAACACATAAACTCACTAACATGCACCAGAAACCAGAAAACTCAACGAAGACGAAGATGAAAAAAAAATAAAAAAATAACTTACTTGAACTAAAGCTCCCAAGACTGCCATTAGAGATATAATCATAAATCACAAGCTTCTCATCATCTCCCCAATAAAACCCACGAACCCTAACTAAATTTGGATGCCTCAATTTCGAAATCAACCTCAATCTGTTCTCAAAATCCTTAAACCTATCAATTCCAATGTCGCCAATTCTTCTGACGGCAAATGCATTTCCGTCGGCAATTACTGCTTTATACACTATACTAGCTCCCGTAGCTCCTAAAATATACGCAGACGCTTTTAAAAGTGTTTCCATGTCTAGTTCAGTCTCCCCATCGAGTATCACGAGCTTCCCGCCACCCTTGTTTTGTCGCTGAAAGTTTTCATTTTCCGTCGGTAATCCGTCGCTATCTGAATTTGTCATTTCTTCCTCCGATGTTTCATCTTTTTTCATCGGAAGACACGGCCAGCTATTGGGTTTTCTTGGTTCTTCCTGATGTTCCATCTTGGATATCACCATTGATTTTTTCTCCATTTTTGGCGGGTTTTCGATGGAGGTTGAGGTTAGGGTTTCAGGGTTTTGAGATTTCTTCTTCTTTAATTGATAAACATAGAGGATTGCAAGAGCTAGAAATGCAATGCCGGCCAAATCAGCCACGGTGATTGCTACTATTGTAGCGGGTTTTAACCCGTTTCGGGTTTGGTTCTCTTCTGAAGAAGCATTTGGGGTTGAGGAATTTTCTGATTCTAATGGTCTTGGGATGACAGCAATGGCGGGAGATGTTGTTGTTGAGATTGAAATGTTTGGTGGTGATGAAAGAGTTGAAGGAATTGAGCAAAGATTCTTCAATGGCTTCCCACAAAGATCTGCATTTCCTTTAAAAGATTCCATCTTTTGATTCAATAAGGAAGATGATGTCGGGATTGGTCCGGTTAAGTTGTTGAAGGATAGATCAATGGTGGAATTTGGGGGAATTTTATCCCCAAATCCATCCGGGATTGCCCCGGAAAGTTTGTTCCAAGAAAGATTCAAGAACCCCAAATTTTCTCCTCCAAAATCAAGAGGCAAACTCCCATTGAAAAGATTGGAAGAAAGATCTAAACTTTGAACTTGATCAAACCCGCCTGGAATTGGACCCGAAAAGTAGTTACTTCTCAGAGATACAACGGTTAGATTCTGCAATCTTGTTAGATTCTGAGGCAATCTCCCTGCCAAAGCATTATCAGAAAGATTGAGCAACTTTAACCCCTTCATTCCGCCTATCAATTCGGGTAGCTCACCGGAGATTTCATTGCCTGAAAGGGACATGACTTGAAGCTCAGTTGAGTTGAAAAATGAACTTGGTAATGACCCATTTAAGAAATTGTTGGAAAGATCAATATGTTTGAGGTGTTCAATGAAGCCTAAATCGGACGGGATTGAACCGAGAAGCTGGTTTCCGGGGAGGATTAGGCTTGTAACTCTGAACATATCTGGGGTACCATTGAATCCTAATTGAGTGCAGGTGATTCCATTCCAAGAACATGGGGTTTCATCGTTGTAGTTCCATGATTCGAGGGCGGATAATGGGTCGCTGAGGGTTGAGTATTTGAAGGAAAGGAGGAGGATTCCATCTGTGTTGAGAGCAAATGTAGCAGGAAGGAGAAGAAGAGGAAGAAGATAAAGGAGAAAAATGAAGAAAGACATGATTTGTGTTGGGTTTAGTGAGACATGATGGAAGATTAGTGGTGTTAATTAAGGACCCTTTTGAAGAATCTCGGCTATGGAGTTGGGAGATATGGTGAGCAACTGCAGTTGAAGTTGTTTTGGTGACCAAAGAGATAATGAGATTTTGCAGAAAGAAAGAAAGATTGGAACTATGAAGCAGTTTTATGGTGTTGGGTGGATATGGTGAAAGGGAAAGTTAAGAAAAGGAAAGCAAAAAAGGATTTTGAGGTCTCCAATGATTTGGAATTTGGTGAATTGAGCTATAAATCTTTTAATTTTGTTACATTAAAGTCCAGTGTGCCGGGACGTTTTTTTAGATTGCTTATTAACAAGGACTAAATTTTAATGGAGTTGTATATGAAACCTCAAATATGAGAGATTCAACTCTTTACTGCTCGGATCAACTTTCATTGACATTCAACTTTGAACATGAAACCCGATTGAGTATCGTTATCCATTCACATGCATTAATTATAGGGATGATGTATTGATTTCGCCTAATGATTATGTGGGAGAACAAATTTAAACGTCACTTGAAAAATGATTTAAATTTAAACCTAGTATTTACATGTTGATGCAAGAAATCCAATTGACAAAAGTAAATGATACGCTTAGACTTACATTATTTTTTACATTACTATGAACTCCGTCATCAAATGATCATAGAGTCAAATTTATATTATCGAGGAGTAATAAAACTCGGAGTGTAGAAGCTAAAGTTTCAAACATGTATAAAATGAAAAAACGTTTTTTAAACCGAATTAGATTGTCACACACTAATTTAGTAAATATGGACCTAATGTGCAGAGGAAAATAAATAATCAAGGATGTGAAGTACTAAAATAAAACATTAGGTGCTTAATCTATAAAATCCAAATTATAAGGGGGCATGGGATACTTTTTGCACACAGAACTAAAGGGAAAGAGGAAAGAGGAAAGTCAATTAAGTAATGGGAAATGCAAAGAGGAATCTTCAATTGCAACACTAATAGACACACAAGTGAGTTGGGAGCCCATAAGATTCCAGTTTCTGTATTCCAACTCACAGTTTTCTTGTTCAATATTGACTTTTTTTTTAACCATTACTTTTTCACTTTTTACTCCTACCAAATGCTAAGGTGCATTTACTATTTTCACAATTTACAAACCGGTCTTTTAACGCGTTCAATTAATCAAAAGAGCGATACATGTCATATTATTATAAAAAATTTGATGTTGAAAATAATTACAAGTATACAAATGACACTAATTGATATTTTGTTTTGTAAGAAAAAGTTTAGCTAATGGTAGATCTTCAATGGCAGTAATTGATTAATACAACGTATTACTCACGAAATACAAATACAAGAGATTTCATTGCTTTATTTTATTTCTATCTATATCCTTTTATTTTCCAATTTTCTTTCCAAATTTTGCATATTTTTTATCCGTTAAAGAGAAAAATCTTCTACTGACATAATACTCATATTTGAATTGTCAAAGGTATAGGAAACTGATATTTAAAACAACGATTTCACACATGAGGAACCCGATAGTTCTACTTTTGTGTTAGGTGTTAAGTATAAGCAATCTACTAAAAGTTTTAAATTTTTACTCAGTCATTGAATACGGTGATTCACACGTTATTTATTTCCAAAACCTATGATTCAGAGCGTTATATAGATATATTTATTGTTTAAAAAGTTTAAAGAGTATTAATTGGAAAAAGAATATATAAGGAAACTATATCATGCTAGAGGTATGATTCCTCCATAAACAAGAATTATTCATGCATGAATTACTAAATTAGAAGGTAGTTTCTGCTACTCTCTAAATAGAGTTTACACTTGGATTCTGTTATAAAGAGAGTTACTAAAAATATATGAAAATGTTAGAATAGGAAAGTGTTTGACTATTTTCTACCAAAAAAAAGTGTTTGACTATTTAAGAATCCAATTTGAGTGTTAAAATTTAGAAAAAATAAATAAATTCTAACATTTCATCAAAAATTTTTAATGTAAAACCATTTTATTAACGCTTTCGAATCTCTCGTGAAACAAAGTGTACATGAATCTCGTATTATATCTATAATTGTTCAAGGGTGTAAATTTGTTGGTCGTACAAAGTCAAACTCAAATAAATGAGCCAATATTTCATCAAACATTCCAATTAAAAAAGATCATTTCACGTTGTCCACAATTTATAAAAGCACGAGGCTATTATGCTCGCTTCAAAAAGACAATGTTTTTCATTTTTCTCGTTTTATTCTATATAATATCTACATTTTCGTAATGGTTTGTAGATATCACTTATGCAGGAAATCTCTGCAAACGAACTCAACAATGGAAATAGTCATTTTCCCTCCGGTACACTATCATCATCTAAATCTCATATATACTAGAAACTAAATAGATGATTAAATATTGTTAATTACGCTCTCTAAAGCACCAATTTGACAATAATTGGCATGTTTGGTACTTGGGGGAAGGCCTTCAAGCATCTAGGATAAATTTAATCAATATCCAAAATTGTGCCACCAACCACTCTAAAACCTCCTAATTTCTAAATCAACTAACTTTTGTGCACATTAACAATGTGGAATCTCAACCAAATCCAATTCATTTCATATTCCCTACTATATCACATCTCAATTAATCCACTAATACTAACTACAACTTTGTTTTTTAACAGAGAAAAGGGAGGAAAATTATGTATTTTGGCACTTTAATATGTGGTTTGACATTTTTATAAATTCAACCGTTGACAAGGAACCGATTGAAAAATAAATAAATTAAGTTGATAGTTAAAACTCAAAGACATCTTTTATATTAATCTCTAGGAGTCGTGTAGAAGATTTGTGGTTTGTATCAAAAAGATACTACTCACTTTTGTGATTAAAGAAAAAAACTATTTGTAATTTGATATTTAGTTAAATTCTTTAATTAATTATATTAGTTCTTTTAAGTCTAGACAGTGAATAATCGTAATAACTTATCAACTAGGTAGGTAATACTCATATTTATCGGGTCCTACCCTGATTAGGATCATAATCTTTGACACGAGGATGGCTATTTTTGCCAAATTTTCACAATGAAACGGGGGATCGCCCATCACAATTAGAGATGAAAATAGAATAGTTCACCTCATCCCCAACTCGCTCCATGGACATTAGTTGGTATATTTGAGTTTAAAAACTCCATAACCATATATACTGGGGTAAATTACAACAATGGCTAAACTTTAACCTTTTTCAAGGTATAACCACAAAATTTATGTTCTTTTTTACTTAAATTCGGTAAAATTAGTTCAATTCAGTAAAAAAGAGCATGGCTTAAATTCTAATTAACATATATAGAAAAAGATAGATAATAACTATAAAATAAAGAATTCAAAAAATCAAGAGCCAATTAGAACCACATTTATAATGAAGTAACGTTTTTACTTTTCTAAATCAACATTTTTAAAGTGTTTCTTCTTTCGTATAAACATTCACTTTCTTTCTCTTGATCGAACAACATCTAAATGTTTTTAAATTAGAAAAGTTAGAAAAATCAAATTTGCTCAAAAATTATCAATTTTTAAAATATTTTATTTAGAAATCGTAACATCAACAGCTAGTTAAATATAGTGGTCTCTGTCAAAAAAAAAAAAAAGTATAGTGATCATATAACAGAGAATATAAATAAAGTAGTCATATACCATAAAAGTAAGTAATTTAGGTGATCATAAGTATAATTTTTCATACATACTAAGTCTGTAAACAATATAAGGACATAATACGGTCGTTTTTAGCTTACGTTTGTGTGTAATTCTTTTTGGGTTAATTTTAGGTAAGTGTATTTTAGTTTTGCGTTTTTGTAAATAAAGGACTGTGGTTTGCTTTTGAGCAAATAAAAGATTGTGGTTTACTTTGTATGCAGAATTAAAGAAATTATCGATTTTGTTGACGTAAACGATGACTTTTCTTACTCAAATATTTTTTTCAAACATTTCCTTAGTTCTGCAAACAATGCAAACCACAATTCTTTATTTGTTTAAAGGTGAACTAGAATACTTTATTTGGAAAAACGTGAAACCAAAACTTACTTATTCGAATTTAATCCAATTTTTTTACCATGTTATGGTCAATTGAATTTTTAAATATCACGTGAATGGATAGTGGGCAGTGGTGGTAGGACTGCATTATTTTAGTGGGTCAAATAAGATGAAATATTAATTTTGTAATTTGAAATTGAAAAAAATATGGTTCATATAACTTGTTATCTTTACTTATCAAAGTCACGAGTTCACTTCACTTGAGGTGCTCAATAATTCATGTTACCCTTGATCACGTAGTCACATCCAATACTTCCAAAATCGTACATCGTTGAACAAAGGAGTTAAAGTATTTTTGGTAAAAAGTGTGTACATAAATACATATATTATTAGTATCTAATTATAATTTGAGAGCCTATTCACCTATAATATAAAATGACCGAGGATGTGAAAATAGAGTAAACACAAGATTTACAAGTTCCATCAATGTTATTTGAAATTTGTCGCTCTTACTAATGTTAAGCCCCAAATTATATAAATTGTGTTGGGAATGATAAATTTGTTTAGTTGATGAAATAAGAATATTTTTGCATTTAATAATATTTATACTTTATCTTGTGTATTTTGGTCTCATTTAGCATTGCTTTTTTAAAGTTCAAAAAAGTTATTTTTTCGATTTTTCAAATTGAAAGAAGCATGAAGTACGCAAAATTGTTTTCTGAAAAAAAAAAATGAAAATTTACATTGAAGAAAAACTACCGTTTTGAAGAAATTAGTTGTCACAATTATCTTAAAAGGTGGTATGATTTTATTTTTTTATTAAAATAACTCAAACTTTAATATAATAGGCAAAAAATACAATTTAGCTATTGATTTATCCAAAATTTATGCATTTGACCTCGACCTTTTATTTGATCACTTTTTTTTTAGCATTCACTTTCTACAATCATGGGATTTAAACCCGTGACCTCACACTCCTTAATAGAATGTAATAACCAACAACATTGTTTGGTAGGTTTATTTATTTGATTACATTTAGTCACTTATTTTTATAAATTTAGTAAAATCTCACCCTTATTATGTTAATTAACATTCTTTCATTTGTATTATTTAGCAATTTTTTAGTTTAATCACAATTTCTTATTTGAAATAGAAAAACGTTAATGTTTAACATTTTCAGTGGTGCTCACTTAATCAATCACCATTAGATTATAAACTAATGGTGGAGATTAAAATCTAATGAAATCTTCTAAACACGACGGGTCAATACGTGACTATCTAGAGTATAATAAAAAAAATAAAAAAACACTAGTCATAATTAAAATAAAATTAGCGATTTCATTAGATTTTAATCTCGACCTTTAAATTCTAATATAATGGTGATTGACCAAATTGTATTTGGTCAGTTATCGACTAGGTGAGCATCACTCTAACATTTTAATCTCCTTTTAATTTTGATCAAAAAATGGTAAGATTTCACTAAATTGATATATGAATGACCAAATATAACCAAATTTACAAAAACGTGTGGCCAAAACTGACCAAACAAAATGTCAGTGTGGAGCAAATGCTCAATTTCGAAGAAATAATGGCCAAATAGTATATTTTGTCAACATAATATAATAAATACACATTTCACCTTTTTACTTCTTGATTTGAACTTTACTAATCTATTTTCTTTAACATTTTCGTGTTTTTCCGGCAAAACTTTTACGAATATCACTTTCTCCCACAAAAACCATTCATTCTTACAATATTCCTAGTGGTCATATATATATATATATATATATATATAGTCAAGTTTAAATGAGACAATGGTTTAGGATGAGACTAGTTTTTATGATGAGACAAATGGTATTTTTGTAATTCAATAAGGGAATGTGGCAAACTTGTAATTAAATGAACACCCCTCATGCATGAATTGAAGGGAATGAAGAGGAGGTGATGTCACCTCTGGAGAGAGAAAGAGTTTTAATTATTTTCTTTCCAAACTCATTTTTCAAAAAAAATTATACCAGTGAACTCGTATTAATTATGCGGTCATTTTGAGATCCATTTTTGTTATTTATAGACGATTTTTATTATTATTATTTTTTGTTTCAACAGAATACTATAGTTGTTCCACCGGACTACTCTAATTGTTCCACCAGAATACTACATTTTTTTACACTCCTAGAGTGCATTTAAAAAAATATAATGAAAATATTCTGCTGGAACAAATGTAATAGTCTGGTGGAACAAATGGAGTATTCTGCTGGAACAACCGAGTATCCAACTTGGAACAAAAATAAAAAAAATAAAAATCGTCTATAAATAACAACAATGGATCTCAAAATGACCGCCTAATTAATACGAGTTTAGTGGTATAATTTTTTTTGAAAAATGAGTTCGAAAAGAGCGGGAAAATGCATTTTAAATAAAATAATAAAAACTTTTTCTCTCTCCAGATGTGATGTCAGCGCTGACATCACCTCCTCTTCCCTTCAATAATCCCCCTCCATGTTTTTAAATTTTCAAAAATGCCACCACTTTTTAATTGTCTCACACTAAAAAAAGTCTCTCCATAATCACCTTGTCTCACCTGATCCTATATATATATATATAATGTCTCGTTAGTCAATATGAAATATTTAATACCTCTCTCGTGCGGTTAATTTTTATTTTTATCACATCATATTTGAATTGAAATGCATATCTAGTCAACAATTTTAACTCAAACTTATAGCACCAATTCATCTCGTTGACCATGGAAATGGATTGTTACGAGAAATCTGATTCGATGGATTCTTTTAATAGATGTGTGATGTTCGTACACATTTTTTCTTCACACCAATTGTCTTCCAATGATGTGGTATATTTTTCTAATTTTATTAGTATGCTGCTTTACACTTGTAGAAACTCTTTGGATTATTACAAAATATTGCAAAATTTCAATCTGGCTCAAATACCATATCCGTAGAGAAAAACAAAAATCACTTAAGCCCTCCAAAAATTTGGGACCGATCAATTAATGGTCCCTATACAAGTGCCCAAATCAATTTGTCTAAGTATTGCTATCCATGAATCTTATCGCATAAAAACAATTGTGTACATGTGCATTTATTTTTTCTTTTATTTTCTTTGATAGGCATGTCTTTTGTTATCCTTCCCTACTTGATTTAAAATTTAATGTTCATTGTTGTTGGTATTATCCTAAGAAAATAGGATGAATTTTGCAGTTCTTTTCAAGCAACTAAACAATATTTGAAGCTAATTTATATTAATGTTAATTTTACATATCCTTTCACGTGAATGCTTCTTGAGTTCGAAGCATGCATAATATAGATCGATCATGTGTTTCTTTAGTTCACCTGTAAGTAGAATTGTTAAGACTCGAACTCATAACCTTTTAATTGTAAAGGGTCAGATACCATGTCAAAGAACCATAGAATAAAGAACATAAGCTGATAGTTAAACCTTCAAGACATTTAATATATTAAACTGGCAGTTTTAATGACTTAAACTCTATTACGCTCTTATAGTGATCAAAACTTGTCACTTTGTTCCTTCAAATTAAGTGATGCCCCACTATTGGCTACCATACTTATAGAAAGTGAAGCAAAACTCTCAATTTGCGAGTTTCTTTAAACAATGGGGGACTTTTTAAAAATCAAATCAATTACTAATTTATGGATTGAATTTGGATTCTTTCAAGTTCAAATTCTGCCAAGTTGATCATGCATCTCAATCATTAATCGTAAAATCATTTGTAAGCATTTGATTACTCAATAAATGAGAGATTTGATTTTAGAATTTGATGACAATGTAGAGTTTTGGCCCAATAAGGCCCACCATGCGGTACGGTTAAGATTGCTCGAGCACCGAGGCATGCCATCAGAAGATCCTTCATGTGTCTGACTGCCTTGGACAATTGGATAACTTTCCGAGAAAGCTGAGGAATTCAGTGGTACCGATGTTTTCCTAGGCTTCCAACTGCATGAATCACTGGTCGTTTCCATCGACAGGTTACAAACCATCCCATGTTCAAGAAATTCTGTACACACGTGTTGACGTTCTCTTGCTTCTTTGGGTCATATGCCTCGAGGACCCGCACGATATTTTTTCTTGTGCGGTCATCTCCCTCTCTACCAACTAGGTTTAGGGGGCCATCAAGGCACAGGTTCTAGTTAACTAGGAAAAGGAAGTGGCCGTCCATACCCTTAATCACAAAGAGTTGGTGTATTCCCGCATGCACCTTGTCTGGTTGTCCTCTAATCAAATTAAACCTTGGGTGCTTCTAGGAAATGAACTCTAACGTCCTCGCCAAGTTCGGAGTGAAAAAATGTCGAAAAGTCAGGCCAGACAGACGCATCCCTACCCTACGACACTCGACATATATAGAATGCAACCATTTCTCGCCAGGCATTGGCTCCTATCTATGTCGCTTGTCCAAGGCATGCTAGGAGCACTTTGTTGTCAAGTGGCCCAATAAAGCCCACCATGCGGTACGGTTAAGATCGCTCGAGCACGAAGGCATGTCATTTGAAGATCCTTCTGGTGTTTGACTGCCTCGGACAACTCGATAACTTCTCAAGAAAGTTGAGGAATTCGGTGATACTGATGTATGTCGAAGCGCCTGAATGCCTTAGTCACTATCTTAGCGGGCCCATAAGATGATGTGACATATGCCTCCTATAAATACCCCATTTGTCATAAATGTCAACCACTTTTTCGGTACTCTCTCCCTCTCTCTCACTCTTAAGTTCCTTAGATCTAAGTTCATCATTGGGCTTAGGAGCTCATTTTAATCCAATATATCATTAGTATTTAACAATGAATTGTCATTTGCCAATAAACTATTACAAATGAAAAGCTTAAGTTGATAGTTAAGGTCTAGTTTTAAAGTGGAGATTTTGGATTTGATTGAGTAGTCGAACTAGAGT
Organism: Euphorbia peplus; assembly: GCA_028411795.1. Taxonomy (NCBI): domain Eukaryota; kingdom Viridiplantae; phylum Streptophyta; class Magnoliopsida; order Malpighiales; family Euphorbiaceae; genus Euphorbia; species Euphorbia peplus. The sequence continues at coordinate 1,857,709 of CP110837.1, read as the reverse complement.
TGTGATCATTGTGCATCGTCGGACATGTTTGTCCCCCTTGGCCCTCCAATGTTTAAGTTAGTCAATGTATAAGATAAAGAGATGAGTTGGAGAGGGAATGAAGAGGGTGTCCATATCTTACCCTTTCTAGGGGTATTTAAAGGATGAGAGTGAGCTCAATGGGCCCATTTAACATAAGTTTGGGTGTAGACTGACATTCCTCAACAAGGCCCAATGACATTATATTAAATTTTCACAAACTCTTATCACGTGAATGTCTTTTAGGCTTGAAGCATGCACAACACAACCTCATTCTCACCATATGTTTTTAATTCACCAATGATTTTGTCAGGACTCAAACTCAAGATCATTTCATCATTGAGACTTTAATACTGTGTCAAGAAACCAAAACTCAGGCTGATAGTTAAGACCAATCAATGACACGATACATTATGTATTTCTTCTTCAAGGTTTTTCACCTTAGCCAAAGAGTTAAATTACATATCTACCCTTGAAATCCCATTTCTCTCTCTTTTTCTTTTATCTTTCATCATTCTATTATATCATGGAGTTTAGGGCTTATTCAAAGCCCAATTCCACAATTTTCAAATTCCAATCATAGGCCTAAACACAATAGGCCCAAATAAAGCCCAAAGAAAACCCCCAAATCAAATCCTCAACCGTCAATTTCTCAAAACCCCAACGCTCACTTCATTCTCCACCCTCATAATTTCAGTATGCAAACCTTACTCCTGCCGGCCGTCCGATCACCGGCGCCGGCCACCGCCTCCTTCACCGCCACTTCACCACCTCCCCTCCTCTGCCGCCACCACCTAAACCCTAACCCTAATTCCCCAAATTCATCTCTCAAATTCCCGCAATCAGCATCATTCACTAGATTATCTTTCAATGCTCTCAATAGCAAACACTTATCAAGATTATCCTTCATCAGAACATACGCTTCGTCTCCGGTGTCGCCTTCTTTCGTGGATGACACCGAGAAAGCCAAGCTCGCTCAGGTAGTTCACTTGTATCTTTATAATTCTGCTAATTCCTAACCCTAACCCTAATGTTGTTGTTTTGGGGGAAAATGTGGTAAAGATTGAGACTTTGAGTTGTGTTTTTTTGTAGGTAGCGAAGAGATTAGAGAGTACATCCAGGTATTTTAAGCGGCTGGGGAGTTTAGGATTTTGGGGGCAGCTCATTTGCGCGGTTGTTGCAGCTGTGATTCAGTCGTTTTCAGTTGTGGTGACCGGGAAGATTTCATCGCCGTTTACGTTTTATGCTACTGCTGGTGGTATTGCAGCTGCATTTATTTCGGTGTTTTGGTCTTTTGGATATCTTAGGCTGTCTGATAAGCTCCGGAAAACGGCTAATGATCCTTCCAAGGTATGCTACTTTTTTAGTAATGTGGTGCATTTCTTGTTTAACCTTTGTGTTCTTCGCTAGGGTTCAACTTCAGTTAATCCATATTGGATTCTGCTAAGAAGCATCTGTGAGAGAATTGGTAAAACATTGTTGAATATTGTTAAATATCTTGTGCTGTGGAAGATGAGTGATAGAGGAATGAACATAGATTGAGAGTGAAGAAAATGTAGTGATCTTAGACCAAAAAATATCTAGTTTTGTATCCTGACAAGGTTGATTTGTTCGTCAATGAAGTTATATTCATTGTGAAGTGACTTTAAGAAGTATATATTCCAACTTGGATTGCGTGTTCGTTGTACAGGTTTCCCGTCTTTTATTTTATTTTATTTTTTTCTCGTTTAATTTCTTCTCTTGCAATGTAGTTTCATGATCTACGATATGAGTTGCATTGCATCATGCACATAAGATGAAATCTATGACTTAACGAGGGATTCTCTAATTGGTAAGAGCAATGGCACCTTCTAAGTGTCCATGCGGGTCTGCTTTTTGGAGCTTCTTTTGCTTTTTTAGTGTTTAGTTAGGATTTAGAAACAATTACTGACAAGTATTTGGGAAAGAAAATCGTCTAATTCTACTAACAACAAACAGCGTACAATAAACAACATAAGTGTTGGAGTTGATACCATATGAATTATTCTATTCTTTGTTGCTCAAACTATGCTATAGAAGAATCAAAACCACTGCGCCAAATGCACAACCTGCATAGCAGGTCCTTGGAGTGGCCGAGCTTAGTTAGATTGCTAGAATTCCTCGTTCCTGTTAAGTGCCTACGTTTAGGACTCAACTTTGTGCATGTGTGATATCAGGCAGTCATAATCTTTAATATTACTGTAAAGTGTAACCGAGCCTTTAGGTTTCCTTGACACGGCTCCGATACATCATCTTCATACATAAATATACCATTGTCTTTCTTATGTTTATAGGTAAATTAATTGCTCGTCTTTTCAGGCACCTCCTCGTGCTGACGTAGTGAGGAGCTTGAAGAATGGCATCGTTTTGAATCTGTTAGGAATGGGAGCTGCTGTTCTTGGCATGCAAGCAATAGTTGGATCGTTGGTTGCAAAGGCTCTAACTTCCTCAGCAAATCCTTACTATCAGGGCATTTCCCCTGGTACCAGTCCAGTTCTTGCGTTGGATGTATTCTTGGTACAGGTATAAATTCATATTCTTAAGTTTTTGGTGCAGACTTGGATAGTTCTACTGATCTCTTCAGTCAAAATAATGCCAAAATATTCTTATTTTTCTTATGTAGATATCAACATTTTTACATTAGTTAAGGCTATCAACATCTTTTATGTTCTCTAACACTTCCAATAAGACTTAACTTTTCAAGTGTTGTCGAACTTGTGACGTTCATGACAATCAGCCGTATTATTACTTATTTGTTTACTCTTTCTCAAGATCCCTATCATCCTCTCTTTTTTTCCTGAATGAAACGTATCACCCAGTAGAGTTGCATTTATCTGCAATTGCAGGTGATAACTGAGCGTTGTTAGAATCCAATAAGTTTCCCTTAGCTGTGATTAGTCATATGGTCGTTTAAAACCTTGAGTGCTGTTTGTTTTTTTTTCCTTTTCTAGCTTGGTTAATTCTAGAAGAAAAGTAATATTAACTTAGCGGTATCTCATTGTTCGTTGTTGTTGTTGTTGTTAGTTGTTACAAGTAGATGTTAGTTAATGTTCTTTCCAAAATACCTGTAAGCATATGTTTCTCAATCGTAATCAGACACTCTATATCTACCATTTGAAGTAAAATAGCAAAAACTAGCGCTACAAAAAAGAAGAGTCGAACAGTCATTAAGAACATAACTAAGACCGATCAGTTGGGTTCAAGAATTCACGAAGTAGAGGCTGTGCGTTTGGAATCCAAGATAACCGAACGCCTGATGCAACAATAGGACAGAAATTGCTTAATTATCGACTGCTAGTATGAAACTGTGAATATTTTCATCATAGATATGTGAGAATATGAATATGCACAAATAAAATTCACTAGAGTGGTTGCCAATCTTTCATACGATGAAATTGAAATTTGAAAATGTTTTCTAATAATTCTTTCTCTGATGCAGGCATCAGCAAACACCATCCTTTCTCATTTCCTAGGGCTTTTTTTCTCCTTGGAGCTTTTGCGGTCTGTGACTGTACCGACTGCAGATAGCATTCCAGTTCCAAGAGTTGCATAAATTCTCCCTACTGTACCAAGTTTCAGGTAAAGCCGTGATTTTTGTAGCCAAAATGTTGAACTTTCTGGGTAAGAACAACAAAACAAGTGTGTATTGTGAAGCAAAAGTCACCAAGAAAAGTGGGATTTAAATGGTTTTTGGTCATCTTTTAGTAGACATTTTATAGCATCAGAAGTAAAACTCGAGATGCCTCGAGGCGACATATATAACATAATGTATTTATCAATAATATTATGTTTGTTTTTATTGTCAATATGTCATTAGGTTTGATAAACAATGAGTTTGTGCATCACTTTTTTGAGGAATGATAAGCTTGAATGTTTTAGCTTAATTATAATATACTAACAATTTATTTGAAGTTTTAATACTTCTTTGGTTCTTGTTTTTACAGGTGTGAGTGAATATAGTTACCGAATCTTGATAATGATCAAATGGACATTTTATGAGCTTTTTGGGTTCATAATCACGAATTTAAGAAAGAAATCCAGAACCATCAAGCATTAGCTTAATACGCTCTAAAAGGAAGTGTGACTGTAAAAAGAAGTACGAGTTTGTTGGTGTATTATAAAATATAATTCAGGCAAGTCCAGGAAAACAATGAAATTGGTCTTCTAACTAAAAAAAATTAAGAATGTTAATAAATCAAAGTACATAGCAAAGTGAATTTTTCTATTCATATTTTTGTATTATGATTTTTTTAGCTAAAAGAGTCAATAATGTTTTTGAAGTTATTGAAAGAGTTTAATTTTGAGCGTAGTAGAAATCCAATCTCAATATAAAATTTAGTTCAATTTTATCATTTTCTAAATAAATACGATCAAAATTAGTTAGTAAATGCAACAAGATTAATGGTCTACAGTCCAATTCTTAATTTCGAACGAAAAGAATTTGTGCGGTTAACAATTTCATTTTTAAAATGTAAGTACTTAGTCATCCCAGAAAAAGATTAAAAAGAATTTTCGTAATTAAGAGTCTATCCTTTGAGATATAAGTCATTCATTTAAAGAAAAAATTAGTCACAACAGATAGCTGTAAACAAATTTTCTGAAGAAAAACACAAAAAAATATTTTGGGTAACAATTTATAAAATTGAAAAAAAATAAAAATACAGTATTAGTAAAAAAAGAAAGAAAAAAAAAACCTTGTCTCTGTTCAACCCCAAATATGAAAACAGAAAAACAATGATAAGATAAGCCCCAAAGTCACTTCTCTCTCTACACAGCCATGGAAACCACTCTCCTCTCCTTCTCTTCTTCCACATCCTATTTCCGGCCACCAAACCCATTTTCCGGTTCAACCCACTTCCCAAAACCCACTTCCTACAAACCCATTTCAATCTCCTCCGCAATTTCCCGAACCAAGAAAGAAGCCACCGTCGACTCCGTCAAAACCCAGCTCGAAAACTGCTATCTTTTAGCTGCAATCAAATACACTGGCTTCACTGTCAAACAATTCCAAGACCTACGTCGATCCTTACCCGAATCATCAACCCTCATCGTCGCCAAAAACACCCTTGTCTATAAGGCCATTGAGGGTACCCAATGGGAGGCATTGAAGCCCTGTATGAAGGGTATGAATGCTTGGTTGTTTGTTCATACTGAGGAGATTCCCGAGGCGTTGAAGCCGTACAGGAGTTTCCAGAAGGAGAAGAAGTTGGAGGGGAATGATTTTACTGGGGCGGTTTTTGAAGGGAAGTTTTATGGGCCTGACAATTTTAAGCAGTTGGAGACAATGCCGAGTCGGGCGGAGATTTATGCTAAGGTTTTGGGGGTTTTGCAGACTCCGGCTATTGGGTTGGTTACTACTTTGCAGGCGCCCGCCAGAGATGTTGTTTTGGTGCTTAAGGCTTATATTAAGAAGTTGGAGGAGGAGGAAAGTGGCGGGCAATAGCGGATGTAAGTTCGAGTTTTATGTCGTTTTTTTTGTTGAATTGTTGTTGTAGTAATGTTGATGATACAATGAGGAGTTGTTGAGTTTAGAGATTCGACTCGAGCTGTATAATTCTGGTTTTAGATAGTGAATGTTATATGTTAAATGTAAATTTGGTGTCTTTTTGCTTTTGCAAATTGATCGCATTGGTTATTTGAGAATGAGGATTGGTGGCATTCTTGGTTTCGTGTTTCGTTATCTCTATGCTCCATGTATGATATAGATTGTGTGGTGATGGATATGTTGTGTTGTTTTTAAGTTTAGAGATTCAATTCAAGGTGTAGAAGTTTGTATGATTCTGATTTCGATAGTGAATCTGAAATCTTAATTGTAAATTTATCTGTTGTTGGTTATGCAAATTCATTAGATTGGTAGTTTGAGAATGATGATTGATGGCATTTCGGGTTATCGTGTTTCGTTATATATACGTTCCACTGGATTATATGGTATTGATGGATACATTGTGTTGTTTTTCAGGACAATAGTGAATGTAAGTTCGATTTTAGCTCTGTTTTTGTTGAATTGTTGTTGTAGTAATGTTGATGGATACAATGAGGAGTTATTGAGTTTAGAGATTCAATTTGATGTGTAGAATTTTGCATTAATATTCTGATTTTGATAGTGAATCTGAAATGTTAAATGTATATTTTTCTCTTTTGCAAATCGATAAGGATTGGTGGCAATTCGGGTTGTTGTATGACAATCGTGTTAAATGTTATATGTTTTATATATATAAGTGCCAGAAAAATGATAATTGTGTATCGGTCGGATTGTTTCTGTGTATCATGTCAATTGGTTTGTCTTTATAAATCATGTTACTGTATAAGAAATTATCACTGTTGTTTTGGGTTCCTTGTTCTGATTTGAGGTTTGAAGAAAGTTGCATGGTTGTGAAGTTCACAAGCTCATGTTTGAAGCTGTAGAACTTTGTAAAATTCTAATTCAGTGTGTAGAGATTCGATTCTATATTCAGATTGGATTCACTGTGTTGTTTTTGAGTTTAGAGATTCAAATCATGGTGTACAAGTTTGTGAAGTTCTGATTTTGATAGTGAATCTGAAATCCACATTGTAAATTTGCGTCTTTTTGCTTTTGCAAATCGATTGCATTGGTTGTTCGAGGATCGGGATTAGTGGCAATTCAGTTATCCATTCAAAATCACGCATCCTTATCTATGTGTTCTATAGGATTTTATATGATATAAAACTGCATGATATTGATAGATAGATTGTGTTGTTTTTGCGTTTAGAGATTCAATTCAAGGTGCAGAAACTTGGTTATTCTGTCAAAATCTGTTTTGTTATCTATACGATTGCATATGACATAAATTGTACAGTATAGATGGATACACTGTGTTGTTTTTCAGTTTGTGAAGCTGAGCAAGCTCATGTTTTTGTCTTAGAATTCTAGGAATTCAACTGATGCTATAACAGAACTTAGTAAAATTTTTAATTTATATGTTGCTGCTTGTGCAAACTGATTAGATTGGTCATCCGAGAATAAGGATGTTTCACTGCATTCAATGACATACGATATATTTGACATCTCTGAAATGTTAACCATCGAACTCCAGTTTTTCAACCATTACACGGCTTCTGCAACTGAACAGTTGCAACAACATCTAATTATAAACAACAATTCAATCATCGGGTTCTTTGTTTCCACAAACATCAGACGCTAGAAGTTTCTAATTATCTTAGGTAGGGCTGAGCATCGGTTCGGTTCGGTTAAAATCGAACCGAACTATTAGAAAACCGAACTTATATGTATGGAATTTTGGGAACCGAACCGAACCAAAGTTTTAACGTAACCGAACTAAACCGAACCGAAATATTTCGGTTCGGTTCGGTTACCAAACCGAACAACCGAAATTTCTATAAGTTATAAAATTTGGATTTTATTGATTTACAATTGTCAATTTTTAGACCAACTAATTCAATAGTTATTTAAAATTACTAACAAATAAGTATAAAATTAAATCCATACAAGAGATTTGATTCGATCGGTAAATAATCAAAATCAAATTAAAATAAAAAGCCAACTAAATAGTATGTATGTAACAAAATCCCATAAGTTCGGTTCGCTTTCGGTTTACCGAATTTTTTTTGCTCAAACCGAACCGAAAACCGAATACCAAAATTTACATATCTCTAAACCGAACCGAATACCGAAAACCAAAAAACCGAACCAAACTAACATTTCGATTCGGTGTTTGGTTCGGTTTTCGGTTTCTGGTTCTTTTGCTCAGCCCTAATCTTAGGTTAATTAACAAGATAATGGAAATTTGAGTTTTATAGACTACCTTTGTCAGCAAGCAAGAGAATGAAAGGTTATATAGAATTGCATTAGAGGGCTAGAGTTGTTACAGTTTCATCAGTATCCAACTAGATTGAAGCTTATCCGGTCGTTTGATGTTTGACATGGATTCCAGTGGTGTTGAAATGGGTTGTCGTGTCCTATATCATGTGATTATATTGAGAGTTGGCTTCTCTTCTTGGTCTAGTACTTAACGTGTATTCAAGAGTACAACTCCCCGGGCAAAAGAAGTAACACCAAGAGGTTTCATGAGATGAATTATCGATTCACCATCCACAAGAACGTACCAGGGCCACACCACACCAATGCATTGATCGCTATTGATGTTGAAGGGTGGAAGATGAAGAGGGTGTTACTTAAAACTAGAAATTCATGCATGAGTGCATTTGCCAAGTTGGATATTTACCAGGTCCTCGTAAAGCATACCGTTGTGGAGTTGGGAGTGACTGTTGAAATGTATAAAACTAAAGGTAATGTGCTGCTTGATGTTGGAGTTTATAATCAAAATTGTTCGGTGCAACATAAGTTGAGCAACAATACTGACTCCTAATGGTTTTTTTTTTTTAATGAGAACTGGCTCTTATGGTTGTTTATATATCTGTAGAATCAAATTCGATAGGAAATACATGATAAACATTAAGCTAAATGTCTCGTGCATGAATGTCTCGAGAGTCAAGTCCAGTGTTAGCAGAATCAACGAGAATTGTCAAACACTAAGAACATAGTGAAGCGGGAGGGATTTGGCTGAGGTAGAAGAAGTAGAATGAGGCAGAAATTTCAGTTGTGTTAATTAAATATATATAAAAAAAAAGTAAAAGAAAAATTTATGTTATTTTAGTGCTTTTTTTTTTGTTTGAATTAATATAACCATTTTGAGAAAAAGATATCGATTTTCTTAATTGCCGAAACAAAAGCTCAAATTGTAAAATCATAAAATAATAATAATTATCATCAGTATACTTAAATAATCATGTGCGATATCATCATCCAAAATTGTCAGAATTTTGTAGGTGTATATGTAAACCCGCAAATCTTATTTATCATGATTGACAGTTTATTGTTATGTTACATTGTGTAAAAAAAAAAGAAATATATAATTGTATATTACTTTTGATCCAAATAAGTTAAAGAAATTAATTTGGTAATTAAGGGAGACAGAGTGACGTTTTGTGGAGTTGGATGTCCTCACGCTTTGTAATGCGGTGAACGGTATCAAATTCTTTTATCCTAACATCACATCATCTCGAACTGTTTTATCAGACAGTTAGCTAACGGCTGCACATGTTTTTGTTAAATCTTCCCAATTTTATGCTACACATGCTTAATCTTATAAATTCCCGAATATTTTTGCTCCTACTTGTTTAGACTTTTGCCTAATTGAGAAAATTCAATTTTTTTTTTTTGGAAAGAAAAAGTTAAGACATTGGACAAAGATTAGGGCCGGCCTCCGAAATAACCATTATTAATATTATATTATTATTATTTCCACTATAAAACCATGATTAGGGTTAAGACATCAGCCACATTCTTGTTTTCATTTCCAGTACTCTTCCGCTCCCATAGAAGAGAAGCTTTTGTGACAGCAGAATAATGGGAGAGAGCAGCGGAGGCAACGCAAAGGCAGAAGATGATACCAAAAGATCGGATTCACGATTTACCAGAATTATCAGCTTCACCATATCCTCTCCTTCGCCTTTTCGGCCCCTCAATTTTCCGGTATATGTTTCCATCTCTTTCATTTTCATTTATTCAACCTTACAATTTAGTTTTATCATCATCCATCCATAAAATTTTAAACCCGCTTTTTCAGATTTTAGGTTTTACTTTTTTTTTTTAGGGTTTCTTTTGTGTTTCAAATCTCTTTTTAATAGATCTATAGATCTGATTTGTTGTTTTTATTATTGGTATTTCATTATTTGTGACTATTATTATCAACTTATATTAACTGTGGGGGCTTATTAGTGTTCTGTTTGGTAGTTTCCTGATCATGTCTTCCGCTGTTTCAGTTTCATGACTTCAGAAATACGCATTATACAGCTTTTAATGCAACAGAATTGGCAGTTACGTTACTCGGATATGTTGGATATGTTTATATACAATATAAATATAAGCAATATCCTAATCGTGTTAATTAGATTGTCGTTGTATATTTCGTGTTATTCTTTCCAAAATTGTAGTCCTACAAAAGTAGAAATGAACAATATATCAGGCCTTAGGCTCTTTGCCAAAAATAGCATAAATCCCAGGATCAGATTGTCCTATTCGGACCTAGGGCGTTACGTACCTAGAGGAGTTAGTTCATTAACCTTCACGAAAATTCTTATTTCACGGTGTATAAACAAACGCGCCAATAGAATTTCTCGGACCTGTAGATCAATACTTGTACAGAATTTCTCGGAGTTAGTTTTGAAGTTGTAATGTTTAGAGAAAATAGGATTTCTCGAATAAATATATTAAATCATGATCCATTTTCATTATTTTCAAAGTGTGTGGAATCAATTTCCTATTGTATATTGATATTATTGTTTGCAATGTAGAATTATTTTAGTTTCATGTTTTGATTATTTTATTTTTACTGTTTCAGAATTAGGTTCACAACTAATCAGGGAAAGGAGCGAGGCAGAAAAGGTAGAAGAGAAGTTAGCCACATATGGACTGAATATACAGGTCCTTCTTATTCAGCCTTGCCAAACAGCATTCTGGAAAAATCCTTCTTAGGCTATCCATAAAGAAGGATCTGCAGGACATGGTGTGATCTAATTTCAGATGCTATGTTTGTGAACCTCCATTTTGATTGAGCTGAAATTTATCCCCTGGTTTAAAGCTGTGGTCTTACGTTCCTATCAAGAATGCTTTATATGGTTCAGCTAGATTATTTTGATTACAAGATAGTTAATGATCAGAATCACAAACGGGTGCATGAAGTTGAAGATGAAAAATTATCAAGCATCTGAATACTAGAGCGACGCTGGTGTTTCATTCTGATTCAAATGCTGTAATTTATATGGGTCCAAATAAAGACGTATAAATTTTTTTGAAGGTTCGTGGAATTGAATCAAAATTGGAAGCGATTCCTCATGTTCAATCCTTTGTTTCACTCAAAGATGTTCTATCAAGACATGATGCGGAGGTTTTTTATGTCAACTCAATGTAATTGCCATACTTGTCATTTTTTTCTATATTAGCGTGTTTTTGGAGCATCTCTTTGTTGCTATATTAACACAGATTTGAAATGTGAATCCAAGTAGAGTTTTACTTATTTTATAATGAGAAACTTGCTATTCAGCAGATTGAGGCTTTTGAGAAATTAAAGAATGGGTTTATATTGAAATTCCTTGTTTTCTTTGTCTAATTGTTTGCAAGCTTCTGCAATACTTTCTTAACCTTTTAAATCTGTTGAATAGTTGTGCGGGAGCAGAAGCTGCAAATCTGTTGAATAGGCATGTGCTTCACTGAATTTTGTCTAATTTAGTTATCAATGTCATTATGTAAGATTAAATTGACTGATAGGATGAATGTTCGCCCGATAACTAAATTCAGATGTTACAGAAGGCTGTCATACATTTTTATAGATACAATTTGTTTCTGTGTATTTTACATAGGATTGCACAGTATTGATAGATACATTTTGTTGTTTTGAGTTTAGTGATTCAGTTTAAGATGTAGAAACTTGGTTATTCTGTCAAAATTGTGTTTCATTTCTATATGATTAAATGTGATTTAAACTGTACGGTATCCATGGATATATTGTGTTGTTTTTGAGTCTGTGATGCTTAGGGGCTTATGTTTTGTCTTGAATTTTAGAAATTTAACCCATGCTGTAGAAGTAAAATTCTAATTGTTATATCTTGTTGCTTATTCAAACTGGTTGTATACAATTGCATTGGAAGACTAGAGTTGTTGGAGTTTTATTAGTGGATTCAACTACATTGGAGCTTATTTGGTCGTTTGATTTTTGACATGGATACAAGTGGTATTGAAACAGGTTGCAGTGTCATAATTTGATGTGATCAAATTATATATGATGTAATTATAAAAGGGTCGTATTTTATGGATTATTTCTGTAAATCGTCGTCATGTTAGAAATTGATAGTACGTAACTCAACTTCTATGTAGAGAGTTGGCTTAGGGCAGAAGAAGTAACATCATGCATTGATGGCCATTGTTGATGTTGCAGGGTGGAAGACGAAGAGGGTGTTACTTAACACTAGAAATTCAATCCACCCGAAGAGGGTGTTACTTGGCACTAGAAATTCAAGTTGGTTATTTACCAGGTCCTTGTAGAGCTGACCCATGTATATTTGCTGGGAGTGACTGTTGAAATGTATAAAAGTAATGAAATGTGGTGTTTGATGTTGGAGTTTATAGTCAAAATATTGTTCGGTGCAACATAAAACTCCAACGGGGTTGTTGTCAAATCTGTAGAATCAAATCCGATAGGGATACATGATGAACACTAAACTAAATTGATATACTTACAAATCTGTTGTAGAGGTGCACACGTAAATCACAATGTAGAGTGTCTCCCTTGCACGTGCATGAATGTCTCGTGGGTCAAGACTAGTGCTAGCGGAATCATCGAGAAGCAACAAACACAAAGAATATAGTGAAGGGTCTAGGGGGAGGGGTTTGGCTAAGGGTGCACGAGTAAATCACAATGTAGAGTATCTCCCTTTCACGTGCACGAATGTGCCCAAGGTCAGTGCTAGCAGAATCATTGAGAAGCACGAACACTAAGAATATAGTGAAGGGTGTAAGGGAGGGGTTTTGCTAAGGTAGCATTAACTGGAGTCGAAATTTCATTGTGTTAAATTTGATATAGTAAAATACAAACGTAAAATTTATGTTATTTTAGTGTTTTTTTTTTAATTTCGTCCGACTTAATGATAATTATTTTGGGAAAAAAAAAATGATATTCTTAATTGCCTCAAGCAAAGTTCAAATTGTAAAATTATAAAATAATAATAATTATTATTAGTATACTCAAAATATTATGTTTAATCTTGTCATCTAAGCATTGATAAAGACTTAGAATTTTGTAGTTGTATATGTAGATTGGTAAACTTTATTTGTCAGATTAACCATTAATTGTTATGCGACATTGTGTGAAAAAAGAAATAGATAGTTGTATATTACTTTGTATTTCAAATAAGTTAAAAAAATTAATTTGGTGGCAAAGAGAAAGGGAGTGGCGTTGTTCCAAACTTTGCAATGGTTAGTACATCTTGGTTACATACTAAAGTGATTGTGGAGTCAAATGCCTTCACGATACAGTGAATAGTGAATCTTCAAATATTACTAAGTTTGTAGTTATAATTTAATAGTGTCTAATTCTTTTATTTGCCGCCGCTTTATCAGGCGGTTAAGGAAAAAAATCTGTTGTCCCGAACTTCCTATCTCATTTTCCTGTCCTCCTTTTAATTTTTGACATGTGTAAAAAAGATTCCACGACGGGTTAATTCGAGGACAATTTAGGGTATAATAAAAAATCATTAGAATCATTTTCACACATGTCTAAAATTGAGAGGGGGACAGGAAAATGGGAGAGGAAGTCCGAGACATCAGATTTTCTTCCGGCGGTTAACAAACAGTTTGACTCATATTTTTAGTAGATTTTCCCATTTTTGCTACCCCTACTTATATTGATGTAATCGGGAATATCTTTACTCCAACTTTTTGAGATTTTTGCCGAATTAAAACTTATTAATGATTTTTCATTTTAAAAGAAAAAGTTTAAAAAAGTCAATAATTTGTTTTCCATGAACTCGGACAAAAATTAAGACATTGGGCGAAAGTTTAGGGAACTCCCAAATGCCCTATTAATTTATTTTAATTTTTAAGCAAGAAACCATCATTATTATTATTATTATTATTATTATTATTATTATTATTATTATTTCCACTATAAAACCATCATTAGGGATTAGGGTTAAGACATTAACCACGCTCTTTTTTTCATTTGCAGTATTCTTCCACTCCCATAGAAGAGAAGCTTCTGTGACAGCAGAAGGATAATGGAAGAGAGCAGTGGAGGCAAGCCAATGGCAGTAGAAGAAACCAAAGATCGGATCATTGATCTACCAGAATTATCACCTTCACCATATCTTCTTCTTCCCCTTCTCGGCCTCTCAATTTTCCGGTATATGTTTTTATCTCTTTCATTTTCATTTATTCTGCTATTCAACCTTACTATTTACCTTTATTATCATCCATCCATAGCAATTCTAAACCCGCTTTTTCTGATTGTAGGTTTTACTCTTTGTTAGGGTTTCTTTTGTGTTTTAGATCTCGAGCTATCTACAGATCGGATTAGTGCTATTAATTATTTCAAGTTGAACTTTTGTCGTTAGTTATTACATTTAAGTCGCTATTATGAGTTTATGATTATGCCTTATGCATTTTGTTGTTGTTATTATTGGTAATTGACTATTTGTGACTATTATTATATGGACTTATAGTAAATTTCTTTGTGCACGTCATGTCACTTGGGCACGTGCCTTACGTGTGCCTTGCCCCTTAAAAAATTACGGGGGCTTTTTAGTATTCTGTTTGGCAGTTTGCTGATCATGTCATGCGCTGTCTCAGTTTCATGACTTCAGAAATCAGAATTATACAGCTTATAATGGAAACAGAATAATCGGGGGTTACGTTACTTGGATATGTTGGATATGATTATGTGTGACTTAAATATAAGTAACATCCTTATCGTGTTAATCAGATAATAGTCTTTGTTATTCGTGTTAGTCTTTCCAAAATTGTAGTCCTACAAAAGTAGAAATTAACAACTAAAGGCAGTTAGGCTCTCTATGAGTATAAATCTATAATATATCCAGCCTTAGGCTCATTGCTAAAAAGGATCAGATTATCCTGTTCGAACAAGGGCGTTACATGCCTAGAGGAGTGAGTTCATTAACCTTCAAGAGCCTAAGAAGGCTTATTTCCATCATGATTTCGGTTTGAGTTTAGTGATAAGATGGCTTATTAATTGAATAGATGTAAGTCATGTGTATTCTATGCGAGAAGTTTTTATTCAAAGGTTTATGTAGGAGCCTAAAATAGTTCATGTAATCACAAATAATAAAATTGTTATCTCTTCCTTAATTAGGAAGCATAGACAGACATCTGATTTGTAAAGAGATTTTCCAAGGTCACTATACCGTTGGGTGTTTTTTTGGAATCTTCAGAATCTTAAAAGACTACATTGCACACATTCTGAATTAACTACCTTGCTTCTTGAGATTCAGGTTTAAAGTGGTAATGTTTAGAGGTGGTAGGATTTCTCGAATTAATATGTTAAATCATGATCCATTTTCATTATTCTCAAAGTATATGGAATCAATTTACTTTTGTATATTGATAATATTGTTTGCAATGTGGAATTATTTTAGTTTCACTTTCATGTTTTGAATATTTTATTTGTATTGTTTCAGGATTAAGTTCAAAAATAAAGAAGGATCTGCAGGACATGGTATGATCTAATTTCAGATCCGATGTTTGCAAAGCTCCATTTTGATTGAGCTGAGATTTATCCCATGGTTCAAAGCTCTGGTCTTACAAGAATGCTTTATCTAGTTCAGCCAGAGTATTTTGAGCACAAGATAATTATGATAATAATCACAAGGAGGAGAGAGGAATGGATGCATGAAATTGTAAATGAAGAATCACAAGTACAAGGTAGTTAATTCAAGCAATGCCTTGATTTGCTTGTCTAACCAATCCAATAATGACCTTGTTGTTATGTGAGTTCACCAACCTTTCTCAAGAATGGTCCATTTGACAATGTGGCCATGGGAGTGTTAGGGGGAAAGATCTGCATACAGTGCATACACAGGTTTATGATTATATTAATTCTTGGGTATTGAATAGTGCTGAAAAGTGTTTTTCTAGACTTTACTCAATTAGGATTGATAGTGGTTCTGAAATGTGGTTTAAAGGTTCATATTAACCCATCAAGTATCTGAATACTGGAGCGATGCTGATGTGTCATTCTGGTTCAAATGCTTTGCTGATGTTTCATTCTGGTTCAAATGCTTTATTTTATATGGTTCCAAACAAAGACCGATACAAATTTTTGAAGGTTCGTGGAATTGAATCAAACTTGGAAGCAATTCCTCCTGTTCTATCAAGACATATGATGCGGAGGTTCTTAATTCAACTCAAGAAAATTGCCATTCCTCTTGTTCTTTTTTGTTTTAGAGTGTTTTTGGATCATCCCTTTGTTGCTATATTTAAGAATGAGAAACTTCCTATTCAGCGGATTGAGTTTTTTGAGAAATTAAAGAATTGAGTTTATATTGGAATTCTGTGTTTTCATCGTCTAATTGTTTGCAAGCTTCCGTTACTCTCTAAACATTTTATAAATCTGTTGTATGGGTGCTTAGTTAAGGGTGTAAATTTGTTCATTAGTTGTGTGGAGCTGAGGCTTGAACTGTTTCCTGTAACTACTGAAATTTTTTCTAATTCATTTATCATGTTAAAATGACTTATCATCCGATGAATTAATTCAGCTTGCTACTTAAGGATGTCATTTTTGTATCATGTGAAGTGCATTATTAGTTTGTCTATCGATAACTTCCTCATGACTTTGGCAAGGCACTCAAAGTATCATCTTTCCCCATTCCTTGACCACAATTAGTTTCAACTTGTTAGAAGTTGTAGTAAGTTAGATGCTTAACTAAGATACTTTAAAACCTCTTTAACATTATGGTGTTTGTGGTTTGGGCTTTTAATCTTTTATTTCATTTGATATTTTGGCTGATTAAGCTTTTGATATGTTATTTCATTAGACTTATTTACGTGATCATCTGGTTTTATTAGATTAACATTAAGTTTATCAAATTGGTTTGACCTAAACATCTCTAATTCAGTACAACGAGAGGGCAATTTCCTAATCTTATGTTTATTAGGAAACGGTAACTTACTTCCAAAAATGTTACTATGCTTGCATATGAGAAATATTTGTGAAAGGTGGTTGCTGAATCTTGTAGTTACTTTCATTATCGATCTCGAACTTTATAATCAAACGTAAAGGTTCTTGACTTTTACAAATAAAGATAATGATTATTAAGATTATTTTTGTCAGTTTACCAAGTCAAAATAATTGTTCGCCGATTTGAGAAATGGAAAAAGGAATTAATGTTATTTTGAGAACAGAACCAACATTTTCAACTTTTCAAATCTTCACTTTTGAATTCTCCTCTCTTAATATGCAATTTTTTTTTTTTCACCGAACAATATCTAATTAATATCAAAACATAATAAGATAAAATTTAAGAAATTATTTTGAGTTCTTCTCTTTTTAAATACGCAATATCTTTTTCTCTACCAAATAATATGTAATTAATATCAAAATATAATAAGATACAATAAAAGAATGAAAGTAGTCAAGAATATCATTTGTTATAAAATGGTATATTTTATCACATTCGACTTTGATGGCAAATTAACAGACAATTCAGATATATCCGATAATACATCATAATCTATTAAACAAAGTTTCATTCTCTTGGTCAGTAATAATCTTTTACGCTGTTCATATATATCGGCTATTGTTTCGTCATATATATGGGGAGGAAATCTTTATTACAAAGTTCAACTACCAATATGATTTGTAGAAAAAACTCAATTGAAGAACTGACATGATTATTGTTTTTCTTACATTTGTATCATAAATATAGATAACAAATAACTGAAACCACAACAATGCGAATGCAATCAAACAGCGAACGAGATGCTACACATAATTCAAATTTCTCTATTTTGCAATCGGTTTGGATAATCACGTCGGGAAAACACAAACTGAAGTATGAAATATCATATTCTAAAGTTCTTATCCTAAATGTTACTATCACTAACTGATGTTTGGCTGGCACAATGTATCCAAGTGGAACGAAACCTGATTGATGTCCTTCATCCACAGAAATCTCCGCGCTTTCTAGTTGAATTACTATGAACTCTGTATCAAAAGCAAGCAAATGTTTTATTTAATATTCAAACCAATAACAATGACAGTAACTCTACAACAGTAAACAAGAGGAAAAAATCTGTAAAGCATGTCAAGAGGAAATACGGAAATTATTGACACATCCTCAGTCAATCCTAAACTAAATTTCCGCTTTATGTGGATCTGAAATAATTTCCAATTCTGTGGTGTTTTTAGTTCATTTCACCCGTCATAATATGTGCCAAACAATTTTTTTCTATTCAATGACTGGTTGTCTATCGCTTTGACATTCTCAGCAGATAATCAAATGTCTATCAAATGAAACATAAAGAGCAAGACAACCAGTCTGCCTGTTTGACAAGCACCTTGCGCTCTATGCTATTCTATATGAAGCATACAATAAATAAGAATGGATGCCAAGTATGTATAAAAAATCATGCAACTTGAGCGTCCACTTTGATGTTGGTGAAAGAAATAGGCCAAATAAAAGAAAACCAAAATCTATGGCATGCTGACAAAATAGTTACCCCTACAAGTTAAGCAGTTAAGAGGAGATCATTAGCTGTGATACAAATCAAAATTCCGTGTCTGTAATGAGAAACAATGTCAAGACTCGATGCAATAAGAACGAAAGTGATTACATAAAATAGCTGTAGATGGTCAGATTCAATGTACGAAGTTCTTGCAATGAAAAATGGAACCGTCATTCGTAAAAAGGGAATACTACAATTCCATGATAGTCGACCAGAAATTTTCCCCCCAACTTGTATGACAGTATCACTTAGCATTAGCTTAGATAGGAAAAAGATCATGGTTCAGTCAGATGAATCATAATTACACCTCCTATCAAATTCTAATGGTAATAAAGTCATCAGATATTGATATGTGATTTAAACTGTACGGTATCGATGGATACATTGTGTTGTTTTTGAGTCTGTGATGCTCAGGGGCTTATGTTTTGTCTTGAATTTTAGAAATTTTCATTAGTGTAAACTGGTTGTATACAATTGCATTGGAAGACTAGATTTGTTGGAGTTTCATTAGTGGATTCAACTACATTGGAGCTTATTTGGTCGTTTGATGTTTGACATGGATACAAGTGGTTTTGAAACAGGTTGTTGTGTCATGATTTGATGTGATCAAATTATATATGATGTAATTAAAAAAGTTGTATTTTATGGATTATTTCTATAAATCGTCGTCATGTTAGAAATTGATAGTACGTAACTCAACTTCTATGTTGAGAGTTTGCTTAGGGCAGAAGAAGTAACATCATGCATTGCTGGCCATTGTTGATGTTGCAGGGTGGAAGACGAAGAGGGTGTTACTTAACACTAGAAATCCAATCCACCCGAAGAGGGTGTTACTTGGCACTAGAAATTCAAGTTGGTTATTTACCAGGTCCTTGTAGAGCTGACCCATGTAGATTTGCTGGGAGTGACTGTTGAAATGTATAAAACTAACGAAATATGGTGTTTGATGTTGGAGTTTATAATCAAAATATTGTTCAGTGCAACATAAAACTCCAACGGATTGTTGTCAAATCTGTAGAATCAAATCCAATAGGAATACATGATGAACACTAAACTAAATTGTTATACTTACAAATCTATTGTAGAGGTGCACGCGTTAATCACAATGTAAAGTATCTCCCTTTCACGTGCATGAATGTCTCGGTCAAGACTAGTACTAGCGGAATCATCGAGAAGCAACAAACACAAAGGACATAGTGAAGGGTCTAGGGGGAGGGGTTTGGCTAAGGGTGCACAAGTAAATCGCAATGTAGAATATCTCCCTTTCTCGTGCACAAATGTCTCGTGGGCCAAGATCAGTGCTAGCGGAATCATTGAGAAGCAACATACACAAAGAAAGTAGTGAAGGGTGTAGGGGAAGGGGTTTGGCTAAGGTAGCACTAAGTGGTGCCGAAATTTCATTGTGTTAAATTAGTTATAGAAAAATGTAAACGAAAAATTTATGCTATTTCAGAGTTTTTTTTATTTCGTCCGACTTAGTGATAATCATTTTGGATAATTACTAAGTTTGTATTTATAATTCGATAGTATCAAACTATTTTATCTGCCGCCACTTTATCAGGCGGTTAACTAACAGTTTGACTCGTATTTTCAGTAAATATTCTCATTTTTGCTACTCCTACTTATATTGATGTAATCCCAAATACCTTTACTCCAACTTTGTTAGATTTTTGCCGGATTAAAACTTATTAATGAATTTTCGTTTTGAAAGAAACAGTTCAAATAAGTTAATAATTTATTTTCCATGAACTCGGACAAAAATTAAGACATTGGGCGAAAGTATAGGGAACTCCCAAATACCCCATTAATTTATTTTAATTTTTAAGCAACCCATTATTATTATTTATTAATATTATTATCATATTATTATTTCCACTATAAAACCATCATTAGAGATTAGGGTTAAGACATTAGCCACACTCTTTTTTTCATTTGCAGTATTCTTCCACTCTCATAGAAGAGAAGCTTCTGTGACAGCAGAAGGATAATGGGAGAGAGCAGTGGAGGCAAGCCAATGGCAGTAGAAGAAACCAAAGATCGGATCATTGATCTACCAGAATTATCACCTTCACCATATCTTCTTCTTCCCTTTTTCGGCCCCTCAATTTTCCGGTATATGCTTTTATCTTTCATTTTCATTTATTCTGCTATTCAACCTTACTATTTACCTTTATTATCATCCATCCATAGCATTCTAAACCCGCTTTTTCTGATTGTAGGTTTTACTCTTTGTTAGGGTTTCTTTTGTGTTTTAGATCTCGAGCTATCTATAGATCGGATTAGTGCTATTAATTATTTCAAGTTGAACTTTTGTCGTTAGTTATTACATTTAAGTCGCTATTATGAGTTTATGATTATGCCTTATGTATTTTTTTTATTATTATTGTTAATTGACTATTTGTGACTTTTATTATATGGACTTATAATAAATTTCTTTGTGCACGTCATGTCACTCGGGCACGTGCCTTACGTGCGTCTTGCCCCTTAAAAAATTACGGGGGCTTTTTAGTATTCTGTTTGGCAGTTTGCTGATCATGTCTTGCGCTGTCTCAGTTTCATGACTTCAGAAATCAGAATTATACAGCTTATAATGGAAACAGAATAATCGGTGGTTACGTTACTTGGATATGTTGGATATGATTATGTATGATTTAATATAAACAACATCCTTATCGTGTTAATCAGATAATAGTCTTTGTTATTCGTGTTATTCTTTCCAAAATTGTAGTCCTACAAAAGTAGAAATTAACAACTAGAGGAAGTTAGGCTCTTATTTCCATCATGATTTCGGTTTGAGTTTAGTGATACGATGGCTTATTAATTGAATAGATGTAAGTGCTGTCTATTATATGCGAGAAGTTTTTATTCAAAGGTTTATGTAGATGACCTAAAATTTAAGTTTATGTAATCACAAATAATAAAATTGTTATCTCTTCCTTAATTAGGAAGCATAGACAGACAACTGATTTGTAATGAGATTTTCCAAGATCACTATACCTTTGGGGTTTTTTTTTTTGGAATCTTCAGAATCTTGAAAGACTATTTTGCACACATTCTATTAATTTAAAGAATTTCTACATTTAAAAGACATTTCGGCTACTAATTATGTTTTTGCAGTTTAAGAGAATTAGAAATTTGTTTCTTCTAATATCAAAACCCATTTATTAAAATAGAATGCATTTTTAGAATGAACCGTTGCATATCGAATCTCTTTATCAATTCATGATGTGTCAATACTTGCTTCTCGAGATTTAGGTTTGAAGTGGTAATGTTTAGAGAAGGTAGGATTTCTCGAATTAATATGTTAAATCATGATCCATTTTAATTATTCTCAAAGTGTATGGAATCAATTTACTTTTGTATATTGATAATATTGTTTGCAATGTGGAATTATTTTAGTTTCACTTTCATGTTTTGAATATTTTATTTGTATTGTTTCAGGATTAAGTTCACAAATAAAGAAGAATCTGCAGGACATGGTATGATCTAATTTCAGATCCTATGTTTGCAAAGCTCCATTTTGACTGAGCTCAAGGAGGAGAGAGGAATGGGTGCTTGTCTAACCAAGGAGGTGAACTCAAGAAGTTGAAAATGAAGAATCACAAGTACAAGGTAGTTAATTCAGGCAATGGCTTGATTTGCTTGTCTAACCAATCCAATAATGCCCTTGTTATCATGTGAGTTTGCCAACTTTTCTCAACAATGGTCCATTTGACAATGTGGCCATGGGAGTGTTAGGGGGAAAGATCTGCATACAAGGTTTATGATCATATTGATTCTTGGGTATTGAATAGTGCCGAAAAGTATTTTTCTAGACGTTACTCAATTAGGATTGATTATGGTTCCGAAATGTGGTTAAAGGTTCATATCAACCCATCAAGTATTTGAATACTGGAGCAATGCTGATGTTTCATTCTGGTTCAAATGCTTTATTTTATATGGTTTTGAAACAAAGACGGATACAACTTTTTGAAGGTTCGTGGAATTGAATCAAACTTGGAAGCAGTTCCTCCTATTCCATCCTTTGTTTCACTCAAAGATGTTCTATCAAGACATATGATGTCGACGTTCTGAATGTCAACTCAATGTAACTGCCGTACCTCTTTTTTTTTTTAGCGTGTTTTTGATGCATCCCTTTGTTTCTATATTAAAGAATGAGAATCTTCTTATTCAGCAGTTTGAGATTTTTGAGAAATTAAAGAATTGAGTTTTTATTTGAATTTCGTGTTTTCATCGTCTAATTGTTTGCAAGCTTCTCCCACTCTCAAAACATTTTATAAATCTGTTGTATAGGTGCGGAGTTGAGGCTGTAAATATGTTCAATAGATTCGTGTAATTGAGGCTTAAACTGTTTCCATAGTTACAAAAAAAGCAAGCGTTTTACTGAAATTTTTTCTAATTTATTTATCATGTTTGATCGGATGAATGTTCATCCAATAACTTAATTTTGATGCTACTTAAGGATGTCATTTTTGTATCGTTTGAAGTGCATTATTAGTTTGTTTGATATTCTTTTTTTATCTGATGAATGCATCATGACTTTGGCAAGGCGCTCAAAGAATCATCTTTCTCCATTCCTTGACCACAATTTGTTTCAACTTGTTATAACATATATAACATGTCATTAATTATTGTTCCGAAGTACTATTGTCAGGGAACACCGAATACATTCTAGAATTGTTATGCACAAAGCGATTCTTTTCAAACATTTCTTGCATTAATTGTATGGTAGCCCTTTTCTCATTACAACAATTTTCTTCATAAGCAAGATACCATTAGCCACTTGGAGTTACTTGGCTGAAATTTTCTATAGAGTATCCACAATTTTGTTTCATGTCATTATGGACGGGAAGAAATCTGAAACTCAAATTTGACGGTCACCTACAATAAAGTCAACAATGAGTTTATTAATTAAGTGATTGTCCAAAACATAAATCTCTTGTAAAAGTTAGAACTCAAAAATAAACAAAAATCACGGAAGAGAGAGAAAGATCAAACTTACCCGTTGAAGAATAGACTGAAAAGAAATTAGAAAAATACAACCTAAAAAGAAACACAAAACAACTGAAAAGAGAGATTAAACTCACCCGTAAAAAAAGAACAAACCCAAAAGAAAAAAGAAAAATACAACCGGAAAAGAAACACAAAACAACTGAAAAGAGAGATCAAATTCACCTATAAAAAAATAATAGACCTAGAAGAAAATAGAGGAAGATAAAAATTGCTTCACCTATAAGATGTAAGTGATTTTTATTTTTTTATAGGAGATGTAAGTGATTTTTAAGTGGACATATATAGGAAAAGAATTTAAATCATTAGAAATTGGTATTTTTTGAGGAGTCCAAATTAGAAATTGGTATTTTTGATGATTCTTACAATAAAAAAAAGTTTAATTTTTCCCAAAAATAAAAGAACTCAATTAAAAAATAAAATTAAAATATGAGAAATTATATGGTGTTGACACGTAAACATTCTTTCATCAGATTTTATATATGTAATGAATAGATATTGTTTGGCGCAACATAAATCGAGCAACAAAATTATCCAAAATATGCGATGAAAAGTAAATTATGGATGCGTTTGGTATTGTTTTTGCGGAAAGCTACAACAACTTTAGGACCAGATCATGTTTGTAGTGTTTGGCAAATATCAAAAACAGCTTTTGGTAACCGTGCTTTTTAGTTAAAAGTTGCTTTTACTAAAAATAGAGACCCTCATACTTTTAGAAAAAGCTGTTTTCTCAGCTTTTGCATGTAACAATTAATTTTAAAATTTGAAATAAAATATTCAAAAGCGTTAATACATACTAAAACTAAAATTTCGTATAGAAGACGTGCAAAAAATTGTAGTCCCTAGATTTGTACATTAATCACTAATAAGTCCATATATTTTCAAAAATACACTTTAAAATCCTTAAATTTTGACAAAAATGATAAATTATCTATCTATTACAAATTAGTTCGATTAATCAATATATTGAAAAAAATTAATGTTAGAAGTTTCATTAAAAAAATATTCTATTATGTTTTAGATCACTAAACATTTAAAAAAAATTATTTAGTAAATACTTCCCAATCACATATAAACTTTTAGTTTTACCAAACTGTCTACAGCTTTTTCTAACATCACTTTTTCAAACTATAATTTTCTCCACAACTAGAGCAGTTTTCAACAGCAATTCCAAACTAAGCCTAAATTGACATACATGTAAATCTCTTCTAAAAGTGTAATTTCAAATTCATCAAAAATTGATAAAACCTCAGAATTTTATAGGTGCATAAGTAGATTCGTAAACTTTATTATCATGATTAGCGATTTATTATCAGGTGACATTGTGTAAAAAAAGAAACATATAATTGTATATTACTTTTGACCCAAAGCTATGTTGTTCCAGGCTTTGCAATGATTAGGGCATCTTGGTTATATACTAAGGTGATTTATGGAGTCGGATGTTTTTACGGTTTGTAATGCTATGAATAGTGAAGCTTTGGATATTACTTAATTTGTGGATATAATTCAACTGTGTCAAAAAAATTTATCCGCCGCCGCTTTATCAGACAGTTAGCTAACGGTTTAGCTCAAAGCTCTGTTTATTTTTATGCTATTTCTACTCGTCTTGATGTAATCCCGAATATATTTTATTCCTATTTTGTCAAACTTTTGTCGGATTGAAACTTATTAATTCTTTTTCCTTTCAAAAGAAAAACAAATTACTATTGTTTTACATGAATCTGATAAGAATTAGACATTGGGATAAACTTTAGGGCCGGCCAGCCTACCAAATTATTATTATTTCCACTATAAATATATCATTAGGGTTAAGACAATAGCAGACAATAGCCACACTCTATTTCCATTTCATTAGGGTTAAAGACATTAGCAACTTCAAATCTGTGACAGGAGATAATGGGAGAGAGCAGTGGAGTCAACGTAAGGGCAGAAGAAGATACCAAACATCGGATACACGATCTACCAGAATTATCAACTTCACCATATCCTCCCCTTCGCCTTTTCGGCCCCTCAATTTTCCGGTATATGCTTCTATTTCTTTCATTTTCATTTATTCATCCTTGCAATTTTTCTTTATTATCATCCATCCATAACATTCTAAACCCGCCTTTTGAGATTTTAGGTTTTACTTTTTTTTAGGGTTTCTTTTGTGTTTTAAATCTCTTTTTTTAAATAGATCTATAGATCGGATTATCGGTTTTAAATTTGAAGTTGAATTTTGGTCATAAGTTTTAAATTTTAAGTCGGTATCATGATTTCATGATTATGCCTTAACTCGTGCTTTTTGTTGTTTTTATTATTGGTAATTGGCTATCTGTGACTAGTATTATCAACTTGTAAAGAGTTTCTTTGTGCGCCTCATGTCACTCTTACGTGCGCCTTGTGCCTTAAATAACTATGGGGGCTTTTTAGTATTCTGTAATGTTTGGCAGTTTGCTGATCATTTCTTGCGCTGTCTCAGTTTCATGAATTCAGAAATAAGAATTATACAGCTTTTAATGGAAACAGAATGATTGGTGGTTACGTTACTCAGATATGTTGGATATGGTTATATATGATTTAAATATAAGCAATATCCTCATCGTGTTAATCAGATAATAGTCTTTGTAATTCGTGTTATTCTTTCCAAATTTGTAGTCCTTCAAAAGTAGAAGTGAACAACTAGAGCAAGTTACACTCTTTATGACTATTATATATCCGGCCTTAGGCTCTTTGCCAACAAGGATAAGATTGTCCTATTCGGACCTAGGGTGTTACATCCCTCGAGGAGTTAGTTCATTAACCTTCAAGAGCCTAAGAAAACTTATTTCCGTCATGATTTTGGTTTGAATTTAGTGATAACAATGGTTTGGTGTATAAATGCACGTGCCAATAGGACTTGGTATAATGTTGGTACAGTGGCTGGCGAAAAACTGATAAAACCAAGAACTTGAACCTATTAATTGAATAGATGTAAGCGTTGCATATTATATGTGAGAAGTTTGGATTCAAAGGTCTATTTAGGAGCCTAAACTCAGTTTAAGTTTATGTAATCACCAAAATTAAAATTGTTATCTTCTCCTTAATTCGAAAGTATAGACAACTGATTTGTAAAGAACTAATGCGAGATCGCTATAGTTTTGGTTTTGTTTTCTACATCTTCAGAATCTTCAAGACTATTTTGCGCACGTTCTCTTATTTTGAAGATTTCTACATTTCAAAGACATTTCGGTTTTTAATTATGTTTTTGTAGTTTAAGGGAATTAAAATCTGTTTGTTCAAATATGGAAACCCGAAACCCGATTCTTAAAATAAAATGGATTTTTAGATCGAAGCAACGCATTATCAAATTTTTTTATCAGTTCATGACTTGTCAATCACATTGCATTATGACGCTTATAGATCATCTCTTTCAAGCTTTCAAAATGAAAAAAGGAAACCTTTTTTCATATTTCCATTTAAATGCACGATATTAACATGAGCGCCTAGGGTTTCGCATCTAACAATCAATATTTATTCTTAAAACATTAGTATTTTCTCTGTCTCTTACCGTTTCCTTTTGTGTGTTGCCTCACTCGATCAAGTTCGGCTAATTTTTCTTCTCTTCGTTACTAATCCCTTGTCGTTGTTGTTCTAGGTTTACTGTCTTAAACTATTTAGAAATTAGACTTTCTGTGCCTATAGATTTTTGATCTTGGTTCTCCCAATTTTCCTCTAATGTTTCATTCTTTTGGTAACGATAGATTTTTCTATCATAAAATTTCATTTTAGTTTTTGATAAGATCAATACTTGTTTCTCTAGATTTAGTGTTGAAGTGGTTATGTTTAGAGAAGATAGGATTTCTCGTATTATTATGTTAAATATGATCCATTTTCATTATTCTCAAAGTGTATGGAATCAATTTACTTTTGTATATTGATAATATTGTTTGCAATGTAGAATTGTTTTAGTTTCATGTTTTGATTATTTGTACTGTTTCAGGATTGAGCTCACAAACAAAGAAGGATCTGCAGGACATGGTATGATCTAATTTCAGATCCTATGTTTGCAAAGCTCCATTTTGACTGAGCTTAAGGAGGAAAGAGGAATGGTTGCTTGTCTAACCAAGGAGGTGAGGTCAAGAAGTGAAAATGAAGAATCACAAGTACAAGGTAGTTAATTCAGGCAATGGCTTGCTTTGCTTGTCTAACCAATCCAATAATGACCTTGTTATCATGTGAGTTCACCAACCTTTCTCAATAATGGTCCATTTGACAATGTGGCCATGGGAGTGTTAGGGGAAAGATCTGCATAGAGGTTTATGATTATATTGATTCTTGGGTATTGAATAGTGCTGAAAAGTGTTTTTCTAGACTTTTCTCAATTAGGATTGATAATGGTTCCGAAATGTGGTTTAAAGCTTCATATCAACCCATCAAGCATCTGAATACTGAAGCGATGCTGATGTTTCATTCTGGTTCAAATGCTTTATTTTATATGGTTCCAACAAACAAAGACGTATACAAATTTTTGAAGGTTCGTTGAATTGAATCAAACTTGGAAGCAATTCCTCCTATCCCATCATTTGTTTCACTCAAAAATGTTCTATCAAGACATATGATGCTTGATGCGGAGGTTCTTAATGTCAACTCAATGTAATTGTTTCACTCAAAGATGTTCTATCAAGACATGATACGGAGGTTCTTAATGACAACTCAATGTAATTGCTATACATCTTTTTCTTTTTTATTTTAGCGTGTTTTTGGAGCATCCCTTTGTTGCTATATTAAAGAATGAGAAACTTTTGATTCAGCAGATTGAGTTTTTCTAAGAAATTAATGAATTGAGTTTTTATTGGAATTTCGTGTTTTCATCGTCTAATTGTTTGCAGGCTTCTCACACTCTCTAAACATTTTATAAATCTGTTGTATAGGTGCGGAGTTGAGGCTGTAAATATGTTCAAGTTGAGGCTTAAATTTTTTCCTTAGTTATAGAAAAAGCAAGCATTTTCCTGAAATTTTTTCTAATTTATTTATCATGTTTGACCGGATGAATGTTCATCCAATAACTTAATTTAAATGCTACTTAAAGACGTCATTTTGTATCGTTTAAAGTGCATTATTAGTTTGTCTGATATTTTTTTATCCGATGAATGCGTCATGACTTTGGCAAGGCGCCCAAAGTATCATCTTTCTCCATTCCTTCACCACAATTTGTTTCAACTTGTTAGAAGATGTAATAATTTAGATGCTTAACTAAGACATTTTAAAACCTCTTGACTTTTTGATTTCTGATGTTTGTGGTTTGGGCTTGTAATCTTTTATTTCGTTTGGCATTTTGGCTAATTAAGCTTTTTGACATGTTATTTTATTAGATTAGTTTACGTGATCATTTGGTTTTATTAGATTAACCTTATATCTTGGTTTGACCTGAACATCTAATTCAGTGCAAAGAGCATTACTAACTCCTTTTTTATATGAAAGTATATTTTTTTACCTTTCAAATACAAATAATTCAGCTGTATAAAGTAACAATTATTTTGTCTTCATCGCTATTGGATCAAAGTCTGCTACCCTCATCTAATGGTGATAGTGGATAAAATAACGGTTACTTTGTAAAAAACTGGCACTTACCCCTAAAAATGTTTCACTACCTTGCATATGAGAAATATTTGTAAAAGGTGATCGCTAAATCTTGTAATTATTTTCGATATCGATCTCAAACTTTGTAAACTTGACTGTTCTTGACTTTTACATATATGAAAATAATGATTATTATGATTATTTTTTCCAGTTTATCAAGTCAATTATGAGAAATGGAAGAAAGAATTAAATTGATAGCATAAGCAACATTTTCGATTTTTCAATTTCACTTTTGAATTCTTCTCTCTTAATATGCAATTTCTTTTAATCTACCAAATAATATCTAAATAATATCAAAATATAATAAGATAAAATTTAAGAAATTATTTTGAATTCTTCTCTCTAGATAAAGAAATTCTATACCACACAATATGTAATTAATATCAAAATTTAATAAGATAAAATTTAAGAATTAATTCAAGATTATCATTTGATATAAAATGGTAGACTTTATCATATTTACAGTAATGGACAATTCAAATATATCAAGTAATACATCATAACAAAGTCTTAGATCAGTGACCGATCAACTTAAAGCCTAAAGAAAAGTGAGTCCATAACTGAAAGGCAACTGAACTTTTACGCTGTTTATATCGCCTCTTGTTTCGCCAAATATATGGGAGGAAATCCTTTATTACAAAGTTTAACTACCAATATGATTTGTAGAAAAAACTCAATTGAAGAACTGACATGAATATTGTTTTCCTTACATTTGTATCATAAATATAGATAACAAATAACCGAAACCACAACAATGCGAATGCAATAAAACAGCAAACGAGATGCTACACAAAATTCAAATTTCTCTATTTTGCAATTGATTTGGATAATCACGTCTGGAAAAACACAAACTGAAGTATGAATTATCATATTATAAAGTTGTTATCCAAAGGGAAATAGAAACTAAATTCTCTCTGATCAATCACACCAAATGCAAACCCAGAAAGAAAGAAACAATGAAAACTGAATATTTCCCCCTCTTGTCGAAACTAGTTAGGTCAGTACTGCTCCTAAATGTTACTATCACTAACTGATGTTTGGCTGGCACAATGTATCCAAGTGGTTCGAAACCTGATTGATATCCTTCATCCACAGCAATCCCCACGCTTTCTAGTTGAATTACTATGAACTCTGTATCAAAAGCAAGCAAATGTTTTATTTAATATTCAAACCAATAACAATGACAGTAACTCTACAACAGTAAACAAGAGGAAAAAATCTATAAAGCATGTTAAGAGGAAATACGGATATATTGACACATCCTCAGTCAATCCTAAACTAAATCTCTGCTTAATGTGGATCTGAAATAATTTCCAATTCTGTGGTGTTTTTAGTTCATTTCACCCGTCATAATATGTGCCAAACAATTTTTTTCTATTCAATGACTGGTTGTCTATCGCTTTGACATTCTCAGCAGATAATCAAACGTCTATCAAATGAAACATAAAGAGCAAGACAACCAGTCTGCCTGTTTGACAAGAACCTTGCGCTCTATGCTATTCTATATGAAGCATACAATAAATAAGAATGGATGCCAAGTATGTATAAAAAATCATGCAACTTGAGCGTCCACTTTGATGTTGGTGAAAGAAATAGGCCAAATAAAAGAAAACCAAAATCTACGGCATGCTGACAAAATAGTTACGAGACTGTTTATCAGTTTCCCTACAAGTTAAGCAGTTAAGAGGAGATCATTAGCTGTGATACAAATCAAACCCGTGTCTGTAATGAGAAACAATGTCAAGAGTCGATGCAATAAGAACGAAAGTGATTACATAAAATAGCTGTAGATGGTCAGATTCAATGTACGAAGTTCTTGCAATGAAAAATGGAACCGTCATTCGTAAAAAGGGAATACTACAATTCCATGATAGTCGACCAGAAAATTTCCCCCCAACTTGTATGACAGTATCACTTAGCATTAGTTTGGATAGGAAAAAGATCATGGTTCAGTCAGATGAATCATAATTACACCTCCTATCAAATTCTAATGGTAATAAAGTCATCAGATATTAATATGTGTAAGACAACCAAAGTCACGGAGTGAGAAAACCTAGTCAGCCATAGCCAATCAACCTCAAGCCTCGCCAAAGAAATCACTTTCAAATGAAGACTCTTGATCAACTACTGCTACATATGAGAGAGAGAAGAGAGACAGAAATAGTTCTCACCTACTCAATCTTCTTCTCCTTGTTTGATGGGAGGGGAAGTTTTTTCAGAAAGCTATCATCGATCTTCCTATACTGAGTTTGAATGACTTTGTGCGTTACAGACAGCTTTTCGTCAATGTGGTGCTGATATTTGTCATAAAGAACAGGGACCGATAAGCTCAGAAGAACTCCTGCAGGAAGATAAGCATAAACCATATAAGTAACAAGAAGTTGAACCCTACATGAAAAATTACCTATGCTGCACAGAAACTTTGATGTTAGAGCATTTCACATTTTGTATCTGTTTCGGAGAATGAAAGTCTCGGAACATGGATGACACCGTTTAGGTTACATTTTCATAATTCAAAAAACTTAGAAACTCATTTCCGAGGATCTAATGTGTTTTCGAAAGAGGATTATTACAAATCAAATGTCCAGTAAATCCCTAATTCTTTCTAGATTATTTTCTACAAGCTTTCAAAATGAAAATCTCTCATATAAATTCATCCGTATATTTTTTATTATCTACCATTTCCTCCACGTGTCGTTTCTCATAGTTTTTAGTTTACAAATATAGTTTCCTAGCTACTGTTTCCATTCTAGTTTCGGCATTCACTTTGTATAACATAAAGAATAACAAACGGAGAACAAAGAGCTTACCAATATAGACAAAAGTAAGAAAGTTGCATAGACTACCAACAAAAGATACTACCCACAAGACCAAAGCAACCTGAAACAAGTAAAATCAACAAACTATCCATCATCTGTCCTCCGTGAACAAAAAGTAAATAAAACAATATCAAACGGGGCAATAGCCAACTCAAAGATCAAAATATCCTAACCTGAAGGAACAATATCAAATTCCTCCCAATAGCAATATCACGACCAATAGCCAACGCACGATCCCCATAGAGTTGAACAAAACCAGCAACCACAGCTATAGTCTCCTCAGATATTTCCAAGTCAGGCACCGGAGGAAGTGGCCTAAAAACACATACAACTACAATCATGCCTCCACTTCATACACAACAAAAACCAACCAATTCTCTCATTCGTCAACAGAATTACAGTAAAACCTCTAAATAGGAATAACCTCTTGATTGTTATACAAATAGTGCGGTCTCAAAGTGTTGAAAACATCTTTGTTGTAGCAACCTCTATGTAGTAATAACCTCTCAATTGGTATACAAATAGTACAGTCCCGAGTGTATTACTATATAGAGGTTTTAATGTAGATTTTAACAAGTTCAATTGAAAAAGAATCTGAAATCAGCAATCAAATCTCGACTTCACTGACAGCAAAAACTAACCAATACTCTCTTTCTCAACAGAATTACAGTAAAACCTCTACATAGGAATAACCTCCAAATTGTCATACAAATAGTCCGGTTCCAAGTGTAATCTTTGTTGCAACAACCTCTATTTAGTAATAAAATCCGAATTGTTACAGAAATAGTCGGGTCCCAAGTGTTGAGCAACCTATATTTAGTGATAGCCTCCCAATGGTTATAGAAATAGTCCGGTCCCGAGTGTATTACTAATAATAATTTGGGTCGAAAAGAATCTGAAATGTGGAAAACAAGGAAGAGACTGAAAACCTGTTGAGAAGGCAAGCGGATTTAGCCCAAAGGAAGAGAATGGCGACGAGAAGGAACAAGACATTAGCGACGAAAGACAAAAGATTGTAACCGCCGCGCTCGAAGAGTAACCAGAGAGTAGTTGCAGATAGTAGAAGCGTTAAGCTGCTGCCCCATCGCTTCCATAGAAGCACATCAGCAACTACAACATGAAGAAACGGTTATAGATTCAACTCAAATTTCATGAAATGCAAATGCAAATGCAATCGGAATGATGATCAGATCTAAATAGAATCCAAATTGCAAAATACCTGAGCCGGCACCAAGAACTCGATGGACGGAAATGGAACGAGGAGGGGTTTCTCCCATCAAGATCCAATTAGGGTTTTACAAATTTGGGGAGATGAATATATATAAGACAAGATGATATGATGATGATGATGATGATGATGATGTTTAGGAGCAAAATGGATGGATGGATGGATGGATAGATGGATGATGATGATGATGTTTTGTTTCGGTGAAAAACTGAGAAAGTTTTATTAGGAATTATGGCTGCCGTAACTCAACTTTTGTGTCATCTTTCTCATTTAACGTTTCTTCATAGTATTTTATTATAGGCTCACTGCAACACATAGATTTACATAACATTTAGATTTACATAAATTTAGATACGATATGACATAATTAAATGTTATGAAAATGAGATTTGATATTCTAGCTTACACGATCTGTCATATAACCTCCGACATAAGAAAAACATGTGAATCATATTATTCAACTATAAAAATACATAACATGTTAAATTCTCCGGTTGGAGTTTTTAATTGAATTATTTAATAAACATCAAGTCCAAATGAATGTTATATGTAGCGAGAGTGTTCGCCTAGTAGTTAAAACTCTTATTATGATCAGAGAAGTCATAAGTTTCAACAACACTCGTGATGGGAAGAGATTTTTTATTAAGTGTAAGCACGATTGTGTGAACTTTTTCGAAAAGAACGGTTAGCATCTTATAAACATCTTACCTAAATTGAAATCATATGCATGGGCCTAAATTGCTGATATTCAAAAACTCTGTAAACTATTTTTTTTTTTTATAAGTAATTATCTTTATCATATTAAGTTCCATAGTTAACCTGTTTGTAGTAAAGTACTAACAATTATTATAAAGTTTTCCTTAAAAAACAATTATTTATAAAGTTTTTTTGAAGAAAAAAGACTTTAAAGTTGGAACCCAATAAAAGTTTGAAAATTTTTTTCTTTTTCTTTTCTTTTTTTGAGAGAAGAAAAGTTGAATTTTCATTTCATCAAATTAAAAGTTAATATATAGATATCCGATTTATGTATTTTTAATCAATCTTAAATCATTTGGTTCTTGGAAAAGATTTTACCGAAAACAGTAATACCATGTAAAAATTTGATGAACTCCTCGGATTTCCAAGAAAAAATAACACAATATTACATCTTTCATTTCCATACATTTGCTGTGATCGGTTAAAATGAACGATAAAATGATACGGACGTTAATGTAGGTGACAAAATTCATAGTAACTACCAACCACAGCAAATACCCAAACCAAATATGCTAACATAGCCTCAGAAGTTGGAGTCCATTAGGTGAAAAATCACATTCAAATATGCATACAAACCATACGACCATCTTACTCCCTATCTAAGTTAATAAGACATTTACTTCATTACTTAAACCTTGGAGGCGTATCAAACTTTTGCGGCCAAACTAATCATAGAAAGTGAAAATGAACATTCCAGGACTTGCCTTGTCAACTCAAGGATTAGCTTAAGAAATCAATCTAACTCTTGCTCATTTTATCTTTCCTGCTAATGCTTCACCGTCATCGGACGAGTCGCCTTCATCGTCAGATGACGATTCTACATCCTTTTGATGCTCCTCTCCACCAGCATTTACTTTCATCTTCTTCTCCTTTTTCTTCTGCTTTTTCTTTTGCCTTTTCGAACGTTTTTTCGCTGTTCGTTCCTCTGCTGCTTTTAATCTTTCGTCCCTTCTCATAATGAATTCAGCCGCTTCTTTTCTTTTCAGATAGTCTACATCCATTCTTGCTAGCCGGTCTTGCTCTTTCCGTCTCATTTGACGATACTGCACCAAACAAATTTATGAGTACAGTATGTTCAATCCGACATTAATTAGCATGTATAAAATAAAATGCATGACGGCCAGAAAAAAGGAATATATTTCAGGTGGAGACTTCTAAACTGAAGTTCCATACATGAAAACTTATAGAATACCTGGTGAAAGTCACCGGAGCCTGAACCAGCAGAACTGCCAGATGTGTTACTGACTCGAACAGGAACATTCTCTAGGATCCGGCGGAGCTTTATTTCTATGTCTTCTTCCTCTTCCTTGAACACTGGCCCTGTATACTGAACAAGTGCTGATGATGCCGACGCAGCTGGCACCAGTGGACGCGGCGGGAGCGCAGGTTTTGGCTTCTCTTGTGGTGCCACTATCTGTAACTGTAAGTCGCTCTCCTTTGGCCTACTAGTTGACATTTTCACTCCCGATCCCTAAATTGTTGATCTGGGGTTCGTTGAAGAAGTTTCGTCAATATGGTGGTGTCATGGAGTTACTTTCAAAGATCACATGAAAGGATATGAAGACTCGTAGAAGATCACACAAATATATCAAAGAAACTGCAAAAGGAAAAAAAATGAAAATTAAACCAAATAAAGAGAATCACTTCTCCATATCAGTTGCAAGATAATCAAAATTAACACAATCACAAATCAAAACAACAACAACAACAACAACAACAACAACAACAACAACAACAACAACAAAGCCTTAGTCCGAAATGATTCGGGGTCGGCAACACAATCACAAATCATAAAAGATAATTAAAGATAGCATTAAAATTCCTCAATTTGGCATACAACCTCTGATTATAAAACTAAAAAATCAAGTGTGATTCAGCAAAATGCAGAAGTCAAATATATATAGCTCTAATACAGCTACATGGAAATAAGAACAGCTGCTATTATCCAAAGAACAATTGAAAAGGAAATTTCAGCAATTCTATCATTGCAAATCTTCATAGGTCATCAGTCCAAAGCATAAACACAATCAAAATTGTAGAAAATGGAGTGCAAGTTCATCCAAAATCATATTTAGTATCCAGAGTAGCTCATGAAACACTTGAAATCTGCTTAAGAAAGGATTAAGGACGGCTGCCAGATTTTTATCCTGCAAATACCCAATATCCAGTTGCAGTAAGGAAGAAGGATAACAGAGACAGAGAACAATGCTTATATTTTAGGTGTTTTAATAGTTGACCGTTGCTTTAAGAGGAATATAAGTATAAAATGACGATCGAAGCATGTGTCAATTGAAGACAACTAATCCACTACAAGACACTGCACGTGACAGAAGTTTCCAATAAATACCCAAGCATTAAGCCGCTAACATTAGTATTACTTCATATACCCATATAAGAAGTATCCAACTCAATGAAAGCTTAAATGACAACCATCTTATAAACAAAAACTGAGTGTAAATAAAGACCTTACTCAGACCAAAAGAAACCTCAAAGAATGAAGCTCGTTTCACCTATACAACGAGCCATATAGCTTCCCGATTAAGCAAATATGGGTTGTCTAGCATGCCCTCTTATGCCCATAATCATATGGAGAGTAAAGAAATAAGACTCCAACAATATGTAAATGAAGACCTAACTGACACTAAAAGGTAGCTCAAAGGAGGAAGATTAAGGAGCCATAAGACACCGGCACCGCACATGAGAGAAATGTCCAAACAAAGAACCAAGCATTCAACCACTAACATTACTTCAAATACCCATATAAGAAGTATCTAACACACTAAAAGCTTAAATGACAACCATCTAATAAACAAAACCTGAGTGAAAACTGATCCACAACACATTAATAAACATAGAAGAAAAAACATTGAAATAAAATCTGAGAAAAATATTATTAAACGACAAGCATGGTAAAATTGATGTTATGAATCAAAACAAATACCAAAAACTAGTCTAACTTAAACTCTTAACCAACTAATTCTCAAACATTCTACACTTAGCAATTCGACAACACATGAAACTTCAAAGTAACAGTTCAAATTTGGATCCTTCACATTAATTTCCACCCTCGTTCCACATGTAGCTAACAAGTCCAATCATATACTAGCAAAATCAAATTTGACAATTGAAGATGGATAATATCTCATAAGCAACTAATCCCAATTCAGTAATTTAAGAGCTATCTTCCCTTCCTCGATGTACATAAAGAGCTAACTCGTTCCAAAAGGTACCTCAAAGAATGAAGCTTGTGTCACCTATGCCACGCCCAGGCAGACACGAGCAGGGTCTGAAAGTCACAGTTCTCCATTGCCCAACCCAAGGAAGGGCATTTGGTAAGGACCTATGAAGCACCAATACGGGTGTGGACACAGGACACGGCATTTTTCAAAAACATGAGACGCGGACACGGGGGGATACGGGAAATTTTAATATTTTTAATTTATATAGGCAGCACATAAAATTCATAACAAACATAAATATAAACTAAAACCACACAAATAACATCCATAACAAAAAGTCTAAAACACAAATATAATCCAAAACAAATACACAACAAGTGATTTTTGACTCGAGAAACAGAGCCGGTAAACTCTTTTTTGCAATAACTGCATTTCCATCTCACATTACCCCCTC
This sequence comes from Euphorbia peplus, assembly GCA_028411795.1. NCBI lineage: Eukaryota > Viridiplantae > Streptophyta > Magnoliopsida > Malpighiales > Euphorbiaceae > Euphorbia > Euphorbia peplus. The sequence goes on along the minus strand of CP110837.1, from coordinate 1,820,352 downwards.
TTGCGTTTTCAAGTCTATCAAGTACTGTAACATGATTCCACACTAGTGACTCAGAAGTTCTCCCCTTTGATGTAGGCTTCGAACTAACACTACAACTTACACAACTCACAGAATTTGCAGACCAAGAAGATTCCATGAAAGATGGCAGCAAAGAAAGAAAGAACACCAACCTCTGAGAGAAGGGAAGAAGTCGAATTGAAGAAGAGTAGCAAAATCAAATTCGAATTGAACAAGTTGAGGTTTTGAATTGAAGAAATCGTGCATAGAGAAGGATTTTAGGTTTACGTATATGGGGATTTTTTTTCTTCTTTTATTTCAATAGCAGAGTATTGCGCAGACAGCAGACTAGTTGGCTTATGTTTTCTTTTTTTTTCCTGTTGAAGCTGGGTTGGGCTTATGTTTTTAGTTTTATAAAAAAAACCCCAAATTTTAATTAGAAATCCATTTCTGCCGAGTCCAGCCGTGTCCAACCTAGTTTGACCAGGTCTAACTTAAGGGACACGTTGGCTGCCGAATCGCGTGTCCCGGCAAGTCGGACAAGGTGCAGCACCCTCCTAGACTGTCATGCTTCATAGTAATTAAGCAATGAGGGTTATCTAACATTCAACAACCAAAGAACACCTATCAATTGCTCACTACACCTATTAAATCACACCAAAATAAAGTTGCAACTTTCTTGGAACATTTTTCTAATTCAAGCCAAAATCAAAAACCATAGTCCGTTTAAACAGAGAACTCAAACAATGCCAATCAATCAAAGCAGAAGCTAAAATGTTGAGCACTCGTAAGTCGAACTGCAACTGCTTTCTAACGTAACTGGCAGTATAGCTCAATGTGGCTTGTCTAGCAACGCCCCCTTACGCCTTTAATCACATCGAGCATACAGAAATACAGGGCTCTAATACAAATGCAAACTAAGACTAAAAGCCAGCTCTCACGCCTTTCAATTGGTCTCTACTTATAGCTCCCCTTACTATCAAATCAAACCAAATAAAAATTGAAACTTTCTTGGAACATTCATCTAATTCAAGCGAAATCAAAAACCCTAGTCCGTTTTAAATAATAAATTCAAACAATGTTGAACACTCGTAACTGAAACTACTTCCCGACGTAACTCGGGTGTATTACATTACAAAGCAGCTCAGAATCTGGAGAAGGAGAAGAATAATTACCTTAGGGTTTAGCAGTCCGTTTGCCGCCTGTTGAACAAATTAAAACAATTGAATTCTGATTGAAGCAAAATCAGAAACCCTAAGTCTTCTCTGCCGGCGTTATTGCTCCGGCGGATCCGAATTCTCCCGCCGACGTTCTATTTTACCGGCCGTGAGCTGCTTTAACTGCTAATATCTTTCTTCTCTGCTACGAGTCTTGTTCTCTTTGGTGTCGTTGCTGCGATTTAGAGTAATCTGACCTTCTCTTGATGAAACGGTGCGTTTTAGGCATGGGTGGGTTTAGCATCCAAATTCTCAAGCCTAGTTCATATGCTATGGACGACAACGAGTAGAGTATCCACGAGTAACGGCGTTCTCGTACTTTTATTAGTTCATTGTAGAATTATCCATACTACAAGTACATTTTTGAAATCTCATACCAATATCCGTTTAACTAGCAAAAATATAGAGTACTCTAAATTATCCATAAATTACATCTTCACAAAATTTAGTTGTAAAATTTTTTTAGATAAGTTTAGTGGTTAAAGTTGTTGAGCTAGTGACACTGTATTTTAGATTTAAATCCTACAAGTGCATTTTATTATATATATATTTTTAATGAGACGGGACGGATAATGGATACTCATTATTCGTTACATGTGGATATTCATTATTCGTTACATGTTGAATATATCGCGGATAATAGGTATTATAAATTTAATACATAATTGATATTAATAAGAGATGTGGAAGTTACTTTGTTTTTATAAAGTAACCATTATGTTGTCCATTATCACTATCATATGAGGAATGAGGATTTTAATTCAACGGAGATGAAGACAAAGTACAAAGTAATGGTCAATTTGAAGTAAGCTTACCTTGCACCAAGACCACATAAAATAGTTGGGCTCATGTTATGCTTATGAATCATAAGTTCGTCTAAAAATAAGGAATTTTTTAGCGAATTTATACCAAATTGGACCTAATATCAATCGCCCTAGTGTAGGGGAACATAACTAAATATATACGAATAATATACCGTTTTCAAAATTAACTAGAAGTATTGATTTCTAACGATATTATTTTGATATAAACCCGTCAACGAACAATATAATTCATTTTTATTGTGAATGTTCGATTCTCAATTTATCTGTTTTGTTTGTTATGGACTTCATACCACAAGCGTTGTCTATCTCTCATGCTGGAGAGTGTGATATCAAGTTTATTTATTCCTATTATGAGGGTAATTATGATGCCAAACACGGAAAAAAATCTGCTGTCTCGGACTTCCTATTCCATTTTCCTGTCCCCCTTTTAATTTTTGACATGTGTAAAAAAGATTCTACGACGGGTTAATTTGGGGACAATTTAGGGTATAATAAAAAACCATTAGAATCTTTTTTACACATGTCAAAAATTGAAAGAGGGACAAGAAAATGGAATAGGAAGTCCGGAACAACAGATTTTCTTCCGCCAAACACATTATTTCTTTTTATAAGTAACAATAAGTATAGTTTGTCTCGTCCAAATATCTAATGTGTTTTGTTTGATAATTGTTAAAGAGTTCTCTAAATCATTACAAGGTACTTAGCTTGTAGGGTGCTTGTTTTTTAGGTTGTTTAAGTTTCTTAGTAACCAAAAATACTAGGAGTTTAAAGATCCGACAATTAGTTAGTCAAGCTTTCCACAAAATTTTGTAAAGGTCATTGAAATTTATTTTGTACCCATAAAATAAGTAGATTTTGTATTTTGTTTCCATAATCTAACTTTCATCTTTTACAACTAATTTTTTTTATGTTTCAATTTAGAATAGATGACACCGAAATGTGAAGGTTCGAGCAAAGAACAAGAATAGGAATGGGCATAAAAGAACTGAACTTCCAATCAGAAATGAAGAATAAATGATATATATGAACTTATTAGTAACGTAGTTATTTGATACATGTAGATGTATTCTAAAATTACAAGGGTCATGGTAATAGATTTGAACCGAAGCACATAATATCTACATAGTATTAGCTTAATTGTTAAAGGAATTTGATGAGAAGATAATCCGGCCATATATTTCATGCACTAATTAGTAGATTAATGCGATTTATAACTTTTGAACTTGTACTCATCTTATTGTACGTTGAAATCTCATTCATAAATAGGATTGCAAATATTGAAACACTACCATATAAAAACACATTTGAATCAAGCTCTTAATCTCATACTTAAGATTGAAAAAAATTTATACAATCTCTCACACATAGGTATAGGAATCTATCCTCTTTGAAATGTTCAACAAGTTAAAATAATGCATAAGTAGAAACCTTTTGTTGACATTCTTCTTTCCAACAAAAAAAATAAATCTGTTTTTTCTAATCTACCTAACTACTTGCTTCTTTCATTCCAATTAATTAGTTGGTCTCTAAACAATTTAATTTCAAATCAAATCGAATCAAGATGGGCAACATGTGCATATGCTTTGGAAAAGCAAGTTCTGGATTTTATATGAGAATATTTTAGCAATAACAAAATAAATTCATCATATGAAACCTCCTAGATCTTTCATCACCACGTGGAATTTCTTTAGAGAGAACTAGCAACCAAGTTAACGAGAAAGTTTAGAAGAATACTTTCGGTCTAAAGTCAAATAAAATCTCGATGTTACAGATCCAACATATTTATTACGATAGCAAAACTTAAATACATATGAAATATTTTTAGATTGAGTTTAATTCATACTAAATGAGGCACTTTAAAAGAAATGATAAATTTTGCCCATAAATATACATTTTGAGTGCGAAGTTTGCAGAACTAGTTGGCGTCAATACTAGGCTTCCCAATATTGGATTAGTGAGTTATGATGATATTCTAGATTGAGCTTAACACTAGCCTCCCTTAAAAGAAAACACATTCGAGAGAGATGATTGTCACACACTTATAAACATTTTGTTAACCATATAGCTAACTGATGTAGGATACTAAACAAGTATTATAAAAATCACATCATTAATAAACTATAAATTAGTACTTAATTAGTACATCCGCTTAATGTTTATCTATTTTATATGTACTATATTATGATCATGCATTTAGATTGAGTAATTTTATCATGGGTTGAGATCAAATGTTTTATACAAAATATGTCTTATATAGATACAAAATTTACTAGAATCTCTATGCAAATTTCTATGTAGATAAAACATATACTGTATTTATTATTTCGGTTATTTACTTTGATCCTATAGCTATTTCAAAAATTCTTCATTTATACGGGAACACGTATCAGTAGATACGTATCTCACATTGACAAGCTATATGAGAGATAAAATATTTATAAATGTGTGATAATCTTCTACTTTTAAGGTAACTTTCGAAATTGATAAACCTAATCTAATAAAGTGAATTTCGTTATCGTTGCTATTCCATGTTATTAATTGTGATCATATATACACTATACCTAACTAAAGCATTAGTAGATATTGAATATTTTATAAGATATGGTTTTGATTTGGTGTAATTATTATGTGTTTGTCCCCTGTGTAGGGAGCTTGGCTCTGCAAGTTATTTTATGGTGACTTGAATTTGGTAAGGTTATGCATCCATTAGTAATTAATTAAAGTGCCACTTGATATTAATTTAGTTAATTAACATACATTAAATATTTTGATTGTTATCTTCTTACAATTTGTGTCATGTGATAAGGAAAAACATGTGCATTGCTTTGGGAAAGCAATGTCCAGATAAATCATAGGATTATACTATACATACTCTCACTTAATACTTGGATGAGACATTCTTGAAAAATTCTCTTCATATTTATATAATACATACACTAAGTACGTAACAAATGTTTAAATGTGCAGGATTAGTTATTATAGGTAAGGGAATATTTATTCTTTTTCTTGTTTTACATAGTTAACATACATCATTCAGAAATATACAATAAATCATATAAAAGAGTTATTTACCTTAATCCATTTTGCATCTAATTTAGTTCATTATTTATTATTATTATTATTATTATTTATTATTACAAGAGTTGATAATTCTTAGTTTATTGGTTTCAACCACATATATAATATTTGAGGTGAAGAATCGTCGTTGTTATTTAATATGAGCATAATTGAGTAAATTATTTAAAAAATAATACAATACAAGTGTCTGTTAAAATTAGAGAAACAAATTACTCAATAACAATTTTGAAAGAAAAAAAAAGTCAACACTTACCTTTTATCATCGACAAGCACTTAAAAAGTTTGTTATGTTTGAGTAATTATATCTGAGTTAATCTATCGATGGCTAGAGTAATACATTTAGCTCTTAAAATGAATTCTACCATATTAATCAAGAGATTTTAATATATACTTTAACGAATGTATACGTGGTACGATAAACCTCTAATTTTATTTTATTTTGTAATAAAAAGTTTATTCAAAAATATGCCTATCCAAACAAGCTTATAATTTGATGTCACTTATTACTTCAAAAATCTCTCATAAATTAATTAATAAATTATTTACATAAAATCTCTATATCATAAATTGAAAACGCTATATTTTAAAAAATAAACTCTAAACTTTTTATCCATAAACCATAATATGTCATTAAATTATTGATACGATGTTGGAAGAATTCTAAATTTTTTAACGTGTCACGTATCACGAAATGTTATCGAAAAAATTCTATTAAAAACAAAGTAACGAGAGTAACAAGTTGGAGGGTGTTGAGTTCGAAATTCAGTTGATATTTCACCACAAAACAAAAACTGAAATCGGTTGAGTCGGTGACCGCCTGTGTCGGTGACCGTTAATATGTCATTTTTGTCAGGTTTACAGCCTGGACTGCCACCTCATCTTCACTCTTTCCTTTGCACTCATCTTCTCAGTTTTCTTGTCTTTTGTCCACGTCATCCTTCTCATCCCACGTCATATATTCTGTACATATTCATTTTAGAACCATATTTATGCCCTCCCTTAGGATTGTTCATTGGCCAAATTAAAAAAGTTTTATTAATTATGTATTGCTCTAACTAACCCAAATTTTTTATTGGATGATTATGATATCAATATATTGAAGTTGTCTAATAGAATTGTTACAGGTTAATCAGACTCAATCATAAATCTTCTAAACTTCAATATTTCCCAAAAGAAAAAGAACTTTTGAACTTATTTTCGAAAAGTTTCAAATCTTCCGAGTTAAATTATTTAGATTAAACCTAATTAATATTACTTTTTTTTTTCTTTGAAAGGGAATATTACTTCTATTTCTCCATTTTATATTGTTTTCTCATAAGTTAAAATCAATAATTTATCAAAAAAAATTAATGTTTTAAATTTAAAATAGTATTTGGTAATTGCTAAACCATTTTTCGAAAAATTTGAAAAATTAGAAGTCATTTAAATAGAAGCTGTATTTTTTAATTTAAAGAAAAACAATTATTAGAACTTTCTTTTTCCGAAGACAAGACATTAAGCATGCTCAACAGAGCACGAGTTCAACAATACAGAAGTAACGAGTCTCGGGATCGTATCAAAAAAAGTGGGAATTGCATAAAAACGGAAAGACCTAGCGCAAGCGTACAACCAAACCGTTAGCTAATCTCCAAATATAGCAGACCGAAAAACCGCTGTGAAGAGTAAGAAGAGCTTTGCATTAATCAACAATATCTCCAAAGTCACTATGATCCGGCGTCTGGTTATTAATTGCTTTGCAAACTGTCAAAGCGTCAGACTCTACCACCACCTTAGAAACATCCAGCTCCACCATCCAGTGTAGTGCTTGAAGGACAACAAGAGCTCCACCGAATCCACCCGAAGATAACCATCCATTGAATACACTTGAGCCCCATAAACTCATCTGAAGACGACTGTAACACTCCGGCCATACTTATTTGTTGCTCAACCACAAAAAAAAACCCAGCATCAACACAACAACTAAGTTGTCCAGCATATGGCCTGTGTCACTCAGAGCATCGAAACTGCCCCACCAAATCTCGATGACTCTTCCCCCGTAAATTTCGAGCAGTTAACCATTCACAAAGGCAGTTGAGACATTGAAAGACAACCTGTTGAGCCGATGTAGAAACAGAATTCCAAAGCTTTTCATTATTAGAATTTATGTAGTCGAATGACATTAGATGAGCTGTTATAGATTTTTAAAAGCTAATTAAAGTTAAGTCAAATTTTGACCATTTAACAAATTTAATTAACTCAGCCATTTCAAATCGAATTTCTTACTTTAACGTCGTCTACTCAAGAGGGCTAAACAACCAAAGTCTCGAAGACTTATTTGATTGACAAGTTTGTTTTCTTTTTTTTAAAAAAAAAAAACAAGTATGAAATTGCTTTCCAAACAAACAAATATCAATAATCTAGACTATAAACAATTGGATGAATAATTTAAAGGTCATTGACATTTTGCGAAACACACTGTTTAGTCCCTTCATTTTCAAAAACTCACGAATAGGTCCCTAACGTTTTGCAAAACACACTGTTTAGTCATTCCGTCTGTTTTTGATGACCAATCTGTTAGTCAAAATGTATTTCAATCAACGTCCAATTTAAAAATAATTGGTACCGGGTGAATAACACCTTCATTGGATGTTGATTGAAGTACGTTTTGACTAACAGGATTGGTCACGAGAAACAAATAAAAAGACTAAACTGTGTGTTTCGCAAAATGTTAGAAACCTATTCGTGTGTTTTTGGAAATGAAAGAACTAAACAATTGTTTTCGCAAAACTTAAGAGCTTTGAATTATTCCCCCTAACAAATTTTACATCTAAAAGAAATAGACTATAAACAATTCCTTAAAAAAAAACTATCAAATCGATTACGTAATGCTCTCCAGGCTGTCTCTCAGTCAAACTTATCCTTATAACCGCCAACATCTCTTCAATTTCCCGCGATATTTTCTCAAATTCCATTTAACGCAACTTCCATAACTGTATTAAACATTCCCTTAACTATAAAACGGCACCGAGATAACCACCTTTTAAATCCCGATATTTTCGTTTTATATTCTTCACAATCCAACCACCTTACGTGGCAGTTACACCCAGCTGTAATACCAACAACCGGGAACTCCCTATCTCCGGTTCCTCTCCTCATCCATTTACCGGTTCAACCAGTTACCCCAACCCCTTCCCTATATAAACCCCTCTTCCCTTCCTTCCCCGTGCAAAATCTTCCTTTCTCTCTCTACTTTCTCTCTCTAGAACAATGGATCAAAGGTCATTTTCCGATCGGGTCAAGGGCCCGTGGAGCCCCGACGAGGACCGATTGCTTCAGAAACTCGTGAAGAAATACGGAGCGAGGAACTGGACCGTGATATCGAAGTCGATCCCGGGGAGATCGGGGAAATCGTGCCGGCTGCGGTGGTGTAATCAGCTCTCGCCGGAGGTGGAGCATCGTCCTTTTGCTCCGGAGGAAGATGAGATTATTATCGATGCGCATAATAAGTACGGTAATAAATGGGCCACGATAGCACGGCTTCTTAACGGCCGTACGGATAATGCTATTAAGAATCACTGGAACTCGACGCTGAAGCGGAAACACTCGGAGCTGCTCTCCGGTGGCGGAGGAGGCGGCGGTGGTGGTGGAGGGAGTGTAGATGAGTTAGAATTAGAATTAGAACTGCAGCCGCCTGAGAAGAAACACGTGGCGGTGTTTCGGTCGAGTCCGAGTTTGTCTTCGGGATCTGACGTCAGCGATGTCGGGCCGGTGACTTCAGCGTGTGAGGAGGAGGATGAGGAGGAGGAAAACGGAAACGAGGATGTCGTTTCGACAGAGCTGACGTTGTCGTTGCCGGGGAAGATTGAGTTGAGAAACGAGGGGGTGAGAGAAACGGTGCCGTTTAGGGGTGATTTGATGGCGGTGATGAAGGAGATGATAAGGATGGAAGTGAGGAATTATATGGGAGGGGTTAATTAGGGGAGTTAATTTGATTAATTAGTGATGGGATTAGGGAGGAGGCTAATTAGTTGGAGGATTAGTAGAGGTTTGGAAATTTGAAATTGAGTGTACAGGATTTGATAGAGTCGTCTGGAACTCTTGATGCGGTTTAGGATATTTACTCTTAATGTTGTGATTTAATTTATATGATACTTTAAAACAAATGAAAAAAAGAGAAAGAAAAGATGATTTGTTTCAAGTCAATGATAAATGCTAGTAAGTTATATCTTTTGTTATTTTTTGGTTCTGTTACCAGATTTGAGTTGTGTTTGGTAATCATAGTTCATTTTTATTTATAGTGGACTAATCAAGTGTCAAATTCACCCAATTCTATTATGTGTAATTATTGAAAGGCAAACACACTATTTAATTATTGACTTATTAAAAATTTGTATTTAGTCACATTTGTCTATTCACGTTTATAATTTGGTATGATCTCACCTTATATGGATAAATTTTAATGTACTCTTAATATTGATTGTGGAATATTGAGATTCTTACTAAACTCGTGGATGAATGTCGCCAAATGTGACCAAATAGAAAATCAATTGGCAACTGGTCAAATAGTATTTTTTAACTTATTGAAATAATAGCTATATTGAATAATTTGATTAAAGAGATTTATCTTCTCGACATGTCAAATGGGAAAAAATACCAAACATAAATTGTTTCGATATTAAAAATACGATACGAGTTCTCAGTTTATTCAAGAATATAAATTTCGCATTTTTTTGAAAGATACAAATCCGACATGAAAAGTAAAGTGACATGTTTTGTAACACTAACTAAAGCTCATCATTAACACACTTAATATTGTGCATCTAAAATTGAAGAGTTATTTAACAAAAAATTCATGGGAAGAGCTTCCTTGAATCTATTTAAAAGGGTAGTACATATGAGAAGTTCATTATGGAGTATATCTAAAAAACAAAATACTAAAAATGAGAATAAAATGGTAGTTTAAGAAAAAGAAAAAGAAAAATAAAAAAGATAGAGGATGGGTGTTTTGGTCGGTAGGTGAAAGGTGGGTGGTGTTGATTGTACGGTAGTGTACTAAAGGTGGTACGATTTTGGACGAAGCTTTGTTTTTATTTGCAATAGGTGCATTGGATAGTGCATCTATCCCTTCCACACTCCAATATGACTTCATCTCACGTGCACCGTGCACCCATCCCACATAATATTTATTACTTAAATATTTTCCTTTTTCCAATTTAAAAACATGCCAAAATAGTTTGTTTAATTTCTTTTTGTTTTTTTAACCTTTTCCTTTGTGCATTCACATTGTGATGATAAAGGATCTATTTCATTTATCATATATTATTTGTTGTTTGTTGGTTGCGGTTATGAATTATTGTTTGTTGGTTTTTGTTTTCTATTTGATGTTTAGTAGAATTATGGCTAACTGTTATTGTTAATATGTAAAATAATTTATATGAGTATGTTTTAAATTAAACAAGATCATTAATAACTCATACACCACACATCTATAGCAAAAAAGTAATCTGCAAAAGTTAGTAGGTATCAATCTAAATATTAGTCCCCTTCCTTTTCAGGAAAATTGATTTCAAACATAATATATTTCAATCATTACTGTGTTCGTTTTATGTTCGAATTTTAATGTGAAGGAGGAAATCATCAAGTGGAGTATATGATTCAAAGAAAAATCTAGTATAGAGAAGGGGATTTTCAAACAACAAAATAGTATTCGAGTCAAGTGGTATAATTGTGTGAGAACGAAGATGCTTGGTTTAGGATAAATGATTTATTAGTTCCTGAATTTTGTCAAAACTCATTGTTTGATTCCTCATATTTTTAAAAACTCATAATCAAACGGAATTGTGCTTAACAGTCTATCCGCTTATAATCAAGCGGAATTTGTAAAGCTTCTTGTTTGAGTAGGAAGAATCCTCTCTCTAATCTATTTTGTCCATCTCACATCTTTTATCTATGAATTTGTTTTTCAAAGTTTCTATATATCATCAGTTTTATTTTTCATCCAATTTACTTCTATTATTTGCAACTTTGACATTTATAATTTTTATGAGTTTAACAAGTGTGGAAATGTTTTATTTAATTAGTAGATCACTAAAATTTACGTGGTTGCAATAGAAAGTACTTCGATTCAATTGTTCAAAAAGTTTTAGATGATGAAAATTGGATTAAAGCTGCTCTATTGCGGATTTCGATTAACGAAAAGTATGCGATTGCTAGTTTTTATTGTTTTAGTTTTATTTTTTATGGTTATTATTGCCCTTTACGTGCTTTTTTGTTCTCTTCATGAATCTTGTATCGACTTTAGTATGATTATATATGTAATTTTATTTTCGTTTTCTTGCTACATTTTCTATTAAAATAGTGTGCTTGACAATTCTCCCATAGTAGAGTCCATGTGTTGTCGGATGTCATGATTGGACACCTTTATCAGTGGCTTAATAAAGAGGTGAAGGGATGACTGCTTTAGAACGAGTCATTCACATGAGGCTCGATGAGGTCATGCTCGACATAGTTGATCACGACATATGTGACACAACAAATGTAGTAATTCTTCATGAGTCTATTGAGTTTGAGCCTAGATCTCATAATCCTCATCATACTCTTATCTGAATTGTGTATAATTTGATATCAAAAACCATTCAAATATTAGACTATTGAACCAATTAAGGTTTATACCGTAGGAAATAAAAATAAGATATATATACTTCAACTTAATCGAATGTATAGGCATGTTTTTCAATTTTATGCACTTTTAATATTCGTCACATTCGTCTAATCTCTAGATGAACATATTGTTGCGGAAACAACCAGCAAATTAAAAGCTAAAGCATAAAACAAATAGAGAGAACACCAAAATTTAACAAAGTTCGGCCAATTAAGCTTACGTCTCCGAACACTAACAAACTACTATTTCACTAATGAGCAAAATACTACAATTAAGAAAGGAAGAAGAAAACAACTAAGCCTTAGAAGTTAGAAGGGGCTTGTTGTTGGTGTTCATAAACCATAATTCCAAGGCCCTATTTATAGCCTTAGAACTCTCACTCAAAGGACAAATTTCCAATGTGGGATTACAAGTTTATAACTACATCTTCTCTTCTTCCTACTTAGCCTTTGAGATTTTCATAGTATCCCAAAGTGAGCCAATTATTCTACACATATTTCTATCAATTTGTCCACATTTGAGATTCGTGTCAGATGACGATGACATATCTTTACATGTTCTTTATGTTGCTTTTTTTATTCTCCCTTTAATGAATTTATTTTGAATGTTTACGAACGTGTGTTATTACTTCTTTTCGCTACTTACTTGTATATTTTTATGGGTGACATAATATTAGTATCTTATATCTTTTGTTAACATCAGTAATTTTGTAACGATAGAAGAAATAATAGGTAAGCAGCATTTATAATTACATCAGTTCAAATTTTTATGATAAAACTAACTGTGACCACATTAGTTAATTTGAAATAGAGAAATTCTTTATATCTCACATTTCAGGTAAAACCAAGTTATAGAAAATTGATAACGAATAATCAAATAGCTCATAATCCATACGAACACGTAAACATGCATATACATTCAATTGCCACCCAAACCTCACTAAGTCCATTTCAAAAATGGCTTGGACATAGCCCAATCCATGGTCTAAACTTGACTTGATATGATTATTATACCGGTCAAGTTTGGAAATACTCTTTAAACTCGAGCCTAAACCAGCTCGCTCGCTTGACTCGACATTAAATTATATTTTCGTATAAATTTTAATTTTTATATAGGTAATCATACATAAAAATTTCTAATATAAATTGAGTGCAGTAAATCCAGCCAATGAAAATAGAAAAATATACTACCTCATTGGGAGATGATTAGCATAAGGAAAAATGTATACAAGCAACACAAACCTATTAGTCAAGTCCATTGCACCGAAACTATTGTACAATTTCTCATCATTAGATCGTCATATATTTGTTCCGAACACCGAGCTAGTCCCTCTCGAACTTAGACCGACGGTCTGTATTGGACTTGAGTTAACATTTTAATACAAAAATTCCAACTACACCTATCCGGTTCGATCCCGGCCCAAATAATAAGCCCAATATTCCTCTCCGAATCATAGGCCCAATAACCTGGGTGTAAAACGCAAAACACATGGTCGTTTCAAATATCTTCTTCTTCCTCCTCCCGATCTAATTTGTCATCTCTCGAGAACCAGAATTTTTTTTTTTCTCCGTAGATCTCCGATCAAGATCTTCCTACTTGATTTCCAAGTAGTCGGAGCTGAACAGTGAAGAAGAAGAAGAAGAAGATCAGTAGTAGGAGGAAGAAGAGATGTTGCCTACGTCATCAAAAATTCGTACGTCGTCGTCTTCCTCATCTCGACCTAACCCCATGTTCCCTCAGTACCTTCGGCGAATCGTTAAGGTCTTTACCTTTCTTTTTTGCTTAAGATCTGATTTGTTTTCTCACTTTCTTTTGAATCTTTTCGCTTTTTCGGTTCCCTAATTTTTTGAATTTCGCCTTTTCAAAATATCGAACAACCGGAATCTCTTTGTTGGACACGGATGAGGCTGTTTTGTGCTCAAATTTCTGTTATATAGTTCTAAGTTACTTTATTTAGTTGTTGTTTCCGCTGTCTATGAAATTGGTAAATGTTTGTAAGACTATAAGCATCAGCATTGTAATCGATCGAATTTAGTCTATGAAACTAATAAAGGTTTGGGGATAAGTATCAGCATTGTGATTGTTCGAATTTGGTCTATGAAACTAATGAATGTTTGTGAGACTATAAGCCTTAGTATTGTAATCGATCGAGTTTGGTCTATGGACCTAGTAAATGTTTGGGGAAGTATAAGTATCAGCATTGTGATTGATCGATCGGTCTATGAAACTAATAAATGTGTGTTAAACTATAAGCATCATCGTTCTGATTGATTGAATTTTGTATGCGAAACTGATAAATGTTTGTGAAACTATAAGCATGTGCATTGTAATTGATTGAATTTGGTTTGTGAAACTAATAAATGTGTGTGAAACTATAAGCGTTATATTGTAATTGATCGAATTGGTCTATGAAGTGATAAATGTTTTGGAAGTATAAGTATCAGCATTGTGATTGGTCGAATTTGATCTATGAAACTAATGAATGTTTGTGAGACTATAAGCGTTAGTATTATTATCGATCGAGTTTGGTCTATGAAGCTAGTAAATGCTTGGGGAAGTATAAGTATCGGCATTGTAATTGAAGCTAATAAATGTTTGGGGAACTATTGACATCAGCATTGTAATTGATCGAATTGGGTGTATGAAACTAATAAATGTTTGTGAAACTATAAGCATCAGCATTGTAATCGATCGAAATTTTGTCTATGAAACTAATAAATGTTTGGGGAAATATAAGAAAAGCATCGGCATTGTGATTGATCGAATTTGGTTTTTGTGAAACTTATAAATGCGTGTTAAACTATAAGCATTAGAATTGTAATTGGTCGAATTTGTTCACTTTTTGTTTCAAATTTTGATTGGTATATGGTGGTGTTTGATGTAGTGGCAACAAATGGATATTGAGTATACTTTCTGGCAAATGCTTCACCTTTGCACCTCACCGAAAGTAGTGTAAGCTCACTCTCGCTCTTATTGGTTTAACTGTTCATACCGTTTTCATGTGTAGTTTTTAGGAACAAACCTTGCAGAAGAAAGAAGCTTAGATTTGTATCACATTTATGTAGTTTAAAATGTTATCACATATCTGATGTTGATATTCTGTTCGTGTCTAGTTTAACTGTTCTAGGGATGATGTTATAGTGCTATTATCACATTTATGTAGTTTAAAATGTTATTACATGTCACACTAATAGGGATTGTTTCTCAAAAATACAAGTGTAACGATGCTTCAAGGTTATCTTTGGTCTTAGCAAGTTCTCATTAGCCATTTTATGAAGTAAACCAAGACCTATTTCTTTTAGCCGACTGAATTTTGATGCAGTAGGGTAAATGCTTTAGTCATAGTATGTCTTGGGTTTTCCATGTTATATGGTAGTTGAAGGTGTATATGCATAGAAGAGAGTCAGAATATATTTCTTTTTAAACTGTAGTTATGTGTGGCGTTTTATTAGTTTAGTTGTTGGCACTTTTCTGATTGAGTAATTTGGTGTTTTGCATATGGGGCTATGCTACTGATTCAGCTATCAGCACACTAAGTATCACAAGCGTAAGTCCATTATCCTACTAAGCAGGGCTTTCTTTTTGTTTTGAATTATATTTAGTAGATTTTTGTTAGAACTTATAATTGGGGTTATATTGCATGTGTATTTGGGTAGTATTATTTAGCGGGCCTTAATTTTATTTTATCCAACATGTATCAGCGGTATGATTTCTTTTCCAGTTGCTGATAGGAAGAGTGGCTTGTTGTTTTAGGGCGTTGAGGGGAAAAAATATCAATTTAAGTAACTTTGACATGCAGTATCTATCAGTTACTTCCAAATTTAATCTAAAGTCATAAATAGTTATCATATTTGGCTATTACATTTAATGTCTTAACGTACATATTGAAATGTTACATTGGATTTAAATGCATAGATAATTTGATATTATTGAAATAATATATTTGATATATGTTATGAACATGAGGAATTTACTAGAAGAAGGTGGTTGTCTAGTACATAAGGTGAATGAACCTACCTATTATATCACAACATTTTAAACTGATGCACTCAAACTATATTGTATATTCTCTTAGATGATGGGATGTTTGGTTCCCTGTCATCTATTTTCAACTAACAACACAAAGCAAACAAAAAAACACTAGAGAACGTAACTTTTACAAGCCCAAATTTATAATAATTTTTTTGGGTACGATTTTAGGAAAGAATCGCTAACATATTTCAAATGAGTCGTGGCTTTAAGTATCATCTGGCTTGTGAATTTTGTTGGTTCTAGTACGTGTTAGAAGTGAATGAACCTACTTATAGTATCACAAATATTTGAAGAATTTGAAGTGATGCATTCATACTTTAATCGGCAATTTTCTTTTAGATGACACGGGATGGTAGGTTTCCTGTGGTATTGTCATGTAACATGGAAATAAACAACAAAAACAATAGAGTGTAGCTTTTACCAGTCTTTACAAGTCAAATTTATGGCATTGCTCTTGATACAATTGTAGAAAAGAGTCTCTAACATTTTTCAAGTGCCAGCTGGGGACCTTAAGTATCATTTCATTGGAGTTTAATCAGCTTATATAGTTTATAACTTCATATGTATGAGGCAATATCGTTAGTAGTGATCCATATTTTGCTCAAACATGTAACTGGATGAAGAAAATAATTATGTCCAGTGGCTAGTTTTTCGATGTGGTACTTTCCACATTTTCTGTTCTCTCTTTCAAATGTAATTTGGGGATAATTATGTTACAAAAATGATGAAATTTACTAAATTTGTTTTCTTCCATTAACTAAGAATAATTTTGGTTCCAGAAACCAAGAACCAATGGGCACGTGATGATCCAGCTTTTGTTGTAATCTGCAGTCTCCTTTTGGCAGTTGCTACTTTGGCTTATTGTGCTGCGTAAGTTCCTCCAATACTTTCTGCCAGTGGCTACTTAGATAATGTAATGATTGTTCTTATGATATTGTAACGAACAAGTGATGGTGCAAGTTCTGACTAAGGCTTTATGGGAAATCTATTACTATTAGACATATTTATTTATTGTGGTTCAGTGCTCTAAGTTCCAATATGCAATGTCATTTCCATCTATGGTACACAAAAATCTCAATTTTGAATAGTGTCCTCCGCATTTCGGAAACATTTCAATTTCCAAAATTCCCGGAAACTGAAACTTACCGTTTTGGTCAAGCTATTCTAATTTAAGGAAATTCAAAACTTGTTTTGTACAATTTGGAAACCCTTTTTTTTTAAGCACAACACATTTTTAGGAGCCATGTTATCAAAATTTTCTATATCAGTTCATGATGTACCAATCACATGCATTAAATCCATATTCTTTTATACACTATCTTCTTCATTGCATATAATTTTTTTCCCTGTATGTAAAAATTACAAATAGTAATAAAATTTACAGTTACTTACACGTTTGTCCCATGTTTGCATTTCCAATATTTCTTACAAATATGGTTTCCCGGTGTTCATTCCTGTTATGTGCAACATAAATAGCCGTATTTTCATATGCAATTAAGTTTTGTTGTCCATTTGTCATACTGTTATTTTTCAGTTATAGTTTCAGGTGTTCCATATAGATTAAATCTAATTGTCACCCTTCTAATTTTACAGGTATGATCACAGTGCCGGGCATGCTGTTTTTGTAGTTATTTCTGTATTACTATTCCATTTTCTAATTACGGGGGTTATTCTGGCTACTTGTTGTTGGTAAGTCCAGCCACCCTATTAATACGATCATCAACGTGACATCCCTTCAAATATGCCTCTTTTTTTTTTATCTTGTTATTTGGGCTTCTCTCTGCTAGTTAACTTTGGCTGCTAATTGCCTGGAAACCAAAGCAGAGAGAGCGATGATATCGGAAAATGTGTAAATGTGAATCGGTTGATAGGATTTTAAACATCTTTTGATTGATATTCACTTTTGATTTAAAATTGCTAAAATTTTGCACCATACTTTTGGCACACTATCATGATTATAATTTCATTTGTTAATGTCATACAGGTTCCTGACTAATTCATACCTTAGAGAGGAGGCTCCGAACAGCCATGTAGTTGAGCAACGGGTTGAATGGCAAGTCCAAAAACTTCTCATTTCTTCTTAGATATCTTTCTTTGGTCCTTTTGTGCAATATATTTTGGTTCGTATCTTGTGGGTTCCTGATGCCTGCAGTATATAACAGTATATTACTTTAAATTGCTGACATTTTTTCCTTTTTTTTCCCTTTCTGTCATCTTTGGTTGAAGGCTTTATGCATTTGATGTCCACTGCAATTCTTTCTTCCCAATGTTTGTTATGCTTTATGGTAATTTCTACTTAACACAAGTCTTGGCTCTCTTTTTCTCAACTAAAATTCTCCTGCCATAGCATTAATCCTGTCTTGCTCTTCTTTCAGTCGTACATTATTTCATATCCCCTCTTTTGGTAGCCCATGGTTTCATCCCTGAATTGCTGTCAAATCTGCTTTTTATGGTGGCAATTTCGTACTACCATTATCTCAACTTCTTAGGCTATGATGGTAAGACAAATCTTAGTTTGAATTCAATTGTAATTTCGTGTTATAATAGTGTTATGTGATCTATATATTCCACTTGATTATACATGATATAAATGCGATAAAAAAGATAGTTGGGTTTAAGGGGTCGTGTCAACCGGGTTCTCTCTGCAAACTGTGTTCTTGTGTCGGGAATTGACAGTCCTGGTCGTTTATGGTTTCAGGTTGCACTATTTGGGCTACCAAATTTTACATTAAACTACCTAATTTACTAATGGCATTTCTTATATCGCAGTGCTACCCTTTCTTGAAAGGACAACGTTTTTCTTATATCCCATCGGTGTTGCCCTTGTCCTTTCTCCTATATGTAAGTATCAAATGCTTCTGAGTTCATCCTTCGCTTTTGATTCTCATATAATCTCTTGAATTATCTCCGTTTTTTTTTTTTAATTTTATCCATGTTTCTTTTTTGTTTTAAATATTCTCCAGTGATTTTAAGTGGCTTCAATCCTTCAAGATACGTGATGAATATCTATTTCAGTCGAAGGATGTGATCATCCTGAGCTAACACTCCAGACAGCACATACGAGGAGAGATGAGTTGATAGCTCGAGATCGTCGTGTCGACCATGAACAGGCATGATTCTTTTCACTTACAACGGCAAGTATAGGGTGAGATGCCATTTGAAAAATCAGTTTAGAATTCTCTGTAGTCAATTCCCTTACAAGTGAAAATCAAAACTGAGTGATGAATTAGGGTTTTAGAAGTTTTCCTGATAATAGGATCAAGAGTATACAATACGTAACCTGCCATTATGTATTTTCCATTTCTCAAAAGAATCTGGAAAATTGAAATATTTGATATAGCCATTTTGATATGCAAAGTTGTTCTGCATTTGTTGATACCCAGGAGAGTCCGTGGCGTAAATGGTTTCTTGGTGATTTTTTGGGCAACTTGCCCCGGCTGTTACTGAAATAGGGTCCGTTTCAAGTTATTTTGATCAGTTTGTATACAGAAACTTACTGAAACATTGATTATATATGAACTAGGCGTCATGTGTTGGACAATGATGCGTGTTTTAAGTTTTTTTGGGTGCATTAGTGTGCCATGTGGCTGCCACATCAACCGGAAATGTCATACATATTCGCCGTGGTGCTTGGTATTGGTCAACTATCGTGCCACATGCAGAGTCAAATAGTGTGTTTTTTTTTTTTTTTCTTGTAAGTTAGGGTGAAATTGTTAACCCAAAAATCAATTTAGCATAACTTGTGAGAATTGAAAATGATCAATTTCTTGATATGGTTGAAATATTTTTCTCAAGTTTAGACACATACAAATCTTTTGTTATATGTATAGTTTACAAAGTCAATTATTCTTCAATTGAAAGAAAAGAAACAACAAATGGGAATTCTTCTCATTTAAGTGGACTACTTCTACCAAAAGTTTAAAATAAATAACAATACTTGATATTTGTGGCACGAATTTTTGTAGTTGGGAAATTAGGTGATAACTTTTAGATTGTACTTTGGTGCAATTGAAAATCAAATATTGGCAACATGTGTACATTTATTTCTTAACGTTAATAACTTTCTTTCTTGTTAGATGCACTTGTTCAATTAAACAATACAATGTATCGTAGATTTATTTCTTAATGTTAATAATTTTTTAGTATGCATCTCTTCTTATTCTGGTGTTTTACATCGGTTGTACAATAAAACTTTTCCTCCATGTCCCTTTGTCTTCCCTTGGACTTGGGTGAAGAATCTGCTAGGCCTATTGTTTTGTCTTTGGTTAGTATACCAGAGGGTATATGAAACCAATGTTCAAATTATAGGTTTTAAAAAATAATAGCATCCATAATGGTGGGGGAAGTGATTGAAAAGTGCTTTGGTAAAAGAGTTCACTATTTGATGGATATCATCTCTCTCCTTTTTTCCTATTATAATATATATAAAAAAACCCACCTCTCTCATCTCTTTCTTATCCTCTCTCATGTATTTATATGAATTTTGGTTATTCGATACACATAGGTCCACACTACTATTTGATTTGATGGACTTTCCCACAAACTCGGACCAATAAATATAATGATTTGGCATTAGGATTTGACACACTTGACAATTGATACTAAGTAAGTTGATTAAACAATTGCTGCTAGCTTCGCGGTTGAAATATATTGAAGTACAGTTTTCTGGAAAATATAAAGGCAAACGAGTTGATACTAAGGTATAATGAAGAATGTAATATTTTATCTATGAATTATCGTGTATTGAAAAAAGTTTTTTAAATTTAGTGTTTTATTACAATCAAAATCAACGAAATGATGAATTATTATTTTTTTTTAATCTACATAACTTAATATAGAAATCTTCAAGAATGAAAACTAATTTTTTTGGTACAAACTACTTTTTCCGTATTTTTTTTCTACAATTTAATGGGCAACTGAAATACCACAAAGTAGTCCATTAAAAAAAAAAAGAAATACCACAAAGTAGTAAATCGAGAATACATAAAACCAAATCAAAATTTTATTTCAAATAAAAAATCCATTTGACAATTTAAACATACTTTTGAAATGTTATTGAAGACTTTAAAATATTAAATATTGACCTTTTAAGATATAGACTGGATACCTAATTTAGGATTTATAATGTTTGAAACCTCAAGTGTGGATTAGGTGTCTAATTGGACTTAAACCCCATTTTATAATGAATTGATGATGCTTTTGATTTTTAATACTTCCTCCAATGTTCTAAATAAAATATTCACAAGATTACAACATACTGAAATGAAAATATACAAATTTAATAAAAATAGTACCCAACAAATTTTCATATATATATAAAAAAAAATTACAACCCCAAAACATGGATTTAGAAAAGCAAAAGTGCATCTTCACAAGAAAAACATACACATAAAATAGCAAAAACAAAAAGAAAAACACTTTTATTAACTAAAAAAAATTCCGAAAATAGAATATTTGTTTTCATGATTCGAGTTTGCTGCCAGCAACGTCGACAACGAACCTATATCTGACATCGTTTTTCTCGAGCCTTTCAAAAGCTTTGTTAACGTAATCCATTTTAACAACTTCAATGGTGGATGTTAATCCTTTTTCCTTGCAAAATTCTAGCATTTCTTCTGTTTCTGTCATGCTTCCAATGAAACTTCCTGTTATGGACTTTCTCCCTGGAAAAAAATTCACAAAAAAAATAAAATAAAACACAAAATCATGATCGACAAATTGAAAACTTAAGAGTTATATAAATTTTTTTGTTTTGGTCAATTGTTGTATCCTTCAAATAGACTCTAGACTTATCCTTTGCAGCCAAAGCCTTGGCTTTCTTTCTCCGAAATCGACCCGTCCCACATGGGTCTGGTCAGCCTGGACAAGTACCCAAGCTCGTGAATAGGTCTAGTAGAGTTCGTTTGACCCGTTGTTGATGGTTACTGTTTGTTATTTATTTATTTTTTTGATAACGGTTATTGTTTATTGTTGATGGTAGATGTTAACTTATTTTACTTCTAAAATAGCTATAAGCACTTGTTTCACATTTTATGTTTGGGATAAAGCAACAAGGAAAAAGCTACAAAAACAAACTAAAAGGGAATGTAGTCCCTCACCCCAATTCAAGTTTCTAGTACGCTTTAAGTATCGAACTCGAGACCAAAGTTAAGTGATTAGAGACTTTGATCACTCGAGCTAAACATAATTACTTATAGTAAAGTACTAATCTTACTCTTAGTAATGTTACCCAAAGAACATTGATTATAATGGGACCTTGGTTCCATTTGTGAAAGATTTTGAATATCTTATTGACACCCAAATATAGCAAAACTACTTAATAGAATAACATAGCAAAAGTTACTTGGAAAATGTTGACTTATTTAAAAATGGTCATTATTGACCTATGAAGACCATATGTTAACGGTTACATAACTCTAAATGAGGATCAATCATTATTAAAATACTAGATCCCTCTAATTGAAATATTAATGCCTAATCAAGTAAAATTTCCCAATGTCACTCAACTTTACCTTTTCTAACATATTGCCTAATGAACTTCACTTAACATCTTAAAATGACTGTTAACAATCTCAAATTAAAAAATGCGAAAACTTAAAGTTGTTTAATATTACTTGTATTATTGAACTATGTTTTTATTCTCCTATAACACTATTTTCAAAACTTTCTTTCTCTAAACATTTAGTTTATTATCATGATCAAACAACACATAAATGATCTCAAAATGAAAAGGTTAACGGATAAAGTTGCTTAGAATATCATGATTTCAAGAAATATTTTATTTTAAAGTCGTTTATAATCATTTTTAGGTGTTAGTTATAACAACCTTAGTGTTTAAAAATATTAAGTCGAGTGGCTGTTAAGTTAGTTTTGAAGTTCAAATGAAATTGGATAAAGTTTAATAGCCATGAACGTAATCTACGCGTAAACTTGTACTACTATTTTATACGATAAGAGTAAAATTAACCCGAAAAAAGCGCGAGAGACTTACCGAGCATAACCATAGGAGTGAGAAACTCAAGAGGAGCATTAATAACACCCAACAAGATCAACTTCCCATCAAGTTTCAATAGAGAAAGATAAGGAGCAATAGGATGAACAACAGGCACAGTATCAATAACATAGTCAAGTGACTCAGCAGCTTCTTGCATCTTAACTGAATCTGAACTGACTAAATAATCATCAGCTCCAAGTTCTTCTAATGCCTCTTGTCTTTTCTTGTCTGAAGAGCTTATGACAGTCACATGATGTCCCATTGCCTTTGCTATTTTCACACCCATGTGTCCAACTCCTCCTAGCCCTGAAATTAAGCGTGTCAAAATGGATTACCAGATCATAAAAATGATGTTCAAACGGACTATCTCTATAACTCGTGTTATCGTGTGAGAAATTGATTATCCTACCTAAAATGCCTCCCCTTAGGCCACTTTTTTTTAGGCCAAAGTGGCTCAGTGGGCTGTATATTGTTACTCCTGCACATAGTAGTGGAGCTGCTTGTTCTGGGTCCATTCCTTCTGGGATTTTCACCACAAACCTGAAACCCAATTGGAAAAAGTTATAATTTTTGGAGTTTTTAATCAATTTGGGAAGCAAAGGAATCCTTTTTCTGAAATGGGTTTTGCTTCAAATGGAAAAATGTGAGACCAAGATGAAAAAGTTTCATGCTTTGGATTCTTTATGCATGTGCCTAACCAAAAGAAACAATTTTTGGAAATGGGTTTTGCTTTAAAAGTAAGAATGATTGTGTTTCGGATTAAGGATTAATTTGGTCCCTTTCATAGAATCAATTTAGTCCAAAAAAGAATTTTGGGTATCAATTTGACACTTTTAACTTGTCATATAGGATCAAATTAGTCATAAATGATACGTATCTGTATGTGATTGGTAGTTATTTGACACATATTTGCAGAGCGACCCATTATTATGGACTAATTTGATCTCAAAGGTAACATCCTAAATGGATTTCCAAATTTAATTTTGGACTAAATCCATTCTAATAGTCAACTTAAGAGGCCAAAAGTTGAAATCTTTGAAACATTTTTTGGAACAAAAGTTGATTTCTTTGATTCTTCAAATGTGAACACAATAATAAAAAATTTCAACCTTGTGCTTCCTTAATTATTGATTTATTTCCATACCAAAAACAGTTTTTTGTTTAAATGCAAGATAGACTGTTTTCAATGGAAATAATCATTTTTTTTTACCTCAAACCTAAAATAAATATCAAAAGTAAATATTTGACTCCTAAGTAAATCCCATATAAAAAGAAACATGTGTTTGGAAAAGGGTATTGCTTTAAATGCAAAAAATGTGAAATTATTATAAAAAATGTTTCAATCATTTGCTTCTTTAATCATGTCCCTAACAGAAATCAGAATTTTCTAGAATGGGTATGCTTTAAAAGCAGGAATAACTATTTTTAAAATCACAACAACTGGAAATTCCAATCTATTCTTTTTGCAGTCTTAATCCAAGAAAATTATTAAGAAATTCAGACTTTAAATAATTTTTCTTCTTGCAGTCTTAATTCAGAAAAATTAGGGAATTTGAATCCTCAAACATTATTTGAGGACTCCATCAATTTTTTGACATGTAGCATATGACTTACTGATGTCAAACATCCAATCAGGAGTTCCCAAACTTTACTTGAGGATTAAATTCCTAATAATAATTTTCCATTAGTCCATTCCATCACTAAAAATTGACGAAACGAAAAACACCAAACGCTACTAAAAACGAGTATCCGGACGATGTATGAAAATGATGATTGAGGGTAATTACTTTTGATCAACCACCATGGATTGGGCAAAGCCACCCTGAGTTGGTCTGCCATCTGTATAAACATCATTATAAGACCATATTTTCTTGCTGCAATATTGCTCAATGTCGGCATTGCAAGGGCTACAACTTCTGCAACATCCAACCAATAGTCCAACACCTACTACATCTCCTACTTTGAACTTGGCCACATCTGATCCAACCTCCACAACTTCCCCCACCACTTCATGCCTATAGAAACATCAAACTTATTATAAAATGAAATTAAAAACAGGTCTACTTGGTTCAGTTATTGGTTATTATCCATCAACAAGTTTAGTTAACTGATTTTTCTTTTAAAATAGCTATTTTTTTTTATCGTAACTAGATGATCTAGGCTTAGTACGTAATTACATACATAAATTTACAACCTTTTGAGGTTTGGAGATCCTATACTTAAAACTTGGACCTAACTTACATTTACAGGGTGAAATTTATTTGAAGTTTGTCAAGTCAGCAAATAGGGGTCTTAGAGATCCAAAATTGTGTGAATTGTGATAGATCCGAATATACATACAAAGTTTTGTACGTCAGTAGTTTCCGTTTAGGCGTGTAGCTATGTATTAACCAGAACAATATATATTTGTTATCCGGAGTTTATCAATAGCTAATAGTTAACAATTGAATCATACACTGTTTATTCAGCTAACAATTAACCGCCAAACCAGACAGTGTATTAACAACTAACAGCCGAATCAAACAATATATCAATAGCTAACAGTAACAGCCGAATCAAACAGTGTCTCATCAGGTAACAGTTAACAGCCGAATCAAACAGTATATCAACCGGTAACGTTAACAGGCGAATCAAACAGTGTCAAATTAGTTAACTAATCATAGAAGATAATTACCCAGGGACCATGGGGTAGTTTGACATGCCAAGATCATTTTTAACTTGATGAATATCAGTATGACAAATCCCACAACAAACAACCTTAATCAGAACATCTTCTGCTCCAGTATTCCTGCAATAATAAAGACAAAAAACTCATAATAAGAAAAAGGTAAAGAAAAACAACAGCAACAATAATAAAGCGTTAGTCCCAAAATGATTCAGAGTCGGCTAACATAAACCATCATACTGAAATGAATAAAAAAAGAAACCTGATAGAATAAGTGTAAGGAGAGAGAACTCCAGATGGGTCAGTTGCAGCCCATCCAAGAACAGTTTTCTCATTTTCAAGGCTACCCATTTCTTGTTTTGGTGTGAAGAAGATGAAAGTTTAGTTCTTTTAGGAAAAACAGAGTGGATTTTGGAGAAGAAGGAAGTGAATAAAAAGGACGTTTGAGCAGTGGGGTTGGTGAGTGGGGTCGGTAGGTGGGTGATTATCCTCTGTTTTCTCTGTTTTTTTTACATCATTTGATTTCGTTTGAAGCTTTCCTTATTCATATCATGCTTAATTTTATAAAAAGAAAAAGTTAAAGAATAATATTTGTGTTTTACATCATTTTTAAATAGGAGTTTGAAGTTTAACATTTTGCAAACAGAATTATGTGGTATGGATTGTTTCATAGTTATGAATATTTTTATAAAATAGAGTATCTGAAACCATATTATTGAGTTATGCTAATATTTTTATATTTTAAACAACTTTTATCTATATATTAACAAAGGGAAATTCTAGGGTCACTTTGTTTTTCACAAAGTAACTATTACTTTGTTTTGTCCACCATTAGATCATGGGTTAAAACCTAATCTAATGGAAATTCTAGGGTCACTTTGTTTTTCACAAAGTAACTATTACTTTGTTTTGTCCACCATTAGATCATGGGTTAAAACCTAATCTAATGGTGGATAGGATAAAGTACAAACAAAGTGGAGGAAAAACAAAGTGACCATAGCCTACACCATTAACAAAATATTGATTTCCCAAATCGAATTATGGATTCGTAAGATGAACTTAAATAACAATTTAGTTCGTTAACCATCAAATTTCAAAAAAGACGTAAAACGTTCAAAATATGGGTTAAGATTTCAATTTGAGGATTGGAAACGCTATTGAAAGCTATGCTTCATCGATATGTAAATTTATTTTTTCTTAAAAAGTACGAAATATATTTTGTTGTCATTAAAACGTAAAATTGTAATTTAGGATATCTCATTTTATAAAAAAAATCATGTCATATAGCTTTATTTGCTGATTGTTAAACTACAGATCTTTATTTATAAATGAAATAAACTATGAACATTATTTTTTAAACTTATCTCTTCATAAATACCGTTTATAGTTTTGTATTTTTATAAATGGGTGCTTGTAGTTTTTTTATAAAAAAGAAAAACCTAAGATTTTCATTCATTTGCAAAACGAATCATTTTTAAGTGATATTGTCAAAATTATATTTGAAAGATTCAGAATTGAATGGCATCCTTAAATTTGAAAATACAATAAATTTTAGATCTCATAAAAATCCATTCCAGCTAATTTTATGCATTAATGCCATTTTAAGTTCTCATATAAACAGAACTTGTCAAAATCAAAATATACATTTTATTATTATTCATAATCTTCAACCTGATCTTTGCATGTTATCTGATGCATTAAACTGGATAATTTAACAATTTAATGTATCAGATACTCTTTGAAAGTAACTCAAACTTTGAAATTGTAGAATGTCACATTCACTCTATGAATTTACTTAAATTGATTAATTTGTCACTTAAACTATTTAAAATAATACATTGCGTTCCTAATTTATCTAAGTTGATATATTCTTTCATTAAAGTTGTATAAAACTGTACAATTTTCAATTTCTTTGATAACACTATTGTTTTGTCACATTAACTTAACGAAAAATTATGTTATTTAAGCAAGTTCAGAGAGGTAAAGACATACTCCATCCGTTCTCGAATATATGTCTTTTAAGCTAAAAAGTGAAAAGTTAAGAATCTTATGTAAAATACTAATATACCATTGATATCTCAATAAATATGTTTATTTTTTTTCTCCATATACTTCTAAACTTTTTGTTTTATTTTCTAAAAACTTGTAAATGATGTCTTATATATATGGTAATTGTATTACTTTCGTTTTTTCTTGCGTAATTAAAGGAGAGAGCAATATAGACAACACAAAATTAAAATAGGAAAGAAATGACAAAACGACATACATTTGTGAATTTTTCAACTTGCTTAAACAACATACATTCGAGAACGAAGGAAGTAGTATTTTGTAAGTTCAGGGAACCATTATACTTTTGGGAGTGCGTCCAGATGTATTAAGCTTTAGTAAAACTTACATCAGAAGTTTCTTGAATTTGGTTGAGAAAATTGATTGACTTATAAACTTATTAAGTGTTCGTTAGCTTTAAAGTTACATACTTAATTTCTTAGGTCCATGTAACAGAACACGAGTAGATTTTGGTAATTTGTAGCAAATTTGAGTTGTCAATAGATAATTTTACATAAATTTAAGTATAAATTACTTTAAACACGTTCAAGGAATTAACAACGCACTTTACAAGTTAAAAGAACCACTAACTTTATAATCCAAGAATCCAAATGTAAAAAAACTTATGTATTAACCAGACTTTTAAAAGTAAAATTTGATGGCATCAATGTCTAATTTATGGGAGTTGGAGGATATTGGTGCAATTAACTATTTCTTTGGGGGGCAAAACTTAAGTGTACTTCAAGATAGCCAAAAAGTTGTTAACTAAACCGACAACGAATATTGCGTTCTGGTTTACGCCATGCCTACGTAACACTTCCGTCACATTTTAACTCTTTTATTTATAGCATTTTTTAATCCTAATTTGTTGGACCATATTATTTTAAGTTTCCACGTGTTACTAAAAGATTAATTAAATATCATTTAATTATTTTGCTAAAATATCTGCAACTTCAAACTGAAGTAATAATTTTTTAGTGTAGGCTATGGTGACTTTATTTTTGAGTTACTTTATTTGTACTTTGTTTTATTCACCATTAGATCACTTTTCACCCCACGATCTAATGGTGGACAAAACAAAATAATGGTTACTTTGTCAAAAACAAAGTGACCATAGAATTTCACTAATCTTTTAGATGTTTTTATAAATAGTTTTTTCTTTTTATAATATAAGACATTACATGAATCCTTAAAATTTTAAAATGAAACCTTCAAATGATTAAAATGAGTAAAATTAGTTTTAATTAATAAAAAAAATATGTATTTTAAGGTGAATGTTATACTTACTTTATTATTTTATTTGTTATCATTGAATATATTTTATAATAAATTAGAAATTGAAACTCACTAACTATGATTTTTTTTTATAGAATAACTCACTAACTATGATTTTTTAAATAACAAATATTCATATAAAGAACCTTATTTTAATTATCTTATTGATAGTATTGACAGATAAAATTAAAAGAAAGAAAACGTCACTCTCATCCTCAACTTGGTATTGAAGATAAAGCACTAGAGAAAATCTATTTTTCTTGTTTCATTAATTTCATAAAGCAAGGATTTCTTGGAGTGTAAAGAAAATAAAGTCTGCATCCCCACCATTGTCTGTTTATTTTATAGAATAATAAACACATAAATATTTACTGAAATTATATTTTTATTTGTGGTTTGTTTATGCTGTACCAAAGTCGTCTCCACGTAGTTTAAAAAAAGTCGTTGCCACGTCTATTAAGATACCTACTACAAATATCAACTCTGAATTGTATAGTCTCATTGACAAATTCTCCAATATTTTAATAGATTGTCTGAATTTTTATAATTAGTTAAAAGTTTGGCTTTTTTATTTTCATGGTATCAAGGTTTTTATTAAGGAGAGGGATTCACTGTTTGATTCTTGAGAGCTCATTTTATTGATAAAGTTTTCATGTATGCTCGAATATGTTATGTTGTGAACACTTCAAGATATCATTCACGAGGCATAAGAAAACAGTTTCATTTCAAATTTTAGTTTAAAAACGTTTGTTTCAAATGGTTTCTTCACATATTCAATTTATTGAGTAAAATGTCTAACAGTAATATCAATGCCGAAAAGGCCGAATATACTAATAAATAAAATTACAAACAATAAAAATTACAAAATACTCTTCAAATGAACATGAATAAAAAGTGGTAAAACAAAGTCTACATTGGATGATCTCTTTAAGATAGAATTTGACTGTAGATGACAATCATTTCCTAGGTTAGATGTCGGTATAATAATAATAAATAATAATAATAATAATAATAGTAATTTGTATAGTAGTGGAAAAGATGAAAGTGATTAAGACTTTGATAAAATTATGGTTGAAAGATTGGTGGGTGGCCAACCTGATGTTAATGTTACAATTAGAGCTAATCCAAATGAGAGTAAAGCCAGAAACTATAAATAAATCTTTCTAACCTTTAATCCAATCATGTTACCTAATACGAGGGCTACCAAAAATAGACTTGATCAAGAACTCAGGTAAGTATAAGTCCGATAAGATCCATATAACAATGGTCGAGATTTGAGTGAACATACTTGAGATTTATATCCCAGAAATTTAACAGACTAAATAATTTTTTTTATAGAACAGAGTTGTAAAGACTGAAATCTAATCTCATACAATCAAGAACAACTTGTTCAGTCAAAGTGTTCGAAAGAATATAAGAGAAACTCCCACGGGAAACCCTTAAAAGAATCAATTTGATTCAATAATATCACAAGAATCGCCTTTTTTCGGGGTTTAAATACCCAAATAAAAGAACAAATGAAAGACTAAAGTAGCCCAAAAAAGCAGATCAATAAACTTAAAACCTCCAAGGGTTAGATACAATAGACAGAAACTAAAATACCAAAACCTCGTGAGAGCGCAGTAAGTATTCGCATAATTTGGTCCCCGAAATAAGAACTGGAGTGAACATCCTCCAAAGTAAGGTCTGCACTATGATCCTGATTGGAGCAGAACCCTCATCACCAACCTCCAAACTTGATCCGGCTTTTGATTCCTCCCCCGAGTGAGACTTGGAATTAGAAGTCTTAAATTTTCACATTTTGTCAGATTATCAAACAAAGAATCTGATTCGCCCCATTCTCATCCAACTTAATAGAAGATACAGATCCTAAATCTTCAATACTTATGTTGAATGTTCTTCAGGACCTCAAAAGTTCCCAGCTTCTTTTCATATAATCAGGCAATGGAGAATCCAACTCAATGCTTTTCAGATCAGCAACATTGTAATCTGAGGATATTTTCATACCTTTCAAAGCCTGAGACACATCAGGTAAAACCATTTGTTTGCAGTGAAGATGCAAACGAGGACTCTTTTCAGAGATGCTCCCACTTTTCAAATCAATGCCGAAAGGAAGTATCTTTTCACAGGGTGGTTTCTCATGCAAGTTTTGGTCGATATCGGATGAAGGAAAACGTTGCCACTTCCGGTGAGTTTGCCACCCATATTTGTAGTCTCCAACTATAGGCGTGCCTAAGACTTCAGCGCAGTGAACTCGTAGCTGTCATGGCCAGACAATAAGATTTGAGCAGTGAAAGAAACCAAAAAATAGTGCAAGACTTGTTACATTAGGTTCCTGTACTTGCCATATAATTCGATTAATCCCCTGAATTCTGGAAATGTCTCATTAACTACTGAACTTGCTTAAAGCAATTCGGGTTTCAACTTGTCCAAATCTCGACTTTGTTCTCCCACATAGGACTTGGCTAATCGGATAATTTGGCCAAGTACAAGGGCATCTGATGTATTAAGCCATATTTGAACAAAGATATAGCAAGAAAATTTTGGTTAGAATTCATACCTGATGTTTTCTACCAGTGATAGGTGATAGCTCTAGCCATGTAAACCCTGCACGAAGAGACATAAATTATGAAAAGGAAAAATCTACACTTCATTTTCATCTTTTAATCCAAACTCGGTGAAAGATATGTAAATCTGCCCAATAGGTATTGCAAAGGAATTGACTGATGCCTACCATGAGATGATTCAATTACTCTATACTGTGTCACTGCGTGCTGAGAAGATGTGCTGCTCCCGTTCTCAACTACTGTTATTCGATCCGATTTACCGTTGTCCACCACTACCTGAAAGCAATCAATAGGTGTTCAAAATGGATTGTTGTGTCGAAATTGTATTAAGTGATCTATATATTACATAAGTAAATGCAACAAAAAGAAAATAGCTGTTCAAATTCTAACCTTTCCCAGTGGTGCTGAAATCAACCCTTGTTCACGTCTTGGAGACCCCAATACAAGTGCCCAATACTTTCTTTGCAGGATTCTTTTTTGATTTCCAATATCCTTAAAAAAGAGTAAAATCACTGTTCAATTTTAACCTGCAATCCAACAACGGCTAAATACAACAGAGATCCTGAACTTGGAAAGTCCGTTTGAACTTTAAAGCTGTCCCATTGGCCCGTTGAACTTACTTATAAGCGACCCATTGCCCCCCCTTAACTTGGTTAAAGTGATATGCGTTTCAATTTTCCCGATCTCTTCTTATGCTGCCACGTAGTGAGGTTAGTCATTTCGCAATAAGCAAGTTGAAGGAGCTAATGAGACATCCTTAAGGCTTAAAGTTTAAGGGGACAATTGCTTTTTTGGACCAAGTTCATAGCGCTCTAATGCATTCAGCTTAATAACAGTCATCCACTTCTATTTAACATATGCTATGAAACTGAAGTAGAAAAAGAGTGTGGCTGGTTACTCACATCATTCGATGCTGCAAAAGTCTTCTCCCGAAAGATAGAATGAAGAACTGTAGTACTTGTTTGTGTCCTTCCCATCACCAGTATACCACTACTATCTCTGTCAAGTCTATGAACCTAATCAGTAAAAGAGTGGCAACAGGATTAATACACGAGCATTCTATGACATTGTTATTAGAGGTGCATGGCATAAAGCGCCGTCGAGCCTTGGAGCAAGGTGCAAACGACATAAAGCACACAAAGAGAGTAAAACATATAAAAGCAAAAATGATAGAATTAATCATATTTTCTAAGATGTAATAAATCCCATACTTTTAAAGTTTTAAGTGTTCCAGTTCAACTAAATAGTAAATCCAAAATTGAGTAATAGCTATCGCTCATCAAACGCCTCCAACTTTATCAATCATCACCATCACTCTCAAATTCTTCTTCA
Organism: Euphorbia peplus; assembly: GCA_028411795.1. NCBI lineage: Eukaryota > Viridiplantae > Streptophyta > Magnoliopsida > Malpighiales > Euphorbiaceae > Euphorbia > Euphorbia peplus. The sequence goes on along the minus strand of CP110837.1, from coordinate 1,787,685 downwards.
AGGATTTAACCCTTTTCATCCTCATACTCATCTATAAAGTCATTTTCTTCTACCTTCTCATATCGAAGAACTGCAGGAGCATTTTGTTGAAAAACAAAAAAGGGGCTTTAGCCTTCTTTCTCTCTCCGTTTCTGTTTCCATTGTAGACTTCTTTCTTTTTCGTTGTTTATTTTGAATGCTATATGCCTAATCCAACAATGGGGATAAAACATGTATGTATCCAATCCTTGAGACAAACAGGTACGCCGTAGTGTCCCTCTTATAACCACATCTAGGCACACAATGGCGTGCCTTGGCAGTCACCTGAGTGATAAAGCCTGCCTTTGGAGCGCTATGGTGCTCAGCCTAATGCCTGCTGTGCCTTTAACAACTATCATGATTTATATAATACATTAAATGGCAATAAGAATTCATCAAACTCACCAGCCTAGGAGGTTCAGAGCAATCATAACTTAAACACTCAGCCAGTTCATCTAAGCTAATTTTGATGCCAACACCACCCTGTCCAAAACATGTTCAAGAGAAAAACTTTAGCTCCCCATACGTGCAAAAGAAGGGAAAAACATTCAAGAAGCAATATAAACTGTAGCTAACCTGAACAGGCAACCCAGGCGGTTTATTTAGGACGATAATGGCTTCATCCTGTCTCCAATACCCATGTAAATTTAACTTTTGAAACTAAGATTAAGCTATAGATATTCAAATAGAGGTGGCGATTGTGTACAAGCAAAAAACATGACAATCTAATACAGATTTAGTGGATTAGTGTTTTGTTAAACAAATACGTCATTTTAGGTTTGACATGAAAAAGTCGCAAATTTTTGGACTAGATTAGGGTTGACTTAGTAACTCAAAAATGACACGAACAATTAAATTACTGCTATATACTCTTACTCTTTTACATGTCACTTCAATAAAAGTAACAAAATTACGATAAGGACTGGTGAGCACCACTTGAACCTCTCCTATCTTACATGTTAATAGATATAGTAAAGTTATATGTGTACAGACACATATCCTTAATAAATTACAATTATATTTTTGTTAAACATATTTTGGATCCACAATGACAAAATTTTCGAACTATTACTGCATCATTCTATATTCTGACATGTCAACATTACCAAAGAGGGTTGACTAAAATACGAAAACAACATTAGCCAGATTGGATTGATAAGATTATGACACGAAGTTCTTTAGACTGAGTTAGGATTGATTTATTTGACATTAACCAGACAATTAACATGATACGCGTGCACTAGTTGCCACCCCTATATGCAAATTAACAAAGGGAAAACTAATTACCTTATACAACTCAAGGCTACGAACAAAGTTCACTTCTTCATCATTGTAATGACGATGCTGTTTCTCAGACTCATCAGCACGCAATGCTATGACTGTATTGGGGAGAAAGATTCTATCTCCTAAATGCATTAAATCCTTCGCTGCTACCTTCCAGCAATTTCATTACAACAAAATTAAAACCATTTCCAATCTCATAGAAACAAAGAAATGAAAGCTTTATCAAATCAAAGCATTATCAATTACCCTTTTAACCCGATTTTTGTCTCCTTGATCACCTTGATTAGAGGACTCTCTTCGAACCTGCAACCAACCACACCATAGACAAAACAATCACACAATAAACAAAGGCCAATTCACCCCAATTCACAATCAAAAGGTACCTCAAAAGATGAGAATTTTTCCCATATAATGACCTATACGACTCTCTAATTAAGCAAAGTCAGATATCACACACACACACACACACACACACACACATTCAGAACCAGAACCATGAAATGTGAACCAAATGTTAATGTTTAATCCAACGTTGAACATTATATAAGGCTTCAATACCATGTAAACACTCCAAAAGCTACTTGCCTCACATGAACCATATAGCTCCCTAATTAAGCACTGCCATATCTAACACACTACCCCACACTTCGAACTAATTGGAGCGTGAAGCAAATATTTATATGTCATTCAACATTGGATACATACAAGACATGTGCGCCTCTAGGAGGAGTCGACCTAGGCGCCCTCTCCAATGTCGTACTTTTGCAGTGATGCAGATGAAGTATTGTACTCGACTAATGAAATATTCTACTTCATTCGACCAATGAAAGCCAACAACAACAGCAACACAAACTTCTTTTTTTTTTTTTTCAATCATAGCCTCTACAAGACCGATGCAAGTTCATATTCACCAAAAGGGTACCTCAAAAACGAAATTTCTCGAACAAATTAAACAATGTTAGATATCTAATTCAAAAATCAAACCTGTCTCAAACGGAATAGTTTCTGCACAAGGTTTCTAGGAAGTTCCGGGCAGCACCGAAGGATCCACTTAAGCGCGGTAGTTTCATTCCCCGATTCATCGGGTTTAGACGCCGCTATTGCTCTCCCCAAAGATGAGCCACTGATTGTGGAAGTGTACGGGGGCAGAGTGAACCATTTCCCTTTCTTTTCATTTTCATTGCTTCCATCTTCGGTACCGGTGGCGTAATTTGAGCGAAGAACATTAGCGGCCGAAAGCGAAGACATTGTAGAGCGTCGGAAGGAATCGAGAAGTGCCGATTGGAGGTGGAAAACACGGCGGAGATGGGAGAATTCCGGCATCGGAGAGGATTTTTTTTGGGGTTTATGGTTTTGACTTGGGGTTTTAATAAGGGGAGAAGAAGCAAGCCCAAGGCCCAAATGACGATGCAATATCTAAGCCCATAAAGGCCCGCTTACCGATGGTTATATATATTATAAACAATATCAGGTTTCTTTATCGTACTTGGATAAAATAACAAATATATCTTTTTCCTTCGATTAGATATGGCTCATAATATCTTAAATGACTTATGGCGAACAAAATAAGCCCATTAGGAAAGATACGTTGTGGGTCGAGGGTGCGAAGGCGGAGCCCCACGATACAATACAAGGTTATTTTTGATTTTTGTATCCATTACGGTTTCGGGTTACTCTATATATATTTATATTGTGTAACCGATTTCTCATTTGATCAATAAAACAGTCGCTCATCGTTCTTAGAAACGTAAGCATATTTGCCAAGCTTCGTTAATAAATTTTAGGCAAAAAGCATTCTGAAGCTCCTGATCTTTTCATTTTCGGTGCATTAAGCCCCTGATCTTTTATTTGGATACATTAGGCCCTTGATCTTTTATATTTGGTTCTATCAAGTCCTCATCTAACAAAATTGGATGATTTGTTAACTTTCACAAATTAATAAGACCAATTGAAATATTGTGACACCTAATTAATTACAATTGATTGAATATTCATTAAATTATTCAACATTTTTTTTAAAAATGAACAAAAAGTCAGTAGTTATTGTCGTTGTTTTGCTCCCTTTCTAGTCATTTCGAAAGTGAACTCGAGGAGAATGAAAACATAGATGAAATCTAATGAGTGATGTTTGACCATGTTCTTTATGTCTTATTAGTACTTATCGGTCGTTCATTTCAATTCAATAATTTCTTTTCAGTATATGTGCTTCAGTAATTTTCAGTCATCAAGAATTTAGCCTTAATTTGTGAGGCGTAAATTGAAAAGAAAAACTAAGACGGAAAATAAAAGAAGAGCAAAGATGATGACGAAGAAGAAACGATTACAAAAATGAACTTGAGAGATAAAAGAGTACTGATTTGGAGAGAGACAAAGAGAAACATTTGAGAAAGAATGTGCGACGTTACTACATTCCAATAGGCGGGAAAAATAAATTTCAAATTTAAAAAGATAATATTGTCTAGAAATGTAAGTAGAAAGCAACGTGAATCACATATATTAATCAACCCTCCTAAACGGGCTAGATTTGTAATATGCCAATTGTCAAAGTTAACAAATCATTCAATTTTATTAGATGAGGGCTTGATAGAATCAAAAACAAAAGATCAAGGGCTTAATGCACCAAAAAATGAAAGATCATGAGCCTCAAGATGCTTTTTGCCTAAATTTTATATGTTTGAGCGCTTTAATATATTATTCATTAGCTTTATTATCAACACTTTCTAATTATAATCTTATAATAACATTTTTCTTGCGTATGAAAACTCAACCAACAGTACAATCATCCAAAAGATTGAATAAAATTAGGAATTTGATATCTTATAATTTGGACATCAATGTAACAAAATTAACATATTGTAATAAACCAACAATTTATAATCCGTAAGCCAACTTTATGGTATTTGACAAACAAACATAATCCAGCATTTACTATATATTACTATTTTGATTAATCAAAATCCAAATTGTTTCTCAAAAGAATAAATTTCAGTATGACCGGTAATCGGGGAACGAAGAACTTCAGTTTTATAAGTCCGGGACTGTCCAGGTTGCGTATCTTCTTCAGCCTTAAAAGTTGCATAAAAATATTGGTTCGAACTAGTAACATATGCTTCGACAAGTCCTTCAAACTTCAACTTGGGACCATTCTGCATTTACAAAGTAAAACATAGTTAAACATTATTCGAATCTTTACGTATATAAATAAACTCGATTAATGAATTTAAACCTGTAAATCATGTAGATTGATATATTGAATAGTATTAGTCACAGCAATGTAGCAATTCATTGCAATGGCATTGTTTCTAGCTCCAGGTCCAACCCCGACACGAGTTAGAGTTCCATCGTATTGGTACGGACCGTAGAACCTATGATCAACTACCTGATCCATAACACCACAGACTTTCAAAATTTAACTAATGCGAGTCTCAGTTGCTTAATTATGTAATTAATTTGATATTTACGTAACTTATTTATATACTACAGTTGAACTGTCTGAAAAAGAAATTATGTAATACTTCTAATTAAGAAAATATTCAACACCCTGCAAAATTCCTAATAAATCAATAATCCTATTGAGGAGAGAAGACATACTTTCTGGGATTCCTTATCAATCCAAGTTGAATTAGGAATTACATGTAGGGTTATTATGATTGTTATTTTTATTAAAAAAAATCTTGATAATTAGCTAAGGTTAAGTAAAATCAAGTTAACTTTTATGTTTAAGGTGACCGGAAGTCACGACGGAGATGGGAGAATTCCGGCATCGGAGAGAAATTGACTATTGTTATTGTCAATTAATGGGAGAAGGGTTAAGAAAAGTATGCTCGGGGCCCAAAAGTTAAATTAATAAACAATCCAACCCCATAAAGGGCCAAATTACTGTTAATTTTTTATAGGAAAATATAAAGGCCCACTCATCGTTATTATTATTTAGGAACAAGTCTAAAAAAGAATGCTAATGGTATATTCAGTTTGCAAAATAAAGATTTGTGATTTAACCATTTGTAAATAAAGATACATGGTATGAACCTTTTTGCAAAATAAGGTATTTTAAAGTGAAAACTTTTTAATCCATAGTTAAAGTGAAAAAAAGTGTCAACTTTAAAAGTTTGAAGATGAGTTAAACCTTGTATTTGTGTTGAAGATTTTAGACTCAGTAATTAAGATAAAATGTAGAGAAATTGAAATGAGATAAGAAAAATGCAAAAAGTTAACAAATTTTGTTTATCATTTTGAACCATAAAAATAAAATGAACATAATCAACACAAAAGAGAAAGTTGGAAATCAAAAATCATTTAGATCCAACTATGACAAAATCATATAGAAAAATAGAAAATATGAAAAAAAAAATGGATAACTTGAATTACATAAGAATAATAAGTCCTTATTTGGGAGGACAATTAACCTCGTTTAAGAGTTTTTTTAAGAAATTAGATGAAGGTTAATGGGATTCAAACATTTTACTTCCATTAACCTCGAAACATTAACCTCCAAATCGGAAGTTAATGGAAATAACGTAAATATTTTAACTAATTTACATCCATTAACCTCTTATTCAATTCCAACAACTTCAAAACAATGTTAACATTTAACTTTCATTTCCGTCACTTCCCTTTGCGTTCCGTTACTTTCATTAATCTCATCTGACTCTCACCTCCATTTACCTTGCAACTCCCAAACAAAGGCTAAGAACCATTTATATAAACAACAAAAATATAGAAATTAGGTGACTAAGTGTTGTTGTGGTGAAGCTTTGAACCTAGTGATTAAAGGCTCTACCTATGATCAGAGAGGTCAAGAGTTGTGTGGATTTTTCTTTCTTATTTAATGTAAGAACAATTGTGCAAATGTTTTTTATTTTTTAAAAAGGTGTCTAAATGTTGTCATTTCAGTTGCCGAGTTATGAAGATGCAACTATAGCTATTGTTAGGGAGCAAACCCATATCTCACATTGCCAAGATAGAGAAGTCTTATTCATTTTATAAGGGGTTCCACCATTCTATTAGTATGAGGCCTTTTGGGAAGGTGCCAAAAGACATGTCTGTGTGGGCTTGGCTCAAAGCGGACAATATCATATTAATGAGACATAGTGGTGGAGGGCATGGTCCTAACAATTGGTATCAGAGCCAGGTTTGGCATGACTAAAATGTGGAGAGCCCAAAGAAATGGATTGTGGTTGCAATGTGCGCAGAAAACCACTTAGTGTGACCTTGCGATTGAGATATGTGGTTCTTTGTGTCGAAAGTCTTCATGACAATGACATTCAGGCGACGAGTCTCGTTGTGTAACATCTGCAAACCCTAAGATACAAGTTCATTGGACATTCATGACATAAATTATTGCTTATATGTGTGTATAAATGTGGTGTGATTGAAACTTGTTTAGTATGAAACATGATTGATTTGATATGAATACGTGATATGTGATTCATGTTGGTTGGTGAAATGTTGTGTTAAATGTGGAATGTTTCTATGGTTATGAAATGTTGAGATGAAATCATTGGTGATATATATTGTAAGCTGAATGTGATATGTTGAGCTGTGTGTTTGGCGTGTGAACTAGATAATGATTAAATGAGTAAGGGTATGAGATGGTTTAAGTGAATATGTGAAGTGGTCCATGTTGTTGAGAGTTCTATCCGAAATTTGGAGCCGAAAGCACAATGTTGAGATATATCCGCAGCGAACTGCGTGAGTTGAGTTTTACTCGTCCACAGATGATTTTATTCCGAAATGTGAGCCGTGATACATAGTGGGCCCACAAATCATTTTACATATGTCATTTAAGTATAGCTGGGCCCTAATTGATTAAATAATGATGAAGTAATAAATGATTCGTGCGTGTGACTGTATGGTGATTTATATGTAGTTGAACTGATATTGATGATATAACTTTACTTGTGTTCTCTCACATTATATTTGTATACATATATGTGCTATATGTTTATTGAGTAGGCAGCTCATCCATTGCCACCATTTTTTAGGATAATGGAATTCTTTTTGTTAGGATCCCATTGGCAGAGATAGTCCTTTCTCACCGATGCATTTTGGAGCATTTTGAGTGTATTTTGTTTTGTGTATTTTATGTGTAAACTAATGACTTAAATATGTTTGTAAATGAAAAATCATCTAGTTTGATATGTAAAGAATGATATGTATTTATATGATGTTAAGTATCTACATGATTTCTTTTATTGAATATGAGATTAAATTAAGATTACAACAGAAATTGGAGAGCATTATTTGATAGAAAATGTCCGAGACTTAAATGTACACGTGGAACTGCTGATGTATGACACGTAATGTGATCCTAATGAGGGGGTTACACGTTGGGGGATAACGACAGTATACGATGAGTAGATTATCGTTGAAAGGGAGAACATATGTGGTCCTTATGTTGAAGGGGAGGATTGTTAGGGAGCAGACTCATATTCCACATTGCCAAGATAGAGAAGTCTTATTCAGTTTATTAGAGGTTCCACCACCCTAATAGTATGAGGCCCTTTGGGAAGGTGCCAAAAGACAAATCCATGCAAGTTTCACTCAAAGCGGACAATGTCATACTAATGAGACATAATGGTAGAGGGCATGATCTTAACAACTATTCTCAAGGATGAGCTATTGATTGTGGAAGTGTACAAAGGCAGAGTGAACCATTTCCCTTTCTTTTCGCTTTCATTGTTCCGATCTTCGAAACCCGTGGCGTAATTTGAGCGTAGAACATTGGCGGTCAAAAGACAAGATCTTGTGGATTGTCGAATGGAATCGAAAAGTACCGATTGGAAGTGGATGACATATGGCGGAGATGGGAGAATTCTAGCATTAGAGAGGAATTTTTTTGGGAGAGGAAGGGCTTAAGAACAAGGGGCCAAGGCCCAATAAATAAATTGATAGGCCCTCCAATCCTAAAAAGACCCAATTATTATTATTATTATTATTATTAAGTAAAGACAAGGTAGTGTGTAAAGAGCTCTCGGACATTCTTACTACATCGGCATCCCCTGCGAACAAGCTCTAAACCAACCCAAAATTTATTTAAAAAACTAAAGAAAAATTACAAAATTAAGTTAAACAAACTAGAATTGCTCAAGAAAAGCAAAATCATTGGATATAAAACTATTACAAAATGAGGGAGAAATGTCACACCACATGACATTCCTATAAGTTGCGACATGCTTAGTCAAAAAATCTTTAAAATGATACTCTCTCGATAAATATGAGTCACCACCACTATATTTGTTGCATCTTTAAAGAACGGTCGTACCACAAAATTTGAACCTCCCTAAGAATAATAACCTGGTATCGTGCAAGACAACAAAATTTGAATCACAACATTATTATTATTATTATTATTATTATTATTATTATTATTATTATTATTATTAAATTCTTAATAATTAGCAAAACTTAAAAATTTCATGTTACTTTCTCAAAAGATAATATAAAATATTCAAAGAAAACTTCAACTTGTTAAGTTTAAGGTCATAATTAGATTGTATTATGTTACCAATTGGATGTAGTCCAATCAGTACTCTCAATAATATGCGAATGAGTTTATCCAAAAATACTAATAATGTGTTGATGGAAATTTCACGATTCGAATTGTATCCTTGCAAAATTATGAAAACAAAAAATAAAAATAAAAAACCAGATTGTATAATCAATTGATTATTCAATGAGTTAATTCTAATCAGATTTAAAAAATACGAACCTAATCTTAACTATTTATTGTGTTAGGAAATTGAGGATCGAATTCAGTGTCGACTATTCAAGGTTAATATGCAGAATAAAATAACTGAGTAACTCAAGACACAATATTTACATTGTTCGGCTAATTTTTCCTAATCCACGAGAGATGAGATAATTTCATTATTGGAGCTAATACAAATACAAGAGAATTTATGGAACCTCAAACCCAAGAATATTTTGAATTTCTATACTCGAGTATTTCCCAAAACGCTCTTCATTATTTTCTCATTGCTCACAATAATCTCCATAGAGATTTTTCTCACAATTGACATATAAACAACTTATTAGTTGTTATTTGTAATTTTCTAACTATTCATATCACGCGCCTTATTTCACTTAATTTATTTATTTTGTAATATATTAATATATTAATGACTTTTGTTCTCACTCTTTTATTTTATTTTTTTATTATATTTTATAATAATAATTTGAATTAATGATTAATTATCTAATATATTGATTGTAATGATTAATGGTGTAATTTTTTTATTTCATTTTTGTCAACTATCGTCCAAAAGTTAGTAACAGGTAGGGATCAACATGATCTCATCAACATAAAAAATGCACTAAAGTAAATTTTGTCAAGCTAAATTGAAATGTATTTTTCAAAGATGAAAAACCAAATTGTTCAATAATTAAAGTACACCATTCTTAAATAAAAAAACAAACAATCAAACCGAAAATACACCTTCTCCTCGAAGTTTTGACACTGCAACAATCAAACTTAATAGAACACCAAACAATTATTTAAGTGTTTACAACTTAGAAACGTAGGCCAGAATTCTTGAACTTGTTGCAAGTGATTTGATCAATCCTTTCAGCCATTTCCGGCGTTAAAAGATTTTTCCAGTCTCCAATTTCGCCTTTTCTGAAAAACGCTTCATTTCCAATCGTGTAGCCACTACCAGTATCTATTTTGGTTGTGCTTTTATTCACGTCTAAATTGCTCAAATTTTCAAAACTGCAAAATTCAACAACTTGTTTCACTATTCCTTGTTTTTCTTCGTCCGCAGAGAAAGGACAACCTATGAAATCGGCTATTTGCTTCACATAGAAGCAAGTATCCCTCTTTAGCTCTTCATATTTCAAAAACAACACTCTGTCAGGAAACTCCAAACTCGCCTTCCAGTATCCCAAAACATGATCCCAAAACGGTCCACCAGGCGAGACTCCATTGCAAAATTTCTCATACACTTGCTCGAATGGAATGACCTCTCCATCATCATGCTTTGACGTGAAATGGAAGTGCGAGACAAGAACATCCTTTGGATCCCTGCATAAATAAATTAGCTTGGAACCGGAATTCAGGATCGATTTAGGCAAGGAATTAAAAGAAACATGAGAGTTAAGGAATGGATTTTGAGGGTCTCTCTCTTTGCCTAAACTATAAAGGCTTTCAATAAAAGGGATGACATAATGGGGCATTGTGGAGAGTAAAGGGGATTTGGAATCGGAATTGGAACCGCTATTATTATACTTGGTTCGCGTTTGAATCGCGAAAGCCAAAGCCTTGAGCCAAGTCGTGCCGGATTTTGGAATGGTGACTAGGAAAATATCAGTGGTTTGAGGTATAAATTTTTTCTGAAAGAGTAGGATTCCTTTAAGATAAAAATCATAGTACCAAAAATCTTGGTATTTGTATAAATTTACTGAAACTTTCCATCCTGGTTCCTGGGGAAGCTTTGAGATGTTGATTTCTTCATCAATATTATTGTTGATTTCTTCATCAATATTATTGTTGATTTCTTCCATGGCTAGGCTTTCTTGTTGTGAGACTTCCTCTCTATATACATAGATAATACAACAAGTTTTATTTAATATAGGGTAATTATAATAATAAATACCTGTATTAAATATTAAATAGATTATATATTAAGGTGTAGGCTATTGTCACTTTGAAGTAACCATTACTTTGTCTTCATCACCATTGGATTAAAATCCACTATCCTCATCTAATGGTGATAGTGGGCAAAGTAATAGTTACCTTGTAAATAACAAAGTAACCATAGAAAAACTCTATATATTAATAGAAACAATAAATATTTATTAATAATTTATTGATAAGAATAATAATAATAATAAATTAAAACTGAACTGAATTTGATGTTGCTAAAATGAATTGAACTGAATATTTTGCTGAACTGAATTAAACTGAACTTAATTTTGCTGAACTGAACTGAACTTAATGTTGCTGAACTGAACTAAACTGAATTTAATGTTGTTGAATTGAATTGAATTGAATTGAATGGTACAAACAATTGTCAAATTGTCTTGAACCGACAGTATAACACATACACATTCTATCATGTATTGAAAATTTCGACAATGTTGCTGGAGAGTAATAATAATGCTTTGCTCACTAGATGAAGAAGCTCTAATACAGTATGTTAACCTCGAATACAGCTATATTATATAAGGATTCAATTGACACAAAATGTTAAACCTTACTTAAATATTAGATTATAAATAATACTGTAAGGAAATTGAGGATCGAGTCGGATATTGATTATTCAAGTTTGATATGCGGAATAGAAATTACTGACAAATTCAAAACACAATATTTACGTGGTTCGGCTAATTTTGCCTAATCCACGAGAGTTATTATTGGAGTAACAAAGAACATATACAGGCGAATTTATGTAATCTCAAACCCGAATATATTCTTAAGAATTTCTATACCCAAGTATTTTTCAAAACGCTCAAGAATATTGTTCCTCTTTCTTGCTCTTAATAATCTTCTATCTCAATTTCCTTTATTTAAGAGATTTATTTTTGAGACAATATTTTCTTTACTCTCTATTTTTCGGTATCCATTTCTCTACCTCTCCAATGGATTTATAGTATTTTGAATACAACTAATTTGAATGTGAACAAGAAGCATCAAGTAGACATCCCAAAGACACAAACAAAATACATTGATAAGAGGTGGGTGGTTTGTCATTCATTTGTGACTTTCTTTTCTTCTTCTTTTTTCTTTTATTCTTTTTATTATTATTTATTATTTAATGATTTAATAATTAGTTTTTAATTAATAGTTAGTTTTTCACAAATACTTATTCAATTTTATTTTTCCTATTTTTACTACTTGAACAGAAAAAGTAGAAGAAAAAAAAACAAGGATCCTCAAGCCTCATTTTAAAACAATAACTAGAAGAAGTAATAAGAAAAGTACAAAATCTTTTCAAAAGAAAAAAAGAAAGAAAAGTACAAAATGGAAGGAAAAAAAAGAGAAAATATACTAGAAAATAGACTAGCCTTAAGGAGGGAGGTTCGGAAGAACTACATGCCCTATGCCAGGGCTGGGACTTGAGTCAGCCACGGCAACAACATTTCTCGATTTATGACGGTGACCAGGACCGTTGTGGCTTGGACCTGAATGCTTAATACCTCGCATAGTTAGCCAAACAAACGAATTCTGATCAACTACGTCTTTCAATTTGTATCGGGCTAACTTTAACTCCTTATTACCTTGAGATTTGATCAAATGAAGGGTTACGAGTATTATAAGTAGTAGAAGAAGAAAATTATAAGGCTGAAATTTTTGTTGTTTAACCATTTTTGGGCAGGCTCAACATATCAAGTTGGAGCATTGAGTTATATATAGTAATTTTTCAGAGAAAGGAAAAATGGTAACGTTTTTGATTTTTTTAACTTCATTGAAGCTGATGTTTTGGTGCCTAATTCAATGTAAAATCCCATGTGTATTTGTTTTTTTATATATTGAGGATTTGTGGGTGTCCAAGGAAATATTTGGAGTTTAGTTAGTACATTATACGAGGTCAAATATTTTAAAGAAAAAAATTTACACTTGATTTAATAACTTATTTTCAGTTTTAAATTATAATTTTTGTTAATGTCAAGATTTGTAGTTTTGGCAATTAGTGAATTACAGAGAATTTTGTAATGGTTTGATGGTATTTAAATTCGCTAGTATTAAGTATGTATAAATAAAGATTGTACATTCTAGTGGTAGATTTATGGTGATAGTAGAGTTTGTAAGTTTATAATTTGGCTTTTTTCTATCTATATATATATTAAAGGATTAATAATTAGGATGAGGTGTCAATCTCTCCTTTTTTTACTCCTTTAATTTCCACATGTTAATTTCTCACAATTTTAATTTTTTTTTTATTATTTCCTTATCATACCATTTATATTTAGATACACTTTACTAATTGAAAAATAGTATTATTTCCTAATTCGGATTCTATATATTAATAATACTAATTCGGATTAGTGTATATGGTAATTACTTAATTTAAAAAAAAAACAAAAATACATAATATGGTAATATTTTTAATTATTTAGATTGCTAATACTTTCATAATTTTATTTCAAATTTTGAATTGTACATGTTAATAACTTTTTTTTCCTTGCTTCAAATTAGCTCATAATGATAATTAATAGATGAATATGAGGATCTAATATTGATGAGCCAAAGTATTTATCGTGTCTATTTGATGAATATGGTTTTGTTATTTGATGTATTAGTATTAGTATTAGATTTTGAATGGATTGACTCAAATGTTTTTATTTTCTAAATTCTCTCCCTAATCAGCTTCATTTTTAAAAAAAAGTTATAAAAACTTCAATTTTTTTATTGCTCATGTTATGTCTAATATGCATTTTCCTATAATCAAATTGTTTTACCTTAGTATATTTTTCTATTTATTATATCCACATAAACTTGCTTACTTAAATTGAAATACCCATGAATTTTGCAGTATTGAGAGATTCTCATAGATTTCAAAAATCCGGGTTAAAGTTGTTTATAATAGTATAATGTCAAATTGCGACTGTATTTTCCTATAACTCTAAATAGGAGCTAAAAAATTTATATTTTTATTATTTATATATATTGCTTTTGATTTTTTTTTCAAGTACTCATTATTTTTGCTGTGTTAATATAGTTTTTTTTTTTGAAAGCTAATAATAATAATACAGTTACTTACGAACTCTTTTTAGCATTCGAACAGTTTAATTAAAAAAATTGAATCTAATCCTAGGATAACAAATTTTAATAAGGAAATAAGTTTTATTTATAAAAAAAAAATAAGAAAAGAATTTTAAGGGTAATTTTAGTTAACTAACTTATAAAAAATAGTTCAATAAGAAATGCAATATTAAAATTCAATTCACAAATAGTTAATTTCAAAAGTAGTTAATTGAACTTTCTTACTTTAAAAGTTACAGGAAAACCTAATTCTCAGTAATATGAGTAGTATTTATGTATTGTGCATTTTGAATTTATTTTATATTGTCCATAGTATGATATTTAAGTAATAAATTTGCTTTCTGTAAAAAAAAAAGTAATAAATTTGAATTTTTTTTACCATTTGTGAGATGCAATATATCCGAGCATATGAAATTAGAGAAATATGTCATCCATATGATTAGTGTAAAGAAAAAAATGTATACAAGTGATACATGTTTATTGCTCGGGTCCCTGGAATTATAATAAAATTTCTCATAAAGTTAATACAATAATTCAAAAAATATGCTCTCACAATCCGTGCATAGCACGGGCCAAAAACTAGTTTAATATTATTGCACTTGTTGTTCCAAAATTTTAAGGGTTTCAAAAAATTACAGATCATCTTCTATCCGATACTGCAAATTATAGATAGTAAAGATCATAAATGCAAATTTATGATAACAACAATCATATATTTTAAAAGTATAAATCACATTTATTGTTCTTTAAATTTGTTTGTTTTGATTACTTTTATTCTTAAATTTTTAGAACAATTTATTTGTCACTTTTAACAGTATAAAAATGTATATCTTAATCTGTTGATTGAGAATAATAATAATAGTGTTGATCCAGTATTAGTCACGAATTAAAATATTGATTTTGCATATGATACATGGCATTTGACTAATGACTATAGGGTCATATTAACATTTAACAAATAAAAATTAAAATGTTCTCAAATATTATAGAGAGGCGTTTAACTGACAATATATAATGAACTTCACATACACTTATGGGGTGTTTGTTTGAGGTCCTTAGGTGGGATTATTTTGTTTTGAGCCTTAAAAATAGATATGGACATGTTTGTTTGGGGGTCTTATTTTTTGGGCTAACTTCTAATCTCAAAATGTGGCCTTATTTTATGGACTAGGGGGGTGTTCTTATTTTATGACCCAAGGTGAGATTAATATTTGGGTTGGAAATGTCTAAGTAACCCTCCCTCAAGGGAAGGGATGGTTTTGTTTATTCATTTTTAGTTTTGAATTAGAGGGGTAATTGGGTCTTTTCCATTTTTGGACTTCAAATTTAATCTCCAAAAAACTCCCAAACAAACAAGGACATACTTCAAGCCCAACTTAAAAATAATACCCAATCTCAACTACTCCATCTCAATTTTTAGACTTAACTAATCTCACCTAAGTCCCAACCTTTGCCAAACGCCCCGTTACTCTTATGCGAAGTCAATATTTTGACGCTATATAACACATGATGAAAATTATTTTCATTGTACTCAAAACAAGAGGCTAATAAAAATATTTTAATAATTGAGGGGTAAATGAGTCATCTCTTAAGTTCGGGGGCACAAAGTGACCAAAATGAACAATTAGCTTAAGGAGTTGTGTATGGTTAAGGCCTTTTAAAAATGATGTCATATATTGTTTACATATATTTTGATACATTGATTTTGAAATTAATTTAGGAGCTACTGATAGCAATTGAATTAAAATAGAAGGTCGTTGATAATTTTTGGACAAGAATATTACGGAAGGTTATTTGTAACTTTTGGACAAAAATATTGTAATTTTTGATAGTTAAAAAAGACAATTGAAATTTTAAGAAAGTTGATAGGACAAAGTATGTATTTAGAGCTCCGTTCTTTATGGTTGAACTGAAATGAATTGTACTGAATCGAATTTGTTGAACTAAATTGACTGAATTTGGCTGAATGAAGAAGAAATTTTGCTGAATGAAGAAGAAATTTTGCTGAATTTAGATGAACTAAACTAAATTGAATTTTACTAAAATTAAAACAAAAATAACAAGGCCTTAACTTAAGAATAATGTATCAGTCACTTTTTTTTTCAATCATGAAGTTCAAAAGTATGACTTGATACTGATATTCGTTTACGGAATGTAATAATTACCGATCAATATTGCTTAGTGAATATGTACAAAGGTACTCTTATAATTTCCAATCAAGAATAATTTTACTCCTTAAGGTTTAAATTATAGATTTCAAAACTAATATTGGTGAATAGAGCAATTAATTTTTGTAAGAGATTAATATAAAACATGTTATTAACTTCAACTATCAACTCGGACTTTTAATTCAATCGATTAGGCAGACGTTTGTTTCTCAATTTCGCTGCTGCTGCTTTTTGCAATTTCATTCCAAAAAGCAGTTGCTTTGGTGTTTGATTAAAAATTAGGAGAAGCTGTTTTTTTTGCTTTTTAGGTAAGAAGCAATTGCATTTTCAAGAAGAAGTAGAATACTGTTTTTCTACAAAAAAAAAAAAATAAAAATACTGCAGATCTTATTTTACTTTATTATCCTTTGTATTTTACATTAATAAAAAAATTCAATATGTCCAAATTAGTTATTATTTATTCTGACAGCAACATTTAATTATATTTTTACCAAACACTAATAATCAAAGAGCAAACCGTAAATAGCAAAACGAAACAGGAAACCGCAAACCAGAACAACAAACAGTAACTAGGAGCATCAAACAGGAACAACTGCACCAAACAGGGTCTAGATAACAGTTTCTAACTTTTTCATCAAAGTTAAGACTTTTTTTTTTAACTAAAAGTTTAGCTAAATCCTATCCACTCGCAATGCAACAAACCTTAGACTTCGATGAGATAATGCAGTTTGTTATATTACCTACCAATAAGAGCTAAATTTTAATAAAGTGCGTACTCAAATCTCAAACTTTTAAAGTAGAATATAAAGTTTTTTACCACTTGAGTTAGACGAACTCTTATTAGTACCAAAATTAAGACTCTTCTTTCCCACTTTAATTACTCATCACTTTTTTTTTCATTAAAATCATTATATGTCTAGTGTGAAAACTTAAAAAGCCTCAAAAGTTAGCTCTTATTGATAGGCAATCTGTAAACTTCACTGTAAACTCTCATCAAGATCTGTGATTTCTCCTAGCCTTGCGAGTGGGTAAGCCTACCCTTAAAAAACTTTTTTCTCAAAGAAAAAAAAAAAAAACCATCATAGGAGTTATCAAAGTACGTGGTTGGTTATAGAAATACCATACAAGAATCCGCTTGTTTCTTGTTTTGAACCCTTTGCTCATAACATTTTCTTAATCTTCAAGAAAACACCCTTAACATTTAATTCTTGGTTCGCTTCCCAATTCTACTCTTTGGATTTACCATAAAAGTATGACTGGTATTCACAAATAAAGAATTGGGTAAATTATATAATAAAAAACATTTCTGGTTTATAAATATTTTCAAAAAAAATAAAATATTTATTGTTTGTTTTGTTTAAATTTAATTCTTATAGTCGCAAGATTTTTTAAAAGGAGAACTTTTAAGTTTGACCTATAAAAAATGATCTTTAACGATTTCAAATTGAATTTTTTTTAAGAACTAAACTTATTTAATATCACATTTTATGTTGAAAAAACGCTTTCAATTTTTTCAAGACTATCTTTTGAAAACTTCATCTCTCTGAACGTCAATTTTCTCTTCTCTCCGAATAATACAAAAATGGCTTCAGAGTTAAAAAGTCAAAGAATGAAAATTGTTTAGAATATTCTTAAAACTTTCTATTTTTAAAATTATTTTTTATAATTTTGATGATATTAACAAAAAGAAATCTTTCTCTTGAAACTTTTTGTAACCACATGTGTTAAAATTAACAAACTAAAGAGATTTTTTTTTCAAAATTGTTACAAGTATAAGTTTAATACATCATTTGCTCCAAAAAGCTTGCCCTCTACAGTTTTACTTGTTTCGGTATCCTTCTAAACTTGTTAAAATATAATCAATTTAATTTTTTAGCTTTTGGAAAAGTTTGACTAAGAAGCATCTTCTAAATTTTCATTTTATTCAGATATTCTCCCTTATTTTGCTTTAAAACATAGTCAATTCTTTGAGTTATTACTATATTGTAAATATATCCTAAATATATGATGAGATAGTTAATTATATAAGCTATTGCTAAAGAGATTTTAGGGGGCGTTTGTTTTTCCGTTTCGAAGTTGTTTTTTGCCTTTTCACCTCAAAAAGCAGTTGCTTTGGTGTTTGGTTAGGACAGTAATGTTCAAGTGGTCCTTGAATGTCCAAATTGAATTTGGACATTGACCATTAGATCTAACAATTTCGATTATATTCACAATAAAAACTAAACCCTAGACACTAAAAACTAAACCCTAGACCCTAAATCATCGACCCTAGACACTAAAAACTAAACCCTAGACCCTAAATCATCGACCCTAGATGATGTGATACTCCGGACTAATAATTCGCATGTTAGTATCTAGGGTTGATGATTTAGGGTCTAGGATTTAGTTTTTAGTGTCTAGGGTCGATGATTTAGGGTCCAGGGTTTAATTTTTAGTGTTTAGGGTTTAGTTTTTAATGTGCATATGGACGAAATTGTTAAATTTAGGGTCAATGTCCAAATTCAATTTGGACATTCAAGGACCACTTGAACATTACTGTTGGTTAGGAATTAGTAAACGCTGCTTTTTGCTTTTTAGGTGAAAAACAATTGCTTTTTCAAGAAGCAACAGAATACTGCTTTTTCAACAAAAAAAATACTGCAGACCTTATTTTACTTTATTATCCTTGTTTTACATTAATAAAAAAAATTATATATGTCTAAATTTGTCATTTTATATTCTAACAGCAACAATTAATTATAATTTTACCAAACACTAATAATCAAACAGCAAAACGCAAACAGCAAAACGCAACAGCAAACCGCTAGCAAGAGCAGCAAACAGCAACCAGGAGCAGCAAACAGCAAACAAGAACAGCTGCACCAAACGGGCACAAAATCTACCGATAATATGATATGCTAATTAAAAAAGGAAAGGCAGGTCACCAGCGCTAATGACAATAAATAGGCAAGTAATTTTAAAGAAGAAACGTCAATGTTTGGAATATCTCATTTTCACAATATATTTATTTTTAATAATTTTCACTGTTTAATTTTTGGTTTTATTATATTTTTCTTCAACTCTTAATGTTGTAATTCTGGTTATATAGATAAAAATAATAATAATAGTAAGTCGGCAATGGCTTGACGGAAGGAAATGCTATCAAATTGCATTTATTTTCCATTTATGTTACATTATTTATTTTATTACGCAAAGAAAAAGATTCCATGTTCATGTTTTACTATTATTATGATTATTTTATATCATGGTGAACTGATATTTTATTGAAATGAACCTGAAGGGGTTTTAATTTTCAAATATACATAAAAATCTTCTTTATAAGTAATTAATTCATTGGAATGTACGTCTTAACCTAAAACAAATTAGATTTGTCAATTTAACATGGACACTTAGCGACTGTGATTTATTGGATTGTGTGCCAACTAGAATGGTTCATGTAGAATCAAACAAAGACAACAACTCCAATCTTTATAAAGTCGCAGTTTCTATCTCGGTTCGTGACTCAATTAATGGTTCACACTAAAAAGCGTCATCATCGCTTTATTATGTCATAGTAGAAGATTAAATGGTGGTAGTTCGGTTAATGGTTCGTCCATTGGATGTTTTATTTCCTTTTAATGACATTGTTAAAGATTATATATTGTGTTTTAGTTAATGAGCTTAGAAATATATTTTCTTTACTAAGTGTATGCATGTTTTAACTAGAAATAGGGGTGGGCATGGATCGATTATCTCATCCATGAGCCAATTATAATATCATATTCGTTCCTAATGGATTTTCAACATTTGAATCTTTATTCTTATCCTACAAAACGATTATCCTTGTAATTGGTTATCCACTATATGCGGATAAGTTTCACGGTTAACAGTTTTTATCCATTTTCACATCAACTAACTAAAATTACAAATTTTATGACAAAATACCATATAAATTATAATATGTTATAGATGGTTCGAGATGAAGAAGAGGCAACATCGATGGCATGCGGAAGCGGCAATGACGATAGAGTAAGCTATCATCGGTGAAGAAGATGAGCAAGAGAAGAGATGTGAGAAAGCGAGCATAGATCGCTATGATATTTTTGAGAGGGCTTGATTAAAAAAAAGAGTTAAATTAAGAGGGTTTGAGATGAAGAAAATAAGGGAACATGGAGTGAGCGGGGGCTGGATGCTTTTTAGGCCTTGTTATTTATGCTTTATCATTGATTTCAGTTCAGTTCAGTAGTATTGAGTTATCAATTCAAAAATTTCCCTTTAATAAATGCACTTCAATTCAATTTAGTGCAATTAAATTTAGTTTAATTTAATTTAGTTAAGTTCAGTTATAAAGAACATGACTTTAGTCTTAGATAAAAATACTATAATTTAGAATAGAGACATAGAAAGATTAGAAAATAGAAATTGTGAGTGAAGTGGTGCACAATACGTGTTGAGAAAGACTAGTGAGGGAATACTAAGGACTAGTGAGCGAATACTATTTACCTCGATAATTCGGTCACAGCTTGATTGTTGTCTAATTAAGAGTCGTTTTACATCAATGAACGCTAGTGAGCTATTTCTAGATTTTTGGAATAATTAGGTGGCAAACTGATGGAGTTAATTTTTCCAAAGTAGAAGAAACAGTAAATCAATCTACTTGAGAGGTTAGTGACAAATTTCTATTGACTTTATGGAGTTGGTGGTTTGTTGTGCTTAATGTGCAGGATGTTAGCAAGTTCGGGAATGTTATTGGTCATAACAAGTTGCTACTTGCACAAAATAACGACCTCATTGCCCGTTTCATTAGGAGGTTAGCTAACGAGTTGGCATATGCTTTTGCTAGCGTTTTTATATGCTACTCCCACTTTGTTTAATGTCTTACTGGTTGTAACGGATTCTCGTTTATAATTCTTTTCCCGATTAAGGCTAATTAATGTTCTTTCCTTTCAAAAAAATTTCCCACATTTCTATTTTTGGATAACAAAATTCCAAAAGTATGAATATTAATTAATCAATCAAAGAAGTTATAAACTTTGATAAGTCATAATTATGCCGTTGTAAAAGGATAAAATCACTTTGATAATGACTTTGATGAGTTTCACCATTTAAATTACTTTACTTGTGTTAGTATACAATATCTTAACACCTTTTTTTTTAATATGGCTTTCACTATCTTTCATACCGTCTCATATGCTTCCAACATAGTTCTCCCAATTTTCACTATTCCAAAGTCCACCATTAATATCTTCTTAAATAAATAATAAATATTTAGGAATTAGATTGGTGATATAGTAAGTTTTTGAAGAAAAGATTGGTGTTATAGTAATTAACAACTTAAAAAAGTCCTAACTTTTTTCTAAATAAAAGGGGCAGTGAGATGAATATCTCTATTAAAAGTAGTTCTAATCACACATGTCTCTTAAAAATTGAAGAGTCTATCATCTTAATCTCAAAGATTATGAGATATTATTTTTCAAGTAAAAACTGGATAGCTAACTGTAGAAACGAGGGCGGACATTCCAATTAGGTTGGCACCCCACCACAACGAAACGACATATATGTCAAATGGCACATTCTAAGCGCATTTAAAAAAATAAATTATAAAAACAACATCCTCATTACTTGATATTTCACCAATATACAGTTAACATATTCTTCCTCATCTCATAGACATTTAGATGATTCTTTTTTACAACAAATTGTTTAGAATATTTTTTATTAAAATTAAACATAGAGTTTATTTGTGAAATTAACAAACATCCAACTTTAATAACAATGTACACAAGTGAATAAAACCTTTAAATGGAATATTTCCTAATTTTGAAAGTTGCCACTCACATGGGAGGCTAGATACTATGTTTCAAAAGTGTAGCAAATTGAAAATTTTGTTTAGTAACCCAAAATTGGAGCATAAATTGACTCAACCTATCTTGACTCTTAGCTAAAAAATATTCAACACTTGTCTACTTCACTACCCAATTAAAGCCTTCAAAAACATTTCACTTTCAATATATAACCTTTGATAATTCCTTCTTTGCATATATACCATGAATTGAAATAGATGTGGCTGCAAATAATAATTAAATTATTCCAAAATATTAAGAAATTATTTCAAAAATTCCCACATGTCATTTACTGAATGGGGTCATTATATTATTGGTCAAATTAGCTCCCAAACTTTGTTTCAAAAAACACTATAAATATAACTCTTACTTGTTTAAACTCAAAAAGATTAAAGGTCAAGAATTATAGTTTTACCAAAATTCTAAAATGGGGAGAAACCAACATTCTATTACTCTTTTTTACACTTCTCTTCTTATGGGGTTCCTCATATTTTCCGGCGCTGGGGCACGGCAGTTGAGAGGCGGTGGAGGTTCGGTGTTGATCGGAGATGTGGGTAAAGAGCTTGAAGATGTCAAAAGATCAGGCCCAAGCCCAGGTATAGGCCATGTTTATACAACTTCAGTACTTGATCACTCAGGCCCAAGCCCAGGTGAAGGACACAAGTATGTTAATAGTGGTAATAATCCATAAATTAATAGGTATATGTTAAAGAGAAAGAAATACTTTTTTCTTCAATTTTTTTTTTTTTTTTTTAAGGATGGAGGGTTCTTATGTACATTTCAACACATTATTATTGTAAAACAAATAGTTAGCAAAAAGAAAAAAAAAATTGAGTGTGTAAAAATTCAAGTTCTTTATATAATTTTTTTTTATTTCTTTTTCCAGGAAAGATCCTTATTTGTTCTATGTATATTTTGTGTTTGTGTGTGTAAAATTTATCTATCTATGTCCATAATTTTATTTCGTTAATGGAGCATGATGCACATGCTTGATTGCCTCTTAAAGTTATATGTATTGTCAAATCTGACTATATAAAAGTAATAGAAATTTTAAATTTTGAGAAAACATAATAAAAGTCATCTTCTTATTTTAATTTCTTTTGGCATAGTACGTTGTTTGTACAATATGAATTCTTAATATATATTTGAGGGTTTTTCTATGGTTACTTTGTTTTTTACAAAGTAACCATTACTTTGTCCACTATCACCATTAGATTAGTGGATAAAGTTTAATCTAATGGTGATAAAAACAAAGTAAAGATTACTTCAAGTAACCATAGAAATCACCCATATTTGAAATAAGATATTAAAATATGCATGACATTTCTACAAAAGTATTAAAATAAACATAATGTATAAAATGATATCAATTTAAATTTAATGTTTGAATGATGGTATCAATTTAGTACTCGGTAATGGATTTTGACGCTCTAACTATACTACTAGTTATATTACTTTAAGTATATACTTATTGTGGGAAACAGACAAACCATCTCTATCAACTGTGTATGTATAACGGTCGAATTTTGTTAACGCAGCCTAAATTGATGTCTTTTTGTAAGCATTGAGCTTAAATTGGTTTCATTTTATACGATAGGCCTATTTTGATACTTTTTAAAAAACAATTAGGGCTATTTTGGTACTTTATCCTTATATTCGTATCAAATTTAAAGCAAAATTTCATCAAAACAAACGTAGCTCAAATTAAAAACACATGGTATTATGAGTCTATATGTTCTACACGTTTAAAACTTAGGAAGCATTCGTGTGAAATTTTTATTCGGGATCAGATAAATAGCTATCAGCTTTAACCTTTTTATATATATTAATATAACAAGATGTCATTGGACCTTAACTATACATTTGTAGCTTAAATTTTTAGTTCAATTGGTTATTTGATATAGTATTAGTCTCTTACACGAAACGGTGGATGATTCCAATCCTGAGGACACCATTTATAGGTGGAATCAAAACACATGGTAGGATGAATTGTCAGAATTATCGACACTTCTAGTCCAAAAGGCATCCACGTATGTCAAAAGTTAACGACAAAAGGCACTATATAACCACTGACATATTCCAAATTTGTGCATTTGATCAGTGACCTTTTATTTTGTCACATTTTTCAACTCATCATTGAAAATTTGGTTATATTTAGCTATTAATCTATCAATTTAGTGAAATCTCACCCTTCTTGAATCAAAATTAAAAATTAATTAAAATGTTCAACATTAAAGTTCTTCTACTTCAAATAAGAAATTACAACTAAAACTAAAAATTTGCTAAACAATACAAACTTAACATAATAAGGGCGAGATTTCATCAAATTTACAAATGTGAGTGGCTAAATGTGACCAAATAAAAAATTAGTGACTAAATACACAAATTTAAAATAAGTCAATGATTAAATAATGTTTTTTTGTCATAACTAATATGAGATGTTTTGAAACTTAATTATCAAATGGACTCCTAACCACTATCAACATCGTTAATAAAACCTAACCATACACTGAAGCAAATAAAAACTGATGTTAAGAATGTAGACTACACTTAAAAGAAAAATGTAGAACATTGAGACTCTAATTGAGAATAAAGATTAGTTTCCACTATTAAACCAAACTTGAAGATTGTTTTTATGTCAATGTTTTTAATGATAACAAGAAATTTAAATTGACTTTTTAGAAAGTCCAAGTGAAGCCCCTCTTCTTTATTTCCTTTTCATTCTTTATGGTTCGTTAACTTAGTTTGAAGGCCTTTATGCATTAATTTCTTTTTTCTTACTAAATACTTCTTGAAGTTTTGCATTTTAATCCCTGCAGTTATTTATTTATTCTATAAAATTAAATTATATAACATGATAACCAATAACACTTTATTTATTTTTAATTGAAATTTAGAATTTTAAGTCATTAGTTATTTTAAAGTGGATTTATGTCAATTCAATGTGCCAATATACAAACTTAAAATTCAACTAATCAATAAATTAAGGCTATACATAAATTACATGTTATAATCAAATTATCATCAATGGATGATATGTGTATTCAAAGAATTAAGATAATTAGTTAAATGTTTCCAACTTGCTTGTATATTCTTCTCCTCCCATTGTTCTTCTTATTACCTACAAGAAATTACCAATCAAGAAATTGTGATTAATTACCAAAAAATGATGGGTTAAATCACATTAACGGTCACTAAAATTTGAAATAGAGTAATTTTACTAATAGGAAATAAAATTAACAACCTTTACGTCGCGAAATATAAGAAAAAAGTCACTCGATTAAAGCAAAGACGGACCTGATAAGAGTTTTCTTGAAGAAAGGTGAACTTGAGGTATAAAAACACCAGTTCCAATCCCTCCATTTCCATTTTTCCACAAATTCACAAGCCAAGTTGGAGTTGGATCCAAATTTCCATCCCGAATCTCCCACCGATTGAAGCAATTTCCTGCTTGTACGATTGGTTTAGCCATTGATCTTTTTGAGCTACGTTTCGCTCTTATGAAGTCATCATTGTCATCAACTTCGGTTAAATATAATATCTGCTTCCGTAGTTCATGGTAGAAAACATCTTCCTCGTCGAAAACTCGGGGTTCGAGATCATCACCCATGGCCATGTTACTAGTTGTTGTTGATTGAGTTGGTGATGAAACTGAATTCAGAATATATAGAATATTTTCTTATGGTCAAACTCAATAAGTTTGAAGTGCTGGTCTTGAAATATCTCAAAATTTGTCCAAGAAAATAATATTCATATTCTTGTATGTTAGTAAATGTCCTTTACTTAGAAGGCTCACTCTATATAATTTATTTATTTTTTTTCCTATAACCTGATCCCAATAGATGCTGTGGCTCAAATTGTTCATTTTTGTATAAAAAAATAGGAACAAAGTAAAAAAAATCATTATTAAGTTACTAATCTTTTCATTTCGATATTTTATTGATCGAAGTCATGGTCTTTCAATTTGACAGATTGTGTGTGCCCTGAATCGATTATAATAGCAAATATTAAGCTCCTACTTCCAATCAGAAGCATTGCAAGGTCGTAACTGATCCATTTACGATCAGCTAGCTGCCTAATTATGTTACTAGAATTACTTTCACGGGCGAAATTCTACAATGCTCTGCCCCGGTCTATAAGTCAATGGCATAGTAATAGGTAGGAAAATAGCTGTTGTCCTTTATCATTGGTCCGGACCATTTCGACAGGGATCATGGAGACTCAGTAGGTCATATCCAGACATTGAAATAGGAGCAGCTGTGCAAATCATCAACACATAAAAGATGTAGAAATAACGTAATGTAATCCAATTCGAGTGTATCTATTGCAAGATCAGAAACTAGTAACGTAAAATTGGCATTTCATTGGTGCTTTTAAGCATTAAAAACTCCTAAAAACTGTAAGTTGTAGTTTCAAAAGCATATGATTAATGCATATCGAGTTCCAACTCACATCAGATTCATCTTTTCAACAACCCGAAAGAGAGTCAGAAAACCTGGAACTTCAAGAGAAATCCTTGATCAATGTCATCAAAAGGACTTGTAGTTCAACAATCATAGTACCATCGAAATTTACATATTCTTGAGATGGTTCCTTGAGATAACTTAGAGGCATAAGATCGTAGGAACCCGCAATCACGGAAGTAGCAGTGTATTGAATACTATCAACTGCAAAATATCAGATAAAAGTTTTCAACCTATCTGAAACAACAAAGAAAGTTCAAAATAAATCACAGTTCAAGGCTATTCACCTAATAGTTGATGGTCTTCTGTTCCCTTGGCTCGATTCCTGATACGCATAATAAATTTAACTTGCAGCTTTTCTCCAGGATTAAGCGCTTCCGAATCAAGCAAGCAAGATTAAACACATGGACAAGCTTTTGCCTCTCTCTTTTTCATACCCATTTGGATAAAGCCTTAATAGCCTATATGACATTAAAATGTCACTAAATTATTGTTCATAAGCTAAAAAAACCGGATAAACATATGGTGTATAATTTTCCACATACTACTCAAATCCACCAATAACAAAGTCATGGGATCGATGGAATTCTCCCTGCTGCTTTCCGTAATTCTTAATATACCAAGTGAAGGTACTGTTATGAAGCTTCTTTATAACAGATGCACACTCCCCTTTGCTTGTACGGTCTAAAACGAAAAACCTCAGCTCCAAATATGCAACAATCATCAACCAGATATCCATTCTGTTACCATTCCCCGAAACCGCCTTACCTTGTCCTGGGCATCTATCCAAACGACCAAAGCATACAACAAAACAAACTCAGCACATCGAGAAATACACTAACAAAAGACTGAAACTAACCATGTTAGGAATCCGAATTAGCTAAAGAATACCTTGATCAGTCAGATACTTGTCCTGAAGTTGATTATAAACAAACAACTTGAAGGAGACATTAACCTCACGATGTAAAGGAAGTGAATTTGATTCGGACAGTACCAAAGAGAGTGAGATATAGCCTGCGGTGTTCCCTTCCGGTAAAGAGACAAACTCCTGCAGAATTAATTGTAAGCTATTTCTTAGCAACGAAAATGCCCAAAAGTCAACTTAAGAGGATAGAATTTGCTTTGTATATTTAAGGAGTCAATTAGCAATGTGGTACATTTAACATGCTCCTCACGCTCAATTCTTTTGGTGCGTGATGCCAATATAGCAGAGCTACCAACATTAGTCAATCGCGGGCTCTGATACCATCTTAGCAAAGCTCCCATTGTTCTTTGTATATTTAAGGAGCTATTTAGCATCCCAAGTTAGCAATGTGATAACACTATGTCAC
Organism: Euphorbia peplus; assembly: GCA_028411795.1. NCBI lineage: Eukaryota > Viridiplantae > Streptophyta > Magnoliopsida > Malpighiales > Euphorbiaceae > Euphorbia > Euphorbia peplus. Next base: position 1,759,896 of record CP110837.1, on the reverse strand, counting down.
ATTGACACTTCTCCTTGCTCATATCCGTGTCAGACACCGTGTTGGACACCATTTTTAGGCTATTTTATGAAGGTTATGTTTTAGAAACAACGTTTTCCGTGTCTGTCCCCATTTCTCTCTTCTCGCTATTTTCAATGTGAAATTCAATTCATTCTTGTCCTCATTCGTGTCTGGCAAAAGCTTGTCCTTTTATTTATATTTGCAGGATGCTCTTGATCCTGGACATACACTGTCTGTTTATTTTGATATGTATGTCAAAGATCAACTCCATGGTAAACACCATGATATAACAGGCGATATAGGTGACCTATTTCGACAATTTGAGATCCAATATCTAATTCAGAAGGACTTTAGTTTCTGTCAATTTAACATTAATCTGATATATGTTGCAGGTGGTGGCCAGTTTTGTCAGTTTTCTGCATCTACCGGTGTGAGATGGGGCTACAATGAGCTTATATCACTTGACAAACTCAATGATGCATCTGAGGGATATCTACTTAATGGTGAAGTGAAAATTTCGGCCATAACAATGATCAAGGAGTTTTCTTGAAGTTCTAAAAACCGATATAGAAGTATGAATCAGAATTTAGTATTTTCTTTTGGCTCTTGGATTTGATGTGCAAACATGGAAATGCTTTTGAGTAGTTGTTTGTTATGCATTCTTGCATCTTCTACACAAATGTACTTTAATGTTAAGAAAAATACTTGACGCCTTAACTAGCTAATCATGTCCATAACTCAGTCAGTATTTGGTCTAAGAGAGTATGATACTATGTTTAAAAATCAATTAAACTATAAGCTAGTAATGAAGAATTTAAGAATAGCTTTAGTTTGCCCCAAACCGTTTGTTTGTAAATGTCCTTGTTTTTAACGATTTCAAAAGAACCAAATCTTGTAGGATTCGGTTCAAGTATCTCAGGTTTTTGGAATCGTGTCTTATGGTTGTAATTAGTAGAAATTCAAACACTCTTACTAGCTGTACCATTTAGCATATCCTCTCTTGAAGCAGCGTCTCCGTCTGTAATTATCCTACTTTGAAGCAAACGTATGCTAACGGTTTCTCACAACTTTTGTATCTCGATCTTAAGTTACCAACATAGCCATATCAGTCGGAGCTTCAGATATAAGTACTAATTGATTGAAAGGCTTAAAAATCTAGAATTAAACATTACCACACTTAAAACACTAGATAAGTAAACATCAAATATCTTAAGTAGCGATATACTTCCAAGTCACGGAGATCAACGAACAAAAGCTATAGCGGTTGCAAAGATCCTAAACTATTAACATAGCAATTGCAAATATCCGATAAACAACCGAATTCAGTTAGCTAATTAAGCTAAAAGACAGTGCAAGAATGCATAGCGGCCAATCCCTGTGATTGCACATCTATAGGCCACAAATATCAAATTCCAAACAATTAAAATACTTTGAACTTATGAGTATCAAGAGAATTCCTCGACCTTCGTTATGACAGAAATTTCCACTTCAAGAATGATATCACCATCAACTAGATATCCCTGGGTTGTATCATTAAGTACACCAAGAGGTATAAGATCCGAGAAGCCGCAATGCCGTTTAGTATCAGAAAATTGAAAATATCGACTTTCACCTGCAAGGTATGAGATTAAAGTTAAGTAATAAAAAAACCAAAAAGTGTTTCTTGAATAGAACTTGGAATTTCATTAACTAGTCGAGTATTCAGTTTTATTTACCTGTTCCCTCCCAGTGTGCTCCTCCGTTGAGTTGATCTTTCACACACAGACCGAATTCAATGGTCAGGGCATGTCCCCTAACAAGAGCTTCCTCGAGATATAGAAATAAGGATAAGCTTTGGCCTCTACCTTTTGTATTCCCGTTTGGAAAAAGCGTTAAGGACCTACATATTTAATTGCGATTAACAAGTTATCCGAAACTAATGTTCATAAGTTAATGGAGCTGGTTTCTGAAGTAGAAAAATAACACTCCGGCCTTTGAAATACCATTTATAACCAGCAATGAGAAACACCGGAGATTTAAAGTATTCTTGTTGTTGTTTACGCTCTGCAAAATTTTGAAAATTCCAAGTGTAGGTTTCATTAGAACGGTGACGATTATTCACAACAGTTACACACTCCCCTTTGCTAATCGGGTCTACAACGAAAATCTCAGCACCAAATATGCAACAATCATCAACCAAGTACCCACCAGACCGGTCACTAAAAACACTGAGTGGAAGTAATTGGTCGAAACCGAATTGTGTTTTCGTCCCACGAAAACAACTTGTCTTCGCTGTACCATCTGCCAATTGGTCAAAACATCAGACAGTTAAAGCACGCAATGTCCATTTCAGGTCGAAGATAAAGAAATCATTCACGTAAACATATAATACCCTGAATCGTCAAATACTTATCCAGAATTTGATCATAAACAAATAGCTTGAAGCACACATTAACTTCCTTGTGCATAGGAAGTGAATTCGATTTGGATAGGACCAAATAAAGAGAGATATGCTTATTATCCCTCTTTACTCCTTCCGGGTAAAGACACAATTTCCTACAACAAAAAATAAAAGTTACAAGTATACTAATAACGAATTGCAGGCAATAAAAGGGTTAAAATTGTACCAGTAGTCACTTAAGTTGTAATGTATTTCATTAAAGCCGACGAACCCAATTTTCTTTCAATAAAATCATTTCAAAAATTTCAAACAAAAAAGTCACTTACATGGCAACAATAAAATGTAACTTTTCTTACTTTCAAATCCCCATTACACGCATAAATGTCATATACAAAATCGAATAATTTTCAAGGTTGTTATGCCACTATAGACTTAGCCCTGTTCGTTTTTACTCATATTAAGTTTCAATGCAGTAATTTCAGCAAAATTCATTAGACATTCCGTGAATAATTCAGTAAAAAAGAACCGGCCATATTGAAATAAAAATAGAAAATTCAACCATTTTACTAAAACGAAATGCAATTCAAAACCTGAACTTCAGTGATCATCCGTAGAATTTAGCCAATATTGCAGGAAATATAAACGGGGGAATTTGAAGTACCACATGAATCCGGAAGCAAGGAAATCGGAAGATTCATATCTGTGAACCTCAGCAGATATGAGAGATGAGAAGTTTTTGATCTTAAATAAGTAATGAGCGGGTCGAACATCCCTTAATACCCGGATGACTTCTGTAAAATATGTCCAAATCAAACAAATAAATACTCGGATTTAGTTCATCTATTGCATCTTTTTTAAAAGAAAAAGGTTGCAGAGAACCCAATGAAAAATGGTACCTGATTGTTGTTCTTCTTCTTTGTGGGTATGAGCAAAACTGTGTTGGTCCTCTGCTGTTATTGATTCTTCCATAGCTATCTCGCTCTGCTTTCTTTTCGCCATACCCTAAAAATTGATGTTCTTGAAGTGGGAAATGTAAATTTTTTTAAAAAAATCTATAAGAAATATGATAAAGGCAGTTTTTGAAAAGTCTTGTTTGGATTATTAGAAAATGAATTTGGAGGGAAAATTGTAGAACAAGGGTAGTGGTGGGACATGGTCAATTGACATTTTTCACATCATCTTACTATAGAATCAAAATTAAATTCAAATTCTTTTAAATTAATCTTAGAAAGATTAAGAAAATACTAATAAATAGTGGAAATGTGAATAGACGAAATATTATCAAAACTTGAACCGAACGTCAATTTCAGAGATTGTTGAATCGAACGGAATACTCGAAAAAATTCAAAATTGTATGGAAATGTTGTTTTTTACTTTAAAACCGGATCTAACTGTACCATTGACTTTTACAACTATAGTTCTGGAGATTTTCAAATGTACACGAAGATTCTTGAACCGGATGCGTGATGCCAATATAGTACAGCTCTCAACATTAGTCAATCGCGGGCTCTGATCTTAGCAAAGCTTCCATTGTTTTTCGTATATTTAAGGAGCTATTAAGCATCCCAAGTTAGCAATGTGATAACACTATGTTACATGGACACTTCTCCTTGCTCATATCCGTGTCAACAAATATTAATAATTAAACAACAACCAATAAACATCAAACAATAATCCGTAACAACAAACATTAAACATCAGATAAAACAAACAATCCCTTAATCCCTTGGTTAGTGAAAATGACAAATGACTACAGCCCACCATCTTATCTTCTTGTAAATATGGTTGATTAGTCCCAAACTTTTTTCCTTTTCCCACCAATTTTCATTTGAAATTTCCCTCCAATCCACACAAGACTTCTCAAAATCTGCGATTCCATATAAGTTAAAAAATATTACCTATACGCCTTAAATAATATCAATTTTTAGGGTATGGGGAACGGAAAGCAGACCAAGAAAGCTATGGAAGCATCAAAAAGTGCCATGCATGAACACATTGTTGACCTTACTCACAAAGATGAAGAACAACCACCAGGTAATATAAGTTTTTTTAAAACATGCAATAGATGAACTGAATATGAGTATTTATGTAGCTTTTATTTGGAGCATTCGATGGATGTAATCCGGGGACTAAGGGATGTTTGATTCGACCCGCTCGTTACTTATTTCAATAATAAACTGAAATGTCCGAGGGACAATTTTATACATGAGTATAGAAAAAAATTTCCATAAGAATTTTTTCCACAGCCTGAGATTTTCCATTCTAAATTATGCATTTTGTCGAAAACAGAAAAAAATACGAAGATTTTCAGAATTAGGTTACACTCATACAATTTTCAAAATTCCCATAGCAGGATTGGTTCTAGAGGCTGGGGGGTCGGGCCTCAAGGCCCCCCCTAGCGACGCCCATGCACATGACCTATAGCCGATACAAAATTAGCATGTTAGTGTTCTATTAAATAAATTTTGATCAAATTCTTGTTGATGTGATAGTAAACTGAACTTTTTTTTACACTAACACGGATGAAATATACGAATTTCCATAGCTATAAACTTCATATTGGAGTGTTCCTGGATACACAGATAAATTTAACATTCTAGCCCTGACTGGGCATTAGGAGTGCTCTTTGTTCAGGTTTGCTACTCCGCCGCCATCTACCCTGGACTGGCTAGTTACAACTTTAGCTCATACTAATTATGTGTATATACATATACAAACAATATTGTTATTTATAATTTCTCTCTGATCCAAACAAGACCTTTCAACTTCATTTTTTCTACCTTTTGCATTCCTTATGTCATATAAAAATTAGTTATTGCATTCCATAATATGGATTTCTAGGGAGAAAAAGGACTCGGACACCGCAACACGAAACCAAGACAAAGAAAAGCCAGATAGTTAAGGAAGAATTGGGAAGAGCCAAAGATGAACAGATTGTTGACCTTACTGTCAAAAAAGAAGAAACTGGTATGCCTTTTTCTTTGCAATTTTGAGCAAATTATTTTTCAGATTAAAAACCAAATTCAAGTGTTCTGATTCTCTTTGATTTGGGGATATTGAACAGAAACGATACGAGAATTGAGGGATGTTTGGCCTGCTCACTACTTATTTAAGATCAAAAATTTCTCATTGCTGCTTTCTAATCCAAAGTTTGTGCATTTTGAATCAACTAATTTTGAAGTCGGTGGATACAAATGGTACGTTGTTTTTCCTCGCCCTTTATTGCCTGCAATTTGACTATTGACGTGCTGCTGTTAATTTCTATGCAGGCAACTGTGTGTTTATCCAAAAGGAAAAAATGAGAATAATAAGCATATCTCTCTCTATTTGGTCCTATCTGAATCGAATTCAATTCCTTTACACAAGGAGGTTAATGGGTACTTCAAGCTGTTTCTATATAATCAAATTCTCGATAAGTATCTAACTGTTCAAGGTATATTATTATGTACTTAGTTCATGTGAACTGTTCTTTTATTCTTAAATTCTGGTTTGACACTGAAAAAACTTCAACGATATAGTCTGTTTAGTTCAAGTTTAATGTTTTGTTCATTTGGGACAGATGCCAAAGGAAGGATCAGTCGTTTTCGTGGGATGAAAACTGATTTTGGGTTTGACCAATTCCTTCCATTGGATGAGTTCAATGATGCATCAAACGGATACCTGGTTGATGATTGTTGTTTTTTTGGTGCTGAGGTTTTTGTTGTAGAACCTGTTAGCAAAGGGGAGTGTGCCTCCGTTTTGAACTACCTTTCAAACAATACCTACACTTGGAATGTTCTAAATTTTGCAGAGCGGACTACAGAAGAATATTGTGAATCTGAAGTGTTTTCGATTGGTGGGTATAAATGGTATGTCTGGGCAACATATTATTTCTCTACTTTAAAAATCACTTCATTGATTAGCATTTGAACAATAGTTTTGGATAACTTGTTAATGTCATATTCGTAGGACTTTACGTCTTTATCCAAATGGGAATGAAGAACAGAAAGGGAAAAGCTTGTCCTTGTTTTTAGTATTGGAGGAGGAAGCTCTCGATCCCAGACATACACTGTCGGTTTATTTTGATATGTATGTCAAAGATCAACTCCATGGTAAACACCATGATGCATCATTAAGCGAAAAAGGTGAACCCATTTCAAATATTTGAAATCCAATGTCTCATTTAGAAAGACTTTTTAGTTTCTATCAATTTAACATTAATCTGATTTGTTGCAGCTGGTAACTACTTTTGTCAGTTTTCTAGATCTACCGATATGGAATGGGGCTACAGTGAGCTTATATCACTTGACAAACTCAATGATTTATCTGAGGGATATCTAGTTGATGATGCTATTGTTCTTGAAGTGAAAATTTCGGCCATAACAATGATCAAGGAGTTTTCTTGAAGCTCTAATATCAGAATTTAGTATTTTCTTTTGGCTCTTAGATTTGATGTGCAATCATGGAAATGCTTTTGAGTAATTGTTTGCTATGCATTCTTGCATCTTCTACACATATGTACTTTAATGTTAACAAAAATACTTGATGCCTTGTCCATAACTCAGTCAGTATAAGACTTCGAACTCTCAACCCTTTGGTCTAAGAGAGTATGATACTATGTTTAAAAATCAATTAAACTGTAAGCTAGTAATGAAGATTAATTTTAGAATAGCTTTTGTTTGGCCCGAGCGATTTATTTGTACTGTTCTTGTTTCAGATTTAACTGAAGTTGCATTAGTTTAATAAATAAAAGATTAAAGACTATATAAAATTTTGAATGTGTCCTTGTATTTAACAATTTCAATAGAACCAAATCTTGTAGGATTTGGTTTCAAGTATCTCAGGTTTTTGGAATTGTGTCTTACGGTTGGAATTAGTAGAGCCTCTGCCTGTAACGATCCTATTTTGAAGCAAAATACGTATGCAAACTGGGTCACAACTTTTGTATCTTGATCTTAAGTTACCAACATCGCCATATCAGTCAGAGCTTCAGATATAAGTACTAATTGATTGAAAGCTAAAAATCTAGAATTAAAAATTACAACACTTACTAGATAAGTAAACATCAAATATCTTAAGCAGAGATATACTTCCATCTCACAGAGATCAGCGAACAAAAGTCATATCGGTTGCAAATATCCTGAAGTACTAACATAGCAATTGCAAATATCCGTCGGTATACAAACAACCAAATTAAGTTAGCTAATTAAGCTAAAAGACAGTGCAAGAATGCATAGTGGCCAATCCCCGTGTTTGCACATCTATGAGCCTCAAATATCAAATTCCAAACGATCAAAATACTTTGAACTTGTGAGTATCAAGAGAATTCCTCGACCTTCGTTATGACAGAAATTTCTACTTCAAGAATGATATCACCATTAAGTAGATATCCCTGGGTTGTATCGTTAAGTACACCGAGAGGTATAAGATCCGAGTAGCCGCACTGCCGTTTAGTATCAGAAAACTGAAAATATCGACTTTCACCTGCAAGATATAAGATTAAAGTTAAGTAATAAAAAAACTAAAAAGTGTTTCTTAAATAGAACTTGGAATTTCATTACATAGTCGAATATATTGAGTTTTATTTACCTGTTCCTTCCCAGTGTGCTCCGTGGAGTTGATCTTTCACACACAGACCGAATTCAACAGTCAGAGCATGTCCCCCGACAAGAGCTTGCTCGAGATATAGAAATAAGGATAAGCTTTGGCCTCTACCTTTTGTATCCCCGTTTGGAAAAAGCCTTAAAGTCCTACATATATAATTGAGTTTAACAAGTTATCTCAAACTAATGTTCATATGTTAATGAAGCTGGTTTTTGAAGTAGAAAAATAACACTCTGGCCTGTGAATTACCATTTATAACCAGCAATGAGAAACACCAGAGACTTAAAGTATTCTTGTTGTTTATGCACTACAAAATTTTGAACATTCCAAGTGTAGGTTTCGTTAGAACCGTGACGATAATTCACAACCGTGACACACTCCCCTTTGCCAATCGGGTCTACAACGAAAACCTCAGCACCAAATATGCAACAATCATCAATCAGGTACCCATTTGATAGGTCATTGAAAACACTGAGAGGAAGTAATTGGTTGAAACCGAATTAGTTTTTGTTAATGTCATCTATTTAGGACTTTATTGATGTATCCGAACGGGGAATCAACAGCGAGAAGCAAAAGCTTGTCCTTGTATTTACGAACAGAGGAAGCTCTTAGTCCTGGAAATACCCTGTCTGCTCTCTATGCTCTACGTGTTAAAGATCAACTCCATGAAAAAAACCATAAGCAATTAGGTGAACAAAATTGAACTTGTTTGACTTATGAAAATCCAATTTCAATTTCAGAAACTCCAAATTTTTTTATTCCGGTTTCAGGTGAGAAACAGATTTCTCAGTTTTCTGCATCTGTCCCGGCTTTAGGCTTTCGAGATCTTATACCTCTCAGCAAACTCAATGATGCAGCGGACGGATATCTAGTTAACGGGTCATTCTTGAAGTGGAAATTTCTTTCCTAACAAAGTTTGAGTTTTCTTGAAACTCTAAAAGTTAAACCATATTTTGACCTTTTGGAGTTAAGAGAAAATTATGAATTGAAATTTTTTCTCTGAGATTAGATGTGCAAACTTGGAAATGCTTTTAGGTCATAATCTGCTATGTATTCTTGCACTGTATTATGCTTTAGCACTATATATAACAATGTTTTGGTTATTTAGCTCTCTTGCTTTATTATTTAATTAGCATTCTCGGAGTTTGTTAGTCTGAAATCTTTGAGAATCCTACCAATGTCCCTATGTTGGTAATTTAAGATCGAGAAACGTAACCTCTGACAATCTATTAGGAAACATATAGACACGGAGAATCTATTTAAAAGAACTTATTAACAATCATTATTCACAATAACAATAATCCCGCATCACCTCCCCTCAACTTGTCTCATATCTTCGATCTATGGTGATGTCGTAAACATCATTTTCTTGGTGACATTTCTGCATTTGCCCCTGAATTGTGCTGATCTTGGTGTGGATTTATTCGTCATTGGGGAGTGTTCCAATATTATTTAAAACCTTCCATCAGGATTTTGCTTACCTTGTATCAAAATTTTATTGAATTCAGATTATACGTACTGAAATGTATTTTGACCATATACTTCTCAAATTCATCTATGAATTTGAGTCCACAGATTAATCTCAAGTTTTGGGGTTTAGGGATTTATAATTTGGATGTCCAATTTCGACAAAATTATGAAGAATTAAGGTATGGAACATCTTATTTGTCGATGATATATATATGTTGGTCGCTAAACTCACTTGCAAATTGCAATGTTTGCAACAACAAAGATTTGCAACAGCTTAAAATTTAGCCACCATTAAACTGAATCACAATAGATGCAAAAATGCATAGAAAACAATTACTCAAAAGCATTTCCATGTTTGCACATTAAATCTAAATACTAAATTTCAATTCATTCAATCCTCCATCGGGGTCTAGAGCTTCAAGAGAAGTCCTTGATCATTGTTATGGCTGAAATTTTCACTTCAAGAACGATGGCACCATTACTTAGATACCCCTCAGAGGCATCATTGAGTTTGTCGAGTGGTATAAGCTCACTGTAGCCCCATTGCATGCTGGTAGATGCAGAAAACTGACTGAAGTTGTTACCACCTGCAACATATCAGATTAATGTTTTGAGTTGATAGAAATCTACAAAAGTGCTTCTCATATCGTTATTGGATTTCAATTTTTCAAATATCACCTAATGACTTATGACGTTTTCCATGGAGTTGATCTTTGACACTCAGATTAAAATCAACAGACAGTGTATGTCCAGGATCAAGAGCTTCCTCCAATTGTAAAAACCCGGACAAACTTTTGCCTTTCTCTTCTCTAGTCCCATTTGGATAAAGCAATAAAGTCCTACATATATATAACATTAATAAATTATTCAAAATAATCAATATTAAATTAGAAACATAACACTTCGGTGGCGTACCATTTATAGCCACAAATAGAAAACACCTCGGAAGTACAATCTTCTTTATTAAGCTCTGCAAAATTTAGAACTTTCCAAGTGTACGTGTTGTTCGAAAGGTACTTCACAACAGATGCACATTCCCCTTCGCTAACAGGCTCCACAATAAAAATCTCAGCACCAAATATGCAACAATCTTTAATCAGGTATCCGTTTGATGCATCATTGAACTCATTCAGTGGAAGTAATTGGTCAAAACCAAATTTTTTTTTCGTCCCACGAAACCGGCTTATTGTCCCATTCCCATCTGCAAAAATGATCAAAGCATTCAACAGTCAATTAGATTCGACGTGACAGTTCACAAGTAGATAATTCAACATGAACCTTGTATGTAATATTATACCTTGAATGGTCAGATACTTATCGAGAATTTGATTATAAACAAACAACTTGAAGCACACATTAATCTCCTGGTGTAAAGTAAATTTATTCGATTCGGATAGCACCAAATAAAGAGAGATATGCTCATCCTCATTTACTTCCGTGTTTCCTTTCGGATAAACACATAAATTCCTGCATCAAAAACAGATTCTTAGCAGCATAGAAATAGCAGATAAGATCTTTTTTGAATAAAAACCAGAGAACGGGATTACTTGGAAAGTGTGACATCCCGACAAGGTCAATACCCCACACGCAACCAAACAAAAACCCGCACCCAAATATATTAAAAATAAAAAAGAAAGTTCATACAAATACAAAAGAAAACCAAAAGAAAAAAGCACCAGCCTATCGCGTGGGGAAAGTACCATTTGTAGCCAGCAACTTCAAAAATAGTTGATTCGTATTTGTGAATCTTTGGATTAGACAGCAGCAATGAGAAATTCTCAATTTTAAACAGGTAGTGAGCAGGTCGAACATCCCTCAACTCCCGAGTCACTTTCATAACTATCTGGATTTTCTGTCTCCCTAGAAATGCATATTCTGGAATTCGAAAACGTAATATTTATATGACATAAGGAATGGGAAAAGGTGGAACCAGAAGAAGTTGGAAGGGACTGCTTGGATTGGAAGGAAAATGAAACGCATTCAAGAAAATTAATTTTTAAATGGTCTCCCTAACTCCAGTTAAATACAATTTAATGAAACTTCAATCTGTATTTTTCATATTGGATTCCTATCATATCCAAGAATGTATTTCTGGAGAAACATTGTAGTCCCGGTGCAAAGCACCCGTTCAATTAAACAATGATATGTGTAGGTATTTATTTCATGACACCAAATCATCTCCGATTAAATGGTAGCGTATCATTTCAATCAAGAAAATTTTAACACAATGTAATTAATTAAAAATAAAATATGTTTGAATTAGAGCTCTCCAATACCTAAATAAGTAATCTTTATATGAAGAAGTAATGCAATGCAAGACAAAATTCACTAGGTTAAGTTGGACTTATCAGGTCCGATCGAGGAACTTAATCTACTCTTTAATACAATTAAAAACCTTCCATCAGTCGTCTGTCCAAAAACAAAATAAAAATAAAAATTCCATACGAATTTCATTTACATTGCATCAAAAAGTCATTGAATTCAGATTATACGTACTCAAAAATGACTTTTGACTATATACTTCTCAATTTCATCTATGAATTCGAGTCCGACGGATTAATTGTGAACCCGAGATACTAATTATATATATAATGCGTCCTTAAAATATTGGCCCGCCATACAACTATGGCCATTGCCGCAACTGTCATTAAAAAACATGTGATTTAGCATCTATGAAAACCAATAGCAAACACGACACAGAAAAAACTACTTAGACGCTGTTCTTTATGACTGAAAAATACTGAATCGAACTGAAAATTTCCGAACTGGAGTGTATTTACTAAAGGGAATTACTCAATTGAAATAAACTACTAATAAATATTGATAAGGCATAAAGAACAGGCTTTAACGGAACTGATAACACCCAAATCCGTATAAGGTGTTATCCAAAAGGCTTACGACGCGCGATCAGCCTATTAAGAAGCATGTAAGCCCAAAAGGCACGATCAGCCCAATTAAGAGGCTCATATGACATAAATGGGGATTGGCTCACTATAGGGCCCATGCATCATTAAGGGGTGAGAGGGTCCACATGGCCCACCAAAGGATTCTCATATCCTTGTTCAACATGAGAACGGTATTTTAGGGGTTTCACCTCAACTAGGGTTTCCAAAAGAACCCCTATATAAACCTTAAATGGAAACTTGAAAAGACACTTTTTTATTATTCATAAATATGCTCTGACAATATTACTACTTTCATTATTGTTCTGACGCATTCATTAAACGAATTCTGACTTAAGCATCGGAGTGTGTGCAGGCGGTGGATCGCCGACGACGGTTAGCCGAATATTCCGAGAAGAGTCAGCCGGACTTGAAGACCAAGTTATCAAGTGGTGCGGTGAGCGTGGACCCTAGTTAATCGGAAACACATCCTGGTTGACGTAGGGTTCGCCGAAATGAGCGAGACTTCGGACCGTGCGGGCGCATCCACAACGGCGCCGGCAACGGTGATACCGGTCTCTCTTCCGGTCTCCCTTCCTCTCATCAACGTGGGCTCTGATCCAATCATCACGTTTATGGAGGAAGCGACGCATGTTCTACGAACCCATTTGGATCATAACGCCGGGGAGCGATTAGCCGGGATGTTCCAAAGCATGATGGATCGGATGGAGGCACTAGAGCGGCGAAGGGAGCCCGCGGTGGAGGTTCAAACCCAAAGCGTTCAAACTCAAAGGAACCTTTTGGCGGAGTTTGGATCCCCATCAATGGACAATGTAGGGCCCATTATCAATCCCCCTCACACTTTGCGTATTGGTAGTAGTGGCGGACCGGGAACACCCAAACCAACTGATCCCATCCAGACTACCACAACGACCACATTCGCCGGGCTAAGTGCGGGAGGTAATGTGGGAGCGTTTATCTTCGACCCATTCATGGGGAGAAGGCTGATCCCGGAAACTGTTGAGAACGAACCACACATTATTCAGCCGGGATCCGCCATCCTTCATGAGGAGAGCAGGGACGAGGAGTTACAACGACGAGTCCGGGAGGTATTGAAGGAGGCGGGATACGCTCCGGTTGCGCCAGCCTTAACCGCAAAGGACTCGCCGTTCACTGAACAAATCCTCAGTTGCCCAAAGGACAAGAAGTTTCGGATGCCCATGATCCCCAAATATAAGGGCGATTCGGATCCAAACGTTCATGTTCGCCAATACACGGAACTGATGGACATTGCCGATGCAAATGAGGGAACCATGTGTCGATTATTTTTGACCACCCTTAGTGGACCTGCTTTCACTTGGTTCCACTCGATTCCCCCAAATACTATTGATAGTTGGAAAACACTAAGCAAAGATTTTTGTGCTAAATTTGCAGGTAGCGCCCCAGCCCGAGTGGTTTGTCAGGCGTTATATGACCTTCCACATGGGGAGGATCAGCCATTGCGGGAGTACATTGAAAAATTTAACCGGCTTTGTGTTCAAATCCCGGATTTGGAGGTGGGAACAGCCATCCAAGCAATGGTCACTAATGTTAACAATGCTGAACTTCGATCAGAAATCACCCGAAACCGACCCACGAGCATTAATGAACTCATTGCTCAGGGAAAGCGGTGGATGGAGGTCGACGACGTGGAGCGTGACCGGGCTCGGCGAAAGGTCGCTCTTGGTTCATCGGCGAATCGAGACAAGGGGACGGACGATCGCCGACCATGGAGTAAGGATGCCTTCAATCGCCCAAAGAGGCAGACGTTTGACAAACCTCGTTATACCCCTTTGAATACCACAAAGAAGGAGGTGCTGATGTGGGTAGAGAAAAATAATCTTAAAAGAGATATCACCTATCCATCCACAAAGCAAGGGGAGAACGTGGGGCGTAATCCTAAGGCATACTGTCGCTTTCATAGGGCGGATGGCCATGATACAGAAGCGTGTTGGGAGTTATCCAAAGAAATTGAAAAGTTGGTCACTCGGGGAAAATTGAACAACTTTGTGAAGAAGGACCAAAAGGGACAGGCTGATCAGATCGATAAATCTGATGATGACAAGCCGGAGCCCAAAAGGCAAAAACATAAGGGGGTGGTCAACGTGATATCCGGCGGACCAGACTATGTACCGCCAAACAAAAAGTCCAAAAAATCTCATGGACGAAAAAGTAACACCAAAAAGAACCACGAGATGAATTATCCATTTGCAGCGCATCGCTTTGTCTCGGGTCCGCACACACACGCCATCGTCTCAACTGTTGACGTCGAGGGCTGGCAAGTAAAGCGGGTTCTTCTTGACACGGGGAGCTCTTGTAATCTGATCACGAGAAATGCCTTTGCGAAACTCGGAATAGCAGAAATTCGGGTAGAGCAGACCATGGTTCACCTATTGGGCGCTACAGGGCACACTTCGAAGACAAAGGGGAATGTGGTTCTTGAATGTTCTATGGGCGAAGGGGATCTAGTTTGGCGCGGCGACATCGAGTTTGTTATCTGGGACGCTCCGTTCGCCTATAACATGATCCTCGGGCGGCCCTTTATCAATGAATCAGAAATTTTGATCTCTCCAAGACACCTTTGCTTTCACATGCCAACTCACAAGGGCATCGTGACGGTATTGGGAGATCAAGCGGTGGCACAAGAGACATATGCTCTATCTCTAACTTTGAGACCCGAGGAGCAGGAGGAGACGGAAGAAGAGGAACGTGTGACCGAGGCTGATGGTGACACAGAATTATTAACAATCGCCACGGGAAAGGAGGTTAAGCTTTCTAAGGGTTTGGCACCAGAGATAAAAGAATCCTTATCTAGCGTCCTCAAAGAGTGCCATGAGGCCTTCATTGGTGAAGGGGAAATTCTGAGCGGAGTTAGTTCGGAGGTGGTCACGCATCAGCTTAACGTTTCAAAGGATGCTACCCCCGTGTCACAAAAGAAAAGGAGCCATGCGCCGGAAAGGCAGAGGGCGATTGAGGAAGAAGTAGCAAAGCTATTGAAGGCGGATGCCATTCAAGAAGTTCGATATACCGAGTGGTTGGCTAACGTAGTCTTAGTCAAGAAACCAGGTGGTACCTATCGCATGTGTGTCGACTTCAAGGATTTGAATAAGGCATGTCCTAAGGATAAATATCCGCTCCCAAACATTGACATTTTGGTGGATGAAACAGCAGGTTACGCCGTATATTCTTTCACAGATGTACAATCAAGCTACCACCAAATCAAGATGGAACCGGTTGATGTGATTAAAACCTCATTCATCACCCATCAGGCGACCTATTGTTTCAAAGTCATGCCTTTCGGGTTGAAGAACGCGGGCGCGACTTATCAACGGCTAATGAACCAAATATTCGCTGATAATGTCAATGAGAACTTTTCAGTATATGTGGATGACATGATCATCAAAAGTGCAACCATGGAGCGCCATGCTCAGGATGTCAAAGAGATTCTCCAAGTATTGCAAAAATACAACGTCAAGCTCAATCCTAAGAAATGCACCTTTGGCGCTACATCTGGAAAATTCTTGGGGTACATGATCAGCCAGCAGGGCGTCGGGGCGAATCCTGACAAAATTAAAGCGGTATTTGAAATGAAAACGCCAAAAACTGTGCGAGAGGTTCAAAGGTTGAATGGACGTCTCATTGCTTTGGGGCGATTCATCTCATGCTCCGCCCGACGATGTTTGCCCTTCTATGCGGCGATAAAAAAATCCAAGTCTTTCGAATGGACGGATGAGTGTCAGCATGGTTTTGAGGAAATCAAAAAATTCCTAACTCATCCACCCTTAATGAGTCGTCCAAACTCTGGTGAAGACCTATACCTATACATCTCCGTCTCGGAGGACACGGTTTGCACGGTCATGGTAAGAGAGGAAGAGGGGCAACAATTCCCTATCTATTACGTTAGCAAGGTGTTAAAAGGGGCAGAGATCCGGTATTCCAAATTGGACAAGATGGCTTTGGCAATGGTAACCACGGCGTTGCGCCTTCGTCCGTATTTCCAAGCACATACGATTGTGGTGCGAACGGGTATACCAATGCGAAAAGTCCTTCAAAGTCCTGAGGCCTCCGGGCGGTTGATGGAGTGGTCCGTACGCCTTGGTGAATTTGATATCCGGTACGAAGGGCGTCCCGCTCTCAAAAGCCAAGCATTGGCAGATTTTATTAATGAGTTCACCGGTGGCGCGGCATCGCCTCTAGAAATTGTGAAAGAAGAATGGACCATGTATACTGACGGGGCTTCCTCCTCCGAAGGTGCCGGCGTCGGGGTTTACCTCAAGGGACCTGATGTTATTCGCTTAAGCTATGCCGCTAAGCTCGCCTTTGCAGCAACCAACAATGCGGCAGAATATGAGGCTTTGATTCTGGGCTTAAATTTGCTAAGAGAGATTGCACCTTCAAAAGTCATCATCTATAGCGACTCTAAGCTCATGGTTAATCAAGTCGCCGAAACCTATACCGTCAAGGATGTAACTCTCGGGCTATACATTGATGAAATTCGGCGATTAGCCAAAGGGTTGGCCGCGAAAGGGGTCACATGGGAGATAGTGCATGTACCAAGAGGATCTAACACAATAGCTGATGAACTAGCAAAGGCCGCGGCTAGCCTTGAGGGTTGGAGGGATCTGATATGCCCATTCGAAGTAAAAGAAAATCCGGCATTCGTTCATCATGAAGTACACTCGCTTGAACTATCCAACAAAGAGGATTGGCGAATAGCTATCCACCAATATCTTGAAAGCGGAACATTACCGGCCGACAAGGTCGAGGCCCGACGGGTTGTGAACAAATCTGCCCGCTATGCCATCATGGGGGAACAGTTATATCGAAAATCTTATACTTGTCCTTGGCTAAAGTGTATACGTCGTGATGAAGGGATTGAAATTTTGAGGGAAGCTCATGAAGGGGTTTGTAGCGCCCATGAAGCATCCGCGACCCTCCTAAGAAAGGTCCGGTTAGCCGGATTCTATTGGCCTACGGCGGACGAAGATGCAAAAGAACTCGTGTCAACTTGTCGAAATTGTCAAGTTCACGCTAAAGATGTCCATTTACCAATGAGTCATCAGCGACCCATCTTGGAAGGTTGGCCGTTCGCCACATGGGGACTCGACCTCGTCGGGCCCTTCCCCCGTACGACCAATCAGAAGCGCTATCTCATTGTGGCGGTGGACCATTTCACGAAATGGGTGGAAGCCGAAGCATTGTCTTCTCAAACCCCGGAACAAATAATTCAATTCGTTGAATCTCACATTCTATCTCGTTTCGGTGTACCCTACTCCTTCATCGCGGACAACGGTACTCAGTTCAATTGTGTCAAGTTCAAAGAGTACTGCCAGAGTTTCGGGATCAAGAATCGCTTCGCTTCCGTCTACTACCCCCAATCTAATGGCATGACTGAAGTCACCAATCGAACCATGGTAGATGGCATAAAGAAACGGTTAGGTGAGAAGAAGACCGGATGGGTGAATGAGATTAACAGTATGTTATGGGCTTATCGCACCGCGCCAAGGACTGGAACGAATGAAACCCCTTTTTCCTTAGTGTATGGGGTGGAAGCGGTAGTGCCAATCGAGGTCGATCCACCAAGCGATAGGGTGTTATACTACGCCGAAACCCAAAATGAGTTGTACCTCCGTCACCATCTTGATAATGCTGAAGGGAGGCGCGAGCGCGCCTACAAGCATATGGCAGCTTACAAACAACGTATCGCTTCCTACCATAACAAACGAGTCAAGGAGGTCCATCTCGAAGAGGGCGATTTGGTGTTAAAAAGAGCTGATAAGAATCAATCCCTTGAAGGCAAAGGGAAGTTGGGAATCACGTGGACCGGTCCATTCGCCATTTCTAGGAAAATCGGACCTGCTACATTCCAACTTCAGACCATGAGTGGAAAAGAGGTGCCTCGTACATGGCACATCAAGAACCTTAGAAAGTATCACATCCGCCAATAGGCATATGTAAGCATCCGCCCAGACTATGTACTCTTTTTCCTCAATTCGGTTTTTTCCCACTGGGTTTTCCGTATTGAGGTTTTAACGAGGCATAGTTAGACGGTTTGCACGTTATCATTTACTCTTTTGTAAAGTTTTTCCTATTAATACAAGAACTTTTTATGGAAAGTATCCTTGCACAATTCTCCATTCGCCCAAACATTTGGGAACATGGTCTTACAAACGTTTACCCCTGAACAAACATAAATATTCGTATTAATTTTTCGGGGGATACACACGTGCGCCATATATCAAGGCGAACCTATGGCAACCATTTACTTAGTAAATAAAATTGTCTCAAAAACTAAAGCATGCAAACATACGCCCAAGGTAGGCAAATTAAAAATCTTCGAAGTACAAAACGAAAAATCCAAAGTATAAACATACATGTACGGCGAACCCATAAAAATGATTCAAGGGTTGGCCACCCAAATAAAGAATCACAAAAACGATAAGAATGAAGGAACACTAAAAGATCACTTCATAAAGAAAGGGGGCGAAACGCCCACAAACATTTAATACAAGGCGCGATGCGCCAGAAATAAAAACAAAGAAAGGAAAAACAATACAAGGCGCGATGCGCCAGAAATAAACAAAAACAAGACAAAGGCGCGATGCGCCAAACAAAAAAAAGCAAAGGTGCGACATGCTAAACACAAAGAAAATGAACGTGGTCCTCGGCTAATCATGATGACCGGTTGAGGCGGTCGTGTGCGCACCATCATTAAGATAACTATGAGCGTCTTGATAGAGTGCACGCATCCGCTCTTCGTGAGGCAAGTCATCCCAACTTTTCGCTAACTCATAGGGGGGGATCTCAACCTCGGGAATGTTAAAATGGATGCCGGGATTGTCACGCTGGATGGCCGCGGTTAAGCGTTCACCGTAATAGTAGGTCCTAAGGCCATCCTCCTCTCTAGCTAAGCTCAAACGTTCCAAACATTCGTTTAGCTTGTCTTGGGCAATTTTGAGGTCGTGGGCACGCTCGTCGCGTTCATGACGGAGCCGATCCCTCTCCATCCGAAGCTTGCGCTTTTCCGCTTTTACGACGGTAAGCTCCTCCTTCGCTTTCATGTTCGCCTCTATCTCTCGGATGTTGAGTTGAATGGAGTTAAACACCTACAAGTAAGAACAAAAGTCAGAGAAATCCCTCAAAATCACAAAAAATCAAGCGTGACCAGAACCACTCACTTGGAGAGCCTGACTCGAGGCTATCTCGAGTTGTGCAAGAGGACCACCTTCCGTACTACGGTACACCTCTTGGGGGAGTTGGGAGAAGGTGTCACGCAGGTCCGCCACAAGATGGGGGGACGCGGCCACTACGTCATCTCCATGTTGACTGCGCCAATAACCCGCCACGTTGGGAAATTCCAAGCCGGTGGATTGAGTAGGCAAAGGTAGAGGTGGCCGTTCTGAGGCCTCAAGGTAGGAAGCTTGATGATCCTCCTGATGGGTCAGCATGTCGGAAGGAGAAGCGCTCGATTTGCCGGCCAAGGGAGACGTGGTCTTCCTTTTCTTAAGCAACGCCTCCTTCTTCCGCTTGGCTGCCAAGAATCCCGCCATGGTGTCAGTAGGTAAGGAAGAAGAATCCCTGAAAGGGTAAAAAATACAAAAAAAAGTAAGTACCAACCTTTAGATCTAGAACATGAGGAATAAGTGAAAACATGGTTGTCATGGTCATAAAACGCCATAGCACGACCGCGATCCCTAAAAAATAAAACGTCCGAGTATGACCAAGTCTCTGCTTTAACACTTAAAAGAAGCGTAAGCGCGGCCGAGTCAGCCCTCGTCAGGGTAACGTCAATTTGCCCACGAGGAAGAGGTCCCCTATTCCATGTAATCGGAACGTTGCCAAAGTGTTCACGAATGTCGGGTCGAATGAAAAAATATTTATCGTGCCAATCGTGAACATTGGAGACCCTCCCGGAAAATGGACGAAACGTCACCCCTGCGATCTTGGCAAAAGAGTAATGGTTGTCCTTAGCCTTCCTTATCAACGAATAGAGGCTAAAAAATAAACTCGGAGTAAAGGTCAGACCCAAACTCCAACATAGCCAGTAACTACAAACTAAGTCTCGCCAACCATTGGGATGGATCTGAGCTGGCGAAAGGTGAAAATAATTCAGAACACATGATATTTCATCCGGGAGAGGGAACGTGAACCCATGTTCGATTTGGCTTGCGTAAACGCAAAAGCACCCGTCGGGAGGATCGTAAGGGCGTTGGTTCGCCTTGGCTGGGATCCATTCAACCGCGGTTAGCCAAGGGTGACGATCTTGTAGTTCCCTTATATCATCTTTGCTCAGGACGGATGCCACCTTGGCTAACGTAGAGGACTCGACATGATCCGCGGTAATTGGGGCGGACCTCCTCCGCCGACGCCTTCTTGGCGGATCGATGACCACATCCCCTAAAACTTCTTCCTCGCCACTTTCCACTTCGGGGGCGTCAACGTCTTCGGGCGAATCGGCGCACTCGGAAGACTCACCTCCATCGGGCGAACCATAGAAGGGTTCCGATGAATCAACGTCATCAGCGTGATATAAAACGGCGTTATGATAAGGTGAACTCATGATCAAGTATTTGGTGAAAAAGGATTAAGTAGCTAAGCGTAAACTTCACTTACATATATGATAAAAGGGTGAACGAAGGTGTCGCCGGAATTCAACGTGGTTCGCCGGATTTTAGAGAGAGAAAGTAGTGAGAGAAAGGAAAATTTGGCAAATGAAAATGATGGAGCAAGCTCCATACTTATAGACTTCTGAAAAAATCATCTGTATTTACTCAGAAAAGTTATTAGCACCTGAAATCCAAATATATGGCACACATATAAAGAAAATTGAGTCTGCAAAATGAAAGAGGTACAAAAACAAATAGACTCTGCAGCAGTGGACAGTGGCACGCGTCTCAAAGAAAACAAACATGAAATATTGGTGGTGCAGAAAAGAAGAAGGCAGAGGTGGAACGTCGGGGCTCCGCCGGCCAGCAGGCAGGACACGTCCGCCGGGACCTGGCAGGATACGTCCGCCGGTCCTCAGGCGGAACACGTCCGCCGGCCACCAGGCGTGACGCGTCCGTCGGAACCTGGCAGGACACGTCCGCCGGCCCGCTGGCGGGACGCGTCCGCCGGCCAGCAGGCAGAACACGTCCGCCGGCCCGCTGACGGGACGCGTCCGCCGGGACCTAGCGGGACGCGTCCGCCGGCCAGCAGGCAGGACGCGTCCGCCGGAACCTGGCAGGACGCATCCGCCGGTCCGTAGGCGGGACGCGTCCGCCAGGACCGGGCGGAACCCGCCCGCCAGGTCCGTGGGCTGGACACGTCCGCCAGGTCCGGACGGAACATGTCCGCCGGCGAGACGCGTCCACCACCGACGTCTCTCCGATCATGCCATGTCCTGAAAAAAAAAAAAAAAAAAAAGAGAGAAAAAGAAAAAAAAAAAAGAAAAAAAAGAAGAGAATCATGTCGATAAACGCGCTTTGGCAGATTAGTCGGTCATCGCAATTTGCCTTCAATATTGTAAACGGGTACTTCTAGTTGGGAATCAAACTCCATATTTGTTGAAGACAACCTCTAAAGAGCTTGAATTCACTTTTAGGGGGGGCTTCTGATAACACCCAAATCCGTATAAGGTGTTATCCAAAAGGCTTACGACGCGCGATCAGCCTATTAAGAAGCATGTAAGCCCAAAAGGCACGATCAGCCCAATTAAGAGGCTCATATGACATAAATGGGGATTGGCTCACTATAGGGCCCATGCATCATTAAGGGGTGAGAGGGTCCACATGGCCCACCAAAGGATTCTCATATCCTTGTTCAACATGAGAACGGTATTTTAGGGGTTTCACCTCAACTAGGGTTTCCAGAAGAACCCCTATATAAACCTTAAATGGAAACTTGAAAAGACACTTTTTTATTATTCATAAATATGCTCTGACAATATTACTACTTTCATTATTGTTCTGACGCATTCATTAAACGAATTCTGACTTAAGCATCGGAGTGTGTGCAGGCGGTGGATCGCCGACGACGGTTAGCCGAATATTCCGAGAAGAGTCAGCCGGACTTGAAGACCAAGTTATCAGGAACATATTCTTTGAGTTTCAAACAAACTCAGTGAGCCTTGTCAACAAATAAATTTGCACTTCAACAACCACTAAACCATTAATTATATATCCCTTTGATTTATCGTCGAGTAAGCCGAGACGTATTAACCCCGAACAACCCCAACTCTTGTTCGAAGCAGAAAAGAGGCGATTACTAACAGCAAAAATATCGGATTAAAGTTGAATTAATACCAATTATAAAGAACAATAGAAAGAATAGACCCCATTATAAGATACATCTCCTTTTGATATTGGATTTCAAACTTAAACTTTACTTACCGAAATGTTCATAATGTTTTCAGAGGAGTTGATTCTGACATGCAGAACAAATTCGACATTAAGATTATCTCCAGGATCAAGAGCTTCGGACTCCTCCAAATATAAATAAGCAGATAAGATGCCAACATAATGTGGATCCCTATTTGGATAAACCTCCAAGCTCCTAAATGAAAAGAAAAGAGTACAAAACTTTAGTACCTCAATTTATTGCTTAAAAGAGGTCTTTGCCACCGCAACTTACTTAAACCGATGTATGCCACCTAAACTTTGTTTAAAGTGTTAGTGATGTGTAGTGCGCGGGCGGAACAGTACATTGTAACTTAGAGGTTACAGTTTAAGCAAGTTAAGATGTAAAACCGTCACGTACAGTTTATAGCCGCCAATAGTGAAAACACCAGATTTATAGTGTTCCTTCAGCTTATCAAAATTCGGAATATTCCAATTGTATGTGTTGCAACCAAGTACCTTCACAAGATACGTGGATTCGTTTTGCTAGTTTTGTTAGGATTCACAACAAAAACATCAGCTCCAAATACACAACAGTCATTAACCCAGTATCCTTTCTTCGGATTAGTTAAACCATAAAACGTAAGTAATTTATCGAAACCCCATTCCATTTTTGACCCACGAAAACGCCTTACCCTCCTTTTTCCATCTGCACAAATAAGAAAAAAAACCTTCAGTAGACAGACATATAAAATCAGGGATATTTACCGACTGATATGCCGTCACTACTAAATAAGAAAAATTGAATATTTGTGTTAAGAATTGATTAATAGTACCTTCGAAGGTCAAATACTTATCCTGAATTTGATTATAAATAAACATCTTGAAGAATGCATCGACTTCCTTTTCAAAAGGAAGCAAATTTGATTTCGAGAGAACTAGATAGAGAGAGATATGTTTTCATCCTTATCAATCATTCATGGTCTTCCTTCCGCAATGGCCTCATCATTTTGCAGCCTCAGCTGTTATGGTATCACCCCGTTGCAACATTGTAGACGCTCAGAATTCAATTTGAATTTAAAATTGGTGAACCTTTAGAAATATTGCGCTGAAATGATCACAAGCAAATATGTCTTCTTCAAATTTTATCTTCAAAAGGTCACGACAAGTTCCAATGTCGCTGAGCACAGCTCACATGAGTGCACATTCCTCTGCATTATGTTGCTGCAGATGAATATATAGAAAAGTATTGCAGAGAATGAAAAATGAGACTGGCATGAATCTATTATATAGGAAAATCATTGGACAATTCAGTCGATTTTGGAAACCTGATGTAACCTTATTCTTATTACCTTACGGACACGAGTCTCAGATCCTCACTTCTGCTTTCTCCTGCCATTTTCCAAGAATGCTCCTTCAAAATGCATTGTAAGCATGGTGTTACTTAGATACGATAACGCCAGCACATCCTTTTCCATGTGAAAGTGACTCATTTTTTACATCTATCAGGTGACTAAAACCCAAACGAATCTTGAAATGCGATGCAAACGGGTTCTAGAGGATGCAAGAACACAAAGAACAGCTTGAATATGGACATCATATCAAATATTCTGAGATTAATATCAGAAGCATGCGATAGACAGTATGAATTGATATAAAAAGCTAGAGCGTTCAATCCATTTGACAAGAAAAGGAACCATAAGCTGATATCTTCCCTCTATTTGCAAACTTTATGTTGAGATCCGTCAGATTGCCACAAGACACTAGTATCAGAAATCAACAATATAGAAGACGAAACACGTGTTCATCACTGTAAAGCATTATTTTCATCTCGATGAATTTATGACAGTTGTGAGATTGCAAAACATACCAAGTTAATTTTATCTTCCATTATTTTGATATTTTCATGTCTAATCAAATTTCATCATTAATCTTTTCTCAAAAACATAATAATAACAAACATCAGTATTCACTCTCAAATCATCCAATGAAAAACAGAGCCAAATTTGAAGCATATAACAGAAAGGAGTTCAAGAAATGAAGGTATATAGATCAAACGAAGACATGTTATTGGCATATAGAATAGTAACGAAATAAGTCAATTAATAAAATAGGATTACAAAGCAAAAAGTCAATCATTCAAAGCGAACCTTGTCAACTTCCTGCGTTGTGTAGGACAAATAAGGGGAACTAATCAAGATCATGTGTCAGCCGATGCTGTAAGGAAAAGGGCTGACATGATTGCTCTATAAGGCCTTTGGTGAGGCAAGGAAGAAGAGAACTAGTTTGTGTATTTGTTTGAGAATGGCTTCATATCCACTGCGAAATTCAAAATCTCATCAACATGAGATGCGCGATAAATACAGTCTATTTTGAGAAAAGCCAAAGAATCAAAACAGAGCCGCAAAATTCCAATAATGTGAATGTCACAACGGCAGAAAAACTTGAAAAATAAGAAGATACAGCGAACAAAGAACTTTTAGAGTGGTTTATTCCCAAAAGGAGCTAGAAGATGAATTCAAATCAACATGGAAACATCTGTTGATCAATCATGTAGCAAGAAATTATGAAAATACAGCAATAATGAACAAAAAACTTACAACGTTAGCCAATATGACCGGAGTGACATGAACCATAAACAAATTTTATGTAAAGACAAAAAAATTCACAGCTTGTTAAATCTTTTGAACAAACTAGTTGGATTCAAATTTGCAAAGTTACACATGTTCATACGAGAATGAAGAACATAAAAGCAATACAAAATTGGTCCGCACGTTTGAACATAAAGGTAATCACCTTGTTAACTCTTTTGAACAAGTTGATACATGGTCCACGCGTTTCAGAAGGCACTTCATTTGCCAACCAGCTACAGAATACTTACATCGAAAGCTGATGCATCGGGTCGAGTCCTTGCCATGCTACATGATTCGTGTATTCTGTTAAAGATTTTCAATAAAGCTTTACACTGTGCTTTGGCACTGATCTTCAAACATTACCTGCCACAGATGATATTATCACGTCCCGTTGTAACATTGCAGAAGCTCAGAATACTATTTGAAGTTGAAATTGGTCAACCTATAGAAAAATTGCCCTGAAATTATCACAAGCAAATATGTCTGCTTCACATTTCATCTTCAAAACACCACGACGAGTTCCAACATCGCCAACCACAGCTCCCAACAATGCACAATTCTCTGCATTATGTTGCTACACATTAAGATTATATAGAAAATTATTGCACAGAAAGAAAGAAAAATGAGACTGGCATGAATTTGTTGTACATATAGGAAAATCATTGACAGCAGTATTTAGTTTGGAATCTTCTAACGAGAACCGGAGCCAAATTTGTAGCAAGGAGTTCAAGAATTGAAGCATAGATAAGAAAAAAAAGGCAAACGATTCACCATTCAGAACAGACCTTGTCAACTCCATGCCATGTATAGGACATATAAGGGACAAGTTCACATCAAAATCATATGTACTCAGCCATGCCGTTTCAGACTGAAACGAAATTGAAGTCCCTTTACGACTGTAAGAGAACTAGTTTGCGTATTTGTTTGAAAATAAATGAAAAGCCAAAGAAGAAAAACAGAGTCATGAAGTTCCCACGAAGCGAATGTTACAATGATCAGAAAAACTTCATAAAGAATAAGACGCAGTAGACGAAGAACTTGTAGACTGATTGATTCCCGAAAAGAGCTGGTCAATGTATTTAAATCCTAAAATACGAAAGCTAAACTGAAGTAGTCCTTGAAAGAATGAAATGAAACAATAGCAGAAAGAACTTAAGACAACCATATACAACATCCTAAGGGAGAAAGCAAAACTCACAGTTTAAAAGTCTTAATACTCTGGAAATTGTGGCATATAATTCAGGTTTGGACAAAGAAGAAACACAACCGCAACTTGATGAATGATTCTCAAGTGTGCTGAAATTGAGTATCTGAAATAATTATTCACATTATTAATCAGGACGGAATCTCCACCGTTATGAGAAAGGTATAGCACAATATTGCTTTGGCATGGATCTTCATATATTACCTTCCTGGCATGCAGAACTCAGAACCAAATTTGAAGTTGATATTGCTGAACCTTTCGAGCCATTGCCCTGAGCTGATAGCATGCCAAAATATGTCTGATTCAAATTTGATATTCAAATTCGCAAAGCTACAGAAGGTCGAATATAAAGTATACCAAATTGGTTAAAAAGACCATCACAAGCTCCAACGTTGCGAGCCACAACCTAAAGTGATCGATGATCTTCTGCATTATGTTACAGAACATGATTACATACAAGTTTGAAAAGAGTAAGAACAATATTCTGGAATTGATAATCTTCAGCCAAGACAACAGCTGATTATATACAGCCAATACAAGAAGGAGAAGGAGAGAAATCAGCTCCTGTAAAATATCTACAGCTATACAAGATTCTGTATTTAATTCGATATCATACAAATAAGGAAAGCAAATATCTAATGGCTAACAATCTTTGACTGTCCAACACTCCCCCTCAAGTTGGAGAGTGAATATCTTGAACTCCCAACTTGCGAATCATTGGTATAAACATATCCTTCCCTAGAGCTTTCGTCAGCACATCGGCAAGCTGATTCTCTGATCTTACAAACCTTGTTTCTACAGCTCCCTCTTGAATCTTATCTCTTATGTAGTGACAATCCATCTCAATATGTCGTGTACGTTCGTGGAAAACAGGATTAGCGGCAATGTGTAAAGCAGCTCTATTGTCACAATAAAGTAAAGCAGATTCTTGATGAGGAGAAACCCTCAAATCTTGAAGAAGATACTTCAACCATGTCAATTCACAACACGCTCCTGCCATTGCTCGATATTCAGCTTCCGCCGATGACAAGGAAACAGTTTTCTGCCTTTTTGACCTCCACGATATTAAAGAATGACCCAAGAATACACAGTAACCCGTGGTTGATCTTCTAGTGAGAGGACATCCTGCCCAATCCGAATCACAAAAAGCTCTCTGTTTAAAGTCATTAGTTGCAGAAAAGAAAAGACCTTGACCCGGGGATCCTTTTAAGTAGCGCACAACACGCAAAGCTGCATTCCAATGATCTTTTCGAGGTTGATGCATAAATCTACTCAGAACATGAACCGCATAAGTGATGTCAGGTCTTGAGACTGTTAGATAGATCAGTCTACCAATAAGTCTCCTGTACTTTCCAGGGTCATGTAGGAGATCACTAGATTCATGTAACTTTGTACCACGTTCCATAGGAGTTTCAACAGGAGCAGCACCTAACAAACCCACATCTTTAATAATTTCCAGAGCATATTTTCGCTGAGATATATTAATGCCTTTTTTAGATGTAGACACTTCAATACCCAAGAAATATTTCAAGGCACCTAAATCTTTGAGGCGAAATTTTGTATGCAAGAAGTTTTTGACATCAGATATGCTTTTAGGATCATTGCCAGTAATCAAAATATCATCCACATAAATTAAAAGAACCGTGAAAGACTTGCCTTGTTCTTTTGTGAAGAGAGAATAATCTGTTTTGGATTGAATAAAACCGGCTGAGCGAATAGCTTCTGAAAACTTTGCAAACCATTGTCTAGACGCTTGCTTCAGACCATATAAAGATTTGTGAAGGCGACATACTAATTGATTCTCCCCCTGTCGCCTGAGCCCAGGTGGTAGTTTCATGTAAATTTCCTCTTCAAGTTCGCCATTCAAAAAGGCGTTGTTGACGTCTAGGTGATGCAAGGTCCAACCCTGAGCAGCAGCAAGGGCTATCAAACATCTAACTGTAATAATTTTTGCTGTAGGAGAGAAAGTTTCTTGGTAATCAATTCCCTCCAACTGTGTGTAACCCTTGGCAACCAACCGTGCTTTGTATTGTTCAATTGAGCCATCTGACCTCCTTTTTATTTTGAACACCCAAAGACATTCAACTGGAACTTTACCAATAGGAAGAGAAGTAATAGACCAAGTTCCATTTTCCTTAAGTGCCCTCAGTTCCTCTTGCATCGCTTTTCGCCAATTGGGATTAGTGGATGCCTCTGAATATGATTTTGGTTCAATTTCAGATTGTAAACTAGCCACAAAAGACTTATGAGTGGGTGAGTAGCGATGATAAGAAATATAATTGCAGAGAGGATAACGGGTACCTTTTGTAGAGTCTGGCAGTAGAAGATTAGACTGGTCTGATGTAACAACAGAGCAAACAAAATCTCGAAGCTTTTGGGGTGGCACAATTGTGCGATTAGATCGACGGACGAAAGTGGGTTCGATCGGAGGTTCGTCAATGGAAGGATCAGGTGAAGGCGGTGTTTCTTGTTGCTCGGGTGGAATTGAAGGTTGGGTTTGGAGTGGTGCAATGGGAATTGGATTTGGGAGAGATTGAGTAATTTCAGGGCGTGGTCGATTTCGACGGGAGTATGTGCGAATGAGAGGGATGGGGGTAGATGGTGAAGGAGAAGATAGTGAATTGGCTTCTTGGTCGTTGTCTGTATTGGAAGGAGAAGTGTTTGTGGGCTTTTCTTTGGGATGAGATGTGATAAATGTGGCATCAAGGCTTGGTGAAATTAGTGGAATTGGGCCAGGGGTATGGGCTTGTGTTTGAGGCGTTAAATAAGTGTTTGAATGAGGAGCATATGGAAAGATAGTCTCATAAAACTTGACATCTCGACTAGTGAAGATTTTATGGGTAGTAAGATCGAATAATTTATACGCTTTTTGACCAAGAGGATATCCAATGAAAATAGATGGAATAGCTCGAGTGTCAAATTTATGAGAAATCTTAACATTGGTGGCATATGCAAAACAACCAAACACTCGTAGGTGAGAAAAAAATGGAGGCTTTTTATGGAGAAGTTCGTATGGAGTTTTGAAAGAAAGAAGTGGAGATGGTAAACGATTAATAATGTATACGGCTGTGAGAACACATTCTCCCCAAAATTTGGTGGGTAGGTTGGCTTAAAATTTTAAGGCTCGGGCAATTTGAAGAATGTGACGATGTTTTCTTTCCACTACCCCATTTTGTTGGGGGGTGTAGATACAAGAATGTTGAAAAATGACACCATTATCTTGGAAGAAATTACGAAGGGAAAGAAACTCTCCACCATTATCACTGCGAAAAGTTTTAATGCGTGTTCCAAATTGAGTAAGAACATAGCTAAAAAAACGTTTCAAAATAGGTTGAGTTTCATCCTTGTGTTTCATCAAAAAAATCCAAGTAAAACGTGTGTAGTCATCAACAATAGTGAGGAAATATTGAGCACCAGAAAGTGAAACATGAGGATAACGACCCCAAATATCGCAGTGTATAATATCAAATGGTTGAATAGACGAAATAACACTTCTTCCAAAAGACAAACGACTTTGTTTAGCCAACGGACAAATATGACAAACATTCTTTAAATCAACTGGAATATTTAAAAAATGTTTAGCAAGATAATTTAATCGCAAAGAAGATACATGACCCAAACGATTATGCCAAAGATTGGTGGAGGAAGTGATAACGTTGCAAGATGGATGAATTTTGGTTTTGTTTGATTTATCCGTCTCCATTGCCACCAAATAATAGAGTCCACTCTGTTGTTTACCCAAACCAATCGTCCTCCTCGTAGCCAGATCCTGCAAAATGCACCAATAAGGAAAAAATGTGATTGAACAGTTTAAACCACTTGTCAAACGGCTTACAGACATCAAATCCACTGTAAAAGTAGGCACAGATAATACATCATGTAAAGTGTATTTAGAATTGAGTGGTAAAGATCCTTTGGCTGCAATTTTGATTTTATCTCCACTTGGCAACAACACAGGTGATAGTGAGCAATTTTCATTCTTGTCAAATGATCGTGATGAAACAATATGATCTGTAGCGCCGCTGTCAATAATCCAATTTTGAGAATGTAATTTTGACAAACCTGTCTGTGCTACTGTATTAGCTTTTGGATCAGATGTTGAACCAGACTCTTGGGTTTTGAGCATTGAAAAAAGCTGCTCCAGATGAGCTTTGGACATAGTGATAGTCTCTTCTTCATTACCTGGAGGTACAGTGATATTGTTAACAGTTTTGGATTGGGCCAATTTTGCTTTTGGATGAGTCGGTGGATAACCATGTAATTCCCAACATGTATCAACCCAATGACCTGCTTCATCACAATGAGAACAAAAAGGGCGTCCTCTTCCAGAAGAACGGCCTCCTCTATCTTGTCCACGTCTTCCTCCCCATCGTCCACCACTAGTGTCGCTCGAGTTCCAGCGACCACCTGTCCATCGTCCTTTGCCTGATGACCATCGCCCACCATTGCTAGCTGACTTACTACCATGAGTTTGTTTGTGAACACTCTGAACTGCCATGGCTGCTATCGATTCATTCGATGCAGAACTAATTTGGATCTGCTTCTCTGTTTGGGTGACTGAAGCATAAGATTGACGAACGGTGGGTAAAGGTTTTTGTAATAAGAGCTGGCTCCGGATTGCAGTGTAAGAGTCATTCAATCCCATCAAAAACTGCATTAGTTTTTGTTGCTCACTAGGTACTCCTTCGTTTGAATCAGAATAGACAATTAATTCATCCCAAAAACTTTTCAGTTTAGTGTAATAGGCAGAAACAGAAAGTTGTCCTTGTTTGAGAGAAGCAATGCTTTGTTGAATTTCAAAAATACGAGGCGCATTACCTTGCGAGTAGCGCTCGCGCAGATCTTCCCAAACTTCATGGGCAGTAGAGTAATACATGATGCTCTCAGCAATTTCTGGATCAACGGTATTAATAATCCAAGAATGGACCATATCATTGCATCGAGACCATGATCCATAAGAATCAGGAGATTCTTCTTTTGATGGTGGTTCACAAGAGCCATCCACGAATCCGAATTTGTTCTTGGAGTTCAAAGCTAATGTCATAGCTCTTTTCCAACCATGATAGTTGTCACCATTAAGTGTTTTTGAGACTAGAATCATTCCGGGATTATCTGAATGATGAGTATAGCAAGGATTGGATGGATCTGTCATAGATGTTTCAGCGGAGTTTTGATTGTTGTTTTGGTTATTTTCAGACATGATGATGGGAGGAGGAGAACTGAAGGATTTGATTAAAAAAAAAAATTAGGATCTAGTCCTGCTCTGGTACCATGAAAAGAGTAAGAACAATATTCTGGAATTGATAATCTTCAGCCAAGACAACAGCTGATTATATACAGCCAATACAAGAAGGAGAAGGAGAGAAATCAGCTCCTGTAAAATATCTACAGCTATACAAGATTCTGTATTTAATTCGATATCATACAAATAAGGAAAGCAAATATCTAATGGCTAACAATCTTTGACTGTCCAACAAAGTTTCTCTTTCGCCAAAATAAAAATCTCCAAAAATAAAATTATAAAATGAAAACAGCATCAATTTATCGGATACGAAAAGCATTGAAGTGTGATTTAAATGAGCTAAAGAATAAGCAAGAATGAAAAACAGCTCATATTCAGTCACCATATCATATTTAGTTAATTGTATAACATCAACATTAGAAGCAAACGATTAACCATGTGAACGGGTACAAAAGCAAGAGAGGATCACCTTGTTAACTCTTTTGAACAAGTTGATACATGGTTGACATTTTTGACAAAGGCACTTTATTTGCCAACCAGCTACGGAATGCTTACATCGAGAGCTGATGCATCGAGCACAGTCCTTGCCGTGCTACAGAATTCATGTATTCTGTTAAAGATTATCAATAAAGCTTTACATTCTGGTAAGAAGTTCACTTCTAAGAGATTCCATCATTAGAAACAAACAAGAAGCCAGAAGATTATGCATGCCATATTCATCACTGGACAGACTACTTTTCCTAACACGGATACGTTCTTCTCCATCCTAATCATGCAGCAGATTTTACTCCAGAATATATATTCTAGTAAAAACTTGAACCAAATTTGATAACTTATCAAGAAGCTTGAAAGAACGAATATATCAAAAGGGGAAGACATGTAATTGGCATATCGACTAGGCGATAAATATAACCATTAACGAGGGGTCATAAAAATAAGAAAAGAGTTGACGTTTCAGAACTCACCTTCTCCAATCCTTGAGATTTTAATCAAGATTTTGTTTCAGGCCATGACATTTCAGAATGAAACCAAGTTTAAGTCCCTTCTTCATCACTGCAATAGACAAGTCATCTCAATTTGAGAAATCCAATTCGCAAATACAGATTTCAAAAAACGAAACCAAAAGGAGTATACATAATTGAAGCGGACATACTCTACCAAAATGTGAGGAATAATTGAGGTCAGAGCAAGTAGCAGCCATTCCTTTGAATACTTGTAAATTGAACTTCAATATTTGGAATGTGAGAAATCTTAGGCCAATCCTCAGCAGTGTTGTTGTTGCATCTTTCTTTGAGTTTTGGACAATAACATATAGTCAAATCTTGTAATGCAATGAGGTTGCCCATCCACTCTGGTAAAGACGCCAAACTATAACACTGGATTATATGAAGATGTTGTAGAGTGGTAACATATTGAAGCCCATTCGGCAGAGAAATCAAGTTTGCCATGTCCCAGAACTGAACAGTATGGAGGACTTTAAGGCTTTGCCACTGCAACTCATCACTAGACAGACTTTTGAATGAGCAACTATAAAATTTAAGACGCTGAAGAGAAGAAAGGTAAGGTAGCAACTCATCCAGTGGACAATCTTCTGTATGCTGGATTGAAAGATGATCCAATTGAGAGAGAGTAGAGAAAGGCGAAGAGCTGGATTCTGATGCTGAAGTTGTTTCCATCTTTTGTAATTCCATCAGAAATTTGATTCCATCTTCCCCCAATGTCATGATTTTAAGCTCTGGAAAGCGCGGTATCCAAGTCAGGTTAGGGCAACCACCAATTTCCAACTCATAAATACAAGGAAAGCAGGGCAGCTCCTCCATTGATAATGATGATGGTCGCGTTCCAACATCAGTCTTGCATCTGACAAATCCTTTCAGACGGGGGCAATTTGTCAGAGAAAGATCTGTTAGGGAAGGAAAGAATAACGAAGATCCTCCATTTTCCAAATTCACAGCAACATCTATATGCTCCATGTTAGTTAAACCATAAACATTAAAATATTTAAGATAAGGGAGTTGATCAAATGCTGGAAGCCATTGTATGCTTCTGCAATCACTAAGAGATATGGACACCAGACCGGTGATAGATGGTAGCCAGCTTGGGGGCTTCACTCCTCCGTAGTCGAACAAAATCAATTCTTTCAAACTTTGGTGTGGGCATAGTGCTTCCAATCCCATTTCATCAGTAGCAACATCATTTGCACTACAAATATCGTCAGGATCACTTAAGGTTTTCCAGCCTAATGTCAGCTTTTGAAGTCGTTTCTTCTCATTTAAATTAGCTGCCTTAAATTCAAATGCAGGATTGCTCACGTATCCCAAATTATAGATTTCCAATGAACCGCTCAAGTTGTTCAATGCATATAATTCGTTGATCCCACCGATATGCTTGGAGATAGAATTATCTTTGGCTATTACAAATCTTGATAGTTTTTCAAGTCTTGTCAGTTTTCCAATACCCCGTGGTATATGAGTCAACGTATAACACATGTCATTATCAAGATCTGAAAGATTGACCAACTTTGAGATATTATTCGGCAGTTGCAAGAGCTTTGTACACCAACTTATTTTCAGCACTTGTAAGTTCTGTAGACTAGTGATTGAATCCGGAAGTTTGTTCATATCATCATTGTGGGAAAGATCAAGATATCGTAGATGCTTCAATTTATTAATGGAACTCGGCAGTTCATTAATTGCCAAGTAAGATAAATTTAGCACCCGCAAACGTCTCAAATTACAAAAGATGGTATCAAGTTCTACATATTTGACGTGAATCGGTGGTTTAACAAATGGCAACATGGTTCTTATCTTTTTTGCCTCCAGCGAAGAAGCAAAGTATTGTGAAATAGAGTTTCGATCCGACTGGAATGACATATGTCGAGTGCTATCTTTGACACCTGTTCTTCCAGAATGTGTTGTAGAGAAATTTTCCCCGGCAACCGAAACGGCTAGATCATGCATTAAATCATGCATTTTGCAACTTTCAATACTACCAAAATAATCCGTTTTAGCATCTTCAAAGAACGACAACCGAAAAAGATCCATGAAATATCCAAAGCCAACATCTTGAAAACACTCACTCGAATCTGTAGGTTTGAGATACCCTTGTGCCTTCCAAAGATGTATCAGTTCTTCTACAGGAATTCTAAAGTCTTTAGGATATAAGCTGCAATAAGCAAAGCAATGCTTATAATGTGAAGGAAGATGGTTGTAGCTCAACCTAAGAATTGGTAAAATACCATGCCTATATGCATCTATCTTCGAGAGTTCTTCATTTTTGAACAATAGCCATTCGGACTCCAAATCTTTGAAGAACAACATAGCCCCTATTGTTTTTATGGCTAAAGGAACTCCACAACACTTTGCTACAATTTCTCTTCCCATAGCTTCAAGGCTTGGATTTGGCACCTGCCCTAACTTAAATGCCATCTGTTTAAACAATGACCAAGCCTCAGATGCAGACAGACCTCTTAATTCATGTATAGAGATAGGACGACTCATCTCTGCAACCGTTCTAAGTCGTGTAGTTATTACAATCTTACTTCCTCTTGCACCACCAGCTAACAAGTCTTTTAAGCTGAACCATTTATTCAAATCTTCATTCCACACATCGTCCAACACAATTAAGTACCTTCTCCCATTTATCTTACCATGTAGGGCATTTTTTAAGGGATCCATCTCGGTATTTTGAGGTGCCTGTCCAGATGCAGATTCTGAAATTTTTTTCACCAGTAACTTCACATCAAAATCATCAGACACGCAGACCCATATCCTCAATTCGAAATGGGTTTTGACACTGTCATCGTTATAAACCAGTTGAGCAAGGGTAGTCTTTCCCAAACCTCCAATACCAACAATGGGAACAACCGACACATTCTCTTGGTAATCAGAAGAGAGTAAAAGCTCTACGATAGAGTCCTTGTCATCCTGTCTACCGACAATGACTTCAGGAGGAGAGGAATGAGTTTGGTCCCTGCCCTTAGCTACAAAAACCCTCTCCACATAACGCTCCTCTAAGTGGAACTTTCTGTTAGCAGCAATTTTATCTAATCTCTCTCTCATGGCCTTAACCTTGTGAGCCATTTTGACACCAAAAGCAAACTGGTTGGAACTTGAAAAGAAAACACGCACCTTCTTGGAAGTTTTAGAACCAGACATAACTTGTTGACGCAAGGCCTCTGTCGAGAACTCATCGAGCAAGTCATCAGTATCATACATGGCTTCACTCAGCATTCCAAGCCAAATTTTGACTGGCTCATCCAAGGACTTCTCCTCAGCATCACGAAGCACGGCTTGAATTGTGGAAACAGTTGTCTTGAGATCATCAAGCTCATCTTTGAGACCCCACCACAGACCAATCTCATTCAGAACTGAAGAACCCAGTTTCGAAATGAGTCCAACAGCGATATCAGAAAGGATTGACTCTGCCATTTTGAAACAAGAACTATCTAAACAGGGTTGGTTGATTGCAAGACTTGAACAGAAGGAGGATAAAGGTTTGAACTTTAAAGTGGAGAATACAGAATAAAAAGAACAGCAAGAATACAGAATAAAAAGAACAGCAATGACTAATACATTATTTTCAGACACTTGAGCTCTGAAAAGAAACCAAGCACTAAAAATGTTTGCTAAAGAAGCCACAATGTAATTCCAAATCAGCAATAGTGAAAGCTAATATTTCAACTGCAATTTGCACCCCTAATACTTATAGAAAAGTTCAATTGAACCCATAATAATGTACAAAATATGTCAATTGGGGGCCTAATGGTACAAAAAAAAATATTATTTATGCTTTAAACCACAATGATAGAGACTGATAAAATGATAATTGAGAAGACAAATTGTGAAGATTTTAAATGAAAACAAATACTTACTAGGCTACTAACTGGTTAACATTGCTCTAAAATGACCAATTCAATGGAAGTAAAGTGAGACAACATGAAAGGATAATTCATATCTTGAGATCCAGATAAGAACAACATATGAATTTTATTTTAGCCCTTGTTTAGGAGGAGGTTAATGGAGATTAACGAGACTAATGGAATGTAAACTTTCTAATTAACCTTGTTTGGAAGCTTTTTAAAAGTTTAAATGAAGGTTAATGAGAGATAACATTTTACTTCAATTAACCTCGAAACCTTAACGTCTAAATTGGGGGTTAATGGGAGTAACGTAAACATTTTAACTAATTTACATCTATTAACCTCCTATTTAATTCCACCGACTCCCAAACAAGGTTAACATTTAACTTTTAGTTTCGTCACTTCCCTTTCCGTTCACTTACTCACATTAACCTCTTCTAACTCCCACCTTCATTAACTTCTCTACTCCCAAACAAAGGCTTAAACTTTTGGAAGATTGAACTGAATGTCAACTTAATAAACTTACTAAATTATCACTGTACTATGGACCGGATAACAATGCATCCGATCAGTGAAATTATAAAAACATAATAGAATTTCTTGGGAGAGGTAAAAGAAAAATGTGAACAAGTCAAACATATCTATTAGTTGGATCCATTCTACCGTGAACATAAAATTTCTCCTAAAATTATTTCAAGTTAGGGAATTTTAGGATTAATTGTTTAAGAAAAATATTTATCTAAAAATATAGGAGTTAATTTAGAAAATTAGAACATTATCCATAGATTTCTATTTGACAATATGCGTATTTAATTGTTGTTCATTGAATCACGTTTTCATGGCCAAATGTGATCATTTGATAAGTTTGGGTACAAGGGAGAATAATTATGGGCCAAATAGCTCATATGGCTGACAAGCAGCATATAAATTAGTCCAAACTAGATTTTAATTTTATGGCTATACTGACTTTTTCAGTTGGTAAGTTTAATCTTTCGAGAAAAAGTTTGATAAGTTTAACAAATTTAGTCAAATTTACAAATTTTATGATGAGAAAATTGATTGTAGTTGTCCCAATTTGTCGAATACTATCGACGTGGAGGATGAGTTAATACTAAAACTCAATTAAAATCGAATTGATTTTGACTACCAACTTTAGGGTGTCTTTTTGAATACTAATGTAAGAATTAAATGTGAAAAGACCAGGTAAAATTTTCTATGACAATCTAGTCTGGACATTTTAGTGGATGTCGTAGTAGAATATATGATAAAAAAGTAGCTTTGGATGATGATGACAAGGATGAAATAAATTGAATCTAATGAAATAAATTGAATCTAACTTGTGAATCTATTTTAAAATTGTGAGTATAAGAGTGTTAGATTTGGATTGAGATGGACAATTGTATTATAGCAATTTTTTTTTTTTTTTTTTAATTAACAGTGGGATGGAAGAAATCCAAACCCAACAAGTATAAAAGAAAATAAAAAAGGAAAAAAAACTGAAAAGAAACTAAAAAGAAAAGAAAATAAAAAAAAAACATAACCAAATCAAGATGAGAACCGTATGGGAATCCGAACTTGTCTTTTCGAACCAACCCGAAAGTAAGTACGAGTATTCGGAGCTACGAGTGACTCTATCTGACTTATTGGATTATATTTATGCTTTCGCCTTTTCACAGTGTACAACCCTTCAGGATCAGAATTTGCATCACGAAACTCCTCGGACAAGCTAGTTTGCTTTCTATTTGAGCGCCACAACTGTTCAATTTTCTCAGTATCAATCTCCTCCACTTCCGAATCCGATCCGAATCGATCTGCCCAAGAAGTAGATTGTGCTTTCCCTATTGGACTACTAGTAACTTGTTGCAGAAGAGGGGAATCATATAAGACTCTAAGAGGCCTTATATTTATTGGCGAACTATGCAAAAAAGAAGCATTAGGATGTACCACAATTACATGAATTGAATTTAGCCTGGTTGGACCATCGAAACTCATTTAGGTAAAAACTTTGATATTTATACCCTAATTACTCCCTCCATATCAACCGAATGTTCTATATTATTTAAATAGTACCGTAATTTAAGAATGTTCTTGATATTGTTTTCTTAATTATAGAATAACATGTAAAACTAAATTTAATGGTCAATAACAAAATATAGTTCCGGCATTAAAATATAGATAAGTGTGCTTGTGATCACATTCTCATAAACCAAATGTGATAAATTGATATAGTAGGGGTAAGCGGGCAAATTATGGATAAAACAGGAACAAAAACGTTCTTTTGGTTGCTAAATTGTATAGTATCAATGAGGGTTAAGCGTGGATCTCAGAGATTTTTGAACCAAACTGAATACCTAAAAAAAATTGAGAATTGTACTGAACCGTTGACTTTTACTTTGGGATCGGACCGAATTGTACTGTTGACTTTTATATATACAGTTTTGGAGATTTTCAATTTTCTAACATACCGAATATATATGATTTAGATTATAGAACCGAACCGAATACCCAAATAAAAAATTTAGAATCGAATTGAGCCGTTCAAATAAGAATCAAACCGTATTGCACCGTTGACTTTTACCAATACAATCTCGAAGAGTCTAAAATACCCGGACTGAAAGCCCCGTACTCATTGAGATTGTCAATCGATCGGACATAAACCTGTACCCGTAGCGTACCCGACCCGCTAGGGTTGTAAAATCTCCGATTGAAATGCTAGCGGATCGGGTATGGTTTTTTTTCATACCCGACAATCGGGTTTGGATCGAGTTTGGTTATCTATACAAACCCGATCGGATACTCAAACTCATAACCGCAAAATCCGATCGGATACCTGAATATAAATCCGTTCATAACCCTTTTTAATTATTGTATTTAAGACTATAGATTATTATTTTAATTATTCAACATTTGAGATTATGAATTGTTATTTTGATATTGTGTTTATATATTTATTTAGAATTATAAATTAATTATTGTAATTTTTATCGAAAATACTTTAGAATTAAAATTTGTATTAAAAAATAAAAAATAAAAAGAAAAATTCGGATAATTGGGTAACCGGATGTGTTCGGGTATTTTCCGCCGGGTTGGGTTCGGGTACGGATTTTATATATATTTGACAGTTGAGGAATTTTTCGAAGTCCATTTCCAATATTATTCTACTGATAGTAATGGAAGACAACAGTGAGGATGAAAACATCGGTGCTTCACCGGACACTGAGCCGGAGCGCGGCGGATCTTCACCGGAAATCGAAACTTCACCGGAAAACAAAAGGCTGAATCTGGAGAAGAAGAAAGTAGACAGAATAAGCGATTTGCCAGATTGTTTGATTCAACACATCCTCTCGTTTCTTCCGTCAACAAAAGAAGCAATTCGGACCGGCATTCTATCAAAACGATGGAAGAATCAATGGTCTCGTGTTCCGGTTCTCATTTTTTATTCTACTGGTATGTCTGTTGAAACTTTCTCTCAATTCATTGACACAACCCTAACTCTGCATAATTGCCCTAAATTGAAGAAGTTTCATATCCGATACGATTCTGAATCTAAACTTATTGACATGTGGGATGACCCTCATTTAACCTCGCAAATCCGTTTCGCTATAAGAAAAGGCGTGGAGGAGTTAATCTTGCATCTCAGTTATCGTGAAGAGGATATATGGGATGCGTATGAGTTGCCTGAATATGTTTTAAAGAATGCTTCGTTAGTTAAATTAGAGTTGTACTTGTGTTTTCTGCCTGACC
Organism: Euphorbia peplus; assembly: GCA_028411795.1. Taxonomy (NCBI): domain Eukaryota; kingdom Viridiplantae; phylum Streptophyta; class Magnoliopsida; order Malpighiales; family Euphorbiaceae; genus Euphorbia; species Euphorbia peplus. Next base: position 1,719,542 of record CP110837.1, on the reverse strand, counting down.
GGAGACCGAATTGGCCAAGTCTCAAGGAATTGAAGCTGGCCGGTATTGGAGCTATTGAAAACGTTGTATCTGGCTGTCCGTTGCTTGAATTGTTGGAATTAAGTATATGTAATTTGTTTTATCATGATGTTATTGCTTCCAAATCTTTGAAAAGATTGATCTTTATAGACGCTAAGGATGATGGATGGGGTAGGGGACATAAAGAAATTTTATGTCCAAATCTTGAGCAATTATCTATCAAGATATCAAAAGATGGGGATATCTTATATTCGAGTTTGCCTGATCAAACAATTGAAAAGGTTTTATCCAACAGTCCCTTACTTCATACGTTGGAATTACTGGACTGTCATTGTTCTGATCAGCTTGTTATTGCCTCTAAGTCTTTGAAAAAACTAGTTTTGGGAAACATCTACGGAACATCAGATTATGACATTTCCTGTCCACAACTTGAGGAATTGAACTTGTACCGTTTTGTGCCGGCAGCATTTGGTAAAGATTTTCAGCCTAAGTCTCAACACCTCATGGAATGTTTGGCAATGAGGATTCTTGGGCAGATTCAACATGTGAAGCTGCTTGAAATGGGGAGCTTGTTTATCAAGGTATCTTAACTTGTCTATCTTTTCATTTTATTGTTTGGGAAGTAGAGGAAATATTTGATATCTAAAAATATCATAATTCAATATCTTTGGAAGTATTCTTTGAATTCTAATTATCTCCAACTGATAAATGGAGAAAATATAAATAAATTTCTTACGCTTGAGATTGAATGAGCACCATATTATATCTGAATTTCTATTTTGTGTTTGAAGCTTGTATCAGCTTTGGAGTGGGCAGGTCTATCTTCTCCCTTATTAAACTGCAAATGTTTGACTCTAGACGGGACTGAATTCGATGAGCACCTGCCAGGGATTTTATGTGTACTTCGCAGTTCACCTGCCCTTGAGAAATTAGTTATAAAGTTGCAGTTCGATCAGGTATTGTATACTTTTTATAAAGTATTGTTGTGTTTACTGCAATATATGTTGCAAAATTCAAGACGATATCTTGGTGCTTGTTGAGTTTAGTCAGCTAATAAATTAAATCATGTCAATTGTTTTCAAATTCCATTTGTTTTTCTTTTAAGTTTTTGGGGTTGACAAACTCAATTTGCAGCTTGAAAAGTATGGACATTTTTCGCACCAGCATGTTTGCACAGTGAAGAAGCATTGTAATTCAGTTGGCACTGTTTTCAATTGTTCAGTGTCAAATTTGAAGACAGTTAAGATTGTTGGTTTCTCAAAGAGAGATGTAAAACATACACTTGTGTTCAACTTTGTTGAGTTTTTACTGAAGAATGCAACAATGTTGGAGAAGATAGTCATTGTGTTAGGCGATCGTGGAACAAACTTTATGTTCGAAGTTTCAAAAAAATTGTTAAGCTTCCAAAGATGTTTTCCACATACAACTATTGAGTTGTTAACTAGCTAGGTTTGTTTAAATATGTAAAACTTGTTTAAAACTTTTAGTAGTTTTTGTTAACGCTATATTGTACATAGTAGATACTGTTGGAGGTTGTCTGATCCATCTAACGATTATGATTACATGCAAGAATCAAAATGAATTTTGCATTTAAAGGTTATGATTACATGTTAGTTGATCATTTTGGGACTAAAGCTTTGTTATTGTTGTTGATAGACATGATACTGATTGCTTGTGATTTAAAATTTCAAAATGGATCCTAAATTTGATAGGCGAGACGAGATCAAATTACTTATCTTTAATTGAGGTTTAGATATCAATTTTCAAGTTCGACAATGTTTGATAAACTAGTTACAGTAAAATCTCTATAAATTAATAATGTCGGAATCAGGATATTTCATTAATTTAGCGAGATATTATTATATCGATAATTTAATAATTTAAAGATGTTTTACGTATAACATTTAAATTTTCAAGTTCAATATAATAGTTACAATGTATATTAGTCAGAGATGAAAAACCAAATTATAATATATATTAGTTAGACAAATTTACATTCACAAATTAATTGAATTTGTCAAGTTCATTGTAAGCGGCAACAACTCTTACAACTTTTTGTTGCTATGAGAAGACAATGTCCCAACTCTTGAGTGCAATGAGGAGATTTAAAAATAATCAATGTAGATTTGAAATTCAAGAAAAAACAAATGAATATTGATTCATTTTTAACTAGACAATGTTAGAATTTTGAAGTGTACCACCGATATATATAAAAATTCATAACAATTATTAATTTATAGTTTCGTTGGGACCAATATATATGCATTGGGGTTTCAAAAATGTTATTATCTTATTATTTTATCGATTGATGTTGAATTTTACACTGGTCCCAAGTTGGGACTGGACAAATTATTAGTTTTATCGACTTATTAATTTATCGAGTATTAAATTATAGAGGTTTTACTGTATATATTTGACAATGTTTGATAAATTAGCTTTATATTTTGACAACTTTGACAGCTTAAAACATTAAGTCATCACAATATTTTGATAATATATGTTGTTGTTCGTGTTATTATTGAATTGACAAAATATCTATAAAAGTTAATTTAATTTATCATTTATTAGTATTTTTTTATTGAGTAATGATAAAAAATTGTGAGTTGTTATTTACAGTCCACTTTTTTATACTACAATCCACCTTTTCTTAAAATACTCTTGTCATAATTTGCTTCTTGATTTTGAAATTCTAAAACTTCTCAACAACCACTTTTCAAAATTGAATTTTCTAACTTCAAAATCACAACTTTTGCTCTTGATTATGGACAAAGACGCGAATAAAGTACGAAAACAAACTCGAAAATAGTTAATTTGATCAAAAATTTCAAAAAATGGACATTTTTCGGTCATGAATGCCGTTTTTAGGACAAAACGGCCTCGTAGGCCGTTGCTCCTTATGGAGGAACGGCCACCCCATAAGGAGAAACGGCCTAGGTTAGAACGACTAACCTAGGCCGTTTTTCCTTATGGAGGAACGACTTAGGGGTCCGTTTCTCTATAGGATGTCGTTTTTTTCGAAAAAAAATATTTCTAATATTAATTTAAATGTGTTTTTAAATGTTCGAGTACTTTGTCCTCTAATGATTGTTTATCACTGTTCTATTATGAATTCGATGGATCATTCGACATCTCAAATTTTGAATTTTTAATGTTCGAGTTTCGAAAATGGGCTGTAATTTCAAAAATAGTGTAATCATATTGATCATCACTTGTTCATAATGAAAAGGACAATTTTATCAAATTTGGAGATTAATGGGCCATAAAGCAAACAACAACTACCAAAAAAGGATGCATTAGCTAATTGAGATTGACGATCTTAATCAGCGTCTTGCTAGATCCCATCATCCCACACATCATCATGTTTATCCCGTCAACAAAAGAAGCTAAACGTTGGCGGAATCAATGGACTCCTAGTTTTGATGTCCCTGTACACATCTTCCCTAAGGATAATTCTTCTAAATTTATCGACAAAACCCTAGATAGATCTATACGAATGTTGTCCAAACATAAAGAAATTCTATATTCAATACGATTACTTGGATGAATCTACATTCCATCACAAAGTCGATTTTGCCACAAGAAAATATGTGGAGGAATTAGTTTTACAACAAACCTATTCTTTTCAAGATGACGATCGATGCACATTACCCGAATCCGTTTATCAACAATGCAAGAGGCGGTATCTGGAAGTCCGTTGCTTGAATCTTTGGAATTAGCCAATTGTGATGCGGGTTATGGACATGTTATTGTCTCCGAATCGCTGAAAAAATTGAGTTTTGTTGATGTGAAGTGTGATAATCTTGGTCTTTCGTGTCCAAATCTTGAGAAATTATCTTTCAGGGGATTGGAGCGTGGATGTATTTGTTTGACTCGTGAGACGATTGAAAGTGCTTTATCTGGTTGCTCGTTACTTCGTTTTTTGGAGTTAAGAGACTTTTCGTGTGATAAGCTTGTTATCGAGTCACCTTCTTTGAAGAAAATAGTCTTAGAAGAAAATTATGTTAAATGTTGTGTAATAGAAATTTTGTGTCCAAACCTTGAGGGGTTGAACTTGCATTCTTAAAGTGGTGAATCTGCCTTCTCCGATTTAGGTTGATAGAGATGTTATTTTTTCGAAGTCCGAGCGGTTGAGTATCATAGGTGTTAATTTTGATATGGTGATGATCTTGTTAAGATTTTATGGCTGCATCTTGAGGAATTATGTGTTAGGGCATCGGCGCTTGTGCTTCACTCTACTACGTCTAGTCAGGCAATTAAATATCTTTCAGCCGGCTGCCAGGTACTTCGATCCTTGGAGTTAAGGAATACTTTTGGAACGATGAACTTGTTATCGTGTCGAATTCTTTGAAGAAGTTAGTATTAGAAGAAAATGTTGGATATTGTGAGGTTGAAATTTCATGTCCAAATCTTGATGAGTTGTGTTTGAATGCTTTGAGTATTAAATCTCTTAAAGTGATGAATTAACCACCTTCTGTCTCTGTAATGGTTAATTTGGATTTTTACGACTGTGATGAAGAAGTGGCCAAGCAGATCGATGAGCAGTTTCAACATGTGAAGAAGCATAAAATTGCAAAGTGAGAGGGAAAATAGAGCAAATGTTGGATAGTTTTTTAATATTAGAATTCAATACTGTTGGAACTGTGTTTTTCGGTTTTATTTCACAGTAAGTATTCAAATTTGAGACTTTATATCTACATTACTTTTTTCTAAATATCCATTCTTATTATTGTTTGAAGATGAAATGTGATCTATCTTCTCTGTTATTATGTTGCGAATGTTTGGCTTTGTAATTGTATGCGTAGTTTGTAGTTTATATGTGCTCGAGAAATTAGTTATACAGTTGCAGCTCTGTTTGGGAAAACTCTTTGGAACTGATATTAACTTTTAGAGTGGTTGATTCTCAAAAGGAGCTAGAAGATGAATTCAAATCCAGTTATATGAAAGCTAAATAGAAGCAATAACTTAAATCAACATGGAAACATCTGTTGATCAATCATGTAGCAAGAAATTATGAATATACATCAATAATGAACAAAAAACTTACAACGTTAGCCAATATGACCGGAGTGACATGAGCCATATACAAATTTTATGTAAAGACAAAAACATTCACAGCTTGTTAAATCTTTTGAACAAACTAGGTATGATTCAAATTTGCAAAGTTACACATGTTCATACGAGAATGAAGAACATAAAAGTACTACAAAATTGGTCCACAAGTTTGAACATAAAGGTAATCACCTTGTTAACTCTTTTGAACAAGTTGATACATGGTCCACGCGTTTCACAAGGCACTTCATTTGCCAACCAGCTACAGAATGCTTACATCGAAAGCTGTTGCATCGGGTTGAGTCCTTGCCATGCTACATGATTCGTGTATTCTGTTAAAGATTTTCAATAAAGCTTTACATTGTGCTTTGGCACTGATCTTCATTTATTACCTGCCAGAGATGGTATTATCCCGTTGTAACATTGCAGAAGCTCAGAATCCAATTTGAAGTTGAAATTGGTCAACCTATAGAAAAATTGCCCTGAAATTATCACAAGCAAATATGTCTGCTTCACATTTCATCTTCAAAACACCACAACGAGTTCCAACATCGCCAACCGGAGCTCCCAACAATGCACAATCCTCTGCATTCTGTTGCTGCACATTAAGATTATATAGAAAATTATTGCACTGAAAGAAAGAAAAATATGACTGGCATGAATCTGTTGTACGTATAGGAAAATCATTGACAGCAGTATTTAGTTTGGAATCTTCTAACGAGAACCGGAGCCAAATTTAAAGCATATAATAGCAAGGAGTTCAAAAAATGAAGGCATAGATACAGAAAAGCAAACAATTGACCATTCAGAACAGACCTTGTCAACTCGATGCCACATGTAGGACAGATAAGCGACAAGTGCACAACAAAATCATATGTACTCAGGCATATGCCGTTTCAGACTGAAACAAAATTGAAGTCCTTCTATGATTGTAAGAGAACTAGGTAGTGTATTAGTCTGAGAATTGATTCATATCACTGAGAAATTCAAAATCTCAGATACGAAAATAAATGAATAGCCAAAGAAGAAAAACAGAGTCATGAAGTTCCCACGAAGTGAATGTTACAATGATCAGAAAAACTTGATAAAGAATAAGGTGCGGTAGACGAAGAACTTATAGACTGATTGATTCCCAAAAAGAGCTGGTCAATGTATTCAAATCCTAAAATACGAAAGCTAAACTGAAGTAAGAATGAAATGAAACAATAGCAAAAAGAACTTGAGACAACCATATACAAAATCCTAAGTAGAGACAGAAGCTTATTTAACTAAAAAAAGGATAAAGAATGAAGAGGATGACATACTCTGGAAATTGTGGCATATAATTCAGGTTTGGACGACGAAGAAACACAAAGGCAACTTCGTGAATGATTCTCAAGTGCGCTGAAATTAAGTATCTGAAAAAATTATTCAAAATATTAATCAGGACGGAATCTCAACCGTTATGAGAAAGGTATAGCACAATTTTTCTTTGGCATTGATCGTCATATATTACCAGCCTGAGATGCACAACTCAGAACCCAATTTGATGTTCATATAGCTGAACGCTTTTGAAGCATTGCCCTGAGAGGATTGCATACCAAAATATATCTGATTCAAATTTGCAAAGTTAGACATGTTCATAAGAAAATAAAGGATATAAAAAGTAATACCAAATTGATCGATGATCTTCTGCATCCTGTTACAAAACATAATTATATAAAAAATTCTCGCTCACCAAAATAGAAAATCTGCAAATGAAAATTGAGAACAGCATCAATGTATTGGATATGAAAAGCATTGAAATGTGAGTTAAATGAGCTAAGAATAAGCAAGAATTAAAAATAGCTCATATTTGGTCACCATATGAAATACTATGTATGACATTAAAATTAGAAGTAAACGATAAACCATGTGAACGAGTACACAAAGCGAGAGAATCACCTTTGTTAACTCTTTTGAACAAATAGATATATGGTCCACACGTTTGACAAGGCACTCTATTTTCCAACAGCTAGGGAATGGTTACATCGAGAGCTGATGCATTGGGCAGAGTCCTTGCTGTGCTACACCGGATTCATGAACTCTGTTAAATGTTATCAATAAAGCTTTACATAGCAGTAAGAAAATCACTTCAAAGAGGTGCCACCATTAGAAATTAATAAACACGAAGTCAGTAGATTATGCATGCCATATTCATCATCGGACAGACTCAGTGGCGTATTTAGGGTGGGGCCTGGGGGTGCTCCGCCCCACCCCCCACCCCCCGACCCCCGGAACCGCCCCTACCATGGGTACTTCCGGTCCTTCCGTTCATTGATATGCCCCTACAATTAGTGGTCCCCCCCCCCCCCCGGTTTTAGAAATTTACTAAAACAACCTAATTTTTCATTAGAAATTCGTCGAAAATCAATAAAATGTGCCTTAAATATGTTAAATTTCGTTAAAAATTTCAAAAAACTTGTCGGAAATCTCCAATATTCGTCAAAATCGTCACTGCGATAAAAAAAAAGAATTCTTATGAATTTTTTATATATATCTAGGTGTAAAGCCCCCCCGACATACCAATCTTGTATTCACCACTGGACAGACTAACAGTTTCTAACTGGTGGCTTCTCACAAATATGAGACAAAGTTATACCACAATTTTGCTGTGTTTTTCATTATCATATTTTACCTGCTGAGATGTAGAAGCTCAGAATCCAATATGCAGTTGATATTGCTGAACCCTTGTCAAGGCATAGCCCTGAAACAAACTGAAACGGAAACCGAAATATGTCAGATTCAAATTTGGTATTCCAACTTGCAAAGTCACCCATTCATAAGAAAACCAAGAACATAAAAGGACTACCAGATTGGTTAAAAGACTACCACGATCGAGCTCCAATTTGGCTAGCCACAGACCACAGTAATCCACACTCTTCGTAACATAGTTATACATAAAGTTATGGTTAGCCAGAACTTTAAAATCTAAAAAACGAATATTTAAAAATGAAAAAACCTCAATGCATTGGAAACAAAAAGCATTGAAATGTGATTTCAATAAGTTACAGAATACACAAGAAGGAAAAATCATCTCATATGTGGTCAATATATCAAATACTAAGAGATTAATACCAAAAGCAAATGATAAACCATATGAACGTATACAGAAAGCAAGAGAATCACTTTGTATAGAACTAGAAACCTAAAAGTTCCGTTACTCGGGCTGTGGGGAGCTATGCACCTACAATGGCTATAGGCGGATTGGATCAAAGAAATTAATCCCTATACCGCAGAGCTAGAGCAATTGGAATTTTCTTATGAAGATGAGATGGTTGACACGGTTGAGAAGAAAAGGCACCATAAACCAACACATGCCCTCTATTTGCCAAACAGCTATGCAAGATTACAAATATGAGTCAGAGCTGATATAGCAACGAAATAGTAAGTTAGTGTTCTTTTATTGCTTGATATTTTATTGACACAGAAAAGTAAAATCTGATTCTACCACGGCTAAGGTTCTACTCCATTCTAATCCAGCTGGTTTTACTAGAGAATCCGCTAATTATAGCTTGAACAAAATTTGAAGCATAACATATGAAGGAGTAAAAAAGATGAATGTATAGATCAAAAGGGAAGGCATGTAATTAGCATATGATATAATAGGTGATGAAATAAGTAAGTTCAAAACAAAAAAAGAAAGGTCATAAAAGAAGCTTACGGTTCATAATTAAGAACTGACCTTATAAATCCTCTGTGATTTGTATGACGGAATATAATGGGATTCAATTAACAATATGTGTCAGCCCATGCTGTTTCAGAGGTGAAACCAAGTTTTTAAAGGAATATAAATTACACAATTACAAAAAGATCCTTACTTTCTTGTACAAATTAAACCGAACTCGAACAATATTCATCAACACAGATTTCAAAAAAATGATCAAAAGGCATATATTAATTCAGGGTACAGATTGAAGAGGACAAGGACATACTCTTTCAGAATTTCAGAAGGAATTGTGGTCAGAGAAGGTAGCAGCCATTGCTCTGAATACTTTGACTATCAATGGAAATATTTGGAATGTGAGAAATCTTAGGCCAATCTTCACCCGTGTTGTTCTTGCATCCTTCTGATAGGTGGGGACAGCCATAAATAGTCAAATCTTGTAATGTGCTGACGTTGCCCATCCACTCTGGTATAGATGTCAAACTACCACACTGAAAGATATTCAGACGTCGGAGAGTGGTTATATATTGAAGCCCCTCTGGTAGAGAAACCAAGTTTTCCATGTAACTAAAATCAACAAATTGGATGCTTTTGCAATGGAGAAACTCAATGGACACCAAATTAGTGAGTGAAGGTAGCCAGCTTGGAGGTCTCACTCCTCTGTAATGGTGGATCGAGATTCCTTTCAAATTTGCGTGTGGGCGTAATGCTTGTAAACCTATTTCATCATTGGCACTGACATCATCATTATGATCTTCAAAGCTGCTCCAGCTCCACCGTATATGAGTCAACATAAGACAACATGAATTGTCAAGATCTGTAAGATTGACCAACTTTGTGATATTAGTCGGCAGTTGTTTGAGCATTGCACAATGAATTAATTTCAACACTTGTAGGTTCTGTAAATTTGTGATTGTATCCGGAAGTTTTTTGATATTGCGATTGTAGGAAAGATCAAGCCATCTCAGATGCTTCAATTTATAAATCGAACTTGGCAATTCATTAATTTTGAAATCAGATAACTTGAGCACCCTCAAACATCTCAAATTGCAAAATACAACGTCGAGTTCTTCTTCTTTGATGATAATTGTTCCGATAGCTTCATAGCTCGGATTCGACACTTGTCCCAACTTGAATGCCATCTGTTTGAACAATGACCAGGCCTCATCTTCAGACAGGCCTCGTAATTCATGTATACAGATTGACCGACTCATCTCTGCAACCTTTCGAAGTCGTGTAGTTATCACAATTTTACTTCCTTTTGCACCCTCAGCTAACAAATCCTTTAAACTGAACTACTTACCCATATCCTCATTCCACACATCATCCAACACAAGGAGGTACTTTCTCCCATTTATCTTTTCATGGAGGAGTGTTTTTAATGGATCCATCTGAGTGTTTTGAGGTGCATATACGGATGCAGATTCTAAATTTTCTTCACCAATAACTGCACATCAAAATCATCTGACACACAGACCCACATCTTCAGCTCGAAATAGTTTTTGACGCTATCATCATTCTAAACCAGTTGAGCAAGTGTAGTCTTTCCCAAACCTCCAATTTCAACAATGGGAATAACTGAGACATTATGTTGGTAATCAGAAGAGAGTAAAAGCTCTACAATAGCCTCTTTTTCCGCTTGTCTACCGATCACAACTTCAGGAGGAGAAGAGTAAAAGCTCATTGTTGAACCCATAGTAATGTACAAAATCTGTCAATTGGGGGCCTAATGTTACAAAAAAATATTATTTATGCTTTAATCACAGTGATACAGATTGATAAAATGATGATTGAGAAGACAAATTGTGAAGATTTTAAATGAAAACAAATACTTATTAGGCAACTAACTGGTTAGCATGCTCTGAAATGACCAATTCAGTGGAAGTAAAATGAGACAACATGAAAGGATAGTTCATATGGATTTTAAACTTTTGGAACATTGAACTGACTGTCAGCTTAAGGAAGTTACTGAATTATCTGTACTATGGACCGGATGACAATGCACCCGAGAAAAATGTGAACAAGTCACGCATATCTATTAGCCGGATCCATTGTACTGTGGACATAATAGAATTTCTCCTAAAATTATTTCAAGTTGGTAATCTTATGATTAATTTTTTTAGAAAAATTATTTATCCTAAAATATAGGAGTTAATTTAGAACATTATCCGTAGATTTCTATTTGACAATGTCCCTAAATAATTGGTGTTCCTTGAATCACGTTTTCATGGGCCAAATGTGATCATTTGATAAGTTTGGGTACAAGGGGGAATAATTATGGGCCAAATAGCCCATAAGGTTGACAAGTAGCATATAAATTAGTCCAAACTAAATTTTATGGCTATGCTGAGTTTTTCAGTTGGTAAGTTTAATCTTTCAAGAAAAAGTTTGATAAGTTTAACAAATTTAGTCAAATTTACAAATTTAATGCAGAGAAACTTGATTGTAGCTGTCTCAATTTGTCAAATATTGTTGACGTGGAGGATGAGTTAATACCGAAATTCAATTTAAATCAAATTGATCTTCTTTTTTGAAGGAAAAATGGAATTGATCTTCGCTACCAAGTTTAGGTATCGTTTTGACCATTAATATAAGAATAAAATGTGAAAAAATTAAGTAATTTCTTTTCTGACAATCTAGTCTGGAGTGAATGTTGTGGTAGAATATCTGATAAAGAAGTAGCTCTAGATGATGATGACAAGGGTGAAATAAATTGAATCTAACTTGTGAATTTATTTTAAAATTGTGAGTGTAAGAGTGTTAGAGTGCTTAGATTTGGATTGAAATGAACAATTGCATTATAGCAAGTTGTTAAAAAATCAAGAATCCAATTTAGACTGGTTAGACCATCAAAACTCGTTTTAGGCAGAAAAATTGATAACTATACTCTAAATACTTTCCCTGTATCAACCGGTCGTTTTATATTTTTCAAATAGTACCATAATCTAAAAATGTTCTAGATATTGTTTTCTTATTTACAGAGTCGTAAAATTAAATCTAATGATTAATGACCCAATCTAGTTTCGGTCATTAAAGTATAGGCGAGCGTGACTCTGATCACATTCTCATAAACCAAATGTGATAAATTGATACATTAGGGTAAGTGGGCAAATTGTGGATACAATAAGGACAAAAACGTTTATGACATAATATAAATAGTAATAGAGATAAAATAGGGGCAAATTGGATAATACCAAAATATATATATATATATATATATATATATATATATATATATATATATATATATATATATATATATATATATATGTCTCACGGTACCATCAACTTGTCAAATAGAATCTATTTTGCCTCTTTGTACTGATATGACATAATATAAATAATAATAGAAAACTCAAGTCACATTGCCATAAAAAGAGCAAAATGGATCATACATAACAAGTTGCGAGTCCAAGTGAAAATAAATTACAAATTAAAATAGAAAAAAGAAGTAAATTATGAATTTATGGAGTTAAGTGAAAAAAACTTACAAGTTCAGTTGACTATTAAGTTATCCTTTTAATTTAGGTTAAATTAAAAAAAGGGAAAAGTTTAAAAAAAATGCTCGTGGTTTTCAACTTTTGCAAATAAAGATCTGTGGTTTCAGTGTTTGCAAATAAAGGTACGAGGTTTCATTCTGTTAGCAAATAAATGTAAGAGTACGGATTTTATATATATTTGACAGTTGAGGAATTTTTCGAAGTCCATTTCCAATATTATTCTACTGATAGTAATGGAAGACAACAGTGAGGATGAAAACATCGGAGCTTCACCGGACACTGAGCCGGAGCGCGGCGGATCTTCACCGGAAAACAAAAGGCTGAAGCTGGAGAAGAAGAAGAAAGTAGACAGAATAAGCGATTTGCCAGATGCTCTGATTCAGCACATCCTCTCGTTTCTTCCGTCAACAAAAGAAGCAATTCGGACCGGCATTCTATCAAAACGATGGAAGAATCAATGGACTCGCGTTCCGGTTCTCATTTTTTATTCTACTGGTATGTCTGGTAAAACTTTCTCTCAATTCATTGACACAACCCTAACTCTGCATAATTGCCCTAAATTGAACAAGTTTCATATCCGATACGATTCTGAATCTGAACCTGAACTTATGGGGACTGACCCTCATTTAACCTCGAAAATCCATTTCGCTATAAGAAAAGGCGTGGAGGAGTTAATCTTGCATCTCAATTATCGTGACGAGCGGGTAATGGATGTGTATGAGTTGATTCTCAATTATCGTAACAAGGGGGTAATGGATGTGTATGAGTTGCCTGAATCAGTTTTAAAGAATGATTCTTTAGTTAGATTAGAGTTGTACATGTGTCGTCTGCCTGACTGGAGACCGAATTGGCCAAGTCTCAAGGAATTGAAGCTGGAAGGTTTTTCTATATGTCATTATGGAGGTATTGAAAACGTTGTATCTGGCTGTCTGTTGCTTGAATTGTTGGAATTAAGTAGATGTAGTTTGTTTTATCCTGATGTTATTGCTTCCAAATCTTTGAAAAGATTGATCTTTATAGACGCTATGGAGGGATGGGAAACGGAACATATTGAAATTTTATGTCCGAATCTTGAGCAATTATCTGTCAAGATATCAAAAGATGGGGATATCTTATGGTCGAGATTGCCTAATCAAACAATTGAAAAGGTTTTATCCAACAGTCCCTTACTTCATACGTTGGAATTACTGGACTTTTATTGTTCTGGTCCGCTTGTTATTGCGTCTAAGTCTTTGAAAAAACTAGTTTTGGGAAATATCTTCCAAACATCAGATTATGACATTTCCTGTCCAGAACTTGAGGAATTGAACTTGTACCGTTTTGTGCCGGCAGCATGTGGTAAAAGTTTTGAGCCTAAGTCTCAACACCGCATGGAATGTTTGGCAATAAAGATTCTTAGGCAGAATCAACATGTGAAGCTGCTTGAAATGGGGAGCTTGTTTATCAAGGTATCTTAACTTGTCTATCTTTTCATTTTATTGTTTGGGAAGTAGAGGAAATATTTGATATCTAAAAATATCATAATTTGATATCTTTGGAAGTATTCTTTGAATTCTAATTATCTCCAACTGATAAATGGAGAAAATATAAATAAATTTCTCACGCTTGAGATTGAATGAGCACCATATTATATCTGAATTTCTATTTTGTGTTTGAAGCTTGTATCAGCTTTGGAGTGGGAAGGTCTATCTTTGAAGCTTGTATCAGCTTTGGAGTGGGAAGGTCTATCTTCTCCCTTATTAAACTGCAAATGTTTGACTCTAAACGGAACTGAATTCGATGAGCACCTCCCAGGGATTATATGTGTACTTCGCAGTTCACCAGCCCTTGAGAAATTAGTTATAAAGTTGCAGTTCGATCAGGTATCGTATACTTTTAATAAAGTATTGTTGTGTTTACTGCAATATATCTTGCAAAGTTCAAGACGATAACTTGGTGCTTGTTGAGTTTAGTGAGCTAATAAATTAAATCATGTCAATTGTTTTCAAATTGCAGTTGTTTTTCTTTTAAGTTTTTGGGGTTAACAAACTCAATTTGCAGCTTCAAAAGTGTGGAAATATTTCGCACCGCCATGTTTCCACAGTGAAGAAGCATTGTAATTCAGTTGGGACCATTCTCGATTGTTCAGTGTCAAATTTGAAGACGGTTAAGATTGTTGGCATCTCAAAGAGAGATGTAAAACATACACTTGTGTTCAACTTTGTTGAGTTTTTATTGAAGAATGCAAGAATGTTGGAGAAGATAGTCATTGTGTTAGCCGATCGTGGAACAAGCTTTGTTTTTGAAGTTTCTAAAAAATTGTTAAGCTTCCAAAGATGTTTTCCACATACAACTATTGAGTTGTTGTGGTCTAACTAGCTACGTATCTTTGAATATGTAAAACATGTTTAAAACTCTAAGTAATTTTTGTACGCTATATTGTACTTGTACATAGTAGACACTGTTGGAGGTTGTCTGATGCATCTAACAATTATGATTAGATGTAAGGTTCAAAATGAATTTTGCATCTAAAGCTTATGATTACATGTTAGCTGATCATTTCGAGACTAAGGCTTTGTTATTGTTGTTGATAGACATGATAGTGATTGCTTGTGATTTAAAATTTCAAAATGGATCCTAAATTTGATAGGCGAGACGAGATCAAATTACTTATCTTAAATGAGTTTTAGATATTAATTCAATTTTCAAGTTCGACAATGTTTGATAAACTAGCTATATATTTGACAATGTTTGATAAATTATCTTTATATTTTGACAACTTTGACAGCTTAAAATGTTAAGTCATCACAATATTTTGATAATATATGTAGTGTTCGTGTTATTATTGAATTGACAAAATATCTATAAAAAATTAATTTAATTTATCATCTATTAGTTTGTAGTTTATATGTGCTGGAGAAATTAGTTATACAGTTGCAGCTCTGTTGGGGAAAACTCTTTGGAACTGATATTAACTTCGAATTTAGTTAAATTATTTTGGAGTTTGTGGCTGTATGGAGTCGAAAATCGAATGTTCGTGACATGATAGTTCGTACATTAACTATGCAGATGATATATATTAGAACATGTTCAATATGGTAATCTGGGAATTTTGCTTGTCTGCCATATGTAGAAAATCCTAAAATTGAGTTTAGGATTCTACAACAGAAGAAATTTTGACTATATGAATTACGTGATGAGGGTAAAATCTATCTTCACAAGTAAATTAATAGCAAATTTCACTTTTATTCACTGTTTTAAATGAAGGGCTATGGGCCCTGTCGAGGCACTCGAGGTTGAAAGTTCGATTTAAACCAACTGGACCGTCTAGATGCGACTATACACTCTAATTCCGGCTTGTTCTCGACTAGCTCTCAAAGGTTCCTGGCCGGCAAATAGCATCTAGCGCTTTTTATTATACTGTTAGATCTGGATATCCGCCGGCAGAACATACATGAAGAAGCATGAAGAGTGGCAGCTCGGGTTCGGTTTTGATAGATAACTTTGGAATATTATATGGGGTGCTCAAGTCCCATAGAAGATCAAAGTGTTTGCTTGGAAACTAATTGAAAAAGCAATTCCAAAAGACGTTTTGATAGGCAGGTTAAAGACTTTTTGATGTCTCTGATCGTCTAGATAAGTTGTTGATTTCTGATAGTGGGGGTTGGTTCTGAACAATTTTGAAATTGAGAAGGTGGTATCACTTTAATTTAGTCCTAATGTTCTGCTGGTTAATTTGGTTAATTCACAATAAGTTTCATATCGTCTTTGAAAATGGTAATGTTGTTTCGACCCACCAGGCATCGGACAATTGGTAGAAGTGCCTGCCACCACCAATTGAGGCTCAAACTCATGTTAGTAAAACTTCCTCTTCGTTTTCATAAAGTTTGTATGGATCATTGATACAGAACGATGAAATCTCCTTTTCTATTTTCATGCTGCTACTGTTCTTTTCCTCGAGTATTTGAGTTACCAATTAAAACAACTGTTATCTGTTTTGCATTCAATCACACAGTTCACTTACTATTTATAATTAGAATCAAGGGGGTTGGTTTTCTAATAATGCTGCATATTTTGTTAATTGCTCTACTTATTGGATGGAACTGGATTATGAGAAACTCTTGTGGTTCTGCTTGCAGGAGGATAGTTAGGAAGGAGTAGACCAATTATATCCCATCAACTCATGTCATTATTACTTCCCATTCGCTGAAGGAAACACCTGCCGCTGTCTTAATCTGGTTGGCACTTGTATTTTAGCAGTAGTCTATGGTTATTAGTTGATTGAGACAAGGTGTTCCTTGGAGGAAGACATTAATCAAAATGAAGAATTTGATTTAGGTTGTTCCTAATCTTTGTGTTTATCTATAAATAGTCTATTAAAATCACTTTAAATTGTTGTTTCTAGGTGTTCTTTTGAATGTATTTGTATGTGCTTTTGAACCATTATATTCTTACCGTAATGGGTTAACTTCCAAATCGTATCCAGCAAACCTCACTTGTTAAGATCCGAGATTTGGTGTGTAACCCTTTTGAACTGGTTAAGGATGTGACCGTTTCTTCTCCGAGTATACCAATTCCAGTGGATACAAATGCTGGTAATGGTGTTACCGGATTGTTGGATATCTGCCATTCTATTGCTGGTCAGTGGATCCTTGTGCGAGATTTTGGTTCTATATTATTACTATTATCAAGAGGTGTGTGTTGATAGACAGCAAGAAGGCTATTGTAATTGATGAGTCCAGAATGTGCTCATGTTTTATGGGTATATTTTATCAAGTTTGGACCTAAAAGAAGGAGATTTGTGCTTAATTGGGATATTTATTGAAGGCTTGTGCAGATTGTTCTGTTTGTAGAGAACAAGCACTTCTGGCTGCTCTCCAGCTTTGTTTCAGCAACTTTGATAAAGGGTTTTCGTGAAGGTTATTTCTGTCAGCAAATTATTTTGAGAAAAGTTGAAGTTTGGCTAGTGGAGCTAAAGCATGGGCTGACTTGCTGTATAGGCATGGTGTGAAGTGATTGAAAAGGAGAAAAGATTGCACTTTTACTTTATTGTTTTTTTTTGTAAGAGAACAGTTGAGTCACTGTTCGTTCACCTTTTGTACCTTCCCTTGTACTTGCTTTGATCTAGTCTGTTTATTTCCTTCTCCAATTTCCAAGAGGGTCTGACCTTCGGCGAAAGTGGTTGTTTAGAGAAGATAAAGGGAAAAGATCAGAGTAAGTGGAGGCATAGAGATTTGTAGTAGTTAATTTCACTTTAATTGTAACTTTAGTTTTTAGAGAGAGAAGTGATAGTTAGTAGTTGTAGTTCTTCCTTCTCTCCTCCTGTATTCAAGTTTGAAACTCTTCTGGGAATTTATTCCAGCCTCAATCTACTGCATTTATTCATCTTCTCCTTTAATGTTTGCTTTAAAGTCTACGGAATTTATTGTGAGAACAACCAGGGAGATGAGTGAGTAGTCTGTTTACAGGCTAGGGCCAGCCTAAGAGCTGGTGAAAGTAAGTTCGTTCCTCTCTTTCTTTTAACATGAAAATGCTTGTTGGTTATTAAATGGAGAAATATTGCATCTAAGGCGTTGCTAACTTTAGTATTCAGTGGATTAATTAGGATACCTCCGAAGTTATGAAGCGGATCTACCATTTAATGCATGTTATGTCTCAGACCTAAGCTTAACATGTTAGGAGTTTATAATCTTTTGATATATAATGTTTTCCCATGCCTAATGCTTAGATGTATGTTAGAAGTAAACCGCGGATATCATGCATCTATAGATCTCAAGGAAGTGACCTTCTGACTTGAGTGTGCTGAAGAGGAAAGAAACCCTAAATCTATGAAATCAAGACTTCATGTATGCTTAAGAGAGAGAACAATTACTTTTGCCTGTTCTGGTTGTGCCTTTGCCTGTTCTTTAAGTGATTGGAGTTCATTCTTGCTTATTTTAGTCATCTCAGTGTTAGTTGCTCGTTATTACTGTTCACTGTTAGAATTAGTGTAAAAATCTCTCATTCACTTGTTACCCAACTGAAAGTTGACTGTGCTTTAAACATTAGAACAACTGTGGATCGTTTTTATTCTCTGTGAAAGTTGACTGTCCTCATCACATTTTGACACAACAGTAATTTCAACGAGTTGGATTTTATAAATGTAAAGCATACAGGGTATGGAGGAGGATAAATTACCAGCTTCACAAGATGTTCTCAACATGCCGCTGTTGAGTTGGAGGAGAAAATTAATCAAAATGAAAAATTCAATTTAGATTGTTATTACATTGTACTTATGATGTCCGTTCTACTTAGAGGTTTACCGCTGGAGTGTTTGGATAATGCTTTGGGCAACAAGGAAGGGATGAATTCATTTCGGGATACAGTCATCACTCAGGTACATAGAATTTTCTGTCCTTTTCCGTTTCATATGATCTGGATGAATCTTCCTAGCTACATACTACTGTTCTTTTCCTTGAGAATTTGAGTGAACATTAAAAACGACCGTTCTCTGGTTTTCGTTGAATATTTGCTTGTCCTTTTCGTTTTATATGTAATAGACTAGCTATTCTTTTGTTAGGTACTTTTGTGCCTATACTTTACCGCTATATTGGGTGAAGATTATGGTTATTTGCCTTTAAGTAGCACAAATGCCCTAATAGGAATGATCCTATGCATTCTATCAGGCCTTCTGTTCTTAAGCTTGTCTCGAGTAAAGTTTTTCGAGAGCTTGCAGTCGAAGTGGATATCAAGTTTTTTATTTCTACAATAGGAAGGATAATGTGGTGTGATCTTCAAAATCTGTTCTTTTCCCCGGCAAGAGAGGTGAGTGGAGATTGGATCGCGAAAAATCAACCATTGCTTTAAGTTAATGATTACAATGTGTGGCTTTTATGGCCAAGGTTGCTTACTCTGTTCCTTTTAAGTTGTACTTTTATTGAAAGTCCGCAAATTTTAACTTTAAGAGCCCAAATGAAGAGTCTTTTGGAGATGCTCATAGTCTTTTCAATTTGATAAAACTGTCATGATTAACCCATAAGCCTACGTGCCAAAGAAAGAAAGGATTTCGACACATTTAAATGTATCTTTCTTATAAGCAACTTCAGGGGTGCGGAGATTGGGGCAACAAGTCACGTGAAACAAATTTAAATAGATAATGTGTGATGATAAGCAAGTTCATTACGGAATTACCCTTTTTTGATTCATAGAGGTTCAAACTCAAGTTAGCAGAACATCCATCCTTTTCGTTTTCATAAGGTTTTGGATGGATCGCTGATACAGAATGAGGAAATCTCTTTTTCAAGTTTCATGATACTTCTCTTTTTCTAAGGTTTTTGAGATATCAATGAAATGATAGTTCCCGGTTCTTTTTGATTCAATATCTGTTTGTTGTTTGTGTTTAGTTGTGTTCCGCAGTGATCACACTTTTCTACAATTCGCTTTTATTGATAATTAGAATCAAGGGGGGTATTTTTTTCAATACATGCTGCAACTGTTTTTAATTGCTTGAAGGATTAGAATAACAATGTTTTTTGTAATATCTTGTTCAATATGTACACTTGTTTATTATCGACTTAGTCAAGCGGGCACAATACGTCTAGGATAAAAAGTATGAGCAGTTGTAGAGGTTCTCAATCCTCAATCTTTATGTTCGGGTGACAATTTCTCATAGGGTTTACCTTTATATTAGAGGTTCCCAAACTACATAGCCTTAGTGGATTACTAGATTGTAAGAAACTCAACGGGTTCCTGCTTGCAGGAAAAATAGTTGACAGAAGCTCTATATTGTCTCCTGTGAATCATCCACATCCGCGAAGGCCTTCCACTGAATGTGTGGATTGTTGCTTCTCTTTCTCCATACGAAACACCTGCTGCTACTGCTTTGAATTAAGATGCTTTTTTGTTGACCTGCAACCTGTGTTGGACAGGATTTCCTCACTGAATGTGTGGATTGTTGCTTTTTTCTTGAAATAATCATTTTCGTACTCACTTCTTATCTTATTTTTATCCTATGATGCAGAGCAAGAATAACCATTGGGAGTAAAACCATAGCAGGAATAGAAAAAGTACCAATGAAGAATCTTTCTAACGCAACAGAATGAAGAATAATGACTGGAGTGGGTGAGTCAGAGTCGAGATGTTCCGCTACCAAATTTATATAAGAACTGGTTTTCACCTTCAATAAGGTCAGAGGATCACTACCTGCATTTTTCAGGTTCTTCCAGGGTCCGTAGCAAGAATAATTTCGGGGTTTAATCAGTTTTTTATAGCCATTTCATGTGTATCTGTTCCCTTGAGAAACTCATGGGGTTTTGCTTCCACGTGAATCGTCAGCCTCCAGCAAGGCTTTCCATCGGAATGTGGTGATTACGAATTTCCATTTACTAGGAAACAACTGCTGGTGTGTCTATAAGTATAGCAACTATTACTTCGGATGGAGATGTCGTCTTGAGTCTTGAACATGTTGTGATGTCTTTCATGAGTACTGATTCTGTGAGTCTGAGGCCAAAATCCATAGACTGGCCAGTAGCAATCATTTTTGCTTTGAAATAAACTTATGTGTGTAACCAATTTTTAATTACAAATTTTATGTAATCATGGAAGAACAAGAATAACCCGTTTGAGGTGGATGTCTTCAAGATTAACACCATTTAACAAATCATTATGGGCCCGTTTGGTAAAGCGTTTTGCAAGAGCATTTAGCGTTTCGCATGAGCATATCACAATTTTATTCCAATATGTTGTTACATAGGTGTTTGGTTAAAAAATTTAAACTACAACATTTAGCGTTTTGGAAGCAAAACGGAGCGTTTTGCGAAAAGCTCCAAAATAAAGTTTTTCACGAAAAGCTAGTTTGTATTTTAAACCACATGTAAACTTTGACCAAATTAGCCTGACTTATTATTATTATTATTATTTATTTATTTATATTTATAAATAATATATCTATATTAGTCTTTTCACAGCTAACAACAACAGCTGCAAAATTAATAGCAACGCTAAACAGGTCCTAAGTCAACATATAACATATAATAAAGTGAACATTAATTTTCATTTTTTTTTGAAAAAAACCCTATTAATCTTCGGGATATTCTATGGTCACTTTGTTTTTCACAAAGTAACCATTACTTTGTTTTGTCAACCATTGGATGATGGGTTAAAAACTAATCCAATGGTGAAAAAGACAAAGTATAGATTATTTAAAAAACTCTGAAACTGAAAAGTTTACGTTTCATTATTTCTGTTAATCTCCATTAATCTCGAAGTACTCGTATAAATACAAACACTCTTTTAAAATAAAATAAAATTCCAAGGGGGTTTTATTTTGACTTTTGTATTAATATTTCACACAAAACCTTTCGTATTCATTTGTTGGTGATTGAATGAATAATAAAAAGAACACCAAAATCGAGGAGGCACAAATGAATGGATGGCTGCGTAAAATAATAACATTTGACCAACTTCAAAGTACACATACATTTCTTATATTAAGCTTTCAGGGATAGGGAAGTCTCAGATTAGACGATTGATTCTCAAAGTGATAATTGCTTCTTTCCTTTTTATTTTTATTTATTTATCAGAATTTGCATGTTTTTTTTGGAAGGAATCAGAATTTGCATGTTGTTTAGCAGGATTTCATGCTTAGTTTTTTCTAATCTTGAATGTTGTAGCAGTATGATTTTCTCCTGAAATAATTGTGATTGGTGAGTTTATTTTGCCATGTGAGATTCAATTATGTTGATATTGTTGAATTAAACTGTAGTGAAATTGCACATTGCTGAAAAATGTTTGTCATATTGTTGGTGAAACTGATTTGGAACCACGGCGGAACTGTTGTACGTGTACCAGAAATATCCGGTATTTGCTGAATTACTTTTTTTGTTTTGTATGTTATCAGTTTTGAATAATGGCGGAGGAAAGTGGAAGGCAAGAGTTGGATGCGAAAGAAGACCATATCAGCAATTTACCAGATGTCATCATTCATCATATTCTCTCCCTTTTGCCCTCAACCAAGAAGTTATCCGGACTGGAATTCTATCAAAACGTTGGAAAAATCAATGGACTCAAGTACCAGTTCTATGCTTTTCTCAAGTACCAGATTTCCACTTTCATGTAGGCGGTACTGAGTATGATGAAGTTTTCTCCAGATCAATTGACAATACCCTGCGTCTACATCAATGCTCGAAGATTAAGAAACTAGGTTTTTGTTATAACTTTCGAGGAGATACTAACTTTATTTCGAAAATCCATCTTGCCAACACAAGATATGTGGAGGAGTTAATTTTGGACTTGGATCCCTATGATGTAGTAGAATGTACATACCTGTTACCAAAATGCATTTTCGAGAATGCTTCTTTGGTTAAGTTGCAGACTTACAATGTGAATTTCAGCCTAGTTCAAGCATAAATTGGCCGTCTCTCAAAGTACTGAAGATTGATTTTACGATGGGTATGGATACCCTAGTTATTGAAAAGGTAGTATCTAGCTGCCCGTCACTCGAATTTTTGGAATTAGAAAATCTTTGTTCAGGGATTCATATCATTGCTTCTAAATCTTTGAAAATATTGATTTTGACACGCACTCCAGTTGGTCAACATACTGAAATTTTGTGTCCAAATCTTGAGAAATTATCCATCAATGATTTGCAGTTCGATCAACTTGTTATTGCTTCAAAATCTTTGAAAAAGTTAGTTTTACATGATATTGATCCAAGTTTTCCAATCGAAATATCCTGTCCAAACATTGAAGAATTGACATTGGAATGGCCAGATATTGAAAACTATAATTTGATGAATTTGCCTTCTTCAACTTGTGTTACTCTTGGTTGTGTATGCTCGTTCCATCATACTTGTGCCGAAAATTTTATGAGGACTCTTGAGCAGCTCCAACAAGTGAAGGAGCTAAGAGTTAATACATGGTTTGTGGAGGTAACATTCTATTTTCATAAATTAATTTGTTTTCTAGGAAAGAAACTGATTACTACAATATAATTGAAAAAATATTCATTTTCGTTAATGTTTGAAGTTTCTATCAAGTCTCGAGTTTGGAGGGCTATCTTACCCATTGTTAAACATCAAGTGTTTGACTTTGGATGGTCCTTATTTAAGGCATATTTGGGGAGTTGTAAATGCACTTCGTTGTTCACCTGCGCTTGAGAGATTAGTAATAAACGAGGTGATGTTTTTTGCAGTTGCTCCTAACTTCAAATTTAATTTATGTAATTAGAGTTGGATTTTGAGAATATATTGTTAACTTTCGGATTTTGTAACAACTGTTTGTCCAGTTTAACGACTACAACGGCGACTTGACTAAGTTTGAGGAGGACTGCATGTATTCAAATGGGATTGATTTCACTTGTTTGGTGCTGCACTTGAAGACTGTAAAGATTATTGGACTCTCTGAGATGGACGGGCAATGTAAGGCTCTACCCTTTGTTGGGTTTCTACTCAAGAACGCAAGAAAGCTGGAAAAGATGGTCGTAACATTAAGAGGTGGAATGACCTTTCAGGTTAAAGTCTTAGCAAAATTGTTAAGCTTCCCAAGGTGTTCTCCACAGGCCATTATAGAGCTTAGTAATTCTCGACATTAATGGATGTTGTGATGTCGTGCATATTTTTTCCTATTTTGAACCCTTCACTTCGTGAAATATGTTGTTTTATGATCTCATGGTGCTGTGCTAATACATCTCTTAATTATCGTAAATTTTATTTGCACTTATTTGTGTATTTTTGTGCCTTTACTTTACAGCTATATGAATCTTCTTTCCTCCTATTGGATGAAGATTATGGTTTTTTAAAAATAAAATAAAAGCGGGGGATTTGGGAAGTAGAAAGGTCGAACATTACTTTTTACGTAGCACAAATGTCCTAATAGGATCATTGGTTAAGGTTGCTTGCTTGGTTCCTTTTCGGGTTTCATTCCTTCGATGTTCCTCCTCTTTTGCTTCAAGACATCATTTGAATACCTGAATAAGAATTAACAATGGTGGAACTGATAATCTGCTTGATCTTTTTATGCTTTTCACCTAAAAAGAATTTCGAATAAAAATCGATGTAATTTGCGTTATTTGCAAACAAGATCATGTACATAAAAAATATAGGTGCTACTTTTAGTAAGCATGTCAACAGAAGATCAAATCCGTGCTTTGCCAAATTCCATCATTCAACACATCTTCTTGTTCTTGCCATCAACAAACGAAGCTATTCGAACTACCGTTTTATCAAAGTGTTTTTATAATCAATGGACTCGTACTCCCGCTCTCAAATTTCATTCCTAAGTTATGTTTACTGAAAAAATTCTCTAAGTTCATTGACAATATCTTACTTCTATATTACTGCCCCAAGATCCAAACATTCCACATCGAAACACATTGGAAAAACGATGTTGAGGATCGTTACAGCTGGGATGAGAAAATCTGTTTTGTCATAAGGAAAGATGTAGATTGGTGCATGTCTTGTATTCATAATTCCATGCGTGATGATCAGAGGGTAAATTGGGGATAACTTAAGGCATTGCATTTAGAAAATTGTGACTCAACATTCTACGACGTAGTATCTTCATTTATCTTCTGGCTTTTTTTTACAAGTTTGTTCACTTGAAATAGGCCATAAGAAAAAAATATATAGATTGATCCTCTGAACTTTAATAATTTTTTGTTTGTTTACTAACTTGTTAAGTAGTGGAATTCCTTATGTTAATCGTTTTCAAACTATAAAAAACAGAACAATGTCACTAGGGATGACAATACATACCCTACCTGCAGATACTCGACACTTGCTTGTTCGAAAGTCTTGATGCAATTCAAGATTGGTTTTGGTTTGAAAATAATTTGAAGTAATAATTATATTTTTTTTGGTTATAAACAGGAATAACAAAATTGAAAAATTTGAAAATATAGGAGAAGAAGATGGAGAGTGAGTTTAAACACAACTCATTTACCATCTACGCCATACCTCAATTATGCATGGTTTTGCATAATAGCATTTAAAATACATAAATTGACCGGAGTTGCAACACACTTCTACATGGGTGGTGCCGAGGATCGGGGGGCTCGAGCCTGTTCATGTACCTTTATTGTTGGAAGCTCAAGCGGAGGCTCGTTTACTTATGTTTTCTCATATGAATCTCTTGTCTCCAGCTACTGGAGATCCCACCCGAGCCCTGGGCTAGTTCCACCTTTATATGTGATGGCAAAGATGTATCCGTTAGGGTAACGGGGTGGGTAAAGATAGTGCAATAAACATGTAAGGGTATGAGAATGACACTACGCACAAGTACCTTACCCATTGTCATCCCTAAATATCATAAAAGTTTAATTCTTAATACAAAAATCATTTAAATTTGAATAGCGTTTCATTTATAGTTCTTTTAACTAGATATTGACAAATAAACCCACCTACATGATAGTCAAATCACAAAAAAGATTCACATGCTACTCCCTCCCTTCCCAAAACTATTTGTAAAAATGGATTTGCACATGAATAAGAAATATAGTTATTTTTATAAAATTAATATATTTTATTTTTTTCTTCCTAATCTACCATTCCACATTAATTTATAGTCTTCCTCATAATTTGGAATTTTTCTCTCTTAATATTGGAAAACTACAAATTGCATTAATGATAAATCCATATTTAATGAATTTCAAATAGTGTAAACAAGAACTATCATCTTCATGAATTAAGATTTCTAATTTGCCGCCTAAAAGTTAAAGCTTTTTTTTTTAAGAAAATTTTAAACTGAGCCAAATATTTTTGCTAAATATTTCGAAAAGTTTTTAAATGAAATTTTATGCTCTAAAAATTATATCTCCAAAACTACTTTTAAAACTTTAATTTTTGACTATAAATATAAGTTACCAAAACCAAATTCTTTCACATTGAAATAACATTCCAGAAGATAAAAACTCTTCATATCATAGTAATTTGGATACACCAACACGTAATGTGCATGGTGGTACCAAAAAGAGAGCCATTATTGAAGAACTTGTGAAAGAGAGTCGAAATAGTAAAGTACCGACAAAAGTTATAGAAGAAGTTGCAAGTCTATGAAATTGTTGGATATAATAGGACTTTCACATACTTGGAATGTCACAAGCCTATGAAATTCCAGCAGTGATATCCATCTCCAATATCTAGAAAAAAACACTAATTAATGTGTTTTTACTTGTAATTAGTAATTTAAAATAATCTAAACCATCATAAATAAAGGGTATAATAGCAAAATAACAAGTGAAAGTTAGTTATATGTAAAATATATTGGCTCATTGTTATCCGTCTGAAAGTCCACAGATTCATCTATGTAAGGCTCATGAAGTTTTCTTTTATTATTATAGTAACTTTATATTTAAAATCATCTAAATACAATGGACCGATACCGGATTGATTTTATTAGATTTTAATTTCCAAACATTTTTTTTATTGTAATATTACGATACTTGACCAAATTTAATGTCTTATCATGTAGGTGAACACCACTCGACTTATCTAATTAATGAAATGTTTGGTTAAAACCAAAGTAACATTTCGTCATCTGTCCATTCAATTGACGGTTCGTTTCGTATTTCCCCACTATTTAAGGGTTTGGGACTCTCAGTGGTCTTCCATAGGAGCTTCTCCGTCACTGAATTGAAAATGGAGCAGAGCAGAGGATCCAAAAAGAGAATGTCGAAAGTAGATCGGATCAGCGCTTTGCCAGATCGTCTCCTCCACCACATCCTCTCCTTTCTGCCTTCGACGAAAGAAGCTATTCAGACTGGCATTTTATCGAAAAGGTGGCGGAATCAATGGACTCGTGTTCCCGTTCTCATTTTCGATTCTCTTGTTCTGTATGACTCTCAAGATTTCATTACATTCATTGACAGTGCCTTGCTTCAGCTGAATCAATGCTCTAAGATCAACAAATTCCATCTTGGTTATAACTTTAAATTGGACCCTAATTTTTCTTCAAAAATCCGTTTTGCAATGTCTAGACATGTCGAGGAGCTTATTTTAAATTTCTATTATAACGGAGCTTATTCTCCTTACCAGTTGCCTAAATTCCTGTTTGACAACGCGTCGTTGGTTAAACTAGAGATGTCTCATTGTTACTTTATGGATGATTGGACCATAAATTGGGGATCTCTTAAGGTGTTTAAGATGGCTGGTTATACTACCAATAGTTTGGTTGCAAATGTTTTACATGGCTGTCCGTCACTTGAATCGTTGCATTTACACAACTATAACCGTCTAGATGCCTATACTATTGTTTCTACATCTTTAAAAATATTAAGTCTTCAAGGGCTTAATATTAGGGATGCTAGTCTGGTTAAAATTTCATGTCCAAATCTCGAGGAACTCTCTATCAAATCATGGTGGAATGAGTATGGTGTGTGGCCCAACACAGTCATTGAAAATGTTGTGATTGCCTGTCCGTTCCTTCGTTCGTTGGAATTAGTGGGTTGTCGTTTCCAGGAGGAGCTTGTTATTGCTTCAGAATCTTTGAAAAAGTTGGTCTTAAGAATAGGTACAGATTGTGAAGTCGAAATTTCATGTCCAAATCTTGAAGAATTCAACTTCTATGATTCTCATAAAGTGAGATTTAATTTGATGAATAATTTTGAAACTTGTCAATACGGGGGATGTCAAGAAGACAAGGCCCAACTGATTTTTGAGCAGCTTCGAAGTGTTGACGAGCTAACAATTGAGAGTTGGTTTATCAAGGTAACTTCTATTCGAGAAAATCATCCAACTTTTCAATGTTTCAAACTTTTCTTATTCTGTTTCATAGTGGTATCACAATAGGCACATATATCACAGCTAAATACCAGAATTTGATGCCATTGAACTAGTACAATATCATTTCTGAATTTACCTTTTCATTATCTTTGAAGATTCTATCAGATGTAGAGATGCAAGGTCGATCTTATCAATGGTTATACAACAAAATTTTGACTTTGGTTGGTCCTAATTTTGAGCAACTCCGTGGAATTTTATGCGCAATCCATAGTTCACCTGCTCTTGAGAGATTAGTTATAAAGTTGCAGGTCTATGAGGTAAAGTTAGTTGGAACAAATTTTACTTTCATCATGTCCTCAAGTCTATTAGAAAGTCACTAAATAATAATATCAATGCTTCAAGTTTTACATAATAATTGAAATTATTCTATCAGAATTCATAATTTATTTGAGTGACTATTATATTTGATTTTGATGTATGGTTCATTAAGTTATTAGGGCTAACAAATTCTATCTACAGTGCCAATTGGATGCAGAGCTTTTGGATTTGTCTGATTCTAGAGAGTACGAATGGAATTCAAACGGGACTGTTGTCAATTGCTTGTTGTCGCATTTGAAAATTGTTGAGATTGTTGGCCTCTCTAAGCAAGATGCTAAATGTAAGTCCGTGCTCAATTTTATTGGGTTCCTACTTAAGAATGCCAGAGTACTAGAAAAGTTGGTTTTGGTGATATCACAAGATGGTGGAAAAGATTTTGCATTTGAAGTCTCTCAAAAGGTGTCCAGCTTCACAAGATGTTCTCAACATGCCGCTGTTGAGTTGTTATGTTCTTAATTGATAGGGATGTCAAATAGGTTGTGGGTTTGAAGTTTCCTAAAAGATGGAGGAATGGGATTTGCATTTGAAGTTTCTCAAAAGATGGACGAATGGGTTTTGTGTTTGAAGTTTCCCAAGATTTTCTCGGAATGCCATTGTTGAGTTACATTCTGATGAGTAGCTATGAATGTGAAATATGTAGTAATGTTCAAAAATCTTGGTATGTTTTGTGTGTATGCTCTGCACTTGTGTTTTGACAGTAGTTTATGGATATTTGCTTATATTAATGTGGAGTAAATTGAAGTGGAACAAATCATTAATCAAAAAGAAGAATTCAATTTGATTAAATTTGATGTACTGTTGATTAAGTTATTGATCTCAATTCCATCTCTAGCATTGCTTGAAGATATTCTTCATTTGATGTAGTCTTATTATATGATGTCTGACAAACCTTACTTGGTAGCCCAATGTTTGGTGCTTAACCATTTCAAATAAGTTAAGGGTGTCTTAGCAAAGACTAACTAACCCCGAAAGGCACCTTAAGTAGCAATATGGGACAATTTAACAGGGTGCATACCTTTTTTCTTCTTCGAGTATACTGAATCCAATGGATACAGTTTCTGTCATGGGTGGCATTATTGGCTTTGCTAATGGTGTTATGCCTCAATAGGATGAATCTCGATACATGAATAGTGAATTTTGTACCTAATATGTCCATGTTCAATTGATTTTCTGTTCCCTTCTTCCCAATCATACAGCATAACCTTAGTGAATTACTAGATTGTGAGTAACGGATGGGGTCCTGCGTGCCAGGTAGATAGTCAGGACATAGTAGACCAAGCATATGCTACACAGGCGGCCAAAACACCCCTAATCCAGAAAAGCATGCTTCGCTTCTGATGGAAAACTGTCTGGAGTCTGCCAAGTGTTGTGATGTCCTTATAACTATTGATCCAGTCTGTGATCTTGAGGCCAGAAGAATCTATAGACTAGTGAGTAGAAATCATTTTTTGTTGAACTAAATTTGATTAAGTAACGACTTATGTACTGAATTTTCGGTTATTTAAGTTTTATGGCTTTCAGTTTGATGCAAATAACGACTAGTCATTATTGCAAATTGCAGGTATTAAACAGAAATATTCTTAGGACATATTTTACCTGGATTTTCCAAAAGTCACTAACTGTCAGTTCTTGTATTTTGGATCTCACAATTTTGATGTTAGCTTTGCAATTCACATTACGCTGCATGGTTATTAGTTGCGACTTGTGAGAGACATGGTCTTCCTTGGAGGAGAACATTAATCAAAATGACTAATTTAGAAGATTGTTATTATTTGTTCTGCTAATGATACCCTACCTATAAGTAGTTGATCAAGTATCGATTTTTATGAATTGTTGCTGCTAGTTATTCTATGAAAGCATTTGTATCAGCTTTACAACCATGATATTCTTACCTTAATGGGTTCAACTTCAAATGACTTCCCTCAAACATCACTTGTGAGAACCTATCCTTCTGAATAGGTCAAGGATGCGATCCTTTCTTCTTTGAGTATACCAAATCCGTTGGATAACGTTGCTGGTAGTGTTGATACCATCTGAATGGTGTTATTATGCTTGGGATTGCTTTAAGGTATATGTCAAAGTGGATGTGTCCTCTTTTTTGTACTTCTGGATTTTAATCCTCGATGTATGTGTATTTTACATATCGTCCTAATCCGTATATTTGCATTAGCAAGAACTTATGGTCTCTCTCCTGAATCTCTCATTCTTTTGCAGGCCCATGGATCCTTATAGGAGATTCGATTCTATTTCAAGCTTGGACTATGAAAGGGGTATTGGTAGATAGAGAGGGGGTTGTTCTCTTTTTAAGAAGTTCTACGTAGCTAAGTGCATGATGGTTTAACTCTGGAGCGTTTGGATAATGCTTTGTTCAACAAGAAATGGATGGATTCATTTCCAGATACGGTCATCACTCAAGTACGTAGAATTTCTGCCCTTTTTGTTTTCATTTGGTCTAAGATGAATCACTGGTACAGAATGAGGAGAATAATTTTCCTGGCTACAGACTACTGTTCTTTTCCTTAAGTATTTGACTGATCATTCAAAATAACTCTTCTCTATTCTTTCGGGTATTGTTTGTTCTTTGTGCAGCTTACTCGATTTCTCAAGAATCACCCTTCTTACGTTTTTTATTATTACTAATAATGCTAAAAGTTTGGTTTATTTCTGGAATGATTGGAATAAGAATGTCTTCCATCATGTTTTGTTCAATATCTACACCTGTATATTGTCGACCTTAAATGATAATAGGAGAAATAACTCTATTGGACAAGCAAAGTATTGGCATCTGTAGAGGTTCGTAATCTTCATCCCTTATATTCGGAGTGACAATTCACAATGCGACATTATATTGAAGGTTCCCAAACTGCATAGCCTTGGTGGATTATTGAATCGTGAGAAACTTTTGGGGTCCTCTCTGCAGGATAGTTAGATTGGAGTAGAGCAATTGTATATCCTATCAAGAACGGTCAGAACATCTCTAATCTTAGTCGCTTTCTATTATCTTCTCCTGTGAATCCTTCATCTCAAGCGAGGCCTTCCACGGGATGTGATGATTGCTTCTTATTTGGTTAAGGAAACACTCGCTGCTGTGTCTCTGAGTGCAGCAACTATTGCTTTGGATGGGGATATTATGTCCCTTATGAGTATCGATGCGGTCCGTGACCTGAAGGCCAAAATCTATAGACTTGTAAGCAGAATTAGTTTCTCTGAAATACACTCGATGTACTTAACGATTTCTATACTCACTTTTCCTCTTGTTTTTATTTATGATGCTGGCAGAGCAAGCAAGAATAACCCATTAGATGTGTTCCTGCAGTTTCGGGGGTCTCTGCATCACGCAAGATCAAATCCGAAAGAAAAAGCAACAGCAGCATTGTTCCATAACATATCCATCTACATTTCATCTGTGGATGGGCCACAGATTCATTCATCTTCATTAAAATTCATTCAAAGAGTGAAGAAATCAACCATCTCAAAACTTAGCCTTACTGTTGCCAAAGACGATACCGAGGGCTGATAGTGCCGTCGGCAAGAAACTTCATTGGGGTACACTGATACCATCGGTATCTCCAGGAATCAATTGAGTTTTCCAGTGAATATATGAGAGAAACTGATTGAGTTGAGCAAGGAGGACCGACTTTCGATGAGGGAGGAGGAAGTATACTAAATCTAGTTGGGGGGAAGAGCAGAAATGACGCCGGCGGTGATTGTTGAAGTAGCATGGGGGGCTCTAAACTTAAGTATGTTGTTAGTTTTTGAATTTTGGTAATTTTTTGTGTATGCTTTGACACTCGTATTTTGATATTAGTTTATGGATATTTGCTTATATTGGGGAGTAAATTGAAGTATAGAGACGTAGGGATCCTTAAAACGAAGCATTAATCAAAATTCACCCTGCATGTTTTAACTTGGGTGTTTAGACCGTGCTTTGTGAATTAAGGAACGGAAGAAGTATTTGCTAGTACGCTCATCAATCATCTTTCTCGAATTGGGACTGATTAACAATTCCTTTTGATTTATTGAGGTTCAAATATTTGATTATAAATATTGTCTTTCACACGGGCGAGCAATACCCATGCCCATTGGGTCCCGTCCCATTTCAGTCGGGGTATTACCCATACCTATTAGAATGAGAATGATCGGAGAGGTAATAGCTATTCCCGCTCGATGGGAATACCCAATCCGTTGATTATCAATGAGCCAACCCATTTATTATCAATGGGGATACATGTGAGTATGTCGATAAATATGTAACATATTGTTTAAAAATTAATATAGAAATCTTAATTAATATTAGTTAATTTACTTCATTTGTAAGTAAGTAAGCAAGCAAATGGTGAGTATCTCTTTGGCTGCTTGCTTGCGTGTAAAGTGTATAACATGATAATGCTTTCTTTGTTTTCTTTGTAAAGTGTATCTTTTTTGCTGATTGCTTGCGTGTAAAGTATATAACTCATTGTTATGTTATGGCATTACTGTAAAGTATAAAGTTTGTAGCTCAAATTATGATAATGCTTTCTTTTCTTTACTTAACTTTACCACCATTCAGAGTGTTCTTCCACTGAAATGAAAATGGAAGAAGACCGGATCACCGCTTTACCAGATCATCTCCTCCACCACATTCTCTCGTTTTTGCCGTCGACAGATGAAGCTATTCGGACTGGCATTTTATCAAAACGGTGGCGGAATCAATGGACTTGTGTTCCGCTTATCATTTTCGACCCTGGTATGTACACTAATTTTTATGACTCTGAAGATTTAGCTATATTCATTGACAATGTCTTGCTTCAGCTGAATGAATGCTCCAAGATCAAGAAATTACAACTTTGTTACAACTTTGATTTGGACACTACTTTTTCTTCCAAAATCCGTTTTGCAACCTCAAGAAATGTGGAGGAGCTAATATTGAATTCCGATTTTAACGATTGTGATTGTGGTTACATGTTGCCTAAATTCCTTTGTTACAACACTTCGTTGGTTAAGCTAGAGATGCTTGATTGTTACTTTATGGATGATTGGACCATAAATTGGGGATCTCTCAAGGTATTTAAGATGGTGGGTTGTTCTTCTGCAAGGATGGTTGCAAATGTTTTAGATGGCAGTCCGTCACTTGAGTTGTTGCATTTAAACGACAACGGAAGTCTAGGTGCTCCCTATGCTATTGCTTCTAAATCTTTGAAAATATTAATTCTTGAAGATATTGCTCATAACTATGTTACTCGGATTGAAATCTCATGTCCAAATCTTGAGGAATTCTCTATCAAGTCATGGTGGAATGAGTATGGTGGGTTTCCTGGGACAGTCATTGAAAATGTTGTGTCTGGCTGTCCGTTCCTTCGTTCATTAAAATTAAAGTATTGTTGTGTTGAGGAGAAGTTTGTTATTGCTTCCAAATCTTTGAAAAAGTTGGTCTTAAAAGGCCTGAATACAGATTCTGAAGTCGAAATTTCATGTCCAAATCTTGAAGAATTCAACTCCTATGATTCTCATAAAGTGAAATTTAATTTGATGAATAATTTTGAAACTTCTCAATACGGGGGATGTCATGAAGACAAGGCCCAACGGATTTTTGAGCAGCTTCGAAGTGTTGACGAGCTAATAATTGAGAGTTGGTTTATCAAGGTAACTTCTATACGAGAAAATCATCCAACTTTTCAATATTTCAAAATTTTTATTATTCTGTTTCTTAGTGGTATGACAATAGGCACATATCTCACAGCTAAATACTAGAATTCGATGCCATTATACTACTATAATATCATTTCCGAATTTACCTTTTCATGATGTGTGTAGATTCTATCAGATGTAGAGATGCAAGGTCGATCTTATCAATGGTTATGCAACAAAATTTTGACTTTGGATGGTCCTGATTTTGAGCACCTCCGTGGAATTATATGCGCACTTCGTAGCTCACCTGCTCTTCAGAGATTAGTAATAAAGTTGCGGATCTATGAGGTAAAATTAGTTGGAACCAATCTTACTTCCATTATGTACAATGTGCCAAGTCCATTAGAAAGTAACTAAATAATAATATCAATGCTTCAAACTAATAAATGAAATTATATTACCAGAATTCATAACTGATTGGAGTGCCTATTATATTTGATTTTGATGTATGGTTCATTAACTTATTGGGGCAAACAAATTCTGTTTACAGCGCCGATTGGATGCAGAGCTTTTGGATTTGAGTGATTCTAGAGAGAATGACTGGAATTCAAATGGGACTGTTGTCGAGTGTTTGTTGTCGCATTTGAAAATTGTTGAGATTGTTGGCCTCTCTAAGCAAGATGCTAAATATAAGTCTGTGCTCAATTTTATTGCGTTCCTACTTAAGAATGCCAGAGTGTTAGAAAAGTTAGTTTTGGTGATATCAAAAGATGGTGGAAAAGATTTTGCATTTGAAGTCTCTCAAAAGGTATTCAGCTTCACAAGATGTTCTCAACATGCTGTTGTTGAGTTTTTATGTCCTTAATTAATAGGAATGTCAAATAGGTTTTGCGTTTGAAGTTTTCCAGAAGATGGAAGAATGGGTTTTGCATTGGAAGTTTCTCAAAAGATGGACGAATGGGTTTTGCATTTGAAGTTTCCCAAGATTTTCTCGGCGTGCCATCGTTGAGTTACGTTCCGATGAGTAGCTATGGATGTCAAATATGTAGTAATGTTCAAAACTGTTGGTAGTTTTTGTGTGTGTGTATGCTGTGGCACTTGTATTTTGACAGTAGTTTATGGATATTAGCTTATATTAGTGTGTGGAGTAAATTGAAGTGGATAAAGACGTAGTGCTCCTTAGAACAAATCATTAGTCAAAAAGAAGAATTCAGATAATTTTATTAAGGTATTGGGTCTAACCAATTCCATCTCTAGCATTGAATGAAGATATTCTGGATTTGATGTACTCCTATCTTACTTTATGCTGTCTGACACACCTTACGTGTTAGAACCAAAGTTTTGGTGATTAAACACTTCAAACAGGTTAAGGGTGCGAGTATACTGAATCCAATGGATACAGTTGTGGTTGCTGGTGGTATTATAGACGTTGCTGAATGGTGTTATACCTGAGGTTGCTTAAGGTATGTCAGTTGCTGTATGCGTGTTTTACATATCTCTGTTTACTTGCACGAGCCTTCTGATTGTTCGTTTTGGAGCAGTGAGCAAGTAGAGACATGGCTGTATAAAATTAGGCTTTTAGTTCTCTGATAGGTGGAGGCTTGTGGTTTTGCAGAGGGTATTTTGGTTATGCGGAATGGATGGCGATATTTTCATATGTCAATATTATTCAAAGTCTAGTGGTTTTTCACTGCTGTGTAGGTAGTCCTAATCCGAATATTTGTAAGCATTTATAGTCTTCTCTCCTGGATTTCTTTCATCCGATTGCTGGTCTGTATTGCAGCAGTTATCAAGACAGTGTTAGTAGATAGAGACTCTGGGCTGTTCTCGTTTGAAGATGTGGCATTGAGTTAACTTCAATTATATGGTGTACATCGGTCCTAAATTCACTTGACAGGTTTTAACTCGGGTGTTTAGACCGTGCTTTGTGAATTAACGGATGAATGAGTACTTTCTTAGTATGTTCATCTTTCTCACATTGGGTCTGATCACCAACCCTTTTTTATTCATTGAGGTTCAAACTCAAGTTAGCAGAACTTCAATCCTTTTTATTTTCATAAGGTTCTAGATGGATTGCCGATACCGAAAGAGGAAATCGCCTTTTCAAGCTTCATGATACTGTTCTTTTTCTTAGGTTTCTGAGACATCAATTAGAAGATAGTTCCTTGTTTTTTGATTCAATATCTGTTTGTTGTTTTTGTTTTGTTGAGTTCCTCAGCAATCAAATTTTTCTGCAATTCGCTTATTATTTATAATTAGAATCAAGGCAATATTTGTTTTTTTCTTTTACTTACTGCAACATTTTTTAGTTGCTTGAACGTTCCAAGCTTTTGCACTAGATTTATTTTTGATGACATGTATTGTTTCGAACAATTCCAGTTTTCCTGATTTTCTTCTTCTTTCTTGTATTTTTAATTTTTTTGCTAATAATATCGGGTCTAGTTGTCATTTCGTTGCAGTGAGGGTGCCAACCTAGTTGGGATGTCCGCCCTCGATGCTACAGTTAGCTACCCAGCTTTTACTTAAAAAAAATAGTTGCTTGAACGATTAGAGTAATAATGTTTTTTGTAATGTCTTGTTCAATATCTACACTTGTTTCTTATCGAGCTTAGACAACCAGGCACAATAAAGCACTAGGGTAAGCAAAGTATAGACATTTGTAGAGGTTCTTAATCCTCAATTTTCATATTCGGGTGACCATTTCTCACACGATTTACCTTCATGTTAGAGGTTCCCCAATTACATTGCCTTAGTGGATTACTAGATTGTTAGAATCTAAACGGATTCCTGTTTGTGCGAAGGATAGTTCTCAGAAGCTCACTATCATCCCCTGTGAATCATCAACGTCCACCAAGACCTTCCACTGAATGTGTTGATTATTGCTTCTCTATATGAAAAACCTGCTGCTGAATGTAGTTGCGCTATTGCTTCAGATTAAGATGCTTCTGTCTTGAGCCTGCAAGATGTTCCGGACAGAATTTCTTCATGAGTATCGATCCTGTCTTTGACCTCGAGGTCGGAATCTACAGAGCAAGAACGAACCATTGAGAGTATAACCATAAATTATTTTCTTTAAGTAACCATTTTTGTACTCACTTTTCCTCTGCTGAGCAAGAACGAACCATTGAGAATATAAGCATTGCAGAAATAGTGA
Source organism: Euphorbia peplus (assembly GCA_028411795.1). Taxonomy (NCBI): domain Eukaryota; kingdom Viridiplantae; phylum Streptophyta; class Magnoliopsida; order Malpighiales; family Euphorbiaceae; genus Euphorbia; species Euphorbia peplus. Next base: position 1,682,477 of record CP110837.1, on the reverse strand, counting down.
AAGAATAAGTTTGATTAAAAACATTCTGCAACAACTTCGGCGTGTCAAGGAGCTAATAATCGGGGTTGGTTTATGGAGGTATGTGGAAAGGAATATTGTTTAAATGTAAAATTGAATCATTATACCATTAATTTCCATTTTCACTTTATGTTTGTAACATCTGTCAGTTATACAGGAGGCAGGTCAATTTTCTCCAGTGTACGACATCAAATACTTGACTCTTTATTCTCATAATATCTCTGTAATTGCGTTTTTACTTCGCAATTTACATGTGCTTGAGAACTTAGCTATTGATGTGACGCTCTATAATCAGGTACCTATTAAAACCTTTCAAATTCTAAATATCAAATTTAGTTCAAGTATTACTGTGAATGATATAGTGTATATGGACTAGAAAAGTTTAGCAATTGTTCCAAGTTTTGTTTTAATTGCTAAAGCTGTTGACTGTTGGAGAAAACATAGATGGCAATTGGCAACTTCCTGATCCGTTAAATGAAGAAACAGAGCATGCTTGGGATTCGTTTTGGTTCTTTTTCGGTTGCTTCTGCCTGGGATTCTCTTTTAATATATCATGGTGGAAAGTGTTAAGATTAATGTAGTTTGAGGTGCTCCTTGTCAAGAGAATGAGTTTCATTTTGTGTATGGTCGTGCTTAATTAGATCGAGTGTCAAGCGGAGTCATGAAGTTTATGCATTTCATGAAGTTCTAATTTCTGCATTTAATATTTGGTAAGTATTATTTGGCTCCCGATCTATAAAAAAATGTTTGCTTTTAGCTCGTGATCTCTTGTTTTGAGACATTTATCTATGATATGTATAGTACTATGTTCTCTAAGTCTATAGAAAACAGAGAAACAACTGGTTTTCAGTAGGGGCGGAGCCGAGGGATTCTCTCGACCCTCTGGCCACCAGAAAAACCCGAGTAGGGGACATCTAGAAAGCCGTAATTTAATATTGAATGTAAGCTAATTTGTACCATAAAAATATGTCAATTCCATCTCATTATTAGTATTCTTCCATTGCAGATAAAAAGTTGGATTGAGGAAATGGGAAACAAAATGGCGAAGTTGGAAGAAAAAGAAGATCGGATCAGTGAATTACCGGATCATATCATCCACCATATCCTCTCCTTTTTCCCATCTACCAAACAAGCTATCCAAACAAGTGTTTTGTCAAAAAGGTGGCGGAATCAATGGACTGGAGTTCCAGTTCTCATCTTGGATTCTGATGGTATGTCTTATGAAAACTTCGCTGCATTTGTTGACAATACCTTGATTCTCGGCGGCTGCTCCAAGATCAAAAAGCTCCACCTGAAATATAATTATCCTGATAGGAAAATCTTGATTCCAAGAAGAACATACAATCATGAATACGTGTTTCCGGAGTCCGTTTTCAACAGTGCTTCTTTGGTTCAATTAACAACCATTAACTGTACTCTTATGCCTCGTGGAAAGGTAATTGGGGCTGTCTCACATCATTGGATATTTCAAGTGTCCAATTGGTTGATCAAGCGATGAAATATATTCTATCTGGAAGTCCGCTACTCAAATCCTTAAAATATAAGCTCTTGTTGGAAGCTTACAAAACTGTCTATTACTTCTAAATACTTGGAAATATTGGACTTAAGATCTCTTTACGGCATGTTTTATCTTAAAATTTCATGTCCGACGCTTCAGATATTGAATCTTATCAGTATTACTTCGCAAGTCAAAACTGTTCAATTGCTGAATTTGCCATCTTCACTTGTTGGTACCATTGATTTTCACCATCTTCGTCGGAAGAAGCGGGGTGATGAAAGTTTCACAGACACTCGTATAAGTTTCGCTAGAGGGATTGTGCAACAGCTTCAACACATCAAGCACCTAAAGCTATTGGGGGATTCCCTACTTGAGGTAATATTTAGGTTTTGTTCTTTTTGACGGAAAAAAAAACTTAATTGCAATTAAATTTGCTGAACTCAAATTAAATATGAATAGTTGAATTCAAGTCAAAAAGAATAGGGTCTTACAGAAAATTAAATTCGAATTAGGTGTAATGTTTTTATGTTTAGTATTGAATTAGTTGCAAAAAAATTGTTCTAAATTCGAATTTCCACGTTATGTTTTGTAGATTCTGTCAGCTATAGAAATGAGAGGTTGGACTTGTCCAGTGATGAATGTCAAACGCTTGACTATGGATTGTTCTTTGTCTTCGCATAAGCTCTGTGCTGGACTTGCATGTCTACTTCGTAATTCACCGCTTCTGGAGAATTTAGTTATATCAACATGGATTTTTGACCAGGTAATTTATGAACCTGCTGAATTCCGATTATCAAATCGATTATAAAATTTAGTGGAGGTAATGAATGGAAAGGGAATGGATGGAAAATGAGGGTTAAGAATTAACCTCTTTTCAGAGTTTATGAAACTGATAGAGGTTATCTTCAACTTTTACATTTCATCACTTCTACTAACCGTCATCCAGATAGTTAACTCGTTCAATTATTATTGTGAACGTTACAGTATCCATGGATTATGGATTAGAAAGTATCAACATTTCATGATTTTTCTCATTTTAGTTAATTAGAGCTTAGTGAATTTATATCTTAAATTTGCACGTATTGTTTCGTTTTCACGAGTCGGTCTATTCACAGGTCAATGATGGCAGTGGGGAAAGGTTTTGGAATTCAAATACATTTGTTTCTGATTGTTTGCCATCGCATTTAAAGACAGTTGAGATCATAAGTTTCGGGAGGCTGAAAGACAACAGCTATAACTTTATACTAAACTTTGTTCGGTTTGTACTCAAGAATGCCAGAGTGTTGGAAAGCATGATAGTGAAATTAATTTCGCCAAAAGATGGTGATACAGCTTTTCTGTTGGAAGTTTCTCAAGCATTATCAAGTTTGCCGAGATGTTCTCAACGCGCATTTGTAGAAGTTACCACGTTTTCGAATGCCTTGCGCGTTAATCTGCTCGACTGTGCAAATAAAGTATAACTTCTGCTCTATAGTAAACAGGCAGGGGAAATATTCATTTATCAACCAATTCGCTTAATTTATCATGAGCTATCTGAACTGAATATCAAAAATATATTTGGCTCCAATGTGACACTCTAGCTCATTTAACTTGCGCAAAGTGTTCTTATTGGCTCGTTCAATTCGTTTAAGATGACCATTTGACTTCCTAAACTTGCTTACATGTGTATTAACTCATTAAATTTATATAAAGTATTATATTTTATTATTTTATCAAAATTTACTGATATAGTGTTGTTATAATGTCATTTGAATTTAAGTACTTAATTATGTCACTTTAAGTAAATTTGAAGAGCTAATCAAATCTTTTGTAAATTAAGGGAGTTACTGATGTATTAAGTCCCATAATATGTTAATATTATATATATCACAAAATATTATTATTATATCTTTAGTACCTAAACTTTAGTATGTTTCTACTTCTATACTTCAGATTTGTATTTTCATTTAAAAATCATTATCTTAAATACACAAACAAAGCATTTTCACATATGATAGCAAATTTGCAATTCTTGCCGAACTTTTCATTACCAAATTTGCCCTATTGTTTGAGTTCCATAGTATAGTTCCTCATACACCATTTTAGCTCTCTGTTTGTTTGAATTTCCAATTCTTCTCATATTCGTGTTCTTCTTCCAGACCAATCTACCCCTAAACTGAGGAAATAGATGATCCAAACCCGCGTGCTCAAGCCATCGAAAATGTTCTATCTACTAGCCCACTACTTGAGTCAATTAAATTAACTCAGGTCCGCTTTGGTGCAATTGATAGGTTGGTTATTGCTTCCAAAACCTTGAAAAGATTGGTGTTAAGTTCAGTTATAATCTTATTTAAATTGAAATTTCATGTCCACATCTTGTGGCATTAGATGTTTCGAATTGTTTGAATGTTAGAACCGATAAATTGTTTAATTTGCCTTCTTCACTTACTGCTACTATTGATTTTTACCATAATGGGAGCAAATGGGCCAAGATGGTTCAACTAATGAAGTTTGTAAGAGATTGGTTAAAGACATTTTGCAACAATTTCAATACATCAAGAACCTAACAATCAGGACATGCATGGATTATTCACTATTACGTACAGAAACACACAAGCATTTCATTCCTTCTTTTTAGGAACTACTAAAGACAACGGGTCCGGATCCTCTAGAGTTCCAAGGAACTCCATGTGTGGAGTTCCTAAGATCTCAGCCACACAATAAGATCCTAGGGCCCTCATTAATTCAACAAAACACCTTTTTCTCTCTCTACCTTTAAATGAGGGCCTTAGGATTTTATTGTGTGGCTGAGATCTTAGGAACTCCACACATGGAGTTCCTTGGAACTCTAGAGGATCTCTAGCCAAAGACAACATATTTCAACCAGTCATTGGTTGGCGCAGTGGTAACATGGAGTTGTGCTTGGTAGGAAGGTCTGTGGATCGATCTCCTACAACAACGATTGAGAGGGGTTCAAATACCATAAACTTTGGATCCACCTCGAATCCAGATTAGTCGGCCTAATGTGGTTCGGAAACCGGATCGAAAAAAATAATAATTTAGACTATCTAAATTTTGAAATATTAGACCTAAAGATATTGTTATTGCAAAGAATAAATAATGCCTAAACTATATGAGCACTCTAATTATTTCATTTTGCTGATCTTGCTCTTTAAATTTAAGAGATGATCTTTTTGTCCTCGAACTATCTAAAAGTGTTTTTATTAATTTTTTATTTTGAGTATAATGAAAACAATTTTAATTAGTGTTAAACACGCCACAAACATATATGAAGTTAATTGTAAGTCGTTAATTTAACTTTTCATAATTTTATGGGCATTCTAGTCTTTCTTTGTTAAATAAGTAATAATGAACATACTTTTAAATACTAGTGCATAAGGTAAATAGATCATCTTTAAAGTTATGGAGGAAAATGAATAAATTTAGGGGCCGTAGACTTAGGAGGTGTTTTTTTTTTTGTTTCGCAGCTGCTTTTTGTTTTTTCAATCTAAAAAGCAGTTCATTACGTGTTTAGTCAGAATTTAGAAAATGCTACCTGTTGCATTTTTAGATAAAAGACAACTGCTTATTGAACAAGCAGTAAAATACTGCTTTTACTATAAAAAAAAACTCTATAAATTCTAGTTTCCTTTATTGTCTTCTACATCTTACATTTTACATTTAAAATTTTAATTATGTCCGTATTAGTCATTTTACATGCTAACAATAATAAATAATTATAATTTTATCAAACACCAATAATTAAACAACAAACCGCAAACAACAAAATAAAACAGCAAACCACAAACAGAAACAACAAACTGCATACAGAAAACCGCAAACGACGAACAAAAACTGTTGCACTAAACGCACCCTTTAGCCAATAATAAATAGGCAGAAAATCCCGACAGTACCCCCCTTCTAATCACCGTCGGATCAGAAAAGACAACGAACAACAATCGTCTATCACGGCTACCGTTATTATTAAGATACGTTGACTGTAAACATCACGTGAAATAATAATAATAATAGTAATAATAATAATAATAATTCCCAAAATCCCCAATCTCCATTTTGATTTTCCTCTGTATATGAACCCTAAAAGGGAGGTTTGAGTAAAGTGGAAGTCGTGCAGTCTGAATGATAAGGTACTAATTAATGTAATTTGGATCTCTAATTTCTATCCAATTTTGACTTTTCAATTCGATTTCAGTCTTAGGTTTGCGTTTTATTGAAATCGTCGAATTGGGAATTTTTTCAATCATTTTTGTGTTTTAGGGTTTCATTTTCGGTGTTTTATGCTTCTTTTAACTGCTGTTGTTATTCCTGAGATGTAGTGGAAATGGTCATCAACACTAGTGTTGTTGTGCATCCTCGACCATTTCACGTGCACTAAAACCTCTATATAGTATTAGTAATACACTTGGGATCGGACTATTTTATATTAACGGATTGAATCAAAAGCTCAAGCTGATGATTAAGGCTAATAACATCTTTTATATTATTCTAGAGGTTCTCAATACTTGGGACCGGACTATTTGTATAACAATTGATAGGTTGGTTATTCCTATATAGAGTGTTCATATATATAGGAAGGGTGAGAATGTAATTTGTAATTGGGCAAATGAGATTTATGAACTTGTGTATTGACTATTGAGTGAGTTTAAGGGGGTGGTTGTTTACTCTTCTGTTATTGTGATTTTATATCTATGTAGAAATTAGCGCAAGGTTGATTATTTATCTATACAGAAATGGTGAAGCTTTAGAGTTGAATATAGTAGCTACACTCCTCAACATTTTGAATATAGTAGCTTTTTATAGTAGCTTTAGAGCTGTGCATCCTCGGGTATTTTACTTAATTTGTAATTGGGAAGATTATTTGGTGTACTGAGTTTAAGGGTGAGCCTGTTTCCTCGTCTGTTGTTGTGATTTTAGAAGTTAATGTGAGATGAATATCAGATTTTCAGGGAGATTTTGATATGTATGTTGAAATTAGCACAAGATTGATTATCGACAAAGAAATGGCGCGAAGTTTTAGAGTATAACGAAGTAGCTTAGCTCATCAACATTTTGCTATTTTGTTGTGAGTCAATGTGAGCAGCTTAAACCTCTTTTGGAAAGTTAACTGATAAGTAGATCCACAGATTATTAGATTGGGTTTTTGGCGATCTTCTTGCGTTTATATTTTATTATCTTATCAATTATTGCACTTTCTTCGCAAATCAGTAGTGTTGTGCATCCTTGAGTATTTCACTTAATTTGTAATTGGGCAAATGAAATTTATGGATTCGTGTATTGAGTTTAAGGGTGACAATATTTCCTCGTCTATTGCTGTTGATTTTGGAAGTTAATGTAAGAGGAATATCAGAATTTGAGGGAGGTTTTAATATCTATGTGCAAGTTAGCTCAAAATTGATTATCTAATATCTACGCTGCTGAACATTTTGCTATTTCGTAGTGACTCGTGAGTCAATGGAGCAGCTTAACCCTTCTTGGAAAGTCAACTGACAAGTAGATCCACAAATTTATTAGATTGGGTTTGTGGTGGTCATCTTGTGTTTATATCTTATTATGTTATCAATTATTGCACTTTCTTTGCATATCAGTCTCCTTGTTTATTTAAGTAGATTCTTTTCTTTGTATTGTGATCCTGATATAATTTGACGTCATAAGCCATGAGCTTGTAGCTTTCTCTTTTAGCTCACTAGACTTGTGTTCTTGGAAAAACAGTTCTTGAATATCCGAAGGAAGTATTATTCTGAGTGATGGATTCTGGATCTGTTGATACATCAACTCCATCTGTTAAAGCTCCAGAAGCACAACACCTGGGTGCCACGGTTCCTGCACCAGACAGTTCCCCACCTGATTCAACTTCTAAGTTATCTGCTGCTGGCATAACATCATGGGCCAGAAGTTTGAAAATTCCCCAGCCATCGACTACCCCGCAGGATGACTCGCCAACTGGAAATTCTGCTAAATCAACCTTCGCTCGTTTGACTAGTGGACTTGGGTTGCGCTCTTCTCCAAAGGCCCCTTCACCTGATGATAGTTCAGAAGTAACTTCACCTAGTTCACAGCCTGGTTTATTTGGAACAATCACTAAAGGCTTGGTTGATACATCTAAGAATGCAGTGAAGGCTGTACAGGTCAAGGCGCGGCATGCTGTCTCTCAAAATAAACGAAGATACCAGGTGTGGCTGCTGAAACATTTTTTTGAAATCTTAAGATGTTTTCTGCTTTTCCTTATCGTGTTGATCTGTAAATTTTGTTATCGGTTGTTCATGATGTAGGCCATTGTCTATAACCACAGTTTGAATTTTTTAAATTGGAAGCGGTAGGAAAATAATCCAAGAGTCATGAACAAATTAGCATTATTTGTTATGAGCTAAATATTTAATTATAGTTACTAATTAAGAATATTAGATATTTTGTGGTGAGTATAGTCATATAGCCTAAGCTAGTGATGAACTGTGTGAATTGCTCTTAGAAGCCGATTTCTCTTTTGAATCGACAATGAAGCATTCAGAGATGTCTTTGTCGATCCACATTTCCCACAAAGTGACTAAAAGAGATATGTTCAATGCTTATTCCTTGCTTCATAAGAAAATTCTTCCAAGTTATTTTTCCAAATTTATGCATAGTCCAGTAAGAATGGTATGCTAAATATTAAATAATCATCATCCATCCACAATCATTGAAGAAGTTATTCCACCACTCAGCCACCTATGTGATATTTCAGTGTTTCCATTTAGTCTTTTTGTTTTTAGATTGTGAAAGGCTTTTTGAGGATGACAAATTCAAGGTGTGTGAAACACCTGTCGTTGTCCTGATTGTCAAAAATGTGAGGGAATTTGCTGAGGTCCCTGCATACTGCATAGACTGTTGACAGAAATATACCATATGTTCATGTGATATTACTAAGCTTCATCGAAAATTGACTTGGTTCATCTTTCGTATTCTTTTTGAAATATCTAAGGAGACCTAAATTCTCCCCTCTCCTTTGATTGAATGAATTCTTGTTTTTTTCCATGAAATATATAAATTATATATTGTTTGCATACAACATTTCCAGACTAGTTCCTATGAAATGGTCTTCAAGCGATAATGTTCATAATGTAGCGATGAGGTCTTATACTTCCACTTCTATTTAAAACATAGAAAAATGCATCTTAAACTTTTTAAGTAGGTGTATTCCTGAAACTGAAATTGACTGAATTCCCTAGTTAGATAATACGCCTTGAAAGGATCGCATGGGCTAGATAATGTGCTTTATTTATTGACACTTGTTTTCTCTATTTTTGATAATTTTCTTCCACACTCTAATTTAAGCCTATCAATTTTGTTCAGGAAGGAGAGTTTGATTTGGATATGACATATATCACAGAAAACATAATCGCCATGGGTTTCCCTGCTGGTGATATGAGCTCTGGGTTTTTTGGGTACTTTGAGGTGTGCTATTATATTCCCTAGGGAATTGCCTTCGATATTCTGAGTTCATTGGGAAAGTTCTCATCTATTAAGCTTTTGTGGTGCAGGGATTATATAGAAACCACATGGAAGAAGTGATCAAGTTTTTTGAAACTCACCACAAGGTTTACTCTTATATCTGCTCGAAGTGATCAAGCATTCCGTCTGTTGGTTTGGTGCATATACTTATTGCTTACTTTGTTTTACCTGTGATTCACAGGACAAGTACAAAGTATACAATCTTTGCTCTGAGAGGCTCTATGATGCATCATTATTTGAAGGAAAGGTATGCTGTTTTTGTTACTTGATTTTATTGGAAATGTACGTACTTTGAGTCCTAATATCATCCAGGATAGATTCTGAACTGCATTAAACTAAACCATGTCCAACCCATCCTAGAAGAAGTTAAATGAGACTAAATTAAATGAAAGAAGTAAATATTAAGATTCTCCTTTTGAAAATAATATTAAAAAATTTGAAGGACTTGATTGGGCCATGAACAAATTTGATTTCATTCAATAAAATAAGTAAATCTTATGATTTCTTTATCGGAAACACTGCCCTGTAAGTGTAGCCTATTAAAACTGTTCTATTAAACTCTTTTACAGGTGGCTAGCTTTCCATTTGATGATCATAATTGTCCTCCAATACAACTGATTATATCATTCTGTAAAAGTGCTTACTCATGGCTAAAGGAGGATATTGAGAATGTTGTGGTGGTGCATTGTAAGGCCGGAATGGCGAGGACAGGGTTGATGATCTCTAGCCTCCTTCTATACTTGAAGGTACTTTGAAAAAAAGAAGCTCAGATGCAAATGATGTAATATCAACATTTCATTCATTTTATGGAATAATTTGTTGTCTCCTCTTTCTCTAGTTTTTTCCTACTGCTGAAGAGTCCATTGACTACTACAACCAAAAGAGGTGCATCGATGGAAAAGGACTTGTTCTACCTAGTCAAATTGTGAGTGAATTGCCATCTTCATATTAAAAAAATGACACCAAGGATACTTCATAATTACTGAGTTGCGTCCTGTATTGTTACTTGCAGAGATATGTGAAATACTTTGAGCGCATTTTGACATATTTCAATGGAGAAAACCAACCAGGCCGTAGGTATACTTCTTTCTTAATGTTTCAGATGAGCTCTTTCTTTTTGGGTTAATGACATCATCAAATTTTATGTAGGTGCATGCTTAGGGGATTTCGGCTCCACCGATGTCCATATTGGATCAGGCCTTCTATTACCGTCTCTGATCATAATGGTTTGTTTTCCACTCTTTGTTTTCTTTTTTCCTTTTTCCTTTTTCCTTTTTCTTTTTTCTTTTTTCTTTTCTGTTTTCAATAAATAAAGTTCTACTCTAGCTGTCCATTTTCTCATGATAAAGTCAACGTTCACTGAACTTTAGGACTGTTCTTCATTTATGAAACAGATGTTTGGCAACTTATCATATGATAATTGTTTGTTTCTAAAACTAAATACACAATGAAATCCAAAAGGGAGGGTGTAAATTCCAAGTCCTTAAAATATACTTTACAGACTTGAAAGGTGTCCTCTTTTCTTTTAACTAACTCTTTGGGTAATGACTGCTATTGAGATGAAAGTTACCAGGACCCGTGGATTTTCTTCCACGGGCTTACATCTTGTGTTTGAGGAAAAATATGGGCATCAGTACTTAAAATGGCAGCCTTGGATGTATTTTTAATGCTTTTCTTGTCCACAGGTGTTCTCTTCTCCTCAAAGAAACACCCCAGAACCAAGGATTTAACGGTAGGTCTTCTTGAGTATTTGGGTGTCATGTCATGCTCCATGCCTTCTTGCTGGAAGAGTTTTCTCAGGTGTATGTTCCTTTTTGCAGCCAGAAGACTATTGGTTTAGTGCACCAAAGAAAGGGGTTATGGTTTTTGCTTTGCCTGGGGAGCCTGGTCTAGCTGAGGTCGCTGGAGACTTTAAAGTCCATTTTCATGATCGCCAAGGAGATTTCTACTTGTTAGTCAATTACTCCGATTGCATCTTTTCAGAAGATATGTTATGATAAAATACATCCATGGTCCCTAAAGTATAGTATTACTAACATTCTGGCCCCTAAATCTTCATCTCTTGGCATAAAGTCCCTGAAGCTTACATTATTGTAACATTAAAGTCCAAATGAAAGAAAATCCTTCTAAAAGATTGACGAAATGATGACCTGGACAAGTTTAACTACATGATTGAGTAGTTTTTTTTAACCATGCCACCATAAATTTTGGCCAGATACTTATTTTCAGGTTATTCGTATTTTCTTTGATTTGGACTTATAGGTAAAGCTTAAGGTCTTTTTATGGGACAATATAAAGTTAGAGGGATCATAATGTGATTAGTGCTATAGTTCAAGGGTCATAGGTGTATTTTTCTCATACTTTAACAGTTAATTGAGGTACATTGTTGATTTTGTTTCTGTTATTCCAGTTGGGTGAACACAACAATGATGGAAAACAGGAAGGTTTTGACTACCAATGATATTGATGGGTTCGACAAGGTAATCTATGTGTGCATATATACCTTATTATTTCCAATGGTCGTCTTCTTCGTGCTTCTTTCCTTGACAATTTGGATAATTGTTGTTCAGAGGAAACTGCCTTCTCCCGGCTTCCAGATCGAGGTTGTACTGGTGGATTATACTGGCCCCACCCCGACTGAACCTGGAAATGAAACTGCTAATAAGTTGAATGAAGGTTCAAGTACTGTTCCGGTTGATTCAAGTCCTGCTGCAGATGCTCCTAATCAAAATAAAGATCACAAAAGTAACGACAAAGATGACGTGTTTTCAGACGGTGAGGCGGACGATTCTGTTTCTTCGAGAACGAAACAAGCAGAAGCTGGATCTGCCGGAGCAGAAACTATGAAAACCACCACGGCTGCTTCAGAATCAAACAAGAAGCCGGATCAGGTTGCAAGTCTAACTCATGCAACTGAAAAACTCTCCATTGGCAATACAGGCGCACAATCTGCTAGTCAGCCAAAAACCGATTCTGTCTCGAGCCATGGGGTTAACAACTCAGAGAGTGAATTTAAAGCAATGGCTGCAGATGCTTCGGTTTTCTCTTTCGGAGACGATGAAGACTACGAAAGTGATTGAACATGAGCATGTGGACGAATGGTCTGTACATAAAAATTGGCTTGCAAGTGACACCGGGGGCACCGGGACTCAGTAGTGGTGCTTCAGTCAATTTGTGCTGTGAGAATGTAAATGTCTGTTTTTCTGCGTTAAATCTGCTGGCAAGTCAAAAACTCAAGATGCATGAATAATTGTTACCTTGAATCGAGCCACGACAATTTGTTTCATTGTTTTAATTATAAAAAGATGTATATTATTAGATTAATATTTGTACAATTTCTATCTTTACATGGTTCAATGATAAAGAGTTTGATGTTTACCTTTGCTTGAGTTAATGAATTGGTTTCAGACTTCATTTTTACAAGGCATGATCCGGCAAAGCAGCGACACAAGAAATAAGCTGCTCCGACTGTATATTGGCAGTTATAAATAAAGTTTTTCATTTTTTATTATATTCTGAATAACTCTTATAACAATTATCTCAATTGTATTTCTAACCAATAATCACTTTTTTATGAGTATTTTTGCCAATACATATCCAAGTAGATAATATGACTGTTGCTTGACATTGTTGTTGCTAAAACGTTGCAAGAGAAGGTTTAATAAAAATTCTAGAAATTTAAAGAAATAGAAAATATGAAGGGAATTTGATTAATGGCCAGTTTCGTATTGTTGTGTACGGAAAAGGTCTGAGAAAAGCATGAAAATTTTTGCTTAAGTATATTAATATAGGTTTTTCTTGCTAGGTTAAGACAACTATTTTCTCCAAAAATCTACAAATTACAGTTATGTCTGCAATTTCTTACATTTAAAAAATGTCAATGTTAATTGAAAAAAACTATTTTCATATTTTAAAAGATCAATGCCTAACTAACCAAGCCTTAAGTCTAATGGAAATATTTTTGCACAATATCAAATATTTAAAGACTTCTACACAATCTATCAAAAAAAAAATCAAGACTTCTTCACAATTTACCTTTTTAACAATAATATATTCACACGGACTTGGACCATATCCATAAATTATAATCAATCTAATTGACATTTCTTTTCTTAAAAAAATAAAGGAAAAAAACTAGAAACAACATAGTGAGTTCCTATTCCTAATTCCTACTTAAAAAAAAAAAATCCTATTTTGAGTTTTGATATTTTCCCAAATAAATTCCACAAGCGCGTAACTAATTGGCATGTAGTGTAGAATCTTTGTCCATTTATAACTTAGACGTGTGAATTTACTCAATCTTCCGACACGTCAAAGACTTGACCTCGTAAACATCTAGTACTATCTATCTCATTATCTTAAACTCAAACATTAAATTTAAAACTTTCTCTTCTTGGTATCAGGAAAAATCCAAGAACCCAACATTTTATTTACTTAGATATTTCACAATCAAGTCTTTTTTTTCACATTATATAAACACAAAAGATTCATTTAAAAGAAAGATAATCTTTTTCCTGTTTTCTCAAAGTCAAATGTATCATCCTCAGCATACCTCCTCTTCTTCTCAATACCCATCTTCTGTTTATGGTATCCAAGGCCAGCTTCTTGAAGTTACAGGTATGGATTTCATATAAAGATTGCATCTTTCGGTTAATTTAATGAAATTAAGCATACCCTTTTCGTCAATTTGATGATTGTTTGATGGGGTTTCTTGATTTTGTGATGTGTAGTGAAAATTTTTTTGATCTTTTTGGATGAAATGAATGAAATTAGCCTTTTCGTCAATTTGATGATGGGTGTTCTTTTCTTGATTGAATTTGTTGAAAAGTTTCCATTTTTGAATGATTTTGCATGAAATTATGCAAACCCTTTTCGTTAATTTGATGATTGTTTAATGGGTTTTCTTGATTTTGTGATTTAGTTGTTGGTTGTACCAAATTGAAAGATACAGAATGGATTTCTAGACAAGATCCTTATGTTATTGTTGAATATGGTGGCAAAAAGTCTCGTACAAGGACGTGTACAGGTATTTTTTTGGGGGGTTTGGTTTCAGAGCTTTTAGATAAGAAGATTGAGATATTTTGTTTCAAAGATGTGATTTTTTTTGTGATTTTGGATGGAATTAGATGGTGGAAAAAACCCGGTGTTTCAAGAGAAGTTTGTGTTTACTCTAATTGAAGGGCTAAGAGAGCTGGATATTGTGGTTTGGAACAGCAATACTTTGACATATGATGATTTTATCGGCAGTGGAAAGTAATTATTCTTTACTCTATTGTGTTACTGCGATTTTTTTTGTTTTGTGTAATTCACTTCAAAGGAGAAGGAAGAGGATTGTTGTCTCTCGTATCGCTTAACTCTCTAATTAAGCAACATGATATATCTAACAAACCCGTCCACAGTTATCTATATCGTGACCGGAATATTTATGAGCAATCCAACATTGAATAATACGGCTTTGGTACCATATATGTGACGGATTAACTCACCCAAGGGGTACTTATGGAGTAAATTGGACCTGTATTCTGATGATATCATAGCCTAGTAGTATTCAATGTTGCTTGTCCTATGGATATACTTTTGGCACTCCAGATAGCTTGGGTGTAATGAGGCGTGTTAGATATCTCGTGTTGATTAACTAGGGAGATGTGTGGCTCTTTCTGTATGTGATACAACCTTACTCTTTTGAGGTACCCTTTGGAGAGAGTTAGACTTTTGTTTACGATAATGTGTTGCTTTTTGTGTCCCGTAAAACTTATTGTTTCTCCCTGTTGCAATTGTGGTATGTAGGGCACAATTACAGAAGGCCCTATCTCAGGGTTTTGATGATACTACTTGGCCAATTCAGACTAAAACTGGCAGGTAATTACAACAACCGGTCGTGTCAAAATTCGCTAATACTATTTCTGGGCTTAAGGGAACAATTCATTAAAATTTGGCTTGAGGCTTGCTGGTTGATTCTTCATGATCTTAATACGACATTTGGTTTTGCATTTTCTGTTTAAGTAGGAGAGGTTTTAAGCTGATAGTGTCGAACAACATATCTTCTAGTTTCGCATTTTCTTGAGTTCATGGATGATTACGTTAGAATTCTGAATTACGATTGTAACTTGTACATTTAAAAGTTGGTGCAGAACTTACACTTGAGTGTTTCTATATTCAATTTTGGGTTTACGGTTTTCCATTGGATTTAGGTGCTTTTGCTTTATCAATACTTTTTTATTTACTATCCTCCTCGTCATCTCCGTATCATAATAGAAAAATACAAGGTTTTGTAGATGATTATGATAGAATTACTGAATTATAATTGTAACTTGTACATCGAATAGTTTGCCTCAAAACTTATACTTTGCATGTCAACTTGCTTTCCGCATCTCATAATAGAAGCGTACATGTGCATGATTATGATATACATTGAATGGTTCGCCACAAAACTCATACTTCACATGTCAACTTACTTTCCGCATCTCAAAATAGAAGTGTACAAGGTTTTGTGCATGATATTATGATAGAATGCTGAATTATTATTGTCAACCATATGTGAAAAGGTTCGTCTGAACCTTATACTTGGCGTTTCTGTAATCAATTTTGGGTTATCGTTGGTTTTTCGATTGGATTTGGGTGCTTTTGCTTTCGGTTATATGGGATTATGTATGGAGAGCAGAACTTTTTATAGATCGTGAGAGAGACAGCTGAGAGAGAAAAATGTTTTTTGTGTTGTTTTTTCATTTTACAAGGCTGCTAAGTGATGCGTTTTTTTTGTCTCTTTCAGATATGCAGGAGAAGTGAGGATCATAGTACATTATCCAAATGCCAACGTAAGCTATCTATCATTCTCTCGATCTCTAACCGTACATCTTGAGTTGATGTATTCATCTATGACATAATTCTTATTCTCAAAAGCTGAATCTCTCGGTTCGTGTATTGCAGAAACAAGGAACAAGCTTTGCTCCTTCAGCTCCACCATATGCAACACATCCTCCCCATACCTCGATGTATCCGACACAACCTCCGGTGTATCCAACACAACCTCCGGTGTCGGTATCTTCATATGCACCACCACCACCTGCAGCTTATACAACTCCATCTGCATACCCCTCGTACCCACCAAATTCAGGATATCCACCATCTGCCTACCCGGCCCCGCATCCTCAAACTGCTTATCCCCCTTCACCATACTCGGCACCTTCTGCTTATCCTCCGTCATCATATCCGCCGCCTCCCAACGCTGCACCCTATTACCCTCAAGGTAAATTCTTATCACAGTGATCCTTTTTTTTACTGAGACTGTTAATTTATGACACGACAACATGATTTTCATAGATAATCCGCTTGACTCAATTACCTAACCATTTATCTATCGTTGCTGCACTTCTGTTTTCACTTTATCTCTTCCTCTATCAATACATTTCTTCTAATTGTAACCAATAAACAAACTAGTGCAGTAATGGACTAAGGTCAGATTAATGGAATTACGTCAATCTTTGCATCCTGTGTGATCCTTCTTGTTCTTGTCATTAGATTCTTCTTTTTATTTGAATTTAAGTTTTCCATTGACGTTATCATTCATCTCAGCACTTGCCCATCGGTTCATCTCTTTGCCAGGTCCTTTTCCTGGATTATATCCTCCACCACCGTACTAAGGAGCTTCACAGCCTAAATGAAGCGCATTGTTGATTCTACTGCCGTTGCATTAGAATGAACTCTTCTCGTCTTCATTGCAAGCTCAGACTCGACGGTACTTCGTCAGTTTCTCAAATTCGACATGGAGATCATGGATTCAAATCGAAAATCAGTATAACAATGGGAAAGCTGCCTGATTTTGACGTTCTTCAGAACCAGCAATATGGTAGAGTTTGTGGTATATGTGTTTTAGCTTGTGGGAGTCTAACAGTGCTTTTTCCATAACAATTTTCTATGAAATGTCAATATATGGCTTCGGAGGGTGTAAAGTTCCTGCATTTTTTGAATGTTATCAGATTAGATTTCTGTTTACTTAATAATTCTCATGATTCTTCGAAAATTTTATGTTGATTGATTGAGACTTTTTACTTACTGAACCCTTCGATCTTGCACTTAAATAATCGATCATTGTTTGAACTTTTTTTGTCGCTTCAACTTGCTTGAAACAATTTTTTTCGGTGCTTGATTAATAACTTAGATATACCCAGAAGACCGTTTTCATCTTCTGGGTACCTAAACCTAAGACTTAAAAGTTTCTGGTTTGCTTCACATTGTGAGCATGTCACCAGTAATTTCTATCATGATTTATAAGGATGATTTAATCAATGGGATCTGTTTGATATGATTACTAAACCAATCTAGGTTCCGGTATACGTCTAAATGATCTCATAATCTCATTAGTTCCCTAAACTTTGACAAATTGCTTATAAATAATTAAGTGATTTACTGCGCTCTTTGAAGTGGCTACACTTATCCTTTAGTGTCCCGGACTTGTTCAAAGCGATACAAGTATCTACTCATTATAATATTTAGTCGTTTTGTTGCGTGGAATTAAGGGAACATGAAATATTTTAAGTAAATTTAGATGGCTAATAAGATCCGACGGATCAGTCAGAAAACAAGGATAAATACAGTAAGCTAAGCTAGATTTGGACCAAATAGATATGTAGTTAGAAGTTTGTGAGATGCAGCCCAAATCAAGTTCAAGCCAATCTTTATAATCAGGTCAATTGTGGTTAAAATAAAAATGGTCTAACCCATCACAATCTCTTTCTTCTTGTATTTGTGAAAAGTAATAATAGAGAGTTTGATAAAGAGTGAATGGAAACAAACATTATTATTATTATTTGGGTGTACGCTACGGTTACTTCGAAAAAATCATGACTGTGATTTTATCACTATTGGATCAAATTCTCCACCACTCATTAATAGTGATAGTCGACAAAGTAATGGTCACTTTGTTACCATAGAAAAACTCTATGGTTTGCGTTAAAACACTTTAAATCTCAACTTACGTTAAAAGATAATTGGTCTCTTGAATTTATCAGTCTCCCTCCCAAATTCTACTAGGGCACTTGGCTCAACGGTCAGGCATCGTTCTAAGTTCTAAGGTGCTTGGCCCAACATTGAGGTGCTCTACGAGGATATCTAGTTCAGTGACAGAAAACGGTCAACAAAAATCAATTTGCGGCAAAACCTTTATTGGTAAATATGATATTTCACTAATAAATCATGTTTGCGGATGGGATATTTGTTCGTCAAGTTATCAGTAAACCCTTAATTAATCAATAAGCGGTTCAAAACTTTGTTTTTATTGTCAACATATTATAATGACATTTTTACATCCCGATCCTAATTGTCTTTCATCTTCCTCCTTAGTTATTCAAAAATTGAGTTTAGAAAAATTAGTCCTTAGTTATTCAACAACTGAATTTGGAGAAATAAAATTTGAGAGAATTTAAAAAGTTTGATTATTTGAGTTTAAAAGTTAAGATGACATAATACTCATTTTTTGGATAAATTCCCTATATTTACATTATCCTTCACAGTAGAAAAATATTGGTAAAGTAAATGAACCAGTGGAATGTAGGATTCGACCCTTCTACTTCTCTGACTTTGATTTGATAAAACAATCTGCCCATGGTAAAAAAAAATTAAAAAGTTACAATTGGAAATTGGAAAGGTTCAGACAACTCTTCTGCCTATGTAAGTTGACATTTTATGTGAGTTTCAAGTTTATAAAATACTCATTTAATTATATGCTCAAGTAAAGTCTTTTTGCTTGAGAGTAAAAACTTTTACAAAATTACTTTTCATGAAGGTGAAAGTTATGAAATTTAATCTCATTTATGTATAGTTTGGTGATCTCTAATATTGATTTTAAATGTAATGATTTTTCAGGTTAGTATTGATGAGATATGCTAACAAGAAGCACTTAGTTTTGGTCAATATACATGCATATGTGACCATTTGAGTCTAATCTTTAATATTATTATATTATGAGGAGATTCTATATTATGCTTGATTATTATGAAATTAGAGGATCTACACATGGATTAACTAATTGACATCTTCCAAAATCATTAATTATAAGATGTTGAAGTGATATGTTTGCAAATCAAGATTGGTTGTGATGATAGTTACTTGAAAATAAGGTGATTGTTGAATTTGTAGGGACTCAGTCTATAGCGAGTGGCGCATAGTGAAGGACTTTAACAGATAGCGATGAGGATATGAATGAATTGAATCTCATACTGAAAGTGAAAAAAGGAGTTCGTGAGGCTTATACGTAAAACGTGGATCCGATACGTGTATGACATATTTTAAAATCATGCGGCTTAAGATAATGGATTTGAATCAGAGCGGACAATATGTACATGATATTTGACATGGGTATTACATAATCTATATTGAGGACAAACTCGACACAAAAAATAGTTACAATGATTTGATATTTTTGTTAGGGTTTTTTTATACATGAGCTTGGACAACTCATATTTGTATGGGTTTATTATACAGCAACCGAAGTTGTGGGGAAGGAAAATTGATTGAAGTTAAAACCTAACAACATCTCTTATATTAATCTTTGACATTTTCTTTCACGCAAATATCTCTTCGGCATGAAGTATGCACAATATAAATTAGTCTTTTTACTTATTTTAATTTCAAAAAATAATGGACTTGTCATAATTAAAATTCCGAACCACTTGAATGCATATACTTTGATATCATGTTAACAAAGACACGACTAACTTCAAAAACTATCTTAAAAAATAACTATTTTCTCATACATATAAGAAGATATATAATTTCTCAAATTAACAATGTGTTACCTGTAATGCTTTTTAACCAATTCATTTGGTGTGCCACATTATGAGAAGTTCCTAACATTGTTTCATATTTTTCTAATATCAAAAGGCCAATTATACAATTTTAGCATATATATAATCATTTAGGTGGTTATCATGTGAGGGTGTGATTTTGTGGATGAGTCAAAAGTGGTAAGGTGATCCCTTTTACTATAAGATGGGATGAATATTTATTCAGTTAACTATACACTTTTTACAACATATTTTTTCTTTTATTTGTTCTCACCATTATAAATAGGTCAAAGGGAATGTGCATGAGGTATCATTGGTGAGTTTGAATATATATTGGTTATAGTGGATGACAATCTATATATATCTATAAATATGAGATGCATCATTCTCATCATCAAGTGCATAACTCTTTTAAAAAAATTAAACATATTATTCATATTTACCAAAAGTTGAAGATGGTATTGCTTCAAATTTTGAAAAGCATTGGAGCTTTGACAAACGTCATTGTTGATTAAGGACTATTAAGCTGATTAAGCAACTACTTAATTGATTAGGCATAACCTTTAACAATGGTCAGGCTATTATTACTATATAGAGATTCTAGGCATTGTATATATTTATAGGCTAATTAGAGAATGACTTTACATATTTCTAGTTAATTTGGTCACATTAATTGAAAACAAACAATTGAAAGCATGTTTGATAATGATTATTTGCAGCGACCTGATATAAAGTGGATGAAATTAGTGTACAATAATCGAGATAATTGTGATTTTAAGTTCAGAGATAATGATGAAAGCATAAACAAACTGAAATTTCGTATCGAAAATCAAAAGAGAGTTGGTATTGTTTACTACACAAATAATTCTAATACATTTAGATGCATTAAAAATGTGGGAGGTCAGAATGTTGAATTTGACCAATATGTAATATAATTAGTTCGTTAAGGAAAATGATCAATATTATAACCATTCAAGACAAAACTAATATAAAATCAAATTTACATTAAATAAATATATTTTTCTAAATATTGTGGTTTACAGAACGTGAGAAAAGCATCTAGTCGCATAAATTAGTTCTCCGATTGAATTTCTCGCATACATACGCAGAAATTTTAATAAAGAGAAAAACAGCTAAAAGTTCTTAAATAACCATTCAACCAAATAATAAATAATTAGGCCAACTACTCATCACAAGTTTTAACCCAACATTGCACCACTCTAGGTAAGACACCAAGTCGGTCGTGGAGTCGGTTGCAACATCAAATCACCACCAACACCAAACATCTAGCTTGTCGGTTGAGCGAAACAAATTGCATGTGTAGGATGTTGTTTGGAAATACTCGGATAATAAATAATCAAGTCAATTGCTCATCACAAGCAATAATTCAACATTGTACGACTCCAGCTAAGACACCAAGTCAGTCATTCAGTCGAACGCGACATTCGATCATCACCAACATCGGATATCTAGCTTATCAGTTTGAAGGAAACAAATCGCTCTTGTAAGTTGCTACTCAGAACTACCACAGTCTCACCATCTCCTATAAAAGGTGGCACTTTCCCTCATCTACAAAGAGGCAGGTAACACACTCTTTCTATACTTTGATGCTCTCTCCTATTAAATAACATCCTAATTTTTGCATTGAAATATCAACATAGATGAACAGACCCGCCGAAACTCCTTAGAAAATCTCATCACCATCAGCGTCGGGCTCCACAATAATTCTCCACATGATCATCAATCTCTAATCGAATAATCAAATTAATAACAAAAGTACAAAATCAAATATATAATTAATCATATTACTCTATAATTAAACAATACAATTTCATTTATTTATTTGCTTGTTTTGAACTAAATTTAGAGATTTTTAGTACTATTTTACTGTTTATTCACAAGAAGACTAGTTTAACTAGGAGCTTGACAAGAGTAGTTGTATCTTTAGTTAACAGAAAAAAAAATCTAATAAAAAACTGTAAAACCAAAATAAAAATCAAAAAATCCAAATGCAATCTAACAAAGTAGAATTACCAACTTTGTTTAAAGAAATTTTGGTCTTTTGGATGTTGTCTTGTGTCCACACACATATGAGTAGAAGAAGAATTTTTGGAACTTTCTTTTACCCAATTTTCTCTTTTTGTCAATTTCAAATTTTTTTTTCCTTTTTTTAATACTTTACTTGTGATTTATGAATTAGATTATTGTTAAATAATGTTTACTTGTAAGGTGGCACTTATTCTAATTCAATCATGAATATTTGGAGCAGAGTGTAAACCATAATTTCCAAATCGTAATCAAGACATAAATTTGCTCATGACAAGTGAAATTACGTCCATAATTACTCAAAAGATTAATATATCAAAGAACATGGTTTAAGCAAATTCCGGTATCACATCTGTTTGCGAAAGTAATTAAGTTGTAGAATTCTTGTTAATCATGGTAGAGTAAATGCACGCTTGATTTGGTGGGATACATTCTCTCATTTTTGTATTAGTTTGTATTTTGATAATATCAGCACATGTGATATGTACTGGTTAATTCACATAACCTTTTTCTTTTTTGTTGTAAATTTTTCTATTTATGTTAAATATATTCGGATGCGCATTTGGATGTTCGAAAGTGCCATCTCTATTGGAACGTCCATCCCTTTTCGTTTTCCAGTCCTCTGTTTTCATTACTAAAACAATAATATTAAGAAGATTTTTTTTTTGGTAACATATTAAGAAGATAATGGTAATCAGTTGTGGATTATATTCTTAAGAAATCAATTAATAATGTGCTTAAATAATTGTATAACAAATTAAATTTTTATTTTCATTGAATGCTATCAAGAAAAATTATAGTAATGAATTGTAGAATCATGGGGAATCATTATATTTTGAGTACATGAAGACAATAATTGTATTTAGAAAAACAATTATCCTTTAATTAATTAATTAAATTAAATTAATCAATAATATAAGTTCAAAGGCTGCAAATGTCTTGTTCTACTTTGGACTAAATAGCTTCTAATTTTTAATCACTTTTTATTTTATTCTTCTTTTCTTAGCTAATCACCACTATGAAGATTTTTCATTTACAAATTAGAACCACGCGCAGATTGGAAAGGTGGCAAATAAATTAACTAAAAGTACAGTTTACTTTAGGCGCGTGTGCGTATAATTAATGGATTTTCGAGTGGCTTATTTTTATCTAGTCTTGTTGACTTCAGATGGATTTTCTGAGATTTGAGATTTTTGTTTTATCTAATAAGTAAAAAATTTTGTAACTATCAAACTTTTAAATAAGATTTCTGTTGTATTTTGGATAATGGCTCCAAAAAATGTTAAAATCCAAAAAATTCACGTTTAAAGGGCTTGGTTTAAAATAATTCTGAAATTAATGTTACTTTTTTTACCCTAGTTAACAGAACCCGGTGCCTCAAACATCAGGTTCAAAATTGCACAAAAACCGGTGCTCCTAGCACCGATTTCATAAAGAAAAAATGCAAAACTCGGTGCTCCAATCACCGGGTTCATAAAGAGAAAATCAGAGGAGGCATGTAACAATTGTTTTTGTTTTATATGTAAATATACTGACCATTTTCCTTTTTGGTACCTGTATCAAAACAACTGTTCTTTCGACGAACTCCTTAATTTCTTATTTTCATACAGTGAGTTCATCAAAAATAATCACGAGCATATACATGATTATTAAGAGCAACGGAATATCGTATAAATCTCAAACGTAATTTTAGAGCTTCTACTTTAGACTCTAAAATCACATTTGAGATTTATACGATATTTCGTTGCTCTTAATAATAATGTATATGCTCGTGATTATTTTTGATAAACTCACTGTATGAAAATAAGAAATTAAGGAGTTCGTCAAAAACACAGTTTAGAATATATCTCTAAAGCATAAGCTCTAAAATTACGTTTGAGATTTATACGATATTCCGTTGCTCTTAATAATTATGTATATGCTCGTGATTATTTTTGATGAACTCACTGTATGAAAATAAGAAATTAAGGAGTTCGTCGAAAGAACAGTTATTTTGATACAGGTACCAAAAAGGAAAATAGTGATTATATTTGTATATAAAACAAAAACAATTGTTACATGACTCCTCCTCCTGACTTTTCTTTTTATGAACCCGGTGATTGGAGCACCGGGTTTTGCATTTTTTCTTTATGAAACCGGTGCTAGGAGCACAGGTTTTTGTGCAATTTTGAACCCGGTGTTTGAGGCACCGGGTTCTGTTAACTAGGGTCAAAAAATTGACATTAGTTTCGGGATATTTTAAACCAAACTCTTTAAACGTAAATTTTTTAGATTTTAACATTTTTTGGAGCCATTATCCGTGTATTTTATGGTTTACAATTCTATGTATATATATTTGAAAGGACTTGTGGTTAAAATAATTAAAATGTATTTATTTTATGTGTTACACCTAATTCTTAACAACTTTTTTTAATAGTTCAAAAGCTACATGTGAATTGAATATATACCAACTTTAATTATATAGTTTACGGTGAGAATTTGGTCCAAGTTAAATAAGCTCATAATGTGAGTATAATTGCATTTGTCGTATCAAATTCTTAACGATTTTTTGTACAGTCTAGAAACTATATTTGAATTGAACATACACCAAATTTAATTATATAGTTTACAATGAGCCGTGTGAAAACTTGGTCCAAGTTAAATAAGTTCATAATGTGAGTACGATTGCATTCTCTCTCTTTCTCTCTCTCTCTCTCTCTCTCTCTCTCTCTCTCTCTCTTCACTTTGCTCACGTTGCTCTCTTTCTCTTCCACTAGAACTTTACTAGTAGTCCAAATGTCTTACAGAACGGCCTAACACGTCTAGCATAGTATCCAAAACACGATTGAATGCCTCATTTGTGTCCACTTTGTCATCAGTATATATTATTGTCGATCTAAAATGTAAGTATGCTCAGTAAGATATTGTTTCATAGATTAATTATTGCTCACTGTGAGCGAAAATGGACGCTCATAGCAGTTTAGCCTTCTTTGACTGGAGTTGTCACCTGACCGATTGAGAAAATATGCAAACCGGCTTATGTACCGATTGCCTTTTGAAAACCAGAGATTTCATATATGTTCGTGGATACAACTTATTAGTTCCGACATTCTAGCCCCTAGAGAATTTTTAATGCAACCTATTTTATTATTGTCTTGATTTTATGGTTATCATGCAAAAGTATTTAAATGCGCAAACATTTGTATGGTAAACCGTAGAGTGATATGGTAAAAACCCTCAGAAGCTTACTATCGTAGAGTGCTAGTATGATCCTTGCAAGCTAGTACTCGTTGAGAACTTAGTTGGGCGGACAAAACTTCGGGGTATGAGAGGCGTCGGAGACGTACTCCTAGCGGTAGATTTTGGAATTTGCGGTTCCAATGGAACATTGACTTGGATGACTTGGATGCACCTATCCTCGAGGAGGATGCAAGTGTCGAGATGACTTGGGTGCACTTATCCTCGAGGAGGATGAAAGTGCTGAGATGACTTGGGTGCACTTATCCATAAAGATGATGAAAGTGACGCGATGACTTAGGCGATAGCCGGGACGTCGAAAGATTTGTGTCTTGAGGACTTTAATGGGGATGTATGACCGGAATATCGAGGATATTCGGGGACGGGATGTTTAGAGCAATATTTGTGTTGTGTAGACTTTGGAATGTGTATGTATTTGGAAGGGAAATGGATGTTTGGGACTCGAGACTAAGCAATTATCTTCTTTTCGGGGCAACTTATCGAGGCAACTTACCGGGGTAACTTATCGAGACTTAGAATTGCTCAGAACCGAGTGAGAGATGAGAGAATAAAAGTGATTGTTGGTGAATTGAATGGAGGATTCGGCCTCCTTTTATAGATTTTGGAGGAAATCGTATGGTCCTTGCTTGGAGACTGTACGGTCTCCACAATGCCCGTTTGAGATCCACATCTCATGCGGGCTTTTTTATAAGGCCCGTACGGGCATATAAAGGCGCGTACGGGTGTTGTAAGTTGTTTGGATTTTTCTGACACATGAAGGATCATGATAAGGACTGTGTGGACATGTATGAAGATCGTACTGTTCATGTGGGAGAGATCGTACGGTCTCGGCTTGTGGATGAATGCAGACTTTAATTGTTGGAATTTGTGTCAACCTCTCTATCATCTTTCAAGAAATGATTATCAATAGAAACTTCCTGAAGTCATTTTCTTCTCGTTATTATGTTGCCTTGTAGCTCTGATACCATATAAAACTCCTAAGGGAATGGAGAGAAATTATTTTGATTCTTATTGTTAGAAGATACAAATTGATTGAGATAGTTATAATTGTAAAGGAAAGTTTTTATATACGGAATGAGAAGAGATGAACAGTCGTACAAGCTTCTAGAATATGGCACCAAAACTAACAAACTATAACAGAAAGAAGTTGAAGTTGTTAACATCTGGAGAAGAGGAATTGATCAACTAAGATGCAGTGCAGTACATCAGCAGTTCTAGCAGTCATGTGTAGCTGTAGTTGGCGATCTTCGATCCGACTGCTAATGTTAACATAATCAACAAAAAAGAAATATACTTTACGCAATGTTTTATTATTGCTAATCTAGTTGGAATGTCCGGTTTATGTCAATCTTCGTCTTAATTAAGTTTTTATTTAAAAATTTAATTTACTTAAAATAAAATAAAATATATATATTTAAAGAAGAAAGAATATATGGTTGGAATGAGAAGGAAAGAGGTCAAAACTGTTGCTTTACAGCAGGCTTTTTGGCCTCGTATATCGCCATTTTCACACTTCTCTACACTCTTTCTCCTTCTTTTTTATTGCTCTAAAATTATTTTCATTTTCTGTCCAAATAAAATAATGGAATAAAATTAAATAATTGTAATCTAAAAGACATAATTCGAAGCAGAGATTATACTTAATTTAATATATGAATGTAGAAGACATGCATCTCCCTTGAATCTTGGTAAAAGCATAATTCATTTAGATTTTTTAAATATCACTTTTATGTATAACATAAATTAAATATCAGCTTTTTTAATATATTATGTTAAACTTGCACATGACATTTTTATGTTTATATATTTTAGAATAAGGTGTAGGATATGGTGACTTTGTTTTTGAGTTACTTTGTTTGTACTTTGCTTTATTCACCATTAGATCACTTTCCACCCCATGATCTAATGGTGGACAAAACAAAGTAATGGTTACTTTGTAAAAAACAAAGTGACCATAGAATTCCCCTTTAGAATAAACATATTTTTTTTATTAAAAAACATAATCTTATTTAAAACATTTTCAGAGTTTGTCACATTTGTCTGCATGATTTTGTTTATTTTTGTAAAGAGAGGTTATATGGCACAAATGAGATCACGCATTACCTGTCTAATTGAATTAAGATTATTAATTTTTGATATAACAATATAACTTATAGAGATAATATATTCAATATATTTATTAGAGAATTATTATTATGTAATATATATATTTTTCTAGGAAAAGTAGTTATTTTGAGGACATAGACATATTTAATTTTGGTTTTGAAAAATATACAGTAATGTAAGTAATGTAATTTATCCCTGTATATATCACAAAATTGTTTGTTCGAAATACGAATTTAAAATACAGAAGAATTAGGTAAACCGGTCATTAAATTATGTGACGAGTGTTAAATGTAAAACATTTTATACACTTAAAATGTAGTAATATTAGTGTTAGATCTGCAACTTCTTCAGTTACGATTGAACATCAGATTTCGCTTTCCAAAATTCAATTTTGAGCTCGAATTTGATATACATTCTAAGAGTCAAAATAGCCTAATGTATTTCTATTGTGGTCCTTAATCATTTAAATTTTTCGGGAAAAGACATTATTATGAAAGAAAAAATACATTATATTATATAATAAAGATGTAAAATATACAAATTGTATATCATAATTATAATATTCTTCCCTTAACAAAAAAAATTATAACATTCTTGAAAAATAAAGAAACTCGAAATATAATATACAAAAAATAAAAATATACTTTTGAGAAAAGATTAAAAATTAAATAAAAACTCAGTTACCAATACTAATTGAGACTGTCAATAATACCATACAAAAATCTAGAGGGTAGAGAAGAGCAGTGACTTTTGATTTCTTAATAAGTTGCTTTCATTGGGTCCTGCTTGGTCTGTGTGCCCTTTCATTTTCTTCTTCTCTTCTCACCGAAAGCACACTTCAAATTTTCCAAAACCCAACACTATTTTTAATCAAGTGATTGCTAACCGAGTTGGAATGTCCACAATTTACCTATTCAAAAATTTGAAAACCATTAGGCCATTAACATGTAGGATGTTTTGTTGTTTATCTAAATTTGTATAATACTATTATCGACTCTAAATTTGTTTATAGCGACATTGATATTATTGAGTTTGTTTAAAGTAAAACTAATGTAAGTCGAGACATGGTGAATTCTGTGAAGTTGATTTAAAAAATTGATGACCTTTAAATTTATGAATGTTTTATCTTTTAAGTGCACATAGAAAAAAGATAATTTTGATGCATATAATGTTTTCCCTTTAAGTGTTTCAATGAAACCATACGCTATTTTAGATAAATTGAGAAGGCTGAAAAGTTATTTAAGTAACTTCACTTAACGTTTATAACACTTCAAAAATTTAAAAGATCGGTCAATTTACTTTAAATCAAGTTAAGATGACTCCTCGTATATACATTTTCAATTAAGACTCTGTAATTGTATTTACCGCCGACTTGGATATCCTCCCCAATTATTGGTTTTATAGAATTTGTAATGCGCTTTAGGATTTCTGCCCACTTTCCCCAAACTTTAGATGTTGGATATTGGATGTACGACTTGAATGAGTTTCTTTCAATCCACTTTAAAAGTTCTTTCTTAGTGGTCTTCAAAGGCATATAATTAGGACTTACTGACACCTTCCTCTTGGATCTTTGGCACGAATCTTGTTTCACCTCACTTCTTATAGCTATATTCGACTTACTTTGTTCTGCTTTTTTCCGCAAAGGTATTCACCACCAACCAAACCGTTCATAGATGAGTTGTATCTCTAAACATGAGATTGCTGATCAAGAAAATTATTTCATTTTGAAAGCTAAAATTTTTGAACAATGAATCTTTATTCTAATGAGGAAATTTTACGTTTCCACCATAGCTCCATCATTAATAAGGTTCTTTTCATAAATTTCGTAAGTGTTTTGACTTAAGGCATGTCAGACACCTTTTAGAAGGATTCTCTCCCAATTAAAGTTTTTGCATACGCTAAAACTTAACTTTAAAACCTAACATTTTTAAATTCAAATTGTTAACCATTTAAATCAACGTTAATTGTTTACATCATCAACAAAGTTAGAAGACAAACCAAACACTTTATAAGTTCCAATAATACTCAATTTTTTGGACGATTTTCTCTATCATAATTGTAATTTGTAAGTATGTTTTCTCTTTCCCTCCATTAAATATTTAGCCTCTCATCTCCCTCATAAAAGAACAAAAAGAGACAAGCGTGAAACCCACTCTGTTTCAAAATCAATCCTCTCCCCCTTTTCCTTTATTTCTCCCTCTCCCTCTTCCCCTTCTCCTCCCCCAAAATCTAGATAGAAAGAGAAAAACAAAAGGCAAAGAACAATGAGGTTTTCTTTTGTAGAATGACTCTTGAATCCTCACCTCTTCTTCTCCAAGAAGAAGATGGCTATCCATCATCTCCATGAACAAACCTCTAACTCATCTTTCTTTCTAGACACCCTTTATTGTGAAGATGAAAAATGGGAAGACAATGAAATCGTTGAAGATGAACAAGAACAAGATGATGAGATAAAGTTCCCATCTTTTTTCTCCCCCACAAGTTCTTTTCTTGAACAAGATTTGTTTTGGGAAGATGAAGAGCTTCTCTCACTCTTTACTAAAGAAAACAACAATGTGGGGGGAAAACAAAATCTTGATTCTTCTTCTTTAATTTCTAGGCAAGAAGCTATTGAGTGGATGCTAAAAGTCAATTCTTTTTATGGGTTTTCAAATCTTACTTCCATTTTGGCTATAAATTATCTTGATAGATTCATTTCTTCACCATCTTATAACAACAATCAAAGAGATGATAATAAGAAGAATAAGCCATGGATGATTCAACTTGTTGCTGTTACTTGTCTTTCTTTAGCTGCAAAAGTTGAAGAAACCCAAGTGCCACTTTTGCTAGACCTTCAAGTATGTATAATATAGCCCTTAAAATCCCAATCTTTTGATGTTTTTGAAGTGGGTTTTTGGTTTTCTGAAATGGGTTTGTGTTAATTTTTCAGGTAGAGGACACAAAATATGTTTTTGAGGCCAAAACTATACAAAGAATGGAGCTTTTGGTACTATCATCTCTTCAATGGAAGATGCATCCTGTAACTCCACTCTCATTTCTTCATCATATAATCAGAAGGCTGGGATTAAAGACTGATCTTCACTGGGAGTTTCTAAGGAGATGTGAATCTCTTCTCATCACTCTTGTCTCTGGTAAGTTTATATCCGAGTAAAATAAAAGTTCGAGTTGATAGTTAAGGACTAATCACGTAAAATGGACATTTTTTGCACCTTAATTTTCAGACATTTTCAATAGGAACAAAGGTTAAACAGCTATTGGTTCTGTTTTGTTTTATCATCATTATGTTTTTTTCTTACGTTATTAATTTTGGGTTTGTTGTGTTATGTTTGGACAGATTCAAGATCCACCTGTTTTCTGCCTTCTGTATTGGCTACTGCCACAATGATGCACGTTATTGACCAAGTTGAGCCTTTTAATTCCATTGATTATCAGAACCAGCTTCTGGGTATTCTTAAAATAAACAAGGTAATTACTTACTTCCATCTACTAGGATGTTTTTTCGGGTAACGGGATAAGATTTTGGGCGAAAGACGAGTATATAGTAGGAAAGCTAGCTTAATGTTTTCATTTTTAATGAGAAATTTTTGGGGTTTATTTTGTATAATTCTACCGTCGAAGCAACATTGTACTGTTTTCGATGGAATTAAGGGTTAGTTTGGTGTTTGAAGTTGATTAGTAAGTGTGTTTAGTCTAAATAAGGATTGGGTACTTTTGCTTTTGTGCTTAAATCAGTCTAAAGCAAGTGCAAGTAAGTGAAATGTGCTAAACGATTACTAATCGTGTAATGGTACATGTTATTTTGGACTAATTTGATCTAAAAGTAAAATCGAAAGGATCAAATTAGGAAGGGACATCCTACAATGGTCCACTAAGAACGAATAATGTTAAATGTTTACTAATCGTATAATTTAGAGGTACTTTACTTTGGTCCTCTAACAACTAGTTTTAGACCATTCAAATGATGATACATTAAATGTTACGTTGACGTGTCATCATCTGATTAGTCCTCTATCATTTCATATCTTATTAAATTGATCTTAATCCTACATGATCATTTTTCCATTTTCAATCCTATGATCCAATGTTTGCTCTTCTTGTTTAGCTTTAGTTTCACATCTATTTTCAAGGGATTTTACCCATTATATCAAACATTGGATCATTTTGCATCATAATAATGTCTATGTGGCCATGTCCCTATATGATTAATTCAATTATTCTCATTAATAATAACTAAACTTGCTCATTATTACACATGAGACATTAATAAATGACTAAAAACATCTTAATTCTTGTTGCTTGTAACAGGAAAAAGTGAATGATTGCTATGAGCTAATTTGTGAGCTATTGAAGTGTAGAAGTAATCATAATAATAATCATAATTATTATTATTATGAGAAGAAATGTCTAAAGAGAAAATATGATGATGAAGAAGCAATCCCAAGCAGTCCAAGTGGTGTGATTGATGCAATATTCAGCTGTGACAATTCAAATGATTCTTGGATTTTGAATTCATCTTCAGTCTCTTCATCACCACAACCTATTTTCAAGAAAAGTAGAGGAGCCCAACTAGCCTTCATTTAGGTTTCTCTCTCTAGACAATATCTATCTATGCTTCTCTCTCTAGCTATTTCTTTGAAAACTTTGAAAATGTGTCATGGAGATAGGTGGCATTCTTAAAGAAAATTAAAGAAGAGGGAAGGAGGGAGGGAGGGAGAGGAAAGAAAAAGAAAAGAATCATTGGGTTATTCTACTCTTGTTATTTTGTCTTTTGACAATGTTTCTTTTTCCATGTATAAGTCTCTTTGTGAGAGAGGATACTTTTGTTTAAAAAAACAAAAAAAATAGACATTATTATAATAAAATATATTCAAACCCACTTTTGGCCTTCTTGCTTATGTTATTATTTGCTCCTCTTTTTAGAATCTTAGCTCAATATTCTTTGTGCCTATTTGCTTTTTCTTAGCTTTCATTTTTATTTGTGTTTTACATTTACTCTAAATAATAGATTACAATGGCTTGGATTAATAGAAATTCTATTATACAATCTGTCTAATGGCTCCGACCAATAAAAATGATACCTGTACAATTATTTATTGTATATCAATCATTTTTCAATGGGATAGTATGCTTATTTAATTTTATTAATAAGTTTATTGCACTTGGTCTGTATAGAAGTACTTATTGCACTTGGTCTGTATAGAAGTACTTCAAATTATATGTCTAATTTGGAATTTAGAAAACTCTGGAATTGTACTTATTTAATGTCAACAATATATTTGGTTTAGTTTAATTAGTCCAATAAAATCTATTGTTCAATCTGTTTGGGGTTTCTATATTTGATATTTAGTCTGGTTATAATTCTCAATATATGTACTCAATAATTTTCGAAATTTAAAAGCTTAAGAATTGCATTGGTAAATCAACGATATAATCTAATTTTAGATTTATTTAATCGGTTTTCTGTCGTTGTGTGTGATGTTGGTTTGAGTTGATAAAATATATAAAACGAGTTGCTTAAGCGAGTTTCAGGTTGATTCCAATCCAAACTGTATAGATTAACAAGAATTTTAATGTGTGCAATTAGAAAAAAATCCAAAACTTGGATATTTCAATAATAATTGACATTTTTAGCAAGAAATAAAGTGATTGTATTAATTATAATGTATGTCGATAAAGTATATACAGTGACTAGGGATTAATTATTGTTAATTACAATTAGGGAAAGAATTATGTTTTTTATTTAATTGTAGTTTGTTTGCATGTGAAGATGTCGGGCAGTGAGAAAATGGGATTTGGTTAATTTAGATTTTAGAGACTTTCTCTCCAAAAAAAAAAGAGATTTTAGAGAGACTTTTGGATTTGGACAAGGTTAGTGTTTGACTTCGTTACAATACCCAGCAAACTTCCTTTTTTTGTGTTGAGAATGACACTAATTTTTAAAATTAAAAAACATATACAGGGTTTGATATTTTTCCTATTACAAATATCATATTTAAATTTTATACGTTAATTAAACTATAACACGTAGAATCAATTGGTTGTATCTCAGTTGGTATATTCACCAATGTGTGAGTACAGAGATTTAAATAAAAATAATATAGAAAATACAACTTTTTTATGTCAAGTTTGAATAAAAATTTAAATTGATAAATAGTTATAAACTAACAATATGTTTTATATTATTTTTTTACAATTCACAAATCCATGAAACTAAATGAAATTTATTTGTGTAACTATTAAATATTTAAGAAGTTTATTTTTTTTACAAACAGGAAGTAGATTCCAAACAATTATTAATGTAATTTAGTTCCCAAAGGTGTAGTTAGTATATTTTAACCAAGGTTAATGTCTACAACTAATTTAATTTACTATGAATTAGGGGCATAATGACATTTACTAGTTGTATTATGTATTATGTACCTAAATAGGTAATATATCTTAGGAAATTATTGCCAAGATAGGCAATATATAGAGTCACTATCATAATAAAACATGTCTTTTTCTTTATAGATATATAGGGTCTGTTTGGTGCACCTGTTCCTGTTTCTTGTTCCGGTTTCTTGTTTCCTGTTTCCTGTTCCGGTTTCTTGTTTCAAGATAAGTGTTTGGTAATTTCGTAATTGCTTTTTGCTGTTAGTATGTAAAAGGACTAAAATGTACATGTTTTAAACCACTAAATAAATTTAAGGTGAACGTTTAGGGGTATTTAAGAGAACAAATAAATAAACGTAGAGAGAAAGTAGGAAAAGCAGTAAAATACTGCTTTTTAGAAAAAGCAGTTGTTTCCTTGTCAAACAGGAAAATAAGATGTTTTTTATTCCTAACCAAACACTTAAATATCTTCCGTTTAGGAGCAAAAAGGCAAAAGACAGTTGAAAAGTAGTAAAACAAACGCCCCCATAATCTTGCTAATATTTGCTTTTCTATTTATTTTTTTGAAAAAAATGTTGACTTGTTGCTTTCAATTGACATTCTACTCATATAAGACATAAAATTGATGAGATAGTACAAGTTAATTATGAGGATTAAGGGGCAAGAATAGTTAATGGTTTAATATTAATATTATGCCACCTATTTAGCATAAGAGACAAGGAAAGCATATTGAGCTAATTTGATATTGTTGATTAAGTTGTTAGATATTTTAATTTGAGATAATGAGTTATATAGTTGCTTATTAACCTCTGATTACTAAGAAAGTTTGTGAATATACAAACTGCAACCTCATCCGAATGCATTTCTTGGTGAATTAATAGGTTAGAGGGGAGGTAATTGCTGATCAATTTCTAATGTCTAAGTGATAAGATATTTAAACAAAAAAGATATTCATATCTTCACAAGACATGAGATATACTTTTTGAAGTGAACTTATGTATGGTAATTTGTGGTTATTTCAAGAGTTTTGTGCCCTAGGGCTTTAGTGTCCACGTGTCAAGATGTGGTTGGTTTGAAGGAGCATTTGACAGTTTAACGCAAGGAGACGTATTTGTCCTTTTAAGTTAAATGTTGTTGTGCTTGCAAATTTGATTTGTTTCGCTCCTTGGCACTTTATAGCTAACCTCAACTGTAGACATTGTCTCAGTGCTCAAGGTACGGCTAAACTAAGCCACAATTCTTTCACCTGATGTCTCCCCTTATTATCTCATAGCTTCTCCAAATCTGAGGATTATCATCTCTTGACGTGGTGGGCGATCCACAATGATTATCTCTATATTTGATGGTCGTTGCTTCTCCACTCAGCAAACAATTTTGACGAGAATGTTTTCAAAATATTTCTATCACGGTTATCCCAATATCAACCACATATCAGGAACAACAGTGTCAGACGATATTGAACATACTTAATTATTAGCAAATTGTTTGAATATGTGATTAGCTCTTCCAAACGACAATAGAAAGAACGTTACATACTCCTTTTTCCTCCACTAAACAATTTGTATATTTAGCTATTAATTAGTTAATGAATTACTTAATCTTTTGGTGATATGATCCTCCCTTTTAGGTGGTTAATGGGGGATTAGACTAAGATAATTAACTAACATCATAATCTAATTTAAAGTATTACAAAAAGTTAGTATAGCCACTAGAAATTTAAAGCTGTTACACATTCTTATGGTCATATCTTTAAATTGCCAAAGATTCATTATGCCCTATTTTTAGTGGATTCTATATATATGCAATTGGAGCATGCTCTTCTTACTATCCTTTTTGGAATTTTGCTTTATTTCTTTTTTTTCTTATTATTTTTTTGAAATTTTATTTTATTTTATCATTTCTATTTTTTCTCTTTACTTTTTTCACGTGTAGTTAGTATTATTTATTTTTTTCTTGGTAAGACCATTGAATTTATTTATTTTTTTGAAAGAAGTAAGACAATTGAATTTAAGAAGTGCATGCCAACCATTTTACATTGGAAAAACAATTCATGAGAAGAAGTCTTTTTTTTTCATTTTATATAAGATAAATGGATAATTTTCTAAAAAGAATTTTTTGTATTTACTGATTTTGTCAAAATAGTGTTTGTATTTATTTTTCTGATAAAATAAGGATTGCATTTATCTCCATTACTCAAAATGCAGAAAACTCATTAACAGTGTTAAATATGATGACGTGACAAAGAATATTTTCGTCTTAATTTATTGGTTATGTTATAAAAAGCTCATTTCATACACTTTAAAGTTGTAAACACATGAATGTTTTAGAAATTTACCAATAAATTAAAACCGAAAACCCCTTGCCACATCATTACATTTAACACCGTTAATGAGTTTTTCGCTTTTTTGGTAACGCTGATAAACACAATCCTCTTTTTATCAAAAAGATAAACACATACACCACTTTGATAAAATCGGTAAACACATGCTTTTTAGGAAGTTACCCTAAGATAATTAAGTAATTTGAATAACTGATTATAAATGGTAAATTTTGAATAATCATCATTATAAAATATATGATAATTTGTATATATCAATAAACTTGAGTTCAAACTTTCTAATTTGTTAAGTGTTCTCATTGTTGTGATTTATGAATCTATCAAAGGTAAAATTTATTTAGAATAAAAACTTGTCAAAAATATGATGTTATCTATTTGAAAATTTCCAAAAACCTTGTCAAAAGCTAACATAATAAATAATTGAACAAAAATTAATGAAATTGAAGAAGGGACAGAAAAAGGTTAGTTTTGATGGAAGGGTCACTCAACCTGTAAAAAGGTGAAAGGTGGGAGATTTTCAAAATGGGAGACAAAATCTTTCACATTTTTTCATAATTCTATTCTATATATTTTTATTTTCATATTTAGAGTTTTTTGGAGACAAAATCTTATAATTTGTTATATGTTATTAATTTTCTACTCTTACTTTAAGGACTAAGGTTGGTAGATTAGTAGAGATGCATATGGCTAGTGCTCATGATTTATTTTTTATAGGGGAAACAGCTTGCTCTCAAGGTCCAATTTCAAAAATATTGACCCTACCCCAATAATTGTTGAATAATATCACCATCAAGTAAAATATTTTTTTTTAAATTAATTAAACCACATTAAAAATATTTGTTTAAATGTCAATTACTGACAAATAAGTATTTTAATATATTTTAGTTTATGTTCCGATTTATCCGAATTGTAGAAATTTGGATTGGTCAGGTTTAGTTCAGATCAAAATATTTCGTTGAAACTTTTTCTATATTTTTTAATTACAAAACTGTTTTTTGCTTATTTAACTGGTTAATTACAAAATTTTAATGCTGAAAAATGCGTATAAAGCAAGTATAATTTTTAACAATTAATTTAATTATCGAGAGATTTTAGTATACTCCTGGAGCACGATGATATGGTACTCTAAACCAATAAATGGTTGACATATGTTACATCAACCAATAAGATTTTGACAACGTGTAATTAATTAAAAATTTACTTTTAATTAATAATTTATACAAAATTTTAGACCCTAAAATAAAAACCCTAGACTCTAAAAACTAAACTCTAGACCATAAATCATCAACCCTAAATACTAACATATGTGATGTCTCATCGAATTATTAGTCCGAGTATCACGTCATCCGTACTCC
This sequence comes from Euphorbia peplus, assembly GCA_028411795.1. Taxonomy (NCBI): domain Eukaryota; kingdom Viridiplantae; phylum Streptophyta; class Magnoliopsida; order Malpighiales; family Euphorbiaceae; genus Euphorbia; species Euphorbia peplus. The sequence continues at coordinate 1,645,241 of CP110837.1, read as the reverse complement.
AGGAGTATTTTAAAATTTCTCTCCAAGTATAATAGGTTATAATAGAATTCTCAATCCAATTTTATAATAATTAATAAATTAAAACAATAGTCTAATAAAAGAAAATGTAAATAATCACAATAACAAAGTTATTGATATTTTATTAAGGGAAAAAACTATAAAACTAGGAAATTGCCAGTTATTTAAGAATTTAGGTTTAATTCAAGCTTTTTATTGAAAAAGATTGTAGAGTAAAATATTAAAATCTCATAATACAAACTAATCTAATTCAATCGAACTATTTTAAAATCAAGATGCGAACTAAACCTAACACAATATGGTTCAGATTAGTTCCATTTGATTTGAATCGATTTTTGGTTTATTGTTCCGATTTGCTAACCTCAAATTATATCAATTTATATAAGCCTATTTAATTTTAGTCTAGTCTGCCTTGTCCTTGTTTAATAAATAAATCACATGAATTCACATATTTCATACCAAAAATCATCAAGTAAATTGTTCTGCCCTTTTCTTTGTTCACAGCTGTAAAGTCTTAGCACAATAAAAATGAAAGGACCATATTGAGTATTATGTGGGCCTCTCTCTCTCTATATATATTTCTGTAAAAAAAAATTCATTTAAGATAAAATGAAAATAAATTCCACTAAAATTACTAGCAATATAGGAACTTTTAGGCATGCAATCAATGGTTTCATTTGACTTTTGAAAATTACACTACAATTTTGTTACATGAAAAAGGTTGCTCCAAACATCCCTATTTTTGTATGGTATTTATTATCATTGTCTTGCCCTACTTGTAAATTAAATTCATAATTTCATCACAATGTAAAAATAAAATAAATTAGTTATGATCATTGATAATCATCTTAATCCACAAAGTGGTGAATCTAGAATTCAAACTCTAAACTTATTCAATGTGGCTAAAGATTCAGAGTGGTTTAAATTTAAGTCCATCAAGTTTAAACTACTGAAATAATCTAAAAATACAATAGTAACTATAGGGTCGACATGCTTCTAGCTCTCTCCTAGTTTTGTCTCTTCAATCAAGAGAATCAACAATCCATAAGAGAGAATACAGGGAAGTGTCTATAATCTCTCTGGTTCTTGGTGTTTATTACTTCATTATTGTTTATTAATCTCTTAAATAGTTATTATGGATCACTCCTAATATATGGTATTGTTACAACTTACAAATGCAATGAAACAATATGGAACTTTCCTTGAACTGGAGGAAAGTTCACCATTTTTTTTGAGTTCCGCCGCTATAACGACATTTCCTATTTATCATAAGTAATCCATAATTTTTGCTTCGTAATTTCTATAGATTGATTGTGAAGTTCGATATGTTATTTTTTAAAAATATCAAAATTTTGCTTTCCTTTCATTCTTTTGGAACCACAATTTATTTATTTTTTTATTTTTTTTAGAGATATTTCTATTAGTAATACTTACTATCTTTCATTTGTGCACTAACATCAACCAAGTGCACAAATTAATATTACTAAATTAATAAAAGAGATTAATAATTTGAAATCCACAATTAAGAAAATTAAAATATCTGTAAGACAAAAAACAAAGGTCTTTTTTAAGTGAAATCTAAGTTTACATTAAAATATAGAACAAATGACAATGAACTTTTACTTGATCAAAGAATATACAATATATTTTCATTTTCAAAAAATTGTGAAAATTGTAAAAATATTTTAAAAATCCAATTTGCTATTACTTTATAATATAATTAAATGACTCAGTCCAAAGTTGAAAGTAAAAAACTTGTTTTCCAGCACACATTCTGTAATTAAATATCTTTGCAGAGACAGTATAAATATACATATATGACATTTCTTTGTTTATTTATTAGTGAAATTGTAAAATATTCAAAAAGTAACGACGTATTTATCAACAAAGCAAGTGAAAAATCTTGAGAAGTTGTCATTGCCACAATTATTTACTTTTACCATAAATCATAGGAGAGGATATTCAATTGAAAGAAGCTTCAGCTACTCTTAAATATTTAAACTATTATAATATCTATAACAAATATTTGTGTATGGGGAAATCTTAAATAACGTGTGTTTTTCTTTTTTAGAGAAATAATAAGATGCTATTTTAAAATATAAAGACAAAAGTAGATGTTGTTTGTTTTGATAAATTGCAAGTAACAGGATTCAAACTCCGGTCTCTCTACTCACGTATTGGTGAGTGTATCAATTGAGTTACAACCAATTGATTCTTATATAAAGGTAAGTTATTCTAATATGGAGTGTCAAAAAATCAATTGAATTGAAACTTAAGGTTTTTTCTTTTTTTTTTTAAAAAAAGCAGAGAACGAAGAACAATTAAGTCAGACATTTCAACTAAATTAACACCCTTGAACATTCAGTAGCCCGAACTCTAGTATATTGAAAAAAAAAAAAAAAATATCCGAAAACATATTATATGAAAACCACCCAACCGCTTAAGTTATCAAAATAAAAACTAGTACATGATCGAACCTCACCAAGATAAATGATTATTAACCCTCTCGAATCTAGCAAGCGCATATGCCACCTAACTACTCTTCTGATATATGTGAGTTGCTTTAATCCGCATAGAACGCATAACTTGTAAGCAAGTATTTAAATCTCTTCGAACTGACCATGGAGCCAATGCTTGTCCATTATTGAACTGAAAATATAAGCTTATAGTTAACAAACAATAACATCTTTTATATTAATTTCTAACACGAGTAAACGGTACTAGATCAAAAGTCTACGCAATAAAAATATTATCATATGGCCAACCCACCATATGTTTTTAGTTTAATAATTAATGAAATTGTCAGAATTCGAACTCATAAACTTTCGATTGCAACGACTCTAAAATCATGTTAATTGACCATCTGAATTAGAAGTTTAAGCTGATAGTTAAAGTTAAACGACAACTTTGATATTACTTTATGACGTTGTATATTTGATACTACGTAAACTAATCTTGTATCCACGTATACTTAAGTTTCCTACAAGGAAGTGAGGATTTCATGTATTTTTGACTATTCTAAAATGAATCATGTGGATATTAACAAGAGTCACAGTCCTATTCAATTGGTGAGTAACTCTTCAAATTAATTTGGAGAGTCACCGTTAGATCAACTCCTTTTTCAATCTAATGGTGACTCCAAACTCACCAATTAAATGGAACTGAGTCACAGTCATATATGTCAACTGTGCAAAGAAGGAAGATTTCTATTGATCTCCATGTGGACATTTAACAATATTTAAAGAGCAATCTAATGGTTACCAAAATAAAAGACTCATCTAATGTCACAAAATAACAACGTGAAACATTTAATCATTATTTATATTTATGTTTTTTTTATATACAGTTCAGGAATTATATATAAGAAAAAAAAAAGACACATTAAATAGATGTTCCAAACTCTGAAACATGGTCCCAAAATAGAGAAGTGCAAGCAAGAATGGACCCAAAGAGATCAGAGAAACCAATCTCAGCTTCTTTCTTCTATTTCCACTTCAATTTCGTGACTCAACTTAATTTTATTACTATTATTATTTCTTCAATTGGGCATCCAATGTTTTCAATTATTCTTATCATTATTTATTTATTTTACAGCCTAGGTGGTCACCAATATTTCATCATGTAATTCCAAGATTCTAATTCATCCATTTATTTCATACAGCCAGCAATTTAATGTGTTTTTTTATTTTTATATTTCTTATGAATTTGTACACTTGAATTGAATGTTTATTAAGAGGAATACATGATATGAATATGGGATTGAGATAAATATTCAATGAAGTGAAGCCATTCACAAGATAAATAAGATGAGGATGAAATTTTGTGGTCCACTTAGTTATTATTATAGATCAATTTCAATCTCTTATCCTACTACCATGATTTTTCTTTTCAATTGTAAGTTTAAGTTTAGTTACCTAAGAGTAATTTATATATGTTGATATATTAGTGTTATAAAACTCGGCAACCTCGGTTGATTAATCACCGAAAATTAAAAAAGTTTCCTTAGTTCTATTCTGACAGTAAGCCGCATAATATTCGCTTAAACGGCCTAAAGTGGGACAAATCAGTTCAAAAATAACTCATTTGCCTGTTTTTTCAATTAAATATTAAATATATTGATATTAATTTGTTGGTAATTTTAAACTTATGTTCATTAAAAGCTTGAGGACCTAAAAATAATTTTAAAAGATATATGAAATAATGTATGTGCAAAACAAGCCATGTTGTGACATCCTATAGTATACTAAATGAAGTGAATTTAAAAAGAATTGTTGGAAAGGCCCAATTGATATAAATATACCAAATTAAGGGCAACAATGGTCCGTACAAAACAACAACTCCATTAAATTCCATAAAAAAAACTCCATTAAATAAAAAAAAGATTAAAATACTAAAGAAATGTAAATTGAAAACTGGGATATGATGAATTATACTGCATGGTCATATTTACATTTTTAGAAGCAAACTGTAAAAAGATGAAGTAGAAAAGTACTAGCATTCAATGTAGAAATTAATGGTATGAAGAGTGAGATGGATGGGTGAAGTGGTCCTTTATCTTAAGTGATTCTAAATTTTTTCTAAATAATAGTGTTTTGATTAAACATTAATGAAAAAAAATAAAATGAAAACTAGAGATGAAAAGTAAAAAGGCCTAATCCTACATCGGATATATTTTCTCATCTAGACACATGAACTTTGGGGTTTTTCACTTAACCCCCTCAACTTGACTTTTCACATATGTTTAGCTCTTATGCACCTAATCTCAGTTTCACTAGAGAGAGTATAATACACTTGTTTGAAAAATAACATTTTTGGTCCCCTACCCTTCTTCTTATTCTTCTCTTCTTTTTCTAATACAAAATTTTGAACTCCAGATTTTATAATCTGGCTTTGGAAATTCCAGATTTGAAATCAAGAATTTCCGAATCAGAAAATATGGAATTTTTAGACTTCAAATATGGAATTTTCCAGATTTAAAATTTGAAAAATTTCAAATTTCTTTTAGATTTGAAATCAAGAATTTTCAGGTCATAAAATCTAGATGTTTAGATTTGAAATCTGGAATTCCATTTGGAATTTTCTAGAATTTATGATCTAAAAAATCTAGTGAAATCTAGAAATTTCAAATTTTATAATATGGTCCAGATTTTATTATCGGGAAATTTTAGATTTTCTGGAATCTAAAATAAATATTTCAGTTTGGATTCCATAAATTTTGGAATTCCAGATTAGAACTAAAAAAAAAAGGAGAAGAAATGAAGAAGAAGAATGAAAATAAAATAAAATGAAATTAATTAAGTGTGTTTTTGTAATTTATCGTAATTTTTTTACCATTTTATTTTTTTTTACTCTCTTTTATTATGTTTGTCTTACCAACATGGTGCCACATAGGCAAAATGTGTTCAAGTGATGTCTTTCTATAGAGTTTAAGTGTTTATGTGAAAAACTCCAAAGTTCATGAGTCTAAGTGAAAAAATGTGCCAACTTCAAGGATCCCAAGTGAGGTTAATCCAAAGTAAAAATGATTTTTCGGTAATCCTTAGATTATAGAAGTTTTTATGAAAAAATTGATCAACAATATTAACATTTTCAAAAATGACAAGGTTCATATTATTTGTCATATTTGTTGCGGTGTTCGGAAATCAATTTTTATATAAAAAAAGCATTAGAGCATCCCTAGTGGTGGATTGGTCTCTTAACCAATTTACCCTTCCACATCACCAAAACTTACTATTCAAAACCACTCTTCCCATATCATGTTTACTCAACTAAAATCTACTCTAGTGGTGAGTTATTTTAAGACCAATTTATGGATTCCATGTATAAATACTTCTTCATTCACACAACTCCACCTATACACTTACTAATAGGTTCTTTATTTTTAATCTTTTCTCTTTCATCCTTTTCACTCTTTATTTTTGTTAATCACCCATCCAAATGGATGGCCAATCCATTTTAATTGGTGTATTTTTTCTCTCTTTAATGATGAGTGAGTGATTCTAATATTTTTATTATTTGCTAGTTAGTCATAACCACTAGGGATGCTCTTGCATGATAAAAATAAATCCTGATTACTTGCTGTCAAAATAAATAAATTCTGATTACTTAAATTTAGATTGGTTATGCATTAATTTAGAGGCCAATAGAATAGACCCTTAAATTTAAAATGGGAGAAGAAAAGGACAAGAGGAGAATTAGGGGTGTCCCAAATCAGTGAAACTTGGTTACTATTTTGCAAGCAATGTCTGGTCTCTCAGACAAAGATTTTGGGTATCTTTTTTGCAGGCTATGCCCTATGCAATGCAATCACTTCAAAAGAAAGGGTCAATATGCATTATTGAGATTTTTGGAGGCAAAACTAGGTATCCATTTTCCAAATTTTCATACCCTTTTCAAATTCATAATCACATCACACCATTAGATAGGGGATTATAGTTAAAGGTTCCTAAATTTTGTAGGTGATTTTGTCATAGATAAAAGATCTATTTCTCCATATTAGTTAGACTCATTCAAGAGTTCATGTGCCAGTCATAATTTGTCAGTATCGTCTAAACTCATATCTAATGGGCTAGCTTGGATACGATAAAGTTATATTACGTCTCGGTTAAACTGGATCTGCATAAACATTGGGTTTGGGTTTGAGTTGAATAAAATTAAGCTCGAATTCGGTTGATCCAATTTCGCGTGCTATATCAATATGAATTTCTATTTTTCAAATTTTAAACATTGTATTATATAATAGAATTTAAATAATATATATATGTATATATATATATATTATTTGTTATATTTGAATTTATTTAAATTGTTTTTATTTATAAGCATACATTTTAATTTTTCAATTATATAATATGATTTTATTGTCGGAGGTTGGCTAATACGAGATGAGCACGAGATTTGATTTTCAAACCTGAGCATATATAATTAATGGTGGGTTCAACTGGATTTAAATTGAACTTTTTGGTATAAACCTACACGATTGTCTTCAAAGCCTAGTCCATGAACAAATTTCCTACTTTTTTTACCTACGTCTTTAGCCAAATGGTTAGAATTTTTTTACCATAATCGGGTTCATCGACCTCTAGTAGTCATCATGAACATATCGATTCATCATTGACTAGATCCACTACTTCTGATATGTTAATTTATGAGTACCCAAGCCTCTAGAAGCCTCAACATTCAAGAATTGGCAATGTAACTTAGTTACAAGTTAGAATAAAATTGCAAAAATCACTTAACCCCTACCAAAAAAAGTAGAGGAATGAGGAGAGAAAATGATTGTTCTAGGTAAAACCTAGAAGAAGAATCATGAAGGTGCCCATAACCTTAGCATAATCCCCTTTTTTCACAGGCTGTTTCAGGTAGGGTTTGGCTTTTATTAATTTATGAGACTAGTCCTTCTTCTGGCTTGTTATATGCTAAAAAAAAAAACTTAATTTTTTTTGTTCTTATTTTTGTCCTCTTGAATATTTTACTTGTTCAAGACATACAAGACATTATCATGTATTGTATTTGTTCCTCCTATTTTGTAATTCTTTCATTTGTCTATATCCTCAAATAGGATCCTACTTAAAAAAATTCACTTTACTGTGGTCCAAAGATTTTCATTGGTTTCAAGCTAGGCTCTAGGTGTGAATTAGTAGACACTTTGAAAAACAAGAGCTTCAATACTTAGATTTTAGAAATTTTAGCCAGATTTTAATAGGTATGGGTGATCAATTTTAGCTAGTAAAGACGCTAGACGCTAGTTAGACGGTTCAAATCTGACACTCGATTTTGCACGTTTAGGTCGGTGCTTAGACCGTGAGATGACTTTAGTTTACAACGATGATTTTTTTTTAAGTACATTAGCTTACCAATTGTTATATGATAATGCACTTTAGATAATAAAAATAAAAGGACGATCTTGGTTGGATTCAACTAAATAAAAGTATAAATATGAAATTTTTTAGAACGCTTCTATGACATAATGTTTTTTCAATATATAAACGTAAAAGAGTAAGATGCAAGAGTTTTTAAAATATAATAAAAAGATTGGAGCTTTTATTTATAATTGGGTGAATATGTAACGTTCTTCGAAAGCGCTCTATGACTTTTGTACAAATAAGGTGAGACAAAAATTATATACAAACCTGATAATACTACCTTAGAATCCGTATTTCCATTAAACTCGAAATTCCTGAATATAAATGTTTGCGAATTTGCTTTCTAATACTTTAAGAATTTAGAGTTTAATATACAAGAACCAATGTTAACGTGAAATACCAACTTTGTCACGCTGTAGAGCCTGCACATTTTGTTTGTCACGATCAATAACATAACTAACACAAAAACAAACCAATTTATTCACGGACTATTTTGTTAAATATTATCTTATTCTTTTACTACATTGATAGCTAAAATTCGGTTTCGACAAGATCGATCCTACCAATAACTTAAAAAGAGTCCATTTCTCCAATCCCTATAGAGCCAAATTGAAATCTGAGCAAGTGAAATCTCACTTACAAAAATATCAACTGTTAGAAATCAGATTTACCTTGGTGGTATTATCTTTCAAGTAGTACAAAAAATGGCAGTTTTGACAATAGAATTGGTAAAAAGGGATAAAAAGCTGCAAAGTCAACTAGAAACCAAAAAGGAAAAGTCTAATTCTGAGGACAATAATTAAGATCAAATAAGGATAAAACTAACTACCTAAAGAGCTGTCAAATGGCAGAGAAATAAAATTTACATTGGCAGAGTTTTTTGTAAGTATAAGTACAATTATTATTAATTTGATTCGAGAGCTAACACGAGATTGGTTTTTCATCCAAAGAACCAGGATTGGGTTGGTTGCCTTAAAACGGGTCATAGTGGGTTTGGTTGGGCCCTCTTTTGCACCCATGATAGGGAAAATTGGGCCACATTTCTGATTTTTGAGCTCGTGACTCTTCAATGGTTAAGTTTAGTGGCATTCACGAGTGGGTTTGGCTCTTCTTGGTTAAACAAACATAAGAGTAGTAAGTATTAAGAGTGACGAGACGGATTTATGAGGGTGGGTTCGACGGTAATATCATGAGGAGACACTTGACGTCATCTCTAAGGACACATGAAGTATTTGACACATAACACCATCTCAATTCTTGAGACAAAAGGAATAACCGTTTGGACACGTGGACCAATTAGATGTCTGAACCATGTGCACTGCGTGCGTCAAGAAGCTTATAGGCTATTGTTTAAGCGTCATAGGTGCTTGCACCAATGAACGAATGCCACAATCTAGGGCAGACACATGAAAACACCATTCATGGGGTGATACACGGGTAATTCGAGGTATCTTTACTGTTCACCAACGAACGAATGCCACATGTCTTTCCTTCTTGTTTTCTTTTTTCACTTACTTGACTTGATTATCGTAGCGGAATCGTCTGTCACCGGCTTAATCTAAATCACCGGGATAAGGCTCTTATTTCAACCAATACAAACTCATGAGACGTTTTCACCATTATCAAATGGTAAAGAATCAACTTCTATAATATCGATTGGTGAGGTCAATAGTTATTTTCATTGTCGTTGGAGACTCCATAAATCAGACCTTCAATTGTTATTATCATTGTCGTTAGAGACTCCATAGACCAAGACAATATATAAATACGCTCATACTTTGTCGCCTACATATTTCAAATAATTATCTCTCAAGATCGGTGTTATTGACCCTCGACAACATTGAAACACTAATAAAATGTTAACGTTTCTGCAACCCAAGATTAATAAATAACATTGTACTTGATGGATGACTCAGTTCATCAAATTTCAAGATCAAAACCAATAGGTTAATTATCTAAACATTATAACAAGTTCTCATATGATAAATTACCAAGTTTAAGCATGACTCTACTTGTTTGAGGGGTTATTAAATGTCCATAATAACAACCGCTTTACACAACTCGTTTAACACAGTTATCATTTTTGTGTATAATCATATGAAACAAATCAATTAGGAACCACAATTATATGTTTTGACAATTCTATCATTTAAAAGAACCTATACAAATTTGCCTAAATAACACACAAATCTTCGTACTCATGTTTTGGCCTGTTAATAGCTGATTTTCTCTACGAAACAGCTACTAAAAGAGTGAAACAACAAAGAGAAACTACAAAAAGGAGAATCAAACCGACACTAAGGCATATGAACTACCTGGTGCCCAAAACACTAACAAAATGCATCAAAAGATCTACATAATATCCCGACTTCGATTGATATTAGTCTTTCTAGAGCACCGCATTTCCATTCTTTCATTTCATCAAACACATAATCATCCAACCACTTATATGAACACTAACAATTAACAAAGGAGTGATGAAGTCAAAATACGAATGAACGGCAAGTTGAGAAAAGCAAATTAGTGACACTATCAACATTAAGATCCTGGAACATAGCAATATCTCGCATTGTGGGGAAGGGTGGTTAAAGGGAGTTTGAAAATGGCAAATGGAAGATCATAACTATCCTAGAGGATAACAAAACTCAACTGATAAAACTATCTGTTAACTGGATCACCCGCCACGCATATGAGCACCCAGCTCACCAAATTGCTCATCAGCTTCTACTGTGTCTTCTGAAAGGCGAACCGTATCCAGCTTTGTTTTCAGGACTTCTATGGCATTGAGTAGCAACTGTGAAGATTTAATAGCACCAGTTGATTCAACAGTGAATATAAAGCTATCTTCCTTTGCTTGAATAGACACAAGCCCTGACTTCCCCATAGCATCTGCCTTCTTGAGCACTTCTTCATCATAAGTGTATGCTTCAGGATCGATTGTTACAACCTACAAAATATAGTTCCAAACAGTTAGGTATGCAAATTCGAGAGTAGACAAGTTAGCTTGGGGGAAAAAAAAGGAAAGCAATGCGTATACTAGACATGTTGCCAGATGCTACAAAGTCACAATCACTCATTACAACAAATGAGAGCATAAAAGTGCCATATCCATCGATTGCACAACAAAGAAGAGCGCAAAACCCATAGTTGAGAATTTGAGCGAGTTTGATATAGCCTGTAAGTTGCATATATGTCTTCATTGAAAAACAAAAAAAAGAATTGGAAGTAGCGCTGAAAAACCACAAAAATCTGAAAACCACTAAAAAAATTGCCATCATCATTGCACAGGCTCTGCTTGGGATCTTAGATTTCAGATTCAAGCCAAAACATTCATGTGAACTGCCAGAAACTTCATGGGTATAAAACATTTTGAAGTTAACACCAGCCCTTGGACTACCACTCAGATAGAATGCTTGCATGACCATAGAATCCTACTTTCATGTACTTTAGATAAGCTACTTCTCTTAGATTAACTCTTCAAAAAGCTTATAGCAAGTAGCTAAGTTCCCATCATAAATAGTTAACCACCAGTCCACAGTTTTTAAGGCTCAGATAGCTATTATTAACTTATCAAAACTAAAATTTCCACTGAAGCAGGAACATGAAAGTAAGACTTGTACTTTTTAGCTGCATTTCTGATCAATCAACCACCAATTCTCTCCATTCCCCCAACTATGTGGGTTGCTGATTGTTAGAGTTGTGTTAGAGCGTTAGTATTTCTAGGTTTCTCTAGTAGCTTCCATCTCTTTGTATATATACACTTACATTCTACATAATAGATGTTGTTGTGAGTTCCACAACCTTAGTGTTTGTGATAATACTGATCATAGTGGATAAAAAAATTAGATTTAACCTGTGGCTCTGCTTGGGATCTTAGATTTTACATTCATGCCAGACATTCATTTGAACTGCCAGAAACTTCATGGGCATAAAACATTTGGAAGTTAGTATCAACCTTTCGACTACCACTCGAATAGCATGCTTGCATGTCCACATAATCCTACTTTCGAGTACTCTAGATAAGCTAGTTCTCCGAGATTAACTCTTCAAAAAGCTTATAAAGAGTTGCCAAGTTCTCATCATAAATAGTTAACAACCAGTCCACAGATTTTGAGGCTCAGATAGCTATTATCAAAACTTAAATTTACACTGAAGCAGGAACATGAAAATAAGACTTGTACTTCTTAGCGGCATTTCTGATCAATGAACCACCAATGTGGGTTGCTGATCATAGAGGATATAAGACTTACCATATCCTCTGCAAATTAGATATCGAGATACTACAGGGTTTTCATTTTAAGGCTTAAATGGATGTGTTCACATGACTGGAAACATCTTTCCAAAGAAAGATTTAAGGATACAAAGGCCACTCAAGCTCTCAAAAAAAACATAAAACTCATAAACCAAATTTCAAGGATAACATCCAAACACATTATGTTGCAAACACACAAACAAATTACAAAGCCCGTTTAAATAACCGTGCATAACTCTCTAACCTGTTGAGTATTTTCATCAATGGCAAACACCTTAGTAGGACTACTATCCACCCAACTCTGCTTATCCTCCAACGACAAAGTCTCCATCATATCCTCATTAATATGAATATCCGGCTCATACATGAAAGTCACAGTCGCAGCAGGAGACCATTTAGCATGATCTTTCCCAATCCCTTTTCTTGCAATAGCTCTCAATTTCAGTTCTTGCCCGCGTCGAAGCTTCACAATAGTAATCCCCCTGCAAAAACAAATCCCCAAATCATAAAACAACAACAAAAACAACAAAACTCTAAAATTCCAAACCCCCAAATTAGAAAACCCCAACCAAAACAACAAAACCCTAAACCTCCAAAACCCCAACCAAAACAACAAAACCCTAAAATTCATCTTACCATAACCTTCTTGTCTAAAATTTCAAAATTCTACAATTACAGTTCTAAAATCTGCTTCTTTATCGACTATGTACAGAACAGAAAATGAAATGCACAAGCAGCAGTTTCTAATTAAACCCAGATTAGCGTAACAATCAATTTAAATGGATGGAAATGAACCCAAAATGTTGGCATGAATGATTATACCGTTTCAACGATTACGCGATCACCAACACGAAGAGTAGGATACATAGAAGAATAAGGAATGAAGTGAATCTCAGAAAACATAACCATAACAGCACCAACACAATAAGCCTAAATTCCAAACCCCAAATTATAAAACCCTAAAATTCCAAACCCCCAAATCATAAAACCCTAAACCAAAACAACAAAACCCTAAAATCCCAACCCCAATCCGACATTACCTCGGTTCAGTAGCAGGATCATAACCAGTCGAATCACTAAAATCCACAGGCGTAACGGTATGATCAGAACTAATCAAATCCTTACTAGTAACATCTAGGGTTTGATCCGTAATACATTTCGCCCGGAGATGAAACTCGACGGAGCAATACTCGCATTGGCCGTCGCCGTCGCAGGAATCACAGTCACGTGAGAAGCGCATGCTCATGGCACGGTCGCTGACGAGAGGGATGAGACCGAGACGGTGGGCGATGAACTCGTCATTGAGAACGGAAGTGTTGACTTCGATTTCGACGAGGTCAATGGCGACTGTCGGGACTTCGGCGATCATCACGCGCCGGAGCGCGTTAGCTATTGATGCATCGGTGTCCCGGAGCTCGAACTTGCAGTAGTCGTCTTTGAGTTCCCGGATTTTGACTCTGGGGAAGCGCTGGTAGGATGGTCCTTCCATTGGAGAAGTCTGAGTGTGAGAGATGGTCCTAAAGGGTTTATAAACCCTAAAATTTAGGGGTTTTGGGGAAAACGGTGTCGTTTTGGTCCAAAAAGATTTTTCAAAGATTTTTTTTTTTTCATGAAAAGTAGATTGTCGACTAGTTTAGTTTCGAGAGACAGTTTGATGGATTATTGTACGGGGCTTCCTTATAATGGTGGTAATAAAAATCGAACCGTGTTCAATTTTCTAACTCAAACCATCATCTATTGCTGAGCTACCGGTGATTAGTAAATGAGTGGCTAAAATGAGAAGCTTTCTATACTTGGCTAAAATAATAGATTAGTTCAATTTATATAGCGTCTCGTCAATTCTGTGAACTGACTGGCATAGTTAGCCCCTTAAGTCCTCATGATAAATAATAGTGTATTTTGAAGAATTTTAATGTGCATAAACTTTATTCAAGAGTTTAAGAAATGTATAGAATAATTTATGAGCAAATAGATTTATTTTATATAAAAATAAAATTATATATTCATACACATTTCTAAAAAGTTATATATGCACATCAAGTAAGCTTCTTATACTTATTATTATCATTAGAATTTTTTTAAAATGTGTTCAATGGGCACATTTTAAACTTCATCATAGCATACAATAACATTTAATGTTATTATCTTAATACTATTAACTTTCTAATTAAGGTAAAAAAACTTAAAGATTAAAAAAAATCTCACTAATTAAAGAAATATAATAAATATCCGATAACATCATTAAATATTATTGTGTACAATAATAAGTGTTAAGGTGTGCTCATTGGACACATTTTAAAAAAACTATTATTATTATTATTATTATTATTATTATTATTATTATTATTATTATACTACGAAAAAAACAAAATCATCAACCTAGTTTTTCTTGAATTGTATAAACCCGCATAAGGAACTCATTAAATTCCATATTTCATTTATTTTGTGGTTTGGACACCGTTGCATCTTCACAAATATTGATCTTAACTCGAACTCATATGAGTTGGGATTATTGTTGCAACCCAACAATTAACGATTTGCTCGGCAAACGATTACATCCAAAATTGTTCTATATAGCCCATTGGCGTTCTTGTTCTATGTACGAAATTGAGGATACAATTATGTTTTGCTTTAAAAGGAGAAAAGAAAGGATACAATTATTTTACTACATATGCAAAGGGCCTCTCAACGTAGCCCAAAAAGCAAATTGACATTTTGAATTTACATAGTGCATTATTAGCCACCTTAACTTTGGTTAGGTGATCCATTGGCTACTCTTACGATGTTTAAAGTGATATATTCGCCATCCTGAAATTCTTCATAATGACATATTGACCTTCTAAACTTGGTCAACAATATATATTTAAATTTAATTAAATCCTCTATTGTTTTAAAAGGTGGGCCGAGAAACAAGTTAATCATCTCATTTTGAGTAACTCTAAAAGAGTAACGAGACATTGAATAAATTCACCAGACTAATAAATACTTTAGGCTTAGTTTAAGTGGCAACTAATATATTAAAACTCTATATTTATATTCTTATTACTATTATATATCAGGTGGTGCATTTGGTGAAGACATCACTTTCAATGGATGTATTATTTGTGAAAAAGCTTGTTTCAAGTTCAATAATGGCTTAATGTCCGAAGAAGCTTGCAAGAAAGAGTGTACCGGAATTGGGTGCAAAACAAGTAAACTTCTTATTTTTATTAATTATTTCCTATTTTTTTTTGGTTTTCCATCCGATTTTCGAACCATATTGGAAGCATATTCCATAGTTTGTTTTAAGGAATCAGTTTTCGCGATCATTAGATTAATTATAGACTCTTACTTGAACTTCTAAGAAGAGGTAAAGGTAGTGTTTTGACCGTCGAGAACTGCACCCTTTAAATACCATGCTCGTCATCTTTGTTTGCGGGATATCTGCATTAACTTAAGTCATACGAGTTAGACTTATGTTTGCACCCCAACAGTTGTTGAGATTCAAAAGTGCTCCGCGTAAGAGTATTAAGGATAATGTTTTCTTGTTTTTCATGTTGGAAGCACGTTTACAATTTCCAGAAAATGATTCTACATAAATTAATGGATTATATCATCTCAAAGTATTAACTAAAAAGTTTTTTTTATTTTTTTAATTATCGTAATGTTTTGTGATTTACAGGCCTATGAAAAGTAGCTTGATTTTGGAAGGAGAATCTATATTTGATCAAAAGCAAATGATTTTGATTACAAAATTTACGATTATTGCATAAAATTTGTTAATTGGGGGTGTCAATCTAGTTGGGATGTTCGACTTTTCTTTTCCCTTCAGTTTCCCACTTTTTATTCAAAAAAGTTGTATAAAGTTTGTTAAAAGAATGTAGTTCATTTTCTCATCCACAAAAGTAATCCGGTATCATTTATGCTCGAATCTTAATCTATTTTAGCTGAAATTAGTTGCATGTTAGTTACCAAAAAAAAAAATTGCATGTTATTGTGCAATATTATTTCATACTAATATTTTTTTTGACAATATCATACTATTATTTAATTATGAGTCATTCTTCTCTAATTAGTGTTTGAATTTATTACTAAAATATGTATTCTATTCGTCTGATGCATATGATTTGGAAAAGTTTAAACTAAAAACTATAAAAAAACATTTAATTTGATTTATAATATGTAAACAGTCAAAGTAACAAATTGCACAATTTCCAGTCTAATAGATGATTCTGCTCTGCCCGTTAACTATAGAGCCAAACTCATACTAAGCAATTAATTAACCTCCCAAATATATAAAAGCTTACGAAAACTTTCCTATTTCAATCATTAGAGCAACGGCGCCATTGTGAGAACATCTCGACAAGCTAAACAATTCTTGCGAACTTTAAAAGCAGTAGCTTGTCCACAAATTGTCAATACAACCACCATCTTATCAAGGATTCTTTGCATTCTTGATTAATATCATCACACAGAACACGAAACCTTCACATATTAGTACCACTATTAGCATCCACGACTTTACTATCACAGTGGAATATCAGGATTGACGATAATCAGTTTAGGTGAAAGATTACAAATTAACACATAACAATGTTCAAGTTCAAAATAGGACTCATAGGACACTTTACACCAATGACGAAAAAAGTTGATAAGAAAACATAAACGCCACGAGAATGCTACGTTTCTTCATTTAACGGATCAGGAAGCTGCTACCCATATTGTCTTCAACAATCAACAACTTTGGCAATGAACCCTAACATCATTATCAAAAATTCCAAAAAGAAAACTTATGCGCCTCATAATTTCCAGAAAATCGAGATAAACATTATTCCAGACATAATTACACCAGCCACGGAGAACCCAGTACAAAATAGTTTCATAAAACAGTAGCTCTAAATCTAAACAATAAACTTACATTTCAAAATAGTCAATAAACCAAAATCATCATTACAATATTTCACTCATCCTTACCCCAAATATAAAAGCTACAGTTCTATTTCTTTAGAGTATAGCACCTCAACTATGGCATCTTGAGAACATCTTGACAAGCTTAACAATTCTTGAGAAACTTCAAATGGCAAACCTGTTCCATCTTCTTCCACTATGATCACCATCTTTTCTAGCACTCTTGCATTGTTGAGTAGAAACTGGACGAAGTTTAGCATATGTTGACGTCTAGCATCCTTAAAGCCATAGACAATGACCTTAAGAATCTTTAGATGTGATGCCAAACAATCGAAAACAGTCGCATTTGAGATCCAACAATTGATCTCAGGCATATGCTTGACCTAACATTCACAATTAATTGGTCAGCTAACAACTTAAAAATATATGTAAATTCAATGTACATATTCATTACGATATATATACATGTTAACAAGTTAGTCATATCATATATCAGTACGGTGAAGTGTTAGAATTACCTTATGGTAGATTGCCGGCACATTGATAACTAATTTGTCAATTACAGGTGAAATACGAAGCAGATGTGCAATTCCAGAATGGTGGCTTTTTATAGAAGGAGAATTCAAAGTCAAACATTTGATGTTTAATGGTCCTGAAAACCGACCTCCTACGTTTATAGTAGACAAAACCTACAAACATAATAGAAAGAGAAATTCAAAGAAAAAACTAAAAAATCAAATTGAAATTTTAAGATTTTAGTACTTGTTCAGAAAAAGAAAAGCAACAATGGAATGATGTTTTCTCAATAAATGTTACCTTGATGAACCAACTCCCGACTTTTAGCTCCTTGACATGCTGAAGTTGCTGCAGAATGTCCTCAATCAAACTTTTGCGAGTTCGTAGCTCATCAGCTTGGTAAAAATCAATAGTAGCACAAAGTGAAGATGAAATATTCAATAGTTTAGCAGTCTTAAGATTCAAGCACTCAGCCAACTTCAATATCTGAAGCTTTGGACACGATATTTCCACATCAAAAAAACTGTGAATATTTCCTACAACCAATCTTTTCAAAGATTTAGAGGCAATTACTAACTTTTCAACCGGGTATATCCTTTGAATCGACATATACTCAAGTAAGGAACTTCCCCATAGAACACTTTTAATCGCTTGAGCAATCAACTTTGGATCTTTTGTATGTATAGATTCTAGAGATATTTCCTCAAGCTTTGGACATGAAATTTCAAGAATAGAACTGGTACTAGTTAAAACCAATCTTTTCAAAGATTGGGAAGCAATAACAATTTTATGCAATTCGAAACACCTGACCAATTCTAACGATTCGAGTAAGGGACAACCAGAAAGAATACGTGGTAGATCACAAAAGATTGATTGCATGGACATTGACTCAAGTGTCGAACAGCCCGATTGAATACTTTCAATCAATCGTGCATACACGGCAGATACGTTTATCTTTATAGAATCTAGAGACAATTTTTCAAGCTTTGGACATGAAATTTCAATTTGACTCGCGGTAAAACCAGATAAAACTAATCTTTTCAAAGATTGGGAAGCAATAACAATTCTATCCAACCCAGACGAGCTAGTTAATTCTAATGATTTGAGTAATGGGCAGCCAGATAGAATACGTGCTAGCGTTTGCTCGGTCAAAATACAATCTCTTATAATCAATAAGGTGAGAAATCCCCAACTTATATTTCCATCTGGAACCAAACTACAACGAGCGATTTTTAATCTAACAAGAGAAGCATTGTTGAACAGGAATTGCGGTAACGAGTAAAAACTATGCACTGAAAAATGCAAATCAAGGTCCTCTGCGTTTTTACTTGCTAAACAGATTTTCGAATCAAGTTGAAGATCTGGCTTCAAGTTACAACGATTAAGATACAGATGAAATTTGTTGATCTTGGAGCAGTCATGGAGACTTAAGGTCTTGTCAATGAAATTAACATAGCTTTTATAAGACATACTATCAGGATAAAAGATGAGAACCGGCACTCGAGTCCATTGATTCTGCCATCGTTTTGATAGAATTCCAGTCTGAACAGCTTGTTTGGTCGATGGCAAGAACGAGAGGATATGGTGAATTAAACAATCTGGCAAATCACTGATTCGATCTTCTTTTTCGTCTGCCAACTTCAACTTTTTCCTTCCCATTCCCCGGCCGCCGGAGATGAAAACCTGATGGAGTCTAAAACATTGGCAAGTATTTCAATTCTGCAAGTGCTTCGGTGAAATTGCAATTGACTGAATCACTCATTGTGAAAAATAACAGATTTAAATAGGCCAATACTAAATTAGAACCCATTAAATGAATTCTACTAAAAGTCTAACTAAAAAAGATAACTGAAAAGAAAATATAATTTAATTTGACACTAGCATTGAAATCTGATTTTCAAGTTCGAAAAGTTCGGGATTTTAGTAGGGTGGTAAAAATTCTTTTATCTCTCTTAATGAGATGCTCAAACAGTACATACCTCTTTTTTTTTTTGGTAACAAGGAGGGGTTATGAGCCCCGGAAAACAAGAAAAAAAAAAGAATAGAAAGACAAAACAACCAAACTACGACAAACCGATTCAACGAGAGAAGCTTGAGCCACAAATATCAGGTAGAAGGAGATCTTGGAGGCCTACAGGCGACACAACACACTCATGATGACCAAAGAAGTTCCTGCGAAGTTCGCCGTCCAATCAACAATTCTATTTGATAACAGCAAAAGCCCTTCCATCTTCAACGAGACAAAACATAAAACTACCCATAAAGGATACAAACGATAACGCTCCATGCAAGGAGGCAAACCATAACGACCCATATGTTGAAATAATAAACTTATTGACATCAGAAGTTAGACGTCTTCTTACGTTATAAGTTTGGTCGTAACTGCTGTTTTCTGCATTTACATTTACATTTATGTTTCTTTATTTGCTCAGTTATTGTTTTGTAGCGTTTAGAGTTTTATGCTTCTATATGTAATCAGTTTCTTAGTTGTATTGTTTAAGAGATTAAGAGAGATCGAGAGATCAATAAGATTATCGAGTGATTTCCACCAAATTTACTCTCTTCCTCTATACCTCTTTGTTCTTGGTTTTCGATTGTCGATCCAACAATCTGGTATCAGAGCTAGCAATTGAGAAAGATGATGAATAATATGACGTCGTTCAAATATCCACAACTCTCTAAGGAGAATTATGATAACTGGTGTATCAGAATGAAGGCGTTGATGGGTTCCCAAGAAGTGTGAGACATGATAGAAAGTGGATATGAAGAACCGGAGAATGAAGAGGCGTTGACGAATGCACAACGGAATGCGTTGAAGGCATTGAAGAAGAAAGACCAGCAAGCTCTTTCTTTAATCCATATGTGTTTGGATGAGATGATGTTTGTGAAAGTTTCCATGGCGACGACGGCGAAAGAAGCATGGGAGATTCTGGAGAATTCTTTCAAAGGAAAGGATAAAGTGATCAAGGTTCGGTTGCAAACCTTGAGGAGTGACTATGAGAATTTGAAGATGAAGGAGTCAGAATCAATTGAGGAGTTTTTCAATAAAACTCTAGTTGTTGTCAATCAATTGAAGAGATATGGTGAAGAGGTGGAGGATGTGCGTGTGATTGAAAAGATCCTTCGATCATTGAATCAAAAATTTGATTATGTGGTGACCGCAATTGAAGAATCAAAAGATCTAGACACTATGTCAGTAGATCAACTCTTGGGTTCGTTACAAGCCCATGAGGAGAGATTGAAGAAGAGAGAAGAACCGATTGCTCAAGCATTGCAAGCAAAACTGGTTCAGAAAGAAAACGAAGATAAGAAGACATCTTCCTATGGCTCTGGAAGAGGCCGTGGCAGATCAAGAGGAAGAGGCCGTGGCTGGAATCGTGGAAATAATAGAGGTAGAGGAGGTCGAAATTTCCAGAATTCTGAAGGTACAAATCATCAGCAATGGAATGGAAGAGGTCGCGGAAGAGGCAACAATTTTCGTGGACGAGGAAATAATTGGCAAGGGCGTGACAAATCTCAAGTGCAATGTTATAATTGTCAAGAGTATGGACATTATGCAACAGAGTGCAAGGCTGATGTACGTGATGATGAGCAAGCCAATTTTGTTGAGATTGAAGAAGGTGAAGATCCAAATCTATTGCTTTCATGTATCGAAGAAGGAGAGAAAAGCAAAGAATCTTGGTATCTTGACTCGGGAGCAAGCAATCACATGACCGGTAACAAAGAGCTTTTCTATAAGCTTTATGAAACTAAGAAAGGGAAGATTTCTTTTGGCGATAATTCAAAAGTTGATGTTGTGGGAACCGGAGATATCTTGATCAAATTGAAGAATGAAGATCATCAATTTATCTCTAATGTGTATTATGTTCCAGCTTTGAAGACTAATATTTTGAGTATTGGGCAACTTTTGGAGAAAGGTTATGAGGTGGAGATGAACAAAACGGGGCTGGTCATGAAAGATGAGAAGAGAAGATTGATTGCTAGGGTTCCGATGTCGCTGAACAAGATGTTCAAATTGAGAATCAACAATGATCGTCTTATGTGTTTGAAGGCTTCAACAACAAATTCGGCATGGTTATGGCATCTCAGAATGGGTCATTTGAATTTTGGGGGATTGGAGCAATTATGCAAGCATCATATGGTTTATGGCTTACCTTCCACAAATCATCCCAATCAGATTTGTGATGGATGTATGTACGGGAAGCAATCGAAGAGAAGTTTTCCAAAGGAGTCATTCTCAAGCACATCAAGACCACTCGAATTGGTGTATGCGGATATTTGTGGTCCGATTAATCCAAGCTCTGATGGTGGAAGTAAGTATTTCTTGTTGTTTATTGATGATTTTACAAGAAAGACTTGGGTTTATTTCTTGAAGGCCAAATCTGAGGCGTTTGAGGTGTTTAAGAAGTTCAAAGCTTGTGTGGAGAATGAAATCGGATTGAAGATTCGATCTTTGAGAACCGATCGAGGTGGAGAATTCACATCAAAGGAGTTCAATCAGTTTTGTGAGTATCATGGTGTTCGTCGATCACTCACGGTCCCTACATCCCCTCAACAAAATGGTGTCGTGGAGAGGAAGAATAGAACCATTATGAATATGACCCGGAGTATGATGAAGAGCAAAGATATGCCAAAAGAATTTTGGGCAGAAGCTGTAGCATGTGCAGTTTACTCGAATAACAGATGTCCCGCAAAGAAATTGGAGAAGAAAACGCCTTTCCAGGCTTGGTATGGGCATAAACCAAATATTTCACACTTTAAAGTATTTGGTTGTGTAGGTTATGTTCATGTTGCTGATGAATTGAGGAGCAAACTCGATGACAAGAGTGAGAAGATGGTGTTTATTGGCTATGCAAATAATTCCAAGGGTTACAAGTTCTTTAATCCTCGGAATGGAAAAGTTGTGATAAGTAGAGATGCGGAATTTGAAGAAAATGACAGCTGGAATTGGGAGGTTTCTCAAGAAGAAACTTATGATTTTCTTCCTTTGTTTGATAATGATTTGATTGCAGGTGGTACCAATGAGGCTGAAGTTGTCACACCACCAAACTCACCTTCCTCATCACAAGAGAGTACACCAAATTCATCACCCGAACCTGGAATGAGAAGTTTGGATGATCTTTATGCTGAAACTGCAGAAGTGGAGAATGCAACTCTATTTTGCTTGATGGCTGATACGGAACCGTTTGAATTTGAGGATGCGGTTCAAGACAAGAAGTGGAGACAGGCCATGGATGAGGAGATGAGATCCATAAAGAAGAATGATACTTGGGAGTTGGCATCACTTCCAAAAGGCAAGAAACCCATAAAGGTGAAGTGGATTTTCAAAGTGAAGAAGAATGCCAATGGTGAAGTTGAGAAGTATAAAGCTCGATTTGTTGCAAAGGGCTTTACTCAAAAGGCCGGGATTGATTATGAAGAAGTTTTTGCTCCGGTGGCTCGAATGGAGACAATTAGATTGGTGATTTCCTTGGCGGCTCAACAAGGATGGAAAATTCATCAAATGGATGTGAAATCAGCGTTTTTGAATGGCACACTTGAAGAAGAGGTGTATGTTGATCAACCGATGGGTTATGTTGTGAAAGGAGAAGAAGGCAAGGTGCTGAAGTTGAAGAAGGCTTTGTATGGCCTTAAACAAGCTCCAAGAGCTTGGTATTCTTGCATTGATGATTATTTTGCAAAGCTAGGGTTTTCTAGATGTCCATATGAACATGCTTTGTATGTGAAGGAGAATGATGGAAAGATTATGTATGTGTGCTTGTATGTTGATGATTTAATCTTTACTGGATGTGATGAGCAGATGATTGAAGATTTCAAGAAGATGATGGCCAAGAATTTCGAAATGACAGATTTGGGGCTGATGTCTTATTATCTGGGTGTCGAAGTAAAACAGACTGAAGAAGGCATCTTCTTGTGCCAAAAATCTTATGCAGAAGCAATTTTGAAGGAATTAAAAATGAACAAATGTAATTCTGTTTCTACTCCAGTTGATTGTCGAAGTAAGCTATCGAAGAATGATGATGAAGAACATGTGAATCCAACTTTGTTTAGAAGGTTGGTTGGAAGGCTACGATTTTTAACATGTACAAGACCCGATATCTTGTATGGAGTTGGACTCATTAGTCGTTTCATGGAGGTTCCAACTTTATCTCATATGGAAGCAACAAAGAGGATACTTCGATATGTCAAAGGTACAGTTGATTATGACTTATTTTACTCATCTCAAAACAATTTCAGATTGTTCGGGTTTAGTGATAGTGATTGGGGAGGAGATGTTAATGATCGGAAAAGCACAAGTGAGTTTGTGTTTTTTATGGGCACTGCTGTTTTTGCTTGGAGTTCGAAGAAACAAGCAATTGTTACACTTTCAACATGTGAAGCGGAGTATGTAGCAGCAGCTTCGTGTGTTTGTCATGCGATTTGGTTGAGGAGATTGTTGAAAAGCTTGAAGTTTGTTCAAGATGGTGCTACTGATGTTTATGTTGATAATAAGTCAGCTATAGCGTTGGCTAAGAATCCCATTTTTCATGATAGAAGCAAGCACATTGACACAAAGTATCATTTTATTAGAGAATGTGTTGCAAACAAAGAAGTTCAATTGAAGCATGTGCCATCCAAGGATCAAGTTGCTGATATATTTACCAAACCATTGAAGTTTGAGGATTTTGACAGATTGAGGTTTGTTCTTGGAGTTATGAAACGATAAAGATGATGATAAGTTTAAGGGGGTGTGTTGAAATAATAAACTTATTGACAGCAGACGTTAGACGTCTTCTTACGTTATAAGTTTGGTCGTAACTGCTGTTTTCTGCATTTACATTTACATTTATGTTTCTTTATTTGCTCAGTTATTGTTTTGTAGCGTTTAGAGTTTTATGCTTCTATATGTAATTAGTTTCTTAGTTGTATTGTTTAAGAGATTAAGAGAGATCAAGAGATCAATAAGATTATCGAGTGATTTCCACCAAATTTACTCTCTTCCTCTATACCTCTTTGTTCTCGGTTTTCGATTGTCGATCCAACACCATATAGAGAGAAATATCTCACGTATAGGGAAAACAAGCAAACAAACACCAAATAGAAAGTAAACTAATAACCCTAACATGATTTTTATTGAAAGCGATAAAAAAAAGGCGGCAATGCAAAGCAAACAAGGGGCTTCTCTTCCGACTTTTAGCCGGAAAAAAACCCCAAAACCTGAATGATGATCGGAGACTTCTCCAACGACTAGGGTTTTCTTTTTCCCCTCTGCGGCTTCTTAACAAATTTGGGGGTTTATCTATATAAAAAAAGCTTTAATTTTAAATAAGTGTTTACTAGTTTCGTATTTTTGCAAATAAAAGAGTGCGGTTTGACTTCGAGCAAATAAAATACTATGGTTTGTATTATTTGCAGAGTTAAAAAAAATGGTCAATTTTATTGACGTAAACGAATTGGATAAAAACGATCTTCGCTCACAACAACAAAATTGACAATTTTCTTAATTTTGCAAACAATGCATACCACGGTCATTTATTTGCTCTAAGACAAATCACAATCCTTTATTTGCTCAAAGACAAACCACAGTCATTTATTTGCAAAACTGCGAAACTATTAGACACTTATTTGAAATTAACTCTAAATATTTTTATGTTGGACAAGTGATCCGCCAGGTGAGAGGCATGAAAAGTGGCAAGAGAAGGAAACGATGAGAAGTAGGAGTAAGCCTAACCACTCTTGGGACATGATTGAGACTGATATGAGTCTATTAAGGATTGAGAAAAAAATATGGCGGTAGATAGAGCGGAGTAGCGAGAGAGCATTTATATCGCCGACGCAACTTGAGCTGTAGGATTTTTTTGTGATGGTTCATGTTAACCGATCCTGAATGATACCATATTCTGAGGAAGCTCCAAATTTTCGGGATAATTGAAACTTTAAATAGCATAGATACTAAATTACAACAATTAAACCAATAAGAAACTATGGTGACAAACTAACCAAATAAAAACCCAGAAACTAAAATCCCGAAGGATAACTAAAAAGAAAAATATAATTTGACAGTAAAATTAAAATCTTATTCTGCTTCTATATCTTCGAATTTAGCCTCATGGCAAACATGAGTTTTGCTAGCTGAACCATTGAAATTAAAATTGAAAAAAAAAAAAGTTGAGACGTAAAACTTTAAAACTTATTAAAAATTACAAAGCAAATTTTTTTAGACTTAGGAATTTTTTTTTTTTTTTTCCTGTTATTTAGATAAGTTTTCATTTTGAATAAATAGCGGGAAGCTGAAGGGTAGAGAAGGACTCACATCCTAATTAAGTTGGCTACCTCAACATGAAGCAGAATTGCTCCACCAAGAAAGCCTCGTGCGGGATTGACCATAACGAGCCAAAGCGTCCGCCACACCATTACTCTCTCTGAATTATTAGAAGTCGAGAGGTATAAGCTAGACATTGCAACCACTCTTGCCTAAGCTTCCAAGGAACTTGAGTCGAATGTTGTCTGAATAAATTAAAAACATAAACTGAGTCACACTCCAACCAGATGCGATGCCAGCCCATATTCCAAGCCACATTAACAGCGTGAATAGCAGCCCTTAGCTCTGCCAAATTCCCAAAGGAAGATCCAATAGAAAAGGCAAAACTAGCATTAGTAAAGCCTCAAGAAGTGCAAAAGATCCCACCAGAACTTGCAATACCCCGCGAACCTGAACAAGAGCCGTCGGTATTGATCTTTAACCATCCTGATAGTGCCAGATTCCAATAGCACCAAATAAACCAAAAGGCATTAAAGAAATTGAAGTAATCTATTGCAGTTCTAAACTTGCTAAAATTGACCGAAAGCGAGTTCTGCAATTGGGGCTTTTTAAAAAGAATTCTTTATAGAATTTGCAGCAGTGGAAAAATATACTGAAATCAGGCATTGATAGTATTTAGACATTTATCCATTGACCCCCCCTAGATTCGACTCGACTCGAGTAGTTTGTTCTATCTTAACCATGGGACTTTGGGTGTTTCACAATATTTGTAAATTGATCTTACATTTTCTCCCCTAGTAAATGCATCTCTTAATTGAACTTCACTTGCCAAAATATAACAACTTCTATATCAACTACTAAATATAGAACTCTAATCAGTGATACTAAAGCCATACAATCCATTTGAAATTGGTTCAACCACAACAGATAACCCCAAGACATAATGTTTAAGATCGACATTTGCTTTGAGAAACAGCAAAGGCAGAGGAGTCCAACGAATCAGACTCTGAGTGGGCTGCACCAGATTTGACAGCAGAGGAAACCTGCCAACAGCTATTGGAGCCTAAAAACCACTCGTCCTGCCACTTTTTGAGCGTATAATTACACGCAAGTCTGAGCAATGCCTCTCAATTTAATCAGATATTCTTCATTACCAAGTCATTACATCTAGACTATCAGCATCAAACATCATAGCCCGAGGGCAAACTTTATCTATATAAAGATTTGAAAACATAGCCTCATATACAATTAGAGAAAGAATAACCATCATAACAATTACGAACGCAGGAAGTTTATGTTCTAAGGTAATCATTACAATTTTCACTAATCGTTACCCCAAATGTAAGAACTGCAGAAACTTAATCTTTTATTTCTTTAGGGTATAGCACCTCAACGATGGCATCGACTTTTATTTAATTTGATCTTAGCTTTCTTTGACTTGAATTATTAACCCCAGACTGAAATATTTGCTGGTCTTTTCTAGACAGATTTTGACATAGGCCTAACTTCATGGATTTTGGACCCAAGCACACGAATCTTGAACTTGCTTGAGAATGATCTGATTCCGTTCGACCTATTGTTGAAAAAAAAGCAAAAGCAAAAGCAAAAATAAATAAATAGATAAATAAACATAAAATTCAAACACATCATTGGTAAATGGTGTTTTCTTTTAAGTGTTCAATCATTCTTTGATCATATTATATTTCAACTCTTCAACTTATTCGTCACAAATTAACACTCGGAGAGAATTATATTCTGAATTGGAATTACAATACATATCTCAATTTGGCTCAATATTTTATCTTGAGATTTGACACATAGTTCACAATTTGATAATATTCAATCTGTATACGTAAATTTGGAAGGAACTAATCTTAAAATTGAGATGTCACTTCATCAAATAATACTTAAACTTGATTAACAAAATTATAACTTGGAATCAAAACAATTCTAATCTTTAAACAAAATAATAGAATAATTATCTCGAATAAATTGACAAGTTTATATTTTTAATTCTCGTCATCATATCTTGAACATTTCACGATTTTAAACTTATACATCAGGGTATCATCATGATTTTCTTGAAAAAATATATTCGAAGTAAATAATCGCATATTTCAATTAATCATTAAATTGCCTTAAATTTCAGTAATATTTATTAAAAACTTAAAAAAATGCTCCGGACAAAAATGGGTATCTACAGAATTCTAGCATTATTTTAATGAGAGATTTTAGTATACTTCTGGAGCACGATGATGTGGTGTTCCAAACCAATAAATGGTTGACATGTGTCACAACATCTTGACAAACCTAACAATTTTTGAGAAACTTCCGATGGCAGACGAGTTCCATCATCTTCCACTATGACCACCATCTTTTCCAGAACTCTTGCATTGTTGAGTAGAAACTGAACCAAGTTTAGCATATGTTCACGCCTAGCATCTCCCTCCTTAAAGCCATACACAACGATCTTAAGAGTCTTCAGATGTGATACCAAACAATCGAAAACTGTCGCATTTGCAACCCAGTAGTTGTCCCCACGCATATGATTGACCTAACATTCACATTTGTTCAGCTAACAATTTAACAATAACGTAAGTTGAATGTACGTATTCATTAGGATATATATACATTCACAATTGTTCAGCTTACAATTTAACAATACATGAAATTCACAATTGTTTCCACCATATCATGAAGTGTTAAAATTACCTATTGAATACAACTAAAATTTGATATTTAGAATTTAAAAGGTTTCTGAAATTACCTTACGATTGATAAATGAGGGCATATTAATAACTAATTTGTCAATTTGAGGTGAAATAGAAAGCAGGCGTGCAATTCCAGAATGGTGGCTTTTCGTATAAGGAGAATTCAAAGTCAAACATTTGATGTTTAATGGACCCGAAAACCCGCCTCGTACTTTTATAGTGGATAGAACCTACAAACATAATGGAAATACAAATTCAGAGAAGGAAGTAAATATTAGAATTGAAATTTTATGAAGTTACAAACCAATGAGGAAAAGCTGTTTTTTTTTTTTTTTTCATTAGAAGTTACCTTGAGAAACCAACTCCCGATTCTTAGCTCCCTGATATGCTGAAGTTGCTGCAGAATGTCTTCAATCAATTTTTTGCGAGTTTGTAGCTCATCAGATTGGTAAAAATCAATAGTAGCACAAAGCGAAGATGGCAAATTCAATAGTTTAGCAGTGTTAACATTCAACGAGTCAGCCAACTTCAGTATCTCAAGGTTTGGACATGATATTTCAACATCAATACTACTCATGCTAATGTCTCGGACAACCAATCTTTTCAAAGATGTGGAAGCAACAACTAACTTATCAAGTGTCACACTGCGGATCGATTGAATTGACATGGACTCAAGTAACGAACTTTCTGATAAAACACTTTCAATCAATTGAAGAAACAACTTTGGATCGTCTATAAATATAGATCTTAGAGATAATTCCTTGATATTTGGACATGAGATTTTAAGATAAGAACTGGTAAAATATGATAAAACCAATCTTTTCAAGGATTTGGAAGCAATAACAGTATTCTTTGACCACGAATAGACATCGTCAAATCCTAACGATTCGAGCAGTGGGCAGCTAGATAGAATATGTTCTATCCTTTGATTGGTCATGAATATACAGTTTCTAAGAATCAATTCGGTGAGAGATCCCCAATTTATCTTTCCAATAGAAGCCAATTTACCACAAGTGATTTTTAATCTAACAAGAGAAGCATTGTTGAAAAGGAACTGCGGTAACAAGTACGAACCCGGCTGACAAAGTTCCAAATCTAAGTCCTCGACGTTTTTATTTGTTGCAAATTGGATTTTCAAATCAATTTGAGGATCTCGCGTCAACTTACGTCGATTAAGATACAAATGAAATTTGTTGATCTTGGAGCAGTCATGGAGAATTAAGGTCTTGTCGATGAAATTAAAGTAGCTTTTTTGAGACATACCATCACGATGAAAGATGAGAACCGGAACTCGAGTCCATTGATTCTGCCATCGTTTTGATAGAATTCCAGTCCGAACAGCTTGTTGGGTTGATGGCAAGAACGAGAGGATATGGTGAATTAAGCAATCTGGTAAATCACTGATTCGATCTTCTTTTTCGTCTGCCAACTTCAACTTTTTGCTTTCCATTGCTCCGGTAGCTCGAGAAGAAAACCTGAGAGAAAGTAGGTCGTTTTAGGGGCGGACTATGGACTGTAAAACATTAAATAAGCGTTTGAATTTGACTGAAATATTATGAGCTTCATTGCAATTAGGGTTGGCTATGTATTGTTTACTGTTTTTAAAAAAAATTGGACCGAAATGGACAGTTGATTTTTTTTTATTTTATCAAATAAGATCGAGTCTAACCGAAATTTCCCCGTTGACACTCAAGCCAGATACGATGCCATCCTTGCCATTCGAAATTTTTTCCCCGAATCTGCTTGTCCCCAAAGCACCAAACAGTGAACCGTCGGTATTTAATTTTAACCAACTTGAAGTAGGAGGTCTCCAAAGAACCCCAAGGATTTTAGGAGCTCGGGAAGGTCTAATACTAATGCCTAATTGGCGCAGAACGTGAAAATCAGTCATAGTATTAAACGAAGAACCCGAGTGATTTTTGTCAACCTCGTGACCAAAGTTGAATAGCTAAATCCTATAATGCCAAATCAACCAGAACACATTAAAAATTGGTGCATCTAAAGCATGCGTAATTGCTTGTGTATATACCCTGCTTAATGCCTGGCATTGAATAGCAACCAATGAAACCCTTCTCCTATCGCAACTTCCTGATCCGTTTCTTCATTTAGCGGATCAGGAAGTTGCGATTTATGTCTTCTCCAACAATCAAAAACTTTATAATGAACCCTAACATTAGTATTAGAAATGTTCAGATAAGAGAATATATCGTCAAATGCCAAAAAGAAAACTTATGTCAAGTTCCTCTCTTCTTCTTCTTCTTATCTCAAGTTCATATACCCCATCCTCCATTGTTTTCTCCATTCCATGGATATTCTCTCTTCTCCAAAACCCCCCATTTTCTTTGGTTTATCCGCCTTCTCCTCCTCTCTAAACTGTCTTCAACTTATTCAACAACATAAAGATACAATTTCTTTATGCTGGTTTTAATTTTCATTTTTGTCCAAACCATTTTTTTTATGCTTTATAATTTATTTTTAAAGCAATAATTGCAGTTAAATTGCTAAAACATTGGCTGGTTTCAAATATCTTAAAATATCACAAGGCCCCATAACAGAAGTCCTTTTCGCTATCAGTTTTTCTTTTCCATAATTCATTACCTCTAATATTAATATAAGAAAAACATATTATACTCAGGGGCGGACCCAGGGGGGGCTCGGGTGGGCTCGAGCCCCCCTCAGTTCTGGCACAACCCTTAGGAATATACCGATATGTTCGGGCTAGCCCCCCAAAAATAAAGATGATAAAGTAGACAAAGTGAAAAGGTGGAAGAGTTGGTAAGAAAGGGTGTGTTTAGATGTGTTGACTAAGGTTCAAATCCCACCATTTACATTTTTTTTCTTTCCAACATTATTAATGCTTTTCATCAATTTCTAATTTTTTTCTCCTCACATTAATTGCATCAATATTTTCCCCTATCATTATTAATGTTTTTCATCTATTTTTAGTTTTTTAATGTTATTTTGATCGAAAACTCTACTTTTTTTTTGTTTTTCCTTTCTATTTTTAATAATTTTATCAACAATTTTTTATTAGATCATTAATTTGTTTCTCCTAATTTTATCAACTCTACTTCATTTTTGTATACACGCATATATAAAAAAAAAATTACGCTAAAGCCAAAATTAGCCCCCCCGATCTCCAAATCCTGGGTCTGCCCCTGATTATACTTAATATTAATATTCAAAAAAACAATGTATGAAATAAATACACAGTGTATTTGAATATATTTTTCCTATATTAGAATTTTTAAACATATATGAAATAAATACACAATGTATTAGAGAGCCAGTGTTGTAAAAAAAATAAAATAAATGTTGGAGAAGGAAATTAGAAAATAACAAAGATGGAATCAGACAACAACCTTCCAAGTCAACTCTTGAGATTGTTCAGTTTGTTTTATAATATTTCCTGTAAAAGTGGATCGGCCAGCAGGAAATGAATAAACAACTTCCACTCTCATTTTGGTAGTCAACTCTCTTGGTAATCAATTTGAATTTACATTTCATTTCCGAGCCAAGTTCCCACCTTTCTCTCTTCTGTTAATCCAACCCCATTTCAGATTGCTCTTGTTTCTGTTAACCTCAACAATGGCTGAAGCAATCCTTACTGACATTGCTGCTGGCCTCATTTCAAAGCTGGGTTCCTCGGTGCTGAAGGAGATAGGGCTCTGGTGGGGTCTCAAAGATGATCTTGAAGACCTCAAGGAAACTGTTTCCACAATTCAAGCTGTGCTTCGTGATGCTGAGGACAAGTCCATGGATGAACCTGTCAAAATTTGGCTTGGAATGCTGAGTGAAGCCATGTATGATGCTGATGACTTGCTCGATGACTTCTCTACTGAGGCCTTACGCCAACAGGTTATGGGTGGTTCTAAAACTGCCAAGAAGGTGCGTCTTTTCTTTTCAACTTCCAATCAGTTTGCTTTTGGTCTCAAAATGGCTCATAAGATTAAGGCCATGAGAGAGAGATTAGAAAAAATTGCTGCTAATAGAAAGTTCCATTTAGAGGAGCGTTCTGTGGAGAAGGTTTCTGTAGCTACGGGCTGGCGCCAAACTCACTCCTCCCCTCCTCAAGTTGTTGTCGGTAGAGATGCTGATAAGGAGGCAATCCTAAAGAGTTTACTCTCTCCGGATTACCAAGAGATCGAGAACGTGTCCGTTGTTACCATTGTAGGCATTGGCGGTTTGGGCAAGACTACACTTGCTCAACTGGTTTATAATGATGACATAGTCCAAAAGCATTTTGAGTTGAAGATGTGGGTCTGTGTATCTGATGATTTTGATGTGAAGTTACTGGTGAAAAAATTCATAGAATCTGCAACTGGAGAGACACCTAATGTCACTGAGATGGATCCATTAAAGTCTCGCCTCCATGAAAAGATTAACGGGAGGAAGTATCTTCTTGTGTTGGATGATGTGTGGAATACGGATAAGGCTAAATGGGATGCTTTAAAAGACTTGCTATTTGGTGGTGCAAGAGGAAGTAAGATTGTGCTTACTACACGACTTCGGGAGGCTGCAGAGATAAGTCAGCCAATCTATATACATGAACTAAGAAGTCTCTCCGAAGATGAGGCTTGGTCATTGTTCAAGCAGATGGCGTTCAAGCAGTGGCAGGTGGTGAATCCAAGCCATGAAGATATAGGAAGTGAAATTGTAGCCAAGTGTTGTGGAGTTCCATTGGCCATAAGAGCAATAGGGGGTATGTTGTACTCTAAAGATTTGGAGTCTGAATGGTTGTTGTTCAAAGATGAAGAACTCTCGAAGATAGATGTGTACAAGACAGGCATTTTGCCAATTCTGAAGTTGAGTTACAACCATCTTCCTTCCCATTATAAGCATTGTGTTGCTTTTTGTAGCTTGTATCCCAAAGACCATGAGATTTGTGTAGAAGAACTGATATATTTTTGGAAGGCGCAAGGATATATCAAGCCAACAGATACAAATAATTGTCTTCAAGATGTTGGCTTTGGATATTTCATGCATCTTTTTCGGTTGTCGTTCTTTCAAGATGCCAAAAAGGATTACTATGATAATATTACAAAATGCAAAATGCATGATTTAATGCATGATCTTGTCGTTTCAGTTGCCGGAGACAATTTCTCAGCACCAGGTTTTGGAACAACAAATATTAATGAAAGAACTAAGCATATCTACTTTCGGAAGGATCAAAACTCTACTTGCCAATATATTTCTCCATTGTTGAAGGCAAAAAAGATAAGAACAATATTATTTGATGTGAGAGGAGCATTTATCACCCCAGAAGAACTTGATGGCGTGTTTTGTAATTTGAGATGTTTGAGGATGCTTGATTTATCTAGATGTTTTTATAAATTGCCAAGTTCGATTTATAATTTGAAGCATCTAAGGCATCTTGATCTCTCCAATAATCATGAGATCAATAAACTTCCGGATTCGATCACCAATCTGCAGAACTTACAAGTGTTGATATTAAATGGGTGTAATCGTCTCGAGAAACTGCCTGATAATATTGCAAAATTGGTCAATCTTACGGATCTTCACAATGATGGGTGTTACAAGTTGACGAGTATGCCACAGGGTATTGGACATCTGACACAACTTGAGAAGTTACCTTTATTTGTAATAGGCAAACATAATTCTTTCGCCAAGCATAGCGGTGGGATTCAGGAACTACATGCTTTAAACAAATTGAGAGGTTCATTGATGATCAAGAATTTGGAATGTGTGAAAAATCCAGCCATTGATTTTGAGGCAGCTAATTTGAAAGGGAAGCAACTCCAAATCTTAAAATTGAAGTGGAACGAGTCCGACGGTCGCAACGACAATTGCAGTGAGAATGATGAAAATGGATTGGAAGCACTGCGCCCTCACCAAAGTTTGAAAGAATTGGCGATGTACGGTTATAGAGGCGAGAGGCCTCCAAGCTGGCTACCATTACTTGCCAATTTGGTGTCCCTTGAGATTTATGAATGCGAAAGCACACGGTGGCTCCCACCACTCGATCACCTAAAGTTTCTTAGAAACTTAATCCTTTTCTGTTTAACTAAGCTGGAGCATATTGATGTGATTGGGAATTATGAAAACAGAGTATCTTCCTCATTCTTTCCTTCCCTTACATGGCTCGAGCTGAGAGACTGCCCCAATCTGAAGGGATTTGTGAGAGGCGGCAAGAGTGATGATGTTGGAATGAAACCATCATCATCATCATCATCATCATCGATATCAATGGAAGATCTGCCCAGCTTCCCTTGTCTTTCTTATTTGGATATTCGTGGGTGCCCTAACCTGACTAGCATGCCACTTCTTCTGGAGCTTACAAACTGACATTGAACCAAGATGGAATAAAATCCATGATGGAGGTACTGAAGAGGGCGATAACTTCAGCATCAGAATCCACCTCTTCACCTTTCTCTACTCTCTCTCAATTGGTGAATCTTACAATCAACCACATGGAAGATTCTGCAGCGTATGAGTTGCTGCCATACCTTCCTTCTCTTCGACATCTTTCATTTTGGCATTGCCCAGGCAAATGTGTGTCTAGTGATGGGAAGGATGATGGCATGCAGTGGCAAAGCCTGAAAGTCCTCCAAACTGTTACTTTTTGTTACATAGAAAACTTGATTTCTCTACCAAACCGGCTTCAATATGTTGCCACTTTGCAATGTCTGGATATAATTGAGTGTGGTAGTTTGGCGTCTATACCTGAGTGGACGGGAAACCTTATTTCGTTACAAAAATTGCGTATCTATGCAAGAACAACACTGCTGAAGATTGGCCTAAGATTTCTCACATTCCAAATATTCAAGTTGATGAAGAAATTCAAAGGAATGGGTGCTACCTGCTTTGACTGCTATTCTTTCTCACATTTTGGCAAAGTATGTGATTTGATCTCTATCCTCCTTTTTACGCTATCTTTAAAATCTGTATTTTTGAGTGTTTTGAGTTTTCATGGCTCCTTTTTACCATTGGCCCTTTCTTTTGTTAGAACTAAATTATTTCTTTTGTTCATTTTATGTTATGCTTGAAAGTTGATTCTTTGGACTGCTACCAAATAATATCATTATCGGAATATGAATTTTGAATCAGAAATGTTTTGGTTTGGGGTCATTTCAGGGTAAATACAGTTTTTGCTTAGATTCTAGGAGAAAGCAGAAGCAAGGATCATCAGATGTCTGCTCTTTTCTGTAAGGGTTTATCAGTTTTCACAAGGGACTTAATGTCAAATGTTGTTTTCAATTTTCTTTTTTGAGATTTTTCAGTTTTGACAATCAAGAAATTTGCATATAATTATAGGGTGTAACATAATGCAGAAGACCGTTGATTCCTGTGGGCTATGCCAAGCAACATCAGAGCTTTCCTGGTAGTGGTTTTCATACTAATCTGGTATTAAGGTAATCCATTGCCTCTATGCTCTTCGTTTTGTTACGAATAGGTTACCTTGAAAATTGGGATATCAAATTTGAATCAGACATTTTTATTTGAGATTTTCAGAGAAATGCCTCACAAAATGTTCTGCAGTATCAAATTTCAAACTGGAATAATGTGAATACTTGCCTGAAATTTCCGATATTCAATTTCAACACACTTGAACTCATCCCTCTCCTCTTTCAAGTACAAGCTCGGTAAGTTGATTTCTTTGTATCTTTCAGCGAAATGATTGCGCATATTATCCAATTTCTCCTGTTAATGGGAAAAGGTCTGGTTAACAGGTGATGCTGAGATGAAATTCTACAATGGCAAAGTCCTGTCTTGTTTCGAATATCAATCTCAGTAAGTTGATTATGACCTATAGCATCTTTCAACTCGCTCATTTTTCCAGTTTCTAATTGGCACTTCAACTAAAGCTGTGACGAAGAGAACCATTCATTTCATTATCCGATTTCTTGCTGCTGTTGATGTGGAAGTCTGGTATAACAGGTGAGGAGAAATGGAGCAGATGGAAAAGCGAGCTTTAAGGCTATAACGAACCATGAATGAAGATCAATGCTGAAGCAAAACTGCGGTATAACTTTCACATAGTAGTTGAGATTTCATCTTTCTTAACAATGTGAATAACTCAAATGTCAGCAATCCTTACTTTTTTGATGATGCTAGAGAAGAAGCACACTCGAGGGTCGCTCGTCTCGTCTTGTCGAAGACATGCCTCAGTACGTTTTCAAAAGGGATTCAATGCTCCGATGTTGTGTTCCTCTTTTTTATTTTCGATTTTCAATTTTGACAAACAAGAAGTTTGAATGTCATTATGTCCTGCAATGTAATGCAGACAACTCTTAATTGCTGTGGACTGTGGATAGCGACATCAGAGCTCATGGTGGTCTTCAAACTAATCTGGTATTAAAGCAATCCATTTCCTTTATGTTCTTTGATTTTCTTATGGATATGTAAGTTTGCAAAAATTTGAATTTCAATTTGATTTGTGGTCATATCAGGGCAATGGATTAAAAAGGTTGTCAATGTCGACATCAAAATGGATTCTGAGCTTATCTTGGAACAGATACATCATATGAGTAAGTTCATTTTAATTTTATATCTTCGAATGAGTAAGCTCATTTGTCTAATTTCCACTTTGGACTTCAATTACACTTGTAAAGACTAAAAACCATTCATTTCTTTCCGTTGTTTATGTGTAATTCTGGTTTTACAGG
The DNA here is from genome assembly GCA_028411795.1 of Euphorbia peplus. Taxonomy (NCBI): domain Eukaryota; kingdom Viridiplantae; phylum Streptophyta; class Magnoliopsida; order Malpighiales; family Euphorbiaceae; genus Euphorbia; species Euphorbia peplus. Next base: position 1,608,123 of record CP110837.1, on the reverse strand, counting down.
TGAGGCTACAAAATAACGAGGCTGTCGCTGTCATGGACGGAAGCCCACGAATGATGAGATGCAAATTGATTTACACTCCTTTCTTTATCACCAGTGAATGAACTCAAAGACTTCATAGTTTCAGCTCATGTATGTACTGTTGATAAGCTCCTTCTTCACTTGCATCTTGAATGACGAGCCAGCAACTGATATGCGTTGACTTGGTTAAATGAATCTGATTGAAACCGTAGTACAAATCTGTTGTTCACATTGCTATGGGTTCAATTGCTTTTCCTTTATCTTCCTCTTTTGTTCATATTGCGGAGTTAAAAGCAGCCATTTATACTATTCAAGAAGCATCGCTTAGGGGATGGAATAAATTATGGGTCGAAAATGATTCTGTGAATGTAGTTTCTATTCTTCGCTCGCGTTCTCTTTTGGTCCTGTGGTGTGTACGTAAAGATTGGAATCGATGTCTTCAGTTGATGAATCAAATGCACTTTGTTGTCTCTCATGTCTATCGTGAAGGGAGCCAGGTTGCGGATGCATTGGCTAATTATGGACGTAGTTCTTTGGTTGCTGAATGGTGGGACTCTTTTCCACAATTTTGTACTTTTTTTTTCTGATAACTTCAGTGGCCGGGTTTTGTACCGGTTCTCTTAGCTTTCTTGTACCCGTTATGTAATTTTTCTTCTTACTTCAATCGATTAGCGTGCGTGGTTTAGTTGGTATGTTCGGTGGTGCCAACCTAGTTGGGATGTCCGTTTGAATGTGCCATGTAAGTCTGAGAGCATATTCAATTACAAGGACTCTATAGCAATAAGAGATCGCAAAACTTTATGGGTTTTGGTAGACTACAATGGGATGAATAGCTCATGGAAGAAATTCAAACTTCCCAAATTTAAGTTTTTGGACATAGAGGGGTCTCGGTCTACCTGTTGCAGCATGTGCTTTACAAGGGATGGAAAGCTTCTAATCCAGTTGGAACAGGGTGGACTAAGAACATGTGACTTCGAAGACAGTTACATAAGGAATGTCGAGATTCGGGGTGACAATCTTATATATGAAGAGAACTTTATTTGCAAGTTTGACGCTTCCCCTTATGTTGAAAGTTTACTATCGCCAAGATGGTTTGATTAACTTATAGTGAATCAACTGTGCCAATGGATTCAACTCAGGGTGATACAAGGATTATAGATGTATTTGCGCCTAATATTTGTAACTTCAAAAAATCTTACTGGGATAAATTAAAAAACAAAAGTTACAGAATAAATATTTGGTTAATTACCCGAACAAAAACAGAATCCAACATCGAACGATATGCCAAAAACCAAGAAAAGTTGTTCTGTTTTTTTGTTCAATTTGGTTCAAAGAATAATCATATTCTGATGGCAATGAGTCTACTGCAAGATATTTATTGGTACATGAACAAGCAAGCTCCCTTCTCTCAATTAATTCTCATAAGATATTATTCTTTCTCTCCTTTTATTTCTCAATTATGTCCGTAAAGATTATTCTTTATCTGTTTTTAATACAGCCTTAGCTTGTCTAATAAAATATAATTTATACTTTGTGTAATCAGGTCTAACAAGAAAAAGGAAGCATTAGACAGAAATAAAAGTATTGAACAAAGATTCTTTAAGCCTTGCTTCCTTTCGTTTTAGAAAAAGAATAAAATGACCAAAGGAAAAGTTGTAGAGCCCATTGATTCCTTTCGTTTTAGTGCAGCCAAGTATCAGAATGTTGCTGAAAATGGACGCAATCTATTGCTACCTAAAATATCAAGACTCAAACATGTTACTAGTAGTACCTTTTGTCACCAATTCAAAGCCTCGAAATCAGCCACCGCATTTCATATCATTCTTGTTTTCCTAATTACACAATGGCGGAATCAATCATTTCTGATATCGCTGTTGGACTCCTTTCGAAGCTCAGTTCTTCAGTGTTGAATGAGATAGGGCTCTGGTGGGGTCTCAAAGATGAGCTCGAGGACCTCAAGGCAACTGTTTCCACAATTCAGGCTGTGCTTGGCGATGCTGAGGACAAGTCCATGGAGGAGCCAGTCAAAATTTGGCTTGGAATGCTGAGTGAAGCCATGTATGATGCTGATGACTTGCTCGATGACTTCTTCACTGAAGCATTGCGTCAACAAGTTATGGGTGGTTCTAAAACTGCCAAAAAGGTGCGTGTTTTCTTTTCCAGTTCCAATCAGTTTGCTTATGGTCTCAAAATGGCTCATAAGGTTAAGGCTATGAAAGAGAGATTAGATAAAATTGCTACTCATAGAAAGTTCCACTTAGAAACACGCTCCTTGGTTGAGATGGTTTCTGTAGTTAAGGGAAGGGACCAAACTCATTCCTCTCCTCCTCAAGTTGTTATCGGAAGAGAAGCTGAAAAGGAGGCAATTGTAGAGCTTTTACTCTCTCCTGGTTATGAAGAGAATGTGTCAGTTGTTTCCGTTGTTGGTATTGGAGGTTTGGGGAAGACTACACTTGCCCAACTGGTTTATAATGATGCAATGGTCCAAAAGCATTTCGAGTTGAAGATGTGGGTTTGCGTGTCTGAGGATTTTGATGTGAAGTTATTGGTGAAAAAAGCCATAGAATCTGCAACTGGACATGCACCTCAAAACATTGAGATGGATCTGTTGAAAAATCGCCTGCATGAAAACATTAATGGGAGAAGGTACCTCCTTGTGTTGGACGATGTATGGAATAAGCACGAGGGTAAATGGTTGAGCTTAAGAGATTTATTAGCTGGTGGTGCAATAGGAAGTAAGATTGTGCTTACTACACGACTTCGAGAGGTTGCAAAGATGAGTCGGCCAATCTATGTACATGAACTAAGAGGTCTATCTGAAGATGAGGGTTGGTCATTGTTCAAACATATGGCATTCAAGTCGGGACAGGTGCTGTATCCAAGCCATGAAGCTATAGGAAGGGAAATTGTAGCAAAGTGTTGTGGTGTTCCTTTGGCCATAAGAGCAATAGGGGGTATGATGTACTCGAAAGATTTGGAGTCTGAATGGTTATTGTTCAAAAATAAAGAGCTCTCGAAGATAGATGCGTACAGGAATAATATTTTACCAATTCTAAAGTTGAGTTACAACCAACTTCCTTCACACTATAAGCATTGTTTTGCTTGTTGTAGTTTATATCCTAAAGACTATGAGATTCCGGTAGAAGGCCTGATACATCTTTGGAATGCACAGGGATTTCTCAAGTCAATCGATTCAGATGAGTGTCTTCAAGATGTTGGTTTTAGTTGTTTCATGGACCTTTTTCAGTTGTCGTTCTTTCAAGAGGCCAAAATGGATGGTTTTGGCAATATTACAATATGCAAAATGCATGATTTAATGCATGATCTTGCCGTTTCAGTTTCTGGGGACAATTTCTCAACATCACTTTCTAAAATAACAAGCGTTGTAGAAAAAACTCGACATATCTCATTTCAGGTTGATCGAGAATGCACTTCGCAAGTTTTTTCTTCATTGTTGAAGGCAAAAAAGACAAGAACGGTATTACGATTGGCTGACTATGAACATGTTGACATCAAAATAGAAGAACTTGATGCCCTGTGTCGTAATTTGAGGTGTTTAAGGGTGCTTAGTTTATCTTACTTACATTTTGAGAAATTGCCAAATTCGATTTATAAATTGAAGCATTTAAGGCATCTTGATCTCTCCAACAATTCTGCTATCAAAAAACTTCCGGATTCGATCACCAATCTACAAAACTTACAAGTGTTGATATTGGAGGGGTGTAGTAGTCTCGAGGAACTGCCTGATAATATCACAAAATTGGTCAATCTGACAGATCTCGTAAATGATGGGTGTTATAAGTTGACTCGTATGCCACAGGGTATTGGACAACTAACACGACTTGAAAAATTATCTGTATTTGTAATAGCCAAAGATAGTTCTACATCTAAGCATAGCGGTGAGATTAACGAATTGCATGCATTAAACAAATTGAGAGGTTCCTTGGAAATCAAGAATTTGAAATATGTGAAAAATCCAACCTTTGATTTTAAGGCAGCTAATTTAAATGCAAAGCAACTCCAAATATTGACATTGACCTGGAATGACTATAGTGACGATAATGGCAATGAAAATGATGAAATGGGACTGGAAGCACTACGCCCACACCAGAGTTTGAAGCATTTGACGATCGACATATATAGAGGGTTGAGGCCTCCAAGCTGGCTACCGTCGCTCATTAATTTGGTGTCGGTTGAGTTTTATTGTTGCGAAAGCATACGGTGGCTCGCACCACTCAATCACCTGGAGTTTCTTAGAAGGTTATTCGTTCTTTATTTAACCAAGCTAGAGCATATTGATGTCACTCGGAATTATGAAAACAGAGTATCTTCGTCATTCTTTCCCTCCTTAACACATCTTGAGCTGAGAGGCTGTCCCAATCTGAAGGGATTTGTGAGATGCAAGACTGATGATGTTGGAATGATACCATCATCGATATCAGTGGGAGACCTGCCCTGCTTTCCTTGTCTCTCTGACTTGACAATTGATGGTTGCCCTAACCTGACTTGCATGCCACTTTTTCCAGAGCTTAAAACACTGAAATTAATAAAAGACGGAGTGAAATCCATGACGGAGGTACTGAAGAGCGCGAAAACTTCAACCTCAGAATCCACCTCTTCACCTTTCTCTACTCTCAATAAATTGGAGGATCTTACAATCTATGAAATGGAAGATTGTGCTGTGGATGACTGGCTACAATACCTTCCTTCTCTTCAACATCTTTCGTTTTGGTTATGCTATTGCAAAAGTGTGTCTAGTGATGGCATGCAGTGGCAAAGCCTGAAAGTCCTCCGATCTGTTACATTTCAATCCATGGAATACTTGGTTTCTCTACCGAAGGGGCTTCAATACGTTACCACTCTGCAACGTCTGCACATCTATAAATGTCCTAGTTTGGCGTCTATACCAGAGTGGATGGGCAACCTCATTTCATTAAAAGATTTGTTTATCTATTTATGTCCCCAACTGTCAGAAAGATGCAAGAACAACACGGCTGAGGATTGGCCTAAGATTTGTCACATTCCAAATATTGAAGTTGACTGTGAAAGTGTTCAAAGGAACGGCAGCTACCTGCTCTGATTGCTATTCTTTCTCTTATTTTGGCAGAGCTCGTATGTTATTTGATCTCTATCCTCTTTGATTTAAATATGCTCCTTTTTATCCTTTCTTTAAATCTGTATTTTTGAGTTTTCATGTTTCTAGCCTTTCCTTTGTTTGAATTGAATTATTTCTCACCCAGGCAATATGCCAATTCCATGTCTTCCATGTTCATCTATTCGTTTATTTTGTGCGCTCCTTGATATGTTATGCTTTAAGTTGATTAGGATGGAAACTGTAGTAGATAGTTCTCATATGAAATGTGTTTCTACATTAGGTTGTAGTTTGGCTTTTATTCACTATAAACCTATTCAGAATAATAGCTGCTATTTGATCGGACTCACATTTCTGTCATTGAAATCATATTTCATGCTTCATTTCAGTTTTAGAGACCATATAGATGCAGTAAATATAATTCAATTAGGCATGGTATTGCCACGAGTTTTAATTGCATCTATTCATGAGCCTATATTCAAACTTGTCCATGAGCCTTCGAGCTGAGCTGAGCTTCTTTTTGCTCACCTCTGGTCGTTCACAATTTAATCAAGTTTTTTTGCCCAATCCAGCAGATGATGTTGTGAAATTTTCATTGTAGGGGGTTTTGATATTTTGTCTTGTTTTTCCAGGAATGAAAGCCATTTGGAGAATTTTGAAGAATATCTAAGGAGCAAAGGAATCACATCTGTAATGATAAACATGTTGTTTGATCGTGTAGGAATCAATACAAAGAATAACACACCGGCCAATCCTTGATAGTTTAAGTTGTTGTGTAATTTTTAAAGGCGCTTCTCTGAATCTTCTTTTTTTTTTAGTGTCTGAGTGTGTTTCGATGGTGTGTTTTTAGATATTAATTATACTGGTTATGCTAGTTTTCGTTGTTTCTTGCTGCTCGTATAACATCTTTTCAAGGGAAGATTTATTTCTTCAAATGTCTAGAAAGAAAGTAGATTTCAATGAGAACGATATACTTTTACTATTCCTGACTCCTGAAGTTTATGTTCGGGTTTAGAGTTTGTTTGTGGCTTCTTATTATTTCATGTCAGAACCGATTGAGCTGCTCTTTTTCTTCTTTAATTTAGATTTGAAGCTCTGTAATTATAAAAGGAGTTGGCATTTGCTGGTAAAATTGGAGTCTTATCTTATGGATTATGCTGTTTTTGAACCTTATGTTCTTAGGATAACGACATCAGAGCTCATGGTGGTCTTCAAACTAATCTGGTATTAAAGCAATCCATTTCCTTTATGCTCTTGATTTTCTTATGGATATGTAAGTTTGCAAAAATTTGAATTTCAATTTGATTTGTGGTCATATCAGGGCAATGGATTAAAAAGGTTGTCAATGTCGACATCAAAATGGATTCTGAGCTTATCTTGGAACAGAAACATCATACGAGTAAGTTCATTTTATTTTTATATCTTCGAATGAGTAAGCTCATTTGTCTAATTTTGTTAGCTTGTAAAAGTATGCAAGTAGTGTAATGTAGGATGAAGCTTAACTCTATCAAGGAAGTAAGGCTTAATAGAATGAAACTCTCATACATTCATTTGGGAGGAGCTTTACATATATATAAAGAGAGAAACATTACTCTAGAGTGTTCTAAAGATTTCTTACATCTACATAATCTAGAGACTTCTTAATTCTACATTACAATAGAGCTTTCTAGTTACATGTTTACAATCATAACTCCTAGAATCTTCTACATTCTACCTTAGCATTGACACTAACTAGAAGTTACAGCAAATACATAGCAAAATATCCATGAAAAATCTCATAGTTGCTGTCAAATTTCTGTTAGGAATTAACTATTAATTTAAAACAATAAATTAAAATAATGTTTAACAATAGTGTAGAATAATCTAGAGTTAAGTAATTAAATATCTCGAGAATGTTGGGTCTAGAAATGTGAAGAGAATTCTAGAAAAATTAGATTAATAAGTAAAGGAAAAATCTAGAATTCATTAGATTAAACATCATAGATTTTTTGCATAAACTTTGTGGCTATTATTCATCAAGTAACCAACATTAACAAGTATAAATAGGATAGTTGAGATGGAGAGTTAGGAGTGAGAGTAGAAAAAATGTGATAAGAAAATTGAGTGTGGTAGTAGTACTAAATGTAGCAAATGTAGAGAGTTATGTGTATATATGAGTGTTGTGGGAGGTTTGTAAAAATTATGTTTGATCAATAAAAGTTAGTTCGTGTTTCAGTCGAGTTCTTCAATAGTCTACACTGAGTCCGATCCTCGACTTCCTAACAATTTCCACTTTGGACTTCAATTAAACTTGTAAGGACTAAAAACCATTCATTTCTTTCCGCTGTTTATGTGTGATTCTGGTTTTACAGGTGAGGCTACAAATTAACGAGGCTGTCGCTGTCATGGAAGGAAGGCCACGAATGATGAGATGCAAATTGTTTTACACTCCTTTCTTTATCACCAGTGAATGAACTCACAGACTTCATAGTTTCAGCTCGTGTATGTACTGTTGATAAGCTCCTTCTTCACTTGCATCTTGAATGACGAGCCAGCAACTGATATGTGTTGACTTGGTTAAATAAATCTGATAGAAACCGTAGTACAAATCTGTTGTTCACATTGCTGAAGGGTCAAATTTCCTTCTCGCGAGTCAAGAAAATTCAAGAAGCATTGCAAATCCAATCTGGTTTCGAGTTTTTGATTTTTCCTTGCTTGTGGAATTGCATCAAAACCAGCAGAAGCTGTTGAGAGAGGAGTCTTTGTGAAGCATGCATAAAAGTATTATGAAAGTGTTCAAAGAAAAGTCTCGATATAGCTCCTGCTGAATTACTTTTGGATCATAGACAAGCTTAAATTCTACCACGATATCACTATTTATAGAGACAACTCGCTTGATAAAACCCATTTAGCATGTGATGTACGTAACAAGATTATACACAATTCAGTTTGACACCCCTATAAAAAGAAATTGCACCTCTAAGCAAATTCAAGAGGCTAATAGATCATTGTAACAACTATAAAGGAACCAATAGATGGATCTTGTTTCAACAAATTTAAAAAGCTTCTTTCATTTCTTCTGCAAATAGATGGATCTTCTAGCAACAAACACTGCTCCATTGCCACAGGTTTTTGCTTTAACACTGACCTTTTTTGCTACCTTGTTCACCTATTTCCATTGGGGCATGAGAAGTAATCATCAGATTCCATTGAAGGTTTTGCTGGAGGCGGAGGAGGATTCACTGGAAATGGAGGAGAATGGGAGGGTTTTGGCTGTTCTTGGTAGAAAGATGCCTTGACTGCAGTCCCAAACTTTCTGGTTTTAGCATAGACAAGATCACAGCAGGTTGCAACTCTATCCGAAGAACCTATACTCAGACACATCAGCAGGTGTTTCGTTCAGCAAACGAGAAGTAATTATCACATTCCATGTAAGGCCTTGCCAGAGGTGGAGTATTTACATGCGATGACTGAGAGCAACTAAGATTATGGGTTTTTCGGCTATTCCCTACATGTTTTTCACTATCCAATAAGCAACCCAAGGGACTGCTGTTTTTTTTTTTGTAAGAATAGGGAGGGATCTAGGAGAGCTAGCGGGGCATCCCAACTAGGTCGGCACCCCCCGACAAGCCCCCAAAAAACACCCGAACCCGATTTATTAAAGAAAATAAAAGTTCATACAAAGGCAAAAGAAAGAACTAACAAAAACAAAACTGCTCAATAGAGCTAAAATCATCAAAAACAAACGATCTACAAAACTCTGGGGAAGTATCCCACCACTGAAAATAATCCGTAGAAGCACTAAATCGAGCCAAAGAGTCAGCAACGCGATTTCCTTCACGATAAATATGAGAGATCACTACATTCATCATCGACATAAAGTGAAGATAAGCTAACCCAAGAGACTGCTGTTTGTTTGGGAAGAAGAAAAAAAAAATGTACTGAGACATGTGCGTCTTTGGATACGAAATTCACCATTCATGTATCTAGATTCATCCTATTTTCATATGTCCAACAGAACATATCTATTTCTTTTAAAAAAAAAAACCATAACATATCAAGAAGACATAACATATGGTGTATATGTATGTATAAGTTCAAGCAATAGAGGAAATGCAATATTCATATAATTAATAGGTTTGCTAGGAATTCCATTCAAGAATGACAAGGAAAATTCAGTAAGCTAGTTAACTGTCATGTGACGATAATCAGCAATGCACAAAACAACCTCCAACAGTATCACATGGCAAGTACATGAACTACATATTCGGCAAACGAGAAGTGTTAAACACAACAATCCAACTACAATTCATGAAGAATAAATTCAGGTCTCTAAGGACCATTCTTTTCTTCGTGACAGAAAATAAGAAGCTATAGCTAGACCATAAACCACTCTATTCATAAAGCGACCTATATTTCACTAAACTGTCATTACGCGACTCAATTATCTTCTTACAACTGTCATCAAGCTCCTTCATTTTCAACCAACCAAAGCCTCCCTAATGCCTATTGAAAATGGGAGAATTGATATTCTAGAATTAATAATTACAATAGGAGATAGCAGCTGTTTATATACAGCTATTTACATAAAAGAGAAGAGAAATCAGCTCCTAGGATATATCTGTTGCTATAATCTGTTCCTATAATCAAGCACAGCAAATAAGGTAAGAACATATACAGAAAATCTTCTTTTCCAACACTCCCCCTCAAGTTGGAGAGTGGATGTCTTGAACTCCCAACTTGCGAATCATGGGTATGAACATATCCTTTCCCAAAGCTTTAGTGAGAACATCAGCGAGCTGATTTTCTGAATTCACGAATCTTGTTTGAACAGCTCCTTCTTGAATCTTATCCCTTATGTAATGACAATCCATTTCAATGTGCCTCGTGCGTTCGTGAAAAACGGGATTAGCAGCAATATGTAAAGCAGCCCTATTGTCACAATATAATAAAGCAGACTCTCGATGCAAGACTCTCAAATCTTTGAGTAGATACCGCAACCATGTTAATTCACAACAGGCTCCCGTCATTGCTCGATACTCGGCTTCTGCCGACGACAGAGAAACTGTTTTTTGACGCTTTGACCTCCATGATATTAAAGAATGACCCAAAAAAACGCAATAACCTGTGGTTGATCTTCGAGTGATAGGACATCCAGCCCAGTCTGAATCACAAAAAGCCCTCAACTTAAAATCATTGTTTGCAGGAAAGAAAAGACCTTGACCAGGAGATCCTTTCAAGTATCGCACAACACGCAAAGCTGCATTCCAATGTTCTTTTCGAGGCTGATGCATAAATCTGCTTAGAACATGAACTGAATAGGTAATGTCGGGCCTAGAAACAGTAAGATAAATCAATCTTCCAATAAGTCTCCTGTATTTCCCTGGGTCATGAAGAGGATCGCTAGTTTCATGCAACTTTGTACCACGTTCCATAGGAGTTTCAATAGGAGCAGCACCCAACAAACCCACATCTTTGATGATTTCCAAAGCATATTTTCGCTGAGATATGTTAATGCCTTTTCTAGAAGTAGATACTTCAATACCCAAGAAGTATTTCAAGGCACCTAAATCTTTTAGACGAAATTTTGTATGCAAGAAGGTTTTGACATCAGATATGCTTTTAGGATCATTGCCGGTAATCAAAATATCATCCACATAAATTAAAAGAACGGTGAAGGACTTGCCTTGTTCCTTTGTGAAGAGAGAATAATCTGCTTTAGACTGGATAAAACCAATTGAGCGAATATCCTCTGAAAACTTTGCAAACCATTGTCTAGATGCTTGCTTTAGACCATATAAAGATTTGTGAAGGCGACAAACTAAGTGATTCTCCCCCTGTTGCCTGAGCCCAGGTGGCAGCGTCATATATATTTCCTCTTCAAGTTCACCATTCAAGAAGGCGTTGTTGACGTCTAGGTGATGTAAGGTCCAACCTTGAGCAACAGCAACAGCTATCAGACATCTTACTGTAACAATTTTCGCTGTAGGAGAGAATGTTTCTTGGTAATCAACGCCCTCCAACTGTGTGTACCCTTTAGCAACCAACCGCGCTTTGTATCTTTCAACTGAGCCATCTGCATTTCTTTTTATTTTGAACACCCAAAGACATTTAACTGGAACTTTACCAACAGGAAGAGAAGTAATAGACCAAGTTCCATTTTCCTTAAGTGCCTGCAATTCATCTTTCATCGCTTTCCGCCAATTGGGATTAGTCATTGCCTCTGAATATGATCTTGGTTCAATTTCAGATTCTAAATTTGCCACAAAAGATCTGTGTTTGGGTGAGTAGCGATGGTAAGAAACATAATGACTAAGAGGATAACGAGTACCTTTTGTAGAATCTGGAAGTAGAGGATGAGATTGGTGAGAGGTAATAACAGAGCAAACAAAATCTCGAAGTTTTTGTGGCTGAGCTGTAGGGCGGTTAGAGCGGCGGACAACTGGTGGTTCAGGTGGAGATGCAGCGGGTTCAGGTGGAGATGCAGCTATGGCAGGAGAAAGGGTTTGTGGTATATGTGTTTGTTCGGATGAATTAAGGGGTTGGGTGAGGAGAGGAGCAATAGGTATCGGATTGATTGATGGTTGAGTAGCTTCATGGTGTCTTAGTCGTCGACGAGAGTATGTCCGAAGGGTGGTGGAAGGTGGAGGGGAGGGTGCTGCTGGTGTTTGGTCGATGCTTGTATCGACATGGGGTGCAGCGTCTTGTTTGGGGGTGTCAAATGGATCATTGAGCGTAGGTGGAATTAGAGGAATTGGGCCAGGGACATGGGCTTGTATCTGTGGTCTGGTATAAGTATTTGAAGATGAGAAAAAAGGGAAGATATTCTCATAAAATTTAACGTCTCGACTAGTGAAAATTTTTTTGGTAGTGAGATCGTACAATTTATAAGCTTTTTGACCAAGAGGATATCCAATGAAAATAGCCGGAATGGCACGAGAGTCAAATTTATGAGAAATCTTGACATTTGTGGCATATACAAGACAACCAAACACACGGAAGTGAGAAAAAATTGGCGGTTTCTTATAAAGAAGTTCATATGGGGTTTTAAAGGAAAGAAGAGGAGAAGGTAAGCGATTAATAATATAAACCGATGTAAGAGTACATTCTCCCCAAAATTTTGCAGGAAGGTTGGATTGGAATTTTAAAGCACGAGCTACTTGAAGAATATGACGGTGTTTTCTTTCCACAACCCCATTTTGTTGGGGGGTGTAAACACAAGAATGTTGAAAAATGACACCATTATCTTGAAAAAAAGTGCGAAGAGAAAGAAATTCACTACCATTGTCGCTACGAAAAGTTTTAATGCGTGTTCCAAATTGTGTAAGAACATAGCTAAAAAAACGCTTCAAAAGTAATTGAGTTTCATCCTTGTGTTTCATCAAAAAAATCCATGTAAAGCGTGTATAGTCATCCACAATTGTGAGAAAATAATGAGCACCGGAAAGGGAACCATGAGAGTAACGACCCCAAATATCGCAATGAATAATATCAAAAGGTTCAACAGAGGAAATAGTACTTGTTCCAAAAGACAAACGACTTTGTTTAGCCAACGGACAAATATGGCAAACATTATTTGACTCAACTGAAATATTCAAAAAATGTTTAGCAAGATAGTTTAATGGTAAAGAAGAGACATGACCCAAACGATTATGCCAAAGGTTGGTAGATGAAGAAACAAAGTTGCAAGATGGAAGGCTTTTGGTTGCATTTGATTTCTGCTCATCTTTGTCCACCGCTAATGCCACCAGATAATACAGTCCACTCTGTTGTTTACCCAAACCAATCATCTTCCTCGTAACCAGATCCTGCAAAATACACCCATAAGGAAAAAATGTGACTGAACAGTTTAAACCTTTTGTCAAACGACTCACAGACATCAAGTCCACTTTAAATGTAGGCACAGATAATACATTATGTAAAATGTATTGAGAATTAAGTGGTAATGATCCTTTGGCTGCAATCATAATTTTATCTCCACTAGGCAACATCACCGGAGGCAATGGACAATATTTATTCTTACTGAGTAATTGCGATGATGAAACAATATGATCAGTTGCGCCGCTATCAATAATCCAATTTTGAGAATTTAATTTAGACAGACCTGATGTTTCTACTGTATTCACTTTTGGATCAGGGGTTGAATCAGATTTCGACTCTTGGATATTGATCATAGAAAAGAGTTGTTGCAGCTGGGCTTTAGACATTGTAACGGTTCCTTCTTCACCACTGGAAGTTATGCTAATATTATTGGCAGACCGGGGTTTAGATTGGGTTTGTTTTGCTTTTGGATGGGTTGATGGATACCCATGTAATTCCCAGCATGTGTCGATCCAATGTCCTGCTTCATCACAATGAGAACAAAAAGGGCGTCCTCTTCCACCACCAAAAGAACGACCTCCTCTACTTTGATTGCGTCTGCCTCCCCAACGTCCTCCCGAAGTCCATCGTCCCCTGTTGCTTGAGTTCCATCGCCCGCCATTGTCGCCTGAATTATTTGAGCTTCCACCAGGAAAAGAAGAGTGATTTTGATGTTTGAGATTGCTTTGGATAGCCATGGCTGCTATTGATTCAGTTGCTACAGAACTGATTTGAATTTGTTTCTCCACCTGGGTGACTGAAGCATATGATTGACGAACAGTGGGCAAAGGATTTTGCAACAAAATCTGACTTCGAATCGCAGCATACCCATCATTCAATTCCATCAGAAATTGCATCAATTTTTGTTGCTCACTCGGTACTCCTTCGTTTGAGTTAGAATAGATAATCAACTCATCCCATAAACTTTTCAGTTTAGTATAATAAGCAGAAATTGAGAGTTGTCCTTGTTTGAGAGATGCGATGGTTTGCTGAATTTCAAAAACACGAGGAGCATTACCTTGTGAGTAGCGCTCACGTAGATCTTCCCAAACTTCGTGGGCAGTTGTATAGTACATAACGCTGTCAGCGATTTCTGGATCAAGAGTGTTAATAATCCAAGAATGAACCATATCATTGGATCGAGACCAAGACCCGTATAAATCGGGAGATTCTTCTTTTGATGGCGGTTTACAAGAGCCATCAACAAATCCAAGCTTATTCTTAGAGTTTAAGGCTAACATCATAGCCCTTTTCCAGCCAGGATAATTGTCACCGTTGAGAGTTTTTGAGACTAAAATCATTCCAGGATGATCGGAATGATGAGTGTAACAAGGATCAGATGAATCTGCCTTTGATGTTTCAGCAGAATTTTCATTAGTATTTCCAGTCATGATGATGAGAGAAAAAAAAATAAAAAAATGAAAGATTTGATTGAAAGAGTTAGGATCTAGTCCTGCTCTGGTACCATGAAAATGGGAGAATTGATATTCTAGAATTAATAATTACAATAGGAGATAGCAGCTGTTTATATACAGCTATTTACATAAAAGAGAAGAGAAATCAGCTCCTAGGATATATCTGTTGCTATAATCTGTTCCTATAATCAAGCACAGCAAATAAGGTAAGAACATATACAAAAAATCTTCTTTTCCAACACCTATAGCTTCATCCTAGGACCGAAATTGCCCACAAACAAACTAGAGAACGTCCCTGGAAAGCAGGCATTACAATCGCAAAGCACCATCCCCACACTCAACAAACCAGATCCATATCACCGTCTATCCAATGTCTCAATGCATTAGAAAATAAAGTGTTAGGAAATTGAGGATCGAATTTGGTAATGAGTATTCAAGCTTGATATGCGGAATAGAAATTACTGACAGTTCAAACACAATATAAAATAACACAGATATTTTACGTAGAAAATCCAAACGGGAAAAACCACGGGAGAGGAGATAACTTCATTATTGGAGCTGGAATAAATACAAGAGAATTTATAGAAACCTCTCACCCGAGAACATTCTGACAAATTTCTACACCAAAGTATTTTCCAAAACTCTCTATATCGCTTCCCATATTTGCTCTCAATAACCTCCACATGAGACTTCTCTATAAGCCTCACATTTTCTCTTCTACACTCACCAAAAATCTCAATGAATTTATATAACCTTAAAAAAAACAATTATTGATGACAACTTTCAACAACAAATTATTGATGAATAATTGATCTTCCAATTTGCAGTAGCATTACGTTTTCACGTCACTCCATCCTTATTTTATTTAGTTGTTTTTCTTCCTTCCATACTTCTTTTCGTTTTCTCTTTATTATCATTATTATTATTTATTATAATAATAATTATTTAATTTAATTAATGGTTAAATCTCAACATAAAGGAAATGCAATACTCCGATTCTCTAAGCAAGAAATCCGTGGGATTTCTAACAGTTTGAATTCCTCTGTTTTACTTCCATTAAATTAAACAGCAATCAAACATTATCATTAACTACTACAAATTTGAAATAAGTAGTGGACCACTAGGTGTTTGTCGTTGTCCCAAAGATTGAAATATTAAAACATCTATTCAATTTTTTAGTACATCAAGTCTCCTCAGTTCCATATATTTAAGTTATTTTAATGAAAACTGATCAAGTAGTTGGGTAGGACGGCAATAACAACAATAAAAAAAAGTTGGGTACCAAACAAAATGGAATCAAACAACTTCTACTGACCTTTTGCAAGTCAACTCCTTTGGCATCTTCACAGCAATTTCAGATGTCAGAAACATACTTCCATTCCATTTGCTATAGCTCTTCTCTGAGTTCTCTCTGTTCTGTTCATTCCTTGAAATCGTTCCAATTTGCAGCTCTTGTTTCTCTTACACTGAAAAATGGCTGAAGCTGTCATTTCCGACATCGCTGTTGGACTCATTTCGAAGCTGGGTTCTTCCGTGCTGAAGGAGATAGGGCTGTGGTGGGGTCTCGAAGATGAGCTTCAAGACCTCAAGGAAACTCTTTCCACAATCGAAGCCGTGCTTCTTGATGCGGAGGAGAAGTCCATGGTGAATCATGAAGCCAAACATTGGCTTGGAATGCTGAGTGAAGCCATGTATGATGCTGATGACTTGCTTGATGACTTCTCAACAGAGGCCTTACGCCAACAGGTTATGGATGGTTCTAAAACTGCCAAGAAGGTGCGTGTTTTCTTTTCAAGTTCCAATCAGTTTGCTTTTGGTCTCAAAATGGCTCACAAGGTTAAGGCCATGAAAGAGAGGTTAGATAAAATTGCTGCTAAGAGAATGTTCCATTTAGAGGAGCGTCCTATGAAGAAGGTTTATGTAGCTACAGGCTGGCGCCAAACTCACTCCTCTCCTCCTCAAGTTGTTATTGGTAGGGAGGCTGATAAGGAGGCAATCCTGAAACGTTTACTATCTTCCAATTACCCGGAGAATGTGTCAGTTGTTCCCATTGTTGGTATTGGAGGTTTAGGGAAGACTACGCTTTCCCAACTGGTTTATAATGATGCCATAGTCCAAAAGCATTTTGAGTTGAAGATGTGGGTTTGTGTGTCTCAGAATTTTGATGTGCAGCTATTGGTGAAAAAAGTCGTAGAATCTGCAACTGGACAGTCACCTCAAAATATCGAGATGGATCCGTTGATAAAACTCCTCCATAGAGAGATTAATGGGAAAACATACCTGCTTGTGTTGGATGATGTGTGGAATGAGAATGCAAATGAATGGTTGAAACTAAAGGACCTGTTAGCTGGTGGTGCTAAAGGAAGCAAGATTTTGCTTACTACACGACTTAGAAATGTTACAAATATGAGTAAGCCAATCTATATACACGAATTAAGAGGTTTGTCCAAAGATGAGGCTTGGTCATTGTTCAAACAGATAACATTCGAGATGGGGCAAGTGCCGAATACAAGCTATGAAGCTATCGGAAAGGAAATTGTAGCGAAGTGTTGTGGTGTTCCATTGGCCATAAGAGCAATAGGGGGCATGATGTACTCTAAAGATTTGGGGGAATGGTTGCTATTCAAAGACGAAGAACTCTCGAAGGTAGATGCGTACAAGACAGACATTTTCCCAATTTTGGAGTTGAGTTACAATGATCTTCCCTCCAATTATAAGAATTGCTTTGCTTATTGTAGCTTGTATCCTGAAGACCATAGAATTGATGTGGAAGAACTGATACAGTTTTGGAAGGCACAAGGATATCTTAAGTCAACAAATTCAAATAAGTGTCTTCAAGATGCTGGTCTTCAATGTTTCACGACTCTTTTACGTTTGTCGTTCTTTCAAGACGATGAAAATGATGATTTTGGTAATATTGCGTTTTGCAAAATGCATGATTTAATGCATAATCTTGCCGTTTCAGTTGCCGGAGACTATTTCTCAACATCAAATTCTGGAATAACAAGTATTAATGAAAGAATTAAACATATCTCATTTGATAGAAATTCTGCTTCTCAAGTTATTTCTTCATCGTTGAAGGCAAAGAGAATAAGAACATTATTACCCATTGGTGGGTATGTAGAACGTAACACTAACACTCATCAAGAAGAACTTGATGGTGTGTTTTGTAATATGAGACGTTTGAGGGTGCTCAATTTATCTTGGTTCGATGTTAATACAATGCCAAGTTCGATTTACAAATTGAAGCATCTAAGGCATCTTGATCTCTCCAACCGTGGATATATCAAGTAACTTCCAGATTCAATCACCAATCTACAAAACTTACAAGTGTTGATATTGAAGGGGTGTAGACGTCTCGAGCAACTGCCTGATAATATTACAAAATTGGTCAATCTTACGGATCTTGACAATGATGGGTGTGAACAGTTGACTCATATGCCACGGGGTATTGGACAACTGACACGACTTGAGAAATTACCTTTATTTGTAATAGCCAACGATAGTTCTATCTCCAAGCATAGCGGTGGGTTGGACGAACTACATGCATTAAAGGAACTGAGAGGTTCATTGAAAATCGAGAATATGGAATGTGTGAAAAATCCAGGCATTGATTTTGAGGCAGCAAATTTGAAAGGAAAGCAACTCCAAATATTAACATTGAATTGGAATTGGAGTGACAATTGGAGTGATGAAAAGGGATTGGAAGCACTACGCCCTCCCCAAAGTTTGAAAAAATTGACGATCAACGATTATAGAGGCTGGAGGCCTCCAAGCTGGCTACCATTCCTCACTAATTTGGTGTCGGTTGTGTTTTGGGATTGCGAAAGCATACGGTGGTTCCCACCATTAGATCAGCTGCCGTATCTTAGAGAGTTATCCCTTGTTTCTTTACCTAAGGTGGAGCATATTGAAGTGGCAACCACCATTAGATCAGCTGCCGTATCCTCATTCTTTCCTGCCCTAACCAAGCTTGTTCTTAGATTCTGCCCCAATCTGAAGGGATTTGTGAGAGGGAAGAGTGATGATGTTGGAATGAAACCACCATCATCATCATCATCATCATCATCGATATCAATAGAAGATCTTCCCTGCTTCCCTTGTCTTTCTCATTTGGAAATTCGTGGGTGCCCTAACCTGACTAGCATGCCGCTGTTTCCGGAGCTTAAAGAACTGGAGATTTGGGGAGACAACGAAATAATATCCGTGATGAAGGTACTGAAGAGGGCGACAACTTCAGCATCAGAATCCAACTCTTCACCTTTCTCTACTCTCTCTCTATTGGAGGATCTTGAAATCTACGGTTTGAAAGATTGTGCAGTAGATGAGTTGCTACCATACCTTCCTTCTCTTCAATCTCTTCGGTTTCATGATTGCAAACTCAAAAGTGTGTCTAGTGATGAGAAGGATGATGGCATGCAGTGGCAAAGCCTGAAAGTCCTCCGATCTGTTGAATTTTGGGACATGAAAAACTTGGTTTCTCTACCAAAGGGGCTTCAATACGTTCCCACTCTGCATCGTCTGTTTATCTGTCGATGTTTCAGTTTGGCGTCTATACCAGAGTGGATGGGCAACCTCATTTCATTACAAGATTTGATTATGGGTGGTTGTCACCAACTGTCAGAAAGATGCAAGAACAACACTGCAGAGGATTGGCCTATGATTTCTCACATTCCTAATATTAGAGTTCACGGTGAACATATTCAGAGGAATGGCTGCTACCAGCTCTGACTGCTATTCTTTCTCACATATTGGCAGGGTATTTGATTTGATCTCTATCCTTTTTTATTATGTTTTAAGTATCCATAAATTTAGTGTCAGATCAAACAATCAAAGAACATTAACTTTGCTATCTCTGGCATCTCTAGGAGTGAAATTTCATTTTGGAATAATTGATAATCTATAACAAAATGCACAAAACCTGCAGCAAAGTGAGGATTCTGCCTACGTAGCTGGTTGGCATATTGAAGGATGATCTCGAGCGCATGAGCCAATTTATCAGCTTGTTCAAATTGGGTTACAAGGTGATTCTCATGCTTTGCATTTAAGGTTTATATCATTTATCATTTTATGCGGATATTAATTTTATAGTATTTGATATGCGGATATTCTCATGCTTTGCATTTAAGGTATATATGATCTGTTTACCATTGAAATAATAATTCAATTTGGAATGGACAATGCTAGGAGAATGCAGAAGTAATAGTCAGTAAATGTCTGTTTCTACCTGCTCCGGCTGATATGTCAATGTTCCAATGTCAATTCAAGGGGTTTCAAATAGTTCAACTGAGTTAACCAATCAGGTATTTATTTACCTCATTTTCTTATAATCAGGTAACTTTGCAAATCGGAATATCAATCTTGAATCAAACATGTTTTGGTTTAGGATCATTTCAGTGCAAATACAGTTTCGCTTGGTTTCCAGGAGAAAGCGGAAGCAAGGATCATCAAAAGCCTGCTCTTTTCTGTAAGGGTTTATCAGTTTTTACAAGGGAATTAATGCTCCAATGTTGTTTTCAATTTTCTTTTTTGATATTTTTGGTTTTGACAATCACGAAATTTGCATACAATTATAGCGTGTAACATAATACAGAAGACTGTTAATTGTTGTGGGCTATGGCTAGCAACATCAGAGACGGCAGTTGTCTTCATGCTAATCTGGTATCAATGTAATCCATTGCCTCTATGCTCTTCATTTTGTTACTAATAGGTAACTATGTAAATTGGAATATCAAATTTGAACCAGACATTTTGATTTGAGATCGTTTCAGGAAATGCTCAAAAAAAGTTCTGCGCAATATCAAACTTCAAACTGGAATAATGTGAATAATTGCCTGGAATTTCCGATATTCAATTTCAACACACTTGAGAATCACCTGTCTTGTATCTTTCAAGTACAAGATTCGGTAAGTTTATGTGTTTGTATCTTTCAGTGAGTTGATTGCACATTTATCCAATTTCTTCTGTTAATGTGAAAGTCTGGTTAACAGGTGAAACTGAGATGAAATTCCGCAATGAAATTCCGCAATTGCACATTTATCATTGATTCTATCTACGTCCTTCTCCAACTTCAGCATTTTGTTTGCTCTCTCGGTGTCACTTCCCGACAATGGACAGCTGATTTCCTCCATTGTTAGAACAAAAACCCTCTATTTGTGAAAAATGGATGGTAAATGATTAAAACTTTTTTTTTTTTAAAATAAAGAGCGGGAAGCTGACAAAAGAGAAGAGGTCGAGCATCCCAACTAGGTTGGCACCCCCGACACACCGTCTCCTATCAGGCCCAATAAATTAAAAAATTAAAAATAGAAAAGTTCAAGAACAAAAAGAAAGAAAAGTTATACAAAGCGAAACTGCTCAATAAGATTACAATCATCAGAAATATATTTATCGCAGAAAGTAGGGACAAAGTTCCACCAATTAAATCCTTGATGAGATTGACCAAAACTAGCTAGAGCATCCGCAACTCTATTCCCTTCTCTATAAATATGAGAAACCACGAAACACATTTTCGAAATGTAATTCAAACATTGCAACCAATCTTGTCTAAGCTCCCAAGGAACACGAGTAGATCGAGTCTTAAAAAGAGTGACGACAAACATCGAATCACACTCGAGCCAGATGTGACGCCACCCATTATTCCACGCCATAGAGATCGCATAAACTGCTGCCAGTAACTCAGCAATATGAGCGAACGAGCAACCAATAGAAAACGCAAAGCAACCCTTCGGAAAGCCTCTCGAAGTTCGAAAAATGCCACCTGAACCAGCACTACCTGGAGCTCCCAAAGCTGAGCCGTCTTTATTCACCTTCAACCAGCCCGAGGAAGGAGGCTTCCAAGAAATCCCAATTATTTTTGGAGCACGCGAAGGCCTCAAGCTTAAGCTTAACTGACAAAGAACATGAAAATCTTTCATAGAGTTGGAAGAGGAACAAGAATTATTCTTATCAATCTCACGGAGAAAAGCCCAAAGTTGTCGCAATAAATTGTAGAAGACCGGAGGAATTTCTTTAAAAATAGCAAGATTTCTGAAATGCTAAAGCAACCAAAAACCGTTAAGAATTGCAGCCAACCACAACAAGCTAATTTGCTTGCTAAACCTATGATTCAACGCCTTGCCAACAAGAAAAGAAATTGAACCAGTTGTGTTTATTTGCACTCCAAAAAGAGCAGAGAGAGCCTGCCAAAGATTAGAAGCAAAATTGCATTGAATAAAAATGTGCTCAATGCTTTCCACATGGTCGAGACAAAAGCAACAACGAGAGACAAACGACATCCCACGTTGTTGCAATTTATCGTGAGTATGAATTGCCCCGTGTAACACACACCAAACAAGCAAGGACCGAGAAGGCGGAACAACTTGATTCCAAATACGTTTAAAATAGGAAGGAACCTGTTGCCGAAGGAAAAAAATCTGCATAAAAAGCCATCACACAAAAGCAGCCAGATTCAGTCTTAGTCCAAGCACTGCAATCTGCCTCATCTAAGCCGAGTTTCAAATCTGAAATTTGGTTTTGAATGTCCAGCAGAAGCTATGGCAAATTAACCCAACCAGAAGAAGTTAGAAAATCTGAGACCCTTGCAACAAGTTTACGGCGCTGCTGGCTTAAAGGAATTTGCATTTGCGAAGCAATAGACGGACGTAACCAATTAGAATTCCAGAAATTCAAACAAGAATTACGCCCTACCCACCATAAGATATCCTCTTGAATGCGGTTAAAAGAAATTGAATCGAAGACCAAATCGATGAATTAATAATTACCAATTTGGGCAGCCCCGACCTCCCAATAAAACGACCACGTAAAAGTGTCATGATAAAAGAATTCTCAGTTGTCACGCTCCAAGCCATTTTCCCAAGGAGAGCCAAATTAAACTTACGAAGATCTTTAATACCGAGGCCTCCTTGATCTAGACCACCACAACAAACTTTCCAAGAAGGAGTAACAAGTTTCCGCTTGGCGATATCTCCCGACCATAGAAAATTACACATGCTACACATGATTAAATATTTTTAATAAATGTATAATTTAATAAAAAAACACGTTTGGATGGACCCATAAAAAACACGTTTGGATGGACCCATAAATATTTTGGAATGCTCAACAATTTTGCGGAAACAGCACCCATAAAATCTGTTCCGCCATCTTTTAATACCAAGACCATCATTTCAAAAGCTAATGCATTCTTGAGCAGAAACTCAACAAATTAAGTGGAGAACAAGCTTACATTGACCATCTCCTTCTGAGAGACCTATAATCCTAACAGTCTTTAGCTGTGTCACCAAGCAATCTGAATTCCGATTCTCCTTCTCTTTGCAATTGTTCAAGTCCGGATGATCTACTGTCTTTTGACCCTGTAGATAGAGTTTGTTAGCATCAAGAACTACATAAACAAGACGATGAAACTGAATATTATTGGCATGGTAATCAACTCTCATGGGATCATTTAATCAGACAGTTGATGAACTCTATAACAAGCATGTTACAGCATTGGATTTCCACAGTATGTTTCCGGCGCACACTAAATAATATGTTGATTGAATTTGAAGATAAGATTGTACCTGATCAAGCCGCAACATTATATCTAATTTCTCAAGCTTAGGCGAACTGTTAATTACATATACAATTCCAGGGAAGTGCTTAACAAAATGAGTTCCATCCAGACTCAAACTTTCACAGTTCAATGATAGAGAAGATAGCCCTTTTTCTGATAGAATCTACAAACAATAATAAGAAGGAAAATTCAGAAGCAATAGTGAAGATATCAAGTTACAAATTTGAAAATTTAGCTGACATATAACCATCAAACCACATAAAATTAAAAGATTTATAATAATTTACCTTGATAAACCAGCTCCCAAATTCAAGCAGCTTCACATGCTGCACCTGTCTAAGAAACTTCATTGCCAAACTCAGCTCCTATATAGACTTAGAATCAAAATCTTCAAAAGATCTATTTACAGCTGGAAAGAATCGATACAAATTCAATTCCACAAGGACTGGACATGAAATTTCAAAATCTGAAGTTCCATAAATTTTTCCCAAAACTAATCTTTTCAAAGATTTTGAAGTAATAACAAGCCGATCATTACATTTACAACCCAATAATTCCAATGTATGAAGTGAGGGAGAGCCAGATAAAACATTTTCAATCGTTTGGCCAGGCAATCTTGAACAAGCTGAACAAGCCATAAGTTCGTTTGATAGCTTGATGGAAAACTCCTTAAGATTTGGACACAAAATTTGAAGCTTCTCCCCATCAGATACAGTTACACAGTCAAAAAAGACCAAACGTTTCAACAATTGGGAAGCAATAACAACATTTTGAAACCTTATAACTGTGAAACTATGATATAAAATCTAGCTCTTTAGTTATCATTTTTTTTGTTTGAGAAATTGCAAAGAGCAGAATTGGAACCCTGTTCTCCCCACTCACTATTCGGTGAGTGTACCAATTGGACTACAACCAATTGGTTCTTTAGTTATCATTATTAAAACAATTATGTAAATCTCTCTCACACAATAATTAGATTTTATATTCCCTATTATACTTTGACAATATCCTATTGAATTGGGATTACAACCAATTGATTCTTTAGGTCAATTAAGTGACTAGTGTTTGTTATTCACAGCTCAATTTTTCTAAACTACAATCCACTCTTCCAAATTTGTGCATGTCACGCTTATTTCTCTTAAACTTTTTTTTCAACTTCTTTCAGCTCCTCTTTCTCGGCCAATTAGCAAAGATATTTGTTTTTCAATTTTTCGATTCGAAGTACGTTTGTCACCTGTAGGTGGATCCTCTCATAATCAAAGTTTATACTAACCTGAAATTTGCTTTAACAGACTTGAGACTTTTGATCGCTCAAGTATTTAATTAATAGAATTCGTCAGAATCTTTAATTGACATGAATCTATAACGTGCATTTCTATGCAAAGAGTCCGTAATTGCTAACACTCGAAACTACCGGATTTATTTTTGTAAATTTCCTTCTTTTTGTAATTAAGTCGAGGGTTTTATAAGTATCAAGTTAACTTGGATTAGAGAGTGTTGTAAAAAAAAAAAGTAAATGTTTGAGAAGGAAATTAGAAAATAACAAAGATGGAATCAGACAACAACCTTCCTTGTCTATTTCCAAGTCAACTCCTTGAGATTGTTCAGTTTGTTTTAAAATATGTCTATTTCCAAGTCAACTCTTTTGGGAATCAAATTCAGAATTCAGAAAATTTGATTCAGAATGTGCCATGTGAAATAGAGTAAGAATATGTTAGGGTTTTGGTTTAATATGACTAGTGTGACATATTTATTCATGGAAGACGAGTGTCTTTCTCTCATGGATTGTTTTATTTAGGGTTAATTTCATATAAATGCCTTGTGGTTTCACGCTTTTGCAAATAAACGACTGTGATTTGCATTATTTGCAGAATTAAGGAAATGGTCAATTTTGCTGCAGTAAACGAGGATGTTTTTAAGTAAAAAAATAATTTCTGACCATTGATGTTAACTTTAACTTAACTCGTTAAAGATTTGAAACAATTTTCGGGCAAAAAATGGTCTTGTTCACGTTAACAAAATCGATCATTTTCTTAATTCTGCAAACAACGCAAACTACAGTCCTTTATTTGCTCAAAGCCAAACCACAGTCCTTTATTTGCAAAAACGTGAAACCACAATACACTCACATAAAATTAACCCTTTCATTTATACATGAGCTTTCATAAATCAAATTACTTATAAACCTTTTTCAATAGAAAAAAGAAAGAAGTTTCTCAAATTCCTAGTATGAGAATATATATTAGCTAATACTTAGTAGAGTTTTTTTTATTGTTTTTTTCAATTTCTCAATTCGAGGTTCGACAATCACCCTTTAGGTGGATCCTCTCGTAATTAAAATTCACACTAACCTAAAACGTGGTTTGACCGACTTGAGACCTTTAATCACTCAAATACTTAATAGAGTTTGTTACAAATTCTAATTGACATAAACCTATATAAGGTGCGTCTTGTGGAGAGGGTTTCCAATTTTTTTTTAAATAGTGCAGAGGGTTTTCAATTACTAACACTCGAAACCACAAAGGTCAATTTATTTTTGGTACGTAAGAACAAGCTTCGGATTGTCTTTAAAGATGACCTTAACAACCTAATTTATTTTTGTAAATTTGCCATGATTTTACAAATAAGTTGAGGATTTTATTAATTATGAAAATAACTTGGATAATGCTGTAACCAAGTTAAAACTTACAAAAGATGGAATCTGAAAACAACCTTCCTTGTATGTTTCCAAGTCAACTCCTTCAGTTTGTTTGTACAGTTTGTCTTAAAAATAATATTATCTTTTCCTGTAAAAGTGGATCGGCAGCATGGAATGAAATAAACAATTTTCCCTCTCATTTTGGTAGTCAACTCTCTTGGGAATCAAATTCAGATCTGTAGCAATTTGAATTTACATTTCATTTGCGAGCCAAGTTCCCACCTTTCTATCTTCTGTTAATCAAACCCCATTTCATATTATTCTTGTTTCTGTTAACCTCAACAATGGCTGAGTCAATCCTTACCGACATTGCTACTGGGCTCATTTTGAAGCTGGGTTCCTCAGTGCTGAAGGAGATAGGGCTCTGGTGGGGTCTCAAAGATGAGCTTCAAGACCTCAAGGAAACTCTTTCCACAATCGAAGCTGTGCTTCTTGATGCGGAGGAGAAATCCATGGTGAATCATGAAGTCAAACATTGGCTTGGAATGCTCAGTGAAGCCATGTATGATGCTGATGACTTGCTCGATGACTTCTCAACAGAGGCCTTACGTCAACAGGTTATGGGTGGTTCTAAAACTGCCAAGAAGGTGCGTGTTTTCTTTTCAAGTTCCAATCAGTTTGCTTTTGGTCTCAAAATGGCTCATAAGGTTAAGGCCATGAAAGAGAGGTTAGATAAAATTGCAGATAATAGAAAGTTTCACTTAGAGGAGCGTTCTATGAAGAAGGTTTATGTAGCTACAGGCTGGCGCCAAACTCACTCCTCTCCTCCTCAAGTTGTTATTGGTAGGGAGGCTGATAAGGAGGCAATCCTGAAGAGTTTACTCTCGTCTGATTACCCGGAGAATGTGTCAGTTGTTCCCATTGTTGGTATTGGAGGTTTGGGGAAGACTACACTTGCTCAACTGGTTTATAATGATGACATAGTCCAAAAGCATTTTGAGTTGAAGATGTGGGTTTGTGTGTCTGATGATTTTGATGTCCAGTTACTGGTGAAAAAACTCATAGAATCTGCAACTGGAGAGACACCTAATGTCATTGAGATGGATCCATTAAAGTCTTGCCTCCATGAAAAGATTAATGGGAGGAAGTATCTGCTTGTGTTGGATGATGTGTGGAATACAGATAAGGCTAAATGGGATGCTTTAAAAGACTTGTTAGCTGGTGGTGCTAAAGGAAGCAAGATTTTGCTTACTACACGACTTAGAAATGTTGCAAAAATGGGTAAGCCATTGTATTTTCACGAATTAGGAAGTCTGTCCGAAGATGAGGCTTGGTCATTGTTCAAACAGATGGCATTCGAGTGCGGGCAAGTGCCAAATTCAAGCTATGAAGCTATCGGAAAGGAAATTGTAGCGAAGTATTGTGGTGTTCCATTGGCCATAAGAGCAATAGGGGGCATGATGTTGGATAAAGATTTGGAGGAATGGTTCCTATTCAAAGACGAAGAACTCTCGAAGATAGATGTATACAAGACAGACATTTTCCCAATTTTGGAGTTGAGTTACAATCATCTTCCCTCCAATTATAAGAATTGTTTTGCTTATTGTAGCTTGTATCTTGAAGACTGTGATATTGATGTAAAAGAACTGATACAGTTTTGGAAAGCACAAGGATATCTTAAGTCAACAGATTCAAATAATTGTCTTCAAGATGTTGGTCTTCAATGTTTCACAACTCTTTTACGATTGTCGTTCTTTCAAGACGAGAAAAAGGATGATTTTGGTAATATTGCATTTTGCAAAATGCATGATTTAATGCATAATCTTGCTGTTTCAGTTGCCGGAGACAATTTCTCAACATCAAATTCTGGAATAACAAGTATTAATGAAAGAACTAAGCATATCTCATTTGATAGACACTCTGATCCTCAAGTTATTTCTTCATCGTTGAAGGCAAAAAGAATAAGAACAATATTACCCATTGGTGGGTATCAAGTTTTTATCACTCAAGAAAAACTTGATGGTGTGTTTTGTAATTTGAGACGATTGAGGGTGCTCGATTTGTCTTGGTTCCTGTTTGATACAGTGCCAAGTTCGATTTACAAATTGAAGCATCTAAGGTATCTTGATCTCTCCGATAATTATGAAATCAAGAAACTTCCGGATTCAATCACCAATCTACAAAATTTACAAGTGTTAATATTGAATGGGTGTAGTAGTCTTGAGCAACTGCCTGATAATATTAGAAAATTGGTCAATCTTACGGATCTTGAGAATGATGGGTGTGTAGAGTTGACTCATATGCCACGGGGTATTGGACAACTGACACAACTTGAGAAGTTATCTGTGTTTGTAATAGCCAAAGATAGTTGTTTCTCCAAGCATAGCGGTGGTCTTGACGAATTACATGCATTAAACAAATTGAGAGGTTCATTGGAAATCGTGAATTTGGAATGGGTGAAAGATCCAGGCGTTGATTTTGAGGCAGCTAATTTGAAAGGAAAGCAACTCCAAATATTAACATTGAAGTGGAACGAGTCTGACAATTGCAGTGAGAGTGATGAGAACGAGTCTGACGATTGCAGTGAGAGTGATGAGAACGAGTGTGACGATGGCAACGACAATTGCAGTGAGAATGATGAGAAGGAATGGGAAGCACTACGCCCGAACCAAAGTTTGAAAAAATTGAAGATCGACGGTTATAGAGGCGAGAGGCCTCCAAGCTGGCTAGCATTGCTCACTAATTTGGTGTCGATTGAGTTTTCGTCTTGCGAAAGCATAGAGTGGCTTCCACCATTAGATCAGCTGCCGTATCTTAGAAAGTTATCCCTTTATTTCTTAACGACGGTGGAGCATATTGAAGTGGTTGGGAATTATGAAAACAGAGTATCTTCTTCCTCATTCTTTCCTTCCCTTACAGAGCTTTGGCTTCAGAGCTGCCCCAATCTGAAGGGATTTGTGAGAGGCGGCAAGAGTGATGATGTTGGAATGAAACCATCATCATCGTCATCATCATCGATATCAATGGAAGATCTTCCCTGCTATCCTTGTCTTTCTCAGTTGAAAATCGATTGGTGCCCTAACCTGACTTGCATGCCACTTTTTCCGGAGCTTAAAAAACTGGAGATTTCGGGAAACAACGAAATAAAATCCCTGAAGGAGGTAATGAAGAGGGAGACAACTTCAGCATCATAATCCACCTCTTCACCTTTCTCTACTCTCTCTCAATTGGAGCATCTTCAAATCTATAAAATGGAAGATTGTGCAGCGTATGAGTTGCTGCCATACCTTCCTTCTCTTCAACGTCTTGAGTTTTCGTCTTGCACATGCAAAAGTATGTCTAGTGATGAGAAGGATGATGTCATGCAGTGGTGATGAGCTCGTATTTGACTATAATAATTATACATTAATTCACTATTTATTGGGTTTAATAGGTTGTAATTGTTATTATTTGAGGATTTACAAGCCTTTTTGTAGTATTGTCTACTTTAGGAGGGCAGCAGACTAGTAGCAGCCCGCTACAGTGAAAAGCAGACCTGAAGCAGCCCGCTACAGTAGAAAGCATCTTGTTGGTGAAAAAGTAGAAGTCAAATCAAGGAGAAAAGGGAGAGAAAGTCGGCCTAATTGGAGATTGGAAGCTTATTGAAGAAGCTTTGCCTTTTGGAAGATCACAAGGACAAAATTCTATTGTTGTTTAATAGAAAT
The DNA here is from genome assembly GCA_028411795.1 of Euphorbia peplus. Taxonomy (NCBI): domain Eukaryota; kingdom Viridiplantae; phylum Streptophyta; class Magnoliopsida; order Malpighiales; family Euphorbiaceae; genus Euphorbia; species Euphorbia peplus. The sequence goes on along the minus strand of CP110837.1, from coordinate 1,578,863 downwards.
ATCTTGTATTCCAGCTGGAACAACCTACCTTTTGTTGTACTTAATTAGTATTTAATCTTTCTTTATTCCTTTAAGTAGAGAACTATTCTGAAGAGAGAGGAATCCGTTTTTCTGTCTTCATAACATTATCATCTTTAGTTTTCAGTAGTTGAAGCTCCTTTAATGGAGTTTATTGTAGTTCCTTTTGTAGTTAAGCTCACTATGAGTGAGTAGTACCCTGTTACAAGCTGAGCCAGCCTTAGGGCTGGCATTGTAAGTCTTCTTATCTTTGTATTTAATGAATGAATGTTGCTTTTATTTAGTGTTTAATGAAGATATGTAGATTTCAGGTCTTAACAGCCTGTTACAGTATATATAATTGTCATGACCATTGCTTTTATATTTGCTTGTTCTTCATATAAACATGTATATCTGATATGACCATTTGACTGATATATATCAAGGGTTTTCATGCAAATGAGATGCTACTTCGTGATTATGCAAGTTAAGAACGCATCTTAAAGGCCTTTAGGATGTTAGTAATGCTTAGAATCTTGAGGATATGACCATTTGAATCAAGTGAACTTTAAGTAGAGACCTTGACAGAATATTTGCATGCATTCATGAGTTAAAGAAGAAGAGAAGGGAGGTTGCAATGCCAGTTCCGTGCTAGGTTTAGCTTGTTCCTTTTACACATTGTTATCAATCATCATTTCTCATCTTTTAATCCTTAGATCTGTCTTTTTTTAGAGATAATCAGTTTAGATAACAAACCACCAACCTCAAATCATGCTTTTTATGTTACTTGCTACTTAAACAGACTGTTCCATAGGTAGTTTCAGTTTAGTTTTACTTCAATCCTTGTGGGAATGACACTTGTACTTACCTAAGCTACATAACCGATCTAGTATACTTGCTAGAGTCACATCCATAGGTAACAAGTTTTTGGCGCCGTTGCCGGGGATTGAAAGTAAAAGTTTATTTGAAATTTTCTGTGAAATAGTGTGTTTTGATCTGTGTGTTCATGGTGTAGCCAAAGTTGGACCCGTTTTGCTTTTAGTGACTAAAAACAAGCAGGATGAATGAAGAACAGCCTGTTAATGGGGGAAACAATGGCGGTAACAATGGACATGACAGAAACGGAGAGCTAAACCGTGGAGGTGAAGGCGAGAACAACAATCCGCCAATAATGAGGATGAGAGATTACTCCAGACCCAACATTGAAGGATACTCTTCATGTATTGTGTTGCCGAATGAAGGGAACAACCTGTTCCAGGTGAAGGCATTCATGATACAAATGCTTCAAGTTGATGTCCAATTCAGTGGAGACCAGAATGAGGACCCAAATTCTCATATTCAAGATTTTGTTACAATATGTAACACATTTCGAACAAATATGGGTGCCTCGGATGAGATTATAAGGCTGAAGCTGTTCCATTATTCTCTAAGGGATAAAGCGAGGACTTGGTTCAAAAATCTTCAGCCCGGATCTATCAATTCATGGGAGAAGATGGCTAGTGCTTTTCTAATGAAATATTTTCCACCAAGACAAGCCATCAAGCTGAGAAATGAAGTATCCCGTTTCTCCCAAGTAGAAGATGAGTCATTGGCCGAAGCATGGGAACGTTACAAAGGACTTCTAAGGAGGGTTCCAAACCATGGCATTCCAATGTGGATGCAAGTTCAGAATTTTTACAATGGAATTGCAAATACTTATAAGATGCAAATTGAATCGGTTGCAAATGGTAACCCGGAGGATCTTGAGCCACAAGAATTCTATGATCTCATTGATCGAGTGGTGAACACAAGCTATAGTTGGCATTCAGTAAGGAGTGATGCAAAGAAGCCGATGGACTATCATGGGGCAGAGGCTGTTTCTAAGCTTACATCTCAGATGGAACAGCTTGCTCAGCAGATCATCAAGATGAATGCCTCACCCACTCACCATGAAGCCATCCCAAATGCTTGTGATTTTCGTGGTGGCCCTCATCCCAATACCATCAACCCAGAAGTCAAAATGGGGGAGCATGCTCATGAACAATGTCATTTTGTGGGGCGCAATCCGATAAACCCACAAAATCATTACTCAGACCTATGCAACTCTGGTCCTGGAAATCATCCCAACTCCTCATGGCTTCCACAACCTGGTCAAGAGGAACAAGCATTTGAGCAGGAATCAAGAGGTTATTACCAGGAACAACCTCCGCAACAATACAAACAGCCTGTTCAGGCCAAAGAAGAAGAACCAGACTTCAAAATGTTGGTGGCACAATTCATGAAACAGACTCAATCTTCAATGAAGAGTCTCGAGACTCATGTGCACCAATTTACTGCTTCAACTCAATCTTCAATTAAGAGCCTCGAAACTCAAGTTCACCAGTTGGCTGCTTCATCATCCACTTCCAAAGGCAAAGGGGCTCTACCAAGCAACATTGAGCCCAATCCAAGGGAGAATGTGATGGCTATCACACTTAGGTGTGGTAAGGAGATTTCTGACCCTAATGAGATTAAAAAGTTGATTAGTGTTGCAGGTACTTCAAAGAAGGCAGAAGCTAACAAGGAACAAGCTGTTCCAGTGACTGAAAAGCCAAGTGTAAAGGCTAAGGAGCCTGTTTTGGTTCAGGAGGAACCTGTGGAGAAATACATTCCACCTCCTCCTTACCAACCACCTGCACCTTATCCTGGAGCTTTGGTGGATGAAATGTTGGAGAAGAGGCACTCAAAAATTCTTGATACTTTGAGAAAGCTTCACATCAACCTTCCATTCTTGGAAGCCTTGAACCAAATGCCAGATTATAAGAAGTTCTTGAAGGACATCCTTTCTAACAAGACAAAGCTGGAGAATGTCTCTTGTGTTCAACTGAACAGAGATTGCTCTTCAATCTTGTTGAACAGGCTGCCCCTTCCTAGAAAAATGAAAGATCCAGGGAGTTTCTCTATCCCTTGCTCAATTGGAAATTTACATGTTGAAAATGCATTATGTGATCTTGGTGCAAGCATTAATCTTATCCCATATTCATTGTATAAAAAGTTAGGCATAGAAGAACCACAACCTACTAGAATGTCTATACAACTAGCTGATAGGTCAATATGTTATCCTAGAGGAATAGTTGAAGATGTCTTAGTAAAGGTAGGGAAATTCATATTGCCTGCTGACTTTGTTGTGATGGATATGCCTGAGGATATGCATGTTCCCATAATTCTAGGAAGACCCTTTCTAGCTACTGGTGGGGCTCTCATAGATGTAAAGGCTAAAGAACTAAGCTTTCGAGTCAATGGGGATAAGATCATTTTCAAAATGAATGAAGGTTTAGTAAGGCGTCCTACTTCTGATGATGCATGCTATTTTCTAGATTCACCTTTGCAGTCATCTGTTTTGCAGGAAACTAAGCATGATGTTTTGGAAGAAGAAGTGAAGATTTGTGAGGGAACAGGCTGTTCCAAAGAAATAGCAGAAAAATCACCACTCCCACCAAACACTTCAGACCCTTCACTCAAAAAGCCTCCTGATATACCAAATGGAAGAAGTTCCATACTTAAATTGGACATGAAGGAGGATGTTGGGGTTCAAAGAGAAGTGCAAGTGAATGAGATGGAAGAATGCAGGCTGTTTGCCTATGAAAATGCCCAAAAATGCAAGGAGAAGCCTAAGTTGTGCCATGGAAAGAAAACCAAAGTCAATAGGTTCTATGAGGGACAACAAGTGCTTTTACATGACTCTAGATTGAAGTTGTTCCCTGTTGGAGTGAAGTCTCGGTGGTCTGGTCCATTTGTCGTGAACAAGTTGTTCACCCATGGAAAGGTTGAGATTGTAAGGCCGGGAGGAGAACCTTTCATAGTTAATGGCAAGAAACTTGAACCATGCTCTGCCCATGAATTTCCAAGGGTGATTAATACCGCTCATTTCCAGGATCCACCATGAGTTGAAGGAACAGACTGTGTCTGCTGCAAACACCAATTGTAGCAACCTAATTGGGCATACCCCAATTTTTCTATCCTTTAGTTTAGTTTAAATTTATTGTTTTTTTTTTTTTTAGTTTGTTTTGTGAAAGAACTGTCCAGTTGAGAAAATAGAAGCAGGCTGTCCCGAATCCAAGTTTTTAGTTAGCAAAGATTTAAACTTGTATCTCCTACATTTTTAGGGGTTGAGTTTGAATTTTTACTAACAGTAAAAATTTAGGGGTGATCTTTATAAGATGAATCTTTTTCTTGACAAAGCTTTTCAAATTCAAAAAGGTAGTTTTTTTTTATGGTGGGTAATTCCAAAAATCTGAGAGAGAATAAGGGAGTTGTCAAATCAGGGTTAATTAATTTTTAACCATTGAATAATAGTAATTTGGGGGTGGAGTTACCATTGGTAACCGTTGGAGTAGAGAAGAGTCAAATCACCGGTTGCAAACCTTCTCTCTCCCATGCCTAATTACTATTCACTCTCTCATAATTTTTCGGTTCCCCAAAACTAACACCTACTTTTTCAAACTATCACTTTCTTTTGCTTTAAAAGATCTTCACTTTTCTTCTTTCTCTTTCATTCAACTTTCTCTCAATCTTTCTAAGTTCCAATTTTCAGAATGAAAACTAGGGCTGAAGTCTTTGTGAAACAAGAGCCATCACTTAGCTATTTTGCTGGTGATGAGGCTGCTTTGGAGGAGTACGCAGGCTACATCTTTGTTGAACAGCCTAAATTCTGGGAACAACTTACTGCAGAGCCTGTTTTTGATAGCCAAATGGCTAAGGGGTCTACCACTGAGGATTGTCTCAAGTGTCTCCAACTTGCCAAGGAGGATATTCTCCTCCAGCTAAAAGCCCAGGATCGAAAGAATGCCCTTCTTGATAAGGAAGTTGCAAACCTCAAGAAGGAATTGGTGAGGCGGCAAAGATCTACCTTGTATCTTCAAGCCCAAGTGGAAACGCTGAGAAAGAATCGTGAATGTAAGATTGTTTTAGAGTATGATGAGGAGAAAGCCAAGAAGAAGATGGTGACTGATACCCCAACAGAGTTAGAGTCCTCTTTCAACGTGAATGAGTATGCTACTAAGGAGAGTGGAGATGTACCTCCCAAGGAAGGCGTAGAGGCTGAGTCCTCTAAGGTCTCTCCTCCCTAAGCAGACTGTTCCGGTTCTCTCCTCTGTTTGTATCCCTTGATCCCTTCTCTTTTTACCATGAAATGCTTGTCTATTTGCTATGCTTTGATGCTGCTTATTGATGTTTCATTTTCCATATTCCTATTTTGAGACATTGAGGACAATGTCATGTTTTAATTTGGGGGTGGAGTGAAATGGAAGATTTGATTGACAAATATGCAAATGCCATGCTTGATTTGAATTGTAATATATGTAGCATGATGAAACTCAAAGTGTCTACTTGCTTGTATGATTATTATAGTCAAGCCCTTAATTGTCCCCAATTTGTCTATTAGTGTAAGTTTTTGTGGATATTTGTTTATTGTGTCTGTTTTGTTGAAGTGTTAGGTTGTGAGGTTGTTTCTTTTAGCGGAACAACCTGTGTCTGTTTTTAGGTATGTTCTTTATTCTTCTTGTTTACAACAGCAAAAGCTTAAATGAAAATAGCATAGAATGAAAATAATTGTCTTTCAACCTCCAATCAACGATTGCATGCTTGCACCTTAAACAAATGTGTGGTGAACCTTTATTGACTAATGAAGTTTGAAAAAGAAAGAAGGTTCAAAAGTTTTTAAGTTGAAAGTCAAAATTCAAGTGAAATATGCAACTCAGAACCTGTAAACCCTTATTGCAAAAAGCCCAATTTATGTAAGGTAGAGCCTGCTGCATCCACAAATGCAATTAGGAGAAGGATGAGAGGGCTAAGTTCAAAGAAGTCTTAGGTAGGGTTTGCTTTGGTCGCCTAAACTGATAACCTAAATTCCAACTTGGTTATCTAAGCTGGCTGCCCAAAATTTCATGATGAAACTGAGGAAAAGCATAGGAAGATGAAGGCACCTAGAAATCACAATTTTTTTTACACTCTTAAAAAGCCTACCAGTGCATTGCACCCTTATTTTAGGTCAACCAACTCGAGCCTTAACCAATTCTTTCTTTACACACATTAATTTAAGCCAATTCCCTTCACTTTTACTCCAAAATACCTTGATTTACATGTCTACAACAGACTACTTGGTAGTCTAAAGAGCTAATTTTGAAAAGATTTAATGATGTAGATACTCAAAGGTTGAGGAATGAAAAGTGTTGTCTGAATAAAATGAAAAAAAAAAGAAAAAGAAAAAGAAAAATTGAAAAATGAAGAAAATCTCAAAGAAATTCTTCGAAAAAATGAAAAAAATAGTTGAATAAAGTCTTTTTATTTCTACGGGTACATTTTAGCCCTGGAATTGAAAGTTTGGAATTGCTTTTACCTTAGTGTTGTGTAAATTTTTGATTTGTGTTGTGCCTAAGTTGTGAAACAGGCTGTGTAAGTAGTTTGTGGTTGTAAATAACCAGGAACAGGCTGGGAAATATTTGAAATTGTTGGAAAAGAGCTTAATTGATAAATCATGACATGTTCCACACATTGTAAAAAGCCATTTCACTTCCATACCTTTTTACCCTAGCCTAACATTATAACCCTGGAAAGACCTTTTGACTATGCTGAGTACTTGTCTAATTGTGAAAGTTTGGACCGATAAGCAAGGTCACATCCTGAGGATTAACTGAACTTAGCTGAGGAGTGAGTCTTAAAGCATCTTAGGAACCCTGTTTATGGTAATTTAGTTACCATAAGAGAGCTGAGTGCAAACACTTCTTGGTGAGGTAATAAAGGAAGAGCAGGTTGTTCAATTGAAAGTTGAAGTTTGATTTAAAGCCTTGAGAACTTTCTGGGAGCCGAAAATGGAATAATTGGTAAAGTCTAACCGCATCTAAGTTACAAAGCTCTTGTGTGTTTAATCCGAGATTGAAATGGTTGAAGGGCAATTGAATTAAATAAACTGTTGTTATTATGTTTGTAGTCTTAGTTTGTTCTTGTTTTGATGTTGTAATTTGTTTCCTTGTTTTGTTTTTCTTTTCCTTAGTTCAAATTCGAGTCATTGTTGTATGTTTTGTCTAGCTTAGTTTTCTCTTTTGTCTTTGCTTGAGGACAAACAAAAGCTTAATTTGGGGGGTATTTGATGAGCTCGTATTTGACTATAATAATTATACATTAATTCACTATTTATTGGGTTTAATAGGTTGTAATTGTTATTATTTGAGGATTTACAAGCCTTTTTGTAGTATTGTCTACTTTAGGAGGGCAGCAGACTAGTAGCAGCCCGCTACAGTGAAAAGCAGACCTGAAGCAGCCCGCTACAGTAGAAAGCATCTTGTTGGTGAAAAAGTAGAAGTCAAATCAAGGAGAAAAGGGAGAGAAAGTCGGCCTAATTGGAGATTGGAAGCTTATTGAAGAAGCTTTGCCTTTTGGAAGATCACAAGGACAAAATTCTATTGTTGTTTAATAGAAATATCTTGTATTCCAGCTGGAACAACCTACCTTTTGTTGTACTTAATTAGTATTTAATCTTTCTTTATTCCTTTAAGTAGAGAACTATTCTGAAGAGAGAGGAATCCGTTTTTCTGTCTTCATAACATTATCATCTTTAGTTTTCAGTAGTTGAAGCTCCTTTAATGGAGTTTATTGTAGTTCCTTTTGTAGTTAAGCTCACTATGAGTGAGTAGTACCCTGTTACAAGCTGAGCCAGCCTTAGGGCTGGCATTGTAAGTCTTCTTATCTTTGTATTTAATGAATGAATGTTGCTTTTATTTAGTGTTTAATGAAGATATGTAGATTTCAGGTCTTAACAGCCTGTTACAGTATATATAATTGTCATGACCATTGCTTTTATATTTGCTTGTTCTTCATATAAACATGTATATCTGATATGACCATTTGACTGATATATATCAAGGGTTTTCATGCAAATGAGATGCTACTTCGTGATTATGCAAGTTAAGAACGCATCTTAAAGGCCTTTAGGATGTTAGTAATGCTTAGAATCTTGAGGATATGACCATTTGAATCAAGTGAACTTTAAGTAGAGACCTTGACAGAATATTTGCATGCATTCATGAGTTAAAGAAGAAGAGAAGGGAGGTTGCAATGCCAGTTCCGTGCTAGGTTTAGCTTGTTCCTTTTACACATTGTTATCAATCATCATTTCTCATCTTTTAATCCTTAGATCTGTCTTTTTTTAGAGATAATCAGTTTAGATAACAAACCACCAACCTCAAATCATGCTTTTTATGTTACTTGCTACTTAAACAGACTGTTCCATAGGTAGTTTCAGTTTAGTTTTACTTCAATCCTTGTGGGAATGACACTTGTACTTACCTAAGCTACATAACCGATCTAGTATACTTGCTAGAGTCACATCCATAGGTAACAAGTGGCAAAGCCTAAAAGTCCTCCGATCTGTTTCTTTTTGGGGCATGCAAGACTCCTTTTCTCTACCAGAGGGGCTTCAATATGTTACCACGCTGCAAAGTCTGCGTATCTGTCAATGTCCTAGTTTGGGGTCTATACCAGAGTGGATGGGAAACCTCATTTCATTACAAGATTTGACTATCTATGGCTGTCCCCAACTGTCAGAAAGATGCAAGAACAACACTGCTGAGAGTTGGCATAAGATTTCTCACATTCCAAATATTGAAGTTGACAATAACTATATCCAAAGGAATGGCGCCTACCTGCTCTGACTGCTATTCTTCCTCACATTTTGGCAGAGTATGTGATTTGATCTAAATATATCCTTTTTTTTTTGTTTGAACTAATTTATTTATCACTCATGCAATATGCCTTCTCCTTTGATCTATTTATTCCTTTTTTTGCGCTCCTTGATATGTTATGCTTTAGATTGATTAGTCCGTAGTAGATAGTTCTCCTATAGTTGTACTAACATAGTAGTTTGGCTTCAATGCTCCTCCTTTCAGTTCTATTTAGTTCTAGTATTATACATCTTGAAACATCAGCTAGATACTTTGAACGAAAGATGCAAAAAATATAAAGTTCGTTAATTTCCCATAGTTACCTTTTCAGTCTCCGTATATTTAGTGTCAAATCAAGTAATCAAAGAACAATTACTTTGCTCTCTGCTGGCGTCTCTAGCAGTGAAATCTCGTTTTGGAATAACAGAAGCTTTACTGATAATGTATAACAAAATGCATCTGCAGCGAAGCGAGGACTCTGCCTAGCTAGCTGGTTGGCAGATTGAAGGATGATCTCGATCACGTGAACCAATTTATCAGGATAATGCCAGGTGACAAGGTAACAAGGTGATTCTCATGCTTTCCATTTAAGTTTCATATCGTTTATCATATGATGCGGATATTAATCTTATAGTATTTGATATGTTGACCGCATATGAACTGTTTGCCATTGAAATAATAATAATTCAATGTGGCATGGATTACAGGATAATGCCAGGACAAAGCAGAAGTAAGAATCAGCATAAACCAATTCAAAATTATAGCTGCTACCTGATCTGAATTCTCACATTTTTTAAGAGTATGTACCTCCTATTCCATTTCATTCTTTTTCTTAAGAGTATGTATCTCACATTTTTTAAGAGTATGTACCTCCTATTCCTTTACACTCATGTTGACTTGCTGCTTTAAGTGATGCAAGGACTTAAAAGCTTCGATTCACTCTAAAAAACAACATTGGCTGACACACGATGTTGATTAAAGCCTCTTATTTGTCGTCGTGCACTTCAAGGTTGGTTCTCAATTATCAACTTCCTGCTTCTTTTGTGACCCTTTTTTTGCTTGAATCAAGTTGATAAGCTCGAATTTGACTATGTATATGATTGATTATTCATGTATTTAGGGGCCAATTAGACTATATTGTATATACTTTGGTGTCTAATAATTGTATTTTCAGTTTTAAAAGAGCTTCAAGGACATTTTGCTGAGAAAGCAGCCTGCCAGAGTGATCAGTAAAGGTCACATCAAAAGAAAGGAGGGGTAAAATTGCCGGCAACTTGGGAGAGAGAGTGTTGCAGTTTGAAGTGATGTTTTGCCGTTCAAAAGGAGTCTCTTGTCTTGCTTGAGGAGATGTTTTAACAGCTATAATTAAAGTAGTTTTGCTTTTGCTAGCTGGAACTTGTACTAGTGTACTTTAAACTAGTATTTTATTAGTAGCTTTTTGGGTTTAAGTAGAGAACAATTCTGAGGAGAGAGGCATCATCATCATCATCTCCTACATTATCATAACTTTTAGTATCTCTTTAATTTCTTAGATTCAGTAGTTGAGCTCTTTTAATGGAGTTCATTGTAGTTATTGTTGTTATCATGCTCGCCATGTGTGAGTAGTACTCTCTACGAGCTAAACCAGCCTTTGGGCTGGTGTTGTAAGTCTCCTTATCTCTTTAATTAATGAATGAATGTTGTTTCTATTTGGTGTTTAATGAAGTTCTGTAGATTTCAGGTCTTAAACTGCCTGTTACAGTATGCATAACCGACATGACCATTGCTTTTATGTATGTTTGTTCTTTATATAAACATATACATCTGATATGAACAGTTGAATGATGTGTATCAAGGGTTCTCATGTAAATGAGATGTTACTTCGTGCTTAATCAAGTAGTAAAGCATCCTGAAAGGCCTTTAGGGTGTGAGTAATACTTAGTAATTTGGGGATATGACCATTTGAACCAAGTTAGCTTAAAGTAGAGACCTTGACAGAATAGTTATAAACGTTCATGAGTTAAGAAAGGAGAGAAGGGAGGTTGCAATGCCAGTTCCCCGCTGTGTTTAGCTTGTTCCGTTTAATATCTTGTTATAAATCATCTTTGATCATCATTTACTTTTTAGATCTGTCTTTAGTAGAGTTTCTTAGTTCAGATAACAATCAATCAACCTCAAACCCATGTTTTTAATGTTACTTGCTACGTAAACAGACTGTTCCATAGGTCTTTTCAGTAATCTTTTCATCTCAATCCCTGTGGAGACGATAATCTACTTATCATTTTATTACTTGTACCTAGTATACTTGCTAGAGAGACACATCCTGAGGTAACAAGTTTTTGGCGCCGTTGCCGGGGATTGAAAATAAAAGTTTACTTGAAATTTTTCTGTGAAATAGTGTGTTTTGATCTGTGTGTTCATGGTGTAGCCACAGGGTGTTCCGATTCCTGTAGTCCATGCGAAGAGCAGGGCTGCAGCCTCTTCCAGTTGATCCTGAGATAGAAAGAACTTGTAGAGCTAATCGTAGAACAGCTCGTCGAGCTCAGCAAAGACAAAGAAGAGGGATGGAAGAAGAGATACCTGTTGGTGGTAACAATGACGGTAACAGAAACGGAAACAATGGTGCCCATAACAACAACAACAATGAAGGAAATAATGGAGGAAACAACCTCGAAGATGAGGGTGAGAATCATCACCCAGCTGTGATGAGAATAAGAGACTATTCAAGACCTACTATAGAAGGTCATTCCTCATGTATCGCCCTTCCACCTTTTGGGCCTGGAAACAACCCTTTGGAAGTGAAGCACTCTATGATCCAAATGCTCCTCTCATTTCAATTTGGAGGATATCAAAATGAAGATCCTAATGCTCACATCCAGGATTTTGTGACCTTGTGTAACACCTTCCGATCTAATCGAGGAGTCACTGATGATACAATAAGGCTGACCCTGTTCCCTTGGTCCTTGAAAGATAAAGCAAAGAGTTGGATGAAGAATCTCCAACCACACTCCATCAGAACTTGGGAGGAAATGGCAAGAATCTTTTTGATGAAATATTTCCCTCCAAGGCAAGCAATCAAACTCAGGAATGAGGTTTCTCATTTTTCACAAGAAGATGGTGAATCTTTGGCAGAAGCGTGGGAAAGGTATAAGGAGCTGTTGAGAAGAGTACCAAATCATGGTATACCTATGTGGATGCAGGTTCAAAACTTCTACAATGGAGTTCAGAACATCTACAAGATGCAGATTGAATCAGTTGCTAATGGCAATCCTGAAGATTTAGAGCCACAAGCTCTCTACGATCTTATTGAGAGGGTGGTCAACACAAGTTACAACTGGCACTCAGTGGGAACTGATGGGAGGAAGCAAGCTACCATTCCAGGAACAGAAGTGATCTCCAAATTGATCACAAACCAATTTGAACAGCTTGCTCGACAGATTGGCAAGCTCAATGTGTCATCCATCAACAGTGAACCCCCATTTGGGGAAGAGTGTAGTTTTTGTGGAGGTCCCCATCGAAATATCAATTGCACAGGTACCAGGAGAGACTCAGACAACCAGGAGCAGTGTGATTATGCAGGCTACAACCAAAGAAATCCACCAAACCCTTATTCCAATACCTACAACTCTAACACTCGAAATCACCCAAACTTCTCATGGTCACAACCAAATGATCAGCAGGAGAGACCTCAGTACAACCAGGAGAGACCGCGGTACAATCAGGAAAGACCTCAGTACCAGAATGACAGACCTCAATATCAACAAGTTCAGAGAGGTCACTACCAACAGAACAATCAGAGCTCTTACAAGCAGCCTGTGCATACCAAGGAAGAGGAGGAGCCAGATTTCAAAACTCTGGTGACACAATTCATGAAGCAGACTCAATCAACAATGAAGAGTCTTGAGACTCAAGTTCACCAGTTGGCTGCTTCATCCTCCAACTCAAAGGGAAAATCAACTTTACCAAGCAACACTGAACCTAACCCAAGGGAGAATGTGATGTCTATTACTCTCAGGTGTGGTAAGGAAATTTCTAACCTTAATGAGACCAAAAAGTTTGTTGGTGATGCAGGTACTTCTAAAGAGACTGAAGCTGAAAAGGAACAAGCTGTTCCAGTAAAAGAAAAGCCAATAGCAAAGGCTAAGGAGCCTGTTCTTGTGCAGGAGGAACCTGTGGAAAAGTATGTTCCACCTCCTCCTTATCAACCACCAGCACCTTATCCCGGAGCCATGGTAGATGAGAAACTTGAAAAAAGGCACTCAAAGATCCTTGATACTTTGAGGAAACTTCACATTAATCTTCCTTTCTTGGAAGCTCTTAATCAGATGCCTAACTATACTAAATTCTTGAAAGATATTCTGTCTAACAAGACCAAGCTCGAGAATGTGGCATGTGTGCAACTCAACAGAGACTGTTCCTCAATTTTGATGAACAGGCAGCCACTTCCTAAAAAGATGAAGGATCCAGGGAGTTTTTCTATCCCTTGTTCCATTGGAGAATTACATGTTGAGAATGCTCTTTGCGATCTTGGTGCTAGCATAAACTTGATTCCATATTCATTGTACCAGAAATTAGGAATAGGAGAACCCCAACCCACTCGAATGTCTATCCAACTAGCTGATAGATCGGTTTGTTACCCTAGGGGTATAGTTGAGGATGTCCTAGTTAAGGTAGGAAAGTTCATACTCCCTGCTGATTTCGTAGTAATGGATATAGCTGAAGATATGCATGTTCCAATTATTCTAGGGAGACCTTTCTTAGCCACTGGTAGTGCTGTGTTCAAGGTGAAAGATAAAGAGTTAAGTTTGGAAGTGAATGGTGATAAGGTCGTGTTTAAAATGAATGAAATGCTAATGAGACCTGTTGATTCTGATGTTTGCTATTTTATAGATGTTTGTCCTAACCCGACTAACTTGCAGGAAACTCAAAAAGATGTTTTGCAGGTTGTTCTAGAAGAAGAGTTAAACACATGTGATGAAACAGGCTGTTCTCTTGAAAAACCAGACTTATCACCTGTTCCACCAAACTCAAATGACCTTTCCACCACAGAACCACCCTTTTTACCAAATCAATCCATTTCCACTCCAGAACTCAAACCTTTACCATCACATTTGGAGTATGCTTTCCTTAAACCACCAAATGGCTGTCCGGTTATCATTTCATCACAACTAACTCCGGACCAGAAAAGCCAGCTTTTAACCATCCTTAAACAAAACCAGGAGGCTATAGCTTGGACAATTGGTGACATCAAAGGAATTAGCCCTACTATGTGTGTTCATAGGATTCTAATGGAGGAGGATTACAAGCCTTGTGTCCAACCACAAAGGAGGCTTAATCCGGTCATGGGAGATGTGGTCAGAAAAGAGGTTGTCAAGTTGCTTGAAGCTGGGATCATCTATCCCATTTCCGATAGCAAATGGACAAGTCCAGTGCAGGTTGTTCCGAAGAAAGGGGGCACAACAGTTGTAAAGAATGAGCGGAATGAGTTGATTCCGACAAGAATGATCACAGGGTGGAGAGTATGTGTTGACTACCGAAAGCTTAACGATGCCACAAGGAAAGATCATTTTCCTTTGCCATTTGTGGATCAAATGTTGGAGAGACTTGCTGGTTATGCCTTTTATTGCTTCTTAGATGGCTACTCAGGCTATAACCAAATTTCAATCTTCTCCGAGGATCAAGAAAAGACCACCTTCACTTGTCCTTATGGGACATTTGCATACAGAAGAATGCCATTTGGTCTTTGTAACGCACCAGCTACATTCCAATGGTGTATGATGGCCATATTTCATGACATGATTGAGAAGACAGTAGAGATCTTCATGGATGATTTCTCAGTCTATGGGAAGTCATTTGAAGGCTGTCTGAAGAATCTAGAGGCTGTTTTGGTTCGTTGCAAAGAGACCAATCTTGTGTTGAACTGGGAGAAGTGCCACTTCATGGTGACTGAAGGTGTGGTGCTTGGGCACAAAATTTCAGAGAAGGGGATAGAAGTTGACAAAGCAAAGGTCGAAGTTATTGAAAAGCTGGCTGTTCCTACCACAGTCAAGGATGTTAGAAGTTTTCTGGGGCATGCAGGCTTCTACAGGAGATTCATAAAAGACTTCTCCAAGATTGCTCTTCCACTTTCAGCATTACTCCACAAGGATGCTGAGTTTGAATTTGGAGCAGACTGCATCAGAGCCTTTGACATCTTAAAGGAACAACTCATCAACTCACCAATTTTGATTGCACCCAACTGGGAGCAGCCTTTTGAGTTGATGTGTGATGCAAGTGACACTTGTGTGGGAGCTGTTTTGGGTCAGAAGGTTAACAAGAAGTTCCAGCCCATTTTCTACGCCAGCAAGACCTTGAATGATGCTCAGAGAAACTATACAACTACAGAGAAAGAGCTTCTTGCTGTGGTTTATGCCTTTGACAAGTTCAGATCTTATTTGGTCTTGTCAAAAGTGGTAGTTTTCACTGACCATGCTGCTTTAAGACACCTCTTTGCTAAGAAAGATACTAAGCCAAGACTACTCCGATGGTTGCTACTTCTTCAAGAGTTTGATTTGGAGATCAGAGACAAGAAAGGCATTGAAAATGTTGCTGCAGATCATCTCTCTAGAATAGCAGGGGGAGACCAACAGGAACAACCTGAGATCAGGGATATCTTTCCTGATGAGAGGTTATATTCAGCTTCGAATGTTCCATGGTTTGCTCACATTGCTAATTTCCTTGCAGGATCATATAAACCTTTTAAACTGTCCACTAACCAAAAGAGAAAGTTCTATGCTGAAATTAAATACTATTTTTGGGAAGAACCATATCTTTTCAGGTTATGTGCAGATCAGATAATAAGGAGGTGTGTGACCCAGGAGGAAGGAGAGCTCATTCTTCATCATTGCCATTCACAAGAATCTGGAGGACATCATGGTGCTAGTAGAACAGCCTCTAAGGTGTTCCAAGCAGGCTTTTTCTGGCCTACCATATTCAAAGATGCCCATAGATTTGTGAAGGAATGTGATGAGTGCCAAAGGTCAGGTAACATTTCTGCCAGGAACTCTATGCCTTTGAACAACATAGTTGTTTGTGAGATTTTTGATGTGTGGGGCATAGATTTCATGGGACCATTCCCATCTTCTAAAAAGAATAAGTATATCCTAGTGGCAGTTGACTATGTAAGTAAATGGGTGGAGGCTATTCCAAGCCCCACAAATGATGCTAGGGTGGTAGTAAGATTCCTAAAAAGGCTGTTTGCCCGATTTGGAGTACCCCGTGCCATAATCAGTGATAATGGCACTCATTTTTGCAATAAGCTTTTTGAAAAGCTCTTGAGCAAATTTGGGGTCACACACAAGCTTGCTACCCCTTACCATCCACAAACAAGTGGTCAAGTGGAAGTTTCCAATAGAGAGATCAAGAGAATTTTAGAGAAGACTGTTAGCACCTCTAGGAAAGATTGGGCAGAAAAGCTAGAGCCTGCTTTATGGGCATATAGAACTGCTTTCAAAACACCTATAGGCATGTCTCCTTTTAGATTGTTGTATGGAAAGAGCTGTCATTTGCCTGTTGAGATGGAACATAAGGCCCTTTGGGCATTAACTTTTCTTAATTTTGAGGAACAGGCTACAGGTGAGCAAAGAAGGCTGCAGCTGAATGAGTTGGAAGAGTTTAGGCTGTTTTCTTTTGAAAATGCTGTGCAATACAAAGAAAAGACAAAAATATGGCATGACAAGAGAATTCAGAAGAAAGAATTTCAAGAGGGACAACAAGTCCTCTTGTACAATTCAAGGTTAAGGTTGTTCCCTGGAAAATTGAAATCCAGGTGGAGTGGACCTTTCCAAGTGAGCAAGGTGTTCCCGTATGGTGCAGTAGAGATCTTTTTGCGAGGGGAACAGCCTTTCAAGGTTAATGGCCAAAGGCTAAAACCTTATCTTGCTCACGATGTGGAGAGAGTGGTTGAAATTCACCATTTCTATGACCCACCATAAGCTTAAAATGGGACTTGTGTCAACTGCAAACACCAATTGCAGTGCCCTAAAGGGGTGAAATTTAGTATAATTTAGCTAGCTTTTGTTTTTAAGTTGTTAATTTTAGTTAGTTTATTTTAGACTTTTTGTGAAGTGCCCAGTTAATTTTGCAAGCTGTTAAATTCCAATTCTATTTTTAAAGCAAATGTTTAAACTTTTGTTCTCTTTCCATAGAGCTAAAGTTTGAATTTTTACTTAGTAAAATAAAATTTGGGGGTCATCTCTGTGGCAATACATTGTGAGTTTTGTGACTTAGTTATTTTGAAAAAAAAAAAAGTGAGTTAACGTGGTGTAGGATTTCAAATTGAATCTGAAAATGGAAAGAGTGAGTTGTCAAATCATGGTTAAAAGAAATTTCTAACCGTTGATGAAGAGTAAAAGAGGGCTTAATGGTTAAAATTATAACCGTTTGAGAGATGAGAGAGGTCTAATCCACCAGTGGTAAACTTTCTCTCTCCCACGCCCCTCAACTGTTCATAACTCCTCTCTCTCCTGCTTTTTCGGTTCCCCAAATTCGGCCACAACTACTCCACTTTTTCAAACCGTCACAATCCCATCCTTTTAGCTATAAAATATTGCCAAAAAATATCTGTTATCCTTTTCAATCCAAACACTTAGCCGGATATTCTTCTCTCTAACTTTCTCACATTTCACTTTCTCTTTAAGTTCAAACTTTTTGCAGAATGAAAACTCGTGGTGGTGTTGTGATCAAACAAGAGCAAGGTGTAAAGAGGGCTGCAAATCGAAATAAGGGAAACACATCTAGTTCAGTGATGGTTATTCCGGATGAAAAACTCGTCAAGAAGCTTTCCAAGTTCTCCGACCCCACTGCTCAGGAGACTTTCGAGTTCATTGCTGATATTCCATTTGGATCCCCGAGGAGTGTTTGTTGGGATTCTCTGAAGAAGTTAGGCTTGGCAGATAGTGTTAAGGAGCACGTCGACAAAGGAGGATTTCAATGCTTTTTCGAGATGGAGGAGCCATCGTACAAGGAACTCACACTTGAGTTCTTGTCAACTTTCAAGGTGGATCCTAAAATCAAAAATCCAGATGCTGAGAACCATTTCCAGTTCCGATTGATGGGTCATACTCAGAATCCTTCTCTCAACACCTTCAATGTCTTACTAGGGTGTGTGCCTGATGATGAGGCTGCCATCGAGGAATACTCTCATTTCCTCACAGCCACTCCTAAGGATTTCGATCCTCATGTGTTCTGGAGGCAGATATCTGGAGAAGCCCACTTTGATAGCAAGCTGGCACGGGGTTCTTCGATTCTGGAATATCCTATGCGGATTCTGCACAAGTTAGTCTCTGGCACAATCTTTGCCAGAGAAAACCAGGCTAATGTCACTTTGCTTGATTTGACTGCTTTGTGGAGCATGGTGACCGGAAGGAGATTGAATTTGGGACACTATCTGGGAGAGTATTTGCTGGGCTACCATAGCAAGAAGTTGAATGGAATCTACTGTGGGAATTTGGTGACCAGAATTGCAGAGGCCATAGGGGTTTTCAAGCCCGATGATCGATCCAGGCTTACTTTATCATGCCATCCTGACCCCATGAACTTTCGAACCCTCCAATATATGGGTTATTGCAAGCAAGTGAACAAGAAATGGGTGTTAGTGAGTGAGATTGATGTGGCTGCCAAGTCTGAAACCCGGAAGCGAAAGCTTGAGATTCCGGTAGAACCCTTGGTAATTGAGGATGGAGGTGAAGAGGATGATGAACCAAAGGATGCTGCCTACTACCGCAAGTGCTTGAGCCTGAACAATGAAGAGATGTACATTCAGTTGAAAGCTCAGAGTCGAAAGTCTGCCAAGTTGGAGCAAGAGGTTGCTTTGCTCAAGAAAGCAATTGAGGATCTGGAGAAGTCTGTTTCATGGCTTCATGGCCATATGGAAATCCAGAGGAAGCTTTCTGAATTCCCCATACAACATAGGTTCAATGAGGATACCCTCCAGTATGAACCGGAATTTCATGATCGTTCCACTCCTGCTGTCTTTCGCAGACCTCTGAACTTGAACAATACTGCTGGCAAGGATAGTGAGCTCCAGGAGAGTGAAGCCAAGGAAAGTGAGGCTAGGGGAAGTGAGGTTCAAGGTGATAATGTTGCTGCCACTCCTCCCAAGGATCCAGAGGCTGTGACCTCTGAGCATAATCCTGTTACTCCCGAGTAACAGTCTGTTCCGGTTCCCTCCTTCTGTTGGTACCCCTTGATCTCTGCTCTTTACTTTTGTTTGAATGTATATATTGTTGTGCTTGCTGCTGCTGCTCTGTGCTAAGTCTTGTTTTATGTCATCCCTTACAGACATTGAGGACAATGTCTCTATCTAATTTGGGGGTGGGGTAAAACTTGATTGATAAACTGAAAAATTGAAATGCCATGCCTGCTTTGACTCGAACAAAATGTGTAGCATGATGAATTGAGCCCAGAAATTGAACAAATTTTGCTGAAAATGTGAATAATAGCTTAAGTGACATAGAGGAAACTCTGAAGTTAACTTGCTAAATTGTATACCATAGTCAAACCCCAGTTGTCCCCAATGTAAATGTTGTCTGTAATATAGTTAGTTTGTAATTCGTTTTGTGTTAAAATGTTAAAGTGTGAGGCTATTTCTTGTTGAGAAACAGCCTGTGTCTGTATATAGTTGTAGTTGTCTTTCTTGTTTACAACAGCTTAGTTGAAAATGAAAAGTTGCTTAAAGTGTAGAAATTTGCCTTTCAACCTACAACCAAAGATTGCACACTTGTACCTCAATCAAAATGTGTGGTGAACCTTCATTATTTGATGAAGTTTGAAAAAGAAAGAAGGTTCAAAAGTTTTTAAGTTGGAAGTCAAAATTCAAGTGAAATAAGTAATTTAGAACCTGTAAACCCTTGTTGCAAAACCTAATTCATGAAAGGTAGAGCCTGTTGCATTCACAAATGCATTTAGGAGATGAATGAGAGGGCTAAGTTCAAAGAAGTCTTAGGTAGGGTTTGCTTTGGTCACCAAAATTGATAACTTAACTTCCAAACTTAGTTATCTAATCTGGTTGCCCAAATTTTCGTAAGGAAACTAAGGAAAAGCATAGGAAGATAAAGGCACATAGATATCACAACTTTTACAATCTCAAATAGCCTACCAGTGCATTGCACCCTTGTTTTAGGTTATCCAACTTGAGCCTTAACCATTTCTTTGTTTACACACATTATTTGAAGCTAATTCCCTTCACTTTGATTCCAAATACCCTTGTTTGAATTGCATGTCTAAGGAACAGACTGCTTTGCAGTCTGGAGAGCTTAACTTTTGAAAAGATTTGATGATGTAGATACTCAAAGGTTGAGGAATGAAAAGTGTTGTCTGAATAAAATGAAAAAAAAAAAAAGAAAGAAAAAAAAAATTGAAATTGAAGAAAATCTCAAAGAAATTCTTCGAAAAAAAAAATAATAGTAAATAAAGTCTTTTTATTTCTGAGGTTGCACATTGTGGCCTTAGGATTGAAAGTTGGAATTGCTTTTGTTTTAATGTTGTGTACATTTTTGATTTGTTTGTGCCTAAGTTGTGAAACAGGCTGTTTTGAGTAGTTTGTGATTGTAAATAACCAGGAACAAGCTGGGAAAGAAATGAAAATGTTGGAAAAAGCTTAATTGATAAATAAATGACATGTTCCACACATTGTAAAAGCCATTTCACTTCCATACCTTGAACCCTAGCCTAACATTATAACCCTGGAAAGACCTTTTGACTATGCTTAGTACTTGTCTAATTGTGAAAGTTTGGACCAATAAGCAAGGTCACATCCTAAGGAATAACTGAACTTAGCTGAGGAGTGTATTCTAAAGCATCTTAGGAACCCTGTTTATGGTAATCTAGTTACCATAGGAGAGCTGAGTGCAAACACCCCTTAGTGAGGTAATAAGGGCAGACCAGGTTGTTCACTTGAATGTTGAAGTTTGACTTAAAGCCTTGAGAACTTTCTGGGAACTTAAAATGAAAAGAAGGTGAAGTCTAACCACATTAAGAAGCAAGCTGCTGTGTGTTTAATCTAAGGTTGAAAAGGTTGAAGGGCATTTAAAATGAAAAAGCTTTTGAATTGTTATAGCTGTCTAGGATTCTTCCTTTTCCATTATCTTGTATAAACTGTTTTACTCTCTTTATTTTATCCTTTCTTTAGTTTTAAATTCGAGTCTTTGTTTAGATAGTTTTCCTTTTTGTCTTTGCTTGGGGACAAGCAAAAGCTTAATTTGGGGGTGTTTGATAAGCTCGAATTTGACTATGTATATGATTGATTATTCATGTATTTAGGGCCCAATTAGACTATATTGTATATACTTTGGTGTCTAATAATTGTATTTTCAGTTTTAAAAGAGCTTCAAGGACATTTTGTTGAGAAAGCAGCCTGCCAGAGTGATCAGTAAAGGTCACATCAAAAGAAAGGAGGGGTAAAATTGCCGGCAGCTTGGGAGAGAGAGTGTTGCAGTTTGAAGTGATGTTTTGCCGTTCAAAAGGAGTCTCTTGTCTTGCTTGAGGAGATGTTTTAACAGCTGTAATTAAAGTAGTTTTGCTTTTGCTAGCTGGAACTTGTACTAGTGTACTTTAAACTAGTATTTTATTAGTAGCTTTTTGGGTTTAAGTAGAGAACAATTCTGAGGAGAGAGGCATCATCATCATCATCTCCTACATTATCATAACTTTTAGTATCTCTTTAATTTCTTAGATTCAGTAGTTGAGCTCCTTTAATGGAGTTCATTGTAGTTATTGTTGTTATCATGCTCGCCATGTGTGAGTAGTACTCTCTACGAGCTAAACCAGCCTTTGGGCTGGTGTTGTAAGTCTCCTTATCTCTTTAATTAATGAATGAATGTTGTTTCTATTTGGTGTTTAATGAAGTTCTGTAGATTTCAGGTCTTAAACTGCCTGTTACAGTATGCATAACCGACATGACCATTGCTTTTATGTATGTTTGTTCTTTATATAAACATATACATCTGATATGAACAGTTGAATGATGTGTATCAAGGGTTCTCATGTAAATGAGATGTTACTTCGTGCTTAATCAAGTAGTAAAGCATCCTGAAAGGCCTTTAGGGTGTGAGTAATACTTAGTAATTTGGGGATATGACCATTTGAACCAAGTTAGCTTAAAGTAGAGACCTTGACAGAATAGTTATAAACGTTCATGAGTTAAGAAAGGAGAGAAGGGAGGTTGCAATGCCAGTTCCCCGCTGTGTTTAGCTTGTTCCGTTTAATATCTTGTTATAAATCATCTTTGATCATCATTTACTTTTTAGATCTGTCTTTAGTAGAGTTTCTTAGTTCAGATAACAATCAATCAACCTCAAACCCATGTTTTTAATGTTACTTGCTACGTAAACAGACTGTTCCATAGGTCTTTTCAGTAATCTTTTCATCTCAATCCCTGTGGAGACGATAATCTACTTATCATTTTATTACTTGTACCTAGTATACTTGCTAGAGAGACACATCCTGAGGTAACACAAGTTATTTGGTCACCCCTTAAATATGCCAATTACATGTTTTCCCCTTTGATCAGTATGTTCATGTTTTGAAATCCTTGATATGTTAATGCTTCAAATTCTGTTCATATTCAGTTCATATTTTAGACATGACAACGATGAATAGGCGTTTGATACTTGTGTCCAATGGTGATTCAACGAATTTCAACTTGTTCAAATGAGTCAACATGTGTTCGGATCAGCAGTTTTGATCACCAGATAGATCAGGTAATAATGCATTAGATTTATGTACTTATCAACAGATTAGCTTGGCATTATTAAGTATAAATTATGAACTGGACTTTGGTTTTAGATCATTTGCTATCATTTTTCCAATGTTCTTTTTGGTATTTTTTATTTTGTCGAACAAGAAATTTCTAAGTAATTATGTTCTGTTATGTAATGCTGAAGATCATTGTTTGCTGTGGCCTGTAGATACCAACATCAGTGCACGTGGCGCTCCTCTAACCAATCCAGTAATAGTTACTTACCTCATTTTCTTATAATCAGGTAACTTTGCAAATCAGGATATCAATTTTGAATCAGACATGTGTTTGTTTGGGATAATTTCAGGGCAAATTCAGTTTCGCTTGGATTCCAGGAGAAAGCAGAAGCAAGGATCATCAAAAGCCTGCTCTTTTCTGTAAGGGGTTTATCCGTTTTCACAAGGGACACTTAATACTCCAATGTTGTTTCCAATTTTCTTTTTTGATATTTTTGGTTTTGACAATCACGAAATTTGCATAGAATTATAGCGTGTAACATAATGCAGAAGACCGTTAATTTGCTGTGGGCTATGGCTAGCGACATCAGAGCTGCTAGTTGTCTTCATGCTAATCGGGTATCAAATTTCAAACTGGAATAATGTGAATAATTGCCTGAAATTTCCGATATTCAATTTCAACACACTTGAGAATCATCCCTCTCCTTTAACAAGTACAAGATTCTGTAAGTTCATTTGTTTGTATCTTTGAATGAGTTGATTGCACATTTATCCAATTTCTTCTGTTAATGTGAAAGTCTGGTTAACAGGTGATGCTGAGATGAAATTCTGCAATGGCAAAGTTCACCATGTCACTCTTCTTTCTATGAAGTTTCTAGAGAATCACCTGTCTTGTTTCAAATATCAATCTCAGTAAGTTGATCATGATCTGTTCATCTTTTAACGAAAAGGTTGCTCGCTGATCCATCAAGTTTCTAATTGGCACTTCAACTAAAGCTGTGACAAAGAAAACCATTCATTTTATAATCCGATTTCTTGCTGCTGTTGATGTGGAAGTCTGATATAACAGGTTAGGTTCAGGACAATAAGAGATCGAGCAGATGGGAAAGAGAGCTTTTAAGGCTGCAGCAAATCATGAATCAAAGATTTCGTAATTTAATTTCCTTCTTTAAATGAAGATCAATGTTGAAGCAAAACTGTGGTATAACTTTCTCATACTACTTGAGATTTCATCCTGCTTAACAATTAGTGTGAATAACTCGAGATCACCCGTCTCGTAATTTAATCTCAATAAGTTGATCATCTGTCATATAGCCTGTTATGTTTTCTGTACCAGCTCATATGGTTTATCATTTGCATATGATATTAATGTCATAGTATTTGATTTGGGCTCTTTTTTTCTTTTCTGTACCGTATGAGCTGTTTTTCGTTCTTGGTTTTTCGACAACTCATTTAAAGTCACATGTCAAGCATTAGTTCAGTAGTAATTCGGTTTTTCTTTTTGTCTCTGTGAATAAAAAATGTAGAAAAATAAGTATGAAATGGGTGGCATAAGATAAGATCAAAATGTTTTCGAAGTTGCACATCCACCTCGACCTCTCTTTTTTCTTATCTGTTTATCTATCTACATCTCCTCCAATTATCAATCTCCTGTTCTTTTGTTTTTTTCTAATATATACATAACTCTCTAGAATTGGTTTCTATTTTTCTCTTCTGTTTTCATATAATCAAAATTTTTTATTTTCTTTTATTTCTCATCAATTGATCTGTGATATTTTTTTCTCTCTTCTGCTTCTTAGTATTTTCCAGCTTTCAATTCCTCTTATGCATTTTAGATTTACTTTATTTGCTCTTTTATGTTTCTCAGATACATTTTCCCAACGCTACATCTAAGTAATTAGTCTTATGCCACTCATGCTCTTCGTTGTTTGCAGGTTAGTTGATTATTCAATTTCCTTCAAACATTTATTTTTTTATTTCATTCATAAATATGTTTATATTATACCAAATTTTTCCATCCATTTGAATGGAATATTTAGTTTTCATTTTTTCAATAGGTTCTTCTGATATATCGATTTCATATTGTCAAGGTTGGCTAATAACACCAAATTCATCCGTCTTATGGATATCCACTCAATAACAGTTCGAACAATTTGTTTATTTAGATTTGATTACATGAATTGAATGTTACGGTCTCCTTTATCCTTTTAATAAAACAAAAACCAGTTACTCTGTTATTATTATTATTATTAAATGCATACATAAGTATATTACTGGTGCCATCATATTTTATTGTCTCATCTATTCTTTAACATTACATTGCGATTAGTTTTTTTTCCTCTATACAGTAATTCCTAAAATAATTATCATGTATATCCAGTTCAATCAAAATTTAGTAATCTGACACTTTATTTTCATTCCCTTTGCTTATTATGTATATTTTCATATCTTCTTATTTTTATTTTTCTTTCTTCCTTCTTTCATAAAAGTAGGAAGACATACACTTTTCATAACTATTTCATTGATACACTTAACTTATTTTATTATTTAAAGATTTGGAAAATCTGTGTTAATTGGTGGGATATTGTAACTAATAAGTTTGTAGACCAATTGATCTCTCATTGATTTTTTTTCTCATTCTTTCAAGTTCCTTTCTCTTTTCGAGAAAAACATAGTATGTATAGCGGAGCTTTGGCTCATGGAGAAAACTAAGAGATAGATTTGGGGTACTCCCCTTTCAAAATTCGTTTAGAGGAAAAAAAATTAAAAACATTGTCATGTATAAGTTTTATAATAACAGAACTGTTACTCTAATAAAGTATAAGAAATAATTGAAATCTTGCCATTTATAAATGTAATTATTTAGATTTTTTCTTTCTCTGAATAGATTTAGTGTATATGAAGACTTCCATGGTAGAAACTATTTAATAATGGAAAGTCTGTTAGTATTTTAATTTTCAAGCACTTCGACAAAAATATATTAATTTTCCAAATGAACTATATGTATGTATGTAAAATGTAATTAATATGTAAAATTTACGAGACATATTTCACCCCAAAGCAAAGCGAGGGTATCCCTCTAGTTGTCATATAAAGTCTATCGCTTTTTAATTGGGAAATGTTGCTTGTTATATTATAGCAACTTTAGGAATATATAAGAATAAAAAATGATGGATAAATTCTTTCTTTTTTGTAAGCCACAAATCTTTAAGATGTACAGGTATGTCATTATTGACTATGTCAACTTGGTAGTCAACTTTCACAAGTCTTGTTCATTTTCCAGCCAACTTCTTATCTTTCTCTCTTCTACTTCAAATCTCTAGAGCTGCTCTTTACCCTCAACAATGGCAGAACTAATCTTGTCCGATATGGTTGTTGATCTCATTTCAAAGCTGGGTTCTTTGGTTCTAAACAAGATAGGGCTGTGGTGGGGTCTCAAAGATGAGCTTCAAAACCTCAAGGAAACTCTTTCCACTATTGAATCTGTGCTTCTTGATGCCGAGGAGAAGTCCATGGTGGATCATCAAGTCAAACATTGGCTTGGAATGCTGAGTGATGTCATGTATGATGCTGACGACTTGCTCGATGACTTCTCAACTGAGGCCTTACGCCAACAGGTTATGGATGGTTCCGATCAGTTTGCTTTTGGTTCCAAGGTTAAGGCCATGAAAGAGAGGTTAGACAAAATTGCTGCTACGAGAATGTTCCATTTAGAGGAGCGTTATATGAAGAAGGTTTCTGTAGCTACAGGCTGGCGCCAAACTCACTCCTCTCCTCCTCAAGTTGTTATTGGTAGGGAGGCTGATAAGGAGTCAATCCTCAAGAGTTTACTCTCTTCTGATTACCCGGAGAATGTGTCAGTTGTTCCCATTGTTGGTATTGGAGGTTTGGGGAAGACTACGCTTTCCCAACTGGTTTATAATGATGACATAGTCCAAAAGTATTTTGAATTGAAGATGTGGGTTTGTGTGTCTCTTAATTTCGATGTGCAGCTATTGGTGAAAAAAGTCATAGAATCTGCGACTGGACAGCCACCTCAAAATATCGAGATGGATCCGTTGATAAAACTCCTCCATAAAGAGATTAATGGGAAAAAATACCTGCTTGTGTTGGATGATGTGTGGAATGAGAATGCGAATGTATGGTTGAAACTAAAGGACGTTTTAGCTGGTGGTGCTAAAGGAAGCAAGATTTTGCTTACTACACGACTTAGAAATGTTGCAAACATGAGTAAGCCAATCTATATACACGAATTAAGTGGTTTGTCAAAAGATGAGGCGTGGTCATTGTTCAAACAGATGGCATTCGAGATGGGGCAAGTGCCGAATTCAAGCTATGAAGCTATCGGAAAGGAAATTGTAGCAAAGACTTGTGGTGTTCCATTGGCCATAAGAGCAATAGGGGGCATGATGTACGCAAAAGATTTCGAGGAATGGTTGCTATTCAAAGACGAAGAACTCTCGAA
The DNA here is from genome assembly GCA_028411795.1 of Euphorbia peplus. NCBI lineage: Eukaryota > Viridiplantae > Streptophyta > Magnoliopsida > Malpighiales > Euphorbiaceae > Euphorbia > Euphorbia peplus. The sequence continues at coordinate 1,552,013 of CP110837.1, read as the reverse complement.
GATAGATGCATACAAGACAGACATTTTTCCAATTTTGGAGTTGAGTTATAATCATCTTCCCTCCAATTATAAGCATTGTTTTGCTTATTGTAGCTTGTATCCTGAAGACCATAGAATTCATGTGGAAGAACTGATACAGTTTTGGAAGGCACAAGGATATCTTAGGTCAACAGATTCAAATAAGTGTGTTCAAGATGTTGGTCTTCAATGTTTCACGACTCTTTTACGATTGTCGTTCTTTCAAGACGAAGAAAAGGATGATTTTGGTAATATAGCGTTTTGCAAAATACATGATTTAATGCATAATCTTGCCGTTTCAGTTGCCGGAGACAATTTCTCAACATCAAATTCTGGAACAACAAGTATTAATGAAAGAACTAAGCATATCTCATTTGATTTAAAGTCTGCTTCTCGAGTTATTTCTTTATCTTTCGAGGCAAAAAGAACAAGAACAATATTACCCATTGGTGGGTATGCAGCACGTAACACTGCTCAAAAAGAACTTGATGGTGTGTTTTGTAATTTGAGACGTTTGAGGGTGCTCAATTTATCTTGTTTCGATTTTGATACAGTGCCAAGTTCGATTTACAAATTGAAGCATCTAAGGCATCTTGATCTCTCCAATAATCGTGATATCATGAAACTTCCAGATTCAATCACAAATCTACATAACTTACAAGTGTTGATATTGAAGGGGTGTAGTAGTCTCGAGCAACTGCCTGATAATATTACAAAATTGGTCAATCTTACAGATATTGACAATGAGGGGTGTTACAATTTGACATGTATGCCATGGGGTATTGGACAGCTGACACGACTTGAGAGGTTACCTTTATTTGTGATAGCCAAAAAGAGTTGTATCTCCAAGCATAGCGGTGGGCTTGACGAATTACATGCATTAAACAAATTGAGAGGGTCATTGGAAATCAAGAACTTGGGATGGGTGAAAGATCCAGGCGTTGATTGTGAGGCAGCTAATTTGAAAGGAAAGCAACTCCAAAAATTGACATTGAATTGGAACAAGTCTGACGATCGCAACGACAATTGCAGTGAGAATGATGAGAAGGGATTGGAAGCACTTCGCCCCAACCAAAGTTTGAAACAATTGTGGATCTACTATTATGGAGGAGTGAGGCCTCCAAGCTGGCTACCATTGTTCACTAATTTGGTGTGGGTTGAGTTTTGGTTTTGCAAAAGAATAGAGTGGCTCCCACCATTAGATCAGCTGCCGTATCTTAGAGAGTTAAAGGTGTATTCTTTAACGAAGGTGGAGCATATTGAAGTGGTTGGGAATTATGAAAACAGAGTATCTTCTTCCTCTTTCTTTCCTTCCCTTACATATCTTGCTTTGTTAAACTGCCCCAATCTGAAGGGATTTGTTGGAATGAAACCATCATCATCATCATCATCATCATCGATATCAATGGAAGATCTTCCCTGCTTCCCTTGTCTTTCTCATTTGGAAATTCGTGGGTGCCCTAACCTGACTAGCATGCCGCTGTTTCCGGAGCTTAAAACACTGGAGATTTGGGGAAACAACGAAATAATATCCGTGATGAAGGTACTGAAGAGGGCGACAACTTCAGCATCAGAATCCACCTCTTCACCTTTCTCTACTCTCTCTCTATTGGAGTATCTTTTAATTAGGCATATGGAAGATTGTGAAGTGGATGAGTTGCTACCATACCTTCCTTCTCTTCAACGTCTTCAGTTTCACAATAGCAGATGCAAAAGTGTGTCTAGTGATGAGAAGGATGATGGCATGCAGTGGCAAAGCCTGAAAGCCCTCCGATCTGTTGAATTTTGTAACATGCAAAACATGGGTTCTCTACCAAAGGGGCTTCAATATGTTACCACTCTGCAATGTCTGCGTATCTCTTATTGTGCTAGTTTGGGGTCTATACCAGAGTGGATGGGCAACCTCATTTCATTACAAGATTTGACTATCAATGTCTGTCCAAAACTGTCAGAAAGATGCAAGAACAACACTGCTGAGGATTGGCCTAACATTTCTCACATTCCAAATATTCAAGTTGACCGTAAATATATTCAGAGGAATGGCGTCTACCAACATCAGTGCTCGTGGCGATCCTCTAACCAATCAGGTAATAGTTACTTACCTCATTTTCTTATAATCAGGTAACTTTGCTAATCAGCATATCAATTTTGAATCAGACATGTTTTTGTTTGGGATAATTTCAGGGCAAATTCAGCTTCGCTTGGATTCCAGGAGAAAGCAGAAGCAAGGATCATCACAAGCCTGCTCTTTTCTGTAAACGTTTATCCGTTTTCACAAGGTACTTAATACTCCAATGTTTTTTGCAATTATCTTTTTTGATATTTTTGGTTTTGACAATCACGAAATTTGCATATAATTATAGCGTGTAACATAATGCAGAAGACCGTCTATTGCTGTGGGCTATAGCTAGCAACATCAGAGCTGCTAGTTGTCTTCATGCTAATCGGGTATTAATGTAATCCATTGCCTCTATGCTCTTCATTTTTTTACTAATAGGTAACTTTGTAAATTGGAATATCAAATTTGAACAAGACATTTTCATTTAAAATCGTTTCAGGAAATGCCTCAAAAAATGTTCTGCAATTCAAACTTCAAACTGGAATAATGTGAATAACTGCCTGAAATTTCCGATATTCAATTTCAACACACTTGAGAATCATCCCTCTCCTTTTTCAAGTACAAGATTTGGTAAGTTCATTTGTTTGTATCTTTGAATGAGTTGATTGCACATTTATCCAATTTCTTCTGTTAATGTGAAAGTCTGGTTAACAGGTGATGCTGAGATGAAATTCTACAATGGCAAAGTTCACCATGTCAACGACTCTTCTTTCTATGAAGTTTCTAGAGAGTCACCTGTCCTGTTTCAAATATCAATCTCAGTAAGTTGATCATGATCTATTCATCTTTTAACGAAAAGGTTGCTCGCTGATCCATCCAGTTTCTAATTGGCACTTCAACTAAATGCACCCGCAAAACAATGTCACTCTAGTGACATTGTTTTGCGGGTGCATTTAAGAAAACCATTCATTTTATTATCCGATTTCTTGCTGCTGCTGATGTGGAACTCTGATATAACAGGTTAGGTTCAGGACAATAAGAGATCGAGCAGATGGGAAAGAGAGCTTTTAAGGCTGCAGCAAATCATGAATCAAAGATTTCGTAATTTAATTTCCTTCTTTAAATGAAGATCAATGTTGAAGCAAAACTGCACTATAACTCTCTCATATTACTTGAGATTTCATCCTGCTTAACAATTAGTGTGAATAACTCGAGATCACCCGTCTCGTAATTTAATCTCAATAAGTTGATCATCTGTCATATAGCTTGTTATGTTTTCTGTACCAGCTCATATGGTTTATCATTTGCATATGGTTTATCTATCGAGAAGGAAATAGGACAGCGGATGCGTTGGCTAAATTTGGAGTCTCGACATCTCATATTATTTGGTGGCATTTTGGAGCGGCTTTTTGCAATAGATTTATTTTAGATGACATGTATTGTTTCCAACAATTTCGTTTCTCTTTATTTTTTCTTGTATTTTCTCATATTATTTGGTGGAATTTTGCACCGGCTTTTTGCAATAGATTTATTTGCAATAGATTTATATTAAAATTTGGGTCGGTTTTTTTGGTCAGTTCTGTGGGAGTGCTAATCTAGTTAGGATGTCCACGTGCTGCCCTTGACCTTAACCCAACTTTTACTTAAAAAAACATTTGCATATGATATTAATATCATAGTATTTGATTTGGGCTCTTTTTTTCTTTTCTGTACCATATGAGCTGTTTTTCGTTCTTGGTTTTCCGACAACTCATTTAAATCACATGTCAATCGTTATTTCCGTAGTAATTCAGTTTTTCTTTTTATTAGTTGTCACAAGGATACGCTCCAATGCTATTTTCATTTTTTATTTGAGATTTTCGATTTTGACAAACGAGAAGTTTACATGTCATTATGTCCTGCAACTTAATGCAGACGATTGTTGATTGTTGTGGGCTGCAGATAGCGACATAAGAGCTCATGGTCGTCTTCAAACTAACATGGTATTAGAGCAATATTTGCCCTTCATGCTCTTAATTTTCTTTAGAATATGTAACTTTGCAAAATTCGAATTTCAATTTAAATCGTACATATTTTGGTTTGTGGTCATTTCAGGGCAATGCCTCAAGAAGGTTCTTAATGTCGACATCAAATTGGATTCTGAGCTTATCGTCTTCATCTCAATAAGTTCATTTATCTGTATCTTCAAATGAGATGTCTAATTTCTACTTTGGACTTCAATTAAACTTGTAAAGAATAAAAAAGATTCATTTCTTTCTGTTGTTGAAGTGAAATTCTGGTTTAACAAGGGCGAAATTCTACAAGGATAAAAGCCAAGAATGACGAGGCTGCAAATCATCTCCACTCATTTCTTTAGCACCAGTGAATGAACTCATAGACTTGACAGTTTCAGCTCCTGTATGTACAGTGATAAGTTCCTTCTTCACCTACGTCATGAATGACGAGCCAGCAACTGATATGTGGTGTGGCTTGGTTAAATAAGCATGATGTAAACGCTACTATAAGTCCGTTCACATTGCCAAAGGGTTCCAATTTCCTTCTCCTGAGCCAAGAACAAGAAGAGTTACAAAAGCAAATCTATTTTCGAGTTTTTGATGTTTCGTTGCTCATGAAATTACATCAAAACCAGCAGAAACTGTTGAGAAAGGGAGTCTTTGTGAGGCGTACATACAAATGTTAAGAAAATATTCAAAGAAAAGTCTTGATTTTTTTTGTCTTTGGATCACTTGATTTTAAGTAGAATATTTAATTTCTTCTATTTGTTGTAATGAAGGCTACTGCAATATGTTTTTATACATGAATGGGCGAGCTCCCTTTTCTTCAAGTGGCACTTTTTTGCTTCAACACCGACCTTTCTTGCTACCTTGTTCACCTATTTCCGTTTCAGAACCCGAATTTGAGGCATCATCTGCCTTTTGTGAGTGAGAATGAGTTCGTTTTGCAGGTTATCGTCTCAATGCTTCATCCTGATGGGTTATCCTTACTCTGCCATCTTAAAAATAAAATAGATTAGACAAAAACCTGAGTGGGGAATTCGACAAAATGCATTATGCAAAAGGGATTTTTCTAACTACCAGTCTGCTAAGCATCGAGATCATAGACTGGTTGCAGCTTCAAGCGGGCAGCATCCCAATCCGAAGCAAAACCTGTACTCATAGACACAGCAGCAGGTGATTCCATTGGGGCATGAGAAGTAATCATCAGATGTCATTTAAGGTTTTGCTGGAGGCGGATGTGGATTCACTGGAAATGGAGGAGAGAGTGTGGTTTTAGGAGGGTTAGGGTAAGATGCCTCGACTGTAATCCCACACTTTCTGGTTTTAGCATAGACATGACCACAGCAGGTTGCAACTCTATCCGAAGCAATAGAACCTATACTCAGACACAGCAGCAATTGTTTCATTCGGCAAACCAGAAGTAATCATCACATTTCATGGAAGGCCTTGATAGAATAAGATTAGTCTATTCTACTATATCCTAACTATCCTTCCTGTACGCAAGACCCGACATGTTTCTCACAATCCAGTAATCAAAATACATGGAGACGTGCATATTTGGATACAAAATCCACCATTCATGTATCTAGATTCTTCCTATTTCATATTTCCAACAGAACATATCAAGTTCTATAAAAAGAAAGAAACAGAACATATCAAAAAGACATTACATGTGGTGTGTCTATGTGATGCCATAAACCAATAATTATATTAAGACTGCAAACAAAAATTGTAAGGGAATATCGATTTTTTATTATTATTACAAAATGGTGCCCAAAGCTAAGAGATGTTATAATATCAATTTCAAACCTAACGTAACAAAGTAGAATGATACCAATTTTTAGCCACTATTTATATAACATGATCAAAATGTGTAAAATCGAGTAGTGAGTAACAAAGCAACCCAATGATAAATCAAGATTGTGAAGTGTTCTTTAACCATATTTGACTATCTATACTGTAATTCATATAAATAGATAACTCTAGAGAAGGGTACAAAATACGCTCATATGCCAAACAGAATCTCCTAAATATTGAATAATGCTTTCTTGCAAGGAAAAAAATGTGCATCGATCTATGAACTTCAAAAAAATTGAACCTCATCTCATAGTAGAAATGTCGGCTCAATTTACTCTTTTCTTCGGTAAATACTGATAAAAATTAGAAACAAATTCGTTCCCAAGAGGCAAAGTTCAGATATGGATTTTACCATGGGAGCAAAATAAAGCTGTCAAACCGTAGAAAACCAATCAAAGGATTTTCATAATCACACATATGAATGAGACAAGATGATTAACCCCCAATCTGAAAGGTGTAGAAGAAAACAATTACCAACTATATACCTTACATGTTTGGGTTCTGATTCAGGATATTTGAAACCTATTCGCTATCAAGTTCCTAGTTACAAAACAAAAACTCGATAATAGCATGTCGATACTCGATATTTGAAGCCTAGTCTCTATCAAGTTCCTATTCACTACACAATAACTCGATAAAAGTATGTCGTTCCTTGATGTTTGAAGGCTATTCTCTATCAAGTTCCTAGTTGGTTAGAACACAATAACTCGACAATGGTGTGCGGAGAACATTTTGGAATGCTTAGCAAGTTTGCAGTAATTTCACCCACAAAATCGGTTCAGCCATCTTTAAATACCAAGACCAGCTTTTCCAAAGCTATTGCATTCTTGAGAAGGAACTCAACAAAGTGGAGAACAAGCTTACATTGACTATCTCTTTCTGAAAGACCTATAATCCTAACAGTCTTTAGCGTGACACAAAAGAATCTAAAGATTGTTTGGTAGAAGGCAAGAAGGAGAGGATATGTTGAATGAGGCAATCCGGCAAGTCGCTGATCCGATCCTCTTTCTCCGACGACGATTTCCGCCATTGTTATCGAGTGATGAAGACTGAATTGGAAACGAAACATCAAATTTAGGCAATTTTATATCCGAGCAAAAAAAGTATGGGCTTTAAGCTTTTTGTATGTGCTTAAGCCTTTGTTTCAATAAATTTACCAAAAGTACGATAATATTATATTTTAGAATTAAATAAGGGTATCACTATTTACAGCCCACTTTTTCCAAACTACAGCCCACTTTGACAAAATTGCCCTTTTCATTATGAACAAAGTGATGATCAATATGATTACACTATTTTTGAAACTACAGCCCACTTTTGAAACTCGAACATTAAAAATTCAAAATTTGAGATGTCGAATGATCCGATGAATTTAGAATAGAACAACAATAATCAATCATTAGAGAACGAGGTACTCAAACATTTAAAAACACATTAAGATAATATTTTTTTCAAAAAAAAACGAATTTCTATAGAGAAACGGCTCCCTAGGCCGTTCCTCCATATGGAGAAACGGCCTAGGTGGCCGTTTCTCCCTATGGAGAAACGGCCTTCTAGGCCGTTTTGCCCTAAAAACGATCTTCAAGACCGAAAAATGTCCATTTTTTGGAATTTTTGATCAAATTAACTATTTTCGAGTTCGTTTTCATACTTTATTCGTGTTTTTATCCATAATCGAGAGCAAAAGGTGTGATTTTGAAGTTAGAAAATTCAATTTTGAAAAGAAGTTATTGAGAGGTTTTAGAATTTCAAAATCAAAAAGCAAGTTATGCCAAGGGTATTTTGGGAAAAAGTGGGCTGTAAATAGCAACCCACATTAAATAACTAAAAAATATTTTTTTATAGTAAACAAACACAAGAAATTACTTATGGATTTCAAATTGGTCAGATGGGTAATATTAGCATTAAAAATTTCGTATGGAAGGTTTAAATCGGTTCTCCAACAATAAGTATAGTTTGTAAGAGAAAGGCTCAGGTGTGACAATGGGCTTATGGTGTGACAGGGTGTGACAAGGAAAAGAGGGGGTAATTTTGTAATTGAACAGGGGAATGTGACAAACTTGTAATTAAGAGAAAAAGCCTTATGCGTGAAAAAGCCTTAATTAGTTTCTTTAAAATGCATTTTTTCGCTCTTCCCGAACTCATTTTTCAAAAAAAAATTATACCACTGATCTCGTATTAATTAGGTGGTCATTTTGAGACCCATTGTTGCTATTTATAAGCAATTTTTATTTTTTTTTATTTTTCTATGGTTGTTTCGAATTAATACTCGGTTGTTCCAGCAGAATACTACACTTGTTTCATCAGACTACTACATTTGTTCCACCATAAAACTACGTTTTTTTACACTCTCCGAGTATTCTGCTGAAACAAATGTAGTAGTCTCGTGGAACAAGTGTAGTATTCTGCTGGAACAAGTTGTTCCGAAATAATACTCGATTGTTTCGAAATAATACTCGGTTGTTTCGAGGAACTCATTGTTTCAAATTAATAAACAACATAATTTTGAGTCTTTTGCTGATTTTTTGCATGAAGTGATTGTGAGTTCTGGTGTTTTATTCATTAGCTGTGATGATTATGCAAGTAGTCATTACTATCACAAATTACAATATTCACCTGTAATCATTTCTATAAATTAAACAGCAACTCATACACAATCATCAAATTCTATTAAAATGTGATTGTGAGTAGAAGCAATTAAAACAAATCCATTGAATCAAAATCAATAACTGAAAATCCGTCCAGACCTCCTTTTTCCTTCTCTATTTCTTACCCCAAATACCTCAGAAATAATAAATATTCAGAGTTATCGCCTAGCTTGCTTCAATTTTATCTTTCCGATTGAGATAGGCAGAGTTTCCGACCGATTGAAAGAGGTTGGAACGATTCCTGTGTACTTTCCCCATGAAAGCCCATTCAGGAATAGCTCCTGTGTACTTGTTCCTTGCAGTGATGAAGGGACTTAAAACTTTGGCTGAAAGAACAATGGCTGGCACACGATGTTCATTTCAAGGAAATGCCTTAAAAAGGTTCAAATAGGATTCTGCAATCGTGCAACAGAAATAGCATCTCAGGCTGGTATTATATTGGTTATTATGTTCTCATAGTGATTGAGCTTTCATAGTAGCTTAACAATGTGAATAATTGCCTCAAATTTCAGATATACCTATTCAATGTCAAGGAATTTATTTCTTTGAAGATGCTAGAAAAGCACACACTTGAGGATCATATCTCATTAAGTTGATCATATATCGTATCTAGAAAGCAGAAGTAAGGATCATCAAATGTCTGATCTTTTCTGTAAGGGTTTATCAGTTTTCACAAGGGACTTAATGCTACAATGTTGTTTTCAGTTTTCTTTTTTGAGATTTTCGGTTTTGACAATCAAAAAATTTGCATATAATTATAATGTGTAACATAATGCAGAAGACCCTTGATTCCTGTGGGCTTTGGCTAACGACATCAGAGCTAGCCTGGTAGTGGTTTTCATATTAATCTGGTATTCCATTGTCTCTATGCTCTTTGTTTTGTTACGAATATGTAACTTGGAAAATTGGAATATCATATTTGAATCAGACATTTTGGTTTGCAATATCAAACTTCAAATGCGAATGATGTGAATAATTTCCTGAAATCTCAGATATTCAATTTCAACACACTTGAGAATCGTCCCTCTTGTCTTTCAAGTACAGAACTCGGTAAGCTCATTTATACATTTCCTTTATGCTCTTAATTTTGTTATGGAATGTAAGTTTGCAAAATTTGAATTTCATTCTGAATCAAGCATAATTTCTTCTTCAAACTAATCTGTTTTTCTTCTTTGGCTTTTCTTAAAATAGTTTCATTTATCTCCATATTTGAGAGTTTGGATTTCGCTGTGATATGAAGCAATCCTCAAACAAATACAAGTGTTCTTCCGTACGTCAACAAAGGCCTTATTGAGCAATCATGTCAGCACTTGTCCCTTGCAATCGTAAAGGGACTTCTATTGCATTTGAGTCTGAAATGGTATGGCTGACACGTGATGTTGAAGTGCACTTCTCCCTTATCTGTCCGACACATGACAAGGTCTGTTCTGAATGATTAATGTTTTGCCTTTTATCTATTATTTCATTTCTTGAACTCCGCTGTCAATGACTTACCTATACGTACAATAGATTGATGCCAGTCTCATTTTTCATTTCTTATGTGCAATAATTTTCTACATAATCATGTGCAGCAACAAAATCCAGAGGATCATGCATTTTTGGGAGCTGTGGTTGGCGATGTTGGAACTTGTCTCGGTCTTTTGAAGATGAAATTTGAAGCAGACATATTTGCTTGTGATAATTTCAGGGCAATTACAACTTCAAATCGGATTCTGAGCGTCTGTAATGTTGCAATGGGACCATACCATCTCTGGCAGGTAATGTTTGAAGATCAATGCCAAAGCACAATGGTGGTATAACTTTCTGGTTAACGAGGTCTTTCTCATCAGCATCTCAAGCTTCAGTTCAATTTTGGACACCAGATTGATGCAGTAACAATTTTGTTCGGCTTGAATTCCATAGTGCCAAGAGGAAGCCAAAGTGAGGATCAACATACCTCTACTAATTTCTGTAAGGTTTCATCATTTCCACAAGGGATTAATCATTAATCCTATGTTTTTCATATCTTCTAGTACACCAATGCTGTTTTCATTTTTCATTTAGTTGCCTTGAGATTCTTGATTGATTTGAATGATTATTGAATTGGTGTGCATTGTGGCTAGCGACATCAGAGCTTGTGGTGGTCTTCATTATAATCTGAATTTCAGATTGGAATCACACATATTTCAGGGAAATGCCTTAAAAATCTTGTCAATGTCAACATCACATTGGATTCTGAGCTTATCTTGCAACTCAAACATCATCTAAGTAAGTTCATTTTATTTGTATCTTAGAATGAGATGTTTTCTACATTGGACTTTAATTAAACATGCAAAGAATAAAAAGGATTCATTTCTTTTTGTTGTGATGCGAAATTTGGTTTTACAGGTCGAGGAATGAAGGCCACAAACATGAGGCTGCTAATCATTTTCACCACTTTCTTTAGAACAAAGGCCTACTTTACAGTTTCAGCTCATGATGACTGTAACTGCTGATAAGTTCCTGCTTCACCTACATTTTCAATGACAAGTCAGCAACTCATATGCTGTGACCTTTCTTACTGAACCTGTACTATAAATCAGCCAAGCCAAGAAAGAGGTAGTTTTGAGTTTCGACGTTCGATTCCACGTGGAATTGTATCAAAACCTGTAGAAGCTGTTGTGAAAGGAATGCAAATGTTTCCTTCTGTTGTAATGAGGCTAAAAAAAACCTCAAGTTATTTTTATACATGAATGGGCTTGCTCCTTTTTCTTCAAGATTATTAGATATACTATTCTTAGTTTTTTATTTAACTTTGTTTTTCTTTTTTCCTATAAAAATGGAAGACTATTAGTATTATGTCAAATAAATATCCGAAAATAGTTATCATCTTTTATGTTTTTCAAATTCTGATTCGATCGTTGTCATTGTCCTCCAACTTCAACCTTTCAATGCCGGCTCTCTCACTGTCATTTTCCGATGAAACTCCACGTATTTGGTCACTGTTCTGCTCCATTTTAATTGCCAAGCAGCTGTGCCAGGGGAACTCTGTAATTTTGGAAAATAGCCCTTAATTGTGTGAACGTATGTAGTGAAATTAATCTGTTATTTGTGGGCTCATGAGCCAGGCCCATCTGGTCTTTGTGAAAAAAAGTCCAGCACAGACTAAATTGAGCCTGGTGTTATTTTAGATTAGTTGGGCCCGGATACAACTTCTAAAATCAAATTCCAAAGTCAAGTGTAAATAAGTTCACCTAAAATCTATAGTTAAAAATAATTGTTTTGTATATAAAATACGGGTTTTTTTACGGTTATTTTGTTTTTAACAAAGTAACTCGTTACATTATCCATTATCACAATTAGATAAGTGGGCTGAAAGTTATTCTCATGATGGAAGACACAAAATAATAATAATAATAAAAATATCGTATTCATCATAAAGATACACGAATTTCAGATGTGAAATTGATATTTTTGTAAGTTCTTATGGAAATGAGGGAATAAAAATGACTAAGTTACCACCTCTCTGACTCATTCTTTCTTTTATTTTACTTTTTCAAAACCTATGAGCTACTTAATCATTTTCTCCTCATTAACTCTCATCCCCTCCCCAAACAAACAAGAGTTAACCCATTTTTCCCAATTTCATCTCAGCTCAGTCATCTCAACCCCAAATTTAATCTCATCTCATTCTCAATTCTAAACAAACGTCCCGTCATGTTCTTAATTTTGGGAGATGAGATGAGAAATTTTTTCCATATACCCTCTCCATCCTCCAAAAAAACAACAGCTTAGCTAAACAACTAATCTCATCCTCAAAAAAAACAACTATTAATCTTGGAGTATGTAACTTAAAGCATCCTAATTCATGGCCTATTAGGTGTTTCTTTCTTGTAATTTCAAAAAATTCTTCGGATACAATGGATTATCGGAAAAAAATTTCTGATACAATGGAAAAGGGAAAAGCGTATTCTTCTGTGTCTAGGAAACCAGAGATCCTTGCTAGAGTTTAATTCAAAGAACATTCAGGAAACAGTTTTGATTTATTGGAAAATTTGGATGACAACAATGCAATTGTGGTACATCCTAATGCTTCAATTTTGCATAATTCACCAATTGATATAAGGCCCCTCAAAGTCTCATATGATTTCCCTATTCTACAACAAGTGACTGGTAGTTCAACAGAGAAAGCTCAACGTATTTCTTGGGCAGATCAATTCGGATCTGATTCGGAACAGGAGGAGGAGGAGGAGATTGATACAGAGAGAATTGAAGAATTGTGGCGCTCAAATAGAAAGCAAACCAGCTTGTTTGAAGAGTTTCGTGACATAAATTCTGATAAGTCAGTTAAAGCTACCAGTAACTCAAAATACCCGTACGTACTTTTGGGTTGGTTCCAAAAGACAAGTCCGGATTCCTAGACGTTTTTCACCCTGACTTGATTTTTTTTTATTTTTTTCTCTTTTTTTTTATAGTTTCTTTTTAGTTTATTTTTGTTTTTTCTTTTATTTTGTATATCTTCGGTTTGAGTTTCTCCCCATCCCCCGCTTTTAATTAAAACAATCATCCATTTCATACTTTCTTTAAAAAGAAATACCCAACTTGTCACTTGTTATTATTATTATTATTATTAAACTCTTTTTGTTATTACATTGTAAATAAAGTGTGGGCGTTTTTTTCTCCGTGAACTAGTTGGGTAGGGCGGCAAAAATATAATAAAAAGAAAAGTTGGGTACGTAGGATAACAGACAAAGGTGGAATTATTGGTACTGAAATATACAAACTTATACTTTTAATTGAGACATTCAAACTAATTAGGCTCAACTCGAGTTAACTTATTATTATCATTATTATTATATAATATTTGAATGAGTGAGTGTTTTTTTCTCGGTCAGCATTGATCAATTAGTTGGGATGGTAAGCTGGCAAAGAAAGAATAATAAAAAGAACAGAAAAGAAATGAAAAGTTAGGAAATTGAGCATTACTTGTTTTTTCTCTGAGTTCTTTCTGTTCTGTTCATTCTCCTTGAAATCGTTCAACTTTACAGCTGAAAAATGGCTGAAGCAATCCTTACTGACATTGCTGCTGGGCTTATTTCGAAGCTGGGTTCCTCGGTGCTGAAGGAGATAGGACTGTGGTGGGGTCTCAAAGATGAGCTTCAAGACCTCAAGGAAACTGTTTCCACTATCGAAGCTGTGCTCTTTGATGCCGAGGAGAAGTCCATGGTGAATCATCAAGTCAAAACTTGGCTTGGAATGCTGAGTGAAGCCATGTATGATGCTGATGACTTGCTCGATGACTTTTCAACTGAGGCCTTGCATCAACAGGTTATGGGTGGTTCTAAAACTGCCAAGAAGGTGCGTGTTTTCTTTTCAAGCTCCAATCAGTTTGCTTTTGGGCTCAAAATGGCTAATAAGATTAAGGCCATGAGACAGAGATTAGAAAAAATTACTGCTAATAGAAAGTTCCATTTAGAGGAGCGTTCTGTGGAGAAGTTTTCTGTAGCTACGGGCTGGCGCCAAACTCACTCCTCCCCTCCTCAAGTTGTCATCGGTAGAGATGCTGATAAGGAGGCAATCCTAAAGAGTTTACTCTCTCCTGATTACCAACAGATCGAGAATGTGTCAGTTGTTCCCATTGTTGGTATTGGAGGTTTGGGTAAGACTACACTTGCTCAGTTGGTTTATAATGATGACATAGTCCTAAAGCATTTTGAGTTGAAGATGTGGGTCTGTGTATCTGATGATTTTGATGTTAAGTTACTGGTGAAAAAACTCATAGAATCGGCAACTGGAGAGACACCTAATGTCACTGAGATGGATCCATTAAAGTCTCGCCTTCATGAAAAGATTAATGGGAGGAAGTATCTTCTTGTGTTGGATGATGTGTGGAATACAGATAAGGCCAAATGGGATGCTTTAAAAGACTTGTTAGTTGGTGGTGCAAGAGGAAGTAAGATTGTGCTTACTACACGACTTCTAGAGGCTGCAGAGATGAGTCAACCAATCTATATACATGAACTAAGAGGTCTCTCCGAAGATGAAGCCTGGTCATTGTTCAAGCATATGGCGTTCAAGCAGGGGCAGGTGGTGAATCCAAGCCATGAAGCAATAGGTAGTGAAATTGTAGCCAGGTGTTGTGGAGTTCCATTAGCCGTAAGAGCAATAGGGGGTATGTTGTACTCTAAAAATTTAGAGTCTGAATGGTTGTTGTTCAAAGATGAAGAACTCTCGAAGATAGATGTGTACAAGACAGGCATTTTACCAATTTTGAAGTTGAGTTACAACCATCTTCCTTCCCATTATAAGCATTGTGTTGCTTATTGTAGCTTGTATCCCAAAGACTATGAAATTAGTGTAGAAAAACTGATACATTTTTGGAAGGCGCACGGGTATCTCAAGCCAACAGATTCAAATAATTGTCTTCAAGATATTGGCTTTGGATATTTCATGCATCTTTTTCGGTTGTCGTTCTTTCAAGATGCCGAAAAGGATTATTTTGGTAACATTACAACATGCAAAATGCATGATTTAATTCATGATCTTGTCGTTTCAGTAGCCGGGGAAAATTTCTCAACATTTGATTCGGGAATAACAAGCATTAATGAAAGAACTAAGCATATCTCATTTTGGGTTGATAGAGACTTTACTTCTCAAGTTATTTCTTCTTTGTTGAAGGCAAAAAAGATAAGAACAATATTACCCACTCTTCGGTATGGGTATGGGTATGGGTATGGGTATGGGTATGGATATGCAGCATTTATGTATGGGTATGGGTATGGAGTAGATATCCTCCAAGAAGAACTTGATGCTTTGTTTTGTAATTTTAGACGTCTGAGAATGCTTAATTTATCTAGCTTCAAAATGCATGAATTGCCAAGTTTGATTTACAAATTGAAGCATCTAAGGCATCTTGATCTCTCCAATAGAGTACATATCACGAAACTACCGCATTCAATCACCAATCTACAAAACTTACAAGTGTTGATATTGAAGGGGTGCAGTAGTCTCAAGCAACTGCCTGATAGTATTTTAAAATTGGTCAATCTTACGGATCTTGACAATGACGGGTGTGAACAGTTGACGTGTATGCCACGGGGTATTGGACAACTGACACGACTTGAGAAATTACCTTTATTTGTAGTAGCCAAAGATACTTCTTTCTCCAAGCATAGCGGTGGGCTGGACGAATTACATGCATTAAACACATTGAGAGGTTCATTGAAAATCAAGAATTTGGAATATGTGAAAAATCCAGCCATTGATTTTGAGGCCGCTAATTTGAATGGAAAGCAACTCCAGATGTTAACATTGAAGTGGAACGAGTTTTACCATTGTAATGACAATTGCAGTGAGAATGATGAAAAGGGATTGGAAGCACTATGCCCGCACCAAAGTTTGAAATATTTGGAGATTTACGGTTATAGAGGCGAGAGGCCTCCAAGGTGGCTACCATTGCTCACTAATTTGGTGTCGATTGAGTTTCGGTACTGCGGAAGCATACAGTGGCTCCCACCACTCGATCACCTGAAGTTTCTTAGAAAGTTATGGGTTGATTCTTTAACTAAGGTGGAGCATATTGATGTGGCTGGGAATGAAAACAGAGTATCTTCCTCATTCTTTCCTTCCCTAACAGATCTTCATCTGGGAAACTGCCCCAATTTGAAGGGATTTGTGAGAGGCAAGAGTGGTGATGTTGGAATGAAACCATCATCATCATCATCATCATCATCGATATCAATGGAAGATCTTCCCTGCTTCCCTTGTCTTTCTCAGTTGACAATTGAAGGTTGCCCTAACCTGACTTGGATGCCACTTTTTCTGGAGCTCAAAACCCTGAGATTGTCCAAAGATGGAATAAAATCCCTGAAGGAGGTAATGAAGAGGGCGACAACTTCAGCATCAGAATCCACCTCTTCACCTTTCTCTACTCTCTCTCTATTGGAGGATCTTGATATCTGCTCTATGGAAGATTGTGAAGTGGATGAGTTGCTACCATCCCTTCCTTCTCTTCAATCTCTTAGCTTTAAGAATTGCAAAAGTGTGTCTAGTGATGAGAAGGATGATGACAGGCAGTGGCAAAGCCTGAAAGCCCTCCACGTTGTTATATTTTTGGAAATGCAAAACTTGGTTTCTCTACCAAAGGGGCTTCAATACGTTACCACTCTGCAACTTCTGGGTATCTCTAATTGTGATAGTTTGGCGTCTATACCAGAGTGGATGAGCAACCTGAATGCATTAGAAAGTTTGAGTATCAGTTATTGTCCACAACTGTCAGAAAGATGCAAGAACAACACTGCTGAGGATTGGCCTAACATTTCTCACATTCCAAATATTAAAGTTGACGGTGAAGATATTCAGAGGAATGGGTGCTACCAGCTCTGACTGCTATTCTTTCTCACATATTGGCAGGGTATGTGATTTGATCCTCTTTGAGTCAAATATACTCCTTTTAATCCTTTTTTTAAAATCTGTATTTTTGAGTTTTCATGTCTCTACATTGCTGTATCCTCTGTTGTCGTATCCTTTGCATTGCTGAAGGAAATTAAAAAACATGGAATCAAAACCCCTTACTTGTTGTCGTACAACCACAGGGAATTTGACAGGGTCGGTTATGAATCTAAGCCCCCTTTTTCTGTTTCAATTAAATTATTTCTTATGCTTTCCATTTGATTCTGTGATAAAAATTGCTACTTGATTAGGATGGAGTGAATCTATGATAGCAGTAGATACTTGAAATAGCGAATGTGATTATACATTAGGGTAGTAGCAGCACGTGATATGGATGATACTTGAGTTTGCCTTCAAGGCTACTTACAGTTCTACTTAGTTCTAATATTATGCATCTTGAACTATCATCCAGATACTTTGGACGAAGATGCAAAGTATATTCATCAGGTTGTTAAATTCCCTTTATTATGTTTTAAGTATCCATAAATTTAGTGTCAGATCAAGCAATCAAAGAACATTGACTTCGCTATCTTCTAGTGTCTCTAGCATTGAATTTTTTTTTGGAATGATCGATAATCTATAACAAAATGCACAAAACCTGCAGCAAAGTGAGGACTCTGCCAATGTAGCTTGTTGGCATATTGAAGGATGATCTCGAGCGCATGAGCCAATTTATCAGCTTGTTCAAATTAGGTAACTAGCTGATTCGCATGCTTTACATTTTAGGTTCATATCATTTATCATTTTCTGCGGATATTAATTTTATAGTATTTGATATGCTGACCATGTATATATGCGCTGTTTACCATTGAAATAATAATTGAATTTGGCATGGATTTCAGGAGAATGCAGAAGTAATAATCAGCAAATGTCTGCTCATCTATCCAAGGGTTTCTGTACAAAATAAACCAATTCAGAATAGTAGATGCTACCTGCTCCGGCTGATATGTCAATGTGTACAATGTCAATTCATTTCAAATAGTTCAAATGAGCTAACCAATCAGGTATTCATTTACATCATTTTCTTATAATCAGGTAACTTTGCAAATAGGAATATCAATTTTGAATCAGACATGTTTTGGTTTGGGATCATTACAGGGAAAATATAGTTTTGCTTGGATTCGAGGAGAAAGCAGAAGCAATCATCATCAAAAGCCTGCTCTTTTCTGTAAGGGTTTATCGTTTTCACAAGGGACTTAATGCTCCAATGTTGTTTTCAATTTTCTTTTTTGATACTTTCGGTTTTGACAATCACGAATTTGCATATAATTTTAGCGTGTAACATAATGCAGAAGACCGTTAATTGATGTGGCTA
This sequence comes from Euphorbia peplus, assembly GCA_028411795.1. Classification (NCBI taxonomy): domain Eukaryota; kingdom Viridiplantae; phylum Streptophyta; class Magnoliopsida; order Malpighiales; family Euphorbiaceae; genus Euphorbia; species Euphorbia peplus. Next base: position 1,533,710 of record CP110837.1, on the reverse strand, counting down.
TGGTTAGCGACATCAGAGCCGGTAGTTTTCTTCATGCTAATCTGGTATCGATGTACTCCATTGCCTCTATGCTCTTCATTTTGATTTGAGATCGTTTCAGGAAATGCCTCAAAAAATGTTCTGCAATTCAAACTTCAAACTGGAATAATGTGAATAATTGCCTGAAATTTCTGATATTCAATTTTAACACACTTGAGAATCATCCCTCTCCTTTTTCAAGTACAAGATTCGGTAAGTTCATTTGTTTGTATCTTTCAGTGAGTTGACTGCACATTTATCCAATTTCTTCTGTTAATGTGGAAGTCTGGTTAACAGGTGATGCTAAGATGAAATTTCCACAATGGCTAAGTTCACCGCGTCAACGATTCTTCTTTCTATGAAGTTTCTAGAGAAGAACACTCGAGAAACCACCAGTCTTGTTTCAAATATCAATCTCAGTAAGCTGATTATGATCTATAGCAACTTTTAGCGAAAAGGTTGGTAGCTCATTTATCCAGTTTCTAATTATTACTTCAAATGAAGCTGTGACGGAAAAAACCATTCATTTCCTTGTCGGATTTCGTACTGCTGTTGCTGTGGAAGTCTGATATAACAGGTGAGGTTCTGGACAATGAGAAATAAAGCAGATGGGAAACAGAGCTTTTAAGGACATAACAAATCACAAATCAAAGATTTCATAATTCAGTTTCCTTCTTTACATGAAGATCAATGCCGAAGCAACACTGGAGTATAACTTTCTCATAGCAGTTGAGATTTCATCCTACTTAACAATGTGAAATTTCCACAATGGCAAAGTTCACCGTGTCAACGATCCTTCTTTATTTGAAAACGCTAGAGAAGAAGCACACTCGAGGATCATCCGTCTTGTCTTTTTGAAGACATATCTCAGTAAGTCGATCATCTGTCGTATTGTATCTTGACATTTTTTCTATACCAGTTCATATCTTAGTATTTGATTTGAGCTGCTTTTTGTGTGCACCGTATGAGCTGTTTCCATTCTTAGTTTTTCGACAACTCATTTAAATCATATCTAAAACGTTATTTCAGTAGTCATTCAGTTTTGCTAGTTTTCATTAGGGATTTAATGCTCCAATGCTGTTTTCAATTTTTTGTTCTTCTGAGATTTTCGATTTTAACAAACAAGGAGTTTGAATGTCATTATGTCCTGTAACGTAATGCAGGCAACCATTGATTGCTGTGGACTGTGGATAGCGACATCAGAGCTCATGGTGGTGTTCTAACTAATCTGGTATTAAGGTAATGCATTGCCTCTATGCTCTTTGTTTTCTTATTAATAAGTAAGTTTTGCAAATTGTAACATCTAATTTGAATCAAACATATCTTGGCGAGGATGGTTTCAGGCCAATGCTAAAAAGGTTCTCAATATCAACATCAAATTGGATATGGAGCTTCTGCAACCTTGCAGTAAGTTCCTTTTATTTTTATCTTGGAATGAGATGATGAGGCTGTTGCGGAAGGAAAGCCACAAACAGGAGGCTGCAAATCATTCTTTAGCATCAGTGAATGAGTCAAAGACTTCACAGTTTCAGCTTCGTCTGTTGATTAGTTCCTTCTTCACCTGTGTCTGCATGACGAGCCAGCAAGTGATATGTGGTGACTTGCTTTAACAAACCTGATGAAAACCGTACTAAGAATCCGTTCACATTCGGACGCGCTCCAGTTACCTTCTCCCAAGCCAAGTAAATTCAAGAAGAATTTCAGAATCAAATCTAGTTTCGTGTTTTTTATGCTTTGTTCCTCGTGGAATTGCATCAAAACCTGCAGAAGTTGTTGAGAAAGCGAGTCTGAGGAATACATACTATTCTTGAGATAGCTTCTGGTTTTACTCTTGGATCATTTGGTTTGAAGTATAATTTTAAATTTTGTTGTTTCTTTCAGTTTTTTTTATCAAAGAATCTGAATTATGTACTGCAATATATTGTTATTCATGAATTGCCAAGCTCCCTTTTTATCAAGATTCTTATATATACTATTCGGTTTCTATTATTATTTTACTCTTCAATAAAAGATTATAGTGAAGAAACATTATGAAGAATTACATAAAATCTTGGCAGTTTGATTACAGTGCAAACCACGATGAACGAATTCAGGAGGTCTCTAAGGACAATTCTTTTCAGCTTGGGCTAGACCATGAACCACTCTATTCATAAAGCGACCTATAAATTTGACAGAAACGTTATTACATAACTTAATTAACAACATTTTGGAACTCAACAATTCCGCTTAATTCCAACAATTGAAGCAGTGGACTGCCAGAAACAACATTTTGAAACTCAACAATTCCGCTTAATTCTAATTTCAATTCCTTGCGACGTGGCAATTGACACTCCCACAATCAGGTGCAAAACTACAACTGAACAACTCTAGTTTGAGCATATGGAAGCTCCCTAAACTCGTCTTGAGGAAATAGAGATTAGTTCGTCGACATCTTTTGTGATTGCAAAACGTATTTTGGAAGTTAAAAGAGGGTCGGTCCCCAAATGAGCATCATATTGTATATGAAACTTGTTTATCTTCAAATTGTTATCGACTGAATCAAATTTAGGCAATTTTATATCCGAGGAAAAAGAGTATGAGTTTCAAGCTTTTTGTTTGGGCTTCAAATTAGGGGTGTTCAAACATGGATTGGTTGGATTATGTTTTGAATCCGGTCCAATCCATGTCAAGATAATATAAGATGGATTGAATTGGTTGGTTTAAATGGATTGGATAGATTATAATGGTTTTGTTAATGCGGTGGGTATAAAATAAAATTTTACAAGTTTAAGCATTTATTATTAATTTCTCCAAGAGATTATCTAACGCTTTTCAAATAACTATGGATTAGATGAATTAAATGGATTGTTAGATGGATTATTATAATCCATCCAATATACATTTCATGGATTGGATGAGTTGAAATTGAATGGATTATAATAATCCAACCAATTTTGAACACCCCTACTTCAAATTGTTATCGACCGAATCAGATTTAGGCAATTTAGGCAACATTGCATTACTATTATTAACTTCAGTTCAGAGCTTAAAGATGTAAAATGTTATCGCATTAATCTTCATCAACTATACAAAAAGCACTCGTCAAATGTTGTCAAATTGAGATTTAAGGGAGATTGTAGTTTCACACTTTAGAAAACCAAAAACTTCGGTTGACGCTTAAAAATATAGCTAATTGCTTCTAAAGCCTAACTTCCGAAACTAATTGTTGCCTCACATATATCTTATATGATATAAATATGATCGAATCAATGATTGAAATAAATAGATCGCATGGATCATATATAACAGAATTAATGATCGAAATAAACAGATCGCGTGTATTATACAGGTCCAACTATATAAATTGTTAATTGAGTCCGCAATTAAAAAAAATAAAGCAATGAGAAAATACGAAAATGCATTTTAAGAATGTTTATATTTATAAAGAAATATCTGCCACACAGCAGAAATGACTATTTACAACAATTAATCTAAAGCTTTTAAAAAGGAATGTAGTGAGCATCCAAATTGGAGCTATTTTCCCATTTATTCCCAATTTACCCTGCAATTTCATCACTGTTTCCTTTTTTTGTAGGGATGTTTTGGTATTTGGCTTTTTCAGCCAAGGGGGTTTTATGTCTTCCTTACAATTTCACTCACAACTCATGAAAATTCCACCCTAAGAAGCATATATTTATGAAGACCTCCATTAACTCCGATTAAAAATCTAATAACAAACAAAAGTTTATTTATCCATATTAATAATCATAAATGCACTCCTGGAAAAAAAAGGGGTATATTTCATATATTTGCTTCTTAAAAAACTGTTAAATTTGATGAAAATAATAGAAGAGATGAGTTTTTGATAAGAAGGATTAACTAAATTAATAGAATGACAAAATGCATTAACTTTTATTATTTATTTGTAAATAGATTAGGGCACATGATCTTTCCCATAAATTCCTCTTTTTTTATAGCCCTTTACCACTACACAGAAAACGGCGCCGTATCAATATCTTTGCATGTCTACGAACTCTACCCAAGGTTATCTGTCTTTCCTCCTCATGTCTCATCTGTTAGTTTTTTTTTTTTTTATTTCTCTATTATTTCTAATGCCTTTTGTTTCAAATGCAGCTAAGATTCCAGATCTGTCGTTTGAGCTTCAGTCGACTCGATAGTCATTTAGCTTCATCGGTGTCCCTAAAGAAATAGGATCAGTTTACACATGAATTTAGGAGTTCAATGGAAAAGCTTCTTTCATTTCTTCCTCTGCAAATAGATGCATCTTCCAGCAACAAACACTGCTCCATTCCTACTTTAAGGGATTGCAAGGGACGCATACTTTAAATTTGTGATACGTTTCGAATTCTCAATTATCATATTTAAACTGAATGCTTGGTTTTTCCATTTTCAAATCAAATCAAAGCACTATATATATATTAAAAATCATGGAGGCTAGTGATTTATCGATTAGTAACAGTGATGAGGAACGCATTGAGGCGAGTGATTCATCTGTTGATATCCCTCAAGGAAGGGAATTGAAAATGCTTAAATTGCATCAGAAAGAAGACCGAATCAGTACTTTCCCAGATTCGATCATTCAACATATTCTTTCGTTGTTGCCTTCAACGAAACAAGCTATTCAGACTGGTATTTTATCCAAAAGGTGGAGAAATCAATGGTCTCGTGTTCCAGTTCTCATTTTCAAGCTTCGTTATGAAGAAGACTGTGCCTGTGCTAGATTTATTGACAATACCTTACTTCTATATGACTGTTCGAAGATGAAGAAGTTCCACATTGCTTATAACTTTGAAGGTGACGCTAATTTTACTTCAAAAATCCTTTTTGCCGTAAGAAGAAATGTGGAGGTTTTAATTTTGGATTTATGTAACGGTTATGGTGATCCAAAAGATGCATATATGTTGCCGAAATTCATTTTCGACAATGCTTCCTTGGTTGAGTTGCAGGTTTTAAACTGTGAATTTCAGCTCACTCCGAGGATAAATTTGCCATCACTTAAGGTATTGAAGATGGATTGTTATTGCTTGAAGAATAGTGGATCCATTGAAAATGTTGTATCTGGAAGTATTTCACTCGAATCTTTGGAATTAACATATTTTTTTCCGAAGATTCCCATTGTTATTGCTTCCAAATCTTTGAAAACATTGATTTTTGCAAACACCAGAATTACTGATCTTAAAATTTCATGTCCAAATCTTGAGGAATTACGTGTCCGTATTGAGGAGTTCAACGGTGTACTTGATGTTTTCCCTGCTAAAACCCTCTGTGATGTTTTATCACGAAGTCAATTTCTTTATTTGTTGGAATTAATTTATTGTTGTGAATTCGATGAGCTTGTTATTTCTTCAAAATCTTTGAAAGAGATAGTTTTGGAGGGAGTGGAAAGTTGTGCAATTGAAATATCTTGTCCAAAACTTGAGGAATTGGATTGTTGTGACTCGTACATCGAAAGATTGAAGTTGATGAATTTGCCTTCTTCATGGTATACTACTCTTGATTTTGAGACCCCAAGGATGTGCGACGAAAAGTTGGTGAGGAAAGTTCTAGCAGAGCTTCAACAATTTAAGGAGCTAGAAGTTCAGAATTGGTTTGTCGAGGTAATTCCTAGCAATCGTAGAGTTCAGTATTAGTTTAGTCTTACAGATTCTGAGAAAGATTTGATTTGTCATTCCTCTATATATACGAATTTGAAACTAAATTAGTACAATATTATTTGAATATTTCCATCTTCCATTGCTTGAAGGTTCTATCAGCTTTAAAGACAAGAAGGCTCTCTAATCCATTGTTAGAGGTCAAATGTTTGACTCTGGACCGTCCTAATTTTGGAAACACTATGGGAATTCTAAATGCACTTCGATGCTCACCTGCGCTTGAGAGACTAATTATAGAACTGGATGTCGATAAGGTAAAATCTATTGGAGTAACTCTTAGATTTCATTCTAATTTTTGCCAACTATAGTGGAAACTTTTGACTGCCATGGGGAAATTAAAACATTTGTCGTTGAGACTAACTACTAAAGTATTTTTTTTTTCATTAGAAATCATTATTCTTGTCACTAATGTTCTGTTTTTTTCAACTCTGTTTCCAGTTCGAAACGACTTCAGATCTTGGGATGAATTTGTTTGAAGAGAGCTACTGGATTTCAATGGATATAGTTTTTACTTGTTTATTGTCGCATCTAAAGACTGTAGAGATTAGTGGCCTCTCGAAGAAAGATGGTAAATGTAAGGCTATTCTACCGTTTGTTGAGTTTCTACTCAAGACTGCAAGAGTGTTGGAAAAGATGACAATGACATTAAAAGATGGTGGAATGGAATTTTTTGTTGTAGTTTCTCGAAAACTCTTAAGCTGTCCAAGGTATTCTCGACATTCCATCATAGAGTTGTTATGATCAACCAAAGGTTTAAAAGGTAAATTAGTTTTTATCTTTTGTGGCAGCTCTTAATAATGTATCTTTGGAACTTGAAGTTGGAAGTTGTCTATTTTCATTTCAGGATATTAAAAACAGCTTTATCATGTAAATCTTTAATTGAAGTTTTGTATAGGGGACTTTTGAAATTTCAGGACTGGTCCTGGTAAACTTTGATATACCACGACATGCAAATGGATTCTGGATTCGGAGCATTAATAGCACAAACTCATCTGAAAGGTCCTCAAAGCATTCAAAGCGTTAATAGTACAAACTCATCTCAACCGACTTATTATCTAGCTACAAGACCCAAAAATCGCAACTGCAATGCAGAACCAAACTTCCCATTAGATACAGCTCTTTCACAAGTGGTCGTAACCAAAAAATTGCAATTCAGAGATACATTTATTCTGCTGAGACCTGAAGTTATATTCAATAGTATACTCATAATCCAAATAGTCATTCAAATAAGTGATCTGTTTTTGAAGAATGAACAAAATGCCTCTGTCCCAAATGTAAAAGCTGAAATTAAACAAAAAAGAACTACAAAAGCTTTCCTATTTCCTTCCACTATTGTATCTCAAAAATGGAACATCAAGAATATCTTGGCAAGCTCAACAAAAGTGTGTCTAGTGATGAGAAGGATGATGGCATGCACTGGCAAAGCCTGAAAGTCCTCCGATCTGTTACTTTTTATTACATGAAATACTTGGTTTCTCTACCGAAGGGGCTTCAATACGTTACCACTCTGCAATGTCTGCGTATCTCTGAATGTCCTAGTTTGGCGTCTATACCAGAGTGGATGGGAAAACTCATTTCATTACAAGATTTGATTATCGGTGGCTGTCCCCAACTGTCAGAAAGATGCAAGAACAACACTGCTGAGGATTGGCCTAACATTTCTCACATTCCAAATTTATACATTGAAAGTGAAAATATTCAAAGGAATGGGGGCTACCTGCTCTGACTGCTATTCTTTCTCACATTTTGGCGGAGTACGTATGTGAATTGATCAATATCCTCTTTGAATTAAATATGCTCCTTATTGCCCTTTCTTTAAAATCTCTATTTTTGAGTTTTCATGTCTCTTCATTATTTATCAATATGTCAATTGCATGTATTCTCCTGTCATCTATTCATTCAATTTATCAGCTTGTTCAAATTAGGTAATAAGGTGATGCTCATGCTTTACATTTAAGGTTCATATTGTTTATTATTTGCTTCCGATATTAATCTTATAATATTTGATATGGTGACCATGCTGTTTTCCAATGAAATAATAATTCAACCGTCTTAGTCGATCATCTGTCATATTATATCTTGACATTTTTTCTATACCAGTTCATATCTTAGTATTTGATTTGACCTGTTTTCTGTGTGCATGATGAGCTCGTATTTGACTATAATAATTAAACATTAATTCACTTGTAATTGGGTTTAATGGGCTTTAATTGTAGTTATTTGAGGATTTACAAGCCTTTTTGTAGTATTGTCTACTTTAGGAGGGCAGCAGACTAATAGCAGCCCGCTACAGTGAAAAGCAAACCTGAAGCAGCCCGCTACAGTAGAAAGCAACTTGATGGTGGAAAAGTAGAAGTCAAATCGAGGAGAAAAGGGGGAGAAAGTCAGCCGAATTGGAGATTGGAAGCTTACTGAAGAAGCTTTGCCTTTTGAAAGATCACAAGGACAAAATTCTATTGTTGTTTAATATAAATATCCTGTATGCCAGCTGGAACAGTCTACCTATTGTTGTACTTAATTAGTATTTTAATCTTTCTTTATTTCTTTAAGTTTAGAACTGTTAGAGGAGAGAAAGTAGATTTTGGATAACCATTAGAATCAGATCTTAGATCTGAACTTCATCTTCAACCTTTAGATTTCGTAGTTAAGGCTCCATTAATGGGAGTCATTGTAGTTCTTTATGTTGTTAAGCTCACTATGAGTGAGTAGTACGTTTACGAGCCGAGCCGCCTTTAGGGCTGGTGTTTGTAAGTCTCTCTATCTTATTTATGAATGAATGTTTGCAGTTATTATGGTGTTTAATGGAGTTCTGTAGATTTCAGGTCTTAACAGCCTGTTACAGTATGTATAATTGTCATGACCATTGCTTTTATACTTGCTTGTTCTTCATATAAACATGTATGTCTGATATGACCATTTGACTGATGTATATCAAGGGTTCTCATGCAAATGAGATGCTACTTCGTGATTATGCAAGTTAAGAACGCATCTTAAAGGCCTTTAGGATGTTAGTAATGCTTAGAATCTTGAGGATATGACCATTTGAATCAAGTGAACTTTAAGTAGAGACCTTGACCTAATATTTGTAAAACATTCATGATTAAGTATGAGAAAAGAGGCTGCAACCATTAGATCCGTGCTAGGCTTGGCTTGTTCCTTTTAGTTATTGTGTTAAATCACCATTTTCTACCATCTTCTGTGTTAAATCTGCTTGCTTTAGTTAATTGTCACTTAGATATTACAGAAAACAACCACAACCTTGATAATGATGTTACTTGTTACATAAACAGGCTGTTTCATAAGGTTTTCCAGTTAAGCTTTTCATCTCAATCCCTGTGGAGACGATAATCTACTTATCATTTTATTACTTGTACCTAGTGCACTTGCTAGAGTCACATCTTAGGGCAACAGTGCACCATATGAGCTGTTCTCATTCTTAGTTTTTTGACAACTCATTTAAATCATATCTAAAACGTTATTTCAGTAGTAATTCAGTTTTGTTTTTTATCAGTTTTTACTAGGGATTAAATGCTCCAATGTTGTTTTCATTTTTTTTTTTTGTTCTTTTGAGATTTAACGAACAAGGAGTTTGAATGTCATTATGTCCTGTAACGTAATGCAGGCAACCATTGATTGCCGTGGATAGTGACATCAGAGCTCATGGTGGTGTTCTAACTAATCTGATATTAAGGTAATCCATTGCCTCCTTGCTCTTTGTTTTTTCTTATTAATAAGTAACTTTGCAAATTGGACATCTCATACATATCTTGGTAAAGATCATTTCAGGGCAATGCCTTAAAAAGGTTCTCAATATCAACTTTCAAATTGGATTGGTAGCTTCTGCAATCTTGCAATAGAAACATCATCTGATCAGTAAGTCCATTTTATTTCTATCTTCAACTTAGATGATGGCTCATTGATCTAATTTCTACTTCGGACTTCAATTGAACATGGGGCTGCAGATAATTTTTTAGCACCAGTGAATGAGTTAAAGACTTAACAGTTTCAGCTTCGTCTGTTGATAAGTTCCTCCTTCACATGTGTCTTGCATGAAGAGCCAACAATTGATATGTGGAGACTTGCTTTAACAAACCTGATGGACCCTGCACTATAAATCCGTTCACATTGCGGGAGTGTTCCAGTTACCTTCTCCCAAGCCAAGTAAATTCAAGAAGAATTTCAGAATCAAATTTACTTTCGTGTTTTTTATTCTTTGTTCCTCGTGAATTGCATCAAAACCTGCAGAAGTTGTTGAGAAAGCGATTCTGAGGAATACATACAAATGTTATGGAAGTGTTCAAAGAAAAGTCTTGAGATAGCTTCTGGTTTTACTCTTGGATCATTTAGTTTGAAGTAGAATTTTTTAATGTGGTTCTGTTTCTTTCAGTTTTTGATCAAAGAATCTGAATTATGTACTGTAATATATTGTTATTCATGAATGACCAAGCTCCCTTTTCTTCAAGATTCTTATATTTACTAATCTTTTTCTATTATTATTCTACTCTTCAATTTTCTATAACAATAAAAGATTATAGTGAAGAAACATTTTGAAGAATTACATAAAATTTTCTGCTTATTTCAAATTCTTTTGCACTTTGATTACGGTGAAAGTGTTAAGGACAAAAACTACCTATGTATTATACCTTCCATGATAATGGTGCTGATTATTTTCTTGTTTCTTTTTGAAGCAAAAGAGATGGTAATGAAAAAAAATCCTAAGTACAAACCGTGAAATAATGTGAAATATTATTACCATCATAATAATGTGAAATATTATTACCATCCTAAGTATTTGTATTTTTATATGTTGGGCTGGGTCTTTTAATTTTTAAGCTCGAGTCCACCTAAAATAATGTGAAATATTTGACTCAACTTTCGGATGTTAAATTTCAGCACATTTGAGAATAATTCATCCAGTCCCCTTAGCCAATTACAAATGAAAGATACCCTAAATCTGTTGACATTTTCGGAGGGTCCAATTACCTAAGCCCAGACCAAGAGAATTGAAAATTACTAAACTTAAATCTAGTTTGTTAATGTTAATTCATTATTCAAAGACGAAATTATTGAAGACATGATTAATTAATTCGGAGGCCTGATAGAATTGATATTTTAAACAAATACATTAATGGATATGTATTATTAATATTCAATTATGAAGATTACAATCTCTGAAATTAAATTCAAGTTGGACAATAGCATGGTGGTTGAAGACTAAAGCATTTGAACAAGATTGATTTTTCAAAATGGGTCCATCTTACATAATTGAGTACTTATATTCTATCATGTTGTAAGAGTATGGGACATGAGTTGTTGTCTCGGCAGAGTATTCATGCTGATAAACTAGTTAATTTGAGAGTAATTGCGAGATTGGATAAACACCAAGTTATAGAATTAGGACTATTCTTGAGTCTGTATGTTACATGACTCTTGTACTCTGTCCTGAATTGCTTCAATATATAATACTTCTTCTCTCCCGTGGTTTTTTCCGTTTTAGGTTTTTCACGTACATTCTGTGTTGTTTATTTACCGCATCTATTTCAATTGTTTCGAATTAATTCACATAAATCGACCTTAATCTCTTAACATAGCTGTTGGATTTTTGAAATTTTGTTTGCATAACTGACTAGAGTTTATGCAAGAGCAAGTTAATTCATGAGCCATATAAATATTATCAAAGTGTTTCAAATTAAATGGAATCTTTATTCTTTTAATTGTTTCAAATTTATTTTTTAAAATTGAAAATGTGATTCGATAGTGAACAATACAACTTTATTTCTACAAATTTTCCATTTGATACTAAGTTTTATAATATTAATGAATAAATTGAGATGTCATCCAACGTTCAAAAGAGCCAACGAGGTGATTCTCTTGCCTTGTATTGAAAGTTCATACGGTTCATACTAATCTCATATTATTTCATCTACTGACCATATATGAGCTGTTTTTCATTCCTTATTCTATAACTAGTTTCAGTTTAAAGACACTGGATTGATGCTGTAGTAATTCAGTTTGGCTTGGATTCCAAGATAAGGCCAACTGAAGTGAGGATCAGAATCTCTCTGCTAATTCCTGTAAGGGTTCATCGGTTTTCACAAGCGATCAATCCTGCAACAGAGTCAGCTTCTCAGTAAGTTCATTTTCTTTGTATCTTTAAACGAGATTAACGTTTTTTTTTTTTCAAAATATCTATATAATTACAATTTAAGTATAAATTAATAAATTACTACGGCATTAAAGGCTGTGAATAGTTCCAAAATGTCAAAAAAGGTACTCCAACACTAATCAACTCTCATATAAAGTTTATCCCTTTTTAATTGGGCAAATGAAACTGTTATATAGCAATTTTAGGAATATATATAAGAATCAATGATGGATAAATTCTTTCTTTTTTTGTAAGCTACAAATCTTAAAATGTCCAGCTGTGCTGACCCTACTTCAACCTGCTAGTTGTCTTCTTCATTTTCCAGCCAACTTCTTATCTTTCTCTCTTCTACATCAAATTTCTAGAGCTGCTCCTGTTTCCTTTACCCTCAACAATGGCAGAATCAATCTTGTCCGATATCGCTGTTGATCTCATTTCGAAGCTGGGTTCTTTGTTGCTGAACGAGATAGAGCTGTGGTGGGGTCTCAAAGATGAGCTTCAAGACCTCAAGGCAACTGTTTCCACAATTCAGGCTGTGCTTTGTGCTGCTGAGGACAAGTCCATGGATGAGCCAGTCAAAATTTGGCTTGGAATGCTGAGTGAAGCCATGTATGATGCTGATGACTTGCTCGATGAATTTTCAACAGAAGCCTTACGCCAACAGGTTATGGATGGTTCTAAAACTGCCAAGAAGGTGCGTGTTTTCTTTTCAAGTTCCAATCAGTTTGCTTTTGGTCTTAAAATGGCTCACAAAGTTAAGGCCATGAGAGAGAGGTTAGAAAAAATTGCTGCTAATAGAAAGTTCCATTTAGAGGAGCGTTCTGTGGAGAAGGTTTCTGTAGCTACAGGCTGGCGCCAAACTCACTCCTCCCCTCCTCAAGTTGTTATCGGTAGAGATGCTGATACGAAGGCAATCTTAAAGAGTTTACTCTCTCCTGATTACCAAGAGATCGAGAATGTGTCAGTTGTTACCATTGTAGGTATTGGAGGTTTGGGGAAGACTACACTTGCTCAACTGGTTTATAATGATGACATGGTCCAAAAGCATTTTGAGAAGAAGATGTGGGTTTGTGTGTCTGATGATTTTGATGTCAAGTTACTGGTGAAAAAGCTCATAGAATCTGCAACTAAAGAGACACCTAATGTCACTGAGATGGATCCATTAAAGTCTCTCCTCCATGAAAAGATTAACGGGACGAAGTATTTGCTTGTGTTGGATGATGTGTGGAATACGGATAAGGCTAAATGGGATGCTTTAAAAGACTTGTTAGTTGGTGGTGCAAGAGGAAGTAAGATTGTGCTTACTACACGACTTCTAGAGGTTGCAGAGATGACTCAGGCAATCTATATACATGAACTAAGAGGTCTCTCCAAAGATGAGGCTTGGTCATTGTTCAAGCAGATGGCGTACAAGCAGGGGCAGGTGGTGAATCCAAGCCATGAAGCTATAGGAAGTGAAATTGTAGCCAAGTGTTGTGGAGTTCCATTGGCCATAAGAGCAATAGGGGGTGTGTTGTACTCTAAAGATTCAGAGTCCGAATGGTTGTTGTTCAAAGATGAAGAACTCTCGAAGATAGATGTGTACAAGACAGGCATTTTGCCAATTCTAAAGTTGAGTTACAATCATCTTCCTTCCCATTATAAGCATTGCGTTGCTTATTGTAGCTTGTATCCCAAAGACCATGAAATTTGTGTAGAAGAACTGATACATTTTTGGATGGCGCAAGGGTATCTCAAGCCAAGAGATTCAAATAATTGTCTTCATGATGTTGGCTTTGGATATTTCATGCATCTTTCTCGGTTGTCGTTCTTTCAAGATGTCGAAAAGGATTCCTTTGGTAATATTACAATATGCAAAATGCATGATTTAATGTATGATCTTGTCGTTTCAGTTGGCGGGGACAATTTCTCAACATCAAATTCTGGAATAGCAAGTATTAATGAAAGAACTAAGCATATCTCATTTCATAGAAACTCTGCTTCTCAAGTTATTTTTTCATCGTTGAAGGCAAAAAAAATAAGAACAATATTACCCATTGTTGGGTATGGAGAACTTATCACTTATGAAGTACTTGATGGTGTGTTTTGTAATTTGAGACGTTTGAGGGTGCTTAATTTATCTCGATTCACGTTTTGTAAATTGCCAAGTTCGATTTATAATTTGAAGCATCTAAGGCATCTTGATCTCTCTTATAATTTGAGTATCGAGAAACTTCCAGATTCAATCACCAATCTACAGAACTTACAAGTGTTGATATTGAGGGGGTGTAGACGTCTCGAGCAACTGCCTGATAATATTACAAAATTGGTCAATATTACAGATATTGACAATTGCGAGTGTTGGGAGTTGACTCGTATGCCACGGGGTATTGGACAATTGACACGACTTGAGAAATTACCTTTATTTGTAATAGGAAAAGATTATTTCTTCAAACATAGCGGTGGGCTTGACGAATTACATGCATTAAACAAATTGAGAGGTTCATTGGAAATCTGGAATTTGGGATGGGTGAAAAATCCAGGCATTGATTTTGAGGCAGCTAATTTGAAAGGAAAGCAACTCCAAAAATTGACATTGAGTTGGAACTACGAGTTTGGAGACAAGCGTGACGATGGCTTCGGATTGAAGTGGAACTACGAGCGTGACGATGGCAACGACAATTGCAGTGAGAATGATGAAAAGGGATTGGAAGCACTACGCCCGAACCAAAGTTTGAAAACATTGGAGATCCACTGTTATAGAGGCGAGAGGCCTCCAAGCTGGCTACCATTGCTCACTAATTTGGTGTCGGTTGTGTTATGGTGTTGCAGAAGCATAGGGTGGCTCCCACCATTAGATCAGCTGCCGTATCTTAGAGAGTTACATGTTGATTCTTTAACGAAGGTGGAGCATATTGAAGTGGTTGGGAATTATGAAAACAACAGACTATCTTCTTCCTCTTTCTTTCCTTCCCTAACACGTCTTACTCTGTCAGACTGCCCCAATCTGAAGGGATTTGTGAGAGGCGGCAAGACTGATGATGTTGGAATGAAACCATCACCGATATCAATGGAAGATCTGCCCTGCTTCCCTTGTCTTTCTAGGTTGCAAATTGGTGGGTGCCCTAACCTGACTAGCATGCCACTTTTTCCGGAGCTTAAAAAACTGGAGATTTGGGGAGACAACGAAATAATATTCGTGAAGGAGGTAATGAAGAGGGCGACAACTTCAGCATCAGAATCCACCTCTTCACCTTTCTCTAATCTCTCTCAATTGGAGCATCTTGAAATCAGGGAAATGGAAGATTGTGAAGTGGATGAGTTGCTACCATACCTTCCTTCTCTTCAATCTCTTCTGTTTTGGGATTGCAAATGCAAAAGTGTGTCTAGTGATGAGAAGGATGATGGCATGCACTGGCAAAGCCTGAAAGTCCTCCGATATGTTTCTTTTGATGGCATGAAAAACTTGGTTTCTCTACCAAAGGGGCTTCAATACGTTACCACTCTGCAACGTCTGCGCATCAGTCGTTGCCGCCAACTGTCAGAAAGATGCAAGAACAACACTGCTGAGGATTGGCCTACGATTTCTCACATTCCAAATATTGAAGTTGACTTTAAAGATATTCAAAGGAATGGATGCTACCAGCTCTGACTGCTATTCTTTCTCACATATTGGCAGGGTATTTGATTTGATCTCTATCCTCTTTGAATTAAATATACTCCTTTTAATCGTTTTTTTAAAATCTGTATTTTTGAGTTTCCATATCTCTAGATGGGTACTTATTTTTGTAATTTACACTCATGTTGCCATATCCTCTGCAGTGCTGAAGGAAATTAAAAAACATGGAATCAAAACCCCTTACTTATTGTCGTACAAAACACAGGGAATTTGACAAGGTCGGTTATGAATCTAATGCATATTCATCAGTTTGTTAAATTCCCTTTATTATGTTTCAAGTTTCCATAAATATAGTGTCAGATCAAGCAATCAAAGAACATTAACTTTGCTATCTTCTGGCATCTCTAGGAGTGAAATTTCGTTTTGGAATAATCGATAATCTATAACAAAATGCACAACACCTGCAGCAAAGTGAGGACTCTGCCTACGTAGCTGGTTGGCATATTGAAGGATGATCTCGAGCGCATGAGCCAATTTATCAGCTTGTTCAAATTGGGTGACAAGGTGATTCTCATGCTTTACATTTAAGGTTCATATCGTTTATCATTTTATGCGGATATTAATTTTATAGTATTTGATATGCTGACCATGTATATATGCGCTGTTTACCCTTGAAATAATAATTCAATTTGGAATGGACAATGCCAGGAGAATGCTGAAGTAATACTCAGGAAATGTCTGCTCATCTATCCAAGGGTTTCTGTTCAAAATAAACCAATTCAGAATAGTAGTTTCTACCTGCTCCGGCTGATATGTCAATGTTCCAATGTCAATTAAAGGGGTTTCAAATAGTTCAACTGAGTTAACCAATCAGGTATTTATTTACCTCATTTTCTTATAATCAGGTAACTTTGCAAATGGAATATCAATTTTGAATCAAACATGTTTTGGTTTAGGATCATTTCAGGGCAAACACAGTTTCGCTTGGATTCCAGGACAAAGCGGAAGCAAGTATCGTCAAAAGCCTGCTCTCTTCTGTAATGGTTTATCAGTTTTCACAAGGGACTTAATACTCTTGGATCATTTGGTTTGAAGTATAATTTCAAATTTTGTTGTGTTTCTTTCAGTTTTATGTACTGCAATATATTGTTATTCATGAATTGCCAAGCTCCCTTTTTCTCAAGATTCTTATATATACTCTTATGCATATATAAGATTATAGTGAAGACTATAGTGAAGAAACATTTTCAAGAATTACATAAAATCTTATGCTTCTTTCAAGTTTTGGCAGTTTGATTACAGTGCAAGTGTTAAAGACAACAACTACCTATGTATTATACGTTTTCTGAAGCAAAAGAAATGGTAATGAAACAAAATCCAAGTACAAACCATGATGAACGAATTCAGGAGGTCTCTAAGGACAATTCTTTTCGTCCTGGCACAGAATAAGCAACTTGAGCTAGACCATGAACCACTCTATTCATAATGCAACCTATAAATTTGACTGAAACGTCATTACAAGACTCAATTAACTTCTTAGAAACAGTCATCAAGCTCCTTCATTTTGAACGAACACAAAGCCCCCCTGACGCGTATAGCTACTGAAAATGCCTACAAACAAACTACAGAACATCCCTGGAAAATGACTAGAGAATTTTACATTTATGAATAATTCTGCCACCGTTTTGATAGAATTCCAGTTTGAATAGCTTCTTTTGTTGACGGAATAAATGAGAGGATGCTAAATCAGAGAATCTGGTAAATCACTGATTCTATTTATGTCCTTCTCCAAATCTGGTAGAACCTTCAAACAATAATAAAAAAGGGAAAACTCAGAAGCAATAGTGAAGTTATCAAGTTACAAATTTGAACACTTAGCTGACATATAATCATCAAATATTTGACACAATAAAATTAAAAGATTTATAATATACTGCACATGCAGCTCCCAAATTCAAGCAGCTTCACATGCTGCACCTGTCCAAGAATCTTCATTGCCAAACTCTGCTCCCATCTAGACTTAGAATCAGAATCTTCAAAAGATTTATGCACAATCGGAAAGAATCGATCCAAATTCAATTCCATAAGGTCTGGACATGAAATTTCAAAATCTGAAGCTCCGTACACATTCCCCAGAATTAATCGTTTCAAAGATTTTGAAGCCATAACAAGCCGATCATTACATTTACAACCCGATAATTCCAATGTATGAAGTGAGAGACATCTGTATAAAACATTTGCAATCGTTTGGCCAGGCAATTTCGAACAAGCCATAAATGCCTTTGATAGCTTGATAGAAAATTCCTTAAGATTTGGACACGAAATTTGAAGCTTCTCCTCATCAAATAAACTTACACAGTCAAAAAAGATCAATTGTTTCAACGATTGGGAAGCAATAACAACATTTTGAAACCCAACAATTCCGCTTAATTCCAACAAGTCAAGCAATTGACTGCCAGAAGCAACTTGCTCGATAAGTGAATGAGAAATAGAATAGCATTCCAACTTCAATTCCTTGAGACGTGGCCAATTGACACTCCCACAATGGGGTGCATAACTACAACAGAACAACTCTAACTTAACCAAGGCAGCATTGTTGTAAATGAATTCGGGCAACTCATATAGAAACTCCCTATACTTGTCTTGAGGATAGAGATGCAAGATTAGTTCCTCGACGTGTTTCCTTACTGCAAAACGGATTTTGGAAGTTAAAAGAGGGGTCGGTCCCCAAATGAGCATCATAATGTATATGAAACTTGTTTATCTTTAATTGGATCTCAAATTGGTCAGATGGATAATATTAGCATTACAAATTTTGTATGGAAGGCTTAAATCGGTTTCTCCAACAATAAGTATAATTTGTACTATAAAAACATAAAAATAATTATAATAGCCCTATATAAACCCATATTGAACATAGAGTTTGTAGCCTCAAGAACTAAATAAACAACACAATAAAACTGAATATTATTGGCAGGTAAACAACTCTCATGGCATCATTTGTCAAAACGGATCTGGTTGCAGACTTTTAATAAAACAAAGACTTGCTCACATATGTCTTATATGATCATATCGATATAAATATTGATAAAATCAATGGTCAAAATAAACAGATTGTGTGTATTATACGAGGCCAGCTATATAAATCGAGTCCGCAATAAAAAATAAAAAGAGCAATGAGGAAATACGAAAATGCATTTTAAGAATGTTTATATTTATAATTAAATATCTGCCACACAGCAGAAATGACTATTTACAACAATTATCATTAAACTGAATAACATAAAAATAATTATCCCTAAGAAAAGGGATCAAATAATAGATCAGTTTACACATGAATTTAGCAGTTCAACGAAAAGGGATCTTCCAGCAACAAACACTGCTCCATTCCTACAAGTATTCTGGCTACCTTGTTCACCTATTTCGCTTCGGACCCAAGTCTTAGACATTGATGATCCTCTGCCTGGTTTGAGAGTAAGAACGAGTCCTTCTCGCAGGTTGTCGTTTCAATGCTTTGATTCCCAATGGATTATCCTTGCTCTGCCATCATAAAAATGAAAAAAGATTAGACGAAAACAAGTAGGGAATTCGATAAGTGGATTCACCAAAAGGGTTTCGGTTTACCAGTCTGCAGGTTCCGGCGTCGAGGTCACAGACAGGATACTCCTGTGGGCAGCAGCTGTAACGGTCATCGCAGCAGGTTGCGGATTCAAGAGGGCAGCATCCCCATCCGAAGCAAAACCCGCTATACTCGTAGATACAGCAGCAAGTGCTTCCCTCGGTGCATGAGAAGTAATCATCACATTCTGTTGAAGGCTTTGCTGGAGGTGGAGGATTCACGGGAGTTGGAGGAGAGGGACCGGGCTTAGGAGGGTTTTGGCCCTTCTTGGTAGGATAAGATGCCTCGACTGCAATACCACACTTTCCGGTTTTAGTATTGGCTACATTACGCTCCATCCTGATATAACCGTTCTCGCCCCACGCAGGTCCCCATGAGTTCCTCACGATCCAATAGTCGACACCATTTTCTGTACCGTATCCAACAGCAGCCACACCATGATCCAGCTCTGTACCGCATTTACCAGTGAAGACACCCTGAATAGCACAAAAGGAAAAATATAAGACCATGTGAAGTAACAGAAAGAGCGAAATATGACCTTCAACTATGATCTAAGGATAAATTATGAAGTAAGGTGTATCTTATAAGGCGGTGTGACCGAGTAATTACCGATTGGTAGAGCTGGAAAGGCCTGCCACCAGCTTCAATAGCAACACTAACAGGTTGATGCGCAACCGCCTTCATGAGAGATTTCTCATCATTTTCCGGAACATCTTCATATCCGTCAATGGAAACAACCTTAGCATTTTTCTGCAATATGTCAAAAAATTCAATAAAATTAGAATGTGCAGCAGATTTTTCTCAAAGCAAGGCAAACATTTCCTGACAAAGAAAAAAAGGCCATACCCTGTTCGGATCGCACACATCATCGATAGCCTTGTAGGGGTAATCTTGTTCGGTGTCAATTCCGCCATTGTTAATAATAAACTGGAAAGCATAGTCCATAAGACCTCCATTGCATCCCTGGTTGTATGATCTATCACAATCCACCAATTCTTGCTCAGAGAGAGAGGTTAGATTACCGGTTACGATCTGGTTAATTCCTTCCACAGCAGCAACAGTTGAGAAAGACCAACAACTCCCTACATTTCACAAACAAAACAACCCAATAATTTAGGAGAATTTCGTTACATATGAAAGTTCCCAACTAGAAGTGACAATTACATACACGACCTGACAACACAACACAAACTCAACACGAATTTAGTGGGTTCAATGCTTTATTGAAAGATCTTTTATACATATCAAAGCTTCCAAAAGGGTCTTTGCCCGCAACTCATAAGCGATAAATATTAGAGACGGCCAATAGAAAGACTAATTCTTCATTATTACTCCATCTATTTCTCTACTTTCTAACTCTACCATCAGGAATCCACACGTGGAACCATGTTCACGCAGAATAGACGTTCCTGACTCAAGTACACTAAAAATTAAACCTTCTAGATGCATTGTAGCAACTTAAAAAGCTCAAATAGATGTCAATTCTATATAGTCATTGCTTAAGCAACAAATTTTCTTAAATGACTTTTAATTTCATAAGCAAACTAAAGAGAAGTCAATATCAAAAAAGATCCTACAAGAAAGGAATCTGTTTAACTACCAATTATTCACTGAATTAGGCATAAATTTAGGTGAGCCTAAACATTGCCAAACCAACAATTTATTTCATCAAATTTAAGCAATTATTGCAAACTTAATCCTTGTTTGGCTATAATTGAGTATCATCTCCAACAGCTACTTATGGCTATTTAAGACCAATTTATATCAATTCAACCCACAAGTTTGCAAATTTTGACAATTTAACCCTAAAGTTGATTATTGTATCAATTTAGTCCAAATTTGAACTCTAGTTATCAATTCAACCCACAAGTTTGCAAATTTTGACAATTTATCCCTAAAGCTGATAGTTGGTATCAATTTACTACAAATTTGAGCTCTAGCTATCAACTCAACCCACACGCTTGCAGATTTTGACTATTTGGTGCCCCAAAGTTGATTGTTGGTATCAATGTAGTCTTAATTGATTCCCAACTATGTTTTTGACTCTTAATTCCAACAACAACAATTATATGCAAAAAAGTACAAATAATTGAATCTTATCACCATATCCTACAACAAAAACAAAGCCTTCGTCCTGTAATAGTTCGGATCTGCTAATCTAAACCATCATAAAGAACCGTGAAACTCAACTCAACTCAAATCATAACATAGATAATCACCATATCCTAAAAAGTAAAAATAAAAAATAATTGTTATAGAAAGAAACTAAAAAACAAAATCAAATTCCAACTACTCAATCATACAAACAAACATGATGAAAAAGACCATAAAATTCTTAGGTCCCACCCTTGTATTCCCCACCCAATCCAAACCCACAAATCAAAATTCTATTCCTTTTAGAGAGGGAAATAGTAAATTACCACATTGCCCAAAGAAACTAAGTTCTAAAAAGGCCCCTAAAGTTGTTAGTAGTCTCAATTATGTCCAAATTCAAACTCTAGTTATCAATTCAGCCCTCAAGTTTGCAAATTTTGACAAATTAGCCCAAAAATTCCGAATTTTTTAAAATCAAAACGGACTATACTTAAGCTAATTCGTCAAAATTAATCAACTTGACAAGTTTAAATTGATGTTGATTGCTAACTTAAGATTTCATTTGACTAAATTGATGTTAATTCCAACATCTAACTACATGCAAAACATACAAATCATTGAATCTTATCATCACCATCTCCTAAAAACAAAATTATAACATCAATAATAGATATAACTCAAGTCGCATCGGCAACATAAAAGAAAAAGTAAAATTACCACATTGCCCTTGATCCTTAACGGCGACGACCGCCCCTTTCTCCCGCCAGTCAACATTCGCCGGCAAATCATCACCGGAACTAAACAAATACCTCTGAATCCTCCTACCCTTACCCACCCTATTTTTCCTTTCCATCTTTACCCCCAAAAACATACTCTTATACTCCTCATTGGTCAAATCAGCAAACCGGTTCAACCCAACTTTATAACTCAAACCCAAACCGTTATGTTCATCAACAAACCTTAAATTATCCTTAAAAATCTCAAACCTTGTCTCCTTCTCCCCCAACCCATTATAATTTTTCTGATGCTTAATCAGCCACATCTCGTACATACGTCTGATCTGGGCCTCTGATCTCAAAACCCCATCTGGGTTTTGCCCGTGACGGATGTTGTAGTCGATGATGGACATGTCGGAGGCGGCGGTATAGAGGGGGATGAGGGCGGCGAGGAGGAGGAGGAAGGAAAGAGAAGAAGACATTGTTGAGGGTATTTTGGGGATTGATGAATTGGGGTTTGGGGTTTGGGTATTTATAGAGAAGGATGGAGATTTAAATAGGGGAGTGGAAATAGGAGATGGAGATGTAAATAGTCACGAAAGGTCATTCATGGGAAGAAATCAAGTGGAAAATATTTTAAATGGTTCTTGTTTTTCTTTTCTTACTATTATTAGGATTTGTGTTGTATTTTTTTTTGTTATGTTCCAACTAAGATTGAAGATTCTATCTTATCTATAATTGTGATTAGTTTATTACCATGTTTAGAGAATTTAGGGGGAGATTTTGTTTGTTGTTTAAAATATGGGTTGTAATTTCGAATATAATTGAGTACAATAGGTATTGGTTTATTGGAATACACGAGTTACGATAGAATGATAAATTTTAAAAACTAATATAAAAGATGCTGTTAGTTTTAACTATCAGTTCAAGTTTTTGGGTTCCATCGGTTAAGTAACATGATATTAGAAAAGGTCTCAAGTTTCATTTCTGACAACTTTAGTATTTGTTGAATATGGTAGGTTAGCCTGCATTGTGGACGCTTCAAGCCTAAGCGTATTCGCATGAAAGTGTATCAGAGATCGATATAAATGATGTTGTTAGCGTTAACTATCAGTTTGAACGTTTGTTTTAATAAGTTAAGTAACAGTAAAGACTCTTCCTCTTACCCAAAGGTCATGAGTTTGATCTTCACATTTAGCAATAGAAAATATTAATGTGGATGGAAGTTTCATCTTATGAAGTGCAAACCATCTGCAAAAGAGACGGTTATTACAATTTGCAGTTGATATCTTTACGAACCAAAAAAAATTTGGGTCAAGTCATGAGAATAATCTCAACTATGACTGTTTAGCAATTTCGCTTATAATGTTATGATTATTTTATTATTACGACTATTTTATATTTTAACACAATTGAAACAATTTCATAAATGTCAATTTAATACAATAAATTTGGGTTAAACTTAACGGCAATAAGAAAATTTTCATTGACAAATAAAATCATTGACAACTGCTTAATCGAGAAAACAAAATCCAAATCTTTGAATTCTTGTTTTAGAGATGTCAATCTAACTAGATGTTTCTTTTTATTTATTCATTTAGTTTCACCCAACATTTACCAAAAGAAATATCTACAAACCTACAAGTAATGTAACAATATACAAAATTTGAAATTGTTTATCAATTTTACATTGTAATATTACATCAAGAGCAAGGGCAACTAGTAAATAATAATAAATATTTTGCAGAAATATATAAATTCAAAATGTTCAGAGAAAAGGCGGCTAGCCATGTGAGGAATGTTATTGCAGTTATATTTTAGTTAGGAATTTAGGATGAAATTGAATCCTTGGTAGGAAAGAAAAAGGTTTCCCCAATTGTGTGTGATGTATTATTACAAAACTCCAAATCAGACATGTAATAAATCTGCAATTTGAATATCATAATTTAGTACATGCCAATGTATGATAATGCGCCATGTTGTTGTTTTTTTAAATTAATAGAAAATCTATTTTTTCTTTTTTCCATTTCTTTTAATTTGATGTGTAAAATTATCAATTTTAACAAATTAGTAATTTATTTATTTGTTTATGAGTCATTCATATCTACTAAGCATACCTAATTTATAAATTGAATTGCATCTTTCAAGATCAATAAAAAATATGATTTAGTTCATGATCTATGATTTTGTAATTAACCTATCATTGTTAATGTTTAATTGGTTAAATTGTAAATCCAATTATTGTTCAGTGCACAATGTTGTGTTACATTAGACGGATAATAAAATCTATCATAAATTTCAACTAAATCAATATATACCTATTTTATATGCACTTAAAAATTAATTATTTTTACGATTTGAGGTAAGTTTTTGAAGTTTTTTCTATACAAGCTCCTTTCAAATTATAAATAATGTAACTTTTGAATACAACAAGTTCAAATGTCGTGTCTATATGAGGTCAAGTACTCATTAATCATTAAAAAAATACATTATACAATAACATGAGATCGTATATTTTTAGGACACCTAAAGAAATTCAGTCGAGTATTCATGGCACTATAATATGTTTATATAAAAGTCATTTATATTGGTATACTATTCTTAGTTTTCAACTCATTCGAAGAAATATAAAAAGGGTAAGAAAATGACTTTTATGTTCTATCCACATGTTTCGATTTCGGATGATGTTGTTCGAGTTCTTTTATGTAAAACAATATGCAATCCCTCTTCCAAATTTTTGTTAATATTAAAAAGAACTCTTAATTATTTAACAATAATAATATAATTAGTGAAAGATTAATTAGTTATAACTCGATTGGTATACTATATGAGTGAAAAGTTAAGGTTCGAAATTGAGGTTCGAATTTCTTCTCATATATTATTTCTTTTATTTTTATTTGATAGCACATTATTGTATTATACGAATTAACTTAAATTATTGCATCTACAATTATAAAATTATTTAAACAAATTTCAATTTACGAAGCAAAAACAAGTTGGGGCGTGGAATTATTGACTATTGAAGATGGAGTAGAGTATATGTTCAAAATCCTTATCAATACCACATGGGTTTAGCTTCCAATATTACTATCTCAATTATTATACATTTCGTTTGCTTGCATAATATACTAATTTTGGGGTCTCACATTAATTTATATGTAAAATATTCTCAAAATATCTCCCATTATGAATCTTCCAACCCATTCTTCTTACGAAACAAATCAAATCATCTCGTATTTTTTGAGTAGATTTTAGATTGAATTAGGTCTTTATTCATATTGTACCAAAGTTTGTATTTTCAGATATTATTATTAATGATAAAATTGTTTTTGATCTTAACTATTAGTTTAAGTTGTTGATTCAATTGGTTTCTTGATATGGTATTAGGTCTCTACGATTTAAAGGTTTTGAGTTCCAGTCTTGCAACCATTTGATGAATTAAAAAAAATATGTAGAGTCAATGAGTCTGTGTTGTATACGGTTCAAGCTTTGAGTGCAAGTTATATCAATTATTAATATAAAATATACTTTTGGTTTATCAATTTCTTGTTAATGTCAGTTGTTTACATGTTTTAAGCTTAGTGATAAATTTTTATGCGAACTGCTTCTAAGACTAAAAATGATCGAATGTAAGAGGATCTCTAAACATATGTGTACTAAGGCCCTGTTTGTTTGCCGGAAAATATTATGCTAAGGAAAATGTTCTGCAATGGAAAATATTGTGCAGGAAAATATTTTCTTGTGTTTGGCTATGACACTGGAAAATGTTTTACCGTGTTTGTTTGCAAAACCGAAAAATATTTTCCGGTCGCCAATTTAATAATATTTTAACTACATATATATTATATATAAAAGCTTTGAAAAATAAATAATTAAATTTGGATTGAAGAGAGCTCAATCTCTATTGACAAAATAAAACTAAAACATAAATGGTTGATGCATGATGGCTAAAACTATCATAGGTATTACAAATTTAACTCATATGATATATGGCTCTACATGATTTTGATAAAAGTAGAAAATTAGGGAATAAAGAAGATTGAAGGCTTAAAATTGAAAGATATCAGTAACATAAAAAGCAATTGAAATTGGAAGAAGGCTCACAGTTCAATCATCATTACATTGTTCTTAACCTCTAAGATTAACATTATCTGGATTATCATTCATTCAAATGCAGTAGAAAAAGACTCTATAGCCTCCAATTTTGGTTGTTGCTTAAAATGCATCCCTCAATGGATGAAATCATCATGCTAGCATTCACTTAAGATGCAGACTCTTGATCCAAGTTCACACATAAGGCAATTAAAGAGATCAATGGCATACAAACAATAGAAATTTATGTTAAACCAATTAACATACAGTCATAGATCATGTCTAGAACCAAAAATGCAGAGACAAATGAAATGCCCAGTTCTTGATAATCTCATGTCCATAGACTGTACAATTTTCTTAATCAACAAAGTGAATCAAATTACATGAATTTCAAGCTAGACATACCAAGTCGTGTCTGTGTCAAAGATTGCACATGGATCAATAAGAAACTAACCATCAAACCAATTTTTCAGATGCATTAACCATTTAAGCCCAAAGGAAGCAAGAAGAAAGAAATAACAATAAAAAATACAATTTCAATTTTTGAAATTGAGGAATAAAATAGTACCTTTGCTAGAGAAAGAGAATGATGGTGAACTGATAATAGCACAAACAAGGAAGGGGCAGCAAAAGGAAGAGCAGAGACTACCTAATTCGAAATGGCCAAAACAAGCAAGGAAAAGAAAATCCGAACCATTACCTTAAGCTAAACAGCAAAAAGATCGGCGAACGGCGGGGATAAAAGCAGCAGCGGCGGAGGGTTCAGAACGATGAAGAAAAGTGATGAAGATGATTGAGGTCGAAGAAGAGAAGGAGGTTTAAGAATAGAGACGAGGGACGTAAAGACGCGCGTGCTTAGGGAAAATGTTTTACGCTGCTTTGATTAGGGAAAACATTTTCCCAAATTCCTTAATAGATTTTCTTGTTGACTGTAAAATAATTTACTTTGACTTTTTTTCCTAAAGGTAACAAACATCGGAAAATCCGTAAAACATTTTCCTGCAAGTTATTTTCCTGCAAACAAACAGGGCCTAAGTAGAAGTTTAAGAACCATTTGAGCGACATCTTCTCTTATGCTACTTTGTACCACAACATTGCTGGCGAACTGCAACATCTTGACATTTCTTTTGCGGTTAACAAACTGACATAGTTTATGCATGCTCCGCCTTTGATCCATTGGCATGGCATCAAGCATCTTCTCAAATATCTCCAACATTCAAAGCATCTTGGAATTTTCTTTCACAAAGCGACTCTATTGTGGTTACATGGTTACACATATGCTGATTAGGTTGGCAATTTGGAAAATCGAGTGAGCACGACTGGATTTTTCATCTCTTGTCCGACTCTTGGTCTCTTGGATCTCGAAGAAGCAAACTTCAATTGCATGATCTTTTATGGAAGCCGAATATCGTGCTCTTGCCACTAGTGCGTCAGAATTTGGTTGGCTTCATATTATCCTACGGGAACTTGGGTTTTCCTATGTCTCGCTCGGCCACCTCTTCTTCTTTGTGACAACCTTTCTAGTACTTATCTTTCATCAACACAACAAATATATTGATGTCGATTTCTTTTGTTGTTCGAGATCAGGTTGCTAAACGAGTTCTTCATGTTCGGTACATTTCCACGAGGCGCAAATTGCTCATTTACTTACCAAACCTCTCAGCAATGATAGCTTCAAGCATCTTTTTTCCAAATTGAGCCTCTTTTTTTTGGGCTTAAATTGTGGAAGGGTGATAGAATATTTAGCTATGTAATATTTATATAAATATGTTTACCATGCCTACTTATGCAAACATATAGCTAGATTGTGAAGCTATATGAAGAGTTAAAAATATTTTTTTAGAAATACAGAGTTTAATACATAATTTGCCTGGAGAAGTTGTATTGAACTAGTATAATACAATCTTAGCAAAAACAATAAAATACTATAATACAATAATTCTTGCTGAAAAAACTCAATATTTCAATAGGATATAAATACCCTACAAATAAACATGACGCCATTATAAAAAAAAAAAAACAATAAATGAAAATATGACTTCAAATATTTCAAGGGTAGAGAAATTGAGAGCTTCAATGCTGGAATAATCTAGCGTGATACAAAATTGACTTTAAAAAACCGTCATATCCTCCATATTTATTTTCAATTCCATATTTCCTAAAACTCCATACAAAATTGAAACTTTCAAAAAAAACAAAAATTGAAACTAAAATGTTGAGAGTAAACAATACAGAAGCATAAAGAAAAGATAAAAAATAAATAATCGAAACGAAAATGAAAAAAATGAGATATACTTGGGCTTGTGTGGGCTTGATATTGGGCTTTAATCATCGAGCTCGGGCTTGTGCTTCTGTCCACTAAGCTTTTGTTAAAGTAAAAACCCAACATCAAAATAAGTGCAATCATGAAAAAGAAACAAAACTAATAATTTTTTTTGAGAAGTAGAAGGAATTGTAATAAGAATCCAAGAGCAAAGGATTACAAATTTAATTTGAACAAAAATTCAAGAATAACAACAACAAAGTTGTAGTCCTGAGATAATTTTTAATCAGCTAACATGGACCATCATAAATAACCATAAAACTCCATCATATCTGCAGACTGCCATCATACTTTCCTCAATCATTAATATCATATCAGTCGCAATGTAAACTCGTAGTCTCTTCCAAGTTTGCTAAGGCTTGCCCCTTAACCCTCACCATTTCCTCCTTTTGACACTTTTTAAGGATTCTAACTTGCACTTGTCCTTTTTTTATATGACAAAACCACCTTAGTCTATTCTCTCTAATCTTATTCTCAGTACATGTAACTACTACATATTCGTCCTAAAAATTTCATTCCTCACCCAATCTTTTCTCATATCGTCACACATCCACCGACATCTTATAAACATGATATTGTTTCACTATCAAAAAAAGCTAACCGATTTTATTTAATTTGAAATTGAAATGATCTCAAGATATGGACAAAAAAAAAAGAACAGTGAAAAATAATTTTTTATTCAAAAGACACAAAATTGTTTAAATTGATAAGGATGAAGCATGAGAGGTCACATATGTCAATGGGCCTTTACCAAATGGCTAGATTATAATTAGCCATCAAAGGAGCATGTTTAATAAGAATTAATCCTCAGCTTTGTTCTCTAATACAGTTCGTTATCAAATGAGTGACAATTATTAGGTTAATTTTTGCTTTTGTGGGAATAAATTGGATAGGAAAGGTATTAGGTTGTATGATGGTTGGGTCCTTAGGTTTCCTCATCTTGATATTTATAAGAAAAAAAGAAAAAGAAAAAAGTAATGGCATCTTGATATAGTGCCATGGTTGGAATATTCTTTGCTACAAGGAGCATTTGTCAATTCAACTTTCAGATGATTAATTCCAATATTTTTTTTTATAGATTGTAATTGAGAAATTATAGATAGTCTGTTAAGTTTTTTGAGTATAACGGTAGAACATGTATTTCAGTTGGAATCGACCTCAACGTCTCTATGATCACTAGAATCACTTCATAATATTTTTATGAGTATGGTGGTAGATACATCTTTTTTGTATTTCCACAAAATAAAACTCGATGACCCTCATAACAAAAATCAAGACAAACACTCTGATAAAAGGAGACAAAATACACACTTAGACATGTTGAGAAAAAAAAATATACTTCAAATAGAGAAAAAATAAGAGGCTTAGCTCATTTTTTAAGTGTAGATAATCATATGTATTGGGTTTATGTCATGAACTGAACTAAAAGACTAAGAGGGCGTTTGTTTCACCGTTTTTCATCTGCTTTTTGCTTTTTTGATTTAAAAAGCAGTTAATTGGGTGTTTGGTTAGGAATTAGAAATGATGTTGGTTGCTTTTTAGGTGAAAGACAACTGCTTTTTCAAGAAGCAGTAAAATACTGTTTTTTCTAAAAAGAATCTCTACGGATTTTTGTTTCATTTATTGTCCTTTGCATTTTACATTTAAAAAATTTAATTATGCCCATATTAGTCATTCTACATGCTAACATCAATAAATAATTATGATTTTACCAAACACCAATTATCAAACAGCAAACCGCAAACAGCAAAATGAAACAACAAACCACAAATAGGAACAGCAAACAGGAACAAGTGTACCAAACAGACCCTAAGATATTCAACTCAAAATAACTAGTCTTAACTCATACTACTTATTCTAAAAATAATTTCATACACACAAAACCAATTTGAATAACTTACAACATTTACCCCTTTAAACGATAAATCACTGTGAATTAGTGGAGAATGATCAATCAATACTCAATGGATTATGAAAAAAATATGTATGAATCCAAAGTAATGACACGTGACAATAAGTAACATAATTGATATATTTTCATCCATAATAAAAGGACCAAATATGACAAATTAGAATACCAAGGGGGGCAAATATGACAAACTGAAATACCATAGGAGGCAAATGTGATAAAATAATACCACAGAACAAATGTCAAAATTTTAGATACCACGAGAGGCAAATAGGTGTTTAATACTAAAAATAAAATAAAATTGAAAAATCAACTTCTTTCCCTTTTCCATATAATAATAATAATAATAATAATAATAATAATACCTTTGAGAAAAATTAATATATTTTCAGTCAATCTCTTAACTTTAAATAATTGCACATTACATTTCATTATCCCTATCTAGTCTTCTTTTGGTACCACACAACAACATTCAAAAAAACTTTCCCTTTCAAAAAATTCAATGGAGAAGAAACTCTCCTCCACATCTCATCAAGAACAAGAATCATCTCCATCTTCAGTTGCTTGGTCAGAAATCATTGGAAGCAACAACTGGAAAAACATCCTCAACCCTCTAGACCTCAACCTCCGGCAACTCATTCTCCGGTGCGGTGACTTCTGTCAAGCCACCTATGACTCCTTCAACAATGACCAGAACTCCAAGTACTGCGGCAGCTGCCGCTACGGAAAACATGACCTTCTTCAGAAGGTCATGTTTGAAGAAGCTGAGCATTACAAGGTCTATTCTTTCCTCTATGCCACGGCCCGGGTTAGTCTTCCCGAGGCCTTTCTTCTTCATGGTCAGTCGAGGGAGTCTTGGGACCGCGAGTCAAATTGGATTGGATACATTGCTGTTAGTTCTGATGAGCGTGCTAAGGTCCTCGGGCGGAGAGAGATACACGTCGCGTTGAGGGGGACTACGAGGAATTACGAGTGGATTAACATTTTGGGGGCGAAAATGAAGTCCGCTAAGGTGTTGTTGAAGGGGAGTAATGTTAGTAGTAGTAGTGAAATTAGCTGGAATAATGCAGACGGAATTGGCGACAGCAGCAGTAGCGACGAAGAAGGTAATGTTATAACTTATTATAAAAATTATTGGTCGACTTTTTATAAATTGATGAACAATTTAATTAATCTTGAATCAAACTTTACATTTTATTAATATATACCCGATTGAGTACACATGAAAGTGACCAATTTAGTGACAGGCAACTTTTTAGAGTTGAGTTTATGAAAATGATATTTTAAAAATTTAATTTTTAACCTTTTGGTTTTGAGGTTGTTTTTTTAGTCTTATTTTAGAGAAGAACAAGATTGTTTGGAGGAAAAAAGTTTCAGAAACCATGATTTTGCAAAATCTAAAATTATTGTTTCATGGAAAATATGGGTTAGTCAACTTTAATTTTTTGAAGTTTTTTATTTTGAGATCCATTTGTTATTTTTAATTGGTCAACGATCAAATGAAACATTATTTTAGTGAAATTTAAAGTACGAAGTATCATAATTTCAAGTTTTAAATCAATGAGTACAAATTCAAGAGCCATGAATGTAAATTACCTAACGTTGACTTGTAATGCATATAGATAGAGATACTTATGCAGACTATATGATTGATATAACTTTAACTTTTGAGATATCTCATTAGCCTTGTAAATTTGTTTGAATATGTTTTATAAGCTCACTAGGTACAACAAGAGATTAGAAAATTTACGACACCTATTACTTTGAGTATGTAAGTTCCGGATCTAACAAATCTTTTTAATTTTAAGGAGTTAATATACGACTTTCAATATGTCATTTGAAGCAAGCATAGTTTAAAGATTACTAAGACTTTGAATATGCGATTGAAAAACTTTTTAGAAGTTCGGTGTCACTGTAAAATATACAAATCAACCGGTTCAGATCTCTCTTAAAAACTATTTTCACTCTTCTAATGAATTCATTTTATTTTGAACAGATGATGGAGTTGAAAATCCAAAAGTAATGTTAGGATGGCTAACAATCTACATCTCCGACGACCCAAAATCATCCTTCACAAAACTAAGCATGAGACAACAACTCTTAACTAAGATAAACGAGTTAAAAGACCTCTACAAAGATGAATCTCTCAGCATCATCCTCACCGGCCACAGCCTTGGAGCAAGCTTATCAATCTTAGCAGCATTCGATCTAGTCGAAAACGGGATCACGGACATCCCTGTAACTGCCATTGTCTTCGGTTCCCCACAGGTCGGAAACCGAAATTTCAGACACAGATTAAATGAGTTCAAGAATCTCAAGATTCTTCACGTGAAGAACAAGATTGATCTTCTTGTTCATTATCCGGGGAAGTTGTTGGGGTATGTAGATGTGGGAACTGAGTTTGAGATCGATACTCGAAAATCGCCTTTTTTGAAGGATTCAAAGAGCCCCGGAGACTGGCATAACTTGCAGGCGATGTTGCATATTGTTGCGGGGTGGAATGGGGAGGATGGAGAGTTTGAGTTGAGAGTGAAGAGAAGCTTGGCTTTGGTGAATAAGTCTTGTGAGTTTCTGAAAGATGAGTGTTTGGTTCCGGGTTCTTGGTGGGTTGAGAAGAATAAAGGTTTGATTAGAGATGAATATGGTGAATGGATCGCGGCTCCGCCCGATGAGGAGGACCTACCTGTCCCGGAATGTTGACCGACGGTCGACAAATTCTATTTGGGTTTCTGGGTTTTCATGAAGTGTGTAGTGTGAAATTCATATGTCGTATGTTCTCAAAATTAGGTGTGGTACTTCGTGCAATGGGTTGTATTCATATCGGACTATGATACATTTAATCCGGGTTCATATTGTTTTCATGTCGTGTTAATGATGATATATTATTATTTTCAGATAAGAAACTGAAATAGTTTTACAAGGAGAGCTAACTTAACATTCTCATATCGAACAAGTTTTTTTGTCAATCAATACTTAGAAGTACAAACAAAATTTAGGTCTCAGTCAGAACACATCGCGAAATAATCTATTATTTATTTTAATCATTATAGGAAAAGATGTTAAACGCTAATTGAGTGGCTAGGATCTGGAGACTAGTCGGGAGATTAGTTGATCACCAGTCAAATTTAATTTAAGCACATCAATATGTTTAGACACTCTTACAAATTCTCAATTTTGAGCGTCTAAACGACTCTTTATCATCCATACCGCCCAATTTTAATAATCAATCACTCACTAAATTGACCACTCTTACATTGATTGTCCTTCATAGATCCATCCAATAATTCTTTTTATATAAACCTCTAGCTACCTAAAAAATAGGGAAAAGTACAAAAATAAACCACGTGGTTTCGACCATTTTCAAACATAATACTCGTGGTTTAAATTTTTGCAAACAAGTACCACGTGGTTTTGATTGCTAGCAATTACAGGCTAGTTGGATAACAATGTCAATTTTTGCTGGTATATGTTAAGTTTTCGGGAGTAAAAAGTCATTATTTTCACCAATTTTGAACCGAATTGTCATTTAAGTGATGTATATTATTTAATAACTACAAAATAACTTTTAATAGAGAGAAGAATAATGCAGCAAAACATCAATTAACCATAACTGTCAACATTATTACTGCAACTCCGTCAAATGTTTCGACGACAGGAGCATATTCGATTTATAATGAGCTCATGTGATTAAAAGAGACTATTATTTGTGAGCAGAAATTAACATCGTTGTCTGATCAGCCTCTAATTGCTAACATTCAAAACCACAAAGTACCTGTTTGCAAAATTTTAAACCACGAGGATTATGTTTGAAAATGACTGAAACCACGTGGTTTATTTTTATACTTTTCCCCAAAAAAATATGCATAGATAGATACTATTCTTTATTGTCTGAGGTCGGATTTGAATAGTAGGTGTATTGATTGTTTGTATTTTCTTTCTCTCAATTTCATTTTCAACTTGTTTTGGGTATTACTTCTTTTTGGTAAAGAATCTTTCTATGTTCTTCCAGATTTGTGAAACGTAGCATTTAATTGGGGATTTAAAAAGATTTCTTGTCTGAAATACCAATTAGATTTGTACAATTAATTTGATTTGACTAATGGTTAAGAATTAAAATGAGAAAGTAGATGGAATTGAATTCGATAGTTCAGTAAGAAAATGATGCGCACAAAAAAGTCTATAAAACTAGGAATTTCAATTTTATACGTGTTACCTCGAAACTGTAACTTGATTCCACGTAAGCTGTGATCACTGCAAAATAGTAAACGTTAGCTTAAAGGAGGCCGCTAATCGGCGACCCCTCTCCGATGCTAAAGTCAGTACGATTCGTGATCGGAAAAGCAATTAACTCAGAGCTTGAGTCAAGAAATTAACGTACCTTAGACCGTAGAAATCTTGCATATTTATAGTTGTTTGATCACGTATCCGAATCCTAGTTGTATTAGGACATATCATAAATCACGCCTATTTAGGTTAACGATCACAGTCCTAACTAGCTTGAACTCTCCTAATTGAACTAGGAAACTAAAAGAGAAATATAGTCTACGTAGTAGAGAGATTCTTCTAGCTTTGACTATTCAACACACGTCCTATGTGGCTAGTGAGACTATTCAACTTAGTCTCCTTAAACCAACGTGGCTTTAATAAATATATCCATTGGTCCACGTGTCATTTTGAATATTACGTGATAACAATATGATTATATATATATACGGTATACCGGAATGATCAATAACAACGATATTTTGGATATCTCCTCATAAAAAAGGTAGGCTACAAATAGAGGTGCAGACTATATGCGAAAGTCAATGTAGACATTGGAGGATATGCTAACGGCCTAAAAAAAAGAGGTAGGCCACGTGAAGCAATAACACCGGAAGCCATTGCTGCATAGCCGCAGAGTAACAAAGGTGGAAACCATCAAATGAGAAAAGAATTGTTGCTTAGCTAAGCCACATGCTCTCAAGTTTGGTCATCTGGGTAGGAGACTAGCATTGAGATCATGCCAATGCCAAAGTACCGAAGAACAAACGAATTATCATGTGGCAAGGAGTATTGCAGAAAATGGAGGAGAAGCGCGCCTCCAGACCAATCGTGTCCTACCACGTAGGCGTTCAAAATTACCACAAACTACCACTATATAACGCAAGGTATAAAATCACATTACAAGAGACATATTTGATGTCTGATCAAAATACAAATATCTCTGTTGTCTAATGTTTTCTCTCAAAATATTTTTGAGGTCACCACTCCCCTCTAACCTATCGATTCTCTATATCAGGTCATCAAGGAAGCAAATTCGGCAAGCTTGCACTTTGAATGACATCGACTTGTAAACTGCGTAAACATGTTAGCATGTTATATATAAAAGGCTTTGTTCAATCAAATTATTTATTTTCTGTAAAATTGAATGTTTTATATTTTTAACTGTTTTCTTAAAATAGTAACATTTTTTTTATTACAAGAAATAATACAGGGTTAGCCCTTCTCCTTCACAAAAAAATAAACATAAACAGTAGGGTAATTTACATAGACATTATAAATAATACTAATATTTATTATTTAATCATGTTTTCTAATTTTATTATAACTCTATTAAAAGAATAAAAACTTATTTTACAAATATCAGTTGATAAAAACTGATTTTAGTGGGTTCCTAATTTATAGGATACGGTTTGCAAGTGACAAAATAATATTTTATTATTATTTAGACATAAAACTTCTATCCTAATTAATAAAAATTTAAACATCAAAATAAAGATTTTAGTGATATGAATATGAGAGATATAGATTTTAAAGGAAAAAAAACAAGAAAAATTCTAGAAATCAAGTCATGAATTCATGAATTTCAAATTCATATTGTGAATATCCAAAAAAATATGATTTCAATTTAATGTATGATGTTCCTATCAAATGGTGGTATTACTACCGGTAATGGTCTTAAATGAATATGAATTTCAAATTCATATTGTGAATTCTCATGAACAATATCCGTTTGGCAATTAGCTGTTAGATGTTAGCTGTTAGCTGATTTGATTAGCTGATTTGATTAGCTATTTGTAAAAACCTGTTTGGTAAAACTTAGCTGATTGTAAATAGGTGTTTGTGCAAAATGACAAATAAGTACATTCATTATTTATAAATATTATTTTCATTTTTAATCATTAAGATTAAAAATGTCAATCAAATAAATACTACAAAAAGCTATATCAAAAAGCTACTAAAAGTAGCTTTTTCTAAATTAGTTTTTTCATCTCAAAAAGCTATATTAAACATCTCTTTATCAAACACTTAATTAGAGTTTTCATCGGTTAAAACCTTTAAAAAGGTCAAAACCTCTAATTATCTCTCAAAAAGTTGTTTACCAAACGGGGCCGATATCGATGTACTGTGTGTTTCTTAGAATTACAGACTTTGAGGGAGATTCAAAGAAGCAAAGATCAATTTCTTATTGAAAAGCAATAACAGCAAAGATGCTGTTTATATGCAACAGATACAAAACAACAAAATAAAGCCAGCTCAGCACAACTAACTTTTTTGACAGTAAAAGTAAAATACAAAACGGTGCCGTTTAACTAAACCAGCACATGACAACTTAAGCTCATCACGTGACCACTCTTAACACCCCCTCCTCACGCGATGACTATCTTCTTCTTCAATCTCCAGAAATCAATTTGACTCCTTTGCTGGAAGCATCACCATCCCCATTCTAGCTAACATTGGAGCCATTTGACTGAATGATAAAGGCTTTGTAAACAAGTCTGCTACCTGTTCCTCTGACTTCACAAATGGAGTACACAGCAATCCT
Organism: Euphorbia peplus; assembly: GCA_028411795.1. Lineage (NCBI taxonomy): Eukaryota > Viridiplantae > Streptophyta > Magnoliopsida > Malpighiales > Euphorbiaceae > Euphorbia > Euphorbia peplus. Next base: position 1,496,737 of record CP110837.1, on the reverse strand, counting down.
TTTTGCAAATATTCTCTCACAATGTGGCAGTCAATATCAATATGTTTAGTCCTCTCATGAAAGACTGGATTTTCTGCTATGTATATGGCAGCTTTATTATCACAGTACAATGGTATAGGCTTCTGCACATCTATCACAAAGTCTGCTAACAATTGTGTAACCCATTTTACTTCACAAGTAGTATTGGCCATTGATCTGTATTCAGCTTCAGTTGAAGATTTACTGACTGTTGCCTGCTTCTTTGCTTTCCATGATATCAAGGCAGCACCTAGGAAAATACAATATCCTCCAACTGATCTCCTAGTTTCCTTACATCTGGCCCAATCTGCATCACTATAAGCTTGCATTCTCATGAGTTCCTTCTTCTCTTGTTCTTCATAGTCATTGTTACAATAGGCTTGAACCTTCAATTCATCACTACTAGGATAAAACAACCCCATCTGAGCAGTTCCCTTCAAATACTTAAGAACATGTACAGCAGCACTCATATGAATCTCAGTTGGAGCCTGCAAAAACTGACTTAATTGTTGTGATATATAACAAATATCAGGCCTTGTGAAGCCTAGATAAAGTAGCTTCCCAATGATTCTTCTGTAACTCTCTGCATTCACTATCAATGGACTTTCCTCTGTGATATCCACTCCATTCTGAAACAAGTTGTTGACAGAATTTGCATCTTGTAATCCAGACTCTTTGATCATGTCTTGAATATACTTATGCTGAGATAACACTAAGCCAGCAGAACTTCTTGCCAATTCAACACCAAGAAAGTATTTTGCTGGTCCCAAATCCTTGATGGTGAAAGCCTCATGTAAAGCTTGCTTGATTGAATGTATTGCAGCAATAGAAGTACCAGTCAACAAAATATCATCCACATAAACTATCAAGGCAGTGAATACTCCCCCTCCTGTTTGTGTAAACAGACAATAGTCATTAGCTGACCTTGTGAATCCCAGTTGAAGCAATGTAGCAGTGAACTCCTTGTTCCACTGCCTACCTGCTTGTTTCAACCCATAAAGGGATTTGATCAACTTGCACACCTGGCCTGGCTTAGCTTTAGAATACCCTTCTGGAGGAGTCATGTAAAGCTCTTCTTCAATAAATCCCATGAACAATTCTACCAAATTCTGGTATTTCTTCCAAATTAAACATTGTTTATACATATTTGAATTATTTATTACATGTATTTTTATTTTTACTTTTTTGCATTATCTGTGATTTTGTTTTACAAAATTTCATGGTTGAGAAAGAAAAACCAAAAGAAGAACTTTGTGCGTAAATATAAATATAAGTGAAGACAACATTAACCGACTAATTAATATTAGTGCGAAGAAAAAGGAAAAAAAGATGCAGTAGTTGAAGCCTAGAAATTAGGAATACTTCCTTAACTACTTGACAAAAACAAAAGGAAATATGATTCAATGATAGAAATCAGAATTAGAACTTGAGTTATTTGTAAATTTTCATTCATATCTGATTTCCCATGTAATTTCTTTCTTTTATTTTATAGAAAGCCGAGTACAACTGAATAAATGAGACGACAAAAAGGCTACAATGATGCGCGGAGAGGGATAAGGAGAGAGAAATCGTTTTCTTTTTCATTAAGATCATACGAGTTAACTATTTCCTTAACACTTTTGAGTAAGATTATGAATAGATTATCCGGCTCATGCAATATTTTTTACATCTCTTGCTCACTCGAGAGGATTGAACTGATTTCCATTCTTACTCTAAAATAGTTTGTGTGACCGACGAATAACACCTTTATTACTATACACTTATTGGGGATATGTAGCATCTCCACAAACATGTAACAAAACTAATAGATAAAATTGATTATTTTACTCTTGTATAGTTAGAACTATTTATAGGATAGTAGGCATAACAATTTGGACATTTCTAGACAAGAAATAATAAATCTTGTCTTCTTATCGTACTTTTAACACTTAAATAGCCTCAATGTAATTTATTTATTTTGAAGTAAGATTCACAATAGATGATATTTATGATGAAGAAAATCGCAATTCAAAATAAATGGATTCAAAACTCTCCTGCTACATGGATCGAATTAGCAATCCTTCCCCAGAAATATAGTTTTGTTCACGCATAATCTTTTTATAAACATGCTTTCATAGTTAACAAAAAGCAATTTTTGCTATTGAACTAACTCTCGATTGTTCAAAAACTGCCACATCCGTGCGTTTATTATAACTTGACCAAATAAGGAAAAACAATCGTATAAATAAGCTACAATTCAGTGCAGCAAATATTTCGAAGATGGGAGTAAAAAATCGAGCTCTGAAACAACATTACAAGCCTTGGTTAACTGATGAGCTGAATGGTTAGAACACAAACACACAATCATCAAAGAAAGAAACAAGAGACTTCTAGTCTTAAATTATGGAACAAAATTAAAACAAAGTTAAGAACCAAATTAGTTCATGAGAATTGAATCATCCATTCATTTGCACCAAATTATTTCCAGATTCCACTACACAAAGTATTAGTAAACCCCTAAAGTTCCAAGAGTCTCGCGTAAGAGAAACACAAATTCACCATTAAAATTTGCAAAAACAGAAATTCACGTTTAAACAATGCGTAAGGTGGAGAAGATACCATTTCCTTAAGAACTTCAACTAATCAATACCATCTAGCGATCAGTAGCTTCAAGTATACCCAACGTTTGCAACTCTGATTTTTATCTGTTACAAGGAACTAAAACTTAAACTCGTAATGAGATTGAATTCTAATATTGAGCTGTAAACTATTAGCTCTAGACAATTGTATTAAGATATCAGAAGAAAGCAAAAATTTAATAAAAGTTTTTGCAAACAGTTACCTTTAAGGACCAATACTGGATTGATATCCCCTCAACCTCAACATGCTGAATCTGCTTCAAGGTCGACCAAATTAGCACGGACATCGGAACTGATATTATCAGATTCTAAGACGTGCGTTTCCAAAGTAGCATGAAGTGAGGTGGGCGAGTTCATAAATTTAAGAGATGTAGAACCAAAGTTTCCAGATATTTTCAACTTCTCGAGATTAGGACATGAAATTTCCAGGAGAGGACAAGTCTTACCAAAATCCTCAACAATAAATGCTTTCAAATGCTCAGAAGCAACAACTACCGCCCCTTCAGATCTACAAAAGTGCAATTATAAGCATTCCAGCAAAGGACTACCAGATAAAACGTGCTCAATAGCTTGATTGCCCAACACAGAATGATCTAACTGCAAACTCTTTAAGACATTCCCAATTTACTTTCCCTTTCGGCGTAAAATCACAACCAGATATCTTTATTGTAACCAATGAAGAGTTGTTGAAAAGAAATTGTGGCACTAGAAACTTTTTTCCCCAATTCCCCATTAGCACCATCACAATCTAAAATGAGCTCCTTTACATCTTTTCTAACAGCGTAACAAATCCAGAACGAAAATCTAGGACCCATGTAAGCCAAAGGGATATGTTTAGAGTCGACAACCAATTTCTCTGTATTCAATTAACCACAAACAATTAGTATATTTTCAATCACATTGATGAATTTCTGAAAGACGTACCATTACAAACGAAGTTTATGATAGGGAAATCATGAGTCCATTTATGCCATGCCTTGTAATGGTCACTCTCAAAGGCGTCATTTGTTGATGGAAAAAACGAGATGATCCAGTGAATGAAAGAATCTGGGAGGCCACCTTTGCAGTCTCCAACCTCCTTGGAGGATGATAGAATCTTCAAAAATTAATGACAGTGAATATTCAGAAAGGAAAGTAAACTTAAAACAACTGTTTTTATTAAGACATGCAGTTTTTCTAAAAACCTTACCTCCATTATCCAACGCCCGATTACTAGCTTCTCAACATGCTGAACCTGCTGAAGAGTCTGCTGGACCAAATTTATTTGGTCATCCTTATACAACAAGTCAAAATCTAAAGTAGCATAAACTGAAGACGGCAAACTCAGTAATTTAAGAGATGTAAACCGCACCGAACCTGATATTCTCAATCTCTCAAGATTAGGACATGAAATTTCAAGCTCATCATCATCATAGCATTCAACAACATTCAAGATAAGAGTTTTCAAACTTTTAGAGGCAATAAGACGCCCGTAAAACGCATAAGACTCGCATATTTCCAAGAGTTCAAGGATAGGGCTACCAGATAAAACATTCTCAAACGCTCCACCTTCCACTTCACAATCATATAAATACAAACTCTTGAGAGATACCCGATTCACTTTCCCAAACCGCCTAAGATAACAACAATAGAACTCCATTGTAACCGATGGAGAACTATTGAAAAGAAATTCCGGCAACGGGTGGAAGCTGTCCTCATTTATATTCAGAATGAGCTCCTTTACCTCTTTTCTCCTAGCAAAATTCTTTCTAGCTTCTCAACATGCTCAACCTGCCGAAGGGTCTGCTGAATTTTTCTACATGCACTAGAATTCCGAATCCGAGACCTAACTTAAGCAGCTTAAGACCCTAAATTACTCAAGTCAACCTTAATTGGTACCCCAGTAATTTGAGTATAACTTTTTCTTTTCTGGCAAAAAATATTAACTACTTCAAAAAAAAAGAAAAAACACAAACACAGATACACAGGCACACGCACACAAGAAAGGTCTTTTGTAGATACATGGTGAGCTTCCTAGTATCAAGCAATATTAACTAACTGACCCTTAGCCAATGTATTATATGGAGATAATAACATTAAGACAAAATATTTTCAGAATTGTTAATGTTGTTGATGACAAAAGAAAAACCACCTTCAAGACGATTTTGGGATATAACCCGTTTCAAGCCCATAAAGTACAGCATTGCAGATAGCAAGAGCTTCAGCCACTAAAACTAATTCGGGAAAGTAAAATACCTTCTGCAAGACAACCGAGGACATTTGCCAAGTGCAAAATCCACCTCCTTCCCATGTGCAGGAGCTTCAAATATGACTATCTGCTGCTGTAATTTGCTTTTATCTTGGAGCTTCAATCCCTTCTTTGGTTGATCTTTCCAGGTGAGATATCTAGAATTTCACAAGGTACAAAGAATCACATCGGTTATTTTGTAAATCTTCAAACTTAGACTCACATGTAAAAAGACTAGATTATAATATTATTTCTAGACAGTGATATTAGGAAATCAGGTGGATTTCTGATCCTGAGGAATGCAAAGATGTAGAATAATTTCTCAAATAGTTACCTTCAAGAACCAATACCGGATTTCAGGCTCCTGCAACTGCACCTCCTCAACTCAATATCTAGCTCCTCAACATGCAGAATCGGCTTCACGTTCTCATTAACTAAATTTACGCAGTCATCAGGACTGATATCATGTGATTCACAGATGTAAAACTTCAAAGTAGCATGAAGCAGAGAAGGCAAGTCCGTCAATTTAAGAGATGCATAACCCAAGTCTCGCCAAATTTTCAAGCTCTCAAGATTATGACATGAAATTTTCAGGAGATCACAGTTCTTGTAGGCTTCCATTAGAATCAACGTTTTCAAATGCATAGATGTAACAACAACCGCCCCTTCAAAGCTACTATAAACTAATTCTAATAATTCAAGCAAAGGACTACCAGATAAAACATTCTCAATCGCTTGATTGGACAACGAACAATTATATAACTGCAAACTCTTAAGAGATACCCAATTCACTTTCTCTTTCGGCATAAATTTACCAGCACCTATCTCCACCTTAACCAATGACGAATTGTTGAAAAGATATTGTGGCAATGGATACTCAAATTTTATATCAGCACAGTCCAAAATAAGCTCCTTTACATCTTAATTTGTTGGCAGCGAACCGAATCCACAACGACAATTTAGGATCCAGATACACCAAAGGGATATCTTTGGAATTGATACGAAATATCTCTGTATTCAAGGAATCATAGAGAATTAGTACTCCCTCTATTTCATAGTAGATTTAATTCTAGGGAAGTTTTTTTATTTCATAACATCATTTTCGTGTAATAGACAATATGAATTAATTCTTACCCAATGCCGTTATTTAAGCTAAACGATTCATTAATCTTAACTCTTGTGTGAATGCCTAAAACGACATTTAATATGAAAAAGATAAGAGTACACTATTATTGTCAATCAAATTGATGATTTATATGAAAAGACATACCATTGGAAACAAACTCCGGGATTGCTGCATCAGTCCATTTATTTCTCCAGCTCTGGTAGCTGTCACTGGTGGTTTTTATTGATGGAAAAAAGGAGATGATCTGGTGAATGAAAGAATCTGGCAAACCCACCTATGCAATCTCCATCGTCCTTAGAGGATGATAGCAACTTCAAACATAATGACAATGAATATTCAGAAAAGAAATTAACCATAAAACAACTTTGCTAAAAAAATGAAGTTTTTCTCCAAAACTTACCTCCAACATCCAACGCCCAATTTCTAGCTTCTCAACATGCTGAACCTGCAAAAGAGTCTGCTGGACCAATTTTATGCAGTCATCATGACTCATATCGATTTGGAAGTAATATTATAACTCCATTCAATCCAAAATTATTTAATTTTGCTTAAATAGAAAAGAAAAATATATGCTTCGGCTGTACAGGAGGGCTGAATCATTTGTAGATTTGCTTCGGCTTCTAAGCAGACCGATGCCAAAAATATGAACATTTGCTTCGACTGCCTTTAAAGAACGAAGCAAATAACAAACTTTTTGCTTCGGCTTTAGATCGAAGCAAATAAACTTTCTGCTTCGGTTTGTAACAAAAGCCCGAACCAAATGTTAATAAAATTTCTATTTGCTTCGTGCTTACTGTTGAGCCGAAGTACATGGTCCATTACAAAAAATAAAAACGTGCGCGCTTCTCCTATTATTCTCCTCTCTTCTCTTCACTGTAATCATCTCATCGTACTTTTGCTTTCTTCTTTCTCGTCGTTCTTGGAATTGCCGCAGATCAGTTGAGTCTTGAGTGACTCGTGAATTTCAATACTATTCCTGATACAGGTTTGTTTGATTAGTAACATTAGTATAATGTTTGGGTCTGGTCTTGATGAAAATGTAGAATGCTTTTTTTACTTCATATCTGTCATGTTTGTTGTCCAATATTATGGTTAATGTTGTGAATTGGAGGACAGTGATGACCAATTAAGTGGCATAGGGGAAGAAGGTATATAAACATCCTGATTTGTTGTAATAATAATAATTTTATTTACCTCAACTATTTTGATATGATTTGGTTTCCTCATGTTTCAGCTCTCTTTTTAACCGTGGAAATCTACCGCAAGGGTCTAGGGGAAGATGCCATCGCGGTGCAGTTGGAAAGGACGGTATCCGTCGCCGCTCAAATGGTGAACACAAATTACAAAAACCAGAGGAATGCAAGAGGTAATGTTTCATTTTCTCTTTTTCCACATTAACATATATAGATCTTCCGTCTCGAAAAATCAATTGATTATCAAATCAAACTTGATTGGATATTTTATTTTGTTTGGGGTTCTAGGTCAAAGTCGAACCAGTATCCAAACACCTCGTTGATTCAGTTTGAGGGAGTAAACACGAAGGGTTTTCTGGTAAAATCAGAAGTCGTATCATATGGATTATGTTGTCGTATCTATACACATGCTCACTTTTCAAAGTTGGTTCTGTTTTTATAGAGCACTTGTACTAACTAAAATTCAAGCTTTAAAAGGCAAGACCTTGTTATAATATTTTAGTAGAACCTGTTTTCTGATTATTTGGTGTACGAGAGGGTTCAGTATTAGAAGTGCAATAGTAGGTTTAATTTAAGTTCTAAATCCATAGTAATGTGTTTTTTTAGAACTCTTACTTAACCTAAACTTATTGGTTGCTGTGTTGTTCATCTTCTGTATGTTTCGGAGATGGATTGGAAACTCAGACTGGCTTGTTATCAGATTTCTTCTTGATGCTGGTATGAATACGATTCTATTTTATTAGTAGTTGACATTCCTAAACTTACTGTCTTTCTCTTAATGCATATATTATATTTGGATTTCGATTGAGGCATCTAATATATTGAGCCGTCCCACATATTCGAGTTTTAACCCTAGTCGATCACGAAGAGTGAGTCCTCTTTTTTTGGTTTGTTATCGGTGATTTGAGTTAAAATCTCAAATGCTTGTGTTAATGATGGAGTGATTTAGTATTCATTTCCTTTATTATTAGGGCATCCAGGGTTAAGAGAAGTTGCTAATAATATTAAAACTAAGTTGGAAATGATGAAGGAGAGAGGTGGATCACACTTAATAGGGACTTAATAAATATGTTGAACCAAACATGAAAGGAAATTGCATACTCTTCATAAGACATGGTGGCAAATAGCATATTAATTGAGTTATCTAATAACTGAAACTGTTCTCGCCCTTCTATGTTGAACTAAAAGTTATGGTCTATGAATTAGTAGATTCTCCGGCAGCCACAAGCAGAGGCCAGAACATTAACTAACTATCAGACTTCTTCTCCAGTGATCGATCATCTTTGCATCGTCAATCCATCTCAGTAAGCCTGCCTTTGAGCATGTGAACAACCCACTAATATGCTTCAGCTCCGGTGACGAATTCTTCAGAACGTCAATTGTGCTCCAATGTGTTCTTCGACTTGAGTGAGTTTAATTTCTATTTATGGTAAACTCTGTATGTTTTGATGAAGCAATATGATCTCAGCATTTCTAGATTTTATTCCTAGTTTGCTCAAATTTAAAATATTGTTGAGTTATTTGATAGTTGTTGAATGTTAGGGGCTCATAGTATAATTCTGAAACTGTAATTTTTGATGGATAGGAGAAAGATGTGTTTATAGCCTAGAGGTTGTTCTACATAGTTGAGAAAAATTCGAGTGGATTAGCTTATCCGCGCCTCCTCTAATGGCTTTATTTGCTCAAGTAATTTGTTTCTTCCAATTGGCCTTTATGTTGGGAAGATTGTCTTGTTTGCCGATTCATTTGTTTCAGGTTTCATAGGAAGCGTTCACAAATTGGGAATAGTAGAGTGTTCCTATAAGTACGTTTTCCTTAATCGTGGAATCCATTCAATTGTATTTGCATTTATGGTGAGGCAATTTTACTGTGTTTGTGATGATATATAATGTGTAAGACTACTTTTGGTACAAGGTTTTGCAAAAAGCCACCTATAATTTTAGAATGTTGATAGGGCAAGGTGCTTTTTGTCATGTTTATAAAGCTGAGATGTCAACCAGCAAGGGTGTTGCAGTTAAGGTGCTTGCAACTGATACTAAGCAATGGGTGAAAGAGTACTCTTCGAGGTATTATTAACATTGCCACCTCTTACATTTAACCAATATGATCAGAGAAATAAAATAAGAAGAGTTTTGAACTTATCTAGGATAACTGATAATTGGATCGTGATTTTGCTAATTGATAATTGATTTTGCAGAAAAAGTAGGTTGTATAGCTGAAACTATGTTAAATTGAAAACGAGTTTTATGATAAATGGATATAAATAATATTTGTGCTCCATTTAATCAAAAATTGTTATTTATTTTAAATAAAAGAAAATAAGCATATGCTTGGCCTAAGCATATTCTATACATTTTGCTTGGGGGGCAATGCAACACCTATGTTCATTTGCTTAGATTCCATTCGCTTCGGCCTTTTCCAAAGCCCCAAGCAAAACACACACTTTTCACTTCCAGTTTTTGTAATGTTCGAAGCAACAAACCTTTTGCTTCGGCCAATGTCCGAAGCATATAGCTTGTATCGAGGCCTTTTGCTTCAAATCTCATTCGTCAAATTGATCATCTTCGGTATCTTCGAATCCATTCAGGAGTTTCAGATTGTCTTCTATAGTAAGCTCTCGACAGTAAGCTTCGGTTGACCATCGAAACCGCGGATTTTTCCTTCACAGTAAGCTTCTCATCTTTGTCTTCCCTTTTTCTTGCTTTCTTCAATGTTTTTCATACACAAGTTTATCTAAATTATCAGTGCCATTAAGATTTATTTTTTGTACTCGGTACTTCCAATGCGCTTTCTTTTGATTTCACTGAATTGGATTATTTACTATAGAACATTGTGGATTTATATTAGTTGTGGCAGTTCTAGGGGTACAATATGATCTGCTTTGTTTTTGAATTGGTGAAATTTCAGTTTAATTGGTGTTTAGATTTTCTGTTCAATTTTATATAGTTGTTAAGTGATTGAGCTTCTGGAGATGTTTATATTAGGTTACTAGAGTATTGAAGGAGAAAGCATTTGCTATGTTTACCATGAAATCATGTGCATCCAGTCTTCATTTATATCTTTTGTTTCTTGAGGTCACAATTCCACTTGGACATTATATGATAAATGTCCTGTTTCAATCTCCTTCATAGCGAGACATGGCGGGGATAGATTTTTGCTGAACACCATGCAAAACATGTATGCTTCTTTACAAGAGCATGCAGATCTATTTTCGAATCATCACACGATTCTAAGGCCCAGAAAGAGCTGGTGAGATCGAAAACAAGTGTTGCAAGAAGATCACCACATCGACTGATAAATTTTGTGGATGCTTAATGTTTTGCTTTTTGGATTTGCAATTTTCTTCAAGCTGAAGATGCTTGTGAAAAGCTATAAGCCTCGATAAGTAGGTAACTTGAACCTGAATTTATAGTTGGTTCAGGTATCCAATGTCTTATTTTCTGTTTAGTTGTTACAGTGTCAACGATCACGATGGTTCATACTTATGTGGTTAAATTTGCATTTGAATATAGAGATTTTGGCTTTTTGGATAATCTGGCAAACATTTTATTTCAATTTTATCCTATTACCTTGGATTTTGAGACGACAAAGTTCAAGTGTTCTAATACATTATGATCATGAAAAATTTATGTGTACAGCTTGTAGAACCTTTTGCTAGTTTTGTTATATACCAATAACACTGATTCTATATGGAAAAAAAAACATTCAGATATTCTTAGAACGGTTGGATTGCATCCTTCAAGGGAACAAATCATCAATAAGGTATGTATGTTAACAGTTTAGAGTAGTTCATTTGAAGTTGAGTTCCACTTTGTTGTCTTATGTTCCATTCCTTGTGTATTTTAATTCAGGCAATTATGTATGAATTTTTTTATTATTTCGTGAAATCGAAAAGAAGTTGAAGATGAATGGATATAATGTATAAAAGAAATTCTTTGTAGGTACTATTTAGGCATAATATTAGAGCTATATTTGATTATAGTGATAAATTGTAAAGACGGTGAATTGTAGGTACAATTTGGAAATAATATTAGAGCTCTATTCAATTCAAAATTATTTTATTTTGTTTAAATAGAAAAAAAGCATATGCTTCGACTGTATTGTCCCACTACAACTTCATTTGTCAAAGATACATAAAACTATCCTACATTTGTCACTCAATTCAAACGCCACATCCTTAAATTAAGGTTGATGCCAATCAATAACTGCTCTTTTCTATATGTATAAATAAATTAAAACCTGCTCCATTCACCATCTTCCTTTTTTTTTTTCTTTTTTTTACTGTCAAATTTGTTTTTATTTCCCTCTCATACTTGTTGAATATGAATTCGATTGATACAAAATAAATGCTACAATTCATACATTTTTTGTAATTTTCTTATGAATTTCAGTTTCTTTGAACTCTTTTTTATTATCTTTTTCATACTCACAATATTTTTTTTTTGGAGTTTCTCTGTTCTTTTATATGCTTCTCCGGATTTTATTTTTCAGTTATGAATTCAATTCTAGATGAAAGGTTGATGATGATAAATTGATAATCACATGTTCAAAAGAACCGTAAAGAAGGAAAAAAAAAGAAAGAGAAACGAAAATCTAAGAAAAAAGAAAAAAATGCATGAAAATTTTGGGACAGTTTTTATTAATAAGAATTTGTATATTCAGCCCGTAGTCGGGTGATTGAACTCGAGATGGGCCAGCCCACATATAAATGATATATAAAGCCCATTCCACAGTATGTCTAGATATTATAGTTTACAAAAACTACTACTATATGTCGATTTTTATATATCAATCAAGATTATATTTAGATTTAACAGTTACTGTTGACTTTGCATTCATAAAGTGACGAATAATTTTCACAAGTCTAATTAAATTTTTTATAATTTTTAAAAAAAAAAACTACAGAAGATTTCTTTTGTTAATAAATCTCACAAATTTTATTTTTGCAAATTCAGTAGTGACTTGAAAAATCCACAATTTATCCTAATGAAAAAAAGAGAAGAATTTCACAATTATATGCAAGAAATACACAACAAATTGAATTTGAGATTAATCCAATCCTTACTTGTTCATCTTAATGTTCTTGAGTTCTTCCATCAATGAAATCATACTAGAATGAGATGATCCTCCTTCTTCAATAGCCTTTCTTGCCATTTCTTTAAGTTCCTTAGCTATGTTTTTCATATTTTCACCTTCCTTCTCAACCATCAAACAACTTATTGCCTCTTCAATCTCTTCTTTCTTGATCAAAATCCGCCTCTCTCCACTAAATTCTTGAGCACCAACACTAACTCCAACCTTCAAAACATCTACAATCATCCTTTCATTAAAGAATTGCTCCGCGAAACACGGCCAAGTCACCATTGGTACCCCAGAAACAACTGCTTCTAGTGTAGAGTTCCATCCACAATGAGTCATAAATCCACCAATAGATTCATGATCAAGTATCATACGTTGTGGTGCCCATCCTCTTATTATCAACCCTCTCCCTTTTGTTCTTGTCTCGAACCCTTCAGGTAGCCATCGACCTTTGTGTTCTTCTTCCTCATCCTTTTTTACAACCCACATGAAGTTTTGTCCTGAATCTTCAAGGGCCATAGCTAACTCACGTAACTGGAGAGCCGAAAATGTTATCATGCTACCAAAACATATGAACAGAACTGATTCAGGTTCCTTGGATGCAAGCCATTTCAAACATTCGTGTTCATCGATTGATTTTTCTTCACCTTTTTGTGCTCTATCTTCAGTATCGATATTGCTAAGAAAGAATGGACCAATATGCCATGACTTCCTTCCCATCTTGTTGTTGTAATGATCCACATAGGCCGGTTCGAGACCAAGGAAGCTATTGAATACTATTCCATAGCTTTCTTCCTCCGATTTGTAAACTCTAGACATGAATTCTCCTCCATCGCTCGAATTTCTAAAGTAAGACGGGAGCATTGATCTTGTCAACTTGATCACATCTGGAAGACTAGGTAGCATAAAAGGCTCGAAATCGGACTTGAGGTTTTTATAGGGTTTATACCTTCTCAAATAATCCCAAACACAAAGGGGAAAACAACCCGTTCCGTGGAAAATAAGCCTTGGAATCCCGAATTTTCGGGCCACTTCTGTAGCCCACGGAAACATCATGTCCGCAACAAGAACATCCGGTTGACATTGTTGAAGTCCCGTTAGGAGTGAATCTTCTTCAGGAAAATCGATGAGTTGAATACCGATTTCAAGACCGAGTTGTTGTTGATCTTTCTCAATTGTGTCCGAGAAGAAAGGTGAGTCAAGAGAAGTTGTAAGAATGGTTGACTTGAAACCATGTCTAGCAAATAGTCTAGCCATGTCCATGGATGGAATCATGTGGCTACGAGCCTTAGTGAATGGCAGGACTGCAATATGAAGCTTTTGATCATCACAAGGTTGTGAATCCATTGATGGAGTAGATGATGAGATTGATGAAATATTTTTGTGATTATATTTTTGTAGTTTCGATTTAAAGAACTTTGAAATGTTACTTAGTAGACAAAGAAAAATATATTGTTTGTTTAGTTATTAAATTAATGAATTAGAATTGACAGATTACCTAATGTTTGAATATATTCACGTGATAGAAATATTATAATGGTTATTATAATAATGTTGAATGGCATTTTCAAAAGGAATTGCATGTTTATTCACAACTTGGCTTCATTATTCAATGCTGATTAATAAATTACCTCCATTACTTCTGGATGAAATTGCATAAATAAGTTAAGTAAAATAAACATTTTGTCATCGATCCTTAAAAATATTTGACCACCGCTTGTGTACTTTCTTATTGAATAAGCATCTATTAAAAATAAAATAAATAACAGTTAGTCTACAAGGACAAATAATATAAAAAACGAATTATATATAAAAGATGATATTGACGTTAATAATTATCAATTTGAGTGTTTAGTTTATTAGTTTAATGATATGGTACTAGAAATTGAAAGGTGCACACTTCAAGTTAAAGGAGCATACACGTAAAATAATAAGTTTCTTTTCAAAATGTTCTTCTCTTTTGAAGAGAAACTCACTCATTCGCGATTAATATAAAAAATTTCTTAGCTTAAACTATTAATTTAAACCTTTTAGTTCAATCAGTTAAACATAATATTTTCCATCCATTTAAATTATTGATTCTTCTATTTATTAGATGACAATCATATATTTGACACATATTTTAACATGTTCACATTTTGGTTATGTAGATTTGAAGTATCAAACTATAACTAGTTTTGCTAAAGTTCTTGTTTTGAAAGGAGTTATGCATATGTTAAACTTATGCTAAAGTTTGGATATCAAAAAATATAATTTTAACACCAGATAGACATACTTTCTAATTTAGTATAATTTGAAAGCTACAATTATAATTAATCATTAATTACAGATAATTAATTGGTTGCAATCTATAAGGCTGGTGTTGATGTGTTGAGGAAACTCGAACTCGTAGAAATCCAAATCTACTGGGGTGAAGAATCACATAACAAACTCTCTTAACTATTGTGTTTAATCGTTATTTTTGTCGGCGATAACCAATAAATATTAGCTAATTCATTTCAAACTAGACATGAACAATATTCCCCAATCATATTCCTAACCGAACATTTCATAAAACTGAAAAATACAAATCTGAAAATTTGGAGTGTTTTAAAGCACTTGAAAAGCAAACCAATTTATCTCACTTGTAAAGACACGAACCGTTTACAAAAGAAATTACTGCAGTCGAGGGTGAATATTATTGCAGGTCAAAAAATGAAACATAAAAACTATTAAATTATTTGCTCTATAATTAATTTGGTGTTACGTCTTATTTTATAAAGCTGAAAATTTAAAAGCAGTTAGCTATATATATCTCAAAATAAATTCCTAGTACTGTCTTGTCTCATTAAAAGTGAAACCAACCATGTTTGCTCATACACCTACTCTGAACTTTACTTGCCATTATTCTTTAAATAAATTTCTCCGTGAACAACTTAACAAATTAAGAATTAAAATGAGAAAAATTCCATTCCATTTCATGCTTCTCCTTGCTTCCACAGTCATCATTTATTTATTCTTAAATTATGACATTCATGTCAAAGATCTAGCAATTGCCGCACTCTCAAAAAGAGTAGCATTAGAAATAATCACAAGCACAGGGAGACTCGCCCCTTATCCAGCAATGCCTCCTTCCGTCTCTTCTCCTCCCTGTCCCGTATCCTCTCATGCCCCGTCTCCTCCTCCCGTAATCTCTCCTTCTCCGTCTTCTGTTCCGGTTCCATCTCCAGCCCCAACTCATGTTCTTGCCCCAGCCCCAGCCCCAGCCCCAGCTTCTGTTCCATCCCCTGCCCCTGCCCCGGCTCCTGTTCCTGCCCCAGCCCCAGCTCCTGTTCCTTCCCCTGCCCCAGCCCCGACTCCTGTTCCTGTTCCTGTTCCTGCCCCTGCCCCGTCTGTACACGAACTTCCTCCGAATATAAAAAATGCATCTATAGCAATCAAGAATTTTAGTTTGTCGATTTCGGGTGACCCTTTCAACAACACAAAATCTTGGACAACTAGCCAAAATGTGTGTGATTACAAGGGGTTTACTTGTGACATTAGGCCAGACACGGGCATTCGGTCGGTAGCAGGGTTAGACTTTAATGGTTTCAACTTGAATGGTTCTAATCTTCATATCAAAGATCTCCTAAAAAGCTTAACTGATTTGGCCATCTTTCATGCAAACTCCAACAACTTCACCGGGGAAGTACCGGAAGAAATTGGTGTTCAAAACATCAATTTCTTATACGAACTCGACTTGAGCAATAACAAGTTCTCGGGGAAGTTCCCTACAACCGTTCTCAATGCAAGGTATGATTGTTAGTCTATGATATGTTAAGATGATTTACAAATAAAACTCACTTTTAACTCCCTTGACATATTACCCGTTAAAGAAACTCATCATTTTTACATTATGTATTTAATAGAATCCGATTGAATTTAAGATACGAATAGTTGGTTTACGTTATGGAAGAAAGACGTGTATATGCAATATTAAGCATTAACTATATTATATAGATCACGTAAAATTTATTTGGAATATCCAATGTGACACTTAACAAACTCATCAAATTAGCTTATTTGAATTTTTGGTTGAATAAAAGTAAAATTTTAAATACATTGAAGTAAAATGTTATCGTTACATATATATACGTTAAACGTGATTTATAATTTTGGCATTCCTACTGAACACAGCAACTTAACATTCTTGGACCTTCGATTCAACTCATTCTCCGGCGAACTCCCCGGAAAAGTCTTCGCACTAGATCTTGACGTTCTTTTCCTCAACAACAACAAATTCAATAGCAAACTTCCCAAAAATGTCGGCAACACAACAGCATTATACCTCACATTCGCTAACAACTTCTTCACCGGACCAATCCCCGGAAGTATTGGAAGAGCTCGGAATCTTCTTGAAGTTCTCTTTTTAAACAACAGATTCTCAGGTTGTCTTCCATACGAGATTGGATTCTTGTCGAAGTCCACATTGTTCGATGTGAGTTGCAATTTCTTGACAGGGCCAATCCCTTATTCTTTCGCCTGTTTAGCGAAGATGCAGTTCTTGAATCTATCACGGAATAGATTTTTCGGGGCAGTACCCGAGATGGTTTGCAAGCTTCCGAATCTTCGGAATTTGTCATTGTCGGGAAACTATTTCACTCAGGTCGGAGCTGAATGTCGGAAGTTGATTGAGCTGAAGAGACTTGATGTTAGGTATAACTGTATTTACGGCTTCCCGGAGCAGAGATCGGAGGCGGAATGTGGAGCTTTTTTTGCTAAGAAAAGGACTTGTTCTAATGAGAAGTTGTTAACTTATATTCCTTGCCGAAAAAATGCTTATCTGAGCTCAATTCATAATGCTCATCGGCCATCATTGGCCGTCCCGCCACCACCACCAAGGTCATATCAGGCTCTTTATCCGGATAATATGTTGCGAATCTAGAATCGAAATGCCGATTTAGCCATCAAGAAATAAGATCTAAACTAAATTTTCAGTTTGATTTTTAGTTGATGAAAAGGTACATTTAACTTATGTTGCACGCTTGCTCTAGTTTTTGTGCTCGTGATTGGGAGCTCCGCTTTTCTCATATTTACCGAGAGGGTAATAGGAGTGCTGACTGGTTGGCGAATTTCGAAGGAACATTTCCTTTGAGCATTATGAGTGTGATGTGCCTCCTGCACGCCTCCGGGATATCCTCCACGAGGATCGGTGTGGGAGTAGCCTTAGTCGTCCGACTCGTGTTTAAATTCTTTTTTCTCTTTTTCTTTATGTTTGTTCCTTTAGGCTATTAGCCTTCTTGTGTAACCAAAAAAAAAAATTATGTTGCCCTGAAAAAATCATATCAACAGACACTACAAATGTTATTTTTAAAAAATAAGGGTAAGAAATGGAAATAGGATCGCAAATGGAAAACACAAAAACTGTTAAACCGGAGAAATTATTGTGAGATCCGGATCCTCAAACTTTACTTGAGGAACCCCTATTGGATGTTTAACATGTGGCGTACGACCTACTTAAATATCGGTCATAAGCCACATGTCAAACATCCAACAGAAAGTTCTCTAACTTTAGTTAAAAATCCAGATTCCACAACAATTTCCCGTTAAACTGCTGCTCAAAGAAGAGTTCACATGCAACAGTCGACTATCAACAGTTTCATAGTAATTTTAAAATTTATCACGAATCCACATTATATAAAATAAAGTGTATAATATTTGTTGGTGAATTATATAAATATTAGTAATTCATTATAAAAGTAACAATGTGCTTCCAAAAGTTGGAAAGTCTAGCCTCTTCTGTTCAATGTTTCTGTTTTTACTTTAAAAAAAAGTGTAATAATGTGCTTAATTGTTTTTTTTTTTTTGAAAAATAATGTGCTTAATTGTTAATTATCAAGATTCTTTATTGGTGTAGACTATGATCATTTTGTTTTTCCTTTACTTTGTCTATACTTTGTCTTTTTCAGCATTGGATTAGTTTTTAACTCATAATCTAATGGTTGACAAAACAAAATAATAGTTACTCTGTGAAAGACAAAGTGACCATAAAATATCCCTTCTTTATTTGTTTAGATATTGTATTATCTATATAATCAATAGAGTTTTAAATGTGATTAAATTCCATATAAAATTATCTTAATGAAAATATCTATTGATTAGAAAGGAAAAAAAAAAAGAATATTAATTAGGTTTTGATTGGAGAAATTGAGTTGAAACAAAGTCTTGAGGATTTCTGCCAAGGGGTCCATAGTTATTATCTGCTAATTTGCATAAAGAAGAAGAAACTAAAAATATGGGACCTAAATAACTTTTTTCCACTCGACTTTTATTCACTTTAATTTCCTCCATAGATATTTTAGATATCAATCTAAAGAAAATGTGGTTCGTAATTCCATTTATCTCAAGAACACGTCATCCGATATTATGTCAGATTTATATTAATTAATTTATTATTCACTACTAATAATATTCAAATTTGTCTTGATATCAAGCCGACTTCGGCTGGAAATGAGGGCAGAAACACATGACAAGTAGACCCTAAAAAGGGTTTTGAGATATTAGCCCATGAAAAACCTAACTATTAGAATCCCTAGATTAGTGTCATTTGTTGATTATGCATTGAATGTAATTATTGTTTACCTATTGTATAGGTTTGACTTTGTATTGTATATATACCCATTTACGGGTAGAGATTAATCAAGGAATTATTCTCCAATATGGTATCACTTGTCTAATTTGATCCAACCTCTCTTCCGCTCTCTTTCTCTCTTTCTCTCTTTCTTTCTCTATTTTCTTAACCCTAATTCGGCAGCCTCTACCCCTTCCTGCCCTTGCCCTTTTTCTCCTGTCATCATGACCGACGGCACCGCACCTTCTTCCTCCGACCCCAAACCGTCTTTTCATCCAGCATTGACGGTGTCCAACATTAAAACCAATATCCCTATTGTTCTTGATCTACAGAACGTTCTTTACACCACATGGGCGGAGTTATTCAAACTTCATTGCACTTCGCACCGTGTTCTCTCTCATATTCTTCCTGATTCTTCGGGCACAGGAAAATCCCCGGCTGCCTCTTCTGATGACGAGTCATGGCAGGCTCTTGACGCAGCTGTTTTACAATGGATGTATGCTACTCTCTCTCCCGATCTTTTGGAGACAACTATGATTCCGGGGTCCACTGCTTCGGAGATGTGGGAGCGTCTTCGCATGGTTTTTGAAGATAACAAGCATTCTCGGGTGGTTGCTCTTGAACAAGAATTCTCATCTACACATATGGCTGATTTTACGAACGCGTCGACTTATTGTCAACGCCTTAAAATTCTGTCTGATCAATTGAAGAATGTCGGGTCACCGGTCAATAACAATCGCCTGGTGTTGCAACTTGTTGCGGGACTTACGGATGCCTATAGTGGTGTAGGCACGTTGATTCGTCAGAGCGATCCCTTACCTCAGTTTTACCAAGCTCGGTCCATGCTTGTACTTGAAAAGGCCGGCCTTGCTAAACGTCTGACAATTACCCCTAACACTGCTCTTGTGACAGCTCAGTCCTCTTCTCCGGTGGATTCTCCCCCCGTTACTGATTTCTTACCGCAGAACCGAGGTCGCCGGAATTCTGGGCGTCATGGTGGTCGGCAGCGCGGCGGCGGGAGACACGGCGACCGGCAGTCCGGTCGTGGCAGCAATGCCAGCAGCAGCTCTCGTGGGCATCCAAATGGCTGGCAGTCCCCTTCACCTTTTTGGCCTGGCCCATTTCAATCCAACCCATGGGCTTGGCAAAACCAGTGGGGATGGCCTCCTTGCCCATACCCCACTGCTCCAGCAGCCCGCCCTCCTCATCAACGATCTTCTTCTTCTCACCAGGCAGGTCTGCTTGGTCCCCGTCCGACTCATCAGGCGTATTCGGCTACTCCAACAGAACTGGATCAAGGTTCTCACACCATGGAAATTACAACGCCAGACTTGAATTGGTTCATGGATACTGGAGCTAGCTCGCATATGTCGTCGTCAGGTAACCTCTTGTCTTATTCTTCTTTGAGTAATAACAATGGTATTGTCGTCGGAAATGGTAATATTATTCCAATTTGTGGTACTGGAAATACTCACATAGCCTCCCGTAATTCTCCCTTACATTTGAACAATGTGTTGCATGCTCCACAAATCATAAAAAATTTAGTTTCAGTACGTAAATTTACCACAGATAATCATGTTTCTATTGAATTTGATCCGTGTGGATTTTCTGTGAAGGATTTACAGACGGGCGTGATTTTACTGAGATGTAATAGTAGCGGAGATCTTTATCCTGTGTCTGTTTCTTCACCTCTCAAACCAGAGTCTTCTCATTCTGCTTTTACCGTTTTACCATCTTCTTTATGGCATGCACGATTGGGACATCCAGGAAATTCAATTGTAGCTTCTCTTTGCAAGACTCAAGATATATCGTGTAATAGGCATAGTAGTATTTCTATTTGTCATGCTTGTTCTTTGGGAAAACATGTGGCATTGCCTTTCAGTACTTCTACTTCTTGCACTTTTTTACCATTTGATATAATACATTGCGATCTTTGGACATCTCCCGTGTTGAGTACTAGTGGTCATAGGTATTACATGTTGTTTTTGGATGATTTTACCAATTATTTATAGACTTTTCCTTTGTCTAAAAAATCTCAGGTTTTACCAACGTTCATCAGTTTTTATAATCTTGTTAAAACACAATTTGAACGTGACATAAAATCTTTTCAATGTGATAATGGAAAAGAGTTTGATAATAAGCTTTTTCATGAGTTTTGTCAAACTAAGGGTATTGTGTTTCGGTTTTCGTGCCCTTATACGTCATCTCAAAATGGGAAAGCTGAACGCAAAATTCGCTCCATCAACAATGTCATTCGAACTCTTCTTGCTCATGCTTCTATTCCTCCAGCTTTTTGGCATCATGCATTACACATGTCTACCTACCTTCTCAATGTCCGTCCACACAAAGGTATTTCCAATCTCACTCCTCTTTCTCTTTTATATAAACGCTCTCCATCTTATTCTCATTTACGTGTCTTCGGGTGTTTGTGTTATCCTCTCTTCCCTTCTACTACGCTTAATAAATTACAACCTCGTTCTACTCCGTGTGTTTTCTTGGGGTTTCCTTCTAATCATCGTGGGTATACTTGTCTTGATATTTCTTCGGGGCGGATGTTTGTGAGTCGCCATGTTATTTTTGATGAATCTAAGTTTCCGTTTACTAAGGATGCCTCCCCGTCATTACTGAACTATGATTTTTTGGATGCATCTATCTCCCCATACCTGCTTCAACACCTTACTGCCTTACCAAATCCCCCACCTCATCCTACTTCCCAGCAGCAGCGTGTCGCCCAGCCCAGCCCACTACCACGGCCCACACTCACCTCTCCACATCCACCCAGCAGCCCAACGCCTTCCCTTCCCCAACCCACTCCCGTCCCTTCCCCACCCACGGTAACCCCTCAAGCCCAACCCTCTCCAGCCCACACTACTCCCATCTCTCCCTCCCCGGCCCAACCAGCTTCACCACAACCCACCTCCCCGGCCCCAATTTATCCCACTGTCCCGCCTCCTTCACACAGCCCTCCAACAGCACCACCCCAATCTCTTCCAAGCACCAGACCCCAAACCCGCAGTCAGCATGGCATTTTTAGGCCCAACCCCAAATACAATCTTAATTCCCAAATCATATCCCCTTTACCCCGCACCCCTATCCTTGCTCTCCGGGACCCAAATTGGAAAAATGCTATGGATGACGAATATCAAGCTCTCATTGAAAATAAGACTTGGGTGTTAGTACCCCGACCTGACAATACTAATATTATTCGTTGTTTGTGGATTTTTGCTCATAAAGAGCGTGCTGATGGTTCTTTTGAGAGGCATAAAGCCCGTCTTGTAGGTGATGGGAAAACTCAACAGGTCGGCATCGATTGTGGTGAGACTTTTAGTCCCGTGGTCAAACCAGCTACTATTCAGGTCGTTCTCAGCTTGGCCCTTTCCAAAGCATGGCCTATTCATCAGCTCGATGTAAAAAATGCTTTTCTTCATGGAGAACTGAATGAGACCGTGTATATGCATCAGCCTTTGGGGTATCGTGATCCTAGATTTCCTAATCATGTTTGTCTTCTCAAAAAATCGTTATATGGTCTTAAGCAGGCACCGCGGGCGTGGTACAAACGATTTGCTGATTATGTACTTGACATGGGATTTTCAAATAGTCGGGCTGATCAATCTTTGTTCATTTACAAAAAGGGTGCTCACATGGCTTACTTGTTGTTGTACGTGGATGACATTATTTTGACAGCATCTTCTTCTACTCTTCTCCGCGAGCTTATTGATCTTCTTGGGAAAGAATTCGCCATGAAGGATCTCGGACATCTGAGTTCGTTTTTGGGCATTTCTGTCACTCGTCATTCTAATGGTCTTTTTCTTTCTCAGAAGAAATATGCTGCAGATATAATTGAACGGGCGGGAATGTCGTCATGCAAACCTGTCGCTACTCCAGTTGAGTCCAAACCTAAGCTGAGTGCTTCTATTGGTGATCATGTTGCTGATCCACCTCAATATCGTAGCCTTGCTGGTGCTCTGCAATATTTGACTTTTACTCGTCCTGATATTTCATACGCCGTGCAACAGGTGTGTTTGTTCATGCATGCTCCTTTGCAGTGTCATTTAAATGCTCTCAAACGTATCTTACGGTATTTACAAGGCACTCTACATCTTGGGTTACATCTGTCTCCTTCCTCAGTTGACTCCTTGGTCTCGTATACTGATGCTGATTGGGGCGGATGTCCGGATACTCGTCGCTCCACCTCGGGTTATTGTGTATATTTGGGTGACAATCTTATTTCTTGGTCTTCTAAACGCCAACCTACGTTATCTCGATCTAGTGCGGAGGCTGAATACCGTGGCGTGGCCAATGTTGTTTCTGAATCTTGTTGGCTTCGCAACCTTCTTCTTGAACTCCAGTGTCCTATCAACAAGGCTACATTGGTCTATTGCGATAATGTTAGCGCCATTTATTTGTCTGGCAATCCGGTTCAACACCAGCGCACCAAGCATATAGAAATGGATATCCATTTTGTTCGCGAAAAGGTTGCTCGTGGTCATGTTCGGGTTCTTCATGTTCCGTCTCGTTTTCAGATTGCGGATATTTTCACTAAGGGACTCCCGTCGGTTCTTTTTGATGATTTTCGGGACAATCTTAGTGTACGTCCTCCTCCCACTTCCGATTGAGGGGGTGTATTAGAATCCCTAGATTAGTGTCATTTGTTGATTATGCATTAAATGTAATTATTGTTTACCTATTGTATAGGTTTGACTTTGTATTGTATATATACCCATTTACGGGTAGAGATTAATCAAGGAATTATTCTCCAATACTAACGATTCAGGAGACGCTCGAGACACGCCACTCTATATATATAAGGCGTTTTTACATTTTTTGTTGACGAAATGTAACATTTCAGAGGCTAAGCAAAAACAATTAGGAAAAACGTATCTTTTTAAGGTCATGTCGTCCTTAGAGATAAAGATGACAACAGAAAAAATTAGTTGCACCATTCATACCCCTATACAAATATATATATAGAGGAGAGTCATGCTGACAGTTATTTTCTTACTCAGCTTTAATTTATGGAATATCCAAATTTGTTTCATAAATAGAAATTCAATAGGTAGGAAAATCAAATTCAGATGGAAAAATCATAAAAAAAATCTTATTGAGCCACTTCTAAATTCATAAAAAATAAAATTTTAACTTTTTTTTTTAATGGGGATTTGTCTGTTTCGTCAATTAGTTGGTCCCTTGAATAATATAATGGTAGGGTACAATTGTGGATGTTCTTATTGTGGAAATTACCTATTAAAAAGGTTACATAACGTTGTCGTTTTTGTCAACTTGCATCGCTCCCATTTGAAGGTGGGCTCTGAAATTCTCATTACCCATATATTCATTATCTTCATGTGGGCTAAATAAAATCAAAATACTTCCAAAAGTGATGGCCCAAAAACAATGTAGCAAATTTCGTAAGGATCAAGAATTTTAAAGGACCAATTGGAGATTAGTACATGAACTAGTCGGATATTAATTAAAGTTTGAGCGTCTAAGCGATTCAAATTAGATTTTCGATTTTGAACGCCTAAACTAAATGGAGCCTGAGCAATTCTGTGATGTTCCTTTACAACAATAGACACCAAACACGTTTTGTATTTGCAAATTGCATCGTTAGTTCCATGAACTTCTTAACTTAATACAACTCACTTTCAGAGACTACGTAACATATTAATAAAAGATTTAGACAAATTAAATATATATTATTATAAGCAAATTCATGGAAAAAAACATATTAATTATTAGGCACAATACATTACTTCAATTAAATTCAACGACTTAATATGTCACTTCAAACAAGTATTTAGAGCTAAAATAAGACCGTTAATAATTTTAGGAAGACAATCAACATGTGACCTTGAGTAATATATATGCTCATTGTCGTAAACGAAGGCTGTCTAGCCACTCGAACTTTGCACGAAATTGAGAATCTGATTAGACTGTTTAGATCCATGTAGGTGCTCAAAGTTCGACGTATATGACTAATTTCCTATTAGTCCTCCAAAATTTATGAGATTAGCTTCCGACGTCTTTTACTATACTTGCTACGCTAAAACAATTAAATAGTTTTATTCCAAACTTTTCCATTAGTATTTTAAAAGTATATTAAAAACACTAATTCTATAAAAGTCTTTTTTTCTTTTTGAAAAGTCTTTCTTGATATTGAAAGCTCAATAATCTAACCCTCATGACAAAATATTAGTATGTAATATAGTGGATATTACTGTCACAAACTTTGCTCGTGAGTGTTGACTTGTCAATACTATAGTCCACACTCATCCTATAAATCTTTGTTAATATTTCAAGCATATCAAGAAAACGAAGACATAAAAATGAGTAGCAATTCTTGCTATTCTTGGTTTCTAATTCTTGCATTAACCTTTTTTTTCCATTCATGTTTCATTCTTCAAATAGCTTGTGCTAATAATCATTTGCTCAAGTCACAAAGAGAAACATTAGAAATTATTATCGGGGGAATCGGGGGAGGAAATCCCGCTCCGGCACCCGAAAATCAAGATTGCACTCCTCCGCCTTCGCCTCCGCCCGAGCCATGTCCCCCTCCGCCTTCGCCTCCACCCGAGCCATGTCCCCCTCCACCACTTCCTCCTATAGCACCACCACCTCCAATAAATAAACATCCTCTTCCCTCACCTCCTCCCCCGCCTCTTTCACCAACTCCGCGGCCACATCCGCCGATAAGAAGTCCTCCCCCACCTCCTTCACCAAGTCCGCGGCCGCCGCCTTCGCCGTCATTTTTCCCGGCAAATTTTTCAGTAAATCTCAAAAGGGATTACTATATTATCCAAAAATTCGCCAAAACAATCGAAAAAGATCCGAAAGGAATCACAGATCAATGGACATCATACAATGTGTGCACTTATCGGGGCTTCACTTGTGACATGAGGCCGGATAAAGTTAATGTCGGCCTTTCAACAGCCGCGGTTGATTTCAACGGCTTCAATTTCACTGGTCGGAATCTTCGGATAACGAACTTACTCAACAAGTTAGTAGACTTAGCCATCTTCCATCTAAACTCCAACAACTTCCTTGGATTTGTACCCGAAAATATCGGAATTGATAAAATCAACTACTTGTACGAGCTTGACATCAGCAATAACAAGTTCGCTGGCGGGTTTCCAAACACAACTCTTGCTGCCAAGAACTTGACATTTTTGGATATCAGGTTTAATTCTTTTTCAGGTTCTGTTCCGGAAGACTTATTCAAATTGGATCTTGATGTTCTTTTTATCAACAACAATCAATTTGATTCAATGCTTCCAAAGAATATTGGGGATACTTCAGCTATTTTTCTCACTTTTGCCAACAATAAATTCCATGGCCCAATTCCAAGTAGCATCGGGTATGCGAAAAAGCTGAAGGAAGTTCTGTTCCTGAACAACTCGTTTTCAGGTATGAAATAGCATCAATTTCTGAACTGATAACACAATTCACATAAATAATATTAATCTGAACGACAAAAAAAATACGCGATATAGTTATTGTTAGTATTATATATGTTTTTTATTCTTTTATTATAATGTCACGAGCAATCTGACCCATTTTACAACGTGACAGATGAAATGATGTTCATCGGCAGGACCAGTCAAAATTAATTACATAAAAATAATTAGAAACTCACCATAAATGAAGAAATTCTTTAGTAACTAATTAATCACAAACGTGTCAATTTTTCATAACGTATACATAATGTAATTCTGATACGATATATAATTCAATTTTTCCATCGAATTGACAGGTTGTTTACCCTACGAGATCGGTTTCCTGAAGACTGCAACGCTATTTGATGCAAGCTGCAACAAACTAACCGGACCGATTCCCCATTCTTTTGCCTGTTTAGCCAAGATGAAGATTCTCAACTTAGCCAAGAATAAGTTTTTCGGGTCGATACCGGAGACGCTATGCATGCTTCCAAAGCTTCAAAATTTGACATTGTCTAGCAACTATTTCACACAAGTTGGACCTGAGTGTATGAAACTGGTTGCAAATAAGATACTTGATGTTAGAAATAATTGTATTTTGGGGCTTCCAAATCAGAGAGAACCAAAAGCTTGTAAAGATTTCTTCTCAAAAAAGATACAATGTCCGAACGAGAAGTCACTCACTATTGTTCCTTGTAAGAAAAATGGGTATAGCTATTTGAATTCGAAGCGTAAGGTTCATCGGAGGAAGACCGCAGTGGAAGCTACCATACCGAGATCGTACGGTGCTCTTTCGCGGGAGACGCTGCGGGCTTAGCATTTTGGGACGTTAATTAGTTGGCAATGCAGAATGAGTACTTGAGAAAAAAAAGTAAAGTTTTAGTTGAAGATATATGTTAGCTACTGTTTTTCTTTTAAAGCAATTAGTTACTTCAATTCTAACAAAAGTAAT
Organism: Euphorbia peplus; assembly: GCA_028411795.1. Taxonomy (NCBI): domain Eukaryota; kingdom Viridiplantae; phylum Streptophyta; class Magnoliopsida; order Malpighiales; family Euphorbiaceae; genus Euphorbia; species Euphorbia peplus. Next base: position 1,469,502 of record CP110837.1, on the reverse strand, counting down.
TTTTATGTCTGTTGTTTTTGTTTGTAAGAATAGTCACTGCCGACATAACAGAGTAAAAAACAATATGAAAAGGAATAAAAATTTGCCCATGTGAGATTTTAATCTGGATAGGAATTTGTGGCTATATTATTAGATAATGTACAGTCCTTTTCTGTAATTATTATGAATGGTGTGAAGAATAATGATATATATTTTGATTATTATGAGTGTTGTACGAATGAGTTATGGTTTGTTTTTCTATATAAAGAGTTATCTTTTATCTCTTTTTATGAGTGTTTTTATATTTTATCTTGTAGAAGACGAAAGAGTTTTTATCAAATAGAGCTGTTGATTGGACAACGAAATATGCTTGAATTTTCTTGGCTTATGATCACGAGCGTGTTGTACTGCCTAAACCTCCAAAATTTCCTTCTAACTAATATATGTGGTTCAAGTTTTTTTACCGAATCCATATGTCGTAGTTTTAATTTTTCAGAGTTCATCACCCCTCATTGTTATCAAAAATATGAGTTCTTTTTTAAAAGACCAATAAAAATTCTGGTCTCTATATAATTAGAACTTTTTATATTTTGTTATAGTAGGTTAATTTTATGGAAAACAATATCTGAGGATTTAGTTACCTAATTTTAATATTTTGAGAGGATTTACTTGCCAAATTTAACCATTATTCTACTATTTAAATCCAGAGTGTATGATAATATTTTTCATGAACAACACAATAAATTTTCTCGAACAATGACGACGAAATGGCTGCCTGTGCTCTGCTTTATTTTACTGTTGGCCGCCGGTAAGTTTCTTTCTACCTCCATCAAATTAGGGTTCTAATCTTCAATCCTTGATGACTTTTAAATTCAAACTTATTTATTTTGTACAAAATTTACATGGTCACATGTAACAAAAAAATTAGATATATTTTAGAGTCGAGTTTAACCAAATTAATTCAGATCTTAAGAGTCGGAATTCAATCGAGTATATCATTTTACCAAAAAATAAGTTTGAATTGATTTTTTGGTTCAATGTTTTTCTTCTTGGCAACACCATTCTTAGACATTACAATTAAACCTAGCTGAGTGATTAAGTAAGATCTACTTTTTTGATTTTTCTTTTTGATATTTTTACTAGCTATGTTTTTACCATGTTCGAGTTTGGAAAAGACTCGAAAAAGTAAACCTTTTTTGTCTCAATAGACCTATTTCCAGACGGGAACACTATCGGGTTTGTTTAAGCCCATGTCAGTTGACCGAGTATAGATAAAAAAAAACGATTTTGGGCCGCATTTATCTAAAGTGGGCTTGGGTTTTATAAAAATGACCCGGGCTCATCCAACGTGGTTCGTCTTACTCTGTTAATATATCAATATTTTATTTTTAACTTTAAGTATTAAGGCTAATTGTTACAAACCATATAATTTTTAAGTGTGTTTATTTGAATGGAACTTAGAATTGATTTCTCTATTTTTAAGTACGTTAACACTCTCATGGTCATTTAGAATAACCGTAATTTAAATTACACAGGAACAACAAGTGCAATTGAGCCAACAGCTTGCCTGGGAGAATGTTCACAATTTCCAGATTGCAATAATGTGTGCCTTTTGAGAGGATATGGTAAAGGAGGAGGATGTTTGTCAATTGATGGTTCTCCACTAAATTGTTGTTGTCTTACTAGCTAACTCTATTTATTATGAAAACGATATATGCCTTTAATTTCATAGTAAAGAATATAATAATTGCCATTTCAATGAAAAGAGTTAAGAAATTTTTTGGTACTTATGAATCATTATATTGTTTGTTTCTCTAAATTTATAAGATGGGATAATTATAAAAAATGGCAGCATTCATGTGATAATTATAAATGTTAGTAAGGGTTAGTATAAATAAAGTAAGCCAATTAGAAATATCCGATTTCAATATCTAGTTCGCACAAGTAATGTGATATGTGGAGCGTATTCTAAAATTTCTCTTAAGATAAAATGAATTTTTCTAGATCTAAAGTCGATCATTCATGTATTGACTCTTTAAATTATCCATTAAGCAGAACTAAAATTTACATTAATACGACTTAGAATTAACTCGAATGATAAAGGTCTCTCGTCGTTTAAATTAAGATCTTCTTTTCAAGTCACAGTGTAGAAAATTTTAATTGAGAGAAAAACACCCGAAACCAAATTATCACATGGTTCAAACTAACAAAATTTATATTAATAATTATAAAAATGATATCTCGTAATTGGTTTCGTTTTTCTTGATAAGGAAGGCTTGGAGTTGGACCTAGTGCCTCTTATTATGCCCCTAACTACGGTTGACCCAGAGTCCATTGCCATTAAAAGTAACATATAAGAAAAAGAGAAAAAGAAAATGGAGCTAAATAACAATAAATATTATCCATCCTGGTACCATCATATTAAGATTGCAAGTCTGTATTGTATATGTTAATCAAAACTTTTTGACTCTTTTTTTCCTAAATTACCAACTGAGAATGCGCGTTTAATTAGTTTCTAGCTCTTTTCAATATTAAAAGTTTATTTCTCCATGTCATTTCTACTGAGCTCTTTTTAGCTTAAAAACACAATTTTCTCTCCAAGGAAAAAAAATAAGAAATACATTAAAAAACAGAGGAGATCAAATATTATACAAAATGAATTTTAAATATAAAATATAATTAAAAAATTGGTTAATTTCAAATAAATGTCTTGTGGTTTCGTGTTTTTACAAATAAAGGATTGTGGTTTGCTTCTGAGCAAATAAAGGACCGTGTTTGCAGAATTTAGAAAATGATCAATTTTGTTTACGTAAAGAGGATATTTTTTGCCCAATTTTCTTTTCAAATCTTTGATCAGGTATGTAAGAGTTAAGCTGAACGGTCAGAACCTGTTTTTCGACAAAAAATAATCTTTGTTCATGTCAATAAAATTGATCATTTACTTAATTCTACAAATCATGCAAACCACATTCTTTTATTTGCTCAAAGGCAAACCACAATTTTTTATTTGCAAAACAGTAAAAACACATGACACTTATATGAAATTCGCCCCATAAAAATTATTGGTATTGGGGCTAATTTGTTATTAATCTGACAAGGCCCAGTTCAGAATTCTGTCTAATCCAATGGGGCTAATGCCTTCAAAGAAGGCCTAATGCCCAAAGTAATTAATTAGAGCCCACAACACCTAATTATGGGATAAAGCTTTTTTCCAATTTCTTTTTTTCATATATAAAGTTTTCAGATTTCTCGGTGCAAGGTTAATCGGACACTCTTTAATTAGATTTTACTTTTCAATTAAAATTATTGTAGCATACGTTAAAATTTGAATCGGGACGTGACTCATCAAAAGTTTTAAAAGACTTGTATAACTACTATGTAAATGTAACTGTTAAGATAGACCTTCCAAATATATATATATAATTTTTTTTAAATCCAAGATATGTCTATGTTTTACTAACGTAGTTGAAAAACACTACCTAAGATATTTAGAAAATTTGTCACATTAACTTTTCTTTATACATAAAAGTTTGTCGCATTAAGTTAATTACACATAAAAAAAATTGTGAAACTCTTGAAGATATTGACGTTATTACTAATATAAATTTATTTAACCAACAAATATTGTACAAATAATTCAATAGGAATGACAACGGATACTAGAAGATATATCCTTTTCATGTCTTACACTTGTAAGTTCGGTACTAACCATGCCCTATTACTCGAACTAATATACTTTACAAACTTTTATCCTTTTAGAATATTCTCGTAAATTCCCTTATCCATGTATAGCTAATACATAAGCTCTAAATAATTCAATACAAATAAAAATAAGTTAGTTTAGTGTTTAAAGGAATTGGTATTTGTTATAAGTCTTGTGTATATTAGGTAAATAATGTATTAGTCATTAACGAATGTCAAAACACATTATTTAGACCATGTGTTTTTAAGAATACGTAATGAAGTTTTTAACATTTCATTTCGTCAAAAATTTAGTTCTGGTGTTTCTAAAAGTTTATTATGAAGTCTCTAACATTTCAATACATATCGACAATTAGTCTATCACATCATTTTTCACATGCACAATCTTTGTTTACAAATTTATTAACGTCGCCTATATAGACATTATGATTTCTAAATCTTAAAGCTTCAAAAAAAAATCCAATTTAGCAATAATAATAAGAAGAAGAAGGATTCAATTTACATGCTAATTTCAGAAAAAGAATTTGGTTTTAAGCAAATGAAATCGTTAATTTCAAAAATGTGCTATGTAGAAGAGGGAGCTTTTGCCCAGGTATATTTTTAGTAAAAATGACCTGATTTTTATTATCTAATAAATTACATTTAAAAATTAAAGATTAAGGATGTTATAGTTCATTACACAAAATATTAGGGACTGCATAATGCATTTCTAAAAATATAGGAAATAAACAGTGATTTTGATAATACATTAGGGAATGATAACTTATTTACCCAAATATATTTATTACTTTTAAAAATGATACAAGATGGTTAACCGTTGAAGGATATCCGTTACACCACGCCAAATATATGTTGGACAACTGATAACGGATACGTTGGTAATTCCATACTCATTCCATATTCATTACAAGTAGCATTTCTCATCTCATACACGTTATGTACCCTTTTAAACCAGGTACAAATAGTCTTAATTAAGTCGGATAGTGTCAAGTAATTGGTATTCATTGACCTCTCTAATACATTATCCTTTGTGTTAAAAATCAAGTTAATTCAATCAAAAAATAAAAGCTATAAACGACTCAAAATTTATTAACGAAGATTGACAATTATTGCCCACGTTTCCGGAGCAATGAGCGAGTAGAAATCGGTTACACGAAATATAGAATACCATTTGTGAGCCATATCTAACACTTTGGAAAAATCACAAACCTTATCCAACAATACTTGGTGTTATATTTTAGATAAAGGTATATTCCCACAATTAAAATTCTGCAATTGTCCTTCTTAAAGGTCATATCACCGACACATTTCCCAGGTTCTTGTCCTCGTTTTCGGCCATAACTACCGCTTTTCTCACGTGCTTCACGTGACCCCCCAGAACGATATTGCAAATCGCTGGCCTACTAATTCTCTACAATCAATCCTACTGTTATTACAATGTTCTCAATTCTACGCGATATTTTACCCAATAGTTGGGCGCGTACTAGCCCTACAGCGCGTAGGTTTCAGAATTAAAGATTGTTGAATTGCTAAAGCTACTGACCGGCGACTGTACCTCCATATTACCTCACCGACACGACTCCAATCCTTTTATTTCTCACAATTCTTTTGTTTTCAAAAATAAAAATAAAAATTATGGAACAAAATATCAACTCGTGAGCTTGATATTTGATTCAAAATTAAGTTAATCATAAACTTAGCTATTAGTTTAAGTATAAGATTATAGTTTTTATCTGAAAATTGTTAGGGGAAGACATGTAACTATATTTCAGGATCAAGAAAAGCTTCAAGGTCGCATAATAATTTACGAAAAGGTTTAAATCTCATTTGTAAAATGGAGCCCATAATGAGAATATAAATCGAGCTTAATTAGGTGACCACATAACAGAAGTCACTTCCTTAGTTCTGAGCTCACCGCATCGTATGCAATGGAGAGGCAGGGAATTAAGAAGTGCAACTAAATTTGATACCATGCAGTTACTATTAAAAAATGACAAATTTTACAGGTAAAAGGTTATTTTGTAGCTGATCTAATAGGACATAATCTTTATGACTTATCAATAATTTCAATTAGTACATGCACTGATCAGTTCAATAATTTTCAATTTTGTAAATTTCAAATCGTAAAGAATATATGATCTTACACTCATTTAGAAATTCTGACTTAGATTGATCACAACTTAAACTAATATCTTTTTTATAGGTGTATATAATAAAATCAATCGAGATATTTTTTCTTAAACTAGGTTTCTAATTCGATTTCTTTAGTTGTAAGTTTTATTTTTATAATGAACATTTTAGCTTTGCAATAGGCACGATTTATAGTTGTTTTCCAATTTGATATCTTTAATTGTAAGTTTTATTTTTATAATGAACGTTCATGCGCATGATCAATTTATACCCAAATCGAGATATTAATTATCAAATACTAAAATTTGATATATTTTTTTCATTAGTCCTAAAAATATTTTTAAAAAATTGTATAAACTAATTATATACTTTGATTAATTTGTCAAATATATAACTTTCAAGACTAATTTGTACATGTGATTTGAGAGCTAAACTGATTAAACTTAGAACTATTTAGAACCTATTTCTAATAATACATCACAATCATAATTAAATGGACACGTTTGAACAAAAATTAAACATATTACATAAAATAGAACTATTTAATTAGAACACTGAAGTCAAATAACACCTAAAGTTGACATATCACCTAAAATTGATTTGGGAACAAACTAATTGTTTAAGTCAAAATATTAGCATAAGAAATTTTTTATTCCAGGTTACTTTTTGTATATTTTTGTCGTTTGAAGTTGATTTAAAGCATAAAGATCACTATCCTAGATAATCACCTCGACTAATGACAAATTAAGGGACCAATTACTTTTTTGGTCACAATTAAGGGGCCAATTATGAATATTCAATTCTTTTGTTTTAAAAAATTTCCCACCTTTTTTTCTTGGCAACCAAACAGGAACAAGGACCTGCAAATCTAGCTACATTTGATCTTAAACCTGTGAAAATTACATTTCTATACTCTTGAAAAAAAGAAAGAAAATATTTAACAGTACAAGAAGTATTTAATTACCAACCCATTTGCTCAATCATCATCTTCTGATGATAAAGATTTGAACTTTGTCGTTGATAATGGCGACGAAGACGATGAAGAAACAGTCGAATTTTTGCAGAATTTAAAGCTATTAACTTCCTTTCTTTCCACCACAAAATGAGCCAATGAATCCACAGTTTCCACCAAATTTTCGATGCACAAGAATTCGTCGCTAAAAATTCTCTCTACATTTCTATCAATTTCGTGGACAAAAACATGTGTTTCGCTGCCTTTTTTCTTGCTTCTCGCCAACACAGCAGCTGTAAATATAGGCGACATCCTCCCCGGAGCTCCCCCAAAATACCCCCGTGGCCCGTCGATCAAAATAACATCCCAAGGAACTTCATAAATATGATTTGGCATGTCATTAATACCAAGTTTACAATCAGAGAACAACAAATTCTGCACGGGCTTACACTCATCTTTCACTTGAGATTTAGCGACGGAAATAAGCGTCGCCATTTCACTTACTTTCGTCGTGTATTGTACATCATAAGCTTCAATTTCCGGGTGATTCTTTTCAAAACTCGACACAAAATATTCACTTTCGTCCAAGAAAATCGTCCGGCCATGGAAATTCAGCGATTTCCACAAAAGGGTCTCATGGGTTATGCCGAAAACGAGGAAATTACAAGGGTAGGTGCAGCGGTGGAGCACGGCGGCGATGGTGGAAAGTTCGCCGGAGGACATGTGAGGATTGGTGGAGTTGGAAGTTGAAGCATAATGGAGTAAGGCATTAGAGATAGATAATGGAAGATTAGCGGAGGACGAATCGCCGGCGTTGTTGGAGGTAGGAACGGTGGCGGAGAAAAGAGTGAGAGTGAAAGCTAAAGTGAGGAAGACAATGAAAAGTAGCCAGAGACGGTGGCCGGAGGCGGAGGAGGCGGTGGTTTTGTGGTGGAGAAGAATGAGTTTAGTGTTTGTACCATTCTTCATTTTCTTGATTTTCAGACAACTCTGAAAAATTTGAAAAAAATTTGTCTTAAAAACAGAGGAATCTAATGAGAATCCCAAGAAAAGAACGGTGATAGAGACGGCGGTGCAGGCGGTGGGGCTATGTATACGAAGGTGGTATGGATGGGGCCTTGAGGAGTTTCAAATTTGGGAAAATAATATTTTCTTTTAGGTGTAAAGTATATTTAAGAAATTTATTGCATGTCATGTTATGGAATATTTATATAAATTTCATTTGGAATTTTATATGGAAGGTGCATAAATTTGTTACTATATAGTTCTCATACTCTAAAATTTGATGAGAAACGTTTTAATTTTATATTTGAGTTTATATGGTAAGGCTTTTTAAATTTTTATGTATATTATAGTTAAGGTAATTGTTAAGTTAGAACGAGAATTTATATTGGCAATTGATGCATCTAAAGTGTATACAACACAAACTTTTTTATTTTTGTATGTTTTTAAAAAAATTATTACTAAATAAAGTTTTCAGCACTCAAATTTAGAACTTCTTCATAGCAAGGTGTGGATTAATTGAACTAAAAATATATATATTTCTTTGTAATTCATTAACTACCAAGTTATAATAATATATTCTTTTTTCTTTCAGAAACAAAAAGCAAAACTACTTCCCAGAAAAGAAAAAAATAAACTGAATTGAAATTTTGTTTAATTTTATTGGTATATATATTTTTGCTGTATTTTTAAACTGTCGTTTATTGGAACAGATGCATGAATTAGAATAAAACTCATGCTTAAATTAATTAATTAGGAGTCAACTGATGAAGGGGAAAGAAAAGACTGCCTAACTTAAACTTAGAGCTTTGAGGAGACCTTGCTTTACATGATAATTATTTATATATTATTATATCTGTCATTGCCTCAGTTTTCATAGACAATATATGAAATAATTTACTGTTAGATTAAATGAATTAATAAAATTTGAATTGTTTGTACCACAGAAAATGCATGAATTTATTAAGTTTAGATGTACAATTGAGAAGGTGAAATAAATAAGCATGGCTCAGAAGAGATGTGTTTGGTGAGAATTAAATCTTGCCAGAATAGCAATTATCTGATTGACTTTGGTTGAGGATGCACAAATATTAATTATTTGAATTATACAAATATGCAGTTGCCGAGTCAAAATTCTAAATTTAGAGTTGTAATTAAAACACATACTCTGTTCATCACAAAAAAAAAAAACAAACAACACATACTCTGTTTGAAAAATAAAAATGGAAGGGCAATATGCATATTGACTCACCCAATGGAACTAATTTTTATTCCGAAATAGTCTCGATTAATCAGTTATATTTCAGGTGTAAGCTAGGGTCACTTTGTTTTTCCTCTACTTTGTTTGTACTCTGTTCTATCCACCATTAGATTAGGTTTTAACTCATGATTTAATGGTGGACAAAACAAAGTAATGATTACTTTGTGAAAAACAAAGTGACGCTAGAATTTCCCTATATTTCAACATAAATCAAGTGATCGATATTAGCAATATATTTTATAAACTAAAATTGAGATCCAAACTAATAGACTAAATAGTTGAAATTAAATTTCAGCCAGTTTAATTGTTATTTCGGTCTAATTCAAATTTTTTGGCACCCCTGTCCTTCATGACTAGGATTTTATGGAGATTTGGCTCTCCATACAAAAATTAAAAAAATTAAGAGGGTGTTTGTTTACTACTTTTCAAACTACTTTTTGTTTTTTCATACTAAAAATGAGAGTTTCAAGTGTTTGGTTAGTATTCACTTTTTGCTTTTTGATATCCAAAAAGTTTTTTAGAAAAAGTAGAGAATTACTATTTTTCAAACATCTTTTACGGTTTGGATATGTTATCTCTAATATGCCCTTCAAAATTTCATTATTTTAATATTATTTTTAAATTAATTTTATAAACATGTCCATATATGTCATTTTATATCGTAACAGTAATAGTTAATCATAATTTTACCAAACACTAATAATCAAACAGCAAACAACAACTAAGAATTAGAAACAGCAAACAGCAACATTATCCAGCAAACAGCAACAACAACTCGCAATTAAAACAAACAGACCCTAAACATATTTTGTAATAGTTGAAGTAATTTCAAGCCTAATTAACTAAAAATGAGTTTTTTTTTCACATGCAATTTCAAGTCTAAAACGTGTTCAGGATTCTGACAAGCCAATAAATCTAGAATATGCACTTCTTCTACAAATCGAAAATAATGTCAATTTTATGTTTAAAATTTCTAAAATTAATAAAAATTAGGTTTAAAACTGACGTACTACTTACTTTATATGAAGGTATATTACAAATTTTTCTAATAATTACAATTTAGGACATATATAAAAAAAAGTTGAGTTTCCCATATATAATTAGTACATGACTAATCATTATTCATCGTAAATAATCGAGATCAAGTAAACATATCTAACATTTTTGAAAATTTATCAATTTAGGATTAATGTATAAAACAAAAAAAAATTTGAGCTTCACGTTTATAAGTTTAGAACTTAGTGACAAAATTTGATGATTTGACTTGTACTGTCAGTCTTACTTTCAATACATGTTTACTATGCGAAATGATAAATCATCTTTATCAACCGCGTATATACGATATGTGAAATTTATTACCGAAACTCTTAATTGTATTACTTTATAAAGAATGAACTTAAATTAGTACCATTTTCTAAAGGGTATATATAAAAAAGAGTCATGTGGTTTGAGCCATTTGTAAATAAGGTCATGTGGTTTCAAATTATACAAATGAGGGTATTGTGGTTTGCACCATTTGCAAACAAGGTCTCAAACTGTTAATAGTGTTCAAAAAGACGAGTTGATTGTGTTTTTTTGACATTTCATATGATAAACAGATCCACTAATTTTTTATTTGAACTTAACATATTGTGTGTACAAATTAAAAATCTTAAAAATCATCTGCATTGACGTCATAGATACAAAAACTTCTTTTGAACGGTTAAAAATGCGAATTTTTGAAAGAGTTATCCACTAACCATGTTTTGTTTTTAAAAATTTACAGTTAAAATATTTTTATGACTCTTTGACTTTGACTGCAACGCAATGTTTTTAACATGTTAACAGTTTGGAACATTATTTCCAAATGGTGCAAATCACAATGGCTTGTCTGTACAATTTAAAACCATATGAAACTTTACTTTACCAATTTCTAAATATAGTAATTAAAGCAAAATTTCATACTGTTACGTATAGGTTGATGGAGAATTCTATGGTCACTTTGTTTTTTACAAAGTAACCATTACTTTGTTTTGTCCTTTATTAAATCATGGGGTGAAAAGTGATCTAATGGTAAATAAAATAAAGTACAAACAAAGTAACTCAAAAAGAAAGTCACCATAGCCTACAGCTAGATTGATACTTTTTAAAAAGTGTAACATAAATAGTTTGACAACTTTGTTGTGGATTTAGCACTTGAATATAAAGTTTGTCATTATTTATTTGTCAAATGACTAGAGGTTGGTGGAATTGAAATTTTGAAAGTGGAATGATAAAAATAAGTCATGCCAGGTTTCCCGGCAATTACAGTTAATTTAGTTACTGTGTTTTTCAGTTAATTTGCGCAGATTCCGTTAATAACTACCTATAGCCTTCTTTACATATCATTTAGTCAAATTTCAATGATAAATTCAACTGAAAGGGGAAGAATTAATTAATCAATTATAGACATTTTAGTTAGATATGAAGCATTTTCATGGGATAAGTTATATAATTTGTGGTAAGAGTATTTGTTTTCAAATAAAACACATATTCACTTATAAAGATAAAATTTGTGGCACAATCATTAGATCGAGGAAAGTATTTACATGCATAAATCCAATCAATTCGCCTTGACGGTATGATTTAAGTCTTATTAACAAAAAAAATTATTTCCCTCATGTAATTTTAAATTTTCATCATCCTTCAACCTTCAACAATTCAATCAATTATATTAAAAATATACATCTTCATTATAAAAATAAATCTTTTCCCTATTTTCTCCATTGATTCATCTATATAAGATATGACGGCTAGAGATAACAAATGTTATCCCTATTCATCTATCTCCTTTCACAGTCCGCATTCAATTGACACACGTGATATGTTAGTTCCATATTTTAACCATATTAACTATAGTTCCTCTGGATTAAAATTGGGTGTTGTGTCACGTGAAATATAGAAATCGAAACATCAAATGTTCTTCTTAATTGGTAGCAATATTATCAAATGATGCAATTAAATGTGTCAATAATAGAAATTGACAAATCAGATGATTATATTGTTGACCCTTTCTATTCCTCGGCACCACGTCATGCTTCCTATATAATTCATTTCGAGGGTTAACAATGCGATTATTTGATAGAAATCGCAATATTCTATTGAATAATTTTTATATTTTATTTCTACTAAAAATGCATTGAGGCTACTTATATTATATAATTATGTGTACCTGTTCAAACTTCAATAATTCAAATTTTAAAAATGCACAACAATATTCGATATTGATAAACAAAGATATAAAGTGGGTATTGGAAACAGAAAACCCTTAAAATGGGAGTGGTTGCTTATAGAGAAGCAACTTTTACAAGAGCCGTTAGTTAAAAATAATTTTGAGACATTTATGCTTTTCTCAAACACTATATGATCTTTATTCCTTAATAAAGCTACTTAATTATGTTAAGTTGAGGTGGACTAGCATAACCAAAAAGCCTTCTTTTTTGCCTAAAACATTGATTTTCTTTTTTGTTTTTCTCTTTTTTGGTGATGAGCAAAATCCTAGGCTGTCAAATTCTTTGTTTTATCGTTTCGATTTTAGTGTATTGAACCAATACGTATTTCTAAATTTCACACCTTTTTTTATTTCGACTAAGAGATTGAGAAGATTTTCTCCTTACTGATTTGATAACATTTACCACGTCTTTAAGAAAGGTTCAACAAATTTTCAGAATCAAAACCTGCAGTTATTTGGATAAAGATAAACTTTAATGGTGAGATCCACACTGCCCGTAAAAATGGAAATGCATGAATTGTAGCTTACAATATCCAATGTCCATTTATTGCTGAAGCTATGGCAATGCCTAAATCTTAAAGATTTGATGTTGATTGTAAAATAGTGGGTTAGGTTGTGTTGGGCATGCTTCAAATCTAAGGGACATCTGCGTGAAGAGATCTAATTAATATAAAAGATGTTGTTAGTCTCAACTATCAGTTCGAGCTTTTAATTCAACCGATTAAATAATAAAAGCTAACCCCGATAAAAATGGGTTCGGGGACCTTGGCCACCCTCCAGATGCGCCTCAATTAGTTGAATAGATTATGTTGTAGCTAAACAATTATGTTTGATCAAATTTTGCTTCAATAGCCTTTAGTGTTTCCATGGATTCAAAGCCCAAATTGTGTTTAATGGTGGACTTGTGGGCTTTTTCTTAATGCATATCTGTTAAAAGAAGATGATTAGATAATGTTTTGTTCTCAAAAACTATTTTGGTCACCTTTCCCATGCTTCAAAATACAAATGTGTATTATCCACCAAGCAATGTTTTGGTGATTATTAAATTCCAATAAAGAGTGTGAGGTCATAGGTTCGAATTCTGTAATTGTAGAAAGTGTATTCTCAAAAAAAAAATTATATTTTTTGTGTAATAGTTAATAGTAAAAATAAAACTGTGTTGACCTAGCTTGCACCGAGAAATTCTTTCTTGGACCGACTAGTACTGGTCCTGGTCCAAGTTAGATTATTTCCCTTGCACTTGAAGATTTACAGGTCTAGTTTTAAATATGTTTTTTTTGCATTTGTCACCAAGTAGCATTTCATTTGGATGAAAACCCTTGACATAAAACCATGGCTGTTCTCAACTCCGCTCTGTATGTTCACTGGTAGATACATAAATATGAAAGTAGTTCCCTATCATATATAAACACTGATTTAAAGGTTTTGCAGATTTAAAGCATCTTCAACAACACTAAACACACTATTAAATAACAACATTCATCCATAAAAAGATAAAGAGACTTACAACAACCAACCTTAGTTGGCTTCGCTCGTACAAGTCAGTACTCACTCACAATGGTGAGTAGTTAATATCCACAAAAGAAGAGAGAGTTATAAGGTAGAAGATGAAGTTCAAAGGTCATAAGTGATCCAAAGATCATAAGATAGATTGATACTTTTCTCCTTAAACAATAAAGTGTTTTTAGTTCTCATTTTTTACCCTCCTTATCGCATGTTCGCTGTTGGTCATTAAGCAATCTGCTTTTCACGGATAGGCCGTTTATCCATTGTTCTATACTTAGAATTTCATTTTATCAATAAAATATCTGCATTAAAAGGCTTACTAGTTCTTTAGATTTATCAATATAATTGCAATTTAGGCCATGTATATCGTTATTGGGGTCAATAATGAACCCATCAATAAGCTCGTTCCTCATATCAAATTGTAGTTGTGTAAATAAGTAAAACCGTAAAACGTTCACTGTATGATTTATGGTTTTGATGCAAATGTGACACAATTTATGGATATATATAAATGTGGTTTTTTTTACCAGATATAGAAATGTAATTGTTTAACGCTGTAATTTGTAATGTTCTACATTCATGTTCATTCTATTTACACTCTTATTAATCTAAGTTGTAACACTTCTTACTCCCAAATTCATTAATGAAAGAATTAAAATCACAACATATATCATATATCACTATGGCCTTGGGCATGTGAACCCAGAATTGTGGGCCAACTCTTGGCCCGATATACAATACTTTAGCCCATGTATCATATGTGAAAATTGGTATATAAGATTTAGTCTTTTCTTTTATTATTATTTAATTTTAGTTAGTAATTTATTGGTTTGAGGGAAATTATATGGTTATTTTGTTTTTCAATAAGTAACAATTACTTTGTTTTGTCCACTACTAGATCATGGGTTAAAAACTAATTTAATGGTGAATAGGACAAAGTACAAACAAAATAAAAGAAAAATTAAAGTAAACATAGCCTATACCTTGATTTTAATATAAGAAATCATAACCCACCGATTCAGTTGTTTTGAGTAGTCAAAATGTCTTAAATGGCTTAAATTTGTTGAGTTCGAGCAACTTGGTTGCTCGTAAGTTGAACAATATGAAAATCCTTTGTCAAGGAATATTTTGCTATAGACCAAATGCCTATTTTCCTTTTTTTGAGAAAAAGGCTCATTCATTAACAAAAATAAGGATTACAATTTACAACTGTCTATCAAAATGAAATTAGCACAATATATTTGAATTAACACAATAAAGTATCCTAATTGTCAAATGTTCTGAAAAAGAAAACTTCCAACTGCTTTTGTTGACAATACGTATTTGAGCAACTCCATACAAAAAGGTTAATTCGACCGAAAATTTTCTTATGATTTCAGCCAATAAAATTGGCGAGAAAATATATAACAAATGTATATTTTATTTTTTAACACCAATCATTTTTCAATAAAAAAATATGTATCTCTATCCATTAACAAATACTCATAAAAATAGCTAAATCTCAAACGGGATAAGATTTCAAATCTTCAATTAAAACGCTCAAATCATTATAAGATGAGCCTCCAAACTCCACAGCATTTCTAGCAATTTCACCTATTTTCTTTGCCTTTTTTCTAATTTCTTCTGCTTTTTCTCCCACCATTATCTCTTTAATTGCCTTCTCAATCTTCCCATTCTCCACATAATCCCCCACTAATCTCACCCATTTTTCAGCCCCAACACTAACTCCAATCTTCACTACATCCGTTATCAACTTCTCATTGTAAAATTGATCCGCGAAAATCGGCCAAGTCACCATCGGTAATCCCGCAGTTACTCCTTCTAGAACCGAATTCCACCCGCAATGTGTCACGAATCCCCCAATTGATGCATGCTCAAGTATCAACACTTGCGGAGCCCATCCTCGTATTATTAACCCCTTTCCTTCTAGTCGTTTCTCGTATCCATTGGGAATCCAATTCTCTTCCGATATAGTAATCATAGCTGGAGATACCGAAGTAGCTTCTTCCTGTAAAAGAATTAATGATAAATAAGAATTATTATCCGAATATGATGCATTATTAATTAAATATACGAAAACTGTAAACTCTTATACCTCTTTCGTGCCAACCCCGGGCGAGCTCCCCTGCTTTTCATCCTCTTTCTTCTTCCTTCTGACCACCCATATGAAATCTTGCCCTGAATTTTCAAGCCCTATTGCAAGCTCTCGAAGCTGCAAATCCGAAAAGTTCACAACCGTGCCAAAACAAATGTAAAGAACTGAATTCGGTTTCTTCAAATCGAGCCATTTCATACATTCATGTGCTTCATTGCTATCAATCATTCCTCTATGAGCCTTCTGGTCCACATTTCTGTTACAGAGCGAAACTGGACCGATATGCCAAGCTTTTTTCCCCAAATTGTTCCTGTAATAATCTGCATAACTTGGTTCAAGCTCATAGAAACTGTTAACTACCATTCCAAAGCTTCTCTTCTCAACTTCTTTAGCCCATTCAAGCAATTTTGATAACTCTGAGGGCTGATCTTGTAACATAGTACCCGGAATACTCTGCCTCGAAAACTGAATAGCATCAGGGAATTCAGGCAGGGAAAACAATTCTGTATCAGAATCTACCTTCTTATGAGGCTGATATTTTCCAAGATTGGCCATACAACACATTGAAAAGAAGCTTGTACCGTGAAAAATCAATCTTGGAATCCGAAAACCGGAAGCTACATCAGTAGTCCAAGGAAAGAAAAAGTCTGAAACTAATCCGTCAGGTTTTAATTCTTCTATAGCTTGTTTTAACGGTTCTTGAAGCAGAGAAAGTGAAGTGAAGAACCTGTCGTGATCTTCCTTTCCGGTGACAGAATCGAGATTTTCGAGGTGTTCGGGTGAGCCGGGTTCTTGGGGAGGGAAATTGATGAGTTTGAGAGAGATTTGGGATGATGAAGATTGGATTGATTTTGTGATTCGAGATGTGTTTTTTGGGGTGGTGATAATGGTGGTTTGGACTTGTCTAGATGAGAAAAGTTTGGCTATGTCTAAGATTGGAAGAATGTGGCCTTGTGCCATTAGAGGGAAGAGGAAGATGTGAAGCATTTTAGATTGAGCTTCCATGGTTAGAGCTTTTGGAAATCTCAGTCAGGAAGTGGAGGTTTAAGTATTGGGGAAAACATAAAGCTCGAGATGCTATTCGAAAATATAAAGAACGATACGTTAATAGTAGAATTATTTTAAATATGATGAAAAATATGAAGATCAATTTATAATTAAGAGTATATTATATTGTTTAAAGAGTTTGCTCTTTTAGAGCGTTTTAAATTATTTTAAAGTTATTGATAAGAAAGATATATCTGATCTTTCAATCCCTCATTGTTATTAAAAATCATTCACACAAACTCTCGTGCTTACATACTTGGTCTTTATTTGAGAGTATGTTAATGGAAGTTAACGTGAGTAATGAGACGTAAACTGTTAATGTAATCTCGTTTGGAAGTTTGTTTAGAGACTAAATGAATGTTAATGAGAGTTAAAATTTTACTTCCATTAATAGTGAAACTTTAACCTCCAAAACAGAGGTTAATGAAAGTAAAGTAAACAATTTAACTAAATTTACATCCATTCACATTCCATAAATTCCATAAACTCTTAAATAAAGTTAATTTTTAATTTTCATTTCCGTCTTTCGTTTTTCGTTCCGTTACTTCCATTAACTTCCTCTAACTCTAACCATCATTAGCCTCCAAACTCCAAACAAAGGCTCAGTGAACACTAAGAGCAACCCCAATGGGGTGCTTGAAGAGAGGTGCTTGAGATAATTATTTTGTCCTTCACCATTGTAGTAATTGTGCTTGGTTGTTCTTCAAAGGAGGAGTTCTTCAAATGAAGCACCTCAAAAAATAGAGTGAGGAGGAAAACAACAGCAAACAGGAGGTGGGGAGAGGAGCCAAACGGATGGCTCAGATGCGCCTGATCTGGCGCGTGGCGACGACGCGTCAGACCAGGCGCGTCTGGCCATCCGTTTGGCAGGGGAGGTGGCCGACCGGGTGGGCCCCCTGTCAGCCACTCATTTAATTTAAAAAAAAAAAAACGTTTTTAAAATCAGTTTTTATTTCCTTTTCCTTTTAGATGGTTTCCAATTGCATCATTTAATTGGTTTGTCTTTGCATTTGGAGAATTTAATTCGCTGCTTCAACGGTAATATTTTTGGAAATTTTATTTTATTTCAAGGTTTTGTTTAGCTGTTAGGATTTAAAGTTAATTAATTCTTTTTTATAAATAAATATATTGAATAAATAGTTTATTTAATTGTGTAAGGTAATTATTATATGAATTTGTAAGTTTTAATTAATAGTTTTGGGTATTTGATAATTGAAAAAAGTTATGACACATGGGCCCACTTTTTTTTTTGAAGGACTTGTTCCACATCTGGGCAAAAAGTGAAAGACTTGAAGGGAGGTTCTTTGAATAGTGTTTGAAGAAGTTGGAGGAGTTCTTCCATTGGGGTTGCTCTAAGTTTTCCTTCTTTGTATGGTAAATAATATGAGTTGTCCTTAAATTATTATCTTACTATCTTAGTGAAATAAAACAAGCATTTAATTAGCTGTCGTTAGATAAAGCTGACAAAAGGAAGTTTAAGATTTATAAACTATGATAATTTATGTCGAGGCTGACATAGCTGCTGATGTCACGAATTTTGTCACTATAGTCAGATTGTTTTCCTCTAGGGGATTGAATATTAGGTGAAAATGAATGGAATATATGTCACAGTACTACTAATAATTGACTCTATTATTGAATAGTTCATTATAATAATTCAGTCACTGAAAGATGCTAGAGGAGAGTCGGGTAAAACTAATGAAGTATTAATCAGAAGCTAAATTTTGAGTATTTAAGTAAACTAGCCATTTAAATTAGATTTTCGTTTAAAACGCTTAGATATCACTCAGGTAGTTCAAAAAGTTTTTTGTTATAACATTATAATAATTAGCGTTTGTTCAATGTTGGACCTATTGTTATATGGAAAGAGCAGAGCATCGATTAAGGTTAAATTAATTGTTTAAAACTTTTAAATTTTTTAAGTTAAAGATTTAGAGTTTCTGTTCAAGATTTATTGATAAAAGGGTACTGTACTCTAAAACAAAGTTTCTTAAGAATTAATTTGACATTGTGTGGAAAGAGATAGTTGCAGTTGGAGAAATGATTGTAGAAAAAAGTGTTATTGGAGAAAGCGACAAAATTTTTTTAAGTGCTTGACAAACACATTTCAAAAGTCGTTAAAGTCAACAAATAAGTAGAAAATATGTATTAATGACAATTTTCTGCACAATTTTTAAGAGCAACTCTAACACTATTAGCTATTTGGCTCTCTAAAAAATTATAAAATATTATATTAGCTAAAATTTAGCTAGCTAAGTTTATGTTTTGCTCCAACCATGCTAGTCATTTGACTCTCTATACCATTATTTTATTGTTAAAGTAAATGAAAAAGAAAAGTAAAAAGAAAAAGAAAATAAACAAACTAGGTAGAAAGACAAAGAATGATTAAACAATTTGGCTAGCTAAAAAATATAGAGAGCCATATCACCTTGTTGTAGTGTATCCTTGCTATCCAACTAGCTAAATATGACTAAATATGACTTAATATTTGTTTAGCTAGTTGTGTTGGAGATGCTCTAACATCTATTTTTTTTTTTTCCAAAAGCTATAAATACCAACTTTTGCTAAAAGCAGTTTTTTCATAAGTAAAAAGCGTAAAAGGTAAAACATCCGCCATATAATTTATGCAGTTTGATTTGATGATGCATTTATGGATCTAGCAAATGTAATTTTTTTCTAAAATAGAAAACAATGCCCTAGTGTATCCTCAGAATTGAAGCGTGTAATTTGAAGTACTACATTTTTTGTAATAAAACAAACATAATGCACATCTATTTGCAAATATTTAACCCATTTCTATCGGTAAATAGAGCAAATACAAACGTTTCATGTAGAAAAAATTCCACATTCATGCAAAGGGAGTCTATTTACATTGTACACACTTAATCGACATTCTAAATCTTGTTACTCCTAAATTGATCAATGAAAGAATTAAAATCAGAATGTGAAGATCCACCATTTTGAACAGCTTTTCTTGCCAATTCAGCATACTTATTTGCTCTGCATCTCATTGCCTCTGCTTCTTGACCTACCATAAGCTTTTTTACTGCCTCACTTATGGCTTCTCTCTTCACACTATCTCCAACCACTCTTGCCCACTTTTTTGCACCAACTTGAACTCCAATTTTCAGAATCTCAACCACCAATTTCTCATTGTAAAACTGCTCGGCCGCTATTGGCCACGTCACCATTTTCACTCCTGCAGTCAAATTTCAGGTTATCATGTCAAAATCGTATTAAGTTATTTGTATAATAGTATGTGACATAAAAACAAGGAAATAATAATAGTGTTGTGTTACTCGGGTTATATTATCTCGTACCTGAAGTTATAGCTTCAAGTGTTGAATTCCATCCACAATGGGTCACAAATCCGCCTACTGCTTTGTGTTCAAGAATTGAAACCTGTGGCGCCCATCCTCGAATTATAAGTCCTTTTCCTTCCATTCTTTCCTCGAATCCTTGAGGCAACCATTCATCTTCGTCATCTCGATCTTTCTTAACTACCCAAATGAACATCTGCCCGGAATCTTCAATACCATTTGCTATCTCAAGAAGTTGCTTGTTTGGGAAATTAGTCCTGCTTCCAAAACATATATAGACAACCGAATTCGGTTTCTTCGAATTCAACCATTCTAGTATCTTGTTTTCAGTAATGGAGCCCTCTCCTTTTCTTGATCTTTCACTCTTGCCATTCCATAGCGAAATGGGGCCAATATGCCACGCTTTTACTCCTAAAACATTCCTGAGATGATGTACATATTCGGGTTCAAGCTCGTAGAAGCTATTAACGAGGAGACCAGAGCTATTACGCTCCACATCTTGCATTTTCCTGTAGGACTCAGAAAACCCGGTTTCTTGATAAACAAAGTCCGGTAGCTGCCTCATTGTTAGCACGATTTCGCCTGGAAAATTCGGGATCACTAAAGGATCTGTATCGGATTTTTGGTTCTTGCAAGGTGGATACAATCTCAAACACTGAGAAGCACAAGTGGAGAAGGAACAAGTGCCACTGAAAACAATCCTTGGAACTCCGCACTTGGCTGCAACTTCAGTAGACCACGTAAAGAAAGTGTCTGAAACTAAACAATTCGGACGATACAAATTCAAGATCTGCTCTAGTGGACGAGCAAGAACATGAGTACCGAAGAAGAATTTCATTTCGAGTCCGGGTGGAACCAGATCGACATGCTCGCATCCTTCAGGCAATCCGGCTTCAGAACAGTTGAATTTGATTATCAAGATTTCAATCTTGTGGCCCAAAATCTTGCTGGTTTCTATAGATTTCGATAAAGCAGGAGCGTTTAGAGGAGTTGTGATTATGCTTACTTTCATGCCGTCTCGTGTGGCAAAAAGCTTGGCCATGTCAATGAGTGGAATGGTGTGGCCTTCAGCCATGTATGGGAAGAAGAAAATGTGAACATCCTCATCTACATCCTTGCTTTCCGTATTCATTTGATTTTTCGCAGAACGATCCTAGCTAGCTTCAAATGTTAGCCTATAGATTTGGATGAACTACGACTGTGTAAAAAACGTAAAAATCATAAATTGTTAGTAAATAGTTTCTAAAAGAGCTATGCTAGGAGCTAAACTACATTTGTGTTAGCGACATCCGTGGATTCCTATTATTGAAGTGTTGAACCAACAAAGTCGAAATATTTTCCTGCACAATATTTTCCAGCAAACAATAACGCAAATATAAAACCACTTAGCTTTTACTCATTCACCAAATCCTCTTCACAAGTTAAATCAACATAGCCTAAAGGTTTCTCAGGAAGAGCAAATTTATACAAATTAGCACAATTTCAGTTCCAAAGTTAGTCAATCGGTACAATTAATAAGACTTTAATACTATGTTGCCCGAACAGTACCGATATAGTTCACGGTGTTGTACTAGAACGTTATTTCTAAAACTTAACCTTCATAAAATGGAAGCGGATACGGGTATGCTAAATATTGAACCTCAATAAACAGAATTAAGAGCTGAGGGACATATACCGGAAAAGTTGGCGGGGAGAGATGTTCGGGGTGGTGCTCCTCCTTGTCTCCTCCGCTCTCTCTCTCTTTTCTGTTCTTCTCAAGAATTCTTGCAAATTGCCAACTTTAAACTTTAACTTGTAAGAGATGTAGACTTCAACTTATTAAAATAGCTTATTAGCCCCTCAACTTCCATATTATGGAGGTAGCTTCTCAAACTTGCATAAATGTAGTTAACTGATTCTTATATTTGTGATTTCTTTTTGATAAATCCTTAATTTTTATATTATAATTTATTTCTTTTCAATTTGAACAGTTAATTAGTTACCCTGAGTCATTTCCGGAATTGGACATTTTAATATGTTATCCATTATAAGTTGATGAGACATTTATATCTCCTATGTAGACTTGTGAAAGGAAAAAGTAACATCAAACCAGAAAATTAAGTGAATTTTTTTTTACATATAAATAAAGACAAATGTGGGTTTAGTTTGTCGATAAATGCATGAAAATTTCTAAAATATATTGTTGAAAACGTGATCTCATGTGTCATGGATCAAGAATAGGTTGAAATTTTACCACAAACATCTATTCGAATCTGATTCGGATTTGGAAAATATTAATAAGAAGAAAATTGAATAAATGTGGTGTTTAAATATAAATATTCATATTGAAGAATAAATTGGCTTGTTGAGGAGTCAAGTCATCTCCAATGGCTCTTCATATTTGAAGTTTTTTACTTATTTATTGCTCCAATGGTTCTTCAATAGTGTACTCAAAAGATAAAGGAGGGTCGCCAACACTTAATATTTAAAGTTTTTGAAATGAAGATAGAGTAGATGAGCAACTTCATTTTCAATTAAAATAATAATATATTGGAGGTGGCCTTACCTTTTTCTATAGTTTGCTTTTTTGAAATTGCTTTTTCTTTTATATAAATGATATAATATAAATAAAATATTGTTTATAGAATTAGGAATGAAGTAGATGGTTGAAAAAGTTTTACTGTAAATACTTTATATTTGAAGATATAGTAAACTTTTTTATAGTTAGGCCGAATGGAGTAGATGGTCTTACAACTACAATCCACAACTAGAACCATATGTGAAACTCTAGAGAAATAAACACTTTCAATAGATACTCATTTTAAAAAACTTAGCCGACATTCCAAGCATTTTCAATGATTTGATTTAATTAATTATTTTTATTTGTTTGAACTTTCGTATTTCTTTTTTTGTATGATTTTTCTTTTCTCTTAATAATATTTTTAATTTTTTTATATATCTGTGGGATGCTGACCTAGTCAAATTTTTTTACCAATTTTTTACGAAAATAGAAATAAAAATAAAAGTAGCAGTAAAATAACTAATATGTATATAAAAAGGAATTAAGCCCTCATATCTAACAATGGTAAAACCCGTGGAAGCACTATAAAAAGAGAAATAAGAAAACTACAAAGAGAAAAAAATAAATTTGAAGGCATAAAAAACAAAAACAAAATAACAAATATATGTTATATCTCTTGGAAGAGATGATATTATAATTTTAAGGATCAAATAGTACGTTAATCCTTTGATTTACTGTTCATAGAATCAGTAAAGTAATTAGGTAATTCACCGTTAGATATAATTTGAAACTCTTTTGTAAAATCATCTTAAATCTTATATGATTTTATTTGAAAGACTTGAGGTTTAAGTTTCGCTCTCGTCAGAATTGGCTTTTATTAGTAGGTAATCTATAACTATAAACCCTTATCGGAATCACTTCAGCTAAAAATTTTGTAACAAAAAAAAAAACTAGTATAGGGGAAATTTTACAATGGAATGGGTCCTCCACCAATAGGACTGGAGCTGAATTTTAAGGGCTTGCACCAGCCCATGATTAGATGATTCTCTCGAGTGTTTTATAGATTTGGTAAAAATATATGTACGTGATAATACACAGGTGATTTGCCTTCAAGGCAGCCAAGCCCATTGATTAGGGCCCCAAGAATATTGGGGGCTCATAGATATTCTTATGATTTGAATATGCTATAAGATAAGAAAAAATATTATGCACCATATAAAATTCACAAATTGCATTAGGCCTCGTTTTAGGAAATCTCTTTTAGAAAAGATCCAATATATATATGAGTTGGACTGCATATTTATATATAAAAAGTTAGGTGTGGTAAGAACAGAATAGTTATATCTATGAAATAGAATACAGAGAAAAATAATAATTTATTTATGTGTTTGGTTAATGAAACATAATGATGAATAATAGTTAAATTTTGTAGATTAACTTTGATAACAATATGAATAACTATTCTGTGGAATGAGTATTTTGCCACGAAAAAACCAACCAAAACTAAGGATAAGAATAGACAAGAAATAATTATTCCATTTTCTTACATATTTTGCGAACCAAACATGCATTTGTACTTTATAATTTGTCCACCTTTTGTTTTTACATAACAAAAAAGGTAAACGTGAAACATAACAAGAAAATAAAAATAAAAAAAGAAAAACAAATGATGAACTCAGATAAAAATTCCATCTTAGGGAAGAAATTAAAGTAGCAAAATCATTCATATATAATAACGAAAAATTGAGCAATTTTTTTTATGGATATTGATAGCCTGAAAATAATATTGAGCTATCGGATGACTAACTAGAAGTCATAACCCATGTAGTCCGATTCATAAAAAGAAAGCTCCGCATTATGCACGGTTATAGCTATTAATTAGGGAATCTAGATATGAGCATGATTCTGTTTCTTTTAAGGAACATGACTCTAAACCAAAGAATACCTCACGCGGTCAACAAGAGTCAATAGCCTTAAGGCAGAGCTTGAGCTTTAAGATTATGTCACATGTTGTTTTTTATTTCGTCAGACGTTAGATATTATCTTTTTAGTTATATATATATATATATTTTTCAATTTCATGCATCTATAAAGTATATAGCTGCCAAAAGAATTAGAGAGATATATTATATATGCATACATAATATATATGTGTTTTTTTTTTTATTACCTACAAATGACCCCATTTCCGTATCTCGTCTTGGGTCACAAACGGTTCCGAGCTAGCACCGATGACACAACACAACAAGAAATTAGGCTAATATGTTACCTAATTACAAAATGGCCAAAATAAGTTGGCGTTATGGCAGACCAAGTCTCCATAATAATAAGAGTTAATTTCATGTTAATGTCTTGTGATTTTAGGTTCTTGCAAGTAATCCTTTCTAATTTGTTTTGAAGTAAAAAGAGGATTGTGAAATGTATTATTTGCATAAATAAGTAATGATCGATTATGTTGATGTGTATAAGAGCATTTTTGTCGAAATTTTTTTTAGATCTGTGACCGGTTAAGTCAAAATTTAGAATCAAAAGTCCAAAAATTTATTTTGAACAAAAATGGCTTCGCTCACTTTGGCTGAATTGCCTATTTTTTTAATTTTGAAAACAATACATTTTCACAGTCATTTTTGTGCTAAAAAAACACAAAGGACATTTTTGCAAAACCTAAAACTATAGCGGACTTATATAAAATTAACTCTAATATTAATAATTATAGAACAATGTGTTGTGTTATGGCAGACCAGCAGACCGACAATACAAGTATATCCTTAAAGTTTAAAGAGGAAACTAAATGCATAAATTGACAATTTGAAAACAAAATTCACTAAATAGTAGTGAGTGAGAGAAAGAGTACATGAAGAAGAGATAAGAAAAGAGATAAGGAGGTTGGAAGTAGGGTCATAACGAAGCTCAATTAGAGATTTGAAAAATTGTGAAAATATTTTCAATTGCACTGTTTAGTCTATTTGATTTTAAATATAGAATATATACATGTTTATTTCGATGTTTCTATCAAGTGTTTGAAGAGTGTTCTAGAATTTTATTTTATTTTTATACCATTAACGTTTCTCCATGACGCTTGTGCCCTAGATTTTTCCTTTTTTCTACCATTAACATTTCTCCATATATGATGCCTTTGTTTTATTCTTTCTTTATAAATTCAAGTCACTGTGTAATCATCATCATCTAGTTTTTTTTTTGTTAACCAAAAGTAATTAAACCATGGAAAATAAATCGCAAAAGCTGCATATTCTCTTCTTCCCATTCATGGCTCATGGCCACATGATTCCAATGGTAGACATAGCCAAGCTTTTCGCCTCGAAAAACATCAAAACCACCATTCTCACAACTCCTCTTAATGAACCTCCTGTCTCGAGGCAAATCCTGAAAGCTGAAAAAACGGGTTCTGATATCAACATTCACATCATTGAATTTCCTACCGCGGAGTCTGGACTACCCCAAGGTTGCGAAAATTTCGACTTCATCACTTCCAAGAATTTGGGATGGGAAATTGAAGGCAAATTTTTGGCTGCACTAGCCCTTTTTCAGCAGCCATTTGAGAAAGTTGTAAGAGAAATGAATCCAAATTGTCTTGTTGCTGATTGGATGTTTTCTTGGGCTACAGATTCTGCTGCGAAATTCGGGATTCCGAGGCTTGTTTTTCACGGAACTGGGTTCTTTCCTCTATGCACAATCATATCTATGCACCAATATAAGCCTCAAGAGAAAGTATCATTAGATTCCGAGCATTTTGTCCTTCCGAATCTTCCTGGAGGTATCAAGTTTCCAACAAAGAGACTAAAGAGAACCCACGTACACGAAGGCGAAACAGATGAGAGGGAAAACGTGTTCCAGGCGTTAATGGATTCAGATGTTAAGAGCTTTGGAGTAGTAGTGAACAGTTTTTATGAGCTTGAATCAGTTTATGCTGATCATTACAGGAATGTTTTGGGATGGAGAGCTTGGAGTATCGGTCCTGTTTCACTCTGCAATAGAGATGTTGAAGAGAAAGCACGAAGAGGAAATGAAGTGTTGATTGACGAACACGAGTGTTTGAAATGGCTTGATTCTATGAAACCTGATTCGGTTGTTTACTTATGTTTTGGTAGTACAACCAATTTCAAAGCATCTCAACTTAAGGAGATTGCAGTCGGACTTGAAGCTTCTCTAAAGGACTTCATATGGGTTGTCAGGACGAATACCGACGACGAAGATTGGTTGCCTGAAAGATTTGAGGAAAGGATGGAAGGAAAAGGATTGATAATTCGAGGATGGGCACCTCAGGTAGTGATACTCGAACACAAAGCAGTAGGGGGATTCGTGACACATTGCGGATGGAATTCGACACTCGAAGGGATAGCTGCCGGATTGTCAATGGTGACTTGGCCTATTGGATATGAGCAATTTGACAATGAAAAATTGGTGACAGAAGTACTTAAAATTGGTGTATCCGTCGGTGTTCATGACGATAATGGCATTATAAAGAGTGAATGTGTCGATAAGGCACTAAATAAGATAATGAAAGGTGAAGAAGCTCAAGAAATGAGAAGAAAAGCTCAAAAACTTGGGGAGATGGCAAAAATGGCAGTTGAAGAATGTGGTTCATCCTATAATGATCTTAATGCTTTGATTGGTGAACTAAATAAGCTTCAATCCTAATCAGAAGTGTCAAAACGGGTTGTTGTATTATGTGATTTATATTGTTAGTGTTATATTTTGTAGAGGTGGTTTGGTGGAACCAAGTATTTTAGACTACGTGTTCAAGGAGGTTTGGTCGAACCTCTACTATAGGGTTCAGTCAAACCCTACCTATCCTACAACTATCACATTTCGGTTTGACAAAATCGGTGTGAGGTTCTGTCAAACTGATTCGTAAGAGTTCCAAGAAGTTATTTTTTTCGTGTTATATGATTTTGCTGGGCGTTGAGAGTACATTTTCCGGAGTGGTTCTATGAGCCATATAAATAGTGTATAAATTTGTTTTGTATCCTCGAGGAAACCATTCTTCTTCCTCTCCCTTGCCAGTCTCCTTTATCGCCTTACCATCCAAATGAACGGTTGCCCTGAAGCTTCAAGAGCTATTGCAATTTCCTTGAGCTGTGTAGTGAATTCCCTATGCTTCTGAAGCACAAGTACACAACTGAATCGGGTTTCATAGTGTTACCTCGAAACTGTAACTTGTTTCCACGTAAGCTGTGATCACTGCAAAATAGCAAACGTTAGCCTAAAGGAGGCCGCTGTCCGGCGACCCCTCTCCGATGCTAAAGTCAGTATAGAACTTGTGATCGGAAAAGTTATCAACTCAGAGCTTGAGTCAAGAATAATGTAGACTGTAGAAAATCCCACGTATTTATAGTGTTTGATCATGTATCCGAATCCTAGTTGTATTAGGACATATCATAAATCACGCCTTTTTAGACTAACGATCATAGTACTAATTAGCTTGAACTCTCCTAATTGAACTAGGAGACTAAAAGAGAAATATAATCCACGTAGGAGAGATATTCTCCTAGCTTTGACTATTCAACGCACGTCCTATGTGGCAAGTAAGACTATTCAACTTAGTCCAACGTGGCTTTAATAAACATTCCCATAAGTCCACGTGTCAACTTAAATATTACGTGATAACACATAGTATCGAGCCATTTCAAGCAATCGTTTTCATTAGTCGATGCTTCTTTTCCTCTTTGTTCTTGTTGATAGGACGTATATGCCAAGCTTTTCTCCCCAAATTTTCCTATAAAAGATAGCATACATTGAAAGTGGCATTCAACGAAATAGGACGTATATTCCAAGATGTGCAGTTATTGAATTTATGTTAACCACAAATTAATATTTTCAATGCAAGGAAATCCGGAGAAGATGAAGAATGACTTGGAGATGCCATAATCGAGCTGTATGTGCTCTCGTTAAAGACAACAACTAAGTTGACTTACCAAAATGTAACTGTAAATTTCTGCTCCTCATGCTACTAGATGTTTTGTCGAATGTCCGTATGGTGTTTTGTGAATTTGGTGAACAATTTTCGTGGAGTTATTCTCTGAAATATTCATCTATTGTCTGTGTAAAATATGTTACAAATATGGAATTGTTCTGATTGATCTTTTATGACTAAAATGTGAGTTGATAAAGAAGCACAAGACAAGTCGAAATTTTCGCATCTGTTTTCTGGCAATCTAGCCTCAACCTTAGGAACTTTAAGGATGTGAATATTGATATCGGAACACGGATTTACAAACTTAATCGACGTTCTAAATCTTCTTAGTCCTAAATTCATCAATGAAAGAATTGAAATCATTATATGAAGATCCACCATTTTGAACAGCTTTCCTTGCCAATTCAGCATACTTATTTGCTCTGCATCTCATTGCCTCTGCTTCTTGACCTATCATAAGCTTTTTTACTGCCTCACTTATGGCTTCTCTTTTCACACTATCTCCAACCACTCTTGCCCACTTTTTTGCACCAACTGGAACTCCAATCTTCAGAATCTCAACCACCAATTTCTCATTGTAAAACTGCTCAGCTGCTACTGGCCACGTCACCATTTTCACTCCTGCAATTAGGGGTGAGAATTTCACGTTATCGTGTTATTTGATCTATACACTCAATCCATAAGATATGAATGCAACAAAAATGATACTCATGTCAGACTAATCGTAAAACTGCTTATTGCTACTCGCCATGACCATGTCACCATTTCACTCCTGCAGATAGGGGTAAATTTCAGATCGTCGAGTTAAAATCGTGTTATTTGATCTATACATTGCACTTTATTTCATATTTATATAAATGCAACATGAATGATAACCTTGTCTAACTGGCTGTCTCTATAAATCGTGTAGTGCTGTCAGAGATGGATACACGTTCCTACACTTGGCAAGTTTAACTTGCAATATGATATAAATAAAACATGAATGATAACCTTCTCTAACTGGAAATAATTCTCAAGTTTTCGTGCCAAAATTGAGCATCATGTTGCATTATAGATATATGTATAATATATGATATAAAACAAGAAAATGATTATCGTGCGAGTTAAGTTCGCTATGTTAATTATGGTATCATGTGAGAAATTATCATCCGTACCTGCAGTTATAGCTTCAAGCGTCGAATTCCATCCACAATGGCTCACAAATCCACCTATTGCTTCCTGCTCGAGTATCAAAACTTGTGGTGCCCATCCTCGAATTATAAGTCCTTTTCCTTCCATCCGTTCCTCGAACCCTCGAGGCAGCCATTCATCTTCATCTTCTCGATCTTTCTTCGCGTCTTTCTTCACAACCCAAATGAACATCTGCCCAGAATCTTCAATACCATTAGCTATCTCAAGAAGTTGCTCATTCGAGAAACTCGCCATGGTCCCAAAACATATGTACACAACCGAATTCGCCTTCTTTGAATTCAACCATTGTACTATCTCATTATCATTAAAAGAACTCTCTCCTCTTCTCGAACTACCTCTCTCCCCATTCCATAGCGAAACAGGGCCAATATGCCACGCTTTAACTCCCAAAACGTTTTTCAAATGATCAACATATTCGGGTTCAAGCTTGTAAAAGCTGTTAACAAGAACACCATAGCTTTTCCTCTCTACATCTTTAACTTTCCTGTAGAACTCCGAAAACCCAGTTTCCTTATAAACAAACTCCGGTAACTTACTCGTTACCAGCTCGATTTCGCCTGGAAAATTCGGGATAACAAAAGGGTCCGTGTCTGATTTCACGTTCTTGTAAGGCTGATACAATCTCATACACAAAGAAGCACAAGTTGAGAAGAAACAAGTGCCACTAAAAATAATCCTTGGAATACCAAACTTGGCTGCAACTTCAGTAGACCACGGAAAGAAAGTGTCTGAAACTAGACAATGCGGGCGATACTGGTTCAGAATCTGTTCTAGTGGATCAGCAAGAACATGAGTAGCCATGAAGAACTTCAACCCGAATTCGGGTGGAGCGAGGTTGAGATGCTCGCATCCTTCGGGTAATCCGGCTTCAGAACAGTTGAATTTGATTGTCAGGATTTGAATTTTGTGGCCAGAAATGATGCTGGGCTGTATGGATTTGGATAAAGTGGGAGCATTTAGAGGAGTTGTGATTATACTTACTTTAATGCCTTGTTTTGAAGCAAAGAGTTTGGCTATATTAATGAGTGGAATTGTGTGACCATCTGCCATGAATGGGAAGAAGAAGATGTGAAGATCTTCATCATCATCTTTGATTTGAGTGTCCATTTGATTTTCTTCAGATTTGAAAATATTAGGAGGATTTAGTGGAGTTTATTTTATTTTATTTTTATTATTATTTTTGTGTGGTAATTATGGTTACCTTTCTTTTCATCAATAATGATAGCATTACTAAAAAAAAAATAAAAAAAAATATATGGACTAACTTTAGGGATAATTATTTTAGTAAATTGCAATTATTATATCCATCAAGTATAATCTTATGAAGTAAATTACAATTTCGATCCATCAATTATAATGTCTCTATCTTCTGTCAGCGCTATATATACATTGAAGGTTCAACGTTACACATCCATTACTACTGATTTGAAAACTTTGTTAATCAGGAGTTTCAGCATACTCTTCCAGAAACACTCTATAATTTCTCCTACCTACAGACAATGTTTTTGGAATAGCGTGGCAAGGAAACATATTCATGTTACATTCTGTCTAAACCTGATAACTTGACGAAATAAATCTTCTCTTCTCCTTCTTTTGGAGAACATGCAAAACAACGTCTGAGATGGAATAGAGAATATGTTTATGATAGATAGATATAACCTCTTCCTTTTGATCTTTTCCTCCTGCCTTGTCCATGTGGTTTTCCTACGTTAAAAAATTATAACTGTTATATGCGGTTATGTGAGCTATCATGGTCCATTTATACAATTTATTGAGCTTTTCTGATCTTCTTTATAGGCTTTTATTTGGTCTTATTATCATGCCCAATACATAACATTTTTTGGTGTTATCAAAATTATAACACTGATAAAATATACTTAAATAGTAATGAAATAGTGGATACAAATTTACTCCTTTGACGGATGCTTCTTTAGGAATTGGAGGGCTGCCAAGGGCTCGTCATACTCCTCCTGAAACATATTCCAAAGCTTAAGTAAGAGAGAGAAAATATGGATAACAATGAGGCAAAAAGATAATATAGACAATAATTAGGGAAAGAGAAAAAAAAAAAATTCATTTTTTGCGCATTCAATGTTGAAGGTGTTTATAAGGGTTACTGAGCCAACTGGCTTGGGCACCTGAATCTTTACTTGGATTCTTGGTCTAGTGCATGATGGGCCTTCCTAACTTGAGAATGTCTGGCCCACGCCTAATGGGGCTTAAAAAAACAGACTGAAGATTGTATAATAAAATTAAAAAAGCACATATTTATATATAGAGATTGTATAATAAAATTAAACAAGAACATATTTATATATCCACTTACATCATACATTGTTTTTAGCTCTCCTGCTGTAACTTTTCTCTCGGTCATGTATCGAAGTAAACAGGAGCAGATGGGGTTACCATTCTCCTCCTTTTTGATCTTATAAAATACATTTTGTGCCTTCCACAACTCCAAAAACCAGACATTTAAACAAACTATGATCAATCGGAAAAAAAAACAACATATGGTAGCGTTTAAAAGAAATGGTCAACACTAATTACAATAAACTAGCGTCCACTAGCGTTGAATCAACGGTACATAGTCACATGCATTCTCCAATAGCGGCGGGAAAACCGTTACACAATGCAATGGTCATGTTCTGTAGCGTCTTCTAGCGGTTTTACAACGCTACAAAGTTGAGATACAGGCTCCTTTAGCGTTACCCGAAACTCTACACAACACAACTTAGATATGTTGTGGCGTCCGCTAGCGTTTGGGTAACGCTACAACTAAAAAAACCATTCAAATGAGGTCACAAGTGAAACTGAACCATTGCTTACCAAGAATGCATGAGTAGGAGGAGAATGTAAACGCTACAAATGCGCCATTTTTTTTTTTTTTTTTGCAGGATCAAACTCAACGACTGTAAATCCAAATTTTGCGGTACGCATTCACCAAATAACTTGTTTTTAATCACTTAAACACTATTTTCGAAGTAAAAATGAAGTAAATATACATTATTGTACCATCCGTTTCTTCGCAGTCGATTTCTTGTCATCTTTTACCGGTCGTTTCTTCAATGGCGATTTGTCGGCATGCTTCTTCAAACTAACCATGGTTTAGGTAGGGAAAATGTCGAAAATGATGAATTGCAAAAAAATCATCGTCAATGGAAGATTTAGGTTTCTCGCGTTGGACCTAAGGTTTGAACTTCGATGGTTTTGAGTTGTGAGTAAGAATGAGGGCGAAATATAGTGAGAGGGTATTTTTGTCCATAATTCTATGAACCGCTAAATAAGTGGGTGAAATTGAAAACACAACAAATACGTTATGGGCTCATCAGATGGATCAGTTTTGTAAAAGGCCCTATTTTTATTTGCAAAATTAAGGCCGTCTAAATCCAGTGCTACTAGTAAATCATTTAAAATTTTATTACCAAAATTACATACAATAAAAACATTACAGGATACAATAATCCCTTACCAAGTACTTCACTAAGAATCAAATTCTGAATAAAAATTGGCTTGAATATTGACAGATCACATTCTTAATTTAATCAACATTTAAACTTAATCAGTTCATCAATTAAAGAATTAAGATCGGAATAAGATGATCCACCTTCTTCAACAGCCTTCCTTGCCACCTCCCCATGTTCCTTTGCTTTCCTTCTCATTTCGTCATCTTCCATTATACGGTTTACCGCCTTTTCGATGCATTCACTGTTTATAATAGTGCTAGGATCACCATACATTGTCCATTCTCGGGCGCCAACGGACACTCCCGTCTTAATTACTTGTGTCACGAACTTTTCGTTGTAGAATTGCTCGCTCCCTATGGGCCAAGCTACTATTGGTAAACCCGCAGTTATTCCTTCAAGTGTCGAATTCCACCCGCAATGAGTTACAAATCCTCCTACTGCTTCATGTTCGAGTATCATTACTTGTGGTGCCCATCCTCGAATTATTAGTCCTTTTTGTTTCGTTCTTTGTTCGAATCCTTCAGGCAACCAATCTTCCTCTTCAGGATTCATGTTTGTGTTTGTTTTTGTGTTCATCCTGATAACCCATATGAAATCCTTCTGAGAAGATTCGAGTCCAATCGCAATCTCCTTTAGCTGAGTTGCTTTGAAGCTGGCTACGGTACCAAAGCACAAATACACAACTGAATTCGGTTTCTTGGAGTTAAGCCATTCCAAGCACTCATGTTCGCTAATCGCTGCTTCTCTCCCTCTTCGTGCCATATGTTCAACTTCTCGGTTGCAAAGTGAAACCGGACCGATGTGCCAAGCTCTCCTCCCGAAAAATTTCCTGTAATGATCTGCATAAGCCGATTCAAGCTCGTAAAAACTGTTGACAATGACTCCGAAGCTCTTCAACTCTGATTCCAGGGCTGACTGGAATTTTTCTGAATTGATTGGTACTTCAGTTCCTGTCAGCTTTATTTCATCAGGGAGATTCGGAACCACAAAAAGCTCCGAGAGGGACGAAGCGTTCTTGTAAGGCTTATACTGCTCAATAGTTAAATTCATACACAAAGAAAAGAAACAAAATCCATTAAAGCCAAGCCTTGGAATCCCGAGTTTCGCAGCAGAATCTGTAGCCCAAGGAAATAACATATCAGCAACAAGGCAATCGGGGCGGATATCTCTCAGGATTTCCTCCACCGCATCCTGAAACAAGCTTGTCGAGGCCATAAATTTGTTGATAACATCCCATCCCATATGTTTTGAACTGATGAAATCGAAATGTTCACAACCTTCAGGCAATCCAGACTCAGTGGTAGGAAATTTAATGATGTGAATGTTGATATCAGAGCCCGAATTTTCGGCCTTCGGGATTTGCCTGGAGATAAGAGGTTCATTAAGAGGAGTTGTGAGGATAGTGGTTTTGATGTTTCTTGAAGCAAAAAGCTTTGCTATGTCTACCATTGGAATCATGTGGCCATGAGCCATGAATGGGAAGAAAAGTATATGAAGCTTTTTAGATTCACTTTCCATGTCTTAATTGAAAAAGAAAGAAAGAAGATGAATTTGTTGTTTACAGTAGCATATAAATATGGACAAAGTTAAAAGGTGGAGCCACCTTTAGAATATGAATCATTTAAATCTTAGCCAACAGGAAATTTATGACTAGGATCTTTAAAAAAAAACAGGGTATTTGCAATTTTTAAGTGATAATTGTGGTTCATGATTAAAACATTGATTAAAATATACATATCATGAAATCAAAATTACCAGTTCACCAATTGTGTTTGATAGTGTGTGACTTCATTAATTAGGAGAATCTCGACTAATCTTCTTAATTATTTTGGTTTTGTTTGGATGTGATGAATTATTGAGAGGATTGTGATATTAATTTGGTTCAGCAATTTATACTAATGCCATTTTTAAGTGATACTGTGATTCTTGATTGAAATATTTATTCAAATATACATATGAACCAAAATTACCAGTTCACTAATTGTGTATGGTAATATGGCTATAAATGAAAATGTGGATCTATTGAACCCCATGGCTACTAATAGTCATGGAAGTTGATGTAAGGGAAAACAAAAAAGAAGAAATTCTAGCTAGTGTAAACCCAGTATTACATGAAATATACAAATAAATATTTATTCATATGTTTATTTAATGGAATATAGAGATGAATAATAGTTTATTTTGTAGATTGAATGACTATTATTTTTTTGAATAATAATAGGAACGATAGAAGAAATGAGAGGCTGACATTCCTATTAGGTCGGCACCTCCTCCACTACCAAGAACGTTACGGAAAGGAGGTAGATGCTATACCTCTGGCTCTCCCAAACTATTGAAGACAAAACAAAAGAACAATAATCATGTAACTAAAAAGCCAACCAAAACCAAGGATAGAAATGAGCAAATAATAATCATTTTATTCTTCCTAAACCGCCAACCAAATATGACTTTAATACTTCATAATTTGTACACTTTTTTATTTTTATTTTTATAACAGGTAAACATAAAACAACACTGCACATGAAGAAAATAAGTGATGAACTCAGAAAAAGAAAATTCAACAAGAAAGAAAATATATCATTCACGATAGCGGCAAAATAGAGCAATTTTTTTATTGATATTAACTTTCTAGTTTTATATGTCATTTTTTTATAGCTTTTTTCAATTTTATGTATTTGTAAAGTATATTAAGCTGCTAAAATGAGATTTTATATGCATATTGTATATGCAACTTTTTTTCTTTTACTTACAAATGACCTGATTTTCGTACCTCGCTTAGAGTCTCAAAAAGTCCCAGAGCCAGACTTGAGGGTACAACAAGAAGTTGGGCTAATATGTTTCCTAACTACAAAAAGGCGAAAATAAGTTAGACGTCATGGCAGGATCTATTCTTAATAATAATAATAATAATAGAACAATACGTTGTGTCATGGCAGACCAGCACACCGAAACGTTTGCAAGCTTCGGGCGTACTAGCCTTCAAGATATTGTTAAAGCCCCCAATACAACACCACGCTTGATTACTTGCATCACACAAGGATCAAAGAAAATCCTATGAAGCACGACCTCTACTTCTCTCAGGATATCCGTAAAAACCTGTCACACGCCAACAAGGAATATTTTGAATTCGAACCTGAGCATCAATAAAATTCTGAGTTGATACCATCACATTAACCTCTACACCTTCCTTCCACATTAACCTCGAAAGTTTCGTTCTGGCATTCCAGCCTCAACATTAGAAATTTAAGGATCTCATGAATATTGATATTGGAACCCGAATTTACAAACTTAATCGACAATCTAAATCTTCACCTTAGTCCTAAATTCGTCAATGAAAGAATTGAAATCGGTATATGAGGATCCACCATTTTGAACAGCTTTTCTTGCCAATTCAGCATACTTCTTTGCTCTGCATCTCATTTGCTCTGCTTCTTCACCCAACATAAGCTTTTTTACTGCCTCACTTATGGCTTCTCTCTTCACACTTTCTCTAACAAATTTTGCCCATTTTTTAGCACCAACTGGAACTCCAATTTTCAGAATCTCAACCACTAGTTTCTCGTTGTAAAACTGCTCTGCCGCTACAGGCCAGGTCACCATTTTTACTCCTGCAATTAGGGGTTAAAAATTTCTTGTTATCGTGTTATTTGGTCCCCATAATCATTCCATAAGATATGAATGCAACACATATTATAATCAAGTCAGACTAATTGTAAAACTTCTATATTGCTATTCACCACCATGACCATGTCACCATTTTACTCTTGCAGTTAGTTGATCCATACATTCCACTTTATTACATATGATATAAATGTAACATGAATGATAACCCTGCCCAAATGGCTGTCTCTAAAAATCGTGATGTCATGTCAGAGATGGACAACCTTGCTGCGGTTAGCTTGGGGCAATAATTCTCAAGTTTTCGCGCCAAAAACGAGCATCATGTTGCACTATAGATTATGTATATGATATAAAACAAGAAATGATAATCATGCGAGTTAAGTTCTCTATGTAAATTATGGTATCATGTGAGAAATTGTCATACTTACCTGCAGTTATAGCTTCAAGTGTCGAATTCCACCCACAATGGCTCACGAATCCACCTACTGCTTCATGCTCGAGTATCAAAACTTGTGGTGCCCATCCTCGAATTACAAGTCCCTTTCCTTCCATTCGTTCCTCAAACCCTCGAGGCAGCCATTCATCTTCGTCTTCTTGATCTTTCTTGACAACCCAAATGAACATCTGCCCGGAATTTTCAATACCATTAGCTATCTCAAGATGTTGCTCATTCGAGAAACTTGTCATGCTCCCAAAACATATGTACACAACTGAATTCGCTTTCTTTGAATTCAACCATTGTACTATATTAACAGAACTCTCTCCTCTTCTTGAACTTACATTCTCCCCATTCCATAGTGAAACGGGGCCGATATGCCACGCTTTTACCCCCAAAACATTCCTCAAATGATCCACATATTCGGGTTCTAGCTCGTAAAAGCTGTTGACAATAACACCATAGCTATTCATCTCTACATCTTTAATTTTCCTGAAGAACTCCGAAAACCCGGTTTCCTTATAAACATACTCGGGTAACTTATTCCTAACCAGCTCGATTTCACCTGGAAAATTCGGGATAATAAAAGGATCCGTGTCCGATTTCACGCTTTTGTAAGGCTCATACATTCTCATACACAAAGAAGCACAAGTTGAGAAGAAACAAGTGCCACTAAAAACAATCCTTGGAATTCCAAATTTAGCGGCAACATCAGTAGACCATGGAAAGAAGATGTCTGAAACTAGACAATCCGGGTTATACTGATTCAGAATCTGTTCTAATGGATGAGCAAGAACATGAGAAGACATGAAGAACTTCAACCCGAACTCGGGTGGAGCGAGATTGAGATGCTCGCATCCTTCAGGTAATCCGGCTCCGGAACAGTTGAATTTGATTGTCAAGATTTGAATATTGTGGCCAGAAATGATGCTGGATTGTATGGATTTGGATAAAGTGGGAGCATTTAGAGGAGTTGTGATTATGCTTACTTTAATGCCTTGTTTTGAAGCAAAGAGTTTGGCTATGTTCATCAGGGGAATTGTGTGGCCTTCTGCCATAAATGGGAAGAAGAAGATGTGAAGATCTTGATAATCATCATCTTTTATTTCAGTATCCATTTGATTTTCTGCAGATTGATCACAAATTTCTATAGGTTTGGATAAATTAGGAGAATTTAGTGGAGTTTTTTTTATTTATTTTATTTATTGTCTTTTGTGTGGCCATTTGATTTTCTGCATATTAATTCCTTTTTGTTTTTTTTGGTAACGCATATTGATTCTTTCTTGTCATCAATAATGATAGCATTACTAAAAAAAGTATATGGACTAACTTTAGTGGTATTTATTGGATAAATTACAATTATTATCCATCAACTGTGATCTTATTACCTAAATTACAATTTCGATCCATCAATTATAGGGTCTCTATCTTATCTTTTGTCGTTGCAATATTTACATTGATAATTCAAGGTTACACATCCATTACTACCAACTTTAAAACTTTATTAATCTGGTGGTTTCCATGCATAGTTTTAAACCAAGTAGTTATTGCAATGGGGTGGAAATTGAAATAATACTGTGGAACGAGACATCAGTAACATTTCCTGAGGATCATGTTGTAGAGTGTGCTGATAACATTGTCTTTCAATAGTATTTGACCTTTCAAATATATTAAGAAATTTCGGATTATTTTGTTGCGCGCCCATTAATTTTATGTTTATTTAAAGAATTAAGCAATTTTATTTTATGTTTATTTTATGTTTATTTTTTTATTTTTTTTTGAGACAATGCTATAGTTAGTTTACAATTGTGTCTGAAGTATAATTTTTTTAACAAATGTATTTTTCTTATCCATAATTAACAAACCGTATCCTTTCATGCATGCTGCGTCCCTGGTAGAGGGTAGCGCTAACATGGAGGATGAGAATGATGCAAATCGAAAAACTATTGCAGAGCTCTTCTGATTGATATATTTACTAATAAAGTAAAGGGTTAATTTCAAATAATTATATACAAAAATGCGAAACTACTGGATAATTATTTAATATTAATCCTAAAGTAAATACACATATATACATGTTGCATGCAATTGTAGGTTGAATAGTTACATTATGTTAGGACAAAAATTACATCCCTCTACACTGTTGTAGTAGATTAAATTCACATCCTCAGATACAATCAAAGAAATTGATCCAGAAGAGGGGTGGTGGTACAAAGCCTGCCCATGCTGCAAGAGCAGTGTCCGAAACTTAATTAGATGACAAACTATGGTTAAGAAATCATCGATGCTTTACTTGTCACATGGTAATGTTCTAGCATTGATTTTATTTTTCGTTATTTAGTTTTGGTTTATTCCAATGTTTCAATTTGTAGCATTTATTACACGCCTAAAATGGAGCGATGATATCTCTCTAGTAATTAATTAAAAAGTAGGTTTAATTTTTCCATATATTGCATACAAATTATTTCATTTTTTTTTGGAAGAAAACATACAAGTTGTTTTATTTTTTTATAATAAAACATACAAATTATTATAAAACGTATCTCATGTGTCATCGATTCGATAATAGAATAGAATGGGCCACACAATCATGAAAATCCAGCTTAGCTGGAGATGTTGGGTACCTTATCTATATACTCAAATTCTAAGTTATATTGAAAACAAAATAAAAATAAACTGGTTATATTAAAATAGACAAAACACATTGCTTGGCCATTCAACATTCAAAATTTTGACCCTCAATTTTTTACTTGGTCATATTAGCCACTCACTTTTGTAATATGGTGAAATTCCATTTTTATTATATTAATCATGACATCTTGTATTTATATTAGTTGACAATTTTTAGTTTTAGTACATTCTCAGGACCGGCTATTGGACTAGGCGACCTAGGCTTGTGCCTAGGGCTACAATTTTTGATGGGCCACAATTTATTAATAATACTCATATAAGGCTTTAGCCTTTTAACACCATTTTCTTAATTTTGAAGGATGTGTTAGTGGGCTGCGTGTTTTTGCAATTAAAATGGGCCCCTAAAATATAATTCTACGTGGCCTCAATTCAACAACTTCAAATTTCATTCTAATGAAACTATCTAACCCTTTTCTTTCCTATAAATATGATAGATGTTCCTGAGTCAAGTTGAAATGAGACAAGGGTTTAGGATGAGACTATTTTTTATGATGAGACAAGAGATACTTTTGTAATTCAATAGGGGAAGGTGGCAAATTTGTAATTAAATGAACACCCCTCATGCGTGAATTGAAGGGAAGGAAGAGGAGGTGATGTCAGCGCTGATGTCACCTCTGGAAAGAGAAAGAGTTTTAATTATTTTCTTTAAAATGCATTTTCCCGCTCTTTCCAAACTCATTTTTCAAAAAAATTTATACCAGTGAACTCGTATTAATTATGCGGTCATTTTGAGATCCATTTTTGTTATTTATAGACGATTTTTTTTTTTATTTTTTTGTTCCAACAGAATACTATAGTTGTTCCACCGGACTACTCCAATTGTTCCACCAAAATACTACATTTTTTTACACTCTCAGAGTGCATTTAAAAAAAAATAATGAAAATATTCTGCTGGAACAAATGTAGTAGTCTAGCGGAACAATTGGAGTATTCTGCTGGAACAACCGAGTATCCAACTTGGAACAAAAATAAAAAAAATAAAAATCGTGTATAAATAACAACAATGGATCTCAAAATGACCGCCTAATTAATATGAGTTCAGTGGTATAATTTTTTTTGAAAAATGAGTTCGGAAAAAGCGGGAAAATGCATTTTAAATAAAATAATAAAATCTTTTTCTCTCTCCAGATGTGACATCAGCGGTGACATCACCTCCTCTTCCCTTCAATAATGCCCCTCCATGTTTTTAAAATTTCAAAAATGCCACCACTTTTAATTGTCTCACACTAAAAAAAGTCTCTCCATAATGACCTTGTCTCAGCTGATCCTATCTCAGATGTTCCTATACTTTTACTTCATTTGATACTGAATCCTCTCAGAAAATATAACTCGAAAAATTAATTGACTGGTAAGAATTTAAAATTTAAAAATTACTTAATTGTTTATATTAATTTATTACTTTACAAGAATTTATACAAATTTTTTGTTAATATTTCATTATGATTTAACTTGTTAATTTTACGTTAAACTACAGCGTTATTTATGATATAATT
This sequence comes from Euphorbia peplus, assembly GCA_028411795.1. Classification (NCBI taxonomy): domain Eukaryota; kingdom Viridiplantae; phylum Streptophyta; class Magnoliopsida; order Malpighiales; family Euphorbiaceae; genus Euphorbia; species Euphorbia peplus. The sequence goes on along the minus strand of CP110837.1, from coordinate 1,427,927 downwards.
ATATAATTTTATCTTGGTTGTAAATAAATGATTTTTTGACGCTCAAAATTAAGAAAATTAATTACTAAAAATTGCCTAGAGCCTCTAAAATATTGGAGCCGGCCCTAATCATTCTGTTTCTTGAAATGGGGGAATTTTGTTGTTTAACATTTGTATCTACTCTTAATTTTGATCAAAAAATGGTGAAAAATTACTAAATTAGTAGATGAATGATCAAAGATATGACTAAATTATAAAGTTGAGTGGCTAAATGCACAAATTTAAAATAAATCAATGGCCAACTAGTATTTTTTGCCTATTAAATACAACTCCTTCTATCACAAAATATAAAAATCTCTTTAAATTTTCAAAAAATTAACATGGTAATTGACTCTAAGTACTTCCATCATATATTAATTGGCGTGAATAGCACATGACATCTTTTACCATACTGATTGTACGGTAACTTTCACATGGTTCATAACTGACTAAGTTAATTTGGTCCGTCACTGTAATAACCGTTAGATCTAACATCATTTCACAGATCTAACGGTGACTGACCAAATTAACTTGGTCAGTCGGTATATGCGGGTTATATTCTTATCATGTCAGTTATCCTGTTGTTGTTAAATTGGCTAATAATTCTAATCCGACTCAAAAAAATTTTTGCTGTAATGTGTTAATTTAATAGGGTCATGTTGTTTTCATATCGTGTTTTTGAATCACATAAATATTTTAATAGGTTGTAAAACCCCAATCTCGTTCATATCATGTTGGTGTTTGCAATCCACAAGTATGTCATGTGTAAATTATAACGGAAGCGATCTTAGAGCGCTCACGAAGTACACTCGCTTAGTTATAAATATAGTTTTGTATTTTTGTTATACCCTAAATAGCCCCCTTATCAAGTCGTCATCCTTTATATTTTCAAGGAGCACCGTGTATTCCTCCGGAAGCACTCTAGAATTTCTTCTACCGAAAGACAATGTTATGGGAATAGACACCGGTTCGGAAACAAATTAATGTTACATTCTGTATATATTATAACTTTCATAAAATAGCCTTAATTGGTGAAAGACAAGGATACGAAATAGAAACAAATATGAAACCTGGAAACTCTAGTAAAGAAAAGTATCGATGTAACATAACAAATTATTTCAAATTGTAAACAAAAAGTGCCTTCATAGAAGAGTAGAACTTAATTAACAGGTCAAAGAAGCTTCATTAATTAATACCTCCTTTAATCAAGATTTGAACTTAATTAGTTCATCAATCAAAGAATTAGTATCAGAATAAGATGAACCACCTTCTTCAACAGCCCTCTTTGCCATCTTCCCAAGTTCCTTTGCCTTCCTCCTCATTTCTTCACCTTCTTCACCTTCCATTACCCGGTTTATCACCTTTTCGATACATTCACTCTTTACAATGCTATGATCACCATACATTGTCCATTCGTGGACCCCAACAGATATTCCGGTTTTCAGTACTTGTGTCACAAACTTTTCGTTGTAGAACTGCTCGCCCCCGATCGGCCAAGCCACCATTGGCAAACCCGCGGATATTCCTTCGAGATTTGAATTCCACCCGCAATGAGTCACAAACCCTCCTATTGCGTCGTGTTCGAGTATTAGTACTTGCGGTGCCCATCCTCGAATTATTAGCCCTTTGCCTTTTGTTCTTTCTTCAAATCCTTCAGGCAACCAATGTTTCTCTTCAGGATTCTTGTTCGAGTTTTTGTTTTTCCGGACGACCCATATGAAATTCTTTTGAGAAGATTCGAGTCCGATTGCAATCTCCTTTAGCTGAGTTTCTTTGAAACTGGTTATGCTACCAAAGCACAAAAAGACAACAGAATTCGATTTCTTGGAATCAAGCCATTCCAAGCATTCGTGTTCGCTAATTGCTGATTCGTTCCCTCTTCGTGCCTTCTGTTCAATTTCTCGGTTGCAGAGTGAAACCGGACCAATATGCCAAGCTCTCCTGCCGAAAAAATTCCTGTAATGGTCAGCATAAGTCGATTCGAGCTCATAAAAACTGTTGACAATTACTCCGAAGCTCTTCCGCTCCGATTGAAAGGATGATTCGAATAATTTCCCGGTCTCTCTTGCAGTTTCCTCTCTATAATTAATTGGTAGTTCATTTCGTGACAGCTTTATATCTCCAGGAATATTCGGGAGGACAAAGAATTCCGAATGGGATGAAACATTCTTGTAAGGCTTATACTGCTCAATAACTAGCATTGTACACAAAGAAAAGAAAGAAGTTCCGTGGAAGACAAGCCGTGGAATCCCAAATTTTGCAGCCGAATCTGTAGTCCAATGAAATAACATATCAGAAACAAGGCAATTCGGGCGGATATCTCTCAGGATTTGTTCCAGGGGATCCTGAAACATGCTTATCGAGGCGAAAAATTTGGTAATAACATCCCATCCTGAATGTTTAGAACTGAGGAAGTCGAAATTTTCGCAACCTTCAGACAATCCAGTACTCTCAGTGGAAGGAAACTTAACGATATGAACATTGATATCGGAACCCGAATTTTGGCTATTAAGGATTTGTCTGGAGACAAGAGGTTCATTAAGAGGAGTTGTAAGGATGGTTGTTTTGATGTTTTTCGAAGCGAAAAGCTTGGCTATGTCCACCATTGGAATCATGTGGCCATGAGCCATGAATGGGAAGAAAAGTATGTGGAGCTTTTGAGATTCACTTCCCATGGTTTAATTGAAAAAGAGAGAATATGAAAATGTTGTTTACAGTAGAAGATAGCAGAAGAACTAAGAGATTTGATTAATTTATAATGAAGAAAATAGAAGAATTCATGTTTAAGATGTTATCCATATTATCCTTATCGCCTTACAGTGTATTATTACCATTAGAATGTTAGTGTTGGGGGGAAATGCAATTTTAAGGAAGTTGATGTACCAAAAAGAACATTTCAAACAAGTTGAGGTGGTAGAAATTTGGATATTTAGGCATTTAATGAACCAAAAGATGTTACGTACCACTTTCTTTCCTTTTTTTTTAGGGTAATTTCTTAAGAAAAAACTCTCGTGTTAATTAATTTTGTTAAAATGGTGTCTGTGTTAATTATTTGGACAAAATAAGGATTGTGTTTAACATCGTTACTCAAAAAACGAAAAAATCATTAACAGTGTTAAATATGATGATGAGGCAAGGAGTATCTTGGTTTTATTTTATTGGCTATGGTATAAAGAGCCACTCTCCAACAATTTAACACTTTTAGTTGTATCTTCAACAATTAGGTCAGAAAACTATATCTCTGCAATTTCTGATATCAATCTAATCATACCAAAATTGTCAAACAAATAAGAAAAGATATCTGATGCATTAAAGTCCAGGAGTGAAGATGAAGCTCCTGTTACACTTCAAAGAACAGGATTTGGTCAACTTTTAAGGGGTAAAAGCAAAGAGCTGTATCTCATTCAAGGCAAGTGAATATTAGTTTATTTGTTTTTTGGGTAACAATGGTAATCACAATCATCATTTAGTCAAAAAAACAAAACACAAACACCATTTTGACGAAAGTTGTAAACATATGAATATTTTAGGAATTTAATAATAAAATAAGACCAAATTACACCTTCTCACGTCATCACATCTAACACCGTTAGTGATTTTTCACTTTTTGCGTAACGGAGCTAAACGCAATCCACGTTCTGCCCTTGACCTGTAACCCAACTTTGACTTAAAAAAAAATTCTTGTTTTGTCAAAAGAAATAGATACATACACTATTTTGACAAAATTAGTAAACACTACCATTTTCTTAGAAACTATTTTTTTTTTTATTATTATTATTATTATTATTATTATTATGTAGATATGTGTCTTCTAGAATCCGAATATGAGATGTACATCCGCTTCACTTTGGGACCAAAAACTAAACTTGAAATTCGGTCCTACATGGCATTTTTCATACAATAATGAAATAAAAATGTGGGAAACAAATTCAAAGAAAATAAAAGACTGGATTTAATTTGGCTATATGTGAATGTATTATTGTTAAAAATTTAGTAATCTCATGGATGCCACACAATAACAAACATGAAAATCCAAAATTTTAAGAGGTCCAAGAAAGGTACCAACTTAGGTGGAGTTTTGGGGGACCTTATATTAGATCTGTCTAGTCAAATTGTAGTAATATTAATTACGTTAAAATCACAAAATCTTATAGCGATTTAATTAAATTTTGAATTGTTCTTCTTTATTTTTGTAGGCTATCACATCATGTTAAGGATTGCTTCTGACAACATATTATCCTTCATAGCAACTATTTCTTCACACATAAATGTTAGGTTAAACTGGCCTAAAAACTTTGAATGCTTTCTGTTTGCCCCAATATATAGAGGTGTTCAAGGTTCTTCGGGCTCCTTTGGGTTCGATGCCAATTACGAGTGACAACTCATGCATATGTTTTGTATTCTGCCGTAAAATTTGTATTATATATAATATCACATCAATGTCAAGCTGGTTCTAAAACTTTCAATTAATTTCAACGCTTCCGAATTGCAAATAAGTTTTCAAGGTTCAGTATGGACCCTTTTGAATTTGTCACCAGTTACTAGTGACAATTCGTGCATGTGAATTATTAGACTGCCTAGTCAAATTCTAGTAGTATTTTACGTGCAAATCACAAAATCTAAGTGATTTATTGTGATGGAGATGTTTAGGTTGCTTTATGATGATGTATAAACTCTCATTTATATGTTTCGATTTTTATTTGCAAAATTAGGGCAATTTAACATTGTTTTTTTAGTAAATTTCAGGTCATAATAACAAGTTAAGGGATATTCTATGGTTACTTTGTTTTTCACAAAGTAACCATTACTTTGTTTTGTCAACCATTGGATCATGGGTTAAAAACTAATCCAATGGTGAAAAAGACAAAGTATAGACAAAGTAAGGAAAAAACAAAGTTACCATAGCCTACACCACAAGTTAAAAACTCGTCCATGTCGACAAAATTGATCATTTTCTTAAATCCAGTTCTACTGGTAAATCAGTTAAAATTTTATTACCAAAATTACATACAATAAAAACATTACAGGATACAATATTCCTTGCCAAGTACTTCACTAAGAATCAAATTCTGAATTAAAAATGGCTTCAATATGACGATCAAATTCTTAATTTAATCAACATTTAAGCTTAATCAGTTCACCAATCAAAGAATTAAGATCGGAATAAGATGATCCACCTTCTTCTACAGCCTTCCTTGCCATCTCCCCAAGTTCCTTTGCTTTCCTTCTCATTTCGTCATCTTCCATTATCCGGTTTACCGCCTTTCCGATACATTCACTCTTTATAATAGTGCTAGGATCACCATACATTGTCCATTCTCTGGCGCCAACGGACACTCCGGTTTTAATTACTTGTGTCACTAACTTTTCGTTGTAGAATTGCTCACTCCCTATTGGCCAAGCCACCATTGGCAAACCCGCAGTTATTCCTTCAAGTGTTGAATTCCACCCACAATGAGTTACAAACCCTCCTACTGCTTCATGTTCGAGTATCATTACTTGCGGTGCCCATCCTCGAATGATTAGTCCTTTTCCTTTCGTTCTTTCTTCGAATCCTTCAGGCAACCAATCTTCCTCTTCAGGATTCGTGATTTTCCTGATAACCCATATGAAATCTTTACGAGAACATTCGAGTCCGATTGCAATCTCCTTTAGCTGAGTGGCTTTGAACCTGGCTACGCTACCAAAGCACAAATACACAACCGAATTTGGTTTCTTGGAGTTAAGCCATTCCAAGCACTCGTGTTCGCTAATCGCTGCTTCTCTTCCTCTTCGCGCCTTATGTTCAACTTCTCGGTTGCAAAGTGAAACTGGACCGATATGCCAAGCTCTTCTCCCGAAAAAATTCCTGTAATGATCAGCATAAGCCGATTCGAGCTCGTAAAAACTGTTGACAATGACTCCGAAGCTCTTCGAGTCGGATTCTATGGCTGACTGGAAAATTTTTGAAGTTTCTGTTACAGTTCCCTCCCTAGAGTTGCTTGGTAATTCATTTCCTGACAGCTTTATTTCAACAGGGAGATTTGGAACGACGAAGAGCTCCGAGAGTGAGGTATCATTCTTGTAAGGCTTATACAGCTCAATACTTAAATTCGTACACAAAGAAAAGAAACCAAATCCATGGAAGACAAGCCTCGGAATCCCAAATTTCGCAGCAGAATCTGTAGCCCAAGAAAATGACAAATCAGCAACTAGGCAATCGGGGCGGATATCTCTCAGGATTTCCTCTAGGGCATCCTGAAACAAGCTTGTTGAGACCATAAATTTGTTGATAACATCCCATCCCATTTGCTTAGAACTGATGAAATCGAAATTTTCGCAACCTTCGGGTAATCCAGACTCCTCGGTTGGAAATTTAATGATGCGAACATTGATATCTGAGCCTGAATTTCCAGTCTTTGGGATTTGCCTGGAGATAAGAGCTTCATTGAGAGGAGTTGTGAGAATGGTGGTTTTGATGTTTCTCGAAGCGAATAGCTTGGCTATGTCTACCATTGGAATCATGTGACCATGAGCCATGAATGGGAAGAAAAGAATATGGAGCTTTTGAGATTCACTTCCCATGTTTTTAACTGAAAAATAAAGAAGATGAAGTTGCTGTTTGTAGTAGAAAATAGAAGAACTAAAACTTGAATTTATAATGAAATAAATTTTGATTAATTTTACTAAAGATGTTACTATTATTGTTCTTATTTTTTTTTTTGATAGTTCACTTTCTACGATCATGGGATTTGAACCCATGACCTCACACTCCTTAGTGGAATGTAATAACCACCGAGGCATTGCTTGGTGGGTACTATTATTGTTCTTATTACCACTCAATAACAATGTATTATTATTACTGCAAGAGATTATATAACGCTCCTGGAGTACATACTCTCTCTTAGTTATTAATAGAGCTCTATATCTTTTATTATAGTTTGAATAGCCTCATATCAACTCATAGTTTTCTATATTTTCAAGGAGCACTCTACATTTTCTATATTACTGCCGCAAATATGCTTATTGAGCCTCTCAAATATGTATCTAGACTTTGTTTATTTGCTAGAAAATATAGTGCAGGAAAATAACCTTTGGCAACTAGTCTAGCTAGTATGTATTATTCCACATGCCGGTGTTATGCATTATACTTCTAAACTGAACTAGTAGCTTAAGTAGATTGAGGTAGTGGATTGGTAATTCTAAACAAATTGACGTGACGAAAAATTTGTCTAAGCTAGTTGATGTAATGGAAAAAATCATTTCAAAGAAGTTGAGGTGACAAAAAAAGTTTTGTTTGCTTAAAGCGATTCATTGTCCCTTATGAACTTATCTATAATGATCTTTCAGCCCGAAATTACTTAAAATGATATACATTTGAATAAATCTACAATTTCTTTTGCCCTGCCTTTGTCACACATGCTTGGTATAGTTAACCATCTCAATGAATATAAGAAACTCATGTATGGTACCGTTTGGTTCGCAAAATAGAACATAACGAAATAGAATAGTTATTTGATGGAATAGAATATATGAAGGAATAAAATAGGTATTTCGTAAAAATATTTATCTAGGTATTTGTCGTGAAAGTCTTAGCATAATGGTTAAAAACTCTATCTATGATCATAAAGGTTATGAATTTGAATCACATCATTCTGAAAGATTTTCTTTTCCTATATAATTGTAAGCCCAATTACTGATAATATGAATGGATAAATAATATATATTATAGTTTTTTGCCTATTCCCAGAATAAAACAAATTTACAAAAACCATGATCAATCCTTTTAAACTAAATTCCGAAAACTTGTAATATTTTAAGTTTTACCTTTTTATTTTGTGAAGCCTTTTTCTATAACTAAGAGCATCTCCAAGAGACTCCTAAAATGGACTCTTAAGTTAAAATTTAGAGAGTTAGGTCTAAAATACAACTCCAACAGCCTCCTAGTGACTCCTCAAATCACTAAGAGTCATATTCTCTCTCCTCAATTTTAGGAGTCTCTTTCCTCCTCCTAATTCATTTTTTATTAATATATTTCCCTCCATTTTGTTTTCACGTATACCTTATTTACCGCCAAACATAGAATTTCTACAGACTTTCCTTTTTTTCTTTTATTTCTTGTTCTTCTCCTCACGTTGAATGTCAATTTTCATTATCAATTGTCGTTACTCAACCATCGCCACTTCTAATCCACAAGTAAGTATTTTTGTTTTTCTTCTTCTTCTTCTTCTATACATATATAGGTATGAGCTATCTTTCTCATATATTTTTAAAATTTTATTGTCCCTATATTGTTTGGGTATGAGTATTTCATTCTTAATTTCAGTTGATGTTTTGCTCTTTTCCACTGATTTGCAATTACTTAAGCTCCGTTTATCCCGGATTTTATAACTCACTCTCTGTTTATCCTGCAAAATCTGGCCAGCTTGAAGATTGTAACTACCCTCCCATCTTTCAGGGCGTTGTTGTCTCATCTTTTTTCTTCAGGTTATTTCTTTTGCAATTCCAATTTTGCTTAATCAATTGTTTAATTACAGATATTCGTTTTTAATAGTAAATAGTCCCAAAATATTTCCAGGCCATGCGTTGAATCTTCTAATTTCAATAGACTGAATCTAATTTGTTTGATTTTGATTGTTAGGCTTCACCTGTCAAACGCGCTCTCTTTTTGCAGCCTTTGATTCGTTCAATCTGTTTTGCCTCTGACCGTTTCTCACGCCGGTAAGTTAAAGCTTCTTTCATTATAAAAAGAAAAAACCTAAACCACAACTCCGACTCAGTTTTATTTTGAGATTGTTAGAGTTTTTGAGCAGTTGATAGTTCATATGTATGAAATTTACTCATGAGATGCTTCCTATCTTTGATGCACAAGTTTCTGTTACATTGATTGTCAAGAATATGATGTTTATTTATTTGTTCAAGCATTATTGTCCAAATAAACTTGAAATTTTTAGATGCAACAAAACATAGTAAGTGATATTAGATAGAATTTTTTATTAAGATGGATTACTCATGTTGTGCAGCAATCATAAAGGTTAGTAGAATTATACTAGCTAAGTTTAGTGTATAGAGATTAGATGTTTAAACTAAATATATATGACTATGCTGTTTTTAATCAATTTCATATTAGATAGTATAGCAATCTCACTGTGTATTTTCGAAGTCACGTTATAAAAGCTATATTTTGAGAATTTATGCTTATTTCCTAACATGCTCATCCATTTACAGTGAAACATGGACCGTTTTTCAGATATGGTTAACTCTGATTATCCCGTATATGATGAGTTTGCAATACCAAATCTAAGTACCAACTTTTCACATAGTCTCGGTGAAGAAGGAAGTGTACAAGTGACCCCCTTCCCATCTCAATTTGTTTCTTCACAAAAGGTGAAGGATAAAAGGACACGAACAAAAATTTTTACAAAAGAAGAGGATGTTATGCTTATATCAGCTTGGCAAAATATTCATCTTGATGAAATCACAGGAGTTAATCAAACACATGAAACCTATTGGGAAAAAGTGCACAAGTATTTCATGAAGTACAAAGACTTTCCATCGGACCGCAATTGTAGTTCGTTGATGCATCGTTGGTCTGTAATTCAACTTGCAGTTAGTAAATTTCAAGGATTCTATAGCCAAGCAGATGGAAGAAGTGGGTACTCTGAAGATGATAAGGTGATCTTTCCATCTCTTTATTTTATGTACGATCTATATATCTGAAAAATAAATTATTGATAAAAGATTTGTTGGTGACTCAATTGTGGTTCTTTCATCAGATTCGTTGTGCAAAGGATATGTACAAAAATGTTATTAAAAACACCTTTTCGGTTGTGTTGTACACAAGTAGCTACCGCAATACTAATTTCCGCTTATTACGGTTGTGTTGTACACAAGTAGCTACCGCAATACTAATTTCCTCTTCCTCTTCCTCTTCTTCTTGCATCAAATATGTTATTATATCATGAGGATCCATAGTAAGAATCAAAATATATGTAAAAATAGTAAAATAAAATTTTAGTAACAATAGAATTTATAATACAAATTAGAGTTGTTGTACATTAAAGCCAAATAGCTGTTGGAGAAATAAAAATTTAAAGAAAACCAAGAATAGAATCAGTCAAAGAAAAAAAGTTCTGTTACAATAGGAGGCTTTTAATTGAAATAGCCGTTGGTTTTCTTTTGGATTAGTTGTGAATTAATAATAAAATATTAAATAAAGAGTGACTTTAAGATTGTTGTTGGAGATGGTAAAAATTAGTAGCTCTTAAAGTGGTTAGGAGTTAATAATTTATATTATATTTAGGAGGGGACTAAGAGTCTCTTGGAGATACTCTAAACATAACACATTTAATTTTAGTTTACAAGATAAAAAAAAAAAAAAAGCTGCCTTCTAGAATCCATATATGAGAGGTCCAATTGGTCCTTCACTTTGGGACCAATCAAGAACTGACGTATTATTAGATCTTACGATATTCTGACATTTCCTATATCAAACTAATTAATAATCAAAGAAAAATAAACAAGAGACAAATTTAAAGTGAGTTTAATTTGTCTATATCTGAATCTATTATTAGAAACGTAATCTCATGCGTCATAACATTCCAAACTAGAATAGACCACACATGCATGAATTTCCAAATTTCTAAGAAGTCCCCATAAAACGTACTAATATAGTCCATCACGTGTAAATCCCAAAGTCTTAGTTATTATATTTATAGGGTAATGTATAAAAATAGGTTTAAAGTTTTCAGAAATAGGCATTAATTTAAGCTCAACAAATGAAATGGTAACAATTTAAACGTAATTTGAAGAAAATTTGATCAATTTAAGTTTAATGTGAATCAATTTAGCTTCAACATTTACAGAATAGTGCAATTAAACGTTTCGATAACATAAGTTGACGCGTAATATGTACGCAGTTAGTGGAGATAATATGTCAAATAGTGCAAGTCAAAACATGAAATTTCATTACTAATACCTAAATTGATACATAAATGTCATTTAGAAACTTATGTCCTTTGCACAAATTTACAAACAAAGTACGAATTAACCTTTATTTGTGGGTAGACATGTTCGCGGGCTTGGATACATGCCCGCTCTGTCCAAGCTCGCGTCCATTGGTCTTGAAGAAGGAAAAGCGGGTCTATTTTTTGGGTGAACATGAGTTGCATAACAATAGCATAATCAGCCTAATCTGCTTTATTAATATAACTAGTCTTTGACACGTGTTATGCACGGATTCATCTTTAAACACATAAATTCAAAATGGCCAATTAAATTCTTGAAATATGTTGAAACCGTTCATTGTTCCTCAAATAATTTTTTTTCTTAATTCTTCACGTATTTTTATATATCATTCTATTTTTGTTGTACAAATTTTATAAAATATATATATATATATATATATATATATATATATGGAATTTGTATTTTTATATATTAAATCTGTAATATAAGTATAATTTTTTTATTTTGTTAAAATTATATATTATTTTTCAAATGGGCTTATATAAACTGAGTTGGGGTGTTTAAGCCCGAGCCTGCCAGAATTATCAATAGGCTGGGCTGAGTTCTAGATTGAACCCGACCCATAGACAAGTCTATTTTTGGGTTTATAATAGTTTTGTCCTCATTAGGATAAAAATTTAAAACTCGACATTTTTAAAGTGAATCCGGCTAGAAAAATTATTATACTTTGGATTTAAGCAAGTACAAAATGTTTGCTTATTTATTTATGTTGAGTTTTGGAGCTCCTCTTGGGTCGTTTGTGTGCTTGGTTGTTCGGGGATGCCAACCTAATTGGCTTCTTTTGCTTAGCTGTTACCTTGTGTTTCATTCAAAGTTTTGGAGGTCTTGCTCTTGGAATATGTATACATATGTTGGTTTTGGTTATGGTCTTGTCTAATGAGATTTCAGAGTTAATTAATAAGACATTGATGAAGGATATGATGATTATTAAGCAGATTCCTATCTTTTACTCATTTTGATGAACTGATATTCTGATTACCCAAAAAAATAAAAACGGCACTAAACAACTCAAGAAACTAATCAATTAATCTCAATATTTTCTTAATAAAAACGGGATGCTAACTAACGTTTCTGAAGCTCCATATCTCAACCAGGTAGGCACCTCGATAAGACAATAAAACTGAAAATGGAGTCCAGACAAAGGAGAAAGAAAACGAGGATTACAACCAAATCAAACAAAACAAAAACACTCGGCATACTTATAGTCATCTTGAAATTTTTTATTTCAAAAGGGAGGAGCCGTGTTCCACCAAGTCGAGTATGTAGTTGAAACCCCAAAGCGAGCTACACCATCAGCTGCATTATTTCCTTCACGAAAGATATGAGAAATGACGAAGTGCATATTTGAGATTTGAGTTAAACAAGCCAATCAATCACGCCAGATAATCCGTGATTAAGATTGAAGCTGAATTAGTTCATCAATCAACGAAGTAAGATCATTATACGATGATCCACCTTCTTCAACTGCCATTCTTGCCATCTTCCCAAGTTCATGAGCTTTTGTTCTCATTTCTTGAGCTTCTTCACCTTCCATTATCTTATTTATGGCCTTCTCTACACATGCACTCTTTATATCACTGCTTTGATAATCTCCATACATTGTCACCTTTTCGATACCAAGAGATACACCGATTTTCAGTACTTGTGTCACCAAATGTTCATTGTAAAACTGCTCACCTCCTACAGGCCAAGTCACCATTGGCACCCCAGAAGATATTCCTTCAAGTGTTGAATTCCATCCACAATGTGTCACAAATCCACCTATGGCTTCGTGTTCGAGTATCACTACTTGCGGTGCCCATCCTCGAATTATCATCCCTTTTCCTTCCATCCTCTCCTCAAATCCTTCAGGTAACCAATCTTCTTCGTCTTTGCTATCAACGTTCTTCGGGACAACCCATATGAAGTACTTCAGAGAAGCTTCAAGTCCGACCGCAATCTCCTTAAGTTGAGATGCTTTGAAATTGGTTGTACTCCCAAAGCATATATAAACTACCGAATTGGATTTCATGGAATCAAGCCATTTCAAACACTCATGTTCGTCTATCGATGCTTCTTTTCCTCTCTGTGCTTTCTCTTCAACATCTCTATTACAGAGTGAAACCGGACCAATACTCCAAGCTCTCCTTCCCAAAACATTCCTGTAATGATCAGCATAATCAGGTTCAAGCTCGTAAAAACTGTTGACAACCGCTCCGAAGCTCTTTAGTTCCGATTCTATGGATGAGCCCAACATTTTCTCTATCAGATTTGTTTGACTTCCCGGTATATCAGTTTTCATTAGTCTGTTTCTTGACAACTTGACATCTCCAGGAAGATTTGGAACGACAAAGGGCTCTGAATCTGATAATACTTTTTCCTGAGGCTTATATTGATAAATAGATATGAATGTACATAAAGAAAAGAAAGAAGGTCCATGAAAAACAATCCTCGGAATCCCGAATTTCGCAGCAGAATCAGTAACCCAAGAAAACAGCCAATCAGCAACAACACAATTTGGATTGATGTCTCCAAGAAGTTTCTCTAATGGCTTCTGAAACAAAGTTGTTGCAAACATAAATTTGTAGAGAACTTCCCATCCTAGATTCTTCGAAGTGATGAAGTCGGGATGTTCACATCCTTCAGGCAATCCAGACTCCGCGGTAGGAAATTTAATGATGTGGATGTTGATGTCGGAACCCGAGTTTTCGGCTTTCTGGATTTGCCTAGAGATAAGAGGCTCATTGATAGGAGTTGTGAGAATGGTGGCTTTGATGTTTTTCGAAGCGAAAAGCTTGGCTATGTCCACCATTGGGATCATGTGGCCATGAGCCATGAATGGGAAGAAAAGTATATGAAGCTTTTTAGATTCACTTCCCATGTTTTTGATTGCTTTGAAATGAAAGAAAGAAGATGAAGTTGTTGTATATAGTAGAAGATGTCAGAAGAACTAAAACTTGAATTTATAATGAAGAAAATAGAAGAATTCATATTATATATCCACATGAAAATAATATATTGACAAATTGAATTGATTACAATAGTTTATATACTTCATGAATTTGCTTAAGCCTTAAAGTGATACATGTTTGGATCGATTGTCTCTCAATTATATATCAGGAGAACTTAGGAGAGTTAATGAAACATTTTAAGTAGGTTTAGAAAGGCTAAAGACACACTTGAAATTTAAGATACTATAATCGGTTTTTCTTGCAAATTCAGGGATCTTGATGAAATAAGCCAAAAGTTAATTGAGCAAAATTTTATTATACCTTTGGAGAAATCTTAAAATACTTCTGGGTACGGATGACGTGGTACTTTAGACTAATAATTCGATGACACGTAACATATGTTAGTTTCTAGGGTTGATGATTTAAGATATAAGGTTTAGTTGTTAGGATCTAGAGTTTTTATTTTAGGATCTTGAATTTTATATAAATTATTAACTAAAACATAAATTTTTAATTAATTACATTTTGTCAAAATCTTATTGGTTGATCTAACGTATGACAACCATTATTGGTTTGGGGTACCACGTCATCGTACTCCAGAAGTATATTAAAATCTCTCTATATCATTGTCTCTTGACGGATAAGATGTGGTATGCTGAATTTCGAGGGTGTCAATCTAGGTGGGATGTCTTATATCATGCTTTTTTGCTAGCTTCTTGATTTTTCTTTAAAAATATCAGATGAAATAAGTATTTTAACAGTCATTTACATCATCAAATTATATCGCACAATCAGGTATAGTAAAATTCATCCTTAATTCTGCCATATGTTAGAGATGAATCTACACTTTAGAAATCATATATTAAATTTAATTAAATTAACATATTTCTCGTGTAAAACTTCAAAATCAAATTCGCCATAAAATAAAAAGTAAAGAAATAAAAAAAAGAAAAATGTTTGGAATCACATGATTCGTCTGCTGGAATTCATATAATGACATTGATGTTCTGTGTACAGAGAGAAAAGGAGATCTTTGAAAAGTGGGTTTAATTTGTCTACATTTGAATGTATTATTAGAAACGTATTCCTTACCAAAAAAATATTAGAAACGTATTCTCATGCGTCATACATTCAATAATAGAAAAATTCCAAATTTTTAGGAGGTCCCAGGAAAAGGCACTAAGCTGGAGATTTGAATAACTAAGGAGTTGTAAAAGTTAGTGTGACTACCTATATACTCAAAATCAAGTATTCGATTTAGATTGTTTACTCATCTTTAGATGTTTAAAGTTCCACTTATTCTTAGCGATTTTCTTTACTAACGTAAAATTCCAAATTTTTAAGAGGACTCAGGAAAGTGTAAATTACAAAATCTTCTAATGTTTAATTATGATCTGCTTCTTCCTTTTGCTCGAAAGTTACTCTATCAATGTTATGTAGTTGTTCAACACTTAAAGAAAAACGCTTCCTTGTAGAATCAGTTGAAATTGTATAAATGTCTGCATCCAAATTTGGTTGTTGCTTATTGTTGTTATTAGCTATTTATTGTTAATATATACTGAATATTAGTTGATTCTGCTAAAAACAATTGCTTAGAATTTTTATCATAAATTCTTTTTCCCCTAAAAGAAAATATTTCTTTTTTAGACACACAAACATGAAAAAATAACTTTTAAAAATGAAACCAAACAAGTTTTAAGAAATTAAAAATTTTAATATTATATATTTGACAATGGATTCGTACATCGCAGCGGCTAAAAATAGTTTAGCTAAGGGTAGGCTTATCCACTTGCAAAGTCAGGGCAAATCACAGACCTCGAACCGCAAAGGTTTACAAATTGTCTATCAATAAGAGCTAAATTTTGACGAAATGAGAACTCGAACCGCAAACCTTTCAAACAAAAGATGAAGTACCTTACCACTTGAACCAACTCTCTGAGTGATGCACAATGTGTTTATTACTTTACGCTTTGTTTTCACAAAGCAGTCATTAAATGAAAAATTAATTAAATGGTGAGGACATAAGATTAAAATTGACCATGAACTGTGGGTTGTATTTGGATAGAGCTCAACAGGCTTTTATCTAATAATGCTTAGGCCAAGCTCATCCCATCCCAGCCCTCTTTTAATTAGGCGGGCTCAGATCTAAAAATCAAATTGCAAACCCACTCCACACAAACACAGCCCTCTATTAATATACACATTTTTTTTAACAACCTATAGTATGCACTTTAATAATACTTCAATAATTTCCATCAAAAGGAAAAAAAAAAAAAGATTTTAATAATACATGTCTAGAGAACTTATATTAGCTTTGGACAAATATTTTTGCCCTTAATCTTATAGAAAACTTCCACTAGCCAATCAACTTCAAATAGTTGTAACTAATCTTTTCTTCTTATCCAATCACAATTTATAATGCTTAAATTTTAAAGTTGATCTATCAAAAAGTGTTGAAATAATTTCAATCTTTATGGTTCTTAATGTCGTAAGTTATGAAACACCACGTGGTTGGTACATGACTCTCATGTTATATGTAAAAAAGCAGTCGTCCAGACGTGATAGTCATATCACTATTTTTTTTACTTTTTCGTCTGAATTGGTTGGAATGATTTTATAAATGCAAGTCATGGTTTGTGCTATCTTCAACTGTAATCAATAAACAACTTCACCATCATCATCTTAATCCAAAAGCAATTAAACCACCATGGAAAATGAATCCCAAAAGCTCCATATTCTTCTATTCCCATTCATGGCTCATGGCCACATGATTCCAATGGTAGACATAGCCAAGCTTTTCGCATCGAGAAACCTCAAAGTAACCATTCTCACAACTCCCCTCAATGAACCTCTTATTTCCAGGCAAATCCACAAAGCCGAAAACTCGGGTTTTGACATCAGTATTCGTATCCTCAAATTTCCTACCGTTGAGTGTACCGGATTGCCAGAAGGATGTGAGAACATTGACTTCATCGAATCCAAGAATTTGGGATGGGAAATTGTTTGCAAATTTTTCTTTGGAACATACATGTTTCAGCAGCCATTAGAGAACCTTCTAAAAGAAACCATTCCAGATTGTCTTGTTGCTGATTATATGTTTCCTTGGGCTACAGATTCTGCTGCAAAATTCGGGATTCCGAGGCTTGTTTTTCATGGAACTTGTTACTTTTCTATATGCACTATTATATCTACTCTACAATACAAGCTGCATGAGAAAGTATCATCAGATTCAGAGCCCTTTGTCGTTCCGAATCTTCCTGGAAATATGGAGTTGTCAAGAAACAGACTAATAAAAATTGATAGTATCGAAAAACTTTACGAGTCATCCATAGAATCGGAGCTGAAGAGCTTTGGAGTAATAATGAATAGTTTTTACGAGCTCGAATCTGATTATGCTGATCACTACAGGAATGTTTTGGGAAGAAGAGCTTGGAGTATTGGTCCGGTTTCACTCTGCTATAGAGATGTTGGAGAGAAAGCAAGAAGAGGAAAAGAAGCATCCATTAATGAACATGAGTGTTTGAAATGGCTTGATTCCATTGAAACATCCGATTCGGCTGTCTACATATGCTTTGGTAGTACAACCAATTTCAAAGCATCTCAACTTAAGGAGATTGCGGTCGGACTTGAAGCTTCTCAGAAGTACTTCATATGGGTTGTCCCGACAAATATTAACAGCAAACACGAAGAAGATTGGTTGCCTGAAGGATTTGAGGAGAGGATGAAAGGAAAAGGGATGATAATTCGAGGATGGGCACCGCAAGTAGTGATACTCGAACACGAAGCCATAGGGGGGTTTGTGACACATTGTGGATGGAATTCGACACTCGAAGGAATATCTTCAGGGGTGCCAATGGTGACTTGGCCTGTGGGAGCTGAGCAATTTTACAATGAACATTTGGTGACACAAGTACTAAAAATCGGCGTGTCTGTTGGTGTCGAAAAACTGACAACGTATGGCGATCAAAGCATTATAAAGAGTGAATGTGTAAAGAAGGCAATAAATAAGATAATGGAAGGTGAAGAAGCTCAAGAAATGAGAAGAAAAGCACATCAAGTTGAGTTGATGGCAAAGAAGGCTGTTGAAGAAGGTGGATCGTCCTATTCTGATATGAAGTCTTTGATTGATGAACTCATCAAGTTTCGGTCTTAATTCGTGGCTCGTTTAGTTCATCTATTGTTGTTTATTGTTTGTCGTTTATTGTTTAAGGTTGTTGTATTTGTTATTTATTGTTGTCGTTCGAGCTCTTTTCTTTTTAATAATATTTGTACACTCGGTTTGCTTGGTTTGTTCTTACGGGAGTCAACTTAGTTAGAATATCTAGCTTTTACGTTCTTTTCGGCTCCATACCAAATTTAAAAAAATTGATCATAAAGTTGTAATATTTTCATTTATAAAGTTCAATGGGCTGCGAAAATCTTCATTCTTTGGTATTTCAGGAATTATGGTCGGCCAACTCGGTTGAACAAACATTTGACTCCAATGATTGTATTCAATAGAATAGAGTTTCTTCTTATTTCTTATTGTTGCGTGGAGTTTCTAAAATGTGATGAAGACATAAGGAAACATACAATGTATTGGCACGATCGATACCGAGTACTTTCAGATAATAAACTCCCTTGGATCAATATAATCGGTTCTCGTTCCATATCCGAATTACAATTTTTGAGGAGTCCAATCAGGGACGGCTCTTGGCCTAGTTTGGATAGGCGGCTGCCTAGGATCCCCAAAAGATAAGGGCCCCTAATTTTTAATTATATTTATATATATATATATATATATACACACTGAGATAGGATCGGGTGAGACAATGTCATTATGAAGACATTTTTTTAGTGTGAGACAATTAAAAAGTGGTGGCATTTTTGAAATTTTAAAAACATGGAGGGGCATTATTGAAGGGAAGAGGAGGTGATGTCAGCGCTGATGTCACATCTAGAGAAAAAAATTTTATTATTTTATTTAAAATGCATTTTCCCGCTCTTTCCGAACTCATTTTTCAAAAAAAAATTATACCACTGAACTCGTATTAATTAGGCGGTCATTTTGAGATCCATTGTTGTTATTTATAAACATTTTTTATTTTTTTTATTTTTGTTCCAAATTGGATACTCGGTTGTTCTAGCAGAATACTACATTTGTTCCACCAGACTACTATATTTGTTCCGGCAGAATATTTTCATTATTTTTTTTAAATGCACTCTGGGAGTGTAAAAAAATGTAGTATTCTGGTGGAACAATCATAAAAAAAAATAAAAAAAAAAATCGTCTATAAATAACAAAAATGGACCTCAAAATGACCGTCTAATTAATACGAGTTCATTGGTATAATTTTTTTTTGAAAAATGAGTTCGGAAAGAGCGAGAAAATGCATTTTAAAGAAAATAATTAAAACTCTTTCTCTCTCCAGAGGTGACATCAACGCTGACATCACCTCCTCTTCCTTCCCTTCAATTCACGCAGGAGGGGTGTTCCTTTAATTACAAGTTTGCCACATTCCCCTATTGAATTACAAAAATACCCATTGTCTCACCATAAAAACTAGTCTCATTCTAAACTCTTGTCTCATTTGAACTTGACTCTATACACACTATTTTAAAATTTGAAATTGATGTAAAAAATTAATTGAAGTTTTATTTGTATAAAAAGCCCACAACTCATCTCATAAAATGAATAAATAAAAAGCCAAAATATTAGGTCCAAGTATATTTAAATTCAGAATAGATTTTCGTTTTAATAAAAGGCCCAATTTTGTTAATGAAAGAAAAAAAACTAAACTTTGGAATTTGAGCAGCTTCTTCTCTAATCCACGAACTCAAATTACAGGTTACTGTCAAAGAGCAAACCAAAATACATCTCGCTTGTTGATTCTTCATCTTCTTTCTTATTTATCTCAAAATTACCAATTTTCTTCATCTCATCTTCATCACTTTAATATTTTCCTTCTTTTTTCTTCCAAATTGAATTTATTATCACCTCAACTAAACCTTAATTTGCCTCAATTTCAACTTCAAAGTTCATTATTCACCGATCACATCAAGTATTCACAAAATTAATTCGCCTTTGTATACGGTGAGTAATTTTATTATAACCAAATTTTGTCTACAAACTTACTTCAACTTTAATTTGTTTATCATTTTCTAATTATTGTATTTATCATTCTTCTATAGGTCTTCTTATATTATGACGGGTAAAAGGAAATATGATTCAAGAAATATGAAGAAGAAGAAAAGAGAGAGACAAGATCAACTCACTCAATCTCTTAAGGGTTCCATGAATAGGTATGTGAAACTGATTCGGGAAATTATGATTATGAATTGTAGTTTTTGTATTTATATAACGGTTCCGATATATGCAGCCCTAAGGGCTGCATATAAGCATTTAATAGAACTGAATATGGTATTGTATTAAATACACATGCATTTATTAATCAAATTAATTTAAAATCATATATGTTAACAAAATAATCAAAATCAAAAAATCCTAAAACAATATAACTTACATAAATAAAAAATCCTACTGATTTTGACCCTACTATCTGATCCAACCATTGAACCCTAACCCTAACACTAACCCTAAACCTTAACCAATACCCTAAACCCTGACCATGACCCTAACATTGAACCCTAACCCAATACCCTAAACCCTGACCTTAACATTGAAACCTGACCCTAATTATTGACCGTAAAGCCTAACCCTAACCCTAACCCTACCATTGAACCCTAACCCAATACCCTAAACCCTGACCCTAACATTGAACCCTGACCCTAATTATTGACCCTAAACCCTAACACTGACCCAAGACCCTAACCCTAAATCCTGACCTTAATTTCACAATAGGAAAGTAATTTTATTAAAATGGTATTTAACTTATATTTATATTGTTAACATATATAACACTTAATCAAATTAATTAATAAATATTAAAATATTTAGGATAATACTATATTTAGTTCTATTAAATGCTTATATGCAGCCCTTAGGGCTGCATATATCAAAACACTTTATATAATATGTAAAAAAAAAAATTTTAACTAAGCATTGCCTAAGGCCCCAAAAATGCTGGAGCCGCCCCCGAGTCCATGCAAATCAAGCGGCAATAAGTGATCCAAGTAGTTTTCCTTCGAACTCATTGAATCTCCAAATAGTGGAGAGGTGACTTTGTCCAAATCCGAAAGTCAATCTCTATGTAGTAGAGATCATTTTCGCTAACATCAAGCTTGTGATGCACAGTGTCAACCTCTGTCTTCCCGATAATTGTGTTTTCTTCTCTGTCTTCCCGATACAAAATTTTATAGAGTTCATTAACATTTGGATCGACCGCCAATAATTGTGTTTTCTTCTCTGTCTTCCCGATACAAAATTCCTTTGAATTCAATGCCATTTTCTCAACGTTGAAGACGACATGCCATTATGTCAACTTCTGGCATGCATTATGAATGCTCTACCATATGGCTGTTGTAGCGACCTGGTCCAAAATCGGTGACATTGAGTTCTATACATAAAGGAAAATCACGGATTATGTCAACCAATTTTACATAATCATCTTCTTCTTCCATTCAATTTAACAAAGTTGATAATTTTGTGTATCATGCTTTATGAAATTTAATGACCAAGTTGTAAAACTAATTGCTAATGATGTAAATGAAAGTGTAATGGAGAATCTGCTGTTTTCAAAAGAAAGAAAAAAAGTTCATATGAATTATTATTTTTGTAAATAGCAAAAGAAAATTTGTCTGATTACGGATGAGTTCCACAGTGTATCGGAACGATAAGTTCTAAGTTCTATGGACTCCATCACAACAACCACACTTGACTTTGGGACGGTGCTACTCTTCATCGGGTGGCATCTTAGGAATTGTCGTCGGCCAGCTCGGTTTAACAAACATCAAACTCCAATAATTGAATGATTTAGAAGGATAGAGCTTCTTCATATTTCTACTTCGTGTGTCGACCGAGTAAATCCAACATTTGTAGACATTTTTAAAAAGAAGGAGACGCAAGGAAAGATACAAGATGTTGCAATCCACGGGATCAATACCGAGTATCATTTGATTCTCGGACTCCTTTAGGTCAACATGATCAATTCTCATTGCGGATCCTGATTCCAAGTGTTCAAGAGTCCAATCATGCAAATCAAAGCAGCAATGAACAATCCAAGTAGGCTTTCCTTCAGACTCGTCGAATCTCCAAATTGTAGAGGGATTACCTTGCCTAGTTAGAAAGTCAATCTCCGTGTAGTAGAGATTGTTTCCGCTTACATTAAGCCTGTGGTGAACTTTGTTTTTGTTTTTAGAACAGCCAGGTAATGGAATCTTGTAGCATCGTTTACCGTTTGGATCGAATGCAATAACCATATTTTTTGTTCTGTTTTCCCAATACAAAATTCCTCTGTGTTCGATGCCATTCACGTTGAAGTTGCAGTTGGCATCCCACTTGAATTCATGTTTCATCTTATATACCTACAATATTGACACATTTGTACAATTTTAATATGAATTAAAGATTTAAGATAAAAATGTTCTCAACATACATGATCAATTTACGTATGGTAATCAAACCATTGAGATTATAAGATGTTTAGTGCTACATACCTTCCATCGGTTAGTCGCAGAGTCGAATATCTCCAAACCTGAGTTCCTTCCATTTGTTTGAAAAAGGCAAGTGAATAATCTGACAACCTTGAACCCGGTTGTTTTAGAATTAGAGATTTCGGAACTTGGATTGTAAATTAATCCTAATAACTCGGAGCCTTTCCAACTCAGTGTAGAAGGAAGAGTAATGCATTGCTTCGTCGTAGGATTGCAGACATAGTAAGTTATATCGTCGTCATCGCATTCCCATGTTCTGCAGCATAAAATCAACCCATTACTCGAAGAATGAGCTCTATCGGACACTACCCATCCGTCGCGGGGGGGAAGAAACTTCATGGAACCTTTGGCTTGGTTAAACCATGTTTGTCCATCCTTGGTTAGTTGTTGAGTGTGAAAGACGTCATCATCAAAACTTACAGAGGTTATGAACAATGTGAAACTAGGGTTTCTACGAAGTACGAATTGGGAACGAAAGGAAGGGTCCGAGATGAGCGATGACCAGAGCTTGCAGACGACTTTGTTTCGGAGGAGTTGTTCAGCCGGAAGTTTGTAAAGGATTTCTAACAGTATTTCGTCTGGAAGATCATTGATTGGAAAAGACAATTTACCGCGACAACCGGCTAGATACTCTATTAAATCTCTAAAACAAGAAAACGCCATAATTCGGCTGTAAAAGTCTATTAAAGAACAACACGATTTACAGAGACAATCCGACCGCTTTGACACCCTTGAGATGATCGATAGATACAATGCCGAAGCTTGCTGAAGGAATGATAATAATCTAATTATGATAAAAAAAATTCTACGTTAGTATACGAGTCATTGACCTAAACAATAGGAAAATCCGAATTCGAATAGGATTGCAATTTCTTTTTTAAATTTGTAATGTTGTTAATCTTGATATTAAATCGAAAATATTTAGCATAAGATTTCTTTTAAAAGAAAAATTAGAATAAGATTTTATTTTATTTTTATTTTAAAAAAAAACTCTTACATATTTTTTTAAAACTTTTGTTTCTCACAAGTTCAAAATTTCATTTTTTTTCATTTCAACTCCAAAAATAAAAAAAATTGTAACATCGAGCTAGTCAAAAACTCCAGAGGTGTACGATAATGATGTAATTTGAAAACAAAAATAGATTTTCAAAAACATGAAAATGGCCTAGGCAGGCACCCTCGGAGTTAGCCAATGATCCAAGGGCTCTCAAAGGGTGCCTAGGCCAAAAGATTTACACGGCTTGTCAAATGGCGTTTTTGTGGCAACGGTCCAAAAATGTCATACGACACGTTATGCCACCTAATTGACGCATCGTGTTGCTTGGTCAAACTACCAAATTTTGAGAAAATTTTGAAACTTCTTTTTATCTTTTAAACTAATAAACTTCAAGTGGTGCAAAAATGTCATCTTTGAGCGATACCTAGTAAAACTTCGGGAGTATTTAATAAAATCCAAAGAAAATCATGTAAAACAACGTCAAAGCAAAGTTTCCCTTGTTTACTACCACATTCTTATACTACAATGTGCAATTCCGAAAAATGAAAATCACGTACTTTTTTTTTTAGAAACAATACAATTGCTATAAGAGTTATTTTGTAATGTACATTTAAAACAACGAATTAATAGAAAGAAAAAGAATTAGTTGAGGTAACATCTTTTATATTATTCTCTGACACACTCCTTCACGTGAATGCTCCTTGGACTTGAAGCATGCACAACACTTGTCAACATATGTTAGCTCATCATGTGTTTTTAATTCAACAAATATTTAGATTGTCAGGAATCAAACTCATGATCTTTTGCTCTAATACCAGTTACTTAGCTGATTGAAGTAAAAGTTTGAGCTAATAGTTAAACTTAACAACAACTTTTATATTATTTTCTGACATCCTAACACCCTTTAATCAATGATTTGAAAAATTATATATACATTTTAAAAGACTTTAGAAATTATGTTGCATTGAGCAATTATTATTGATGAGTTTTCCCTTAATTACTACAATAATGATGAGTTTTTTCCCTTTTTGTCATTCATGGTCCCCATTTTGTTATTCGTACCATGAATTCATATCAGCCATTCTTGAGTTACCTATATATATATATATATATATTGGTCCCAAAACGTGTTATTGATTTTTCAATTTTTAACTTTCTTAATTATTAAAACTTGGGTTCTTGTTTCAATTTTGATTTTTGGTGATGTTTATAATTATATGGTTGAAGAACTTTTTTATCGCATGGCATGAGTTTTAAAAATGAGAGCCCATAGCAATATATAGAAAAGAAATTTGTAGGAGTGATTCATAGTCTTTCTTCTTCTTCTTTAAAATGTAGGAGAGTGTTCAGAGTCCAAACACATTTTTTAATCCTCCTACCTCTCCTAAGGTTCGAACCTGAGATGACTAGTTAGTTGTAAACGTTAACTAATTATTGTCTCCCTTGATGGTTGTCAAGTTTATTAAAATTTATAAATGTTATTAAAAATCTATTTAAATCTATAAACGTCTATCAAAGTCTTTTAAAATTCAAATACAATACACCCTCCTAAATTCTTATATAGAGTTGAATAGGGTTAGTATCGAAGCCTAATTAGTTCATCAATTAAAAAATTAAGATCAGAATAAGATGATCCATCTTCTTTAACTGCCATTCTTGCCATCTTTCTAAGTTTATGAGCTTTTCTTCTCATTTCTTGAGCTTCTTCACCTTCCATTATCTTTTTTATAACCTTCTCTACACATTCACTCTTTATAATGCCATTATCCTCATGAACACCCAAGGATACACCAATTTTAAGTACTTCTGTCACCAAATGTTCGTTGTAGAATTGCTCAGCAGTTTTAGGCCAAGTCACCAAGGGCAACCCGGAAGCTACTCCCTCGAGTATCGAATTCCATCCACAATGTGTCACGAATGCCCCTATGACTTCGTGTTCGAGTATCACTACTTGTGGTGCCCATCCTCGAATAATCATCCCTTTTCCTTCCATCCTCTCCTCAAATCCTTCAGGCAACCAATCTTCTTTGTCTTTGCTATCAATATCCGTCGGGACAACCCATATGAAGTACTTCTGAGAAGCTTCAAGTCCGACCGCAACCTCCTTAAGTTGAGTTGCTTTGAAGTTGGTTGTACTACCAAAACACAAGTAAACAACTGAATCGGGTTTCATGGAATCAAGCCATTTCAAACACTCATGTTCGCTGACGGCCGCTTCTTTTCCTCTTTGTGCTTTATCTTGGATATCTCTATTGCCAAGTGAAACCGGACCAATACTCCAAGCTCTTCTTCCCAAAACATTCCTGTAATGATCAGCATAATCCGGTTCGAGCTCGTAAAAACTGTTTACTACTACACCAAAGCTCTTCACTTCTGATTCTATGGCTGAGTTGTACAGTTTTCCCATCTCATCTGATTGAGTTTCATCTATCTCAGCTTTGACTACTTTGTTTCTTGATAGCTTCATATCTCCAGGAAGACTCGGAACGACAAAAGGCTCTGAATCTGACGTTACCTTTTTGTAAGGCTTATATTGGTGAACACATATAATTGTACATAAAGAAAAGAAACAAGTTCCATGAAAAATAAGTCTTGGAATCCCGAATTTCGAAGCAGAATCCGTAGTCCATGGAAATATCCAATCAGAAACAAGACAACTTGGATTGATATCTTCTAGAACTTTCTCAAGTGAATCCTTAAACAAGGTTGTTGCAACGAGAAATTTGGAGAGAGTTTCCCATCCTAGATTCTTGGAAGTAATGAAGTCAACATTTTCGCAACCTTCGGGCAATCCAGATTCAGCTGTAGGAAATTTAATGATGTGAATGTTGATATCGGAACTCGAATTTTTAGCTTTCTGAATTTGCCTGGAGATTAGAGGTTCGTTAAGAGGAGTGGTGAGAATGGTGATTTTGATGTTTCTCGAGGCGAAAAGCTTGGCTATGTCTACCATTGGAATGGTGTGGCCATGAGCCAAGAATGGGAAGAAAAGTATGTGTAGCTTTTGAGATTCACTTCCCATGTTTTTAATTGATTTAGAACTTGAGAAGAGATCTAACCAATTGATGTAGATTTATAATAAAGCAAATAAAAGTATATACGGGGTTTTTTTGAACTTTCAATTTCTTACACGATAATACGATTTACATGAACAATCTGTTTGGCACGATTCCTTTTTCATCATTTACATCTTATATAATCATGACACAAAATATATAAATATGTACATAATACGTTTATGACCTGCTAACTCATTTTGTTGTTATTATATTAATTAATTTTATGTTTAATATAAAGTTCTTTATCCCTTTACGCAAAGAATCAAAATCAATAAATTTGACTATGGATCGATTTGCAATGGACTCGGTTGATGAAAATTGAAATGCATAATATTTAGTAGAAATGATATTAGTTTATAGTAAAAAGATGTACATTATCGTATTTTCTTTAATCAGATTTATTACGCTCAGTGCATAATAAAATGGTAGTTCTCTATTATCAACTAACCTACAATTGTATAGTTCTCTATTCTAGAGGTTACCAGATAACAATTAATAGAGGCATAGAGTTTGTGGTTAAAATTTTGCCTAACTTTCTATGTATAGTCAATTTTTCATATGCGAATACTTTTTAAAATTGAACAAAAAACAGTTGTCAGTTGGAGACATTATGAGGATGATAATCACGTACGTATACTACTTTAATTCTAAAATAACTCTACAGTGTCAGTGGTTAGTGAAATTAAGCACATAATATCTAGAATTGATATTTCTTCCGTATTTTTGTTTTTAATTTTAGTTAATTTATTCTTTACAAAATAGTTATTACTTTTCATGAATAGATATTATAACCTTGATTTTACCTTATACAATTATTGTCTTGTCATGTTCTATTAATCGAGGTTATAATTTCACTATTTGATAAGATTGGATTAAATTTACGTTATTTCATATGAGAGAGAGTTAAGTTGGTACTTTCTTAATAACTGTAAGACCAATATAGTACCTCAACTCTATCCTTTTGTTTTGTTCCGAACCTCAACGGAGTGTTTGGCAAGAGCCTTGAGATGGAAAAGGAAGAACTTTGAAGAGTGAGTTTGTATTGGACTTTGTTTGGTAGAGAGTTGAGGAGTGAGTTGGGCCAATTCAACCCCCATTTTCAGAGTGGAGAGCTATTCGCACCTCAATTTTTGAATAAATATAGTTCACTTTTGAAAATTTTGCCTATATCCATTTTAAAGACAAAAAAATGAACTTTCTAATTTTCTCTCAACTAAAAAGACATAGTTTTTAAAATTATGAACCTAAAACTCGAAAAGTTGATAATGTTGAGGCGTCAAATACTCCCAAAAGGAACAACAATGAAGAAATTTGAATAACTTTTTTTTCCTAAACGGTTTTCAAAACCGATTAGGCAGAACAAAGTAAAAACAAAATTAAGGTTTTTTTTTTTCCAATTAGTTCTCAAAACTGATTCTATCATGATCAAAACGGTTTTGAAAACCGATTGGACACAAATAATTTCACAAAGAAAAAAAAGTGAAATAGCAAAATTGTAAAAAGTGAGCTGTATTTTTTAAAAAATGGACTGCTAATAACAAAACCTTAACAACGGGGTGTTCTTGAACCATGAGGTTGAGCTTGGGTGAAAAAATTGGTGTAAATGACTAAATAGTCTCTACCTCCCTTGCATAATTTAAATAGAGGTATTTTCATAAAAAAAGAAAAAAAAAAAAATTCCCTCTAAACTCAAATCCTTTCCACCAAACAAAGTCTAATTGATCTTACTAACCATGAAATTCATCTCATCCCACTAATTTTTAAACTCATCACAATCACAATCCCAATCTCAATCTCATTCTCCACCCTATCTCAACTTCAATATAATACCAAACGCTCCACAAGTATTTTCATTGAGTTAGTCACAGTTTAGATTCTTCACTCTATTTAGTCATTATCAATTATTCAAATCCAAGATCTTTATTCACACACTCAACTTCATTTGTCAATGAGCTACAATCTATAGATCCGTTAATGGAATGAATCAATTGAATAATAGGACAATTTTACTTTTTATTGTATTCTTTTGCGGAAAACAGGTTGCCAAACAAAATCTTAATCATAGTGTATTTGATAATCACGGAATATTTTAATCACATTGCATGCATGATTGTTAGGTGTTTATTTTGTATAGTTTATATATAAGCTCTATTCTTTTTTACTTAAATTTATAAAAAAAATAAAATTAATTCAGTTCATTAAATTTAGTAAAATTTATTAGACATTTGTTAGTAATTCAGATTAGTTGAGCTATACTTAATCAAAAAAAACATAAGCAAACTCATTAAAATAAGAGGATAACTTCAAAGCATTTCCTATCAGGAGTGATACAAAATGGTAAAATTTTACTCTTTAACTGATTATTTATTTACTACAGTAAATCATTGAAACATTAATTGCGTCAAAAACATTTACAATGCTAATGCAATTATAAATAACTTATCAAAATGTCAACAGTTAAGTTTGTTGAATATAAGTCGATCCAAAAAAAAAAACTGCCAAAATTTCTAATATTAATTGTATTATTGATATGGTTTTAAATTACAAACCAAAATACGTAAAATTATTTACATTTTTGGAAAACACAAAGTAATTGTCAAATAATTGTTAAGACTATCAACTAGCCCGATCATGGCTACATACAGAGTGGTTAGTTACATTAAGAAACAATTGTTGATAGTTAATCTGAGAGAAATATCAAACATCTATGAGCTATTAACAATATCAAACATCGATCAACTAACAACAAACAACAGTTGCTATACCGAACATGTATTAATAATAACAAAACGTATTAAATAGATACTTCAAACATATTTCTTATAATACTAAGAAATAAGAATGCATTTCGTAATTAAAAAAAATGCCATTACACTTCGGCCAAGTAGAATCTGATCCTAAGATAATTTCTTCCATATTTTCCAACCCTATATTTTTACATAGCATTCTCAAACTATATTCATAATTCTCCAACTATTAAAAATGAAAACGAGTTGTCATAACTTTTATGCTATAATGAAAAACTCCTTACCATTTAACTTAGTTCTTCTATTCTCTTTTAGACCGGAAACTAGTAAATCCAATTACCGAAGATACCACATGGTGCCATGTCAACCAATTTTAATAACATGATAACTAACAAAATTGAAAAGTTAAAGATAAAAGATGTACTACCATGCACTATCCGCGTATCAAAATAGTGAACGAGACTCAAATGGCACCTCCAGTAAATGGGTTTGCAGAATTTCCGGTCAAAAGGATAACAGAAGAAACAAAAGTTGAGCAGTGAGGGATTTTTATCATGAACTTGGCCGTTATGACAACTTTGTTCCAGTTCTGATAGTTAGAGCATCATTAGTATAACTAATCCAACTTTGTCATGATCCAAAAAATCATCTTGAACTTTCATCGGTACGTCTTATATGGAGGGCAGCTCGAACGATATTTTCCCGTGCGATCATTCCAACCTTGAGTGTTCAACAAAAAAAACAACCAAAACTTATTCTCCGTACCTTTTAAATTTAGGTTGGGGCAGTGGGCTCGGTCCTCAGGCCTTGTTGGGCTACTGGCCCAGCCCATTGCCTATATGACCCTGGCAACTAAGCTTTAGCATTCTAGCAGAATAGATTGTAAGCCTATTATTAATTTGAATGTTGTAACTTGTGATAAAGATATGAATTTAAGCCTTAATACATGTACTTAGCCGATCTCCCGTTAGTCTCCTGAATTTCATTAAAACGATATAATTAACTCTCTAAATCCAACATGGAAGTAAGTGGAGAAGTTGGATGAGTTGAATTACGTATCACTTTAAGAAGTTCAAAAGACCATTAATCCGACAAAGCAAGTTCAAGAGACTAATAGGTCAGTTTAAACAAGTTCGGACGACTGGTGAGATATATCTCTAAAGTTTTAAGGGCTGATTGGATTATATGACCAGATACAGAGAGGACTCTGATGTACTAAGCGTTAATTTAAACAAGATTGTGATTAGCATTTCTTACCAGCCTTCCTTTGCTGTCTACTACTGGAAGCCGATGGTGTTTTGAGTCGAGCAGCAACCTACGAACAGAAAATTTTGGTTTAAAGGCATGATTTTTAACCTATTATACACCTGAACTACTCAACTTTGGACCTGTGACATCTTTATTAGCTTGTTTTGCACCTTGTATTATTAAGGATTAAACATATGTTATGTGCCACATCACTGCCAAATCATTAAATAAGGGTATTGTAGGTCCAAAGTTGAAAAGTTCAGGTGTGTAATGGGATCAAATTGACAAGTTCAAATGTGCGATAGGTCCGAAAATAAGAATAAGGTGTCAATGACAAAAAAAATTACAAGTTTATGTATGTAATTATGTATTAAGCATCACTTTAAAAGGCACCTCAAAAGAGGAAAGGATTATCTCGCCTATATAAGTAGTCATATACTTCTCTAATTAAGCAACGTGGGATATATAACACACACACACATCTCACGTCCAAAAAATATCTAGGTGATCCAACGAAGAATATAACTCTGATGCCACGTAAATAAAAGGTCTAACTCATCCCAAAAAGCACCTTAAAGAAGTTCGATTGTCTGACCAATGCAAGGAATCATAGAGTCCTCTAGCTATAAATACGGGATGTCTAACATTGAATATAAGAGTTTGACACCATGTAATAAAACCTACCTGAGGCCAAAAAGATCTCAAAGGACAAGGGTTGCCTCACATATATCAGAAGTCATACAACTCAACAAGGGATATCTAACACTGCAGATCTAACTAAAGGTTTTCCAGAAAACTAAATGATAAAACTATGCAGCAAAAGATCATTACAAGAATACAAATGAATAAATAGCAGAAGTAGTAAATATTACCTAGCAGCATCCTCCAAATTGGTGGTTTCACTAACAACAAGAGGGGCAGGAGTCATCAGATCACCCACAACTTTGCCATTGTTCTTAGTAACTAGTTTCTGCATCTCATTGAACTTCTGTAATATTTCATCAGCAATAGACTAGTCAAAACAACATTTGTAATAGCAAAAAGTCAGTCAAGCCAATCAGAAGCTAAATTGGAAACTGCAAGACATTATAATATAAACTATTATTGGGTCTTAATTATCAGTTTAAACTTTTTGCTGAAACGGTTCCTTGACGGAAATATAATTTCGTTCAGATGGTTTTTGGATATGATATGAGCCACGTGGAAATAAGGGGATAATGGTCAAAGTTTAAGCAAATTGAGAGGTTGAAAAAGTGGTTTTGAAAGTTCAGTCAAAAGAAAAGGTAGAAAATAGCTAAAGAGTAGTGAATACGTACTTTCCAAGAACTATCAGTATCAGGAAACAAGCTTGTGCTACCCTGGTTGCCACCTAATAATCATAAAAGAGAGAAATAAGTGAATTCTTCACCTCAAAATCCCGGTGAGAAAATGTAAATGCTAAAATAACACAAGAAAAGAATCAAGTTGGTCTATAAATAGAACTTAGTAATCACGAAGTACTTTATAGCTAGATATGAATCCTCTCATATTTGTCTGAACATGGTAACTAGTCTCCAGTTCAATTCCGAATAAATTGTTGAGATTTAAGTTTTGGGATAAGCTACATAATATTTCTTTTGTTGCCACTCGAAAGCGTTTTACCATAAATAGTGCAAGAGGGGTGTTAAGTTAAGACATCATTAAAGGAGTCCTATCCTCAAACACGAATCTCGTTATTTAACTCCACTGGTGCATCGTGTTATCACTCTTCATTAAAAGACGCACGTACACAAGTGTCATTATGTGGTCTCATTATATCCAAGTTAATCGCATATTTCGCATGTGTGGGACAGAAAAAACACGAAATGTTGTCTTAAGCTTAAAGACATTCCGTCCCAAAACCTAATTTGAGATAGTATAGAATGCTGAACTCTTGTTTTAGAAACAAGAGTATGCAACTAGTGTGGAACACGTGAAGAAAATATTAGTATATCTAAAATGATGTATGATATTGATGATATTAGCTCAGCTTGTCAAAATTAGCCCCTCAATCGTACCATTTACAACGTTAAATGTAAAGTTTCTCTTGATTGACAATGATAGAGATATTTTGTACCTTGAGTTTAAGAAACTAAACAAAATAAACATCGGAATTAGAAGACGTAAAGTACCTGATATAGAGTTTAGAGCTAACAAGTCATAATCTGAAACAACACCAACCTGCAAGAAGATTGATGAACCAAAAATAGATTACTGAGCCAATAAAATTTAAGCTAAGCTAGTTTTTCTCAGTTCAAAGAACAGCATGGACAAAAGAGTGAGCTTAATCCAAGTGTAAGTTTATAAATTCTAAAATCAGTATTGTACTGAAGGACCAACATGGACAAAGCATAAATTGCATACCAATTTGGCCTTCCAAGGAAAGACCCCGAGTCAAATTGGTGCATAAAATCCTGAGAAAGCACTCGATTTAGCTATAAATTTACTGAACTATGGCAAATTTCATTCAAGTGTATAAATATAAACAAACTAAATATCAAATTGATCACTAAAATGACATTACAGGGTCAATTTAACCTTTGCTTCGAAATTGAAACACAAGGCATATCAGCCCTTGAAGTGAAACACATACTTTAACAGTAAAAAATGTACAAAATTAATAATAAATCAACGAGTTGAAGGCTTAGTTGACCTATTTTCGGTTCTCTATGTATAAATTCGCACAATTTTTCATTCCATTTTGAGATCATGTTAGTTTTTCATGTATAAAAGAAATAATCCTTATTTATGCTTTTTCTGAAGAAAAATCCTTAACTAAGGTCCAGCTAAAAATGTTTTGCAGCCTGAATTTATTAAATACCGACATTTCAAACACTGGTTTCAGATGTTAGGTAGGGAAGTCAAATGACAGGTGTATCAGATTCTAACATGATACCGGATTCTTTGCTTTTGTAACCCGTGTTTTGAACACCAGTTTCAGACACCCTCCAACAACCAAAACATGAGCATTAGGCCTGGAAAACAACATAGGAATTCTTTCTCCAGCAAAAACATTATTCTGAGAAAAAATCTAAATGTAGTATGTTAATTAAGGGCATCAATGGTTGACACATAACGCGATTTAGAGAAACCACTTTCCCGGCAAGACATGTTTGACATGATGATCATCTTTGTTACAATATATCAAGGTATAAAATTCTATAGAATATATAGATAATATAACTCCATTATGATATTAGAATCTAAAAACTGCTACTTTTAGCAAACTTCATCCAAATTAGGATCTAATTGAAGACACAATTGCATCCAATCACAACATTATTAAAGAACCAAAACAATCAGAATGAAGAAATATGAAATGGTTGAATGAACTTACCAATGTCCCATCATCATCAACCACAGGAAAACCAGATAATTTCTTCTCCACAAGGGCCTCTAGTGCTGCATTTCAACATAGAAGCGAAAATCCAAATACCAAAATAATCACAAAACTAAGAAAGAAAATAATAAATACATTCCCAAATTCAGACTAACTTCAAAAAGAAGGGATAAAATTAGCTTCAACATATGATTATTGGAGAAGAACATATTAAGACTCTACATTTAAATTCATGAAATGTAACACTAGCATTTCAAACTCCATCAAGAGCAAATCTAACAGAAGCTCATTCAGCATTAATTTGATTCCATGTCTAGAACCGCTAGGCTCCATCGGCATCCACTCGAACCAAAGGTTAGCGTTCGCATAGTATAATTTTATACATGGAACTCCCCCGATAATTATAGGTTTATATTAGAGATGTCAACAAAACCAATTGAACAAAAAATTTAAGCTGATAATTAAAACCCAATGACATCTCTTATATTAATTTACGACAAACCTCTACATGCAAACATCCCTTGGGCTTGAACCATGCACAATACAAGGTCATTCCGCCATGTGTCTTTAATTCACCAATAAATGGGTTGTCAAACTCACTCTAAAAGCTTAAACTAATAGTTAAGTCCAAGGACATATCATCTATGACAAGACACTTCTCTATACTAGTATTTCTACGTTGTATCTGTGTCCTGGTCCATGTTGTATCCAAGTCTGTTTTCATTTACGTTATTTTATAAAGATTATGTTTCAGCCATGTACGTGTCCGGGCAATTTGTAATTTATATGAACTAAATCAACGGGAAATCTACTTCTGCTTTAGATTTTCCATTAACATAGTCTGAAATTGCTCTAATATTTCTACAACAACAACAACAAAGCCTTAGCTGTTGTTTGGGAGGAGCTTAACGGAGGTTAACAGAAATAATGGAACGTAAACTTTCATTAACCTCGTTTTCGACTTCTTTTAGAGAGTAAATGAAAGTTGACAAGGGTTAACATTTTACTTGATTAACCTTGAAACATTAACCTGCAAATCATGACTTAACGGAAGTTACGTAAGCTTCTTAACTAATTTATATCATTCATCTCTATTCAATTCCGTAAACTGCCAAATAAGACTAACATTTAACCTTCATATTTCCGTTAGTCCCGTTAACCTCCACTAACTTTCACCTCCAAATAAAGGCTTAAACCTGAAATGATTCGGCATCAGCTAACATGAAACATCATAAATAAAAACCGTAAAACTAAATTCGCATCGGCGACATAGTAATCTAAACATATATTCTCATAAAATTGAACCTTATCCACAAAAACAAAGTACCTTCATCAGCAGTAGTTGTAGTTTTCACAGCAAACAAATCCTCTTTTCTAGTCATAATATCACCCACATTAAACGCTCCGTTTCTCGCCTGAAAACAAACAAAAAAACAACAAATTACAAAAATAAAAATAAAAATCAAAACAATATCTAGACAGTTATTTTTTTCAGTTATTTAACTGGAGGAATGATTTACCATTCCGTTATTTGTTAAAGCAGAGAAAACCGAGCTCCGACGTGTCAGATCGGAACGTCGGCGAGAGCACAAACGGCGTCGTAACGGCGTGGATGATGGAGGGAGGAGGATTGGTGAGTGGGGAGAAATGAAGAGGGAGTGAATGAGAGAAGGAGGAGTAGATGTTAACGGTACGGACGTCATTTGAAGATTAAAAAAGATAAAAATAAAAGAAGAGATTTTAATAATGGAGGTTTAAGAAAGGAGGAAGAGAAGTGAGATTTGAAGAAGAGAGAAGAAGAAGAAGAAGAAGAAGAAGAAGAAGAAGATTATTCATAGAGGAGAGATTTTGGAAATGGAGGTGTGAATTCCGTGAGAGTTGGAGGAAAAGTAGAAGGAAAGTATGTGAGTGGATGGATTTGTCAACTTTTTAGTTTTTACACCATTTTCTGATTTCATATCCGATTTACGGGCCGTTGGGTGCAACCGTTACTTTTGTTAGTTGTTGTTTCGATTTACAGTTTGCGAGTTGGTGTTTGATTAATACGGTTTGTTAAGATTGTAAATGAACGTTGTTGTCGGTTTATAGAAGGACTAACTTGGATATTATGAATTTTTTTTGTTAATCAAAACGTAAAGGATAATAAAAGAAAATAAAATTATTATTATTATTTTAGAAAAGATTTCAGTACGAAAAATTACCTAAGCGCAGAAATTTTCTTAATTTTGAGTAGTATAACGAAAAGAAGTGATTACTTTATTATTGATAGAAAGTACGAAATCTTAAGTCATATTGGAGGTTGTATAATAGTTAAAACATTTAATTACATTTGGAATGAATCTCGCCTTTTTTCGCTTGAAATTTAGGCTTAATTTCTCTTTTATTGTGTTCTTTTTTTTTTTTATCTAATTTGGAATCTCAAAATATGAAATCCAACTGAAATTCGACTTAGAATTATGGTCGGAATTCCAAATTTGACTTGAATTCCATAAATTGAAAAAGAAAAAAAAGACCGATACATTAAACATGTAATTTTAGAGGTGAGTGAATTATACTATTTCGAGTAAATTTAAATTGAATGCAAAAAGTCAAATAAAATATTGCTCAAATTGAGATGGCTAAGTAACGAAATGTGACAAATTTAGAGATAAGTCGGTTAAGGGGTACATTAAGGGAGTTGATTAAGACACAAACTTAAGACAATACACCGAATTGATACGTGAATAGCTCAATTGGTTGGGAATTATTGATTGGCTCCACCATCCCTATAACACACTTTCTTTCTTTTTTTTTGAAGGCCATATACACTTGTAAGAAGCAATAATATATATACATAATCATTTTATATACGTAAGTTTGCATAATTTATCAATCTAATAACACGTGTATGTTGAAATAGTCAATTAAGCCCATTTTTTTGTGGAATTAAAGGAGGATTAGTCCAATCTTCTAAGTTGAGACATCAAGCCAAAATCTCAGGGAGGGTGGGAACGAAAGAAGAGTGATGTGTAATTAAATAACTCCATTATTCACTATAATTAAGCACCTTTGATTAAGAAATCTCAGCCAAAATGATTATTTGTATACATGGTTAGTGCTGATTTTATTTAATTAATAGGTAGTGGAGTATGACATCATTTTGTGGAGCTAAAGGACAAACAGCCATGCAGAAACAGCCAAAACCCAGCAGAAACAGCCAAAAAACCATGCAAATGAAGCCAAAGGAAAGAGTCTTGACTCAAACATGTGAAGAAAGAGAGAGGGCTGACCATCAGGAAGCCAATAAGGAAGGTGTTGTAGTTTGTGTCCTAAAGACAATTGTCGTTTAGGATATTTTATTTAGAATAAAGAATGTATAAACTATTGATTTTATGAAAGGCTTTTATCTTTTATCTTATATATATTACGTTGTAATTATTAGTTAAAAGAAATCCATAGTTTATATTAATAATCTTAAAGTGTTCATACAAGATGAAGTGAGACATACTTTAATGATTAAATAAACTTAAAATATCCCAAGTCGAGTATTGTATTATTGGATTAATATATATATACTGTTGAGACTTGCATATAATATATCCCTTATTCATGAATAAGAAGTTGATCTCACGAACTTAGATTATACGAGATATCTGGATAATTATATGAATATGTATAATGATGTTATATATATTGGAGACCCCGCTTTGAGTTACTAGTATGGAATAAATACATAAATGTCAACTAGCTTTAACTCATATGTGGTAATAGATATAAAGTAGTCCTAGAACTCAAATACTCATTCATGTGACTTTGAATTATGGAGTGTGTTACTTTGATTCTACTATCTGTACGATCCAGTATTCGGGTGTCCTTAGGGTAGACATTGGGTAACACATAAAGTAATTGCAAAGCAGTTAATGTTAGATTGGGGAATCATCACTTCTGTATTAGAGAAGATTTATCTTGGGCCTCTTGTGAATAAATAGTTCTAAATCCTTGCGCGAGGTAATATGATAAATTGGAAATGGTTTTCAATTTATGGAGAATATTTATTTGAGCACAAGTAAATTAATAATGAATTATATGATTGACTTTTCCGTGATCATGATTCATTAAAGATAATATTGATGAGGGACCGAATTATATTGCAACTATCACTGACAGGTAAAAGAAGTCAACTGTTAATCTTGACTCCTTATGACTCCGGGTTAGAAGAGTATCTCCATATTTGAGTCGACGCTCTTCTATGTTATATTAATTAATAGAGATTAGATTAATATACGACCGGTTGTGGTAAGGACCTAGTGGGTCACACACTAAGAGTATTGAAGGATAAAATGGTAAATTGGTAAATATACCAAATATGTGTATTTGGTAATGTTGGTCGAAATATGTATATATAGTGTTGATATATATAGTTTAATTGAATTAAATTATAATGTGTTATAATGTTAATTAATTAAATCCTACTAGTATAATAATTGAGATTATTATTTAGTTAAATTGAGTAATTTAATAAATATGGATTTATATAAATTACTAGTTTAATTAAATAGGAATACTAGTATGAATAGAATTGTTTTTATTAATTAAATAAGAGTTGGCCTAGTCCTTTTGGGAATAGGATTCTTATTTAGGAGAGACAATTCTAAACACTATAAATACAACCCCCTATGAGGTATTTGATACACACATCTAATTCTCTCTAGAGAAGCCGAAATTCCTAGACCAAAATTGGGGTTTCGATTTACCGTTTTATTCGTTCTTGCTCGTGTGGACTTAACGCTAGAGGTGTTCTACTTTGGGCACTCGCGAGATTAAAATAAAGAAGACTTGTGGGCGCGACAACAACGTTAGATAGTAATCTCCTAGAGGTATTTTATCTAACTAATCTTCTTAATTGTTATTCAATAAGCTAACGGATCTTGGTTTAAGAAATTGAAATTTTTTAATTCCGCTACGAACGTCGTAAATCTTCAATTTCCAACATGGTATCAGAGCTATCGTTACTTGATTATTGAATAACAACTATATCGTGATATAGAACGTCTAATCGCGGTTGTTTTGATTATTTGAATGTCGAAATCAGGTTTAATTTGATTAAACTAAATAAATATGATTTATATGATTTTGATGTTAAAATAAAGTTTTGGTATTAAATTTAATTCTGGAAATCAAATAGGATTTGATTTGTAATTTTATAATAAAAAAAAAAAAAAAAAAAAAAAAAAAAAAAAGTTTTGGATTTTGTGGGAGACGGAACCACCGCAACGGTGGTTCCATGGGCTGCTGCCCGTAGGCAGCAGCATACCTGCTGTCACAAGGCAGCAGGTAGCTTGCTGCCTTGCGGAGGCAGACAGCCACCACAAACGGGCCGTCTCCGACGGCCCGACCCGAATGGTTCGGGATTTTTCGACCCCGTTTTTATTTTAAAAATTCCAGAAAATTAATGTGTTTTAGATTTAATTAAAATACTAAATTGTTTAGTATTTAACGATATTGGATATCCTTTGAAAATTAAATCGTTTAACGCTTTAAATTAATACCGAATATTTAAATTCAAGATTTTGATTAAGATTTAAATGGTTTAATGATTATATATATTTGATATATCTAATTAAGTCTTAATGTCAAAATATGAATTTTCAATTGATTATATTTGATATAATTTGCAATTGATAATTGACCAAGATTAAAGTTAATAGGTGAATAATTGTGTTGTCTTGGTATGTTTGGTAATTGTGGAATAGATGGACATTTGATAGTCAATTAGGTTGCTTCCATAATTATCAATGTTTGCTTCGAGTCTAGCATATTAGGATTATGTAGATTAGAACAAACTTAATAAATCGATTGATGAGACTTAAGAACCCTTAATGATTAAAAATTAAGTTATATCAGTTGCCTCCTATTATTAGTAATTCAAGCAGGTTTCTATAAATGTTTTAGGGCATTGGCCAAAGTCAAACCTGAAACTTTTCTTAAAACACTTGGATTACTTGAAATAAGATTTCATGAATAATAGGTTATAAACTTAAATTGGAATTAGTATGACCGGATGCGAAAAACTTGTCATGTAATATCTGATAGGCAAAAGGTTAGGATTAATACAATTAATTGTATTAGTTATTAATGTAGTTAATAACCTAATCTCCTAGGAATTATATTTGATATAATTGATTGCAAGAATCTACCCGATTCGAAATAAGAGTCATGATTGGCCAAAGTCAAGGTGAATCTTATTAGATAGGGATCCTAGCCCACTATTGAAATATAATTAACTTATAAGGGTTGTTAATTTTAGTGGGAGTATTTATTATATTTTAAGTCTTATATAATAAATTAAATCAATAGTTAACACTAGTACTCTTTATATCTCAGGTTATAGAATATAATACATCTGATTAATTATGTCGAAATTTGATCTCCGCTCGATTCTCACTGATAACAAACTCGTTGGTTCAAACTTCACTGACTGGTTTCGAAGTCTCAAAATTGTTTTGAGAGCTGAGAAGATTGAGTATGTCCTTGATAGTGATATACCCAATGAACCAGATGAAGGTGCTGCCATAGAATTAGTGGAGGACTATCTTGCTCACAAAAGAGATAGTGATATGGCATCATGTGTTATGCTGGCCTCTATGTCCCCTGAGTTGCAAAAGCAACATGACAATATGGATGCTAGATCCATAATTGTTCGTCTGAAGGAGCTGTTTGAGAAACAGAAAAGGAGTGAAAGATATGAGATATCTGAGAAACTCTTTCGCTCTAAGATGACAGAAGGGACCTCTGTGACAGAACACGTTGTCAAGATGATGGGATGCATCAAGAAACTTGCTGATCTAGGATTCAACATGGATGTAGAATTAAGTGTAGACTTAGTTCTACAATCACTTCCTAAGAGTTATTCACCATTTGTGATTAATTTCAAGATGAATAATCTGGAAGTCAACTTGGCTGAACTTCTGAATATGCTCAAGACCTTTGAGCCAAATGTTGGCATCAAACAAGAGGTCTCGGCTATGGTAGTCGACCGAGCAAATAAGAGGAAGTGGAAGGGACCTAAGAAAGGCTCTTATAAGAAAGCCAAGGGAAGTGATGAATCCCACCTTGACAAAGGTAAACAAGTGAAGGTTCATAAACCTAAGGGAGAATGTCACCACTGTGGAAAGGAGGGGCATTGGAGGAGGAATTGCAAGGTTTACCTTGAGTCACTCAAGAAGAAGAAGCTTGGTGAAGCTTCAACTTCAGGTATTTTTCATATTGAAATACATTCAGTTCAAAATTCCAACAACTGGGTATTAGATACTGGTTGTGGTTCTCACATTTGTAACAATGTGCAGGGACTAAAGGGGATTAGGAACTTGAAGAAGGGAGAAGTTGGACTGCGTGTGGGTAACGGATCTAGAGTTGCCGCAGTAGCAGTTGGAGACTACTTCCTTACATTATCTTCTGGATTAGTTTTAGAATTAACAAATTGTTTGTTTGTTCCTGCTATGTCCTCAAACATAATTTCGATTGGTTGTTTGGATAATGTTGGTTTTGATATTTCAATTAAGAATAAAAGTTGCAACGTTAGTTTAAATGGAATTCATTATTTTTCTGGTTCTGTTATGAATGGAATTTATATCTTGAATAATGAAATTACTTCTTTAAACGTAACAACAAAGAAACCAAGGTTAGATAATGAAATTGATAAGACCTACTTGTGGCATTGTCGTTTGGGTCATATAAATGAGCAACGTTTATCTAAGTTACATTCAGATGGACTCTTAGATACTTTTGATTTTGAATCATTAGAAGCGTGTGAGTCTTGTTTAAAAGGTAAAATGGCAAAGACACCCTTTAACAGTAAAGGAGAAAGATCTACAGAAATCTTAGGACTTGTACATACAGATGTATGTGGTCCCATGTCTACACCCGCAAGAGGAGGATTCAACTACTTCATTAGTTTTATAGATGATCTATCTAGATATGGATATATTTATTTAATGAAGCATAAATCCGAATCGTTTGAAAGGTTCAAAGAATATCGGATGGAAGTTGAGAAACAAACTGGTAAACAAATAAAGATCCTACGATCTGATCGTGGAGGAGAATATTTGTCTGGTGAGTTTTTGAATTATCTAAAGGAGAATGGAATAGTCTCACAATGGACACCTCCATATACGCCACAACACAATGGTGTATCTGAAAGGAGGAATCGCACCCTATTAGATATGGTGCGATCCATGATGGGTTTCGCAACACTACCTAAATCATTTTGGGGTTATGCCCTAGAAACCGCCCTCTTTATCCTAAATAGAGTCCCAACCAAATCTGCTACTTCTACTCCTTATGAATTGTTCATAGGAGGTAAACCTAAATTATCATTTATGAAAGTTTGGGGTTGTTCAGCATACGTGAAACGTATCGTATCAGATAAGCTAGATCCCAAATCTGATAAGTGTTTCTTTATTGGATACCCTAAGGAAACTAAGGGATATTACTTTTATCATCCAGATGATCAAAAGGTAATTGTATCTAGGCATGCTGGTTTTCTAGAAAAGGAATTTCTTGAGAAGAAAGACACCAATTCTGTGATTGAACTTGAGGAAGTTCGAACCAGTAGTGAAGAAGAAACTGAACAAGTGGCAGAAACAGTGGGAGCTCAACCTGAATCTCAATCTCAGGAACAAGTGACATTAGAACCCCGTAGGTCTATAAGGGTGCGCCAAGGTCCCGAGAGATATGGATATCTCGTGGACGAAGGCGAGGAAACACTCGTTGTAGATAATGATGAACCTAGGAACTACAAGGAAGCAATCAATAGTCCCGATTCCGCTAAATGGAAACAAGCCATGCAATCCGAAATGGACTCCATGTATGAAAACAAAGTTTGGACTTTGGTTGACTCATCCGAAGATATGAGATATGTCGGATGTAGATGGATCTTCAAGAAGAAGAGAGACATGGATGGTAAAGTAGTTACCTACAAGGCACGTTTGGTAGCAAAAGGATATACTCAGAAACAAGGAATTGATTATGAGGAAACCTTTTCACCTGTAGCCATGATAAAGTCTATAAGGATAATGCTTGCAATTGCCGCTCATTATGATTATGAGATTTGGCAGATGGATGTTAAAACTGCTTTTCTAAATGGACATTTAGAAGAGGATGTGTATATGATGCAACCTGAAGGTTTTACATCGAAGGATACAAAGCAAGTTTGTAAACTTCAGAGATCCATATATGGACTCAAGCAAGCATCTAGAAGTTGGAATAAACGCTTTGATGAAGCTGTTAAGGGATATGGTTTTGAACAAAACTATGATGAACCTTGTGTTTACAAGAAGAATAGTGGGAGCACGGTAGTATTTCTCATATTGTATGTCGATGACATATTACTCATGGGGAATGACGTACCTGCCCTACAACAAGTGAAGGTTTGGTTATCAAGTGTATTCTCAATGAAAGATTTGGGAGAAGCGTCCTATATTTTGGGGATTAGGATCTATAGGGATAGACCTAATAGAATGATAGGATTATCTCAGTCTACATATCTAGATAAAGTACTTAGGCGTTTTAGCATGGAAAATTCGAAAAGGGGTAACTTGCCAATGGTTGTCTGTAAAAGGGAACATCAATTGAGCAAGAAGATGTGCCCTGTAACCGAAGAAGATAGAATGAAGATGGCCGGTAAGCCATATGCCAATGCGATTGGTTCTATCATGTATGCTATGCTTTGTACTAGACCCGACGTAGCTTTTGCTTTGAGCATGACTAGTCGATTTCAAGCTAATCCAGGTGAACGTCACTGGACTGCTGTCAAGAACATCTTGAAGTACTTAAGAAGAACTAAAGAGATGTTTCTAGTATATGGAGGTGGAGAATTGAGAGTGGAGGGATACACAGATGCCAGCTATGAGACTGATGTCGATGACTTCAAGTCTCAATCTGGATTCGTGTTTATTGTGAATGGTGGAGCAGTTAGTTGGAAGAGTTCCAAGCAAACTGTAACAGCCACATCCACAACTGAATCAGAGTATATAGCAGCTTGGGAAGCGGCTAGAGAAGCTGTATGGATTAAGAAGTTCGTTGGAGAACTTGGTGTAGTTCCTGACATTGTGAACCCGATTACTCTTTACTGTGACAGTAATGGTGCAATCGCACAAGCTAAGGATCCACAGTCTCATCAATCATCCAAACATTATGAAAAGCGTTTTCATATGTTAAGGGAATCCGTGGCTAAGGGAGATATAAAAATGGAGAGAGTACCTACTGAGGACAACATTTCAGATCCGTTGACCAAGGCGTTGGTACAAGCGGTCCATGATCGGCACATGAATAATTATGGAATAATGTTTAAGAACAATTGGTCTTAAGTCCAAGTGGGAGTGTTGTAGTTTGTGTCCTAAAGACAATTGTCGTTTAGGATATTTTATTTAGAATAAAGAATGTATAAACTATTGATTTTATGAAAGGCTTTTATCTTTTATCTTATA
This sequence comes from Euphorbia peplus, assembly GCA_028411795.1. Taxonomy (NCBI): domain Eukaryota; kingdom Viridiplantae; phylum Streptophyta; class Magnoliopsida; order Malpighiales; family Euphorbiaceae; genus Euphorbia; species Euphorbia peplus. The sequence continues at coordinate 1,383,505 of CP110837.1, read as the reverse complement.
TATATTACGTTGTAATTATTAGTTAAAAGAAATCCATAGTTTATATTAATAATCTTAAAGTGTTCATACAAGATGAAGTGAGACATACTTTAATGATTAAATAAACTTAAAATATCCCAAGTCGAGTATTGTATTATTGGATTAATATATATATACTGTTGAGACTTGCATATAATATATCCCTTATTCATGAATAAGAAGTTGATCTCACGAACTTAGATTATACGAGATATCTGGATAATTATATGAATATGTATAATGATGTTATATATATTGGAGACCCCGCTTTGAGTTACTAGTATGGAATAAATACATAAATGTCAACTAGCTTTAACTCATATGTGGTAATAGATATAAAGTAGTCCTAGAACTCAAATACTCATTCATGTGACTTTGAATTATGGAGTGTGTTACTTTGATTCTACTATCTGTACGATCCAGTATTCGGGTGTCCTTAGGGTAGACATTGGGTAACACATAAAGTAATTGCAAAGCAGTTAATGTTAGATTGGGGAATCATCACTTCTGTATTAGAGAAGATTTATCTTGGGCCTCTTGTGAATAAATAGTTCTAAATCCTTGCGCGAGGTAATATGATAAATTGGAAATGGTTTTCAATTTATGGAGAATATTTATTTGAGCACAAGTAAATTAATAATGAATTATATGATTGACTTTTCCGTGATCATGATTCATTAAAGATAATATTGATGAGGGACCGAATTATATTGCAACTATCACTGACAGGTAAAAGAAGTCAACTGTTAATCTTGACTCCTTATGACTCCGGGTTAGAAGAGTATCTCCATATTTGAGTCGACGCTCTTCTATGTTATATTAATTAATAGAGATTAGATTAATATACGACCGGTTGTGGTAAGGACCTAGTGGGTCACACACTAAGAGTATTGAAGGATAAAATGGTAAATTGGTAAATATACCAAATATGTGTATTTGGTAATGTTGGTCGAAATATGTATATATAGTGTTGATATATATAGTTTAATTGAATTAAATTATAATGTGTTATAATGTTAATTAATTAAATCCTACTAGTATAATAATTGAGATTATTATTTAGTTAAATTGAGTAATTTAATAAATATGGATTTATATAAATTACTAGTTTAATTAAATAGGAATATTAGTATGAATAGAATTGTTTTTATTAATTAAATAAGAGTTGGCCTAGTCCTTTTGGGAATAGGATTCTTATTTAGGAGAGACAATTCTAAACACTATAAATACAACCCCCCTATGAGGTATTTGATACACACATCTAATTCTCTCTAGAGAAGCCGAAATTCCTAGACCAAAATTGGGGTTTCGATTTACCGTTTTATTCGTTCTTGCTCGTGTGGACTTAACGCTAGAGGTGTTCTACTTTGGGCACTCGCGAGATTAAAATAAAGAAGACTTGTGGGCGCGACAACAACGTTAGATAGTAATCTCCTAGAGGTATTTTATCTAACTAATCTTCTTAATTGTTATTCAATAAGCTAACGGATCTTGGTTTAAGAAATTGAAATTTTTAATTCCGCTACGAACGTCGTAAATCTTCAATTTCCAACAGAAGGATAGCTGCTGAAATCACCAGCCAATGCATGCACATGCAAAGCATCTTTGACAATTCCAATTTCTGCCCAGAACAGTCTGTTTGTTACTGTTAGGCTGCATAATTTAGGAGTTTGTTTGTAGTGTGCGATTTTCTCTTTAAATTCTGAGTTGGGAGATATGTTTATCATCCCATCCCATACTCAGTTACCTTCTCTACTTATCTAAGTACTCTTTAAGCTACGGTTTCGATTAAGTTAGTTTTCTTTTATGTTTCTAGGCTATCACTCAACATGATGAGTGAGTAGTCTTCCTTAGTCAAGTCCGGTCAGTCAATACCGGCAATGTATGTGTGTTTGTCTAATGTTTAATGAATGTTATTTTCACATTTGAGTGCTTAATGATATCAATTTCCCATTTTAGTGTTGATATTTCACGAGGGATCGGTTTATCTTCACTTAGTATCATTATGCATGCAAGATCATGGTTACGGGGACGCGATTGATCTTAGTATCAAGGGTTTTCATAATTTATGGAATGCTACTCGTGTTTAAGGCTGGAAACGAACTCATTTAACAGGCCATTAAGTGTTAGTAAGTTCTTAGTATCTTTGGGAAAAGATGACCGTTGACTCAAAGTGAGGTGCATAGTAGAAACCTTGACTCAATTCACTTAGCATTCATCTAAAATTAAGGATAAACATACATGCAATTGTTGGTTAGTACTGTACCAGGCTTGTCTCTCTCAAATCATTGAATTACAACCTTTAAAATTCTGTTTTCAAACTGTGACAATTACAAACAACCTCAAAACTGAATGAAACAATCTGTTCTGCATAAGAACAAGCTGTTCCTCTGTAAATCTCTAGTACACTTAACTTACTCCCTGTGGGATCGACACTTGTATGCTTACACTTCTACTGTCTGACCTAGTATACTTGCTAGTAAAGTCATAAAGACGCGCAACAAGTTTTTGGCGCCGTTGCCGGGGAGTAACGTTAAGATAATTAAGGTTTTATTTAGAACAGTGTGTTTTGATCTGTTTGTTCATTGTGTAGCTAAAGGTACCCCAAGTTCCCTTCTTGTTTATGCGAAGAGCTGGCCCACCTCCACTACAACTTGATCTAGAGATAGAAAGAACTTGTAGACAAAATCGGAGGAGAGTTAGAAGAGAAAGGCAAAGACAAAGAAGGATGGAGGCAGAATAGCCTGTTGGAGGAGCCAATGGCGGTAACAATGAAGTAAACAACAATGGAAACAACAACCAGGAAGGTGAAAACATAAATCCTCCTCCTCCACCAATCATGAGGATGAGAGATTACTCTAGACCCACCACCGAAGGGCATACTTCTTGCATTGTGTTGCCTGACGAAGGGAACAACCTGTTCGAAGTAAAAGCTTCAATGATACAAATGCTACAAGCTGCTGTTCAGTTTGGTGGCTACCAAAATGAAGACCCCAATTCCCATATTCATGACTTTGTCACCATGTGCAACACCTTCCGCACAAACAGGGGTGTATCTGATGATGTGATCCGCTTGAAGCTGTTTCCTTTTTCTCTAAAGGATAAAGCAAAGAATTGGCTGAAAAATCTACAGCCTGGTACCATTACATCATGGCAGGAGATGGCAAATGCATTCCTGATGAAATATTTCCCACCAAGGCAGGCCATCAAATTGAGAAATGAAGTTTCTCATTTCGCTCAAGAGGAAGATGAATCATTGGCAGAGGCATGGGAGCGCTACAAGGAGCTGCTGAGAAAAGTACCTAATCATGGCATCCCCATGTGGATGCAAGTGCAGAATTTCTACAATGGAGTCACCAATGCTTACAAAATTCAAATCGAATCTGTGGCAAATGGTAATCCTGAAGACCTTGAGCCACAAGCCCTCTATGATCTCATTGAAAGAGTGGTGAACACAAGCTATAACTGGCATTCCGTAAGGAATGATGGGAGGAAGATGACAGACGCTCCAGTAACAGAGGTTGTTTCCAGGCTGAGTACTCAGATGGAACAGCTTGCCAGACAGATTAGCAAGATGAATGTCTCTTCTATTCAAAGTGAACCCTCAAGCTCTGAAGAATGTGACTTTTGTGGTGGCCCTCACCTTAATATCAACTGTCCAGGAGTCAAAACAGGAAAGTCACAGCAGGAGGAATGTGATTATGTCGGTTATCATCAAAGACATCCACCAAATCCATACTCCAACACTTACAACTCAGGTTCAAGGAATCATCCTAACTTCTCATGGTCACAAAACTCTGGACAACAGGAGCAACTACCAAGGGGTCAATACCAAGTTCAACCCCAAAAGCCATTCAAGCAGCCTGTTCCCCAGAAAGAAGAAGATGAACCTGACCTGAAAACAATGATGATGCAATTCATGAAGCAAACTCAGGCTTCCATCAAAAATCTGGAGACCCAAGTGCATCAGCTGGCTGCGAGTTCCAGTGCAAACACTAACAAGGGTGCATTGCCAAGCAATACAGAACCAAACCCTCGAGGAGATGTGATGTCTATCACTACCAGAAGTGGTAAGGGAACCTCTGACCCTGTTAGAACTGACTTGATTGCTAATGATGCAGGAATTGAAAAAGGAACACAAACTCCAGAGAAACAGGCTGTTCCAACCGAAACACAGCCAGTTGCTAAAGGCAAAGAACCTGTGATTGAAGAACCAGAGCCAGAATATGTTCCACCACCTCCATATGTGCCCCCACTTCCATTTCCAGGAGCACTTGTAAAAAGAAAATTGGAGGAGGAATATGCAAAGATCCGAGATACCTTAGGCAAGCTGCATATCAATATTCCTTTGCTAGATGCTGCTACACAGATCCCCAACTACACAAAATTCTTGAAGGATCTGTTGTCCAACAAAAAGAAAATGGAGAATATTTCTGTGATCCAATTGAACAGAGACTGTTCCTCCATTCTTCAGAACAAGCAGCCACTTCCAAGGAAGATGAAGGATCCAGGGAGTTTCTCTATCCCTTTGTCCATAGGAGAGTTAAACATTGAAAATGCACTTTGTGACCTAGGGGCCAGTATAAATCTCATGCCTTACTCTGTATATAAAAAGCTTGGATTAGGAGAACCTCAACCCACTAGAATGTCAATACAACTAGCAGATAGGTCTGTTCGTTATCCCAAGGGTATTGTTGAGGATGTCTTAGTCAAGGTAGGGAAATTTATATTGCCTGTGGACTTTGTGATTATGGACATAGATGAAGACATGCATGTTCCTATCATTCTAGGAAGACCTTTCTTAGCTACTGGTAGAACAATCATAGATGTTGAAAGGGGACAATTGTTTTTAAGGATAAATGATGAAGAAATTGTTTTCAAAATGAATGAGGCCATAAAATATGCAAGTTCAATTGATGATACATGTTACTTTTTAGACACATGTTATTCTTCAGATGTTTTGCAGGATCCCACAGAAAAAGCATTGGAAACAATTCTGGAGAACAAGATGGATGAGGAAACAGGCTGTTCCAGTAAAACTGAAAACAAACCCCCTCTCCAAACAATCCCAGAACCTTCACACAAAGAACCCCCTGAAATTCCAACAACCCAAATATCCAAACCTGAACTAAAAACACTTCCAGAACACTTAGAATATGCCTTTCTTGAACCACCAAATGGAAACCCAGTCATTATCTCCTCAAAACTTACACCTACTCAAAGGGAAAACCTGTTGGAGATCTTGAAGGAGAACAAGGAGGCTATTGCTTGGAAGATTGATGATATCAAGGGAATCAGCCCCTCCATTTGTGTCCACAAAATTCTTATGGAGGAAGATCACAAGCCATGCATTCAACCACAAAGGAGGCTCAACCCTCACATGATGGAGGTTGTCAAGAAGGAAGTCATCAAGCTTTTGGATGCTGGAATCATCTATTCCATCTCTGATAGCAAGTGGACCAGTCCTGTGCAGGTTGTTCCTAAGAAAGGAGGAACCACAGTGGTGTTAAATGACAAGAACGAGTTAATTCCCACAAGAACAATCACTGGGTGGAGAGTTTGCATTGATTACAGGAAACTAAATGAAGCTACAAGGAAGGACCATTTTCCCTTGCCTTTCATTGATCAAATGATTGAGAGGCTTGCTGGTTATGCTTTCTATTGCTTTCTTGATGGCTATTCTGGGTACAATCAAATCCCAATCTTCTCCCAAGATCAAGAAAAGACAACATTCACTTGTCCCTATGGTACATATGCTTATAGAAGAATGCCATTTGGTTTGTGCAATGCTCCAGCAACATTCCAAAGGTGTATGATGGCAATATTCCATGACATGATTGAGAAAACTGTAGAAATCTTCATGGATGACTTTTCAGTCTATGGCAAGTCTTTTGAGAGCTGTTTGAAGAACCTGGAGGCTGTTCTCATTCGATGCAAGGAAACCAACCTTGTTTTGAACTGGGAAAAGTGTCACTTCATGGTCACCAGTGGTATAGTACTTGGCCACAAGATTTCACAGAAGGGCATTGAAGTTGATCAAGCAAAGGTGGAAGTTATCGAGAAACTGGCTGTTCCTACCACTGTAAAAGATGTTAGAAGTTTCCTGGGCCATGCTGGCTTTTACAGGAGATTCATCAAGGATTTCGCGAAGATTGCAGTCCCTCTCACAGCATTGCTACATAAGGATGCTGAGTTCACATTTGACACAGCCTGTTTGGAGGCATTTGAGCTGTTAAAGAAGAAACTCATTAGTTCACCTATCTTGATTGCTCCCAACTGGGAACAACCCTTTGAACTGATGTGTGATGCAAGCGACAACTGTGTGGGAGCTGTTCTTGGGCAAAGAGTAGATAAAAAGTTCCAACCAATCTACTATGCTAGCAAAACATTGAATGATGCCCAGAAAAATTACACCACCACTGAGAAGGAGCTTTTGGCAGTAGTTTTTGCCTTTGACAAGTTCAGGTCATACCTTGTTCTGTCCAAGGTGACGGTTTACACTGATCATGCTGCCTTAAGGTACCTGTTTGCCAAGAAAGATGCCAAACCAAGGCTAATTAGATGGCTGCTGTTGCTCCAAGAGTTCGATTTGAAGATAAAAGACAAGAAAGGAGTTGAAAATGTAGCTGCTGACCATCTCTCACGCATTCAAGCTACCAACATGGAGGAACAACCTGAAATTTTGGATACATTTCCAGATGAGCATTTACTTTCCATTCCTTCACTCCCATGGTATGCTGATATTGCCAATTATCTGGTAGGCTCTGTTAAGCCTTATAACATGTCCACTAACCAAAGGAGAAAGTTCTTTTCCGAGATAAAATATTATTTTTGGGATGAGCCTTTTCTTTTCAGGTTATGTGCAGACCAGGTAATAAGAAGATGTGTCACACATGAGGAAGGAGAGCAGATTCTAAGCCATTGCCACATGAGAGAAGCTGGAGGACACCATGGTGCAAATAGAACAGCCGCTAAAGTGCTTCAAGCAGGGTTCTTTTGGCCCTCAATCTTCAAGGATGCATATAGGTTTGTTAAGGAATGTAATGAATGTCAAAGGACTGGAAACATATCAGCCAAAAATGCTATGCCCTTGAATAACATTGTTGTTTGTGAAATCTTTGATGTATGGGGCATAGATTTTATGGGCCCTTTTCCTTCATCCTATGGCAATAAATACATCCTAGTGGCTGTTGATTATGTAAGTAAGTGGGTAGAGGCTGTTCCTAGCCAAACTAATGATGCAAGGGTGGTAACCAAGTTCTTAAAAAAGTTGTTTGCTAGATATGGTATCCCCCGAGCAATCATTAGTGACCAAGGCACACATTTTTGCAATGAACAATTTGAAAGACTCTCAGGCAAATATGGTGTCACTCATAAAATTGCTACCCCTTACCATCCACAAACAAGTGGACAAGTTGAGATCTCTAATAGAGAGATCAAGAGAATCCTTGAGAAAACAGTTGCTACTTCTAGGAAGGATTGGACAAATAGGCTAGAAAATGCACTTTGGGCCTATAGGACTGCCTTTAAAACACCAATAGGCATGTCACCTTTTCGTTTGCTGTATGGCAAAGCTTGCCACTTACCTGTTGAAATGGAGCACAAAGCTCTTTGGGCACTAACATTTTTGAATTTTGAGAAACAGGCTGTTGGTGAGCAGAGAAAGCTACAACTAAATGAAATGGAAGAATTCAGGTTGTTTGCTTTTGAGAATGCAGTGAATTACAAGGAGAAGGTCAAGAAGTTGCATGATGAAAAGATCCAGAGCAAGGAGTTTCATGAAGGGCAGCAAGTTTTGTTGTTCAATTCAAGGATGAGGCTGTTCCCAGGAAAGTTGAGGTCTAGATGGGCTGGACCATTTGTGGTGAACAGGGTGTTTCCCTATGGAGTTGTAGAAATCTCTAGACCAGGAGGTGAATCCTTCAAGGTCAATGGTCAGAGACTCAAGCCATATATTGCACATATCACTCCAGAGGTGGTAGACTCAAACCATCTCCATGAACCACCATAAAGCAAGGGAACAGGGTGTTCGCTGCAAACACCAATTGCAGCAAAATAATTGGGCAACCTCCAATTTTTCTATCCTTAGTTAGTTTTTATTTTGTTTTTTTTTTTTTTTTTTTTCATAATTTAGTTTAGTTTAGTCAAGATGCAATTTTGAGTCCAAATTTTTAATTTGGAAAGGTTAAAAACTTTTACCCTAAAGGATTGTCATCAAGAAATTCTAAAAGAGTTTAAGTTTGAAGTCTTTGCTTATGAATAAATTTGGGGGTAAGGTGAATTTTCAGGAAATGTCCACGTTCATCTAACTTTGCAAAAAGCTCTCTCTCTCTGGTATGAACTCTCAACTCTTTCTCTTTAGTTAGGAAATTTTTGCCATGGTAAACTCTAAACCCTTGCATTGAGGACACTGCAATTTTAAATTTGGGGGTGGAGTATATTGTTTTTGCTGCTGCTGATATTAGTGTGCTTAATTGAACTTGATTGAGAAAAATGGCTAAATTTTTGCTGTTTAACATTTGAAGTAAAACACATGGAAATAAATTGAGCTTAAACTGTAAATAGTGTTGAATGGAGTAAATCAAACCCAATTTGATGAATCATGCTTTGCTGATATACTTTTGTTTGCCCCTTGTTTATTTTTGTTTTTTCTAGGCTGTTAAAGAAACTTTTCTGTAAAGAACAGTCTGTTTGCATGTTTGTTGTAAATTTTTCTTTAAGCAACAAGTAAATAGTTTAAGTTTCATCTTTGAACAAATTGACTAAGTTATTAGAGCCTTGAATTTAAGTGTGGTGAAACCTGATGAAAACTCTAAATGTCCAAAAATGCAGAAATTCTAAAAATCTTAAGACTAGAACTCAACCTTCAACCAAAACAGTCAATGTCTTACTTGCATAAGCCCAGTGAGAATTTGAGCCTACACTAGCATGTAAATGCAATCTTTCTTTCTGAGTGGGCTTGTACAAATTGAGTCTAAATGGGTTTTGCTTTGGTTGCCATTGTTAGAAATGCATGAAACTTAGTAAAAGCATAGGATGAAAAAGGCATTAGAGAACACCATTCACTTCCTTAAATAGCCTACCAGTGCTTATGCACCCACATTCTAGGTTAGCCCCTTTGAGCCTTAACCTGTTTCTTGATCACCCACATTACAAAACTCTTTTCCCTTCACTTTGATTCCAAAAATCACCCTGAATTTGTCACATGCTGAGAGGAACAGTCTGTTCCAGAAATGAATTTATCAATTTTCTAGAAGCAACTTGAATAGTCTTGAACATTTATCCAAGGCATGAAAATTTAGAGTGATTGTGAATAAAAGTGTTTGAAAAAAAAAAAAAAAAAAAAAAAAAAAAAGATAAATATAATAAAGTCTTTTTAAGCATCCAATGTTCTCAAATTCTAAATTTCAAGAAGGATGCATGTTAAATAAAGGGAAATTGTTCTGTTAGGTGTGATCAATGGTAAATTTGGGGGTTATACTTGTATGTTAGGCTGTTTTGTACATAATTTAATGGTATCTAATTGGGGTACACTTGTAAACAAGCTGTTTTATGGGAAGAACAAGGTCTTAAAGCTTTATCTTGCATGTGGCATGTTCTTAATACACTCTTAATAGCCAAATCTTTTTTCCATACCCTTAACCTCAGCCTTACTTTACAACCCTGAAGAAAGACCTTTGGACTATGCTTGAATAAGTGTAAATGTATTAGACAATGACCGATAAGCAAAAGGCAAAATGGTTTAGCACTTGTTTGCACATAGCTGAGGAGTGAAACACTTTACCCTTTCTTTTTGGCAACATTACAAGCCATTGAGTGTTTGAGTGAACTTCAATCCCAAGTGAGGCAAGTAAAATCAACTGTTTGCTTGAATGTTGAAGTCTGGCCTTAAGATTTGAGGAATTTCTGAAAATTAAACTTTAGTTTGTGATTCAGCTAACCATACTTGTTCAAATACTCATATGACTAACTCAAATTGTTCCTAGATGAAAGTTAAGCTAATTCCTTGTTGCTATAGTTTGCATGCTTGTTTCTGTTTTTGTTCTTTTTCTTTTTCTTTTCTTTGCTTGGGGGCAAGCAAAACTTCAAATTTGGGGGTAATGGATGTGTAATTAAATAACTCCATTATTCACTATAATTAAGCACCTTTGATTAAGAAATCTCAGCCAAAATGATTATTTGTATACATGGTTAGTGCTGATTTTATTTAATTAATAGGTAGTGGAGTATGACATCATTTTGTGGAGCTAAAGGACAAACAGCCATGCAGAAACAGCCAAAACCCAGCAGAAACAGCCAAAAAACCATGCAAATGAAGCCAAAGGAAAGAGTCTTGACTCAAACATGTGAAGAAAGAGAGAGGGCTGACCATCAGGAAGCCAATAAGGAAGGATAGCTGCTGAAATCACCAGCCAATGCATGCACATGCAAAGCATCTTTGACAATTCCAATTTCTGCCCAGAACAGTCTGTTTGTTACTGTTAGGCTGCATAATTTAGGAGTTTGTTTGTAGTGTGCGATTTTCTCTTTAAATTCTGAGTTGGGAGATATGTTTATCATCCCATCCCATACTCAGTTACCTTCTCTACTTATCTAAGTACTCTTTAAGCTACGGTTTCGATTAAGTTAGTTTTCTTTTATGTTTCTAGGCTATCACTCAACATGATGAGTGAGTAGTCTTCCTTAGTCAAGTCCGGTCAGTCAATACCGGCAATGTATGTGTGTTTGTCTAATGTTTAATGAATGTTATTTTCACATTTGAGTGCTTAATGATATCAGTTTCCCATTTTAGTGTTGATATTTCACGAGGGATCGGTTTATCTTCACTTAGTATCATTATGCATGCAAGATCATGGTTACGGGGACGCGATTGATCTTAGTATCAAGGGTTTTCATAATTTATGGAATGCTACTCGTGTTTAAGGCTGGAAACGAACTCATTTAACAGGCCATTAAGTGTTAGTAAGTTCTTAGTATCTTTGGGAAAAGATGACCGTTGACTCAAAGTGAGGTGCATAGTAGAAACCTTGACTCAATTCACTTAGCATTCATCTAAAATTAAGGATAAACATACATGCAATTGTTGGTTAGTACTGTACCAGGCTTGTCTCTCTCAAATCATTGAATTACAACCTTTAAAATTCTGTTTTCAAACTGTGACAATTACAAACAACCTCAAAACTGAATGAAACAATCTGTTCTGCATAAGAACAAGCTGTTCCTCTGTAAATCTCTAGTACACTTAACTTACTCCCTGTGGGATCGACACTTGTATGCTTACACTTCTACTGTCTGACCTAGTATACTTGCTAGTAAAGTCATAAAGACGCGCAACAAAGAGAAAAAGACGTCCAAAATAAAATTTGAGAACACAAAAATGTATTTTACAGAGTTAACCTCTTTACTTAAGTTCTAAATTTGGCATCTTTTTAGTTTAATCTCTCGTGTTTAATGTTGTCTATTTTAACCCTTTAACTTGAAAAAACAAGTTTGTTTAACCTTTTTCAAATAATGGTCAATCTCACCTACTACACTCAACGGTAAATATCAATTTCAATCCTTATTTTGCTTTATTTTTCTTTTTTCTTTTTTTTCCTTCCTTCTCTTCTTCTTTTCTTTCTTTTTTCTTTCATTTTTTTCCTTCAACTTCCACCGAATTTCAGGAATTTCCAGATTTCTAGTATTTCAAAAATTTCTAGATTAATGGAATGTTCTTATTTCTAGAAAATTTCATAAATGTGAAAATTTTCAGGCAAAATCAAGAAATTTCTCTTGAAAATATCCAAATTTTTGAAATTTTCGAATTTTTGGAATTTTCGAGATCTAGAAATTTTCAAAATATGAAATTTTTAAAGAAATTTGGAAATTTTCAGAATTCTAAAAAATTCAAAAAGAATTTTTCAAGAAAAATTTAGAAATTTCCATAATTGTGAAAATTTAGAAATCTGGAAATTTCTGAAATTCTGAAAATTTCTAGCTTGCTGCAAGTATAAATATTGAAAATGCATTATGTGATCTTGGTGCAAGTATAAATATCATGCCATATTCAGTTTATGCTAAACTTGGATTAGGAGAACCTCAACCCATTAGGATGTCAATCCAATTGGCTGATAGATCTATTCGCTATCCAATGGGAATTGTTGAAGATATGCTAGTCAAAGTGGGAAAGTTTGTACTACCTGTGGACTTTGTTATAATGGACATAGATGAGGATTTGCATGTTCCTATCATTTTAGGTAGATCATTCTTAGCTACTGGTAGGGCATTGATAGATGTGGAGGAAGGAAAGTTATTTCTGAGAATAAATGGTGAGGAGATAAATTTCAAAATGAATAAGGATTTCAGGCATGCAAACTCAAATGATGATACATGTTATTTTCTAGACACACCCAATGATTCATCTGTTTTGCAGGAACCTAGACATGACTCTCTAAAAGAAATTTTGGGAGAAGAGGAAAAATTTGATCCCGGAACAGGCTGTTCTCCAGAAATAGTCAAACCACCTTCCCAAACCACCATTCAAACTCCACTCAAAGAACCTCCTGACATACCAAATACCCAAATGTCTACACATGAGCTGAAACATGAGGATGTTGGTGACCAAAGAAAAGTGAACATGAAAGAGATGAAGGAGTTTAGGTTGTTTGCCTCTAAGAATGGAAACAAATGCAAGGAGAAAACAAAGTTGAGGCATGACAAGAGTACCAAACTGAAGAACTTCTATGAGGGGCAACAAGTACTTTTACATGATTCCAGAATCAAGTTGTTTCCTAACAAAGTGAAATCTAGATGGGATGGACCATTTGTGGTGAACAGGGTGTTTCCCTATGGAGTTGTAAAAATTTCTAGACAAGGAGATGAACCCTTCAGAGTCAATGGTCAGAGACTCAAACCATACATTGCACACATCACTCCAAAGGTGGTTGACTCAAACCATCTCAATGAACCACCATAAAGCAAGGGAACAGGGTGTTCGCTGCAAACACCAATTGCAGCAAAATAATTGGGCAACCCCCAATTTTTCTATCCTTAGTTAGTTTTTATTTTGTTTTTTTCATAATTTAGTTTAGTTGAGTCAAGATGCAATTTTGAGTCCAAATTTTTAATTTGAAAAGGTTAAAAACTTTTACCCTAAAGGATTGTCATCAAGAAATTCTAAAAGAGTTTAAGTTTGAAGTCTTTGCTTATGAATAAATTTGGGGGTAAGGTGAATTTTCAGGAAATATCCACGTTCATCTAACTTTGCAAAAAGCTCTCTCTCTCTCTCTGGTATGAAATCTCAACTCTCTCTCTACTTAGGAAAATTTTGCCATGGTAAAACTCGTATCCCTTGCATTGAGGACACTGCAAATTTTAAATTTGGGGGTGGAGTATATTGTTTTGCTGCTGCTGCTGATATTGGTGCTGTTAATTAGTGTGCTTAATTGAACTTGATTGAGAAAAATGGCTAAATTTTTGGGTTTAACATTTGAAGTAAAGCACATGGAAATAATTTGAGCTTAAACTGTAAATAGTGTTAAATGGAGTTAATCAAATCCAATTTGATGAAGCATGCTCTGCTGTTACTCTTGTTTGCCCCTTGTTTATTTTATGTTTTGTCTAGGCTGTAAAAGAAACTTTTCTGTAAAAGAGCAGCCTGTTTGCATGATTGTTGTACTTTTTCTTTAAGCAACAAGTAAATAGTTTAAGTTTCATCTTTGAACAAATTGACTAAGTTATTAGAGCCTTGAACTTAAGTATGGTGAAACCTGATGAAAACTCTAAATGTCCAAAAATGCAGAAATTCTAAAAATCTTAAGACTATAACTCAACCTTCAATCAAAACAGTCAATGTCTTACTTGCATAAGCCCAGTGAGAATTTGAGCCTACACTAGCATGTAAATGCAATCTTTCTTTCTGAGTGGGCTTGTACAAATTGAGTCTAAATGGGTTTTGCTTTGGTTGTCATTGTTAGAAATGCTTGAAACTTAGTAAAAGCATAGGATGAAAAAGGCATTAGAGAACACCATGCACTTCCATAAATAGCCTACCAGTGCTTATCCACCCACATATTAGGTTAGCCTATTTGAGCCTTAACCTGTTTCTTGATCACCCACATTACAAAACCTTTTTCCCTTCACTTTGATTCCAAAAATCACCCTGAATTTGTCACATGCTAAAGGAACAGTCTGTTCCAAAAATGAATTTATCAACTTTTGAGAAGCAACTTGAATAGTCTTGAAAATTTGTCAAAGGCATGAAAATTTAGAGTGGTTGTGAATAAAAGTGTTTGAATAATAAAAAAAATAAAAATAAAAAATAAAATAAAAAAAAAATAAAAATAAATAAATAAATAAAGTCTTTTTAGCATCCAATGTTCTCAAAATTCTAAACTTCAAGAGGGATGCATGTTTAAAAAGGGAAATTGTTTTGTTTATGTGTGGTTAAATGGTAAATTTGGGGGTTATACTTGTATGTTAGGCTGTTTTGTACATAATTTAATGGGTTCTCATTAGGGTATACTTGTAAACAAGTTGTTTTATGGGAAGAACAAGGTCTTAAAGCTTTATCTTGCATGTGGCATGTTCTTAATACACTCTTAATAGCCAAATCTTTTTTCCATACCCTTAACCTCAGCCTTACATTACAACCCTAAAGAAAGACCTTTGGACTATGCTTGAATAAGTGTAAATGTATTAGACAATGACCGATAAGCAAAAGGCAAAATGGTTTAGCACTTGTTTGTACATAGCTGAGGAGTGAAACACTTTACCTTTTTTTTGGCAACTTTACAAGCCATTGAGTGTTTGAGTGAACTTCAATCCCAAGTGAGGCAAGTAAAATCAACTGTTTGCTTGAATGTTGAAGTCTGGCCTTAAGATTTGAGGAATTTCTGAAAATTAAACATTAGTTTGTGATTCAGCTAACCATACTTATTCATGTGCTCATATGACTAACTCAAATTGTTCCTAGATGAAAGTTAAACTGATTCCTTGTTGCTATAGTTTGCATGCTTGTTTCTGTTTTAGTTCTTTTTCTTTTTTCTTTTCTTTGCTTGGGGGCAAGCAAAACTTCAAATTTGGGGGTAATTGATGTGTAATTAAATAACTCCATTATTCACCATAATTAAGCACTTTTGATTAAGAAATCTCAGCCAAAATGATTATTTGTATACATGGTTAGTGCTGATTTTATTTAATTAATAGGTAGTGGAGTATGACATCATTTTGTGGAGCTAAAGGACAAACAGCCATGCAGAAACAGCCAAAACCCAGCAGAAACAGCCAAAAAGCCATGCAAATGAAGCCAAAGGAAAGAGTCTTGACTCAAACATGTGAAGAAAGAGAGAGGGCTGACCATCAGGAAGCCAATAAGGAAGGATAGCTGCTGAAATCACCAGCCAATGCATGCACATGCAAAGCATCTTTGACAATTCCAATTTCTGCCCAGAACAGTCTGTTTGTTACTGTTAGGCTGCATAATTTAGGAGTTTGTTTGTAGTGTGTGATTTTCTCTTTAAATTCTGAGTTGGGAGATATGTTTATGATCCCATCCCATACTCAGTCATCTTCTCTACCTATCTCTAAGTCACGAAAGTGTTTAGTGTTAGTTGTTCTTTTGTTTTTGAGGCTACCACTCAACATGATGAGTGAGTAGTCTTCCTTAGTCAAGTCCGGTCAGTCAATACCGGCAATGTATGTGTGTTTGTCCAATGTTTAATGAATGTTATTTTCACAATTGAGTGCTTAATGATATCAGTTTCCCATTTTAGTGTTGATATTTCACGAGGGATCGGTTTATCTTCACTTAGTATCATTATGCATGCAAGATCATGGTTACGGGGACGCGATTGATCTTAGTATCAAGGGTTTTCATAATTTATGGAATGCTACTCGTGTTTAAGGCTGGAAACGAACTCATTTAACAGGCCATTAAGTGTTAGTAAGTTCTTAGTATCTTTGGGAAAAGATGACCGTTGACTCAAAGTGAGGTGCATAGTAGAAACCTTGACTCAATTCACTTAGCATTCATCTAAAATTAAGGATAAACATACATGCAATTGTTGGTTTGTACTGTACCAGGCTTGTCTCTCTCAAATCATTGAATTACAACTTTTAAAATTCTGTTTTCAAACTGTGACAATTACAAACAACCTCAAAACTGAATGAAACAATCTGTTCTGCATAAGAACAAGCTGTTCCTATGTAAATCTCTAGTACACTTAACTTACTCCCTGTGGGATCGACACTTGTATGCTTACACTTCTACTGTCTGACCTAGTATACTTGCTAGTAAAGTCATAAAGACGCGCACAAACAACGCAAACCACAATCTTTTATTTGTTCAAAGCCAAACCATAGTTCTTTATTTGCAAAAACATGAAACCACAAAACACTTATTTAAAGTTAACCTTAATTTTTAAATGTAAAAAATTTTTCAGGTATTAAAATATAAACACAATAAATTCAAGTACAAAACTGTACACTTTTTATCAATTCAGCTAGTGAATTCTTATATTTTGAATGACAATTGTCCTACAACGGTCAGCCTTTGTTAAAGAATCGTGTGCAAGACTAAAAATTTTCTATTGATGTTTTGTGAAAATAACAAAAACTCTTACAAGGCTCGACAAAATAACTATCACGCGGAGAAACTCAAGAAACTTTGGAATAAGTTATAGGTTAGATCAAAGATAAAAATGACTAAGCGGTGTAAGAGGGATAAAGAAGCTTGTATGGCCTAAAAAGAGATTTCAATGCATTAAACATACTATCGGATGATGACATCTCTAGATGATACCAGATGATGACATCACTTTCTGTCTACGTGAAACAGCTAAAAAAATTAAGAAAAACTTGATAATGTTGCCATTCCAAGCAAAACATAGCCACAGAAATGCTCAAACACTCGGATAAGCAAAAAAGTAATATATGAAATGTCACAATCATCAAAATATGAAATGATGAAAAAACGCTATGAACTCGAAACCAGTTCCTATGCTGCCTAGAAAACTAGTCTAAAATGTACCATAAACACAGTACGCCTTGCATTGTCAATCCTCACTCTTGACTTAAGAAACTAGGTTTTCATGCAATGACAATGACGAGATTTGATCAGCCTCACCGTCTGCTTGTTGCTGATGAAGACTTCTAAGAACCTCCACAAGAGGAAGATCTTCGAATTGGGGAAATCTCAGGCGTCGTATTTGGTGGGACCTACTGAATGACGAAAGTGAAGAAGTAAACGAAGTGAGTTCAGAACGGGATGAGATTATTTAGATAAGGAAACCAACGAGTTTTACTAGTTTACTCGTTGTAAGAGAAGCGCATGTATATAAATATATATATTGCTGACAGATAAAGTATAATGTTGTGGGTTTTAGAGTCGGATTTAGCTTTCACGTGAAAAAGTTGACACAATTTTAAGTTTAATGTTTGGTAAATAGAGTAATTTCAAACCTCATTAACGATTTATAAAGAATATGTGTAATTCCAAGTTTCGTAATTTGGATGATAGGTTGGAGGTGGTCGTGGGAGGTGGTTAAAACATTAAATTAGACGTAAATGAACGAGATTTCTATTATTACTCGCTTATTGCTGGTTAAGTCGAATAGTCTATGGACAGAACAATTTCAAACCTCATTTATGTTTTATATAGAAGATGTGTAATTTCAAGTTTCATAGTTTGGATGATAGGTCGGAGGTGGACGTGAAGGGTGGTTAGAACATTAAATTAGACGTAAATGAACGAAAAATTTTTGTTAGTTAGACTTGAAATTAGTTAACTTTGAAAATATTTATATTGTAATTTCATAAATGGAAACTAAATATGCTCTATTCTTATAATTATGAAAGCAAATTTAAACATTGTCTTACTACAATTAGACTTTTGTTTAGGGATTAGGGTAACCATATAGCCCGCCCACAAGCATAATAAGATTGTTGAAAATAAAATGTCATCAAATTTGATCAACATCTATTGAGTTCTTATGGGATTAATGCTTTGGAGTCGATTTAGCTTCCGCGTGACAATTTTTAAGATTAATATTCGCGGACGGACAATTTCAAACCTCATTAACAATTCATATGCAAAATGTGTGATTTAAAGTTTCATAATTTGGACTGTTAGTTAGAGATGGATGTGAGAGGTGGTTAGAACATTAAATTAGACGTAAATGACCGGGATTTGTTGTTAGTAAAACTTGAAATTAGTTAACTTTGAAGTTATTATATTGTTATTTCATAAATGGAAACTAAATACGCTCTATTCTAATAATTATGGAAGTAAATTTAAACATAATATAACTATAGTTAGACTTTCGTTACTGGATGTGAGTACCCATCTAGCCCGCAAGCATAACAAGATTTTAGAAAATAAAATGACATGAAATTCGATCACACCTATTGAGTTCTTTTGGGCTTAATGCTTTAGAGTTGATTTAGCTTCCATGTGACAATTTTTTAAGACTAATATTCGACGGACGGACAATTTCATTAAACCACATTAACGATTCATATGCAAAATGAGTGATTTAGTGGGACCTACTGAATGACGAAAAGTGAAGAAGTAAATGGAGAAACTTCATATCAGGACGGGATTTTTAAGATAAGAAAATCAACGGTTTTTACTACTTTACTCGATGTAAGAACCGCGAGCTTAGATATTGTTGACGGTTAAGTGTAACTATGAGGGCTTTAAAGTTGGATTTAACTTTCACATAAAAAAAACAAGAATTTCAAGTCTAACGTTCGAGGGACAAAGCAATTTCAAACCTCATTAAAAATTTATATGGACGATGTATAATTTCAAGTTTCTATAATTTGGACGATATATTTGGAGGTGGACATGAGAGGTGGTTAGAACAATGAATTAAACGTAAATAAACGGTCTTTTTAAGTCTAACATCTACGGACGGAGTAATTTCAAACCTCATTAACGATTTATATGGAAGTTGTATAATTTCAAGTTTCATAATTTGGACAATAGGTTGGAGGTGGACGTGAGTGGTAGTTAGAACATTCAATTATATGTGAATGAATGGGTTTTATGTTAGGAAGATGTGAAATTTGTTAGCTTTGGAATTATTATTGTGTTATTTCATAAATGGGAAACTAAATACACTCTATTCTAATAATTATGGAAGTAAAGTTAAGCATTATATAACTATAATTAGACTTTTGTTTCGGGACGTGGGTACCAATCTAGCCTGCAAGCATAACAAGATTGTAGAAAATAAAATGACATGAAATCGATCAATACCTATTGAGTTCTTCTGTGCTTAATGCTTTAGAGTCAATTTAGGGTTAGGTCAATTTAGCTCTCATGCGACAATTTTTGAAGACTACTATTTTCATCCCTCAATAATTGTCATTCAAGAGGACTGCTCGTTTGTTTGGCGTTTAGTATTTTTGAGAGAAAATTAATGCTATAAACTTGTAAACTACCATTTTTGCCTTTAGTTATTAATTTTTCTCACAAACAGACTTTCAAGCCTCATTTTTGTATAATGTTGCAAATTCTTCCAAATGCGTTCATTAGATACAACTTTGTTTGGTTAATTGAACGTACTAAAACAAGTCAATATTTTTAAAATAAAGGCGATGGAAAACAATCTTTAATCTTCATGTAGTTTCATCAAACCATAAATATTATAGGACAAATGGAGTAAAATCTAGTGACCGTTTGAGAAAAAACACGTACTAATTATTTACTCCAAATTTAATTTAGAAAATAAAACATCAATCAAGATTATATCTCATCCAAAGCAATTTTTGACAAGATTGAAAGAAGTTTAACTAGCCTAACCTTCTTTATATGATTTCTTTTGTTGAAAAAACAATATAAGTAAAAACGGAATAAATAATATTAACATTCATGTGAATATTAAATAAAAATCAAATTAATTAATAACCATATATTTTTGATAAGTGGAAAAATATGGAACTGACACGTCAACGATAGTTTTACAGAATTACCGTGGAGCTGACACATCAACTTTATGATTAGTTGATCATAATTGTTCGTAACTTCTAAAATAAAACATATGATGCTTAAGAAACATATAGTTAACAACTCATTATTGCTCGTAACTTCTCAATTTTTAGTATTAGTATTTGTTTCCACTCGTATTTTATTCCACAACATCTTCTTTCGTAACATGGTTTATTAGCCACAATTAACGATATCAAACTTGTTGATATGTTGTTTATGCTTAGAAAAAATAAAAGTTTATAGTGAATAAAGAATACATCAATAATTTTCTTATCTTAAATATAGTAAAGCTGACACGTCAACTTTATAATTAGTTGGTCATTATTGTTCATAACTACTGAAACGAAACATATGAAGTGTAAGAAACATATAGTGATAATTATTTCTCGTAATTTTACAATTTTTATTATCATCAATTTTTCCACACTCGTATTTCATTCCATAACATCTTACTTTGTAACATGTTTTACTAGCTCCAACAATATCAAACTGAAAATATATGATATGTCAACCATATCCTTTTGATGAGTGGAAATATATAGAACTGACACATCTGCAATAATTTTACAAAATTAACGTAAAACTGAGACATCACCTTTATGGTTAGTTTATCATTATTATTCGTAACTTCTGAAATTCCTAACATGTTTCACTCCTCACAACAATATCAAACTAGCTTTTCCTAACATGTTTTACTCGTCAGTCAGTCATCTCGTTACAACAATATCAAACTGGCTACTACTTTGGTTATGTTATCCAAAATGGTGAAAAAAGTACAAACCGGTAATTTCCATATCATAAACACCCCATTCCGTAATTACACAATTAACCGTTTCACTTGAGTGATATAGTTAGGTCCACCAAATCCGACGGCTAAGATTCCATCAAGATATTTAGGGTTTCCTCAGCAGCTTTTATATAATTTTTTAGCCCCCATTTACTCTTTCCTTAGTGCAGTTTTTTTTGTTCTGCCCACCACTCATCTCTCATCGGTATCCATTCCGGCGGCGCCTGAGACTTTCCGGCGGCCAATATCATCGTTCCCTTATCCACCTTCCCTCTCCTCCCTTAAACCCCCCAAAAAAAAGCATTAAAAATAGAGCCTTTATCATCAAATTTTATCCGTTAGATCTTTTTTCAATTAGGGTTTGTTTAGGGAGAGAAGAGTGAATTAGGGTTTGTTTCTTTTTCAATAATAAGAGGAGAGGGAAGAGAAATTGCAAAAAAAAAATCAAAAATTTGATAAGAAAAATGGCACAGGTTCAGGTTCCAGTTCAGGCGCAGGGTGTGAATGGCGGCGCGGGCGGTGGCGGGAACAATAACCCGCAGTTTGTCACGACGTCTCTTTACGTCGGGGATCTGGAGCAGAATGTGACTGATTCTCAGTTGTATGATCTGTTTAATCAGGTTGGGCAAGTGGTTTCGGTCCGGGTTTGTCGGGACTTGACTACCCGGAGATCGTTGGGTTATGGCTATGTTAACTATAGCAATGCTCAAGATGGTATGTAGTCTTTGTTTTTGTTTTCGAGTTTTTAGTGATTAGTCTAGGGTTTGACTGTGAATTGGTAAAATTGGTAACTGCATTAATGCATAACTGATTGTTTAAGGTAATTGCTGATTGTGTTAATTGGAAAATGACATCAGCCCTACTGGCAGTCTCGGAATTTTTGTGATGTAAATGAGTGTATTTGTTGTTTTTGGCTCTGATTTGGATAGTATTTTCTTTCAAAGGTAATAACAAAATCTTGTGTTTTAATCCGGTGAAGTGAAGTGACTCGAATGTGTGTTTTAGATGTCACTGGAATTGCGGACTTCGCATTATTGGAATTTTTTGCGATGTAAATGACTATATTTGTTGTTTTAGCTGTGATTTGGATAGTCTTTCCTTTTAAAGGTAATAATAACAAAATCTTGTGTTTTAATCTGGTGAAGTGACTCGAATGTGCGTTTGAGATGTCACTGGAAATGCAGACTTTGTATCAGCAATGCTTTCACTGAAACTAGTAATATTTTATTGGTGTGACAACCTTTATTCAAAGGATTTTGCTCTTGCTCCGTTCTGGTGTTATGATAGAGCGTATTCTTTAATATGGATCAGCTACCCATATAATCGTTTTTTTTTGCTCATAGGAATCTTTCCTGCTGATATATCATAGAAGAAAAGACAATTTATTTTGTGTTTTTCTTTAATCTTGTTCTCCTTGTTCTTTTAATCTTCCTCTTCTTGTACCAGTGGTGTTAGAAATGTGGCTGAGAATTTTTGTTTCTTTGCAATGCATGCACATCTTTGAAATGATTAACTTTGTCTCTTTAGTGTTGTAAGGCCATTTTCAGTTCCTTCGTTTATTGTGACACATATGCCTTCGTAGTGTTTCTATCAGCTGTAAGTTTAGAGGGATGATTGATAAAGCGGAGCAACCTTCTTTGATATTTGGGTTAAACTGTGGCTAACTTCTTTCAATGAGGTTGTTACGCTTTTTTCAATCATTTTAATGATTGTGGATTGCCTTAGCATTTGTTCCTTGGGATAAAATGTGCAACTTCATCAATTTTTGGTGGATACGGAATCACAAGCATGAAGAAAGTTAACAGCTGTTGCACTCTCCACGTTGAAAAATTGGAAATATAGAATTTGATTTCCATATACGGCATTTGTCTATGCTTATCCGAGAATAATAGTCTTTTATTTGCCAAGTTTGCTATTTATATAAGATGTGAATTTGCATGTTGTGTAAAGTCTTAAGGCATTTTGTTCTTTCCTTTGGTTTCGTTCAAAATCTTATTCTTTCATAAATTATGACAGCTGCAAGGGCACTGGATATGCTGAACTTCACCCCTCTGAATGGAAATTCCATTAGGATCATGTATTCACATCGTGACCCAAGTATCCGCAAAAGTGGGGCTGGTAACATATTTATCAAGGTATTCTACCTGCTTAGCAGCTAGTTTTGCTTCTATGATTATCTCTCCTATTTAGGCTTCCCAAGCCTCAATGTTTATTTTTTCTAACGGACATTGTGTTTTGACATCCCTTGGCAGAATTTGGATAAGGGGATTGACCACAAGGCATTGCATGATACCTTCTCTGCTTTTGGTAATATTCTCTCCTGCAAGGTAGCTACTGATTCTGCTGGCCAGTCCAAGGGCTATGGCTTTGTCCAGTTTGACAATGAGGAAGCTGCCCAGAAGGCAATAGAGAAGTTGAATGGTATGCTGTTGAATGATAAGCAAGTGCATGTTGGACCGTTCCTTCGCAAGCAGGAAAGAGAAACCGCCTCTGACAAGACTAGATTCAATAATGTCTTTGTGAAGAATCTTGCTGAAGTGACAACTGAAGAGGATTTAAGCAAAAGTTTTGGTGAATTCGGACCCATAACTAGTATTGTGGTGATGAGGGATGGCGACGGGAAGTCAAGGTGCTTTGGATTTGTCAATTTTGAGAATGCAGATGATGCTGCTAGAGCTGTTGATGCACTGAATGGGAAGAAAGTTGATGATAAGGAGTGGTATGTAGGGAAGGCACAAAAGAAATCTGAAAGAGAAAATGAACTGAAATCTCGATTTGAGCAGAGCATGAAGGAGGCAGCTGACAAGCTTCAGGGTGCCAATTTGTATATTAAAAATCTAGATGATAGCATAGGTGATGATCAGCTTAAGGAGCTCTTCTCTGCATGTGGAACTATCACGTCTTGCAAGGTAATAAAATTGATTGTTGAAGGCATTATGTTTATGATCAGACTTTGTTTAATCTACTTGCACCTACATCAACTGATTATTTAATGTGAAAAGGTTATGAGAGATCCTAGTGGAATAAGCAGAGGTTCAGGGTTTGTTGCATTCTCAACTCCTGAAGAGGCATCTAGAGCTGTAAGCAGGGGGTTTCTATAATTTAAATTCTTTTACTTGCTGTATATATGTTTTTGGTGCATTTGCAATTTTAAACTCCATATAATCAAGTGACAAATGATATTTTTGTTATGGTAGCTCATGGAGATGAATGGTAAAATGGTTGTTAGCAAACCTCTATATGTTGCACTGGCACAACGAAAGGAAGATAGAAGAGCTAGGTTACAGGTATGATTTCTCTTCATTGAACATTATGGCTTCCAAATAGTGGAACTTACTGTGTTTGTTTTGCTTATGGATTAACTGGATATATTTCAAAGAAGTTTTTATTAGCAAATGCTAATGATCGTCGTACAAAAGTAAAGAAGTTATATTTGGATACAGGCTCAATTCTCCCAAATGAGACCAGTTGCAATGGCACCATCTGTCGGTCCTCGTATGCCGATGTATCCTCCTGGTGGTCCAGGACTCGGACAGCAGATATTTTATGGACAAGCTCCACCTGCTATCATTCCTCCCCAGGTAAACACTTATAATGATGTTGCTTTTTTTAATAATGGCAAACTTTTTTGTTTAATTGATAGTTTTAGACTATGTTGCATGGACTCAGATACGAGTCTCCGACATGGGTGCGGGTCCAAGTGTCTGGTACGAAAAGTTGAATTTTTTTTGACATGGGGACAGTGTCCTAAATTTGGACACGGGTGTGGGGATACAGGATGACAAGGAAAATAAATGTAATATATTATAATTTCTAAGGAAAGAAATTGAAAGAATGGAGAATAAGAAGCCCAATTGTTTGGGAACTACTTATAAAAACATAGGCCCAGGCTGAATGACTAGGCCCAATAGTTTTTTATCTGATTTCTGGCCCAAATATTCGTTTCAGATGGCCCAATTAATATATGTTTTAATTTTGTTTTTCTATTTGAGTTAGAGAAACGCAGCCGTTTCATTAAAAACAAAAAACCCTAAACATATCATCTTCAATTTTCGAAGAAAGAATTGGAGGGGCTTGTTAGATTTCTGCCGCCGGCCTCCATTTGAACTAAATCGAGGGCTGTTCAGAGCTGCTGTATCCGAGTGTTCTCTCACGAATCTGACGCGGATTTCGTACTCGGATCCGTGTTTTGTCGTGTCGTGTTGACACCGGTATGGAGGCCAAAATGCAGAGTCCATGTAACATAGCTTGTAGATATTTTTTTTTAGTCTATTTACTAATAAGATTCTTTTGGTATGTTTCTCTGTTCTATGTACCATTGCCAGCCAGGATTTGGATATCAGCAGCAGCTTGTACCTGGCATGAGGCCTGGAGGAGCTCCAATGCCAAATTTCTTTGTTCCAATGGTTCAGCCAGGACAACAGGGTCAGCGCCCTGGTGGTCGACGGACAGGAGCTGGTCAGCAATCGCAGCAGCCAGTCCCAATGATGCAGCAACAGGTTGGCACTGGCCTCTCTTTCTCATTAGAATTTTGGCATTAATTGTACACGTTCTCTGACAGCTTTCTTTGATGACAGATGCTTCCAAGGGGGCGTGTCTATCGCTACCCTCCTGGCCGTGGCATGCCTGATGGCCCAATGGGTGGTGTTGCTGGAGGCATGCTTTCGGTTCCTTATGACATGGGTGGGATGCCTATGCGTGATGCAGGTCTATCTCAAAGTATTCCTATTGGTGCTTTGGCTACTGCTCTTGCAAATTCTTCTCCAGAGCAGCAGAGAACGGTATGAATAACCGACTTGTTTTTTTTTTTGCATGTCTTGTCGATGCCAGTCGTTAAAGTTTTATTGGCCAATAGTAAATCGCTAATGCTGTTTATATTTGAACTCAGTAATTCTTTTGGGATTAACATAATATATCTTGATTTTGTTCGCGTGATTAATAAATGCAGATGCTGGGTGAGAATCTCTACCCTCAAGTCGAACAGCTTGAACCTGATGCAGCTGCTAAGGTGACAGGCATGCTTCTGGAGATGGATCAGACCGAGGTTTTGCACTTGCTGGAATCACCAGAAGCTCTCAAAGCCAAGGTTTCTGAAGCTATGGAGGTTCTTAGAAGTGTTCATCAGCAGCAACAAGCTGGGGGTGCAGCAGATCAACTCTCGTCGTTGTCATTGACTGACAACCTTGTTTCTTAGGCTGAGTGTGAGGATTGAGATGCAAAGACGGAATGTGTTTCTGGTACATTTTAGACTAGTTCTCTTGGTAGTGCAGGAAATGGTATTGGGTTAACTGAGGTTTTTGAGGATTTTGTTTTAATGATTGTGGCATTTCCATACATTACTTTTTTGCTTATGCGAGTGTGTTGAGCACTTCCTGTGGCGTTGTTTTCTTGCTTGGAATGGTATTTTTCTCTACAGCTGTTTTGTGTTGAAAGTAAATCCTTCTGCCTTTTCAAAATAGATTGCAATCTATGTGGCAGGGGCACACCCGTAGTGTTTCATGGTCCATCTCCATGTCCATATCTGTTTCAGTTTCGTTTTATGTTTGAAGGCTATTATTAAGATAACATTGCCCGTTTTTCTGAATCTGCCTCCGGTAGACAAATGGCAAAGAAAATGGATCTGTACTGTAGAGTAGTTGTTTTGTCACTTTGGTGTGAACAAGTCTGTTTTTGCTGTGTTAATTACTGGATTAGTGCCAAAGTGAGTTGGGTAATCCAACTGAATTTTTGTGTGCTAAAACTGAGTCGGTTTTACTCATGTTTTTCTTTTACATGTCTCTATGGTTGTCATATTTTACTTTGCTATTTTCGTCAATGGTAACAAGCCTAACTGTTATTGAAAAACCTGTGTAGCCTCTGCTTGAGCTTTAGCTTTATTGAGCCTGAAATATTTAGGTTTGGCACGTTGGAGAAAACCTAGGCTCGAGCTTGAAGCTTGCCGAGCCTAAATATGTGATTCTTGGACTGGCAGGTCAACTTGGATTTTGTTACCAGAAGAAAATATAACAAAGTTGACATGTTCTTTTTTGTTTAATGAAAATACTAATCCATTAGGCTTGTGGTGGTGTTTATATAGCGTAAATATCAAACCATGAGCATGAACTTGTCAACTCGAGAAGAGAAAGACGATTGTTTTATAAGCAGAATACAAACAGTAAATATGTTTGTCAACAAAACAAAACATAAGATAAATGCTCTTTTGTACATTTGGCTTACCCAAGAGCACATCACACTTTTTTTTTTACAATTTTGATGGTCTAGTAGTCTACTGGGCAGTCACTGAGCTTCTGTTGTCTGCATTGGTCCGGTTTTCGTCTTCTTGCTGTTGTTTTAAGGTTTCATAAAGTGGAGCATTTCGCGTATCAGGCAACCAGAAACTCAAAACACCACTGAAAATTGAAAGAGCTCCAAACACGACGAATGAGACCGATGGACTCATCCGACCGAGCACAACCAACATAGGTGCGATAGAAGCCCCTAGCATCAGGGTTTGCCTCAACATTGAAACTGCAAAGTTTCTCACATTCGTCGGGAAAAGCTCCACACAGTAGACATAAAGGATGTTAAATGCAACAGAAGCAGACATGAAGCCTATGCCTTCAATAATCAATTGAGCCCAACTGCCCCCCGCGGCGTGATCATCCCCTGCCTTAGCGTGGTGTCCTTTGCCTGAGAAAATGATACAAAGAAGGCACGACGCTCCGGCTAAGAACGTAGACGATGAGAAGATGAAGCGTCGGCTTGCAAAGCTCATGAGTACCGTACCGATGATAACCGCCGGGATCTCCATCAAAGCATTGAGGGCAACAGTAAAGTAGAGATTGAAGTTGAGGTTTTCGACATTCAGTTGAACTCCATAGTAAACAAATCCTGTCCCGAAACCAGCAGCCATGACCGTAATCATCCTCTTAGCAGCCCATGGAGTAGTCCACAATCTTTCTCTCGTCTTATTTTCAATTCCTTCATTACCTTCCCTGCCTATTTCCCCACCTTCACTGGGGACTTTAGGTGCGGATGAATTCACGAGACACAAATTTGGAGGCAGACTCCTCCCGTTGAGTTTCGCGTACTTCCTTAATATGTCAAGGGCTTCTTTGGTTCGACCACGAATATGAAGCCATCGAGGAGACTCTGACACGAAAGGGAAGAAGAGGATGGAGTAGGAAACTGGGAGGAGGGAAATGATCCGGTATAAGTTTCTCCAATTAGTCTTGGTATGAAACGCAATCAAAGGAAGCGAAAGAAAGCCGACTGTGAAGAAGAAGAAGCCGTATTGGCCTACTTGACCCCGCCATTTTCGACCAACGACTTCCGTTGATAGTACGAGACAACACATCCCGATTCCAGATCGAGCGAATCCATTTGCGAACCTTAATAATGCGTATATCCAAATATTCGGGGAGAACGAGGTGAGCAATGCTGTTGCTGAGGTTAATAAGCATGAAAGTAACACAGCTTTTTTTCTTCCCAAGTATGAATCAGCTAAAAAGCCATAAAATGCAGAACCTACAAGCCAAAAATATAAAATAAATTAGTGATTAATGTTTGAAAATTATATTCTACAATAAAATAAGCATTGAAAATAAGAAGATTATAAATGCATAAAAAGTTTAAAGTTTTGCTCAAATATATATAAGGGTGATTATGAGTTTAGCTCCAAATCTGTTGCTAATTTCCGTCTAAATTTATTTCAAAAAGAAATTTTGGTACTTTTCTGTCACGGGAGCAAAGTTAGACTATTCGTTTGAACACGATATAACTGATATTCCTCAATCACTTTATGAGCAATTTTGTTCCCGATACAAGATAAACTGAAAGCTAAGTGATCAAGGTCAAATTTCTGCGGTTATCGAGAAAATCAATTGTATTCTTATTAAATAAAACAATCTAGGTTTATCGTAATGTGTAACTTTAGCTCAAGTTTACGTCATGAAAAATAATTTAGTTCAGTTTTATCATTTCTTAAGAAAAATATGGACAAAATTAGTATCGGAATTCCTCGAGAAATAGTAAAGTTAATCTAAATTAGAGTTGATAGTCCTAATGGACCTTATTTAGTAGCAAAACTGACTATTGTCTCTAACAATGACAGTAAACTTGGACCCAAATGTTCAAATGTCTAACTGTCCCGTAAACTTTCAAAATGACTTTCTCGCCTTGTAAACTTGCTTAAACTACCACGACTATCTCTTGTGTCCACTTTATAGTATCTTACACTCTATGCACGTACCAACAATTTAAAGAAGTCGGGTAAGCTAGTTGAGATGACAGAAAGCGTGTTTAAAAGTTTAGACGGTTACTAGACGTTTATGCATGATAATATTGTACATTCAAGAAGTAAGAAGAATACCAAATAGGGAACCAATGAAGAAGACTGAAGCCGGAATGCCTGCAAGAAATCTTCGGTCACAAATAAGACCCCATTCAGCTATAATAGAGCTAGTACTCCCCCCAATCCACTCCCACGTCCCCGGTGGGAGCTCACAGACGGACCCGTGATGGCCACCTCCAGTACCGTTGACACACAAGGAATAAACAGCAGTATTATTTGGATACAGAACATGATGATCTGTCGGTAAATTGCACCTCCAAGTAGGCGGCTGAGCGTCGCTAAAAATTGTCGCTAAAGTGTTTTGTGAGTCAAAAATCCAAGCTAGAGAGACCAAAAACACATGTATTATCTGAGATAATCCGAGTGATCCGACATAGTTTTCGACTACTTCATCTACTGTTAGATGAAGTTCTGTTGTTGTCGGAATTCCTTGCTCTGCCATTTCGATGTTTTGATCATTCACATGGTTTTGTGGTTCTGTTTCCTCTGTTTTTCCCATTTTGTTGGAATGATTATTGATTGATTGTGTTTGTGTTTAGTTATGGATATGAGTTTGTATTTATAGTGAGACATAATTAATTAAATATTTAGTTAATTAATTAACTAATCATATAGTTTGGGTTATTATCATTACATTATTAACGTGATGTGACTATTGAAAAGTAACTTATTATGAAAATAAGGTAAAAAAAGACTCGTAGCCGAGAGAAAGTCAGCACAATGGGTACCGTCTTTTTAAGCAAAGAGCCGTTAAGAACCACCCCTTTGGGATGGATTCCTATGGAACACTGTGCGACAAACCGCTTTGTAACCCCTCATTACATTAATGGTTCGAAAATATTTGGGGATCGATCTATAGGAATTTGATAAAAAGTTTAGATCTTTCAGTCATCATTAATAATATCAAATTAAGACACCAATGAACTTCTAACGGAAATTATTCAACATTGCAATATACCGTCGGTAGACTTTACATTTTAGGATTTTAAGTTGTTTTCTTTTTTTTTAATGAACATGATTTTAAGATAGATGAAACACCTTTTAAGGTCAACAAAATATTTGACCTCAAAAATGGAGAGCAAGAGATGATTTGATATTATCACGTTGTACACACGTCAATCGTTTTTTTTAATGAGTGATAACATGATGTTCATGAGCAATGAAACTAACATTACAAGTCGACCTGAGTGGAGAATTCCGTTATTAGTGTTGTAACTTATCAAATATATCAATAATAAACCCTTTATTATACTATTTACGACGCAAGTATCGAATTACATCTAGAATTTAATGCTAGAAGTATTTTTGTACAGGACATAGCCTATAGTGATGTATACCTTGGCCCAACACCTTAATAGTGATTAGTAGTGCAATTACTATTGCAATTATTCCAACAATTCAGTGCGGTTTGGAGGGTTTAGCAATAAACTATAAATTAATATTATCCCAATCATCATTATCATAATATTATAGTGGGATTGATATAGATCACAAATTTTGTTTTAATAAAAGTTCTGCAAAATTTATTTTAAAAAAGAAAAATTGATGCAAAATACAATAAAATCAAGCATATCTAATTGATTTCTTGACTAAGAAAATGATTTGACATTGTTATATTGTTGTCAAAATTCAGTCTAGTAGAGAGTCAACTACCCAATTTCTGAATGATGAGTTTGTTGAAATTTGAAGGAAAAAAATAATTTCCAAATCATGTCTCAACACAATTACTGGTATAATATCGAAGTGAAGCTAATTGTCACTTTTATAAAACGGTTTCGAACTTAGTTAAAATGATTGTCCCGCTGCTTTGGCTTCTTTTATATGGTCATTGACATGTAAGCTATGCGGTGATGTCAAGTGAAAATAACATTCAAGCAAGTTGCGTGGAAAAAATATATGATGTAAATTAATAAAATTCAATAAAGTAAATGTGACTTAAAGTTTTGCAATTTATTTAAAACAATATGTTAGATAGTTTAACTAAAAAATGTTATTGGAACTTCACTATTATTTCGAACTTTTAATTAAGCCTAATAACATTTTCTAATCTGATACCATTAATGTATGAGTTGATGACAATTGAAGCCATCTATTTTGTAATCTGTCATTGCCAACAAGAACCCAATAAGCAAATTTAAAATCATTTTTTTTTCTTCCATTAATATTTTGAGTGGGCATCTAGCAGAAACTTGGAATTGGATAGGAATTGATGTGTAGTAAATCGGAATGAAAAGCCAATGAATTGAAAGAAAAATTATGTTAATGAAATCCTACTCAACATCATGCCCAGGTTGTGGGGAGTAGAGACCTACCTGTATTTTACCTACTCAACCTCATAATATTATGTTTTGTTTGTTTCATATTAACTTAATTCTAAACTTCAAACCAGGCATTTAACTGAAGGGTCATGATTGTAATTAGTCAACTTTTTATGTATAAAAAATAAGAAATCGTAAGATAATAAATGGCTCGATGCATTATTAACTTTCTAAACTTGTCAAGAATAGTTGGTTGATCTCCTGAACTTATAAAGTGTTTCATTCACTTTATTGATTTGCATAAAGTAACCTACCAAGCACCTTTGATTAGTTTGAAATGTTTGAAGTGTTTCATTGGTGTTTACACTTCTTTGAAGTAATGTATTAGCTTCCTTTACTTGCTCAAATTGATGTATATTTGAATATATACAAATCTGTAGAAAATTCAAAATTGTAAAAGTAAAGAGGTAAATAGTTTATGGCCAAGCAAACTTCATTTTGCAAAATCAATTAAATACCATATCATTTTAAATCCGAGTCGATATCAAAGACTCTTTAATCAAATAAGTATACAAATATAAAAAAGATTAATATTTATTTGAACTAGACATTTTCTAAAGTCGACAATTGATTGATTTTTCTTACTGTTCTGAAAACTTTCTCTGTTACTTGAATTCTTAAACCGTCTTATAAACCAAATCGAATCTCAAAACTTCGGAATTGAACAAAACCAAATTATTCGTTGACATTTGTTTAGTACAAAAGTAAGAGAATTTCAGAACTTTTTTCAAAACATGAAAATTGAAAAATAAATAAATAAACAGATTAATTCAAAGAAAATTTAGAGCATGCTCCTCAAAAATATAAATAACAATGAGTAGAATATAGATTATTTTAGGGTATAATAACTAACGGAGTACATACTCTAAAACGCTTTCATGATAAAACCGTGTCCACACAAATAAAAAATTGATTTTAATCTATGTTACAAGTGCTACACTCTGATTCATAGCAATCTATCCTCATCAGCTGCATGATCATGTAACAGAAAGTACCATATACATAATACATTAAAAAACTACATAAATTTAATGTGGGTGGGATCTGCAATTCAAGCATTATTGCAAGGACGTGTTCCTCATTCACCATACAAGCTAATAGAAAATTCAGTTCGTGGCTGAAACCAAATACCCTATTATCGACACAGTTAGCGTCATCAAGCCATCAATTTCAAACACGATAGTCAAATTTGAACACGACAATACGATCTTAGAAATTAACACAATGAGCATTTGAACACCCCCGTCCACGACTTATAGAGACACGTTATCATTTTGTTGCAACTATATCGTATATTAATACACTTTTAATGTAACATTATTGGAGAAGTCCGATTTTTCCTTTATTGTACAAAGTTAGCTCAATTCTGCCCTTATAGTAGAAATTGTTGTGCAATTTATCCTTTTCCATAAGAATTTCTAGCTAATTTTCGTTGGAACTTGCTTCGTAAAGGAGTAAAACTGAACAAAATTTACCCAGCAAAATTGAGCTAAAGTTCCGTGGATGCAAAAATCGGGCTCTTTGTACAACAGAGTAAAGTTTCTCTTCCCCCAATATCCTTAAGGGAAAATTTGACTCATATAATGGTATTAATAAGATAACACTATTATAACACGCTCACTAACGCTCCTAGTAAATAAAGCACTTTTTACATATTTTGATGAATACTACATTAGAAAATCCTGCAAAAAGCAAAGTCCTTAAGACCTAATTAATACTTCAAAATGATGTCTGTTCTAAATTTACTAATTCAACATGTGTAATATGCACAAAAATACCAGACTATTCGAGTTCATAAGAACATACTGTTAATTCCAATGCTAAATCCTATTATTAACATTTATAAGATGGTTGCTTAATCGGTGAGAGATTAGAACTTGTATATACCTGCATCATTCTTTGTCAATTAAGCCACCACCTCCTGTTGATTAACGCGCCTCTGCCTCAAACCTACGTCTACTTCGTATCCGTCCTGAATCAACTCAAGATCTCCCATATTCGAACTTTCTCCTTCGGAGGAATTGCCAGCTTCTTTTCGTGTATCTTCTCTATCTTCTCCATAATTGTGAAGCCTACGACCGATGAGGTAGCGATCATCACGTATGGAGTTGTGGAGGTTGGTAAACCAAACGTGGAATCTCTTTGCACAAAAGCACATGACACTGAAGCATAGGCATCCTAGCCACGCGAACCGGTAGACAGCCGAGTTTACGACTAATGGGTATCCGAGCACTGGAAATACACCTCTCGCCAAGACATACGGTACACAAAGGGCTGTTAATAGTTTCATAATTATTGGAAAGACGATCTCTCGCAAGACCCAAAAGCCTTGCAGCCTTGAAAATCCATCGTCTCTCACTCTCTCAAATTTTACTCGCCAACTCTCATCCACCAGTGGCATCATATGGTCCAACATAACCTGTTCAACGCAAGAACATCACAACATTATTTCCAAGAACAAACATTATCGTCAAATTACTTCACCAACATTAATTCACTGCATGTGCAAGTTAAAGCTAAAGCAAAAACAAGTAGAACACATGAGAGAAAAGGGTAAATTGCACCGACTGTCACCGAGGTTTAGTGTTCGTTACATAAAGGTAGTGAACATCATTTTTTCCAATAAAATCGCCGAATTTCACATTTGAGTTCATTCAACTCTCCCAGGTGATTTGCCTATAAAAACTCAATGAAACATGGACCTGACTCAAAACACAATTGACTATAAAGTACAAACTAACAAAACATCTTATTTCTCCACATCAGCCACAAAATCTATTTAGCCAAAAACCATAGCGGAAAAAAACAAGTTCAGGAGTTATTCCAATTATTTGGTGATTTTAGAAAGTGATTGATTAGTGAAAGCAATATTCTTTCATGTCTCGTGAACTAATTGCACTACACTTGCTGAAAAAGTGATCTGTATGTGGCAAACCCGGAAAATTTTTGGGTACACTAATTGATCAAGTTAAGAAGCACATAGTTTAATAACTCACCAGCCTGGTCCAAATCTTGAGAAATATAAGTCCCAGTGCCCAGTCCTGATACAGAAGAAAAACTGGACTTTCATCCACAGGAACTCGCATGGGCACAATCACCAAAAGCTCAAAAAGCAGCCCAATCATTACTGGAATTACAAATATCTGCACAAAAAGACATTTACAAGTCAAAATTTAGAAAGTTGCTCTGACATGAAATGACAATGACATTGAACAGACAAAGGCCTGACAAAGTGACATACCCATATCGACAATAGTAGAGAGCTCTTCAGGACAATGCCACACCACTTCCAGATTTGGCGAAGCAAGACAATAGCCCTATTTGTTTTAATATACTCAATGGAATATCTAGCTCCAGCTAACGCAGTCCAAATGACATAGCTTCCGATTATGAAAGCATATAGATCTGAGCAAAGATACAAAGCAAAAATAAATCATTCACATACATTATGGATTAGTTCGGACAGATATATTCAATGAATCACACATACCATTGCACTTGATGCCATGAGTTATTGGTAGAAGAGGAATAACATTGAAAAGGGCACGCCCAAGCGATATAGGTACCAGAATCAAGGCAGAATCGAATACAAGCAGAGTCATCCAAGCCACAATAAGCAAAAGGACAATCCGAAGAACAAAGCTGTACCTGCTAAAAGATGTATGCATGGCAAAGTATTAGATGGCAGCTGTCATAGCAACATGGCAATACACAATGTAATAATGTAGGCGCAATAACTTAAGCATGGTTTACCATGGTTTCTAAATATCGAGCAAAAATGATGAAAAAGCAAACATCATCCATGACATGGCAAGAATAAACAGCAGCCAACCATCCAGATTAGAGACCATTAAGGATAAAATATGATTTCATAAGAGCATTCATTTCGCAGTGTTTAAGATGACATATATATTGCATATTGATTATGGTGGATGCAAGAGACTTAGTTTGGAACCCAAGGTCTCTCACTTCTCCATAATGGGATAGGAACAACTGCACCAGAAACAATTGGTTAAGTGGGAATTGTTGTTCAACCACAACATCCCAAGTAAGCTACATAATAATAGACGCAAAACTAGTTTGGCTGAGATTCAGAACATTAATCCAGATATGCGGGGGACCGCTAAAGTAGAATAATGGAAATCCTGACTAAATAGCAAGTTCAGATCAAGTGAATTAAGTTGTGAGTTATATACAAGTCTTAAAGAGAGAAGGGTGAGGGGAGTGAAAATAATGTCAGCAAGATCAACGATCAGCAGCATGGAGCGGGGTATTGGGAACATGCAACTAGAGGAGTCCTACAATTCTAAAAATACTACTAGGAGCCAAGCCAAGAAGTGTTGGTCATAGCAATGGAATTCACAAGCTGATAGTAATAGATGAACTCAAAGTAAAGCATAAGAGCATGACATTGATTAAGTGGTCAAGATAACTGGAAACTGATATTTCAAAGATGTTAAGATAACTAATGCCCTTCTGCACTCATATACGTAAAAAGTTATGAACAGACAATGATGTTATTTTGACCAACTCAAACAGTTAAAGTTTAACTTTTAATGCATACTCTGAATCAGATTGTTCGTCACTATCATATTCCTCAGAAGCATTAGAGTTTCCTGCTGCAAGAAGACCTCTGTTTTGATCATCACCAGCAGCAAGAACAGCCAAAGCTCGATCATGTCCACCCAGTGGACCTGCAGGTAGTCTATCCTGCCTTGCTGGCTCTGGATTTCCATTGTCCTGGCCGTTACTGTCTTCTGGTCTCGGCAGCAAAAAGTCTGTTAAACCAAGTGCCCACCCAACAGCAGTGAACCAATACCGCAAAAGGGACTTGATAGTGCTCCGCAGCTTAAAATGCTCGACAGCAAATGGAATGCAGATTTGAAAAAGAAGCATGTCAGCTGGAATTTCAGTAAATGGATCTGATACCCTGTAAAGATGTGCATCCATGTCAGGAAACATAAAAAAAGGAGAAATATGACATCATTGCAGAAGAATACAGTGGGTTCTTACGATATGTCCAGTGGAAAAATGGAAGGAGCAACTCGCATTGCAAGTTTGACAGGCAAAAATACCAGCATCACAATTAGACTTCCATAAACTGCAACTGACAACAAAACCCTGCGGGCATGCTTGTGCACAGGATCATCAATCAAATCGCGAAATGGATTATAGTTTGGATCAGCTGGATCTCGAAGAAAATACAGAACTCCTTGACGTAAAACCTGCAAGCAGATACGGAGAGAGGGGTCAACTTACTGTACCATAATTTTTTTTTTCAGACATTATCTCCTATATTATCATAAACTTAGTTAAGAATGATACCCCACGGAGAAGGCTGACGAAGATGCTTATTTGCAACATGTAAACGATTCCTACTACCCAATGGACCAATGAGCTTGCCAAAGGAGAAACTGAGAAGAACTGAACTCTTTGAGACATGGTCTTCCCAAACATCCTTATAGTACAAACATCCAACCACCATCCACACATCAAAGGAAATACACCAAGTTCAATCACTAGAAGGAATGCAACCTTAATCATGGTCATCAAATGCCTCATTGCTGCCACAAACTGCCTGAAAAGGGATGGAATTGTTTCTGCTATAGAAGCAATACCATAAAACCTTCCCAGAGTCAAAGGCTCACCTTTAGTGTATCGAATCAGAGCAACAATTCCAAGGTAGAAAAAGACTAGAGAAAAAATAAACATGTATCCAATTGCCAGAGTGGTGACATCAGAAAGCCGTGAAGTGCCAATACTTGCCCCCTTCAAGAGGTCCCCAGACAGAGGAGAGCTCACATTCTTTGCGACTTCATTTACCCCGCTAGCATTTACTTTTAGCATATCTGCAACCTGACCAAGAAGCCCACCATCTTGGCCTTCAGAAGTCAAATTGGTAACAGCAGTAATTGCATTCTTGATCGTAAAATTGGCTATGGAGAGAGCAGTATCTGTAAGTGGCATGACTGTTGACAACAATGGACCGCTTGCAGAAGAGAATAGCCATGATACATAGTAGAGAATAATCCGTCCTAACGAAAATGGAACAAAGATGACAACACCAAGGAATATCATATTGCTAGCCAGAACCTGCAGAGCAAGACGACAGCCATATGAGATATTAAAAACAGGTTTGATATGTTTTTTCTTTGCTTTCACCCAATTAGATTTCACATCAGAATATCATAACAAGCCTCATCTTTCCTCCATCCCATCAAAAGTGACTTCATTATTATCAATGAGAGTGCAAGAAAGTGAGAATGACAGTGAAAATATGAGAATGAACACTGTCAAAAGCTCAAAAGTCAAAACAGGTTGGGAGAAAAGAGAAAGAGAAAAGAAACAACAAGCAATTTTTGTTCTTCAAATTTAGAAGAAAACATGGTTGTTCACAATTTATCAAAAGAAAACATAATTAGAGGAACAATCATAATGTATACTCACAGTAAATGCATTCTCAACTAAATGGAAAACTGGACCCTGCATGCCAACAAGCTCGTCAAAAGGCACATCCTCTGCACCATCAGCATCATCTAGACCATCAAACATTTGTTCAACATGAGCTTCCAGACGAGCTGCCTGCATCTCCCACCGAGCAGCAACATTTTCTGCATTCCTTCTAATTATTTGACCAGCCCCAGCTATTCCTTGTCCTCCAACAGCCTCTTCAACATTACCCTCTCCAGCAAAATTTCTATTAGCTTGCCCTGGTGGCCGTCTTGCAGCCCGGGCACCGTTTCTTTCACCTTCGTCCTCTCTATCAGCATCTTGACCCCCAAGCTCCCTCAAATGCCTGAAGTAATCTCTTAATGAAGTGGCTCCAAGGAAAATGAAAACAATGCTAGCAGATAGTAAGAAGCCATGCAGACAATCAGTGAGAATAACTGTGGTCGAGATATGACTTAAAAATAATCTCTGAGCTTCACCAAAACTCCTCACAAAAGCCAAACGCCATATCCAGAAAGTTATAAATGGTATAATGAGAAGCCACACTGAAAGCACAAAACTAAGGCGCAGAAAGAACTGAAGAACATGACAAGCCTTCATTGTCATCCCAACAACGAACTCCTGAAAAGGAAGCCTTGTTGGGGCATTCTCAGCATAAACAGGAGAGAAGGAGAACGCGTGCTTGCAGACCTGAAAGTATGAACGACATCAATTAGCAATGTAAGGAAACAAACAAGTGGATAAAGATCCAATACATTAAAAAAAAAAACCCCCTAAAAAGTGTAAGAAAAATATCACAATAGGAAAAGACTGTAAGGTTCTAAAATTCAACTCACTACATAAGTTGGTGACTGTCTAACAGTAGACAAAGCATTCAAGAAAGCCAACTTCATACTTTTAAAACCTAAAAACATGGACTTCACAATTACATTACAAGCTTACAGTCCCAGCTCCTTTATCTCGAGTTCGAGCTGGGGAAAAAGGGAGAAGCTTGATTAGACACTAATGATTTCTAAATAGCCTCTTATATAGACCAAAGTCATGCAATCTGCTCTCTTTCAACTTTCATCCCAAAAATATGACCTTTGACTGAAATTCCCCTCAGCTGAATTATCTCAGCACATGACGTATCATCAAGAAAACCTTTTTCATATGACTTCTTCTCTTAGTTTTCAGCATGTCTAAAAACCAAGAGAAAAAAGTCTCAAGAAAGCCACTTCACACTTCGAAACCTAAAAACATGAACTTTTTCACAAATTACATTACATGCTCCTTTATCTTGAACTCGAGAAGGGGAAAAAGAGAGAAGCTTGACTAGACACTAATGATTTCTAAATTCTAATAGGCCCTTTTACAGACCAAAGTCATGCATTTCATCTGTTCCCTTTCAACTTTCACCCCAAAAATATGAACTTTTGACCGAAATTCCATTCCCCCCTCAACTGAATATAACACATCATCAAGAAAACCTACTTCGTATGTATGTACAGCCCATATGAGCAAATAATTTCTTTTTTTCCTCCTACATCCCCCAAGTTTCGAACCTGGATCATCTAGCTGTAAACATTAGCTAGTTACCCCCTTGAGCTTTCTTGAGCTCAGAAAAAAGAAAGACGCTTGATTGCACACCAATGATTTCTAATAGCCCCTTTCATAGACCAAAGTCATGCAACTCCATCTGTTCTCTTTCAACTCTCATCCAAAAAACATGAACTTTTGACCGAAATTCCCCCCCGAAAACCTATTTCCTATGCATGTACATACATCCCAATGAGCAAATCATTTCTTTTTTTCCTCCTACATCCCCCCAAGTTTCAAACCTGTTACTGCCAGGCCATCCCCTTGAGCTTTCTTGAGCTCGGAGACACTAATGATTTCTAAATAGCCCCTTTTATAAACCAAAGTCATGCAACTTCATCCATTCCCTCCCAACTTTCATCCCAAAAACATGAACTTTAAACTAAAATCCCCCGCGAAAACCTATTTCGTACAAACATAAATACATCCCAATGAGCAAATCATTTCTTTAAAGCTCAACAAAACCCTAAATTAACAAAACCACAACCACATTTTCCAATCCAAATCCACAAAAACCCTAAATCAAGAACACAAATCCCCAACATCATGAATCAAATACCTCGCATTGACGAGCATTGCTATGATTCAACCACTGCAATAAACAATCCTGATGCACAAACTTAATACTTCCACTACAAGCACACGGATACCGTAACGGATTCTCCGCATCGCCGGGATTTCTACAGATCCGACAAACATCTCCCTCCTCTTCATCGTCCTCGTACCTCGACGCCGCCGCCGCCGTGGAAGCGGCGTTAGTCTCTTCTTTTCCGATGGACAAGGAGGGGGATGACGGTGACGGAAGAGGATCGTTAGCGTGAATAGACGGTGACGCCGCCATGATCTCCTCCATGAGGAAAGGTGAAGGATTGATTGAGTCGGGGTGAGTTGGAATCGGCGACGCGGTTTGGGAAGATCCGTCGGTGTTTCTGACGGATTTATATTGGGTTGGGTTCAGCATGTGTTGATGATATATCTACGCGGTCGGTTTGTATACGACGATTGATTATGTGGCGGAGTTTGATTGGTTGGTTGTTGACTGCAAATATTTTGATTAATGAAGTAAATCAAGTATTCTTAATATCAACCTCATTTTCTTCTTTCATTTATTTATTTTTGTTATTTGTCCTTTCGGTCATTTTACCCTCTCGAAATTAAGCCCTTGTATGGGAGGAGGTTAATGAAAGTTAACAAGAGTAATGAAATGTAAACTTTTTAATTAACCTTGTTTTGGAGCTTTTTAAAAGTTTAAATGAAGGTTAATGAGAGTTAACATTTTACTTCAATTAACCTCGAAACTTTAACCTTCAAATCGGGGGTTAATGGGAGTAACGTAAACATTTTAACTAATTTACATCCATTAACCTCCTATTTAATTCCACAGACTTCCAAACAAGGTTAACATTTAACTTTTATTTTCGTCACTTCCCTTTCCATTCCGTTACTCACATTAACCTCTTCTAACTCTCACATCCATTAACATCTCTACTCCCAAACAAAAGCTAAGAAACAACTAACTTACTTTCTCAACTAGTTTAAAGTGTATCAATTGACCTTTTATTTTAAATATAATAAAAATAATTTTGATTTGGTATTAG
This sequence comes from Euphorbia peplus, assembly GCA_028411795.1. Classification (NCBI taxonomy): domain Eukaryota; kingdom Viridiplantae; phylum Streptophyta; class Magnoliopsida; order Malpighiales; family Euphorbiaceae; genus Euphorbia; species Euphorbia peplus. Next base: position 1,342,452 of record CP110837.1, on the reverse strand, counting down.
ATAATGCTAAAATATTGACAACAATTATATATGAAGTTAGTTTTTATTTTATTTTTCATTCTTTTTAGGAAGTATACGAAATTAGTTTTAATTTGTCTATTTAACATCTTTCTAATATTAGGCATCTTAATCTTTTTTTATTAAATTATGATACAACAGTTTTCAGTCAAATGTTACATGTTGTATGCGGAATCAATATTCTGGTGCTTGCCTAACACTGCGTACAAAATTGTTCCGTCAATACTCGAGATATGGAGCTAATAAGTACACTTTTAAATCATTGAGGGGTAAATAAGCTATCCATTAAGTTTGGGAGGCAAAGTGATCAAAATGGACAAGTTTAGAGGTCGGATGTGATTTAAAACTTTTATTTATGTATAAAATGGTATCAATTTAGTCTCAACGTTTAGAAATTGTACCAATTTAAAATTTGATAATGAAATTTTACGGTATGACCTACACGGTCAGTCATATTACATCCAATAAATACTTATTTTTGACAACAAACAAATCATCTTCATCAACTGTGTATGTATTTTGTTACCGAAGTTTAAATTAGTGTTTTTTTAAACAGTGAGTCTAAATTGATACCGTTTTATACGTTAAATCTATTTTAATACTCTTGTTAAAACACTTGGTTTATTTTGATACTTCATCATTTTTATTGTCGGTAAGTGCCATTTATTTGGAAACTTATATTATAATTTTTAAATGAGGTGACAGGTTATATTTAGATAACGATTACCAATATAATTTAGGGTCAATTTGCATTTGAGAAAAAGATAGAAAGACAAATATATGTATTAAGCTTAATTAGTTCATATTTCAATATAGTTGGAAAGCTAATTAAAAAAGATAGAGATTTCACTATATATCAATTATAAATGTTTTTGGTATGAGTAAATTGTATTCATCCAAGTCAACGATAGCGAAATGGGTCATTGATGTATGATGGATTCACAAATGCAAAGCAAACGTAGTAGTCAATCGGTGATTAGTTGTTTGAACTCGAAGATGGTGGATGGTTGATGGAGGTTGAAGAAGAGAAGAAGTTATATTGTAAACAAAAAATGATTAATATTCTAAAAAGGCTTAATAGTTACTGGATCCATTAAAATTCTTCATTTTTTTTCATTTAGTCACTGAAATTTAGAGGACAACCTCTCAGCCTCCTCAACTTGTATTTTTTTTTTCTATTTACCCCCCTAAACGTGTCAAGTATGACTTATTTCGCCTCTTTGTGCTGACATGGCATAATATAAGTAGTAATCAAAAATTCACGTCACATCAACATAAAAAAGAAAAAATGAGTCACATTTGACAAGATGAGAGGGTCAAGTAGAAAAAAATTACAAGTTGAGGGAGCTAAGTGGAAAAACATTACAAGTTCATATGGCTAGTAAGTTGTCCTTTGAGTTAAGGGACTAAGTGAAAAAAATAAACAAATTCAGGAGACTATGAATATATTTCGCGTTCTAAAAACTTTAAAATTATATACATTTTAAAGAAAAGCTTAATGTGTTTTCACAAGTTATGAGAAAATTTAGAATACGCTTGGCATACCACATCATTTATATGCTAAACTTATAAATTTGATGACCCTTGATATATGTTAGCATCTCAGATTCATGATTTAAAGTCTAGTGTTTATTTTTTAGAGTGTAAGGTTTTTATTTTAGGGGGTCTAAGATTTTATAAAAATAATTAACTAAAAAATGATTAATTACACAATGTTGAATTATTATTGGTTGAAAAACCACCTGTCAATAAATTATATGCTTGACATATCACGTCATTTATATGTCAGACACATAATAAAATCTCTCACTTTTTTAACAACATACATAATAAATATACATTAAAATCTTGAGATAATTAATCAATATAAATATATATTTTTATAACAAGATTAATATGTCCATATATTATATTTCGTCTCTCTTATAATTAAGTACCAATTGGATATAGTCCAATATGTACATTCACCAATGTGTGAATGGAGAGTAGGATTCAAATTATGCTTCTTACAATTTAATAAAAAGAAAATAAAAAATTAAATTGAAGCTAATCGACATATTTCTACAAAGTTCGAATCTCTTCAACCTCCAACCATCTACTAGGTAAATTTAAAATGAAAGTGTTAGAACATTAATTCAGTCCTTTTCAAAAATTTCATTCTAAGAAAAGTCATCTTCAGAAATGATAGTAATAATAACGAAGAAAGAGTACAAACAGTTTAGTTTCAATATGGTATATTATTATTATACAAAATAAAAAAGAACTGTTGTGAAAAGTGGGATTTATTGAGTTTCTTGAACCAGGTTTTATCTAGTTCTGCATTAATGTTCCCAGTTGAGAGGTAGCTATGTTGGGAGGATCCCAGTTACATTTCGACAATCAAGTCAGATAGTGAAGATGATAGAGTAACTATACAATATTTAGAGAGGGAGAGAGAGATTATATCCCATCAAAATTCTATTGGTGATGATAGTGGTGAGGGTTTGTACAGTCAGAGTCTCAATATTTTGATCCTCAACTGGCGTGAATTGCGAGATGGTTAGGTTTATCTTTTCTCCTCGATCTCAGGTTGGTTGTACTCGTGGTAAAACGAATATGAATGTGGCTGACATTCGAACACGGTCAATGCATACATAGTTCTGAGCTTAATTAATTTTCGTGGATGATAATGGGTTTTATGTATTGTTTTTTAGTAATTTTTGATGGACTTAGGTCTCTTATCGGTCGATATTTCTCATACAGAACTGTTGAGTAAAAACTATATTATTTGTACTATTGAAAATAAATTAAAATACGACAAGTTGAATATATTTATAACAGAAATATCAATAATCAAAATGCCATGTTAATATAGATTAATAATATTGTCCTAAAAAAAGTATAAAGATCGAATATCTGCAAAGTTCATGTGCTACACTAGTAAAATCTATAGTAAATAAAAAAGACATAATGTATTACTAACACTTCTTAGAATGACAAATTCTACGCTTAAATTATATAAAGTATTTAAACTAATTATAAAGTGTCGCATTTCAACTTGTCTAAACATCTCATTTATTTACCATATAATTTAGAAATTTTAAACAATTCAAGCATGAAAAGGGCATTTAAACTTATAGTAAATCAATAAAACATTTAGCTTCTATATAAGGTTAACTTAAAAGTTTATAATGCTAACCACAAGGATATATTAAAAAAAAGAAGTCTAAATATTTAATCCTTTAGAGTTTAGACTAACAATGATCACCAAAATTGTGTGATTAATCTAACAAATTTGAAACAAGCATAAGAACGAAAATTACATTTAATTTGAAATGCTTTGATAACATTTACATACTTCATGAATGAACTTGCTTTTGCATCAACTCTAATTAGTTATGCAAACAAAACCTCAAAAATGTGACAATAACATTTAAGTTTAGTAGTTCTAAATTCTCTTGATCTAGGCTCAAGTAATGGGAAATTCGGAAAATGTCAATTGATTTATAGGATAGCTTTCGCCTGTAATAAGCTAACAGAATTGAATGAATGATTCATAAGTGTGCTGAAATTTCACATTTGAAAGTCGAGGCAAACATTCACATTATTGGTCAGAATGAAATCTTAAGCACTACGAAAATTTTATATAACAACTTCACTTGGGCGTCGATCTTCATTTATTCTAGAAGGTAGAAAAGAGACTAATCATCAATTCGTGACTACTATCATAATGAAAAAGGAACCCGACATACTATTACAATGTTTGCAATGTTTGTCTATTTTAAATTTCTTGAAACAAAAGGCTTAAGCCCATATAAAAAGCTTAAAGCCAATATTCTTTTTACTCAGATATAAAGTTGCCTAAATTTGAATCAGTTTTCACTCGATAACAACAATGGCGGAAATTGTCGTCGGAGAAAGACGATCGGATCATGTTCTATAAATCGTCGTCGATTTATACACATTTCGATCATGTTCTATATATAGTGGCTAAAAATTGGTATCATTCTACTTTGTTACGTTAGGTTTGAACTTGATATTATAACATGTCTTAGCTTTGGGCACCATTTTGTAATAATAATAAAAATTCGATATTCCATTACAATTTTTGTTTGCAGTCTTAATATGATTATTGGTTTATGGCATCACATAGACACACCACATGTAATGTCTTTTTGATATGTTCTGTTTCTTTTTTTTTATAGAACTTGATATGTTCTGTTGGAAATATGAAATAGGAAGAATCTAGATACATGAATGGTGGATTTTGTATCCAAATATGCACGTCTGCATGTATTTTGATTACTGGATTGTGAGAAACATGTCGGGTCTTGCGTACAGGAAGGATAGTTAGGATATAGTAGAGTAGACTAATCTTATTCTATCAAGAACAACCAAAAACCCCTGATCGCTTGTGAATACTCCACCTCCGGCAAGGCCTTCCATGGAATGTGATGATTACTTCTGGTTTGCCGAATGAAATAATAGCTGCTGTGTCTGAGTATAGGTTCTTTTGCTTCGGATAGAGTTGCAACCTGCGTGGTCATGTCTGTGCTAAAACCAGAAAGTGTGGGATTACAGTCGAGGCATCTTACCCTAACCCTCCTAAAACCACACTCTCTCCTCCATTTCCAGTGAATCCTCATCCGCCTCCAGCAAAACCTTAAATGGCATCTGATGATTACTTCTCATGCCCCAATGGAATCACCTGCTGCTGTGTCTATGAGTACAGGTTTTGCTTCGGATTGGGATGCTTCCCGCTTGAAGCTGCAACCAGTCTATGATCTCGATGCTTAGCAGACTGGTTGCTAGAAAAATCCCTTTTGCATAATGCATTTTGTCGAATTCCCCACTCAGGTTTTTGTCTAATCTATTTTATTTTTATGATGGGTTTTTGTCTAATCTATTTTATTTTTATGATGGCAGAGTAAGGATAACCCATCAGGATGAAGCATTGAGATGATAACCTGCGAAACGAACTCATTCTCACTCACAAAACGCAGATCATGCCTCAGATTCGGGTTCTGAAACGGAAATAGGTGAACAAGGTAGCAAGAAAGGTCAGTGTTGAAGCAAAAAATTGCCACTTGAAGAAAAGGGAGCTCGCCCATTCATGTATAAAAACATATTGCAGTAGCCTCATTACAACAAATAGAAGAAATTAAATATTCTACTTAAAAATCAAATCAAGTGATCCAAAGACAAAAAAAATCAAGACTTTTCTTTGAACATTTTCTTAACATTTGTATGTATGCCTCACAAAGACTCCCTTTCTCAACAGTTTCTGCTGGTTTTGATGTAATTTCACGAGCAACGAAACATCAAAAACTCGAAACTAGATTTGCTTTTGTAATTCTTCTTGAATATTCTGGGCTCAAGAGAAGGAAATTGGAACCCTCTGGCAATGTGAACGAACTTATAGTAGCGTTTACATCATGTTTATTTAACCAAGCCACACCATATATCAGTTGCTGGCTCGTCATTCATGACGTAGGTCAAGAAGGAACTTATCACTGTACATACAGGAGCTGAAACTGTCAAGTCTATGAGTTCATTCACTGGTGCTAAAGAAATGAATGGAGATGATTTGCAGCCTCGTCATTCTTGGCCTTTATCCTTGTAGAATTTCGCCCTTGTCTCGCTTGTTAAACCAGAATTTCACTTCAACAACAGAAAGAAATGAATCGTTTTTATTCTTTACAAGTTTAATTGAAGTCCAAAGTAGTAATTAGACATCTCGTTTGAAGATACAGATAAATGAACTTACTGAGATGAAGAAGGTAAGCTCAGAATCCAGTTTGATGTCACATTGAGAACCTTCTTGAGGCATTGCCCTGAAATGACCACAAACCAAAATATGTGCGATTTAAATTCAAATTCGAATTTTGCAAAGTTACATATTCAAAAGAAAATTAAGAGCATAAAGGCCAAAAGTTGCTCTAATACCATGTTAGTTTGAAGACGACCATGAGCTCTTATGTTGCTATCCGCAGCCACAACAATCAACAATCGTCTGCATTAAGTTGCAGGACATGATGACATGCAAAACTTCTTGTTCGTCAAAAATCGAAAATCTCAATTAAAAAATACGAAAATAGCATTGGAGCATAGCCTTGCGAAAAGTGATAAAAAGAAAAACTGAATTACTACTGAACTAATGCTTGACATGTGATTTAAATGAGTTGTCGAAAAACCAAGAACGAAAAACAGCTCATATGGTACAGAAAAGAAAAAAAGAGCCCAAATCAAATACTATGACATTAATATCATATGCAAATGATAAACCATATGAGCTGGTACAGAAAACATAACAGGCTATATGACAGATGATTAACTTATTGAGATTAAATTACGAGACGGGCGATCTCGAGTTATTCACACTAATTGTTAAGCAGGATGAAATCTCAAGTAGTATGAGAAAGTTATACCACAGTTTTGCTTCAACATTGATCTTCATTTAAAGAAGGAAATTAAATTACGAAATCTTTGATTCATGATTTGCTGCAGCCTTAAAAGCTCTCTTTCCCATCTGCTTGATCTCTTATTGTCCTGAACCTAACCTGTTATATTAGATTTCCACATCAACAGCAGCAAGAAATCGGACAATAAAATGAATGGTTTTCTTTGTCACAGCTTTAGTTGAAGTGCCAGTTAGAAATTGGATGGATCAGCGAGCAACCTTTTCGTTAAGAGATGAATAGATCATGATCAAGTTACTGAGATTGATATTTGAAACAAGACAGGTGATTCTCTAGAAACTTCATAGAAAGAAGAGTCGTTGACATGGTGAACTTTGCCATTGCAGAATTTCATCTCAGCATCACCTGTTAACCAGACTTTCACATTAACAGAAGAAATTGGATAAATGTGCAATCAACTCATTCAAAGATACAAACAAATGAACTTACCGAATCTTGTACTTGAAAAAGGAGAGGGATGATTCTCAAGTGTGTTGAAATTGAATATCAGAAATTTCAGGCAATTATTCACATTATTCCAGTTTGAAGTTTGAATTGCAGAACATTTTTTGAGGCATTTCCTGAAACGATTTTAAATGAAAATGTCTTGTTCAAATTTGATATTCCAATTTACAAAGTTACCTATTAGTAAAAAAATGAAGAGCATAGAGGCAATGGATTACATTAATACCCGATTAGCATGAAGACAACTAGCAGCTCTGATGTCGCTAGCTATAGCCCACAGCAATAGACGGTCTTCTGCATTATGTTACACGCTATAATTATATGCAAATTTCGTGATTGTCAAAACCAAAAATATCAAAAAAGATAATTGCAAACAACATTGGAGTATTAAGTACCTTGTGAAAACGGATAAACGCTTACAGAAAAGAGCAGGCTTATGATGATCCTTGCTTCTGCTTTCTCCTGGAATCCAAGCGAAGCTGAATTTCCCCTGAAATTATCCCAAACAAAAACATGTCTGATTCAAAATTGATATGCTGATTAGCAAAGTTACCTGATTATAAGAGAATGCGGTAAGTAACTATTACCTGATTGGTTAGAGGATCGCCACGAGCACTGATGTTGGTATCTACAGGCCACAGCAAACAATGATCTTCTGCATTACATAACAGAACATAATTACTAAGAAATTTCTTGTTCGCCAAAATAAAAAATCCCAAAAAAGAACATTGGAAAAATGATAGCAAATGATCTAAAACCAAAGTCCAGTTCATAATTTATACTTAATAATGCCAAGCTAATCTGTTGACAAGTACATAAATCTAATGCATTATTACCTGATCTATCTGCTGATCAAAACTGCTGATCCGAACACATGTTGACTCATTTGAACAAGTTGAAAACCATTGAACACAAGTATCAAACGCCTATTCATTGTTGTCATGTCTAAAACATGAACTGAATTTCAAGCATTGACATATCAAGGATTTCAAAACATGAACATACTGATCAAAGGGGAAAACATGTAATTGGCATATTTAAGGGGTGACCAAATAACTTGATTCAAACAAAAAAAGGGTCACAAAAGAAGCAGGAAGTTGATAATTTAGAACCAACCTTGACGTGCACGACGATAAATAAGAGGCTTTAATCAACATCGTGTGTCAGCCAATGTTGTTTTTTAGAGTGAAGCGAAGCTTTTAAGTCCTTGCATCACTTAAAGCAGCAAGTCAACATGAGTGTAAATTACAAAAAATAAAATACAAATTGTATGCAGTGAGCGTGTACGGAGAGATATATGAAAACCAAAACTACAGATTTTAAAAAAAGAATGAAAAGGAATAGGAGGTACATACTCTTAAAAAAGAATTTAAGGAATAGGAGGTACATACTCTTAAAAAATGTGAGAGAATTTAAGCCAGATCAGGTAACAGCTATTATTTTGAATTGGTTTATGCTGATTCTTACTTCTGCTTTGTCCTGGCATTATCCTGTAATCCATGCCACATTGAATTATTATTATTTCAATGGCAAACAGTTCATATACGGTCAACATATCAAATACTATAAGATTAATATCCGCATCATATGCATGATAAACGATATGAAACTTAAATGGAAAGCATGAGAATCACCTTGTTACCTTGTCACCTGGCATTATCCTGATAAATTGGTACACGTGATCGAGATCATCCTTCAATCTGCCAACCAGCTACCTAGGCAGAGTCCTCACTTCGCTACAGGTGCATTTTGTTATAGATTATCAGTAAAGCTTCTGTTATTCCAAAACGAGATGTCACTGCTAGAGATGCCAGCAGATAGCAAAGTAATTGTTCTTTGATTACTTGATTTGAGACTAAATATACGGAGACTGAAAAGGTAACTATGGGAAATTAACAAACTTTATATTTTTAGCATCTTTCGTTCAAAGTATGTAGCTGATGTTTCGAGATGCATAATACTAGAACTAAATAGAACTGAAAGGAGGAGCATTGAAGCCAAACTACTCTGTTAGTACAACTATAGGAGAACTATCTACTGCGGACTAATCAAATTAAAGCATAACATATCAAGGAGCGCAAAAAAGGAACGAATAGATCAAAGGAGAAGGCATATTGCATGGGTGATAAATAATTTAGTTCAAACTAAAAAAAAGGGATATTTAATTCAAAGAGGATAGAGATCAAATCACATACTCTGCCAAAATTTGAGGAAGAATAGCACTCAGAGCAGGTAGCTGCCATTCCTTTGAATATCTTCACGGTCAACTTGAATATTTGGAATGTGAGAAATGTTAGGCCAATACTCAGCAGTGTTGTTCTTGCATCTTTCTGACAGTTGGAGACATTCCTTAATACTCAAATCTTGTAATGAAATGAGGTTTCCCATCCACTCTGGTATAGATGCCAAACTACCACAGTAGGAGATATGCAGACGTTGCAGAGTGGTAATGTATTGAAGCCCCTTTGGTAGAGAAACCAAGTTGTGCATGTACCAAAAATGAACAGATCGGAGGACTTTCAGGCTTTGCCAGTGCATGCCATCATCCTTCTCATCACTAGACACACTTTTGCATGGGCACTCCACAAACTCAAGCTTTCGAAGAGAAGAAATGTATGGTAGCAACTCATCCACTGCACAATCTTCCAAATGCTCGATTTTAAGATGCTCCAATTGAGAGAGAGTATAGAAAGGTGAAGAGGTGGATTCTGATGCTGAAGTTGTCGCCCTCTTCACTACCCCCATCAGGGATTTTATTTCGTTGTCTCCCGAAATCTCCAGTCTTTTAAGCTCCGGAAAAAGTGGCATGCTAATCAGGTTAGGGCAACCTTTGATAGTCAACTGAGAAAGACAAGGGAAGCAGGGCAGATCTTCCATTGATATTGATGATGATGGTGATGGTGATGGTGATGGTGGTTTAACAAATCCCTTCAGATTGGGACAGTGTTTAAGCCAAAGATATGTTAGGGAAGGAAAGAAAGAGGAAGAAGATGCTCCGTTTTCATAATTCCCAACCACTTCAATGTGCTCCAGCTTCATTAAATAACGAACCGATAACTTTCTAAGATGCGGCAGGTGATCTAATGATGGGAGCCACTCTACGCTTTTGCAACAATAAAACACAACCCACACCAAATTAGTGAGCAATGGTAGCCAGCTTGGAGGCCTCTCGCCTCTATAACCTTTGATCGTCAATAGTTTCAAACTTTGGTTCGGGCGTAGTGCTTCCAATCCCTTCTCATCATTCTCACTGCAATTGTCGTTGTGATCGTCAGATTCGTTCCAAGATAATGTTAATATTTGGAGTTGCTTTCCTTTCAAATTAGCTGCTTCACAATCAACGCCTGGATCTTTCACCCATTCCAAATTCCTGATTTCCAATGACCCTCTCAATTTGTTTAATGCATGTAATTCGTCAAGCCCACCGCTATGCTTGGAGATACAACTATCTTTGGCTATCACAAATAAAGATAATTTCTCAAGTCGTGTCAGCTGTCCAATACCCCGTGGCATACATGTCAAATTGTAACACCCCTCATTGTCAATATCTGTAAGATTGACCAATTTTGTAATATTATCAGGCAGTTGCTCGAGACTCCTACACATCTTCAATATCAACACTTGTAAGTTCCATAGATTGGTAATTGAATCCGGAAGTTTCTTGATCTCAAAACTCCAGGAGAGATCAAGATGCCTTAGATGCTTCAATTTGTAAATCGAACTCGGCACTCTATCAAAATCGAACCAAGATATATTGAGCACCCTCAATTGTCTCAAATTACAAAACACACCATCAAGTTCTTCTTGAGTGATACATACTTGATACCCACTAATGTGTAATATTGTTCTTATTCTTTTTGCCTTCAACGATGAAGAAATAACTTGAGAAGCAAAGTCTCCATCAAATGAGACATGCTTAGTTCTTTCATTAATACTTGTTATTCCAGAATCTGATGTTGAGAAATTGTCTCCGGCAACTGAAACGGCAAGATTATGCATTAAATCATGCATTTTGCAACGCACGATATTACCAAAATCATCCTTTACTTCGTCTTGAAAGAACGACAATCGTAAAAGAGTCGTGAAACATTGAAGACCAACATCTTGAAGACACTTATTTGAATCTGTTGACTTAAGATATCTTTGTGCCTTCCATAACTGTATAAGTTCTTCTACATCAATTTTATGGTCTTCAGGATACAAGCTACAATAAGCAAAACAATTCTTATAATTGGAGGGAAGATGATTGTAACTCAACTCCAAAATTGGGAAAATGTCTGTCTTGTACGCATCTATCTTCGAGAGTTCTTCGTCTTTGAATAGCAACCATTCCTCCAAATCTTTAGAGTACATCATGCCCCCTATTGCTCTTATGGCCAATGGAACACCACAACACTTTGCTACAATTTCCTTTCCGATAGCTTCATAGCTTGAATTCGGCACTTGCCCCATCTCGAATGTCATCTGTTTGAACAATGACCAAGCCTCATCTTCGGACAAACCTCTTAATTCGTGTATATAGATTGGCTTACTCATTTTTGCAACATTTCTAAGTCGTGTAGTAAGCAAAATCTTGCTTCCTTTAGCACCACCAGCTAATAGGTCCTTTAATTTCAACCATTCATTCCCATCCTCATTCCACACATCATCCAACACAAGCAGGTACTTTTTCCCATTAATCTCTTTATGGAGTAGTTTTATCAACGGATCCATCTCGATATTTTGAGGTGGCTGTCCAGTTGCAGATTCTATGACTTTTTTCACCAATAGCTGCACGTCGAAATTCTGAGACACACAAACCCACATCTTCAACTCAAAATGCTTTTGGACTTTGGCATCATTATAAACCAGTTGGGAAAGCGTAGTCTTCCCCAAACCTCCAATACCAACAATGGGAACAACTGACACATTCTCCGTGTAATCAGAAGAGAGTAAACTCTTGAGGATTGCCTCCTTATCAGCCTCCCTACCAATAACAACTTGAGGAGGAGAGGAGTGAGTTTGGCGCCAGCCTGTAGCTACAGAAACCTTCTTCATAGAACGCTCCTCTAAGTGAAACTTTCTATTATCAACAATTTTATCTAACCTCTCTTTTATGGCCTTAACCTTGTGAGCCATTTTGAGACCAAAAGCAAACTGATTGGAAGTTGAAAAGAAAAGACGCACCTTCTTGGCAGTTTTAGAACCATCCATAACCTGTTGGCGTAAGGCCTGAGTAGAGAAGTCATCGAGCAAGTCATCAGCATCATACATGGCTTCACTGAGCATTCCAAGCCAATGTTTGACTTGATGATTGACCATGGACTTCTCCTCCGCATCAAGAAGCACAGCTTCAATAGTGGAAACAGTTGCCTTGAGGTCTTGAAGCTCATCTTTGAGACCCCAACACAGCCCTATCTCGTTTAGAACCAAAGAACCCAGCTTTGAAATGAGACCAACAGCAATGTCTGAAAGGATTGATTCCGCCATTCTTCAGTTCTGGAACTTTGGCTCACGGAAATGAAGCACCAGATTTGAATTTGAACAGTAGAAAGAACTCCACACATGGAGTTCTTGGACTCTAGATCCTTAGATCCAACTCACTTCACGTGTGTAAAAGTTAAATCTAGTGGTATTAATTTATTTTTATTTTTATCTTAAACCTTGAATTTTATTCTAGTTAAAAAATATTTTATTTTTAACTATCTTATTACCAGTCTTGTGAACCTGTTAATTTCATTTTCTTTTATCTTTGCTAAATTGAGCCCTCAAGAATTTATGAAGACTAATAAAGAAAAACCAATCTTGAGTTTGTATTATATTTTAATAAAATAATTATTTTCGAGATATGATTAAAATATGCGTTTCTAAAATAATACTATGAGATGATAGTAATAATAATAGTAGTATAAACATTTATTTTATTGAAAATCAATCGCATGGTTAATTTTTCTTTCTTTTTCTTAAGTGTTTATTCTCTACAATTATAGAATTTAAATCAGTAATTGTTTGGTGGGTTGCAAGGATAACCTTTTTAAATTAAAAACACAATTTATTAAAAATAAGGTTGAATACATCTTTAGCCCCTTCAAGTTGTCTATAAACTGCATTTGACCCCCTCAACTTAGAATCGTTACAATTAACTCCCTCAATTTGCATTTTTTAACAAATATCTCTCTTAAATTGCATCTTTTTAACAACTAACCCCTTTGACTTTGACATGGCGCATTCTCACGTTGACGTGAAGCATGCCAGATGGCACGTGGAGAATGCTTCACGTCATCATCTGGGGGTTAGTTATTAAAAAAATGCAAGTTGAAGGGGTTAGTTGTTACGTTTCTAAAGTGAGGGGGTCAAATGCAGCTTATGGACAACTTGGAGGGACTATAAATGTATTAAACCTAAAAATAAAAATTTATATTGGCATGCTATATTTTACAATGTTCAATGGATCAATGGAAATCGTTTATTGTGCCACGTCGATTTACATGTTTTTGTCAATGAGTCATACATGTCCTGTGGCGGAACTAGAAATCCAACTCAGCGGAGGCCTCAAAAATGTACAAATTTTTTTTCTCATCCGTTAATACGAAAGATAAAAATATTCAAATGATAGAAATAATATCAAAATGAATTAGCCATTTGAAAATTAATGAGGAAAAAAGTAAGATAGAAGCATAAATTAAACAAAATTCATAATACTATTTGAGTATAGGAAAATTATAAATTGAAGATAATTCTATAATATTACCTTCTTTAAAATCATAAATCCATTAACCACATTCTCAATAAAACAAATTAAATAAAGAATACAATTAATTGGGCCAACGTTTTATATTAATCTTTGAAAGGCAATTGGGCCTGCCTTTTAGTAAAAAAAGCAGGATGAAATTAGAATGTGGTTAGGTTTAGAAATTACAGCTTTGTCTTCTCTTCCTCATGTATGAACAGCAAAATCAAAGGGGGCTAGGGTTCTGCCATGGATTCTTGCCTAGGAAAAAAAAATTCAAGCAATTTTTCGGCGGCCAGCCGGGGCCGGAGCCCCGGCTGGCCCCCCTAGTTCCGCCCCTGTACATGTCACATGTTCCGAGTTAAATAGTCAAACTTTCTAGGAGGTTCTCTCTCCTACATAGATTTTATGTCGTATTTAGTAATCTATTTCGAATAGGAAAACTTCACTAATCGGAAACATCTTCTAAAATCCTCTCGAACGACCTCTATAGGCACTCATAAACGGTCATATACAGACTAACTAGGACTAGAATTATATTCTTCTCTGACATGTATGAGCATACTTCAACATACGCTCGCTAGACTCAATTCCTTGAGTAAAATCTTCTTTGATCACTAGTTCATCAACTGACATAAGCATCAAAGAGGGATCGTCGGTCACCGACCCCTCCTTAGCTTATATTTGCTATTTTGTAGGTTTTGCTACTTACGTGGACGTCAATATTAATTTATCAGTAACAAATTTGTGCGGTGAGCATGAACGAATCACAACTTTTTCAAATATATAGTCATGGCAGCTAACAAAAACAACAAACGATAGGACCATTCCTATAGACGAAGTTACAATCAACAACATGTTTGAGTATGTCGGTACAATCGACCCAGAGAAAAAGGAAGTGGTTGGACAGAGTTTTTTTGCAGCTCGCACTGGCCAACACTCGGATAAAGTGAGGGCTGCTCCTGACCATTTATAAGCCCTATGATTTTGAAAAAAAATTGTGTGTGGAATGTTAAATATATATATATATATATATATATATATTAAATAAATGATAAGAAAAGATATATTCAATTTTTTTTACCCAAAATCAAAAAGATGTTTCTATTATCCCTATATATGATATATTTAAATAATTAAGAATAGTCTTGTAAATACACCACCTACAGAACTTGATTCAAACGTGAATATTGAAGAGGAAGAACTAACATTTGAAAAGAAAAAAGAAGAAAAATTTGAAAGAAAACTATAGAGAATAGAAAAGTAAAAAAGAGAGGCAAAGCTTTTTTTTTTCCTGAATATTGGATTTTTTTTTGGGTGTAAATGTAATAATATACACACACATAATAAATATAAGTGAAATCACAATAATTGTTTTTTAAAATTTACCGTAATAAATATTTGGGTTAGCCCCAAGCTTATTCGGAATGTTTTTTGAATGGTGATGAGGTAACACTTTACTCCAGTCTACCTCGAAATATTAACGTCTAGGCTCAACTTAATGATAACAATATAACTTTTTAATCAATATACATACATCTATTTTTACTCATATCTAAATTGGGAAAGTACACAAATAAACTATGTGGTTTTGACCATTTTCAAACATAATCCTCGTGGTTTAAAGTTTTGCAAACAAGTATCTTGTAGTTTTGAATGTTAGCAATTATAGGCTAATCAGACAACGATATTAATTTCTGATCACAAATAATAGTTGTCACGTGGAATACCTACGTGCTTTTTAGGGCAAGTGTACCCGTCGTGCAAGTAATAAAGTGGAGTATTAGGAATCGAAATATCGTACCCAAAGGATCGAGCTACACTAAAGTTATCAACTTTCAGTCTTAAAAATCTAATAAAGTCACAAGTATTGATTTTTGATGTTTAAAACTAGAGATTTAAAGCATGGCGTAAAAATAACAATATTAAAAGGCACACAGGCTACAAGTTTCTGGATCTGGACCATAAGCTGCTGGATCTGGGTTTCCATAAATGGTAAAAACTATTCTAGCATAAAAGGTTCGGCCTTTCCCACAAATATTTCTTCCTAGCTCGTTTCCAAGCCTAGGGGTTAATAACCGAGTAGATCTAGCAAAGTTATTTGATCTAAATCTACTGAGGAGTGTGTTTGTCTTAAGGTTTTACTACAAAGTTTCCTTAAATAGTAAACAACGAACATACAAGTATAGCAAGATTTCTCTAAACAATATAAGCATGCAACCTAGATCTAATCCATAAGATAAATCACAAGATAACCCATTTCAAGCTCCACTAATGATTTAAGAAGTTTGTTTCGAACCAAACCTCACCATAAGCATAGATCTAGGAAAACTGAATAAAGAAATATTACCATAAATAGAAACGCTTCACCAAGCCTAGATCCGCCACCTTTCCCTCGCAACTCATGCTATAGAACTACTCACTCATGCTTGATAAATATAAAAACATCATGAAAGAATAAAAACTAAAGCTTTCAATCATAAACTTAAGGAAGAAGGAGATGAGATTCGGATCCTAAGGTCTCCTCTTGAAAAGAAAGGTAAAAGAGAAAAGCTTAAAATAGAACTAAGTAAAAAATAAGTTGTTGTCAAGTTTAGAAAGCAAAAGAAAACAATGCCTTAAATAGAGAGATAAGGGTGACAACCCTAAAAGGCAAAAGGACTAAAAAGGACCATAAAGTAAGGCCATCACTACCCTTAACACAGATTTAATTAATGTCCCTAAAGTTGATAGTAATAACAACATTGCCACTGGGGCAAAGTGGCATTCCACCCCTTCACTTGTGCAGCCTTCTTTACTCCTTAACAGCAGCCTGCGTTCAAACATCTCTAGATCTCAGCTTGCATGCCCCGGCAGTCCAAAAACAGCCTAAAATAGCCCAAAATCTCCAAAAGGCCTCCAATGTCCGGATTCAACACTTGTTTGCACATTTGAGCAATAACTGCATTAAAACCTCATAAGAACAACTTTCAACCATAGAAACATGCAAAAATATAAGCTAAAAAGAGTGGAAAAACACATAATAATTAGGCTTATCAATAGTCTTTTTTAATTACATGAGCTCATTTTAAATCTAATATGCTTCTGTCGTCGAAACCTTTGACAAAGTTGCAATAATAATGTTGACAATTATGGTTGATTGATCATTTGCTGCATTATTCTTCTCTCTGTTAAAAATTATTTTGTAGTTATTAAATAATATACATCACTTAAATGACAATGCAGTTCAAAATTGGTGAAAATAATGACTTTTACATCCCGTAAACTTAACATAGACCAGGAAAAATTAGCATTGCTATCCAACTAGCCTCTAATTGCTAGCAATCAAAACCACGTGGTACTTGTTTGCAAAAGTTTAAACCACGAGGATTATGTTTGAAATTAACTGAAACCATGTGGTTTATTTTCGTACTTTTCCCTTCTAAATTTAAATGGCTTAAATACTTTGTTAACCCCTAAAGTTGGCAACTTTTTCCAGTTACCCCTCAACTCAAAACAACAAGTCACTTTAACCCCTTGGTCCTATGTAGCGCCTAGGTGGCAAAATCTAGCGCCTACGTGGCAAGAGCAAGAGAGTGGAGGGGCAAATTTGGAACTTTTTCATTTTTGTAAATTACAAAATGGCCCTTAAATGTTATTTTTCTTTCTTTTTCATCTATTCTTTTTCTTCTTCTTTCTTCCTTCCTTTCTTCTTCTTCTTCTTCTTCTTCTTCTTCTTCTTCTTCTTCTCCTTTCTTTTTTTTTTCAATTCCAAATTTTTCCAGATTTCTGGAATTCTAGAAATTTGGAAATTTCTGGAATTTTTCCAGAATTCTAGAAATTTTTCCAAAAATTCTAGAATTCTGGAAATTTCCAGATTTCTGGAATTCTAGAAATTTGAAAATTTCTGGAATTTTACAGAATTTTGGAAATTTTTCCAGAATTCTGAAAATTTCCAGATTTTTGAAATTCTAGAAATTTTGAAATTTCTGCAACTTTCTAGAAATTCCAGAATTCTGGAAATTTCCAGATTTCTGGAATTCTAGAAATTTGTAAATTTCTGGAATTTTACAGAATTTTGGAAATTTTTCCAGAATTCTGAAAATTTCCAGATTTTTGGAATTCTAGAAATTTTGAAATTTCTGCAACTTTCCAGAAATTCCAGATTTCTGGAATTCTAGAAATTTGGAAATTTTTGAAATTTTCTAGAATTTTGGAAATTTTTCCAGAAATTCTAGAAATTTGGAAATTTCTGGAATTTTTCCAGAAATCTGGAAATTTTCAGATTTCAGGAAAAATTTCCAGAATCTGGAAAGAAGGATTTGGAAAAAAAAAAGAGAAAGAAGAAAAATAATAATGAGGAACCGAAAAAAAAGAAAAGTATCAAGGGTCAAAATAATATTTTACCAGAGAGTGTATTACACTCTCCTTAGGTGCAATTGGTCATGTGTCGAAAAGGGTTAAAGTGACCTGTTTTTTTGAGTTGAGGGGTTAAAATGGAAAGCGAAGAACATAAAAGGTTAAAGTGAATTTCAGTCTATGTTTGTGTTACCCAACTCTTTCTTTCCATTGTTTTCTTTTGAGTCCTCCTAAACAAAATGGCTTAAGCCCATACTACAAAAGCCCATATTTATAAAGTCAATTTCAGTCTTGGTGCATTACAGTCACTCGATAACCATGGAGGAAAGATTGATTTTCATGATGTTGAAAAGATTGACCTTTGTATAAATGTATCTGATGGGGAGAAGCTTCAAATTTCATGTCCAAATTTTGAGGAGTTATCTATCAAGTTATCAAAGTAGTTTATGGTTTGTTCACTTTTTCGATTGAAAATGTTTTATCCAGCTGTCCTTCACTTCATATATTGGAATTATTCTGATCGGTTTGTAGTTGCTTCAAAATCTTTGAAAAAATTAGTCTTGGGAAATACGTATGGAACTTCAAATTTTGAAATCGAATTTTGTATCAATTCTTTCCGGCTGTACATAGATCGGAATTGTGAAAGGAAGTTTTTGGCAGTAAAAGGGATATCTTCTCTATAAATTATAAATGATGGTTATATGTCAGTTTAGTGTTCAAATTTGGAACTTGATATCTTCTCTATAAATTATAAATTTTTTAATTTTCCCTCTTTGGAAGGAATTTGTTGTTAATTTTTGTCCGTATTTAGAAAGAGTAAATTGATATTGGGTGACAAATGTATGAAGTTGAAGCTTTGAAATTTCATGTATTTTGTTGATGGGGAAAAGTCATTTTCACATAATTAGAAATTTCATCTTCGAGTTAACTATAGCTTTAAGATTTGACTGTTTAAATGTAAAAGTTATATTATTTCTTATATCATTTTTTTTCATGATTTATGAGTTTTGTGCATTTTCTTGAAGATATACGTTATCACTGTGTTATAATTTTTTTTTTGTACATCTATATAATTCAGCTGTCAAACACATTATGTTAAGCAGATTTTCTTTAGAGGTCGTGTTATCATTTTCAAATATTTTGATATTTTAATTTGTCCAAACTCCTCATTATTTTATTACGATTTAGACATGTCTGTGGGCCGGACAGAGTTGGGCTCATCAGTTTTTTGACTAAAAATGTTTCACCCAATTCATGTATAATTTTAGGTGGATTCGGGCTGGGCTGTGCTCAAACTTAAAAATAAAAAACCCACCCCAACACATAAATTACGTGATGTGTCACCTTTCAACCTATCTTTACAAACTATTTCCTTGTCTAGCGTCTTCCCCCAAGCTGTAGTCTAGAGTAGCAACATTTGCAATTCGTCGAACATACCGGACGGAGCACGGACTGAAATTTGAGAACCAACCTCTGAGTTCATTAAAAAGTAGCAACACCCATCACCTCAATCACAACATTACTGTTCACCGCAGCAACGATATTTGCATTATAGGTCTCCAAAATAACATCAACAAATCCTCGATTCCATGCCACTTCACAACCCTGGATTAACGCCAACATTTCTGCAATCTCCACCGAATAGGAAGGATTCATCGGAGCAGCAACCAGAACTTCCACCTCCCCCAAAATGATTACGAATAACCACACAACATTAGGAAGCCAAGCCACATCCAAAAGTGAAGGACAGCTAATAATTTAAATATATTTTTTATTTGATTAAATAGTTTTAGTTATTGTCTATGTGTTAATAATTTAAATATATTTTTTATTTAATTAAATAGTTTTTTCTATTTTATAGGGGCTGTGGACTTTCACTTGACAAATTGAATGAAGGTTTACACCTCTTTGATAAAAAATAGGATAAACATAATAAAAATATATAAATTGTATATATACTTTTTTAATTAGTCTATATATGACATCTATGTAACTAGCCCGAGAGTACCATATTGTCTGATTGAGCACATCCTCTCATTTCTTCCATCAACAAAAGAAGCTATTCAAATTGGAATTCTATCAAAACGGTGGCAGAATTCAAACTGGAATTATTCATAAATGTAAAATTCCCTAGTCATTTCCCAGGGACGATCTCTAGTTTGTTTGTAGGCATTTTCAAAAGAAGCTATAGGCATCAGGGAGGCTTTGAGTTCGTTCAAAATGAAGGAGCTTGATGACTGTTTGTAAGAAGGTAATTGAGTCGTGTAATGACGTTTCTGTCAAATTTATGAGTTGCTTTATGAATAGAGTGGTTCATGGTCTAGCTCAAGTTGCTTATTCTGTGCCAGGACGGAAATAATTTTTTTAGAGACCTCCTGAATTCGACATCATGGTTTATACTTGGATTGTGTTTCGTTACCATTTGTTTTGCTTCAAAAAGAAACTAGAAAATAATCAGCACCAAAATCATGGAAGGTATAATACATAGGTCATAATCAAACTGCAAACAAATTTGAAAGAAGCAGGAGATTTTATGCAATTCTTCAAAATGTTTCTTCAC
Organism: Euphorbia peplus; assembly: GCA_028411795.1. NCBI lineage: Eukaryota > Viridiplantae > Streptophyta > Magnoliopsida > Malpighiales > Euphorbiaceae > Euphorbia > Euphorbia peplus. Next base: position 1,321,925 of record CP110837.1, on the reverse strand, counting down.
TATAATCTTTTATTGTTATAGAAACTGAAGCGTAAAATAATAATAAAAAAGAATAGTATACATAAGAATTTTGAAAAAAGGGGAGCTTGGTCATTCATGAATAACAATATATTGCTTTAGATAAATCAGATTCTTTGTTCAAAAATTGAAACAAACAGAAAAAAGTGAAAAAATTCTACTTCAAACCAAATGATCCAAGAGTAAAACCAGAAGTTATATCAACACTTTTCTTTGAACACTTCCATAACATTTGTATATATTCCTCACGTAGACTTGCTTTCTCAACAACTTCTGCAGGTCTTGATGCAATTCCACGAGGTCAAAAGCACGAAATCAGATTTGATTCTGAAATTCTTCTTGAAATTACTTGGCTTGGGAGAAGATAACTAGAATACTCCAGGAATGTGAATGGATTTTATAGTATGCTTTCCATCAGGTTGGTTAAACCAAGTCACCGCATATGAGTTGCTGGCTCGTCATTCAAGACACATGTGAAGAAGGAACTAATCAACAGACGAAGCTGAAACTGTGTAGTCTTTGACTCATTCAATGATGCTAAAGAATGATTTGCAGCCTCATGATTGTGGATTTCCTTCCGCAACAGCCTCATCATTTGCAGCCTCAGCTGTTAAACCAGAATTTGACATCACCAACAGAAAGAAATGAATGGTTTTTATTCTTTACAAGTTTAATTGAAGTCCAAAGCTGAAATTAGAGCAATCATCTCATTCAAAGATATAAAAATAAAATGAACTTACTGAGATGATGTTTCTATTGCAAGATCATTGCAGAAGCTCCGTATCCATTATGAAGTTTATTGAGAACCTTTTTAAGGCATTGCACTGAAATGATCCTCACCCAGATATGTGCGATTCAAATTAGATGTTCCGATTTGCAAAAGTTACTTATGAATAAGAAAACAAAGAGCATAAAGGCAATGCATTACCTTAATACCAGAAGAGTTAGAACACCACCATGAGCAATGATGTCGCTAGCTATCCAAAGTCTACAGCAATCAACATTCGTCCGCATTACGTTGCAGGACATAATGACATTCAAACTTCTTGTTTCTCAAAACGAAAATCTCAAAGAGAAAAAGTGAAAACATCATTGGAGCATTGAATCCCTTGTGAAAACTGAATTACTACTGAGATGAAGCTTGAGATGTGATTTAAATAAACCATGTGAACTAGTACAGAAAAACAACAAGGATAGATAAATCAATATTTTTTCTCCGAAATACCAACTGGAGCAATGTAATTAAAGACATGACAAATGATCAACTTACCGAGATATATGTCTTTGAAATGACAAGACGGGTGACCTCGAGTTTGCTTCTTTAGCATCTTCAAGAAAGAAAGGTCGTTGACATTGAGGCAATCATTTCACATTATATCTGAAGTTTGGGGATATTATTCACATTGTTAAGCAGGAAGAAATCTGAACCACTATGAGCAAGTTATACCGCAGTTTTGTTTTGGCCTTAGAGCTCTCTTTTCCACTTGCTCTATTCTCATTGCCTTGAACATCATCTGTTATACCAGACTTCCACATCAACAGTAGCAAGAAATCTGATAGTGAAATGACCGGTTTTTTTTTTTGTTTTTTTTTTTTTCGTTACAGCTTTGAGATAAGTGCCAACTAGAAATTGGATGAATGAGCGAGCAAACTTTTCGTTAAAAGATGCAATAGATCATGATCAAATTACTGAGATTGATCTTCAGAACAAGAAATGCGATTCTCGAGTGTTCTTCTCTAGCACCTTCAATAGAAAGAAGAGCCGTTAACATGGTGAACTTTACCTAGCATAGAATTTCATCTCACCTGTTAAACTGGATAAATGAGCAATCATCTCACTGAAAGATACAAACAAGTGAACTTACCTAGTGTTATACTTGAAAGAGAAGAGGGACGATTCTCAAGTGTGGAGATTTCAGGCAACTATTCACATCATTCTTATTTGAAGTTTGATATTCCACCTTTTTTATTTCTCTGAAACGATCTCAAACCAAAATGTCTAATTCAAATTGTATTCCAATTTGCAAAGTTACCTATTCGTAACAAAAGAAAGAGCATATATGCAATGGCTTGCCTTAATACAATATTTGATATTGCTTCTGCTTTCTCCTGAAATCCAAGCGAAATTGAATTTTCCCTGAAATGATCCCAAACCAAAACATGTCTGATGTTGGTAGCCACAGCCCACAAAAAACAATGATCTTCTGCATTACATAACAGAAATTTCCAAGTTACTTCAGAAATTTCTTGTTCGCCGAAATAAAAAATCTTAAAAAAGAACAGTGGAAAAATGATAACAAAAAATCTAAAACCAAAGTCCGGTTCATATTTCATACTTAATAATGCCAAGCTAATCTGTTGATATGTAAGAGGCTTTAATCAACATCGTGTGTCAGCCAATGTTGTTTTCTAGAGTGAGGCGAAGCTTTTAAGTCCTTGCATCACTAAAAGAAGCAAGTCAACATGAGTGTAAATTACAAAAAATAAAATAAAAATTGTATGCAGTGAACGTGTACAGAGAGATATATGAAAACCAAAATTACAGATTTTAAGAAAAGAATGAAAAGGAATAGGAGGTACATACTCTTAAAAAATGTGAGAGAATTTAAGTGAGATCAGGTAGCAGCTATTATTTTGAATTGGTTTATGCTGATTCTTACTTCTGCTTTGTCCTGGCATTATCCTGGAATCCATGCCACATTGAATTATTATTATTTCAATGGCAAACAGTTCATATACGGTCAACATATCAAATACTATAAGATTAATATCCACATCATATGATAAACGATATGAAACTTAAATGGAAAGCATGAGAATCACCTTGTTACCTTGTCACCAGGCATTATCCTGATAAATTGGTTCACGTGATCGAGATCATCCTTCAATCTGCCAACCAGCTACCTAGGCAGAGTCCTCGCTTCGCTGCAGGTGCATTTTGTTATAGATTATCAGTAAAGCTTCTGTTATTCTAAAACGAGATTTCACTGCTAGAGACGCCAGCAGATAGCAAAATAATTGTACTTTGATTACTTGATTTGACACTAAATATACGGAGACTGAAAAGGTAACTATGGGAATTAACGAACTTTTATATTTTTTGCATCTTTCGTTCAAAGTATCTAGCTGATGTTTCGAGATGCATAATACTAGAACTAAATAGAACTGAAAGGAGGAGCATTGAAGCCAAACTACTCTGTTAGTACAACTATAGGAGAACTATCTACTACGGACTAATCAATTTAAAGCATAACATATCAAGGTTCGCAAAAAAAAGGAACGAATAGATCAAAGGAGATGGCATATTGCATGAGTGATAAATAATTTAGTTCAAACAAAAAAAGAGGATATATTTAGATCAAATCACATACTCTGCCAAAATGTGAGGAAGAATAGCAGTCAGAGCCAGTAGCCGCCAATATTTTCTTCAACTCTAATATTTGGAATGTGAGAAATCTGAGGCCAATCCTCAGCAGTGTTGTTCTTGCATCTTTCTGACAGTTGTGGACAATACTTGATAGTCAAATCTTGTAATGAAATGAGGTTGCCCATCCACTCTGGTATAGACCCCAAACTAGCACACCCAGAGATATCCAGACTTTGCAGAGTGGTAACGTATTGAAGCCCCTTTGGTAGAGAAACCAGGTTTCGCATGTTCCGAAATTCAACAGATCGGAGGACTTTCAGGCTTTGCCAGTGCATGCCAACATACTTCTCATCACTAGACACACTTTTGCATTTGCAATCCCAAAACCGAAGAGATTGAAGAGAAGGAAGGTATGGTAGCAACTCATCCACTGCACAATCTTCCATGCTATAAATTGTAAGAAGCTCCAATAGAGAGAGAGTAGAGAAAGGTGAAGAGGTGGATTCTGATGCTGAAGTTGTCTCCCTCTTCAGTACCGCCATCACGGATTCTATTTCGTTGTCTCCCGAAATCAGCAGTTTTTTAAGCTCCGGAAAAAGTGGCATGCTAGTCAGGTTAGGGCATGAAGTGATTTGCAAGTGAGAAAGACAAGGGAAGCAGGGCAGATCTTCCATTAATATCGATGACGATGGTTTCATTCCAACATCATCACTCTTGCCTCTCACAAATCCCTTCAGATTAGGGCATTTACTCAGATAAAGATGTGTAAGGGAAGGAAAGAAAGAGGAAGAAGATAGTCTGTTGTTTTCATAATTCCCAACCACTTCAACATGCTCCACCTTATATAAAAACGCAAGGGATAACGTTCTAAGATACGGCAGCTGATCTAATGGTGGCAGCCACTCTATGCTTCTGCATTCCCAAAACTTAATCGACACCAAATTAGACAGCTGATCTAATGGTGGGAGCCACCGTATGCTTTTGCAATTCCAAAACTCAACCGACACCAAATTAGTGAGCAATGGTAGCCAGCTTGGAGTCCTCCCGCCTCTATAACCTTCGATCATCAATTCTTTCAAACTTTGGTTGGGGCGAAGTGCTTCCAATCCCTTTTCATCATTCTCACTGCAATTGTCGTTGTGCTCCCAATGCCAATTCAATCTTAATATTTGGAGTTGCTTTCCTTTCAAATTAGCTGCCTCAAAATCAACGCCTGGATTTTTCACACATTCCAAATTCCTGATTTCCAATGAACCTCTCAATTTGTTTAATGCATGTAATTCGTCAAGCCCACCGCTATGATTGGAGAAATACCCATCTTTGGCTATTACAAATAAAGGTAACTTCTCAAGTCGTGTCAGTTGTCCAATACCCCGTGGCATACACGTCAACTCATAACACTTATCATTGTCAAGATCCGTAAGATTGACCAATTTTGTAATATTATCAGGCAGTTGCTCAAGACTACTACAGTTCTTCAATATCAACCCTTGTAAGTTCCATAGATTGGTAATTGAATCCGGAAGTTTCTTGATCTCAAAACTCCAGGAGAGATCAAGATGCCTTAGATGCTTCAATTTGTAAATCGAACTTGGCATTGTATCAAAATTGAACCCAAATAAATTGAGCACCCTCAAACTTCTAAATTTACAAAACACACCTTCAAGTTCTTCATCAATAGTGTTAAGTACTTCATATCTATCAATGCGTAATATTGTTCTTAATCTTTTTGCCTTCAACGATGAAAAAATAACTTGAGAACCAGAGTTTCTATCAAATGAGATATGCTTAGTTCTTTCATTAATTCTTGTTATTCCACAATTTGATGCTGAGAAATTGTCTCCGGCAACTGAAACGGCAAGATTATGCATTAAATCATGCATTTTGCAAGACACAATATTACCACAATCATCCTTTACTTCGTCTTGAAAGAACGACAATCGTAAAAGAGTCGTGAAACATTGAAGACCAACATCTTGAACACACTTATTTGATTCTGTTGACTTAAGATATCCTTGTGCCTTCCAAAACTGTATCAGTTCTTCTACATGAATTTTATGGTCTTCAGGATACAAGCTACAATAAGCAAAGCAATGCTTATAATTGGAAGGAAGATGATTGTAACTCAACTCCAAAATTGGGAAAATGTCTGTCTTGTACGCATCTATCTTCGAGAGTTCTTCGTCTTTGAATAGCAACCATTCCTCCAAATCTTTAGAGTACATCATGCCCCCTATTGCTCTTATGGCCAATGGAACACCACAACTCTTTGCTACAATTTCCTTTCCGATAGCTTCATAGCTTGAATTCGGCACTTGCCCCATCTCGAATGCCATCTGTTTGAACAATGACCAAGCCTCATCTTCGGACAAACCTCTTAATTCGTGTATATAGATTGGCTTACTCATTTTTGCAACATTTCTAAGTCGTGTAGTAAGCAAAATCTTGCTTCCTTTAGCACCACCAGCTAACACGTCCTTTAGTTTCAACCATACATTCGCATTCTCATTCCACACATCATCCAACACAAGCAGGTATTTTTTTCCATTAATCTCTTTATGGAGGAGTTTTATCAACGGATCCATCCTGATATTTTGAGGTGGCTGTCCAGTCGCAGATTCTATGACTTTTTTCACCAATAGCTGCACATCGAAATTCTGAGACACACAAACCCACATCTTCAACTCAAAATGCTTTTGGACTATGGCATCATTATAAACCAGTTGGGAAAGCATAGTCTTCCCCAAACCTCCAATACCAACAATGGGAACAACTGACACATTCTCCGGGTAATCGGAAGATAGTAAACGCTTCAGGATTGCCTCCTTATCAGCCTCCCTACCAATAACAACTTGAGGAGGAGAGGAGTGAGTTTGTCGCCAGCCTGTAGCTACAGAAACCTTCTTCATATAACGCACCTCTAAATGGAACATTCTCGTAGCAGCAATTTTATCTAACCTCTCTTTCATGGCCTTAACCTTGGAACCAAAAGCAAACTGATCGGAACCATCCATAACCTGTTGGCGTAAGGCCTCAGTTGAGAAGTCATCGAGCAAGTCGTCGGCATCATACATGGCATCACTCAGCATTCCAAGCCAATGTTTGACTTGATGATCCACCATGGACTTCTCCTCGGCATCAAGAAGCACAGCTTCGATAGTGGAAAGAGTTTCCTTGAGGTTTTGAAGCTCATCTTTGAGACCCCACCACAGCCCTATCTCCTTCAGAACCAAAGAACCCAGCTTCGAAATGAGATCAACAACCATATCGGACAAGATTAGTTCAGCCATTGTTCAGAGTAAGAGAAATAAGAACTGTAAATCTCAAATGAACAGAGAGAACTCAGAGAAGAGCTAAAAGAAGGATTTCAATGGAATGGAAGTATAAATCTCAAATCTCAAATCTGAAATTGCTGTGAAGAGCTATAGATTTGAATTTCAACCGGATAAATTGAATGGTCAACAAATGGCAGCTGATCTACCCTACATGTTGGAAATCCGACTCACTTCACGTACATAAAAGTTAAATCTAGTGGTATTATTATTATTATTATTATTATTATTATTATTATTATTATTATTATTATTATTATCTTAAATCTTAAACTTTATTCTAGTTAAAAAATACTAGAGTTAAAGTAATATTCGATAAAGTAATAACGTCTTTTGAGTAATAAATTTCGTCGGTACCAATTTGGACCAATGTAGTAAAGTAATATTCTCGTTGAAAGCATAAGATAACAAAAAATTAGAAAGTCTTGAAGAGCCCAAGTAATATGTAAATAATAATTTCAGAATTATACGTATATATAATAGGAATGAGTTACAAAATTCAATTTTTTTTAAATATGAATATATAATATCTTGTTTCTTCTTTCCACTAAAGCTAAAATCAACATCATCATTGAATTTACGTAAAGCATAAATAACTCTTGGTATGTTTTGCTCGTGTTGTAACAAGTAATTGTTCAAAGTGTTGATTGCTTGAACTGCTTTCTTTGATGACACACTTGGGATAACATTGCTATCGTCTGGTTCAAGATCAGTCTTTCACCAATGTTCATTACCAACTCAAAAGTTTGTTCATCCGTAGGTGATTCTATTGATATTGTCCGGTTTAGGACTGGTCTCTTCATCAGTGTTCATTACGTGGACGTCAATATTAGTTTATCAATAACAAATTTGCGCAGTGAGCATGGACTAATCGCAACTTTAGATTTAGAATTTTAGAGGTCTAATCTGAATTAGTCAAGCATTGAAGATTCGAGTATGAAAAACACCACTATCGGAGTTTGTAGGCGGCACGAAACAACTGTTGTTAACCGGCGGTGAGGACGTTAACTGGTGACAACGTTTCAGGAGCTGTATTCGGACCCAACGTAAATTAGACTATGTTCTAATAATGCTGGGTAAGTTTATTTCTTAAAGTTTTCGAAAAACTCAATTAGTAGGATATTTTCTATGGGATTGAGCATCATATTTACAATCAAACCTTGAGTTAGCCTAACTTAGTTAATGAGTATATATTTGCTATTCAAATGATACATATATTTGATATGGAAGAAGTATGAGATAAAAGTAATACATATATTTGATTCATGGGTAGAGTTTGGAAGATAATTTGCATACTCTCGGTTTGACCAACTCTTTTAATAGAATGGTATTCAACTCTTTTAATTGAATTATCATTTCAAAGAAAAACAGCTCATATATACATGCTCACCCTAACAAGTACTATAAGATTATAATATCAGAAGATAGCAAAGTCACCGTTCTTTCATTGCTTAATATGACACTAAATTTATGGATACTGAAAATATAATAATAAAAACAGAATAGTACATATAAGAATCTTGAAAAAAAGGGAGCTTGGTCATCCATGAATAACAATATATTGCAGTGCATAATTCACATTCTTTGATAAAAAATTGAAACAAACAGAACAAAATAAAAAACTTCTACTTCAAACCAAATGAGTAAAACCAGAAGCTATATTAATACTTTTCTTTGAGCACTTCCATAACTTTAAATATTCCTCACATAGACTCACTTTCTCAACAACTTCTGCACGTCTTGATGCAATTCCACAAGGAACAAAGCATAAAAAACACGAAACTAGATATGATGATTCTGAAATTCTTCTTGAGTTTACTTGGCTTGGGAGAAGGTAACTGGAATACTCCCGCATTGTGAACGGATTTATAGTTCGGGGTCCACCAGGTTTGTTAAAGCAAGTCACCGCATATCAGTTTCTGGCTCGTCATTCAAGACACAGGTGAAGAAGGAACTAATCAACAGACGAAGCTGAAACTGTGAAGTCTTTGACTCATTCACTGATGCTAAAGAATGATTTGCAGCCTCATGTTTGTGGCTTTCCTTCCGCAACAGCCTCATCATTTTGCAGCCTCAGCTGTTAAACCAGAATTTGACATCACCAACTGAAAGAAATGAATGGTTTTTATTATTTACAAGTTTAATTGAAGTCAAAGCAGAAATTAGATCAATGAGCAATCATCTCATTCCAAGATAAAAATAAAAGGAACTTACTGAGATGATGTTTCTATTACAAGGTTGCAGAAGCTCCGTATCCAATTTGAAGTTGATATTGAGAACCTTTTTAGCATTTCCCTGAAACGATCCTCACCAAGATATGTGTGATTCAAATTAGATGTTCCAATTTTCAAAAGTTACTTATTGATAAGAAAACAAAGAGCATAGAGGCAATGGATTACCTTAATATCAGATAAGTTAGAACACCACCATGAGCTCTGATGTCACTATCCACAGTCCACAACAATCAATGGTTGTCTGCATTACGTTACAAGACATAATGACATTCAAACTCCCTGTTTATTAAAATCGAAATGTCAAAAGAACAAAAAAAATGAAAACAGCATTGGAGCATTAAATCCCTAGTGAAAACTGATAAAAAGCAAAAATGAATTACTACTGAAATAACGTTTTAGATATGATTTAAATGAGTTGTCGAAAATCCAAATATGAAACAGCTCATATGGTACGCACAAAAACAGCTCTAATCAAATACTAAGATATGAACTGATATAGAAAAAATGTCAAGATATATGACAGATGATCAACTTATTGAGATAAGTCTTCAAAAAGAGAAGATGTGTGATCCTCGAGTGTGCTTCTTCTCTAGCATTTTCAAAGAAAGAAGGGTCGTTGACATTGAATTATTCACATTGTTAAGCAGGATGAAATATCAACTACTATGAGAAAGTTATACCGCAGTTTTGCTTCGGCATTGATCTTCATGTAAAGAAGGAAATTGAATTAAGAAATCTTTGGTTCGTGATTTGTTGTGGCCTTAAAGCTCTCTTTCCCATGTGCTCTATTTCTCATTGTCCTGAACCTCACCTGGTATATCAAACTTCCACATCAATAGCAGTAAGAAATCTGATAAGGATATGAATGGTCTTTTCCGTCACAGCTTTATTTGAAGTACCAATTAGAAACTGGATAAATGAGCGACCAAGCTTTTTGTTAAAAGATGCTATAGATCATAATCAACTTACTGATATTGATATTCAAAACAAGACAGGTGGTTCTCGAGTGTGCTTCTCTAGAAACTTCATAGAAAGAAGAGTCGTTGACATGGTGAACTTTGCCATTGTGGAATTTCATCTCAGCATCACCTGTTAACCAGACTTCCACATCAACAGAAGAAATTGGGAATTGAATATCGGAAATTTCAGGCAATTATTCATATTATTTGATATTGCAGAACATTTCTTGAATGTCTGGTTCAAATTTGATATTCCAATTCACTAAGTTACCTATTAGTAAGAATATGAAGAGCTTAGAGGCAACGGATTACATTGTTACCAGATAAGAATGAAGACAACTAGCGGCTCTGATTTCGCTAGCCATAGCCCACAGCAATTGACGGTCTTCTGCATTATGTTACACCTATAATTATATGCAAATTTTGTGATTTTCAAAACCAAAAATATCAAAAAGAAAATTGAAAACAACACTGGAGTATTAAGTCCCTTGTGAAAACTGATAAACTCTTACAGAAAAAGAGCATGCTTTTGATGATCCAAGCGAAACCTAATTTTTGCCCTGAAATTATCCCAAACCAAAACATGTCTGATTCAAAATTGATATTCTGATTTGCAAAGTTACATGATTATAAGAAAATGAGGTAAGTAATTATTACCTGATTGGTTAGAGGATCGCCACGAGCACTGATGTTGGTATCTACAGCCCACAGCGAACAATGATCTTCTGCATTCCATAACAGAACATAATTAATTAGAAATTTCTTGTTCGCCGAAATAAAAAATCGCAAAAAAGAACATTGGAAAAATGATAGCAAATGATCTAAACCCAAAGTCCAGTTCATAATTTGTATTTAATAATGCCAAGCTAATCTGTTGATAAGTACATAAATCTAATGCATTATTACCTGATCTATCTGCTGATCAAACCTGCAACAAAGCTTTGAGATAATGCCGAGCACATATTGACTCATTTGAACAAGTTGAAATCCCTTGAATCGCCATTGGACACGAGTATCAAACACCTATTCATCATTGTAATGTCTAAAACATGAACTGAATTTGAAGTATCAAACATGAACATACTGATCAAAGGGGAAAACGTGTAATTGGCATATGTAAGGGGTGAGCAAATAACTTGATTCAAACAAAAAAAAAGGTCACAAAAGAAGCAAGAAGTAGATAATTTAGAACCAACCTTGAAGTGCACGACGACAAATAAGATCATTGTGTGTCAGCCAATGTTGCTTTTAAGTCCTTTCATCACTTCAAGCAACAAGTCAACATGAAAATTACAACATCACAAAAATAAAAATAAAAATTATACGCCGTAAGCGTGTAAAGAGATATACGAAAACCAAAATTATAGATTTTAAAAAAACAATGAAAAGGAATGAAGGTACATACTCTTCAAAAATGTGAGATAATTTAAGTTAGATCAGGTAGCAGCTATTATTTTGAATTTGTTTATGGTGAATAGAAACGCTTCGATCACTAAGTCCCATGTGGAACTTTATAAACACTTGCATAAATGAGCAGGCGTTTGCTGATTCTTACTTCTGCTTTGTCCTGTAATCCATGCCACAATGAATTATTATTTCAATGGCAAACAGTTCATATACAGTCAACATATCAAATACTATAAGATTAATATGAACCTTAAATGGAAAGCATGAGAATCACCAGATAATATGATTAACTATGGGAAATCAACAAACTTTATATTTTTTGCATCTTTCATTCAAAGTATCTAGCTGATGTATAATATTAGAACTAAATAGAACTGAAAGGAGGAGCCTTGAAGCCAAACTACTTTGTTAGTACAACTATAGGAGAACTATCTACTACGAACGAATTGACTCCATCCTAATCAATTTAAAGCCTAACATATCAAGGAGGGCAAAAAAAGGAACGAATAGATCAAAGGAGAAGGCAGTTGCATGGGTGATAAATAATTTAGTCCAAACAAAAAAAGAGGGATATTAAATTCAAAGAGGATAGAGATCAAATCACATACTCTGCCAAAATGTGAGGAAGAATAGGAGTCAGAGCAGGTAGCCGCCATTCCTTTGGATATGTTTACTGTCAACTTGAATATTTGGAATGTGAGAAATGTTAGGCCAATCCTCAGCAGTGTTGTTCTTGCATCTTTCTGACAGCTGGGGACACTTATAGATAAACAGACGTTGCAGAGTGGTAACGTATTGAAGCCCCTTTGGTAGAGAAACCAAGTTTGTCATGTTCCAAAAATCAACAGATCGAAGGACTTTTAGGTTTTGCCAGTGCATGACATCATCCTTCTCATCACTAGACACACTTTTGCATGTGCAATCCCTAAACCGAAGAGATTGAAGAGAAGGAAGGTATGGTAGCAACTCATCCACTTCACAATCTTCCATTTTATAGATTTGAAGATGCTCCAATTGAGAGAGAGTAGAGAAAGGTGAAGAGGTGGATTCTGATGCTGAAGTTGTCTCCCTCTTCATTACCTCCTTCAGGGATTTTATTTCGTTGTTCCACGAAATCTTCAGTGTTTTAAGCTCCGGAAAAAGTGGCATGCTAGTCAGGTTAGGGCACTCACGAATTTCCAAGTGAGAAAGACAAGGGAAGCAGGGAAGATCTTCCATTGATATCGATGATGATGATGATGATGATGGTTTCATTCCAACATCATCACTCTTGCCTCTCACAAATCCCTTCAGATTGGGGCACTCAGTCAGCTGAAGATGTGTTAGGGAAGGAAAGAAAGAGGAAGAAGATACTCTGTTTTCATAATTCCCAACCACTTCAATATGCTCCACCTTAGATAAAGAAACAACCCATAACTTTCTAAGAAACTTCAGGTCATCCAGTGATGGGAGCCACTGTATGCTTCCGCAGTACCGAAACTTAAGGGACACTAAATTGGTAAGCAATGGTAGCCAGCTTGGAGGCCTCACCCCTCTATAACCGTCGATCACCAATTCTTTCAAACTCTGGTGCGGGCGTAATGCTTCCAATCCCTTTTCATCATTCTTACTGTCGTTGTTGTTATGATTGCTAGACTCGTTCCAGCTCAATGTCAATATTTGGAGTTGCTTTCCACTCAAATTAGCTGCCTCAAAATGAATGGCTGGATTTTTAACACATTCCAAATTCCTGATTTCCAATGAACCACCTCTCAATTTGTTTAATGCGTGTAATTCGTCAAGCCCACCGCTATGCTTGGAGAAAATAGAATTATTTATGTCTATTACAAATACAGATAACTTCTCAAGTTGTGTCATTTTTCCAATACCATGTGGCATATGAGTCAACTGGTCACACTCATCGTTAAGGAATTCTGTAAGATTTACCAATTTGGTGATATTATCTGGCAGTTGTTTGAGACTTCTACACCGAGTTAGTATCAACACTTGTAAGTTCTGCAGATTGGTGATTGAATCCGGAAGTTTCTTGATACCTCCATTGTTGGAGAGATCAAGATACCTTAGATGCTTCGATTTACAAATTGAACTTGGCAATTTATTAATATTTAACCAAGACAAATCAAGCACCCTCAAGCATCTCAAATTACAGAACACGGCATCAAGTTGTTCTTTGTTGATAATTGTACCTCGCTCAACCCATGGCAATATTGTTCTTATTTTTTTTGCTTTCAACAATGAAGAACAAATTTGCGAAATAGAGTTTTGATCAGCATAAAATGAGATATGCTGAGTTCTTTTATTAATACTTGTTATTCCAGAATCTAATGTTGAGAAATTGTTCCCCGCAACTGAAACGGCAAGATCATGCATTAAATCATGCATTTTGCATGTTGTAATATTACCAAAATAATCCTTTTTGACATCTTGAAAGAACGACAACCGAAAAAGATGCATGAAATATTCGAAACACTTATTTGAATCTGTTGACTTGAGATAACCTTGCATCTTCCAGAAATGTATCAGTTCTTCTACACAAATTTCATAGTCTTTGGGATACAAGCTACAATAAGCGACGCAATGCTTATAATGGGAAGGAAGATGGTTGTAACTCAACTCCAAAATTGGGAAAATGTCTGTCTTGTATACATCAATCTTCGAGAGTTCTTCGTCTTTGAATAGGAACCATTCCTCCAAATCTTTAGAGTACATCATGCCCCCTATTGCTCTTATGGCCAATGGAACACTACAACACTTCGCTACAATTTCCTTTCCGATAGCTTCATAGCTTGAATTCGGCACTTGCCCCCGCTCGAATGCCATCTGTTTGAACAATGACCAAGCCTCATCTTTGGACAGACCTCCTAATTCGTGTATATAGATTGGCTTACTCATTTTTGCAACATTTCTAAGTCGTGTAGTAAGAAAAATCTTGCTTCCTCTTACACCACCAGCTAACAAGTCTTTTAAAGCACCCCATTTAGCCTTATCCGTATTCCACACATCATCCAACACAAGCAGATACTTTCTTCCATTAATCTTCTCATGGAGGCGAGACTTTAATGGATCCATCTCAGTGACATTAGGTGTCTCTCCAGTTGCAGATTCTATGAGTTTTTTCACCAGTAACTTGACATCAAAATCATCAGACACACAAACCCACATCTTCAACTCAAAATGCTTTTGGACTATGTCATCATTATAAACCAGTTGAGCAAGTGTAGTCTTCCCCAAACCTCCAATACCAACAACGGTAACAACTGACACATTCTCAATCTCTTGATGATCAGGACAGAGTAAATTCTTTAGGATTGCCTCCTTATCAGCATCTCTACCGATAACAACTTGAGGAGGAGAGGAGTGAGTTTGGCGCCAGCCCGTAGCTACAGAAACCTTCTCCACAGAACGCTCCTCTAAATGGAACTTTCTATTAGCAGCAATTTTTTCTAAACTTTCTCTCATGGCCTTAATCTTATGAGCCATTTGGAGACCAAAAGCAAACTGATTGGAACTTGAAAAGAAAACACGTACCTTCTTGGCAGGTTTAGAACCAGACATAACCTGTTGACGCAAGGCTTCAGTAGAGAAGTCATCGAGCAAGTCATCAGCATCATACATGGCTTCACTCAGCATTCCAAGCCAATGTTTGACTTGATGATTGACCATGGATTTCTCCTCGGCATCAAGAAGCACAGCTTCGATAGTGGAAACAGTTGCCTTGAGGTCTTGAAGCTCATCTTTGAGACCCCACCACAGCCCTATCTCGTTCAGCACCAAGGAACCCAGCTTCGAAATGAGCCCAGCAGCAATGTTCGAAAGGATTGCTTCAGCCATTGTTGAGGTTAACAGAAGAAAAGAGAGGAAGGTGGGAACTTGGCTCGCAAATGAAATGTAAATTCAAATTACAACAGACCTGAATTTGATGCCCAAAGAGAGTTGACTTGGAAAAAATAAGAGTGAAAGTTGTTTATTTCATTTCCTGCTGCCGACCCACTTTTACAGAAGAAAATAATAATATTTTAAAACAAACTGAACAATCTCAAGAAGGAGTTGACTTGGAAATAGACAAAGAGGGTTGTTGTCTGATTCCATCTTTGTAATTTTTTAATTCCATCTTAGAAGTATTATTGGATAAGTACCGATTTGTTCCTAAGAGACTCAATTTTGATAAATTTGTTTAGAAGTTTTACTGGACAAGTTAATAAGGTTGATAAAGTCATATATTTTCCTTGGAATAAATTGTTCAATCTCCTTGTTTTGAATTTGTGGAAATTGTGTTATTTCAGTATGTTATAAAATTTTGGTCAAAGAACTTCTTGATCCTTCTTGCCTTCAACCAAAGAAGCTATTCAGACCGGAATTCTATCAAAACGGTGGCAGAATCAATGGACTCGTGTTCTGGTTCTTATTTTCGATTCCACCGGTAAGCCTGATCAGAATTCCTCTCATTTCATCAATAGAATCTTAACTCTCTATGATTGCTCGAAGATAATCAAGTTTCATATACAATATGATTCTCATTTGGGGGGCGAACCTCTTTTAACTTCCAATATCCGTTTTGCAATAACAAAAGATATGTAATACCTTGAATTTTTGTTAATTATAAATTTTATTAGTTCTACTATTTTAAGTGATTGGAATTTAATAATTAAAAGGTGATATTAAGAGAAAAATGTAAAACTACAAGTATATGACACTATGTTACACGTGTTTACCTTGCATGAAATCAACCAAAATATTATTGAATGTATTGTGTTCAAGAATGAGTGTTTGTATTTGACATGAAATAGAAATGGATAGGAACATCAAGAAGGTTCCAGAAATTGAAAATAACTAAGGGGACAAGTTTAAAATTGGTAGAGAGGACAGTCTTCCTAGTTATCTACTACAACTTGTATCCTTCCCAAATAGCTAAATTTGATTATCACTTTAGAGGTTTGTAAGCTTTGTCCCAAGTTTGTTGCATCAAAGATAGCAAAGTCACTGTTCTTTGATTGCTTGATCTGACACATGGATACTGAAAATATACTAATGGGAATTTAACAAACTGGTGAATATTCTTTGCATCTTCATTCAAAGTAGCTAGATGATGGTTCGAGATGCATCATAGTAGAAATAAATACAACTGAAAGGAGGAGCTTTGAAGCCAAACTACACTATTAGTACAACTATATACTACGACCATAGATTCACTCCATCCTAATCAAGTGGCAGATTTTTAATACAGAATCAAATCAACTTTAAAGCGTAACGTAATGGGGAAGACCTGTAATTGGGATATTGCATGAATGAGAAATAATTTTAATTCAAATTAGAAAAAAGGGGGCATTGCTCAGATGATCATTGAGTTGCAAGATAAGCTCAGACTTCAATTTGATGTTGACGTCCAGAACCTTTTTGAGGCATTGCTCTGAAATGACCCCCAAACCAAAATATGCCTTATTCGAATTGAAATTCAAATTTTGCAAAGTTACATATTCATAAGAACATCAAGAGCATGGATTTGCCTTATAATACCATATTAGTTTGAAGACCACCACTCTGATGTCGCTAGCCACAGCCCACAATGCTCAATAATCTTCCAGATTAATCGAAATCATCACGAAAGAAAATTGAAAATTGAAAACATCATTAATATATCAGATATGAAAAGCATTGGAGCATTAATCCCTTGTGAAAACTGATGAAACCTTACAGAAATTGGTAGAGGTCTGTTAAACCTCAATTCTGCTTCATCTTGGCACTATCCTGGAACCCAAGCAAACACGAATTGTTACTACATCAGTTTGGTGTCTAAAATTGAAATGAAGCTTGAGATGTGATTAAAAAAAGTTACAGAATACGAAAGAATGAAAAACAACTGATACATGGTCAAATATAAAAACAAATGATAGAAACCTTCAACAGAAAGAAAGAGAATTACCTTCTTAGCTGATTTGAACGTTGCTTGACATCTTTTCTCTGTATGTCAATCACCTTTTTAACTTTTGTAATTTCTTGGCTTGGACTCAAGTAATTGGACCCTCGGAAAATATCCACAGATCTACAGTACGTTTTTCATCAGTAACCGGCCAAGGGAACAGGATGAATGATTCTCAAAGTGTGCTGAAATTGAGCATCTGAAAGTTAAGCAAATATTCACATTGTTATTCAAAATGAAATCTCAACCATATGAAAGAGTTATACCGCAACTTTTGTTTGGCATTAATTGATCTTCATATATTACCTGCCCAACTTTGCTTTGATGTTGACATTGCTGAACCTTTTCAAGCCATTGCCCTGAAAACTCTCTGCGATCCAGTCAACAATTTGTATCATTGGTGCATTCTGTTTCAGAGTGAACCAAGCTTCTAAGTCAACCATGTAGAAAAAGATCGAATTCATGTACACTGTCCATGTAGAAACGTACAAGGTTCATCAACACAGATTATAAAGAAACTATCAAAAAGCATATATTTAATTGAAAAAGGATGGCGATTGAAGATGACATACTTTTTCAGAATGTGAGAAACAATTGCTGTCAGAGCATGTAGCGGCCATTACTCTGAATACTTTTACATTCAATGAAAATGTTTGGAATGTGAGAAATCTTAGGCCAATCCTCAGCTGTGTTGTTATTGCATCTTTCTGAGAGTTGGAGGCAGCCATGAATAGTTAACTCTTGTAATGCATTGAGGTTTCTCATCCACTCTGGTATAGACTCCACACCATGACACCCACGGAAATGCACACGTTGCAAAGTGGTAACATATTGAATCCAGTTTGGCACACGAACCAAGCAATTCATGCGATAAAACCCAATAGTGCGGAGAACTCTTAGTTTTCGCCATGGCTTGCCATCATCCTCCTCATCACTAGACAGATCTTGCAAGTATCCAGAACTAAAAAACTCAACATGTTGAAGAGAAGGAAGGTACTGCAGCAACTTAACCACTAGATTTTTTTTCCTTTCAACAGAGATTGAAAGACGCTCCAATTGAGAGAGAGTAGAGAAAGCTGAAGAGGTGGATTCTGATGCTGAAGTTGTCTCCCTCTCAATTACCTTCATCATGGATTTTAATTTCATTGTTTTGAGGTTTGGAAATAGTGGCATGCAAGTCAGGTTAGGGCACTCATTAATTTTCAACTGAGAAAGACAAGGAAAGCAGGGCAGCTCTTCCATTGATATGGATGATGATGGTTTCATGCTAACATCACCAGTCTTGCATCTCGCAAATCCTTTAAGATTGGGACAGTGATAAAGACTAAGATCTGTCAGGGAAGAAAAGAATGACGGAGATCCTTTGTTTCAAAATTCAGAGCCAAATCTATATGCTCCAGGTTAAATAAAAATGAAAAAGATAAATTCTTAAGATAAGGGAGGTGATCAAATGGTAGGAGCCACCCTATGCTTTCGCAACGCAAAATCTCAACAGACACCAAATTAGTGAGCGATAGTATCCAGCTTGGAGGCTTCACTCCTTTGTAATAGTCTATCGTCAATCCTTTCAAATTTTGGTGTGGCTGTAGTGCTTCCAATTCCATTTCATCACTTGCAGAACAATCATTATTCAAACAATCCAATGTCAAAGTTTGAAGTTTTTCTTTCACATTTAAATTTGCTTTTATAAATTCAAATGCAACATCTTTCACACATTCCAGATTCTGGATTTTCAATTCACCTCTCAAGTTGTTTAATGCATGTAAATCATGAAGCCCTCCGCTATACTTGGAGATAGAATCATTCTTGTCTATTACAAACCAAGATAAATTCTCAAGTTGTGTCATTTTTCCGATACCCCGCGGCATATGAGTCAACTCATAACAACCATCATTAACAAGATCCGTAAGATTGACCAAGTTTGTGATATTATCCGGTAATTGCTCGAGACTTCTACACGTATCAACACTTGTAAGTTATGTAGATTGGAGACTGAATCGGGAAGTTTCTTGATATCACGATTATGGTACAGATCAAGATGTCTTAGATGCTTAAATTTATCAATCAAACTTGGCAATTTATAAAATATCAAGCGAAATAGATTAAACACCCTCAAACATCTCAAGTTACAAAACACGGCATCAAGTTCTTCTTCTCTGATGTTAAACGCTTTATACTTAGCCAATGGTAATACCGTTCTTATCTTTTTTGCCTCCAACAATGATGAAAAATCTTGCGAAGTAGAGAAAGTGCTGTAGAGAAATTTTCCCCGGCAACTGAAACGGCAAGATCATGCATAATCCAAGCTCGTATAATTGATCTGGGGCGTAATTGATCTGAAAAAAAGAAGTGAGTAGTACCTACTAAAGAACATTTCTCTGTCATATAATTGATGTCCTTGATTGATGTAGTGGAATTATTGTACGTAGGATAAATTTTGTCATCTGGGAAGTAATTGATCATATATGCTTGATTGGCCTAGTGAAAGTTATCATTTCAATTGCAATAGTACAAGCTATTTCAATTCAGGACTCAATGTTATTGAAAACAATTAATTATGATTCTTTTTCAATTTATCCCGTTTCATACCCTCAACTAGAAGGTTATCTTCGCTAAGCTTCGAAAAAATAATTTGGAAAAATTACAGTAAATGTTATAAAGTTTAACATAGATAATTTTTATTTTCTTACTATTCCAATAAAAAAGAGTATCTATATATATGTTTTGTGCAAGTGGGAAAAAGTATAGACTTGAATTTATTGATGATAGTATAACAATAGCTAAACTCTAAAGATCTAACTGTTTGAAGTATCTTTCTAATTTTCTCAATTCACTTGCTCTCCATTCTGATAGAACTAATTTCCAATGAAATTGTACCACATTTTTGTTCAGTCGTTGCTTAGGTTGGGAAATGGGTACGTAGCTTGCATTTCGTAATCTCGTAGACGATATTCTTGTAGACGACGGTCCATACATGTCTACAGAAACATCCACTTAACAACTTCAATTTTACTGTTTTGGCAACATTGATTCTGCAGTTAGGAAGGAAGTATCCTATGAATTAGTTATGAAGGTAGCACTCCAAAGAAGAGAAATGCACCAAGTGAAATTTAATTTATATATTATTAAGAAAATGAGATGAGTACCTTTGAGCATATTTTCAATCAAAGTAATTCATCCTTACTGCAAGATACTTATTCCTTGACTCATCTCCTTCCTATGTGATCAAGAGATGTAAATTTTTTGGGTCTTTCTTATCTCCTTATATTACTGTTATCGAGAAATCGTAACTTGAATCCACGTAGGCCAAGTTTCCTGAAAGATAGCAAACGTTAGCCTAAAGGAGGCCGCTGATCGGCGACCCCTCTCCGATGCTAAAGTCAGTAATGAACCAGCGATCGGAAAGTAATTAACTCAGAGCTTGAGTCAGAATCATGTACCTTGATATTGTTGAGTTTGTATGTATTTATAGCCAAGATATTGTAATCCGAATCCTAGTTGAAGTAAGACTAATCAAGAATCCCGCCTAATTAGGCCGACGATCACACTCCTATTTAGCTCGTTCTTTCCTAATCGGATTAGAAGACTAAATAAGAACTAAAGTCCACGTTGGAGAGAGTTTCTCCTAGTTTGACTATTCAATGCAAACCCAATGTGGCAATATTAAACATTCCCATTGGGCCACATGTCATCTTTAATATTACGTGATAACAGAAGCCCCCCCAAAAGTATAATCAAGCTCTTGTAGGGCTTAAGTTCAAAATCCAACCCAAAGCAGTTTTTTGGAAAAACCGAAAACCATTCAACAAGCCCAAAACGTGAACTAAAAACCGGCCCATGTTTTTAAGGCCAACTACCAAATTCGCACGCTGCCTTACACTTGGCATCAAGCGTGGTCTTCTCTTTTCTTCCCTCCAAGCAAACGAAAGGTCTCTAATTTAAAAAACTTTTCTGCAGCCTATAAAACGCAAAGCTCCTCATTTCTGAACCTTATCACTCAGAAAACTCATCATCAACCTTTTGCAAGTTTAAACTCCAGATCCCAGCGAGTTCCACCTAAATTTGCTCCCAACGTAAGTTCTCCTTTGTTTCCGATTACAATCCTTCTCTTCACTCTCTCTTTTAAAATGACTTCGTCCACGAACCAAACTCAAAACCCTAGACCCGTGAACGCGGATCCGACCGCTCTCCATCGGAGACGTCGCCAGTTAATGGCCGACTGGACCGATGAAGAAATTGAGATTTCTAGGGAGACCATGGAATTAATTAGGCCGCGAATGCGCCCAACCGTTAATCCTACGCCAAACCCTGCTCCCTACAGAACCCTAATCCCTGAACAAGGCCTCTGGAGAACCACTCTTCCCAAGGAACATTCCAAAATCTCCAATCGGGGGATGCTCCAAACACTGAAAGAAAAATTCCCTGACCTCAAAGATCTCGATTGCGAAATTCCCTCGAAGACCGATGTGATGTTCAAAGGGAAAGAGGACAAATTCGCCGCGTTGGAACGACTGATGGAATTTGGCCTAAGGTTTCCACTACCCGAGGTTGTGACGGACATCCTCAACGAATTCAACTTATGTCCTGCCCAAATCGTTCCGAACTCGTGGCTTGAGATGATCGCTCTCGCCCGAGTCTGCGAGGACCTAGGCGTTCTCCTCACCGGCAATTTGTTCAAGTATATGCGAACTCCTGTGAAAGCCACTGGCCATTCGTGTGTGTCGTTTGGTACCATTCGTGGTCCCAAATCCATCGTTCGCGACAAATCTTCATCCCATTGTGGATATAAACATAGATGGATCTGGGTCGGTCCCCCAAAGGATGGCCCAGCGTGGCCCTTTCGCTTAGATTTCAACGAATTTCCAACTAACCCTCAATCATGGAGAAACCCCTCGAAAGAGGTCACCCTGACCGAGGAAGAGCAACACTCTTTTTCCATGCTTCTGAAATACAAACCCCCAACCCAGCCTAGCGTCGAACAATTTGTCTCTAGGTACAGGAGTGGGAGGCCCATAGCCGCCGTGGACAAGGAAGGGAAAATCCATTACTACCCTGCCCCTGAAGTCGAGAAAATCTTTTGTGGCGAAGAGATCGATCTCAATATTGACCCTTGTAAGTACCCTCTTTTATTAACAAATGTCGACTTATAAAATATTCTACTGTGCAGGATTGCAATGGCCCCTAAACTATCTTTAAAACAACAACTTGCAGCACATCGCCTCGAGGTGCTGTCTGGACAGGCTAGCGCTCCTCGATCCATTCCAGTCTCGGAGTCTCATAAAGTGAGGCAAGCAAAAGCTAAACAAGCTGTCGCTTCGCAGGCTACCACCTCACCGAGACGCTCGATCCTCCAACAGGGGCGCGCATCAGAGACCGCCGCTCAATTGCCGGTGACCGTCGAGCATCTACAACCCAATGCCACAGGAGGTATACATCTATTGTCACTCGTGTCCGTCCATTAGGTCTCACCTTTGCTAAATTTCACTTGTTTTTTCTAGATGAGAATCTCGCGGCCTCGAGCTCTGAAGATGATATCCCATTGAGGGAACGGCTCAACATGGCGAAACCAATACCCCAATGTGATCGCCCTTTGGATCCTCCATTACATCATCCTCATACTCATTTACCTTCAAACCCTCATACTCCTTCACCTTCACATCCAGACACAGAACAGTCCCCGAAGGCTGGGAAAATGCCTAGCAGTTCCCCAAATGCTTCTAAACGCCCTCGAGAAGATGAGGCCTTCTCCGGAGATGTTCCTCCTCCCAAGAGATCGAGACAAACCGGAGAAACATCGGCTAAATGCCCCGAAATTGTCAACATTCCTGCTCTCGATATGTGCGACGATGAGATCGGAATGTTCGAGCAATTTCAACTTCAAAACGTAAGTAATTTTACCGCGTTTCAATTCTAACTTCTCTATTAACACTTGACTCATGTATCACTCTTCTTTTAGTTCTGGAAGGCCCGGTTTCCCAGGGTTTCTTTGAACAATCCTCGGGTCGCGGAGGATATTGCCTACACCACCCTTGTGCAAGAAGAAGGGGAACAAAGTGAGGTACTGACGGATGAGGAGTTGGTTCAACTTGCCCGTATTCGTGAGGCGAAGGTAATTCCAACATATCCTTTAAACTCTTTGTCCCTATATCTGCAATGTTTAATCCTAACATCATCTTCCTGTCAGTCGATGGCTGCCACCAATTTACTCATTCACAGATTCGAGTCGCAAACTCGTTCCATGAACGAGTACTTCGAGAAATGGGACAGGGTCGAGGACGAGCTAAAAAATGCCCGAGACGAGGTTGCTCACCTCAAGGCGGAGTTGACCCTAGCGAAGAAGCGTGAGGAGGATATTATTCTCGAGAAGGAGAATGCAAGGCTCGAAATGATAAGATGGCAAGGGCGCTATACGGCGCAGGGACGCGCATATCAGGATGAATGCAACGACCTTTGCCATGCTTTCTTCTTAACTCGATCCGACGCAATCTCACTTCTCAAGCAAGAGAGAGCCGAAAAGGCCCGGCTCCTAAACAAGTGTATCATGCTTCGCGAGGGCAATCTTCAACTGAACCGGTCCTTGAGTGAGGCAGAGGCCAAAAAGAGGAGACTAAGAAGGAAGATCGAGAGTGACCGATCAAAATCCGAGCGCCTCAGTATTTGGAGGCTTTCGAGGTTTCATACTTGCGTATGCCAGACCCTTAGGGAGAAATTCCCAAACATGTCTGAAAAAGACATGAAGTTTTGGGTCAACCTGAGTGCTCCCGAGGATGATGAGGAAGCTGATGTGGTTCTCGATGACTCTTTTCCTCAGCCGGACCTTAGGGATCCTGTTCCAGCAGCGCCCATCCAAACCGTGCCAGCTCAAAACAGTGATCAAGCCCCATAGTTTTAGATTAGATTTAACTTCTTTTAATTCTTGTACCTCTATATCTTGTTCTTTAATTAATGAAAAACTTTTTCTATCTTTACTTGTTCTCGATATTACGTCTAATATTCATTGTACAAGTAGCCTTTATAGAACTTCGAAGTTTGTTCAAACCTTTTATATTTGATGCCTGGATCAACTGATACCTCGTTAATCTATTATATTTCAACTATATCTGTTCGCAGCCCTCGTAGTTGCCCCCCCTTTGTTCCTGGTCGGGCTAACTCTTGTAGGGTGGATTCTTACCACGACGTACGTAGAATTGGTTATAATCGAAGCTTTCTAGCATGCAATAAGCTTGATTTTAAAATGAACCAAAGTGTCCGGTGTCGAATACTTAGAACAAGTTTCAAAACAAATCTATGTAAGGTTAACCGTGTTGCGAGCATTTTCATAAGCAAATAATTCCTAAGTAATATCCGAATTAAAAGTCATAGATGAGAACGATGCCTCTAGGGCCTTTATTCGAAATAACTCCTAAATTATATTCTGAGTTACATGTTATTTAAAGAAAATAAACAGAATCTAAAAATAATATTTCCTGAGTGAAACTGCGTTCCAAGTCCTCGTAACCTCAATTCCGTCGAGTTGCTGCAAACGATAAGTGTGTGTTCCGACGCATTCTATAATCCGAAATGGTCCTTCCCACTTAATGCCCAGTTTGCCTTTGCCTTGTCTCGAGCTCGAGGCAGCTGTAGTACGAAGGACGAAATCTCCTTTAAAAAATTGTCTTGGACGTATGCCTTTATCGTAGATCCTCTTTGTTCTAGTTTTATACGCCTCGATTCGTGCAAGCGCCATTTCCCTTTTTTCCTCGAGGTCATCCAAGTTATCTCGCAAGTTTAGCTCATTCCATTCTTCAGTATAATGGAGAACTCTTGTACTTGGTACCTTAATCTCGACCGGGATAAAGGCTTTTGTCCCATAAGTTAACGAGAAAGGGGTTTCTCCGGTAGCTGTCTTTGGTGTTGTTCGGTATGACCACAAAACATGATACAGCTCTTCGACCCAGTTTGTTAACTTCTCGAGGTGCGTTAAACGCTTCTTGATTCCTTCCATGATCGTTCGATTAGTCCTCTCGGTCATTCCATTCGTTTGTGGGTGGAAGACAGAACTAAACCTTAGCTTGATCCCTTCTCTCTCGCAGAAGTGTCTAAACAAAACACTATCGAACTGTTTGCCATTGTCTGTGATTATCGTATTGGGGACCCCGAAACGATATACAATGCTATTCTTGACAAATTTCACAATCTGTTGGGCCGTTATCGAGGATACGGCTTCAGCCTCGACCCACTTTGTAAAATGATCGACTGCTACGATAACATATTGTCTTTGATTAGTTGACATTGGAAACTGTCCCACAATATCAATTCCCCATGTCGCGAATGGCCATGCTACCTTTATACCTTCTAATCCCGAGGTTGGGCTTTTCAACACAGGAGCGTGAGCTTGACACGCAGCACACTTCTTTACAAACTCCGCCGCATCATTGTTCATCTGAGGCCAGTAATAACCTAATAACCTCGCCTTTCGAGCAAGAACATTCCAGCCCTCATGAGCCCCACATGATCCCTCATGGATTTCTTCTAAAATCTTGGCTCCTTCCTCGATCCCAACTGCTTTGAGCCACGGTTGGGAATACGATCTTCGGAATAAATTTCCATCCACGACTGTGTATCTACTTGACTTTCTCACGATCTTCGGGTGTAGAGACTTATCTTCTGGCAATTTTCCTTCGTACAGATATTCAAAGATCGGCCAGTACCACTCGCTTCCTCGATCGAGTGCGAACACTTCTTTGGAATCGATACTTGCGCATGGAATAACCTGTACATCACAAGGACACATATTTAAGTTAGTAGGATCAGAAGCTAACTTTGCTAAGTGATCAGCCTCCATATTCTCTTCCCTTGGGATCTGTACAATCTCAACTCTGCAGCCCCCGAGCTCACACTCCTCGATTGTACGCTTTACCAACTCGTGGTACTTCTTCATTCGAGCATGCTTGGTTTCCCAAGAGTTTCTTATCTGGTTGGTTGCGAGTCCTGAATCACTTTTGATTACTACTTTGTCTGCCTTGATAATCTTAACTAAGCGCAGCCCGAGCAATATTGCCTCATATTCTGCTGCGTTGTTCGAGGAATCAAAACCCAAAGTAGCGGCATGTCTGAACACCAAACCATCCGGACTTTTGCAAAAAACACCGATCCCAGACTGACTCTTGTTGGCGCTGTCGTCCACAAAGATTTCCCAAGTATTCAATACTGGCTCAGATACTTCCTCGGGCGGGACCTCGATCAAAAAATCCGCAAGGATTTGAGCCTTCTTTGATGGCCTTGGCTCGAATCTCACATCAAACTCTGTGAGTTTTATAGACCACTCCGTCAGTCTCCCCGAGGCCTCAGGTCGCGAAAGAATTTTCCTGAGCGGGGTGTCTGTGCGAACAACTATTGTATAGCTCAAAAAATAATGTCTCAATTTCTGAGAGGCTACATATACTCCATAGGCCAACTTCTCCATCTTAGGGTACCTTGACTCTGCCCCTCGAAGCACCCTACTTACATAATAGACGGGATACTGAATTCTTCCTTCATCTTCTTCCCGAATCAAAACCATGCCAATACACTCTTCCCCCACGCTAATGTATAAATACAGATCTTCCCCTTTCACAGGTTGACTCAAAAGAGGTGGAGAAGACAAAAATTTCTTGAGATCCTCAAACGAGGTTTGACACTCATCAGTCCATACAAAGTCTTTCACTCCTTTAAGACTTTTATAAAAAGGCATGCATCGTTTGGCCGAATAAGAGATAAATCGACCCAGAGCATTAATTTTTCCATTCAAAACCTGTACCTCGCGCACATTCTTCGGTGGTTGGAGATCAACAATAGCCTTGATTTTATCTGGGTTTGCCTCGATACCTCGCTTAGAGATCATGAAACCCAAAAACTTACCAGAATTGATTCCAAAGGTACACTTTTCAGGATTGAGCCTCAAATTGTATTCCCTTAGGATTTTAAAAACTACGCCGAGGTCTGGAGCATGTTCCTCTGCTTTTCTGCTTTTTACGATCATGT
Organism: Euphorbia peplus; assembly: GCA_028411795.1. NCBI lineage: Eukaryota > Viridiplantae > Streptophyta > Magnoliopsida > Malpighiales > Euphorbiaceae > Euphorbia > Euphorbia peplus. The sequence goes on along the minus strand of CP110837.1, from coordinate 1,294,689 downwards.
CATCAACATAGATTTCCACATTTTTCCCGATGAGTTCTTTGAACATCTTATTGACCAATCTTTGATAAGTAGCACCTGCATTTTTCAAACCAAAAGGCATTACTTGATAACAATAGGTACCCTCCGGTGTAATGAAGCTGGTTTTTTCCATGTCTTTCTCGGCTAACGGAATTTGGTGAAACCCTTCCTTAGCATCGAGGAAAGAATAGACCTCGTAACCGGCAGTTGAGTCTACTAACATATCTATACATGGCAATGGGTAAAAATCTTTGGGGCAAGCTTTATTCAAATTGGAAAAATCGACACACATTCTCCATTTTCCATTTGCTTTCTTGACTAAAACCACATTCGAGATCCACTGAGGATAATGAACCTCCTTGATTCTCCCAAATTTAAGCAATTTTTCGACCTCGCTCTTGATAAACTGTTGTCTCTCGGCCCCTTGATTTCTCTTTTTCTGTTTCACAGGAGTATATTCGGGGTCAATATCTAGTGTATGTTCCATGACCTCTCGAGACACTCCAACGATATCCGCGGACGTCCAGGCAAAGACATCTTTATTCTCCTCGAGAACAGTGATAACAGTCTTCTTTGGTTTCTCTTGCAGCTCGGCTGACACCTGCACAATCTTTCCTTCCTCTAAGGTTATGGCCTCGATAGCACCAATAGGTTCGCCACGCTCCTTTACTTCTTCCACCAAGACACTTTCTTGAGGAACAATCTCTAACGAGGTCATATAAGTATGCCTTGCCACAGTCTGGCTTCCAAGTGCTACTGCCATTCCCCTCTCTGTCGGAATCATCCATGCTAAATAGAAAAGAGATATGGCGCCTCGACTACCGGAAATCAAAGGCCTACCGATTATTAAGTTGTAAGCGATTGGTGTGTCAATCACCAGGAAATCGGTAACCGTTCGCCACTTGCTCGGGGTATTCCCTATTTCGACTTCGAGTTGGGTTTCTCCCAACAGAAGTACGGGATGTCCACTTATACCAACTAAAGGCGACGAGGAATGTGTCAAACGTCCACAATCCAAACCAAGGGCCTCGAAAGCTTTTCTCGTGATGATATTCACCGAGCTCCCAGTATCTAACAGAGCTCTTTTAACCGTAAAACCCTCTACACTCATATCGATAACCAGAGCATCATCATGTGGTTCATTCGGACGGCCCCTCAAAGATCCGAAATCAAAGACCTTTGAAATCTCATCGATTCGTCCTCGTTCAGCAATGCCTCGTTTCCTTTTGACACTCCTGTCTATGGATGAACCTCCCATTATCATATGTATGATTCTTCGAGGAGGCTTCTCTCCATCTAGCTCCGGGAATTGGTCTTTATACTTCTCGAAGAGGCTCTTTAACTTTCCTTTAGCAGCCAATTTATCCAACTCTTTTGCCAGCTGCTCACAATCTTCGGTATCGTGACCCTGCAACTTGTGGAAAGCGCAGTACTTGCCGTTATATTTAGGCTTTCCCCCTTTGGGCGGATATCGAATTTGTTCCTTCTGCTCTTCAACCCACATGAGAACCTGAGCCCGAGGTGCGGGCAACGGAATTCGATCTCTCTTATCGAAAGGCTTTCTTGGTACTTCTCGAGGCCTTTCCCACCTGTCCGAATTCCGTCCATGGCCTCGATCTTTCTCTTGTATCTCAGACTTCACAAACCTTGGTCGCCCCGAGGGTTCTTCTTGATGTTCATCCCACACCACATAAGATTTCGCCATACTCATCAAAGCGTGAAAATCATCTGGACGCTCTGTCATAATCTTCATCTGAAGGTCTCGATTCCGACAATTTTCCGCTAGTGTTTTTCTTGCAGAAGATACAATCAACGGTTCGACCTTTAGAGCCACATTATTGAATTTATGCAAATATGAGTCTAAAGTCTCGTTCTCTCCTCGACGAACTCTCATTAAATCATCGACCGTTTTCTTCTCCGGTATGGCCGTAACAAAGTGTGCCTTAAAGGATTCTGAAAGCTGGTTCCAACTTTTGATCGAACCAGTTGGAAGACAGTCATACCATTGTGCCGCAGTTTCCTTCAAAGTTGTAGGGAACAACTTGCACATCAGCGCCTCGTTCACAGGACTCGCAAGCAGTGCCCTTCCAAAACCTTTGACGTGCAACACAGGATCTGAATCTCCACAATACTTATCAAAATTGGGATATTTAAAACTGGTCGGGTAAGGAGCTGCCAGGATCTTAGCACAGAGTGGGTTGTCTTTATCCTGGATAGGCCCTTCTTCGCCCCGAAGAGTTTCATCAGAAAAATTCCGAGTTCGGACTCTTTTTCGGTGTCTCCTCCCCTCTCGAGAGCTGATTTGCTTATTTCGTCCAGCCTCATCTCGCTCCCTAAGAGCCTTATCGATACCTTCAGCTAGACTTTTATCGAATGCTTCGACTAGCCTTTTATTTTTTCGTTTTAGCTCCTCTATCTCAGAAATGTTTCCCCGACGATGCTTAGGATCTCGACTTCTCGAAGAACTCCTAGAAGATCTAGAATCTTCTCCATAGTTCAGCTTTTTAACCACAGTCGGCGAGGCTCTCCTGGCCCGTGACTTTATTCGAGGTTTATGCCTCGGAGGAGTCGGTGTTCGCTCTAAAGACCTTCCTCGTTCTGGAGTCTTCTTATGATTTTGCCTTCGAGTCTCCCGTGCCGAGGATGATGCCTCGCTTTGGGAGCGCTCCGAATTCCTAGAACGTTTTACACCCTGAGCTCCACCTTGTGGTCGTTCTGCGGGAATCCGCTTAATTAATTCCTCCAATTGACTCTGTAGTCGATCGATGGTAGACCGATCATTGACCCTCCTAAAAGCCACCTCAGCCGTGGCCCGATCCATCCACTTTCTCTTTTCTGGATCGGTAGTCCCCGACCATTCGTACATTTTGTTCAAAGCATCGTCTTCGTCCACGAGGATCGCTTCCTCGTTACGGATACCGGCCTGATCATCCTGAAGTTCAGCGTCAGCTGTCTGATCTTCCAAAGTCACCATGTTCGTTGCAAGAACCTTTACCAAAAGTTCCACGCTCACCGCACCAATTTGTTATCGAGAAATCGTAACTTGAATCCACGTAGGCCAAGTTTCCTGAAAGATAGCAAACGTTAGCCTAAAGGAGGCCGCTGATCGGCGACCCCTCTCCGATGCTAAAGTCAGTAATGAACCAGCGATCGGAAAGTAATTAACTCAGAGCTTGAGTCAGAATCATGTACCTTGATATTGTTGAGTTTGTATGTATTTATAGCCAAGATATTGTAATCCGAATCCTAGTTGAAGTAAGACTAATCAAGAATCCCGCCTAATTAGGCCGACGATCACACTCCTATTTAGCTCGTTCTTTCCTAATCGGATTAGAAGACTAAATAAGAACTAAAGTCCACGTTGGAGAGAGTTTCTCCTAGTTTGACTATTCAATGCAAACCCAATGTGGCAATATTAAACATTCCCATTGGGCCACATGTCATCTTTAATATTACGTGATAACAATTACAATTATATAAGGTAAACTACCTTAGCTCTTCTTTTTTGGAGTACCTATCAAAAAGAAGATAGCTGCCATGAATAATATCCCAAAAAATAAATAAAAGCATGCTTTAGGGAAAAAAAAGAAAAAAAATTTAGAGAAACTATGCCCATCAAAACTAACACTAAAACGAATAATAGATAAAAATAATAATGTGTCGGGTAAATAAAGATTAAAGACATGAAAATTGAGGATTAAGAACTCAATTGTGTAAAGTGGCACACAAACAACAAATAAAAGAAAACAACTACAACTAAAAAAATATTAAAAGAAACGACATGAAAGAAAAAGAAAATTACAGTAGCTTGCCGTGGAATAGAAGCCACAACAAAGAAATCAAAGTGGAAAGAGAGGAAGACCATCCTTGAATTCTGTTACAAACAAAAAGTCCAGTAAACTTCAACTGAAAAAGAACCTCTCAAAAATTCAAAACTTATAATTGGTTGAAGCAAAACAATTGACGAACACCATCAAGTGTATTCAAAAGAAATGAGCAAGCCTTTACATTTTAAGCAATCAAATTAAAAGAAAGGTTGAATATGAGAAAAGAAAGTTAATTTTAGCATTAACCAAATGATTTAAACTTAGCAACAACCGAGGAATTTGAGAAAAATATGCATATTTCATCTGAATATAAGGCTTATATAAATCACAACAATTTATAAACAAAAGATCATCATAAATTACAATAAGCCATAAAATGTTTTTCCCATTTAAATTATAGCAGGAAAAAAATCAAAAGCATACTTAATTTTCCGGTCCATTCTTTTCATCTCATTTGTAACTTGTTTAATCAACGGAAACAATATTTGTAAGATTGAAAGAAAAATAAGGATAAAATAAGGAAGCTAATTTCTTTTTTAGACAGATTTTTCCAATCTTTTAGAGATAACGTGAGTAAAAGATACGGGACATAATTGAAATAGAGAGAAAATGAAGGACAAAATTGAAAAAATTAAAATCAATTTCGAATTGACACTGTTCAAGCTCTTCAACTTTATAATATAGTATATATATATAGATTATATCATCTTTTAATAAAAAGATTCTAGGATGCATACTACTCGAATTTGAGATTTCAAGTTTAAGCGATTTAAAACTTTTAACCATTAATTAGTTTGATTAGACAATTTTCTAGACACTTGATAAGTTCGAATTTGACTATGTTATATGGTTGATTATTCATATATTTAGAGGCTATTTAGACCTTAAATGTATATTTTGTGGGTCTAACAATGATATTTTCAGTTTAAAGAGTCTTCATGGACATTTCGCTGAAAAGCAGCCTGCCTGAGTGAACAGTAGAAGTCACATCAAAAGAAAGGAAGGGTAAAACCGCCGGCAGCTTGGGAGAGAGAGTGTAGCAGTCTGGAAGTGATGTTTGCCACTTGGAAAGGAGTCTTTTGTCTTGCAAGAAGAGATGTTTTAACAGCTGTAATACAAGTAGTTTTGCTTTATTAGCTGGAACAGAGTACATAGTTGTACTTTTAAGTAGTTTTTAATTGCTTTTTCCTTTCTTTAAGTAGAACAATTCTGAGGAGAGAGGGATCATCTCTTATCTTATCATTTCCTTAGTATCTTTTCTCTGTAGTTAATTTAGTATCTTGAATTCTCTAGTTTCAGTAGTTGAGCTCCTTTAATGGAGTTTATTGTATCTTTTGTTTTGATACTCGCCATGTGTGAGTAGTACTCTCTACGAGCTAAACCAGCCTTTGGGCTGGTGTTGTAAGTCTCTTTATCTCTTTATTTAATGAATGAATGTTGTTCCTTTTTGGTGTTTAATGAAGTTCTGTAGATTTCAGGCCTTAACCAGCCTGTTGCAGTATGCATAACCGACATGACCATTGCTTTTATGTATGCTTGTTCTTCATGTAGACATGTACATCTGATATGAACAGTTGAATGATGTATATCAAGGGTTTCCATGCTTAATGGAATGTTACTTCGTGCTTAATCAAGTAGCAAAGCATCCTGAATGGTCTTTAGGGTGTGAGTAATACTTAGTAATTTGGGGATATGACCATTTGAACCAAGTTAGCTTAAAGTAGAGACCTTGACAGAAAAGTTATAAACATTCATGAGTTAAAGAAGGAGAGAAGGGAGGTTGCAATGCCGGTTCCTTGCTGTGTTTAGCTTGTTCCTTTTAATATCTTGTTATAAATCAACATTTCTCATCTTTTAATCTTTAGATATGCCTTCAGTAGAGTTTCTTAGTTTAGATAACAAACCACCAACCTCAAATCCCTGTTATTGATGTTACTTGCTACGTAAACAGACTGTTTCATAGGTCTTTTCAGTTAATCTTTCATCTCAATCCCTGTGGAGACGATAATCTACTTATCATTTTATTACTTGTACCTAGTATACTTGCTAGAGTCCATTTTAGAGGTAACAAGTTTTTGGCGCCGTTGCCGGGGATTGAAAATAAAAGTTTATTTGAAATTTTTCTGTGAAATAGTATGTTTTGATCTGTGTGTTCATGGTGTAGCCACAGGGTGTTCCTATTCCTGTAGTCCATGCGAAGAGCAGGGCTGCAGCCTCTTCCAGTTGATCCTGAGATATAAAGAACTTGTAGAGCTAATCGTAGAACAGCTCGTCGAGCTCAGCAAAGGCAAAGGAGAGGGATGGAAGAAGAAATACCTAGTGGTGGTAACAATGACGGTAACAGAAACGGAGACAATGGTGCCCATAACAACAATGGAGGAAATAATGGAGGGAACAACCTCGAAGATGAGGGTGAGAACAATCACCCAGCAGTGATGAGAATCAGAGACTATTCAAGACCTACTACAGAAGGTCATTCCTCATGTATCGCCCTTCCACCTTTTGGGCCTGGAAACAACCCTTTGGAAGTAAAGCATTCTATGATCCAAATGCTCCTCTCATTTCAATTTGGGGGATATCAGAATGAAGATCCTAATGCTCACATCCAAGATTTTGTTACTCTTTGTAACACTTTCCGATCCAATCGTGGAGTCACTGATGATACAATAAGGCTGACCCTGTTCCCTTGGTCCTTGAAAGATAAAGCAAAAAGTTGGATGAAGAATCTCCAACCACATTCCATCAGAACTTGAGAGGAAATGGCAAGAATCTTTTTGATGAAGTATTTCCCTCCAAGGCAAGCAATCAAGCTCAGGAATGAGGTTTCTCATTTTTCACAAGAAGATGGTGAATCTTTGGCAGAAGCGTGGGAAAGGTATAAGGAGCTGTTGAGAAGAGTACCAAATCATGGTATACCTATGTGGATGCATGTTCAAAACTTCTACAATGGAGTTCAAAACATCTACAAGATGCAGATTGAATCAGTTGCTAATGGCAATCCTGAAGATTTAGAGCCACAAGCTCTCTACGATCTTATTGAGAGGGTGGTCAACACAAGTTACAACTGGCACTCAGTGGGAACTTATGGAAGATAGCAAGCTACCATTCCAGGGGCAGAAGTGATCTCCAAATTGATCACGAATCAGTTTGAACAGCTTGCTCGACAGATTGGCAAGCTCAATGTGTCATCCATCAACAGTGAACCCCCATTTGGAGAAGAGTGTAGTTTTTGTGGAGGTCCCCATCGAAATATCAATTGCACAGGTACCATGAGAGACTCAGACAACCAGGAGCAATGTGATTATGCAGGTTACAACCAAAGAAATCCACCAAATCCTTATTCCAATACCTACAACTCTAACACTCGAAATCACCCAAACTTCTCATGGTCACAACCAAATGATCAACCAGAGAGACCTCGGTACAATCAGGAAAGACCTCAGTACCAGAATGACAGACCCCAATATCAACAAGTCCAGAGAGGTCATTACCAGCAGAACAATCAGAGCTCTTACAAGCAGCCTGTGCATACCAAGGAAGAGGAGGACCCAGATTTCAAAACTCTGGTAACACAATTCATGAAGCAGACTCAAGCAACAATGAAGAGTCTTGAGACTTAAGTTCACCAGTTGGCTGCTTCATCCTCCAACTCAAAAGGAAAAGGAGGTTTACCAAGCAACACTGAACCTAATCCAAGGGAGAATGCGATGTCAATCACTCTCAGGTGTGGTAAGGAAATTTCTAACCCTAATGAGATTAAAGAGTCTGTTGGTGATGCAGGTATTTCTAAAGAGACTGAAGCTGAGAAGGAACAAGTTGTTCCTGTGAAAGAAAAGCCAAGTACAAAGGCTAAGGAGCCTGTTATTGTGCATGAGGAACCTGTGGAAAAGTATGTTCCACCTCCTCCTTATCAACCACCAGCACCTTATCCTGGAGCCTTGGTAGATGAGAAATTAGAAAAAAGGCACTCAAAGATCCTTGATACTTTAAGGAAACTTCACATTAATCTTCCTTTCTTGGAAGCTCTTAATCAGATGCCTAACTATACTAAATTCTTGAAAGATATTCTATCTAACAAGACCAAGCTCGAGAATGTGGCATGTGTGCAACTCAACAGAGACTGTTCCTCAATCTTGATGAACAGGTAGCCACTTCCTAAAAAGATGAAGGATCCAGGGAGTTTTTCTATCCCTTGTTCCGTTGGAGAATTACATGTTGAGAATGCTTTTTGTGACCTTGGTGCTAGCATAAACTTGATTCCATATTCATTATACTAGAAGTTAGGAATAGGAGAACCCCAACCCATTCGTATGTCTATACAACTAGCTGATAGATCAGTTTGTTACCCTAGAGGTATAGTTAAAGATGTCCTAGTAAAGGTAGGAAAGTTCATATTACCTGCTGATTTCGTGGAAATGGATATAGCCGAGGATATGCATGTTCCAATTATCCTAGGGAGACCTTTCTTAGCCACTGGTAGTGTTGTGTTTAAAGTGAAAGATAAGGAATTAAGTTTAGAAGTGAATGGTGATAAGGTCGTGTTCAAAATGAATGAAATGCTAATGAGACCTGTTGATTCTGATGTTTGCTACTTTCTAGATGTTTGCCCTAACCCAACTAACTTACAGGCAGCTCAAAAAGATGTTTTGCAGGTTGTTCTAGAAGAGGAGTTGAACACATGTGATGAAACAGGCTGTTCCCTTGAAAAACCGGACTTATCACCTATACCACCAAACACAAATGATCTTTCCACCACAGAACCACCCTTTTTACCAAATCAATCCATTTCCACTCCAGAACTCAAACCTTTACCATCACATTTGGAGTATGCATTCCTTAACCCACCAAATGGCCGGCCAGTTATAATTTCATCACAATTAACTCCGGACCAGAAAAGCCAACTTTTAACCATCCTTGAACAAAACCAGGAGGCTATAGCTTGGACAATTGGTGATATCAAAGGAATTAGCCCTACTATGTGTGTGCATAGGATTCTAATGGAGGAGGATTACAAGCCTTGTGTTCAACCACAAAGGAGGCTTAATCCGGTCATGGGAGATGTGGTCAGGAAAGAGGTTGTCAAGTTGCTTGAAGCTGGGATCATCTATCCCATTTCAGATAGCAAATGGACAAGTCCAGTGCAGGTTGTTCCGAAGAAAGGGGGCACAACAGTTGTAAAGAATGAGAGGAATGAGTTGATTCCAACAAGAATGATCACAGGGTGGAGGGTATGTGTTGACTACCGAAAGCTTAATGATGCCACAAGGAAAGATCACTTTCCTTTACCGTTTGTGGATCAAATGTTGGAGAGACTTGCTGGTTATGCCTTTTATTTCTTCTTAGATGGATACTCAGGCTATAACCAAATTCCAATTTTCTCCGAGGATCAAGAAAAGACCACCTTCACTTGTCCTTATGGGACATTTGCCTACAGAAGAATGCCATTTGGTCTTTGTAACGCACCAGCTACATTCCAACGGTGTATGATGGCCATCTTTCATGACATGATTGAGAAGGCAGTAAAGATCTTCATGGATGATTTCTCAGTCTATGGGAAGTCATTTGAAGGCTGTTTGAAGAATCTAGAGGCTGTTTTGGTTCGATGCAAAGAGACCAATCTTGTGTTGAACTGGGAGAATTGCCACTTCATGGTAACCGAAGGTGTGGTGCTTGGGCATAAAATTTCAGAGAAAGGGATAGAAGTTGACAAAGCCAAGGTCGAAGTTATTGAAAAGCTGGCTGTTCCTACCACAGTCAAGGATGTTAGAAGTTTTCTGGGGCATGCAGGCTTCTACAGGAGATTCATCAAAGATTTCTCCAAGATTGCTCTTCCACTTTCAGCATTGCTTCACAAGGATGCTGAGTTTGAATTTGGAGCAGACTGCATCAGAGCCTTTGACATCCTGAAGGAGCAACTCATCAACTCACCTATTTTGATTGCACCCAACTGGAAGCAGCCTTTTGAGTTGATGTGTGATGCAAGTGATACTTGTGTGGGAGCTATTTTGGGTCAGAAAGTTAACAAGAAGTTCCAACCCATTTTCTATGCCAGCAAGACTTTGAATGATGCTCAGAGAAACTATACAACTACAGAGAAAGAGCTTTTTGTTGTGGTTTATGCCTTTGACAAGTTTAGGTCCTATTTGGTCTTGTCAAAAGTTATAGTTTTCACTGACCATGCTGCTTTGAGACACCTCTTTGCAAAGAAAGATGCCAAGCCAAGGCTGCTCCGATGGTTGCTACTTCTTCAAGAGTTTGATCTGGAGATCAGAGACAAGAAAGGCATTGAAAATGTTGTTGCAGATCATCTCTCCAGAATTGCAGGGGGAGACCGACAGGAACAACCTGAGATCAGGGATATCTTTCCTGATGAGAGGTTATATTCAGCTTCGAATGTTCCATGGTTTGCTCACATTGCTAATTTCCTTGCAGGATCATATAAACCTTTTAAAATGTCCACTAACCAAAGGAGAAAGTTCTATGCTGAAATTAAATACTATTTTTGGGAAGAACCATATCTTTTCAGGTTATGTGCAGATCAGATTATAAGGAGGTGTGTGACCCAAGAGGAAGGAGAGCTCATTCTTCATCATTGTCATTCACAAGAATCTGGAGGACATCATGGTGCTAGTAGAACAGCCTCTAAAGTGTTCCAAGCAGGCTTCTTCTGGCCTACCATATTCAAAGATGCTCATAGATTTGTGAAGGAATGTGATGAGTGCCAAAGGTCAGGTAACATTTCTGCCAGGAATTCTATGCCCTTGAACAACATAGTTGTTTGTGAAATTTTTGATGTGTGGGGCATAGATTTCATGGGACCCTTTCCATCTTCTAAAAAGAATAAGTATATCCTAGTGGCAGTTGACTATGTAAGTAAATGGGTGGAGGCTATTCCAAGCCCCACAAATGATGCTAGGGTGGTAGTAAGATTCCTTAAAAGGCTTTTTGCCCGATTTGGAGTACCCCGTGCCATAATCAGTGATAATGGCACTCATTTTTGTAATAAGCTTTTTGAGAAGCTCTTAAGCAAATTTGGGGTCACACACAAGCTTGCTACCCCTTACCATCCACAAACAAGTGGTCAAGTGGAAGTTTCCAATAGAGAGATCAAGAGAATTCTAGAAAAGACTGTTAGCACCTCTAGGAAAGATTGGGAAGAAAAGCTAGAGCCTGCTTTGTGGGCATATAGGACTGCTTTCAAAACACCTATAGGCATGTCTCCTTTTAGATTGTTGTATGGAAAGAGCTGTCATTTGCCTGTTGAGATGGAACATAAGGCCCTTTGGGCATTAACTTTTCTTAATTTTGAGGAACAGGCTACAGGTGAACAAAGAAGGCTGCAGCTGAATGAGCTGGAAGAGTTCAGACAGTTTTCTTTTGAAAATGCAGTGAAATACAAAGAAAAGACCAAAACATGGCATGACAAGAGAATTCAGAAGAAGGAATTTCAAGAGGGACAACAAGTCCTCTTGTATAATTCAAGGTTAAGGTTGTTGCCTGGGAAATTGAAATCCAGGTGGAGCGGACATTTTCAAGTGAGCAAGGTGTTCCCGTATGGTGCAGTAGAGATCTTTTTGCAAGGGGAACAACCTTTTAAGGTTAATGGCCAAAGGCTAAAACCTTATCTTGCTCACGATGTGGAGAGAGTGGTTGAAGTTCACCACTTCTATGACCCACCATAAGCTTAAAATGGGACTTGTGTCAACTGCAAACACCAATTGCAGTGCCCAAAAAGGGGTGAAGTTCAGTTTAATTTAACTAGTTTTTGTTTTAAGTTGCTCATTTTCGTTATTTCGTTTTAATTTAAACTTTTTGTGTAGTGTCCAGCCGAAATTGCAAGTTGTTAAATTCAATTCAAATTTATTTTAAGCAAATGTTTAAACTTTTGTTCTCTTTTCTATAGAGCTAAAGTTTGAATTTTTACTTAGCCAAATAAAATTTGGGAGTCATCTCCTTAGCCAAGCATTCGGATTTTTGTGACTTAGTTCTTTTGAAATAAAAATGTGAGTTACCGTGGTGAAGGATTTCAAATTGAAACTGAAAATAGGAGAAAGTGAGTTGTCAAATCATGGTTAGTAAGAAAAATTCTAACCGTTGATGAAGAGTAAAAGGGGATTTAATGGTTAATTTTCTAACCGTTTGAGGGTTAGGAGAGGTCTAATCCACCAGTGATCACCTTTCTCTCTCCCACGCCCCTCAACTATTCATAACTCCTCTCTCTCCTGCTTTTTCGGTTCCCCAAAATCTGCCACAACTACTCCCTTTTTCAAACCGTCACAATCACTTCCTTTTAGCTATAAAATATTGCCAAAAATCTCGCTTGTACTTTTTCCAATCCAACACTTAGCCGGATTTTCTTCTCTCTAACTTTCTCACAATTCATTTTCTCTTTAAGTTCAAACTTTTTGCAGAATGAAAACTCGTGGTGGTATTGTGATAAAACAAGAACCTGGTGTGAAGAGAGCTGCAAATCGTAACAAGGGAAAAGACACTTCGAGTTCAGTCATGGTTATTCCGGATGAAAAGCTAGTCAAGAAACTTTCCAAGTTCTCCGACCCTACTGCCCAGGAGACTTTCGAGTTCATCGCTGACATTCCGTTTGGATCCCCAAGAAGTGTATGTTGGGATTCACTTAAGAAGTTGGGTTTAGCAGAATCTGTTAAGGAGCATGTAGATCGAGGAGGTTTTCAGTCATTCTTCGAGATGGTGGAGCCGTCATACAAAGAACTCACACTGGAGTTCTTGTCAACCTTCAGGGTCAACCCTAAGATCAAGGATCCTGATGCCGAGAACCATTTCCTGTTTAGATTAATGGGTCATACACAAAACCCATCTTTGAACACTTTCAATGTATTGCTGGGATGTGTTCCAGACGAGGAAGCTGCTATCGAGGAGTATTCTCATTTTCTCACCGACACTCCAAAGGATTTCGATCCTCATGTTTTCTGGAGGCAGATTTCTGGAGAGGCCCATTTCGATAGCAAGCTGGCAAAGGGTTCTTCGATTCTGGAATACCCTATGAGAATCCTACACAAGTTGGTCTCTGGCACAATCTTTGCCAGAGAAAATCAAGCAAATGTTACTCTGCTTGACCTGACTGCGTTGTGGAGTATGGTGACCGGAAGAAGGTTGAATCTAGGACATTATCTGGGAGAGTACTTGCTGGGCTACCATAGCAAGAAATTGAATGGAATTTACTGTGGGAATCTCGTGACCCGAATTGCTGAAGCCATCGGTGTTTTCAAACCCGATGATCGATCCAAGCTTACTTTGTCTTGCCATCCTGAACCCATGCATTTTAGAACCCTTCAATATATGGGGTATTGCAAACAAGTGAACAAGAAGTGGGTGTTAGTGAATGAGATTGATGTAGCTACAAAGTCCGAGACCCGGAAGCGAAAGCTTGAGATTCCGGTTGAGACCTTGATAATTGAGGATGGAGGTGAAGAGGATGATGAACCTAAGGATGCTGCCTACTATCGTAAGTGCCTCAGCCTGAACAATGAAAAGATGTACATTCAGTTGAAAGCTCAAAGTAGGAAGTCTGCCAAGTTGGAAGCAGAGGTTGCTTTGCTGAAAAGGGCAATTGAGGATCTGGAAAAGTCTGTTACATGGCTTCATGGCCATATGGAAATCCAGAGGAAACTTTCTGAATTCCCCATCCAACATAGGTTCAATGAGGAGACCCTCCAGTATGAACCGGAGTTTCATGATCGTTCCACTCCTGCTGCCTTTCGCAGACCTCTGAACTTGAATAGTACTGCTGACAAAGATAGTGAGCTCCAGGAGAGTGAAGCCAAGGAAAGTGAGGCCAGAGGAAGTGAGGTTCAAGGAGATAATGCTGCTGCCACTCCACCCAAGGAACCAGAGGCTGTGACCTCTGAGCGTAATCCTGTTACTCCTGAGTAACAGTCTGCTCCGATTCCCTCCTTTGTTGGTACCCCTTGATCTCTGCTCTTTACTCATGCTTATTTGTATATATTGCTGTTATGCTTGCTGCTGCTTTGTGCTTTTCTTGTTTTATGTCATCCCTTAGAGCCATTGAGGACAATGTCTAACTCTAATTTGGGGGTGGGGTAAAACTGGATGTGATAAACTGAAATTGAAAACTGAAAATGCCATGCCTGCTTTGACTCGAACAAAATATGTAGCATGATGAATTGAGCCCAGAAATTGAACAAATTTGCTGAAAATGTGAATAACAGTTTAAGTACTTTAGAGGAAACTCTGAAGTTAAACTTGCTGAATTATATACCATAGTCAAACCCCAGTTGTCCCCAATGTAATGTTGTCTGTAATATAGTTGTGTAGATGTTTATAGTTAGTTTGTAAAGCTTTGTGTTAAAATGTTAAAGTGTGAGACTGTTTCTTGTTGAGGAACAGCATGTGTCTGTGTATAGTGTTAGTTGTTTTCCTTGTTTAAAACAGCTTAGGATTGAAATGAAAAATGCTTAAAATGTAGAAATTTGCCTTTCAACCTACAACCAAAGATTACACACTTGTACCTTAACCAAAATGTATGGTGAACCTTTATTTTGCTAATGAAGTTTGAAAAAGAAAGAAGGTTCAAAAGTTTTTAAATTGAAAGTCAAAATTCAAGTGAATTAAGCAATTTAGAACCTGTGAACCCTTGTTGCAAAAAGCCTAATTCATGAAAGGTAGAGCCTACTGCATCCACAAATGCATTTAGGAGTTGAATGAGAGGGCTAAGTTCAATGAAGTCTTAGGTAGGGTTTGCTTTGGTCACCTAAAATGATAACTTAATTTCCAAACCTAGTTATCTAATCTGGTTGCCCAAGATTTCATGATGAAACTGAGGAAAAGCATAGGAAGATGAAGGCACTTAGAAATCACAATTTTTACACTCTCAAAAAGTCTACCAGTGCATTCCACCCTTATATAGGATAACCAACTTGAGCCTTAACCATTTCTTTGTTTACACACATTATTTGAAGCCAATTCCTTTCACTTTGATTCCAAATACCCTTGTTTGAATTACATGTCTAAAAAAAGAACAGACTGCTTTGCAGTCTAGAGAGCTTAACTTGAAAACATAATTGTTGATGTAGATTCTCCAAGGTTGAGGAATGTATAAGTGTTGACTGAAAGAAAAAAATTTGGAAAATGAAGAAAATCTCAAAGAAATTCTTCGAAAAAATGAAAAAAAAATAGAATAAAGTCTTTTTATTTCTGAGGTTGTACATTTTTAGCCTTAGACTTAAAAGTTTGGAATTGCTTTTGTTTTAGTGTTGTGTAAATTTTTGATTTGTTTTGTGCTTAAGTTGTGAAACAGGCTGTTTTGAGTAGTTTGTGATTGTAAATAACCAGGAACAGGCTGGGAAATAATTGAAAGTGTTGGAAAGAGCTTATTTGATAAACATTGATATGACATGTTCCACACAATAATAAATAGCCATTTCACTTCCATACCTTGAACCCTAGCCTAACATTATAACCCTGGAAAGACCTTTTGACTATACTTAGTACTTGTCTAATTGTGAAAGTTTGGACCAATAAGCAAGGTCACATCCTAA
The DNA here is from genome assembly GCA_028411795.1 of Euphorbia peplus. NCBI lineage: Eukaryota > Viridiplantae > Streptophyta > Magnoliopsida > Malpighiales > Euphorbiaceae > Euphorbia > Euphorbia peplus. The sequence goes on along the minus strand of CP110837.1, from coordinate 1,279,310 downwards.
GGATTAACTGAACTTAGCTGAGGAGTGTATTCTAAAGCATCTTAGGAACCCTGTTTGTGGTAATCTAGTTACCATAAGAGAGCTGAGTGCAAACACTCCTTAGTAAGGTAATAAGGGTAGAGCAGGTTGTTCACTTGAATGTTGAAGTTTGATTTAAAGCCTTGAGAACTTTCTGGGAACTTAAAATGGAATAAAGGAAAAGTCTAACCGCATTAAGAAACAAGCTCCTGTGTGTTTAATCTAAGGTTGAAAAGGTTGAAGGGTAATCAATTGAAAAAGCTGTTGAATGTTGTAGTTGTCTAGGATTTCTCTCCATTGTCTTGTATAAATTGTCTCTCTTTATTTTATCCTTTCTTTAGTCTTAAATTCGAGTCTGTGTTTAGATAGTTTTCCTTTTTGTCTTTGCTTGGGGACAAGCAAAAGCTTAATTTGGGGGTGTTTGATAAGCTCGAATTTGACTATGTTATATGGTTGATTAGTCATATATTTAGAGGCTATTTAGACCTTAACTGTATATTTTGTGGGTCTAACAATGATATTTTCAGTTTAAAGAGCCTTCATGGACATTTCGCTGAAAAGCAGCCTGCCTAAGTGAACAGTAGAAGTCACATCAAGAGAAAGGAGGGGTAAAACCGCCGGCAGCTTGGGAGAGAGAGTGTAGCAGTCTGGAAGTGATATTTGCCGCTTGGAAAGGAGTCTTTTGTCTTGAAGAAGAGATGTTTTAACAGCTGTAATATAAGTAGCTTTGCTTTATTAGCTGGAACAGAGTACCTAGTTGTACTTTTAAGTAGTTTTTAATTGCTTTTTCCTTTCTTTAAGTAGAACAATTCTGAGGAGAGAGGGATCATCTCTTATCTTATCATTTCCTTAGTATCTTTTCTCTGTAGTTAATTTAGTATCTTGAATTCTCTAGTTTCAGTAGTTGAGCTCCTTTAATGGAGTTTATTGTATCTTTTGTTTTGATACTCGCCATGTGTGAGTAGTACTCTCTACGAGCTAAACCAGCCTTTGGGCTGGTGTTGTAAGTCTCTTTATCTCTTTATTTAATGAATGAATGTTGTTCCTTTTTGGTGTTTAATGAAGTTCTGTAGATTTCAGGCCTTAACCAGCCTGTTGCAGTATGCATAACCGACATGACCATTGCTTTTATGTATGCTTGTTCTTCATGTAGACATGTACATCTGATATGAACAGTTGAATGATGTATATCAAGGGTTTCCATGCTTAATGGAATGTTACTTCGTGCTTAATCAAGTAGCAAAGCATCCTGAAAGGCCTTTAGGGTGTGAGTAATACTTAGTAATTTGGGGATATGACCATTTGAACCAAGTTAGCTTAAAGTAGAGACCTTGACAAAAAAGTTATAAACATTCATGAGTTAAAGAAGGAGAGAAGGGAGGTTGCAATGCCGGTTCCTTGCTGTGTTTAGCTTGTTCCTTTTAATATCTTGTTATAAATCAACATTTCTCATCTTTTAATCTTTAGATCTGCCTTCAGTAGAGTTTCTTAGTTTAGATAACAAACCACCAACCTCAAATCCCTGTTATTGATGTTACTTGCTACGTAAACAGACTGTTTTATAGGTCTTTTCAGTTAATCTTTTCATCTCAATCCCTGTGGAGACGATAATCTACTTATCATTTTATTACTTGTACCTAGTATACTTGCTAGAATCCATTTTAGAGGTAACAACACTCTTTAGATGATTATTTGCTTAATTAAGATTTTCTACATACGTTAGGGATCGAACTCGAGACCTTAGCTTAAACTATTGAAAGCTTTTTCTCACTCAAGTCAAGTTGGGTCTGTTGGGTGTTTCGGTGGTGCCAACCTAGTTGGAATTACCGATCTCCACAACTTCTCTAGCACCAGCTTTTAATTAAAAAAATTACTAGTTTGAGTAGCCAATTGGTTTTATCTTTTCAAAATTTATCTTCTCATAGCTTTTTTCAGTAAATCAATTAAATTTTTTGACAAGTGTTAGACGAAATCAGTCCCAAAAAGGATTAAACGAACATAAAGTTATTATTAATAACATAAAATTGTAAATAAAGAGTTTTACAGAATACTTAGAACCTTTTGTTGAATTAAAATAGACTGAGGAAACGTTGAGGCCTGCACTTGACAGTTTCCTTAAGACATAATTTGTCTGCTATGGAACAATCGTCTCCCAAGATACAACAACGACGTAATCGAACTCTACCGTGTGTAGAAACTTTATCACCAGAAATTAAAACCAAAACTAAATATAAATATAATGAACTTCAGCAAAAACATTTTTCTTTTTTTGTACAACTAGCTCATTATATTTATATTTATATCTTACGCAGGTTTGATCTCTTCGTTATTATATTTATATTTTACGCAGGTTTGTTCGGGTTGGATTTTGGAATTTGATTTCGTTGAATCTCAACAAATCTTAGCCCAAACCCAACCTGAGTATATTTAAGTGGCCGCAGCCCAACCTGATCCATGAAAAGGGTCTAAATTTATGTTGTAGTCCTATTATCCATGAATTGATTAGACATAATAAGTACTGTATTTATCAAACTAACAAATACAAATCCCAGATAATAATAAATCTTTAGAAACCCAAAATAGGAGTCATACCAAAAACTAAGAATAGTATATTACAGGAGCTTGCCCATTCATGAATAAAAATATATTACAGGAGCTAATTCAGATCTTTGATCAAAATTGACATATCAAATGATCCAAAAGTAATTGCACGAGCTATATCAAAACTTTTCGTTGAACACTTTCATAACATTTGTATATATACCTCACAAAGACTCACTCTCTCAACAGCTTTTGCAGGTCTTGATGCAATTCCACGAGGAACCAAACATCAAAACCTCAGAAACTAGATTTGATTCTGCATTCTTCTTGAATTTTCTTGGCTCGGGAAGGTAATTGGAACCTCCAGTAGTGCGAACGGATTTATAGTACGGAGTCCATCATGTTCATTCATTTAATTAAGTCACCGTGTATCATATGCTGGCTCCTCATTCAAGACACATGTGAAGGAGGAACTTATCACCAGTACATACATGAGCTGAAACTGTCAAGTCTATGAGTTCATTTACTGGAGCTAAAGAAACGAGTGAAAACAATTTGCATCTCATCATTGTGGACTTCCTTCCGCGACAGCCTCATCATTTTGCAGCCTCACCTATAAAACCAGAATCACTTTAACAACAGAAAGAAATGAATGATTTTTAGTCTTTACAAGTTTAATTGAAGTCCAAAGTAGAAATTAGATAAATGAGATATCATCTCATTCAAAGATATAAATAAAATGAACTTACTGAGATGGAGATTGAGTTGCAAGATAAGCTCAGAAATCCAATTTGATGTTGACATCAATAACCTTTTTGAGGCATTGCCCTGAAATTCAAATTTAAACCAAATCTATGAGTTCATTTACATGTGAAGGAGTACGTACATGAGCTGAAACTGTCAAGTCTATGAGTTCATTTACTGGAGCTAAAGAAACGAGTGAAAACAATTTGCATCTCATCATTTCTGGACTTCCTTCCGCGATCAAACTGTCAAGTCTATGAGTTCATATGGTTTATGCAAATGATAAACCATATGAACTTGCTGAAACGATCAAACTACTGAGATATATCTTCGACAAGGTAAGGCGGGTGATCCTCGAGTGTGCTTCTTCTCTAGCATCTCCAAAGAAATAAGGGTCGCTGACATTGAGTTATTCACATTGTTAAGCAGAATGAAATCTCAACTACTATGAGAAATGATATACCTCAGTGAATAGAAACCCTTGGATCATTAAGTCCCATGTGGAACCTTATAAACCATTGCATAAACGAGCAGCTGTTGCTGATTCTTGCTTCTGCTTTTTCCTGGGATTATCTGGAATCCATGCCAAATTGAATTGTTATTTCAATGTCAAATAGCTCATATATACACGGTCAGCATATCAAATACTATGAGATTAATATCAGAAGCAAATGATACTCGATATGAACCATAAATGGAAAGCACGAGAATTACCTTGTTACCTAATTTGAACAAGCTGATAAATTGGTTCACGCGCTTGAAATCATCCTTCAATAAGTCAACCAGCTATGTAGGCAGAGTCCATGCTTTGCTGCAGGTTGATCATTATCACTGCTAGAGAAGCCAGAAGATAGCAAAGTCACTGTTCTTTGATTGCTGACGCTATATTTATGGATACTGAAAACATAATAATGGAAATTTGACAAACTGATAATATTCTTTGCATCTTCGTTCAAAGTATCTAGATGATGGTTTGAGATACATAATATTATAACTAAACTGAACCGAAAGGAGATGCCTTGATGCCAAGATAGAACCTAATGTAGAAACACATTCCATATGACAACTATTTACTACAGTCAGAGATTGACTCCATCCTAATCAATTTAAAGCAAAACATATCAAGAAGCGGAAAAAATAAACGAATATATCAACAGGGAAGACATGTAATTGGCAAATAATTTAATTTAAACAAAAGGAAGGGCAGCTTTTCCTAACTGAGCTTTTAGAGACATGCAAACTTAAAAATAGAGATTTTTAATTCAAAGAGGATAGATATCAAATCACATATGTACTCTGCCAAATTGTGAGGAAGAATAGCAGTCAGAGCAGGTAGCCATCATTCGTTTGGATATATTTATTGTCAACTCGGATCAGGTAGCAGCTATTATTTTGAATTGGTTTATGCTGATTCTTACTTCTGCTTTGTCCTGGCATTATCCCGTAATCCATGCCACATTGAATTATTATTATTTCGATGGCAAACAATTCATATACGGTCAACATATCAAATACTATAAGATTAATATCCACATCATATGCATGATAAACGATATGAAACTTAAATGGAAAGCATGAGAATCACCTTGTTACCTTGTCACCAGGCATTATCCTGATAAATTGGTTCACGTGATCGAGATCATCCTTCAATCTGCCAACCAGCTACCTAGGCAGAGTCCTCGCTTCGCTGCAGGTGCATTTTGTTATAGATTATCAGTAAAGCTTCTGTTATTCTAAAACGAGATTTCACTGCTAGAGACGCCAGCAGATAGCAAAATAATTGTACTTTGATTACTTGATTTGACACTAAATATACGGAGACTGAAAAGGTAACTATGGGAATTAACGAACTTTTATATTTTTTGCATCATTCGTTCAAAGTATCTAGCTGATGTTTGGAGATGCATAATACTAGAACTAAATAGAACTGAAAGGAGGAGCATTGAAGCCAAACTACTCTGTTAGTACAACTATAGGAGAACTATCTACTACGGACTAATCAAATTAAAGCATAACATATCAAGGAGCGCAAAGGAACGAATAGATCAAAGGAGAAGGCATATTGCATGGGTGATAAATAATTTAGTTCAAACTAAAAAAGAGGGATATTTAATTCAAAGAGGATAGAGATCAAATCACATACTCTGCCAAAATTTGAGGAAGAATAGCACTCAGAGCATGTAGCTGCCATTCCTTTGAATAAGTTTACCATGAATGTATATATTTGGAATGTGAGAAATGTTAGGCCAATCCTCAGCAGTGTTGTTCTTGCATCTTTCTGACAGTTGTGGACAGTCATAGATACTCAAATGTTGTAATGAAATGAGGTTGCCCATCCACTCTGGTATAGACCCCAAACTAGCACACCCAGAGATATCCAGACTTTGCAGAGTGGTAACGTATTGAAGCCCCTTTGGTAGAGAAACCAGGTTTCGCATGTTCCGAAATTCAACAGATCGGAGGACTTTCAGGCTTTGCCAGTGCATGCCAACATACTTCTCATCACTAGACACACTTTTGCATTTGCAATCCCAAAACCGAAGAGATTGAAGAGAAGGAAGGTATGGTAGCAACTCATCCACTGCACAATCTTCCATGCTATAAATTGTAAGAAGCTCCAATAGAGAGAGAGTAGAGAAAGGTGAAGAGGTGGATTCTGATGCTGAAGTTGTCTCCCTCTTCAGTACCGCCATCACGGATTCTATTTCGTTGTCTCCCGAAATCAGCAGTTTTTTAAGCTCCGGAAAAAGTGGCATGCTAGTCAGGTTAGGGCATGAAGTGATTTGCAAGTGAGAAAGACAAGGGAAGCAGGGCAGATCTTCCATTGATATGAGTGATGATGATGATGATGATGGTTTCATTCCAACATCATCACTCTTGCCTCTCATAAATCCCTTCAGATTGGGGCAGCTCTGAAGCCAAAGATGTGTAAGGGAAGGAAAGAAAGAGGAAGAAGATAGTCTGTTGTTTTCATAATTCCCAGCAACCACTTCAATACGCTCCACCTTATCTAACTTGAAAAGGGATAACGTTCTAAGATACGGTAGCTGATCTAATGGTGGCAGCCACTCTATGCTTCTGCATTCCCAAAACTTAATCGACACCAAATTAGACAGCTGATCTAATGGTGGGACCCACTCTATGGTTTTGCATCCCCTAAACTCAACCCACACCAAATTAGTGAGCAATGGTAGCCAGCTTGGAGGCCTCTTGCCTCTATAATGGTAGATCTTCAATTCTTTCAAACTTTGGTTGGGGCGAAGTGCTTCCAATCCCTTTTCATCATTCTCACTGCAATTGTCGTTGTGCTCCCAATTCCAATTCAATGTTAATATTTGGAGTTGCTTTCCTTTCAAATTAGCTGCCTCACAATCAATGCCTGCATTTTTCACCCATCCCAAATTCCTGATTTCTAATGACCCTCTCAATTTGTTTAATGCATGTAATTCCTCAAGCCCACCGCTATGCTTGGAGATACAACTATCTTTGGCTATCACAAATAAAGATAATTTCTCAAGTCGTGTCAGCTGTCCAATACCCCGTGGCATATGAGTCAACCCTGAACACCCATCATTGTCAAGATCCGTGAGATTGACCAATTTTGTAATATTATCAGGCAGTTCCTCGAGACTCAAACAACTCTTCAATATCAACACTTGTAAGTTATGTAGATTGGTGATTGAATCCGAAAGTTTCATGATATTTTTATTATAGGAAAGATCAAGATGCCTTAAATGCTTCAAATTATAAATCGAATTTGACAATTTACAGAAATTGAATCCAGATAAATTAAGCACCCTCAAACGTCTCAAATTACAAAACACACCATCAAGTTCTTCTTGAGTGATACATACTCGATACCCACCAATGGATAATATTGTTCTTATTCTTTTTGCCTCGAAAGATAAAGAAATAACTCGAGAAGCAGACTTTAAATCAAATGAGATATGCTTAGTTCTTTCATTAATACTTGTTGTTCCAGAATTTGATGTTGCGAAATTGTCTCCGGCAACTGAAACGGCAAGATTATGCATTAAATCATGCATTTTACAAAACGCTATATTACCAAAATCATCCTTTTTTTCGTCTTGAAAAAACGATAATCGTAAAAGAGTCGTGAAACATTGAAGACCAACATCTTGAACACACTTATTTGAATCTGTTGACTTAAGATATCCTTGTGCCTTCCAAAACTGTATCAGTTCTTTTACATCAATTCCATGGTCTTCTGGATACAAGCTACAATAAGCAAAACAATTCTTATAATTGGAGGGAAGATAATTATAACTCAACTCCAAAATTGGGAAAATGTCTGTCTTGTACACATCTATCTTCGAGAGTTCTTCGTCTTTGAATAGCAACCATTCCTCCAAATCTTTAGCGTGCATCATGCCCCCTATTGCTCTTATGGCCAATGGAACACCACAACACTTTGCTACAATTTCCTTTCCGATAGCTTCATAGCTTGAATTCGGCACTTGCCCCCACTCGAATGCCATCTCTTTGAACAATGACCAAGCCTCATCTTCGGACAAACCTCTTAATTCGTGTATATAGATTGGCTTACTCATTTTTGCAACATTTCTAAGTCGTGTAGTAAGCAAAATCTTGCTTCCTTTAGCACCACCAGCTAACAGGTCCTTTAGCTTCAACCATTCATTCGCATTCTCATTCCACACATCATCCAACACAAGCAGGTACTTTTTCTCATTAATCTCTTTCTGGAGGAGTTTGATCAACGGATCCATCTCGATATTTTGAGGTGGCTGTCTAGTTGCAGATTCTATGACTTTTTTGACCAATACCTGCACATCGAAATTCTGAGACACACAAACCCACATCTTCAACTCAAAATGCTTTTGGACTATGGCATCATTATAAACCAGTTGGGCAAGCGTAGTCTTCCCCAAACCTCCAATACCAACAATGGGAACAACTGACACACTCTCCGGGTAATCAGACGAGAGTAAACTCTTCAGGATTGCCTCCTTATCAGCCTCCCTACCAATAACAACTTGAGGAGGAGAGGAGTGAGTTTGGCGCCAGCCTGTAGCTACAGAAACCTTCTTCATAGAATGCTCCTCTAAATGGAACATTCTCTGAGCAGCAATTTTATCTAACCTCTCTTTCATGGCCTTAACCTTGTGAGCCATTTTGAGACCAAAAGCAAACTGATTGGAAGTTGAAAAGAAAAGACGCACCTTCTTGGCAATTTTAGAACCACCCATAACCTGTTGGCGTAAGGCCTCAGTTGAGAAGTCATCGAGCAAGTCATCAGCATCATACATGGCTTCACTCAGCATTCCAAGCCAATGTTTGACTTGATGATTCACCATGGACTTCTCCTCCGCATCAAGAAGCACAGCCTCGATAGTGGAAACAGTTGCCTTGAGGTCTTGAAGCTCATCTTTGAGATCCCACCAAAGGCCTATCTCGTTCAGAACCGAAGAACCCAGCTTCGAAATGAGATTAACAGCCATATCGGACAAGATTGATTCTGCCATTGTTGAGGGTAAAGAATACAGAGTCTAGAGATTTGAAGCAGAAAGAGAGAAAGATAAGAACTTGGCTGGAAAATGAAGAAGAGAAAGATAAGAAGTTGGCTGTAAAAGTTGACTAGCAAGTTGACATAGTCAATAATGGCATACCTGTACATCTTAATGATTTGTGGCTTACAAAAAAGAAAGAATTTATTCATCATTTTTTATTCTTATATATTCCTAAAGTTGCTATAATATAACAGTAACATGCCCAATTAAAAAGCGACAGACTTTATACGACAATTGATGGAGTTCGAATTAAAAAAATTCACACGAGTATCAGAAGAGAAAGAAAATTTTTAGCGTATAATCAAGCAATTGGTGCTAGTAGGATGACTGGGAACTTTCAAAGCCTTAACAGGGTATATTCGAAATTTGTGCGGAACTAATTGAATTTTGAGTATCTAAATGGTTCGATCAGTCCAATCAAATTAGTTGTGAACATATTGAAAACTTAATCATTAATTTTAAATTAATAAAATTAAAGAAATAAAAGTAAGAAAAGAAGAAGAAAAAAAGACCAGTCAATATTTGGCAACTAATATGTATTAATTAGTTCACATTATTTTGTCAATAATTTGATAAAATTGTGTTGGCATATTTAATGTGGATTATTAGTTGAATTATTAGTTTGATTTATTAGCTTAAAATCCATTAGATGAAGTGTAGAAAAGAAGAGGAAAAGAAAAGATGTAGAGACTAGGAAAGAATTTCTATGGAGATTATTGAGAGCTATGAGAAAATATTGAAGAGCGTTTTGGAAAATATTCGGGTTAATAAAATTATCTCCTCTCTTGTAGATTAGACAAAATTAGCCGAACCACGTAAATATTGTATCTTGAGTTAATCAATTATTTTATTCCACATATTAATTTGGAATAGTCAACACCGAATCAGATCGTCAATTTTCTAGCACATCTCAGTTAAAAAAAAACATCGTAACCTGATTAATAGGAAACCTTCAATGGTAAAATTACATAGATGTATAGATGTAGAACAAGCATGCTCTAAATAGGTGTAGAATATGATTATATAGATTTCTCTCAAAATTTTAAATTTGTAATGAAAAATTACTTTTAAATCTGTAAATAACATGATTTGAATCCGAAATCCTCACCCACATATTAATGGTTAGGATTCAGCACCTTTTTGCCCCTTGTGGTATTTAAAATATGATTTCATTTTAATGGTTAGTTTATGTCCAATTGCTACTTTTTATCATTTTAATAAATATACTGCTTCGTAATTTTGTATCACAGTTCAAAATGCTAGAATATGGTTTCAAATGCGAAATTTTGTGTATATTCGGTCACACTCGAACCTGTTTGAGGGCTTGGTACTCGTTCGATCTTTCAGACCTGTGTGCAATAAGTCGGGTTTGAACTGGTGAAATTCATATTGGGCTCAATTAGATTCATATGTATAACTCCGTCTATTTAGATTCTTTGATCAATACTGAAACAAAGAGAACAAAATAGAAATCACAGAGCTATATATCTATATATTGGGCTCAATTAGATTCATATGTATAACTCCGTCTATTAAATGTGGAATGACTGAATATATAATTTGACATGACCTGATTAGCTAACATAACACATAAACATTTCTAAGTCATATTCGCGCTTTTTCAATTTGATACAATTAACCATGCAAAAATTAACGTGTCATTTCCATGTCATAGTAAACTCTATCACTAATAGTACACCAAACATATTAAATTTGTATTGTGCAAGCGCATCTTGTGCCATATTTTATGTTCTAATTACAATCATGAACATGTTGGACCACCTTCCCACAGTAAATGTTGACACTTACTCCACTAAAATGAAGTTTGAAAATGATTACTAAAATTGCCATAGCCATAGCCATTCCTCCTCCTTTTTCTCTCTTCTTCCTCTCTCTACAACTTTAGACATTTCCATAAGTTTTCTTCTTTTTTGTTCAATCAATCCGTTGTGGGTCTCTTTATGTCCCATATATATATATATAATTAATGTCCTTAATTTGTTGTCGGTACAACAGTGACATAGCATCCTATGTAACAAACTCTTCTGCTCATCTGATCTTCACTTCAGTCGCAATGATCATTTTAATCCATGTACTTGTTTAAATTTTCACTTACAACCCTTCATTTAATCCAACGTAGAGTCTATTGTTGTTTACTGTTTATAATTGATGGACCTTTTCTGAATTCTAACCCAATATATTTATTGTTTTGAGTAAAATAACTCTAAAACTAGAGGAAAAAAAAAACGAACTTGTACTACTAAAATTTATATATTCTTTATATATGAAACCCGATCATTTGATGTATATATCAAAAATAGAATTTGGAATATGTAATTTTTTAAAAAAATTCTTGTGTTTATGAATTTTGTCAAAATGGAGTCTGTATTTGTTTTTCTGACAAAACAATGATTGTGTTTATCTCTGTAACCTAAAAGGCGGAAAACCCTTTAACGATGTTAAATGTGATGACGTGTCAAAGGGTATTTTGGTTTTAATTTATTGTTTATGTTATAAGAAACTCATTTTCACGCTTTAAAATTGTAGACACGTGAATGTTTTAGGAATTTACCAATAAATTAAGACTGAAAATCTCTTGTCATGTCATCACATTTAACACCGCTAATAAATTATACTTTTTGGTCAACGGTGATAAACACAATCTTCTTTTTGTCAAAAAGATAAACACATACACCATTTTTGTCAAAATCTTTATACACAAAAGTTTTTTTAGGAAATTAACTTTTGAAATATTGAACTTGCAAGCACCCTTGACGCTTTTTTAATTGAAAAGTTAAAACAAAATCAACTCTAGAGAACAAACATTCCGATTAGAGTAGCACTCTCAGAAAAAAAAAATTCAAAACTCAAATTGAGATGAATGTCTAAAAGTCAAAAGGTTGTAGGGCAAGAAAAAAGCTTAATATACACATCAATTACTTCCTCAACTTGTTAAAAGAGCTTGGCCAATCCTCCGAATTTTGAAGCTTTTAGATAGTTTCTTTAATTTACATAAAATGTTTAAATAATTCCATATACTTCTGTACAAAACATTCAGATAAGATCATATAAAATGTTATCAGCTAATCTTTATGTGCAAACTAAATAGATTATACTCGGAATGTATAATACACTTAACAAATAGAAAATTCCAACACATTTGAATATATTTGTTGGCATGTATATTATCTTAACGTTTTTAGCAAATTCGAGGGTTATCTAAACACTTGAAAAGTTGATGGAGCAAATAATTTTTAAGCCAAAGAAAAAAAAAAGAAAAATTGTTGCTTTTGTCTGATCTTACCTTACTTTACTTTACCTTACCTTTTAACATAAAGGGATTAAGTTAAGAGTATATTATTTACTGTCTTTTTCTTCTCCTTCTCTCCTCAATCCTCATGCATATATCATCAACAAGGTATTTGATTAAATGCCAATAATGGAGTTTATGATCCACATTTTGCTGCTGACAACTTCTTGCTAAGCTAAACTAGGTGAGAAATTGCTGACCACTTACTACATTTCACTTCAGTACTTCAGTTTCTGTTCGTTCTGTTCTTGTTTTTGCATTTTCCATTCATGGGTATGCTGCATTTCCTTTAAAATGATGTAAAGTTTGGACCTTTATGGTGGTGAAGTTAGTTTGATGACATAAAAATCCAAGCTTTGAGTGCCATTTGAAACTCATTTTGGGTTTTCATATTCAAGAAAAAAAATGTCTAATTAAGATTATTTTTCATATGGGTACTTTAATTATTGGTTCTTTGATTACCAAGTTTAAATCTTTTTGATATTTTGTGATTTGGGTGGTCCTTCTGATAATGGTAGACGAATATTTAAAATGGTTGATATCAAAATCTTTGATCTAAAGGTATCAAAATCAGTGTAGTAAAAAGCGCTATGCGTTAGTCGGGTAGCTGGAAACTAATCGGTGATTAGTCCGGGTTTCCCGGAAACAAGTCGGATTTTGAGCATATAGATGTGTCTAGGAGGTCCAAATTGGATTCTCGATTTTGAGCACCTAGGCGGGGCTTAAGCGTTTAAGTTACCTTCATTTACAATAGTGATCAATATGTGCTTTCCTTTTGTAATTATGTTGTGTAGCCTATAAATTCTACATGATTTTATATATGATACTCGAGTTGTGTCAACTAGTTGTCTTTGTAAATCGAGTTTCCGTGTCATGTTAGAGAGTCCACAAGATTATGCTTTATGCACTTTCCTGATTTTGCATGTTTGTTTAGTTAGAGGTAGAAAGTGAAAAATCATGGACAACAAATCTTGGATTTGGAGGAAAAGATCTTCAGAAAAGACAATAGTTATAACAGATAAATTTGGCATTTCTGTGAAAGGCATTGATGATCAAGAGGTAACAAGATACTAATTTTGTTCATATCTTCAGAAAATGCAGTTTTGATTCTTCATTGAAATTTGAAATATTATTTTATTAGATACAAAAGCTTCCAATGGCGAAAGAAGTAGGATCACTTAAATCTGTAAGAAGTTTGAATGAGAGATTAGCTTCGGTGCTCCTTGATTCTCATCAAAAAGACGAAAAACAAGAGAATTTGGCACAGAAAGACATTGCAGGTTACTTACCAATGTTGCTTCATTATCGTTTTCGCTTTTCGGATGCATTTCCTAATCTGATGAATTTTCATTTTACAGGTCAGGAGAAGAAAGAAGAAATTATTCGCCTGAAGGAAGAACGAGATGAAGGTATAAAGCAGGACATTGTTGCTGATGCCAAATTGATTCATCCCGATGCTGGAGTGAAGCATTGGAAGGAATCGAGCGAGTTTGAGAAGGCGCAGAAAAGATTAGAAGAGAAGCTGATGGAGACAAGCAAAAGGCTTGCAGATTTAGCTGTTGAGAATGATAATTTGAACAAGGTCCTTGTGGTCAAAGAGAGGTTACTTGAAGAACTGCATACGCATTCATCTCAGACACGTGCAGAACTTAAGACGCTTATAGCTAGACTTGATTCCATCGAAAAAGAGAATGCTTTTCTTAAGTATGAGTTTTACATGCTCGAGAAGGAGCTTGAGGTTCGCAACGAGGAACTGGAGTATACTCGTCGATCTGCTGATGCATCTCACAGGCAACAATTGGAGAGTGTTAGGAAAATGACAATGTTAGAGTCTGAATGCCAGAGACTCCGTGTCTTGATCCGAAAAAAGCTTCCAGGTCCGGCTGCTTTTATTCCAGGAAGGGATCCAATAGAGCAAAGAAGAAAGCCGAATCCTGTAAGAGATTTGGTTCTCAGAGATACCACCTCAGATAGATCTCCTGAAGTTTCGGTTAAGAACATCGACTTCCTGATCGAGCAACTACGAAGTATGGAAGAAGAGAATCGAACACTCAAAGGCATACTGAGCAAGAAAAATGCTGAACTTAAATCTTCAAGGTTCATGTATTCGAAAACAGCTTCTATATTATCACAAGCTGAGGCTCGGAAATCTATGAATTTGGCGAAACGAAGTCTGGTACCAACTGAACTTTATCCGATAACAGGCTTTGACACTTGCAGCGATGATGGAGGTAGCTCTTCCGGATCATGGGCTAATGCTCTAATGTCCGAGTTGGAACAGTTCAAAGATGCTAAAGTGAAGAGCCTGCCGGGTTGCAAAGCCATTGAAGTTTCGGACATTAGTTTGATGGATGATTTCGCTGAAATGGAGAGATTAGCTATAGTTTCTTCACAAGAAATTTCCGGAATGGTGAATGATATAGCAGGCGAAAAGTCCTTCGATTGGCTTCAACAGGTATTGAATGCAATCCTCAGAGAACAGCGTGTTACTAAGCGGAATCTAACCGAACTTCTCGAGGACATTAAAATTGCTCTCGGTTATATAAATCATCCATACGACATCTCAGGCGAAGTGGATGCTTTTTGTGTTTCTAGAGAGCAGTCATCGGGCTTTCAAATCAATGTTTCTTCACAAAATGACAAGATTCCAGTTCAAACGACGTCCAAACAGTCTAATCTGGAAGAAGAGAGCAAGAGATTACTAGATGAACTGAATAACATGGAATCTGAGAGGAAAGATACAGGTCTCAGGCTTGATGAGATTGAGAATTTGATGATGCAACTTCAGGAATCAAAACAAAGTATCGAAATCTTAAAATTAGAACTCGAAACTACGAAAGCATCAAAGGGAATGATTGAGGATGATATAGAGAATCAGAAATTAATCAACGAAGAACTTGATACTCAGCTTACGGTTTCCAAAGCTAAACTGAATGAAGTTTTACAGAAGTTCACATCTTTGGAAGCTGAATTAGAAGAAAAAAGCAGCTGTTGTGAAGAACTAGAAGTAACTTGTCTGGAGCTTCAACTCCAGCTGGAAAGGTAATTAGTAGTTTATTGCTCATTTTCGAGAAACTTTTGTTGATCCAAAACAGATTCTAATAATTTTTGAAATTGAAACAGTGTTGCAAGAAAGGATTCTTTCAGCTACAGCAACATTGATGAAAGAGCACAAACCCGGAATGTAAGGTTTTTGTCCTGTTCAATTCATTTCTGCAACCTCATCTAAAATAGAATTTTCGCATATGGATTGCGCTGAGAGTTTTAAGGCTTCTGCTATAGGGATATGGATATGCATATGTGTGAGCTTTTGGGTGTATGCATTAACGGTTACAAAAATTTAGAGTTTGTTTGACAAAGGTCAATGATCTTCGTTTTGTTTCGATAAAAGCACTGCATTTCATTTGATTCAGTAAGCCCTTTTGGCTAATTTGTATATAAAAACTCACCTGGGGGATTTGGGAACATTCGGGGAAAGGGTCTATTGGATAGCTGTCTTTTAACCGGGTAGAATACTTAATGAAATGGGGTGTAATGAATTTGAATATGCAACGTCAAGCAGTTCCACTATCTCGGTCCGAAAAATGTTTATTCTTCCAATTGCATGTCTAATTTTTACTTTTGCAAGCCAATATTGTTATAACCAACACCGACCCAATTCCTAACTAATCTTGTATCTTGGAAATGGCAGGGATCAGAGATAACAGCAGCATCTTTAAAGTTAGCAGAATGTCAAGAAACCATCCTCAACCTCGGAAAACAACTCAAGGCACTTGCTACACCAAGGGAAGTAGCATTGCTAGACAAGGTATTCAATGCGAGTAATCCAACAACCACAGCTGCCATTAGCAAAAACTTGAAAAGGCGGTTCTCCCTGCATGATCGAATGGCAGCCGAAGATAGTGCTAAGGCGATTATCGTTCGATGTCCCGAGAAAGATGCAGAAACTGTTTCGAGCAATGGCAATTCTTCAGCATACACAGCAGAAGCAAAAGCTGATTCAAACCTCACACCTCGAAATGCCTCAGCTGTGTCTCTTGCTATTGTACCTAGTAAAAAGCAAAATGTCGGTTTGCTAAAGAGGCTGTTAATGAGGAAGAGGAACAGAAGCAGCAAAAAGTCTCAGTCTTTAGGGAAGGTATGATTTGAAAAAAAGTGGGTAAGTTGCACTCGTAGCTTCGGAATTATAGCACTACTGACATTACAGTTCTTAAACCTCATTTCTTGACATGAAAATCTTTGAACGGATCCAGGATCCACTGAAGGGGGGTGTTGGGGTGCTCTATGATGATCTATGAGAGCTCAAAACAACAAAAATATGTTAAAAACATAACAAAATAACGAGGGATACGAGCAAAGAAAAAGTATGACGTACTCAAACTTGTTCACGCCATCATTTCGTTAATTCGTAATGTCCTTTTGGCTTGTTTTTCTCTTTCTTTAGGTGAAATAGAGCTGTGCAGTGTTTTAGGTGACAGATGTGATGTATAATGTTCTTAATCTGTGTACATATCTGAGGTTTCAGATCATGGATGTGTATCTATCTGAAATTTTAATGTATTAATGTTGTTGATAACGGTGCATGATTTTGTTAACGAGAATTGATTGAAATTCAAGCAGTTAACATTGCTTTGCCTTTTCGGAATCTTATATAGTAGTTGCTTCAATCATACATAAGGTCCAGATGAATGTTGTTCCGGATCATAGTAAAAAAATTGGAGATCTTGAACAATTTTGAATCGAATTAGTTTATGATAAATATCAATATTAAGGTTTGATCAATGAATAAAATTGCAAGAAATACACTTGCTAAGAAGCTCTTCTTTTACTCTAAAAAGAACAATCTCTGTAAAATACAGAGCTCGAGACCTGATCATCTGAAATTAATCTTGATATGATATGAACCTTGCAATATCAGTAAATCCAGCTTCTGCATAACATTCAGCGATCCGTTGCTTTACATCGTCCCAGTTTCCTTCAATAGAAGCCAAATCCAACAAGAAAGCAGCTTCGTCCAACGCAATCTACATAAAAAAGGAAAAATAATAAAGAAAAAAAAATCAGTACAAGCATTAACCTTGACTAGTTCTTGACTGTGTGATCAGTGGACTGACGTCGGTCCACCTGCGGGACAGATGAAGTGGTTAAAGGCGTGCCTAAGGCTCCAGGCGCACAATGCACTAGGTGAATGCCTTAGCACTCCAAAGGTGGGCATTGTCCCTCAAGCGACCACCAAAGTGCACCTAGCCATTGGATTATACGCCTGTGCATTGCTCCGAGACTTCAGGTAGTGAGCCTTTAATAACTTTGGTGACACACGCTGTGATATCAGTCTGTGTTCCACATTATAAATTGAGATGTATAAGAATAAAGAGAGGCACGTGCACCCCCATCAAATAAAATTCCAGGTGGCAAACCACCCTGAAGTTCCTGGAAGCCGGGGATGCACCGAATTACGTGCCCCCTTTGTTCTCTATTGTTTTCGAATACGATACCTGGGCAGGTGCTTTTCCCTTCTTAAAGTCTTCTCGTCTACCCTCTTCAGTCACTTTCTCTTTGATGTATTCAATTTGCTCATCTTCCCATTGCGCGGTACTGGCAACTTCCTTATTAATATTGCCGATTATTGCCATAGCGTACACGAAAACCGCTCAATTAGAAGTGAAAGATAAGACCCCAACAAAAACAGAGATCAATTAAACGTCAAAATTAGTACCTCGTACGCACAACCCAAAGTCCACCATGGCGATTTCAGAGCTACCCGTGCAGCATCTTTAGCTTCTGAGATACGTCCGACTCTATAATTAGGAAGCAGAAAATTCTCTTCAGAAATAGGTAAAGTTACAATGGGATAAAAATAGGTATGAGGGTCGTGATTCATCCATGCAAACCTCTGCAAAACCTCTGCATAGAATACAAAAGGCCGTCCGAATCCTGGAAATAGATCCTTCCTTGTATAAAACTCTCCTGTAACCATTGCTGAAACCTTCCAGTCAGAAGTATACAAGAATTTGTTAGAACAACGCAGAATGACAAAAACTGAATACGAGGACTGAATTGAAAGAACATACATGGTCGCCTTGCTCAAAATGACGTTTAACTTTACCCTCTAAGACATCTGGGAACAGTCCGACCTGGAAGAAGAACTATAAGTTCTTCCATGTGCGTAGTAGCAGATTAATTTTAATGTAGCAGATTACATAACTCTACTTCCACCTTTTTCAAGATGTACTGATCAAGATTTGCAATTTGAGATTCCATGAAATCGCCTCTTTTGTATAATTTCTCACCAGCTTCTGAAGACGCATCATAGAGTTTACCGTTACTTCCATGAAAGTTGCTCGCATCTTCTTCAACCAGAAGTCTATGGATATATTGATCCACCTGTATTGCAACAGATTTAAATATCAGTTCAAGCAAAACACGTTCAAAGTAGCACGTTCTAATTCAAAAATTACGCCTAATTGAACACGTCTAGCATATTTTTTGCACATGATTGCATAATTCAGGTTAATGTATTTACATTCTTGGCTAAAAGCCACACCCCGTGCTCGCGAACTTCGACAACTGGCATCTCCATTCTGAGTAAATAGCAACACTTTTATGAAGATAAATAAAGGAAAAGAGAAATTTACTAGTACAAATAGATTGAACATACCAAAATGTTTAGCTTACCCAGGTGGAGCTGTTGGCCATCTCAGCAATGCAGTTATAGAACCTACCATCAAAAGTAGAAATGATAAATTAACAATAGTAAATTAAGTGGAATTTTTGGATGTTACATATCCATATTGGTTAATCAGAGTGTTCTATGGCCCCTTGTATACGTGTGTCGATCCTCCTCTCATGAGGTACCTATTGGCTTGTGTTGTATATGTTTCAAGTCCAAAAGCTATTGGCATGTGAGAGTTCGACAGAGATAATAATAATAACAATAATAATAATAATAATAATAATTATAATAATAATAATAGTAATAGTAGTAATAATAATAATAATACTATTCTTGGGCATTGCCTATCAGTTTAAGTATACGGTCGACTGGTTTCTTGACGGTCACAGTACTATGAAATAACATCCTAAATCACCCCCAAAAGGCATCTCATACAATAGGTGACTCAACATTGTATTTAAGCCTCTGATATCATGTAAAAAAAGTCTAGCTCGCCCCAAAAGATACCTCAAAGGAGGAGAAGTGCCTTACGTACAAATATAGCTCTCTAATTATGCAATGGCACCACGCACGTCCATAACCAACTGGAGCGTGGAACAAACTTTCATAGGTTACTAGCTTCTACTATTGTCTCTGACATTGAATATGTCGTATAAAGGAATGACATCTAACCTGACACGTTTTGTGATAGAGGAACTACAATGGGAATTAATCCTTTTGTAGATCCCGGAGAAATGATGGTTTCACCTGTAAACAAAAGAGAATGTGCAGTATCAGTTAATAATTGAACCGAATATAACTAGCACAAGCGGATTGCATCCATTCCATAATGGTGAAGACCAAATTGAACATAGCAGCAGAAACTAACACATGCCAGCCACATTATGGGAGTAAGTTTTTGTAATCATATACCCTCAGTACCAGTGAAATTCGAGAAGCAACGCGTTTATAAACACCGAAAAGGCTATTTTACGGCTGAAAAGGTTAAGTGGGAATACCTCTGGTCTGAAGCATTTTGAGCAAGTGATGAAGATGATCAGGAGGCTGGGTTGCAGCTACATCCTTGATGAATGATATATGTCCTGCATTTTTGTATAGTGGTCTAAGAAATCCGTTACAATTTTGAAATGCTTTGGTTACTATATAATTGTTCATTACAGTTTCTACCGACTCATCAATGGATCGAATGAAGATAATGGCTCCTAATATTGGCAGCCAGGACCAGTTTAGCTCAAATGTTAGCAATCTACAAAGTTCAAACTGGCAGTACTTGACAAATTAGTCCACTTTTTACAAATATAAGATACTAAAACCGTTGGTACTAGTACGCGAGGCTAATTTGTCCGGTAACTTACACACATGGCACTAAACATTGCCCCAACTAACATTATGGCTACCAAAATTCAAAAAGGAACATAAAGAGACTCAATTTTACTATTCTAACCTTATGGCAAGTGCAACTCAATTAACGCCTCAACTCAAATGACTCTTGACAACCTCAAAATGACCAAGTCGAAGAAGTAAAGTTCTTTAAGAACCACACTTACTATGGAACCACCTTTTAATCCTTTCAAAAAACCCATTTTCCAAGATTCCTCTAACCCCCACCCTCTCTCAAACAAACAAGAGCCAAATGACCACAAACAAAAAAGTTGAAGAATTAAAGTTGCTTAGAGTACGTTACCAATGGTTACAGACTATTAAAGTGGTAAAGATTGAATGGCATTTATGCTATAAATTGTAAAGAAGGGTATATTTAACCCCTAATTTGTTAAACATTACTAAGGCCGTGTTCTATATGCCTTATCAGTAATTGATTTCAGTTCAGTTTAGTAATTTCCTTCGGTCTATGCACTTCAATAGTATTCAGTTCAGTTCAATTCAGTTCAGTAATAAAGAACATGGACGGACTAATGCAAACCATGTACGACACTGCAATTTGAACCTCAAACAACAAAAATAAACACAACCCAACATTTTCTATGAACAAATTCAACTACCCGAATAAAAATCAAGCACCAATCTACAATCCAAAGGCAACCCATTTCAAATAAACCTCTCTAGA
The DNA here is from genome assembly GCA_028411795.1 of Euphorbia peplus. Classification (NCBI taxonomy): domain Eukaryota; kingdom Viridiplantae; phylum Streptophyta; class Magnoliopsida; order Malpighiales; family Euphorbiaceae; genus Euphorbia; species Euphorbia peplus. Next base: position 1,258,410 of record CP110837.1, on the reverse strand, counting down.
TTACCCCAATTACAAAAAGATGGAATCTTTGTGCTAAAAAGTTGAAATAGAAATGAAAATGTAATGCTGAAAATGGTTACCGGAAGAGGAAAAGCAGCTAACTTTAGGCTGCCGGAACTGAGGAAGAGGAAGAAGAGTAGAAGGTGAAGTTCCCAACACTCCAATTTTCATTGTCTGTAATTACACTCCAAAATTTTCATTGGCCAAGAGGAAGTTTCTGTATCTTTTTGGATAAGAGTTCATTTCAGAGGGACCATACAAGTTTTTCTTACTCATTTTTTTCATTTTCAACAAAATTTAGTTCACGCTCAAATTTAATTTAGCTAAATTAGACAAAAAAAAAAAAAAAAAAAATTTCATTTATCAGTTTAATTCAATTCAGCCAAAAAAAATTAACCTTGTTTGCAAAGTAAAATCGGACAGTTAGGGACTTATCGAGAAGTAATCGAAGGATTTTAGTTGGATTTAGATAGTTTAGTAGGTTTCTCGATTTTGAAGGTTTAAACGAATACAAATCGCTTTCTTTTACAATAATCATAAAACAATAGTTGATATTCATATGCTCTATTTTAAGTCGCATACATTTTGTATTAATATCACCATTAAATAGAATTGTCAAGACTTCAACTCAACCGTTATGATATTATGTTAAGAACCGGTAGAACTAAAAGTTTAATCTTATAGTTAAGAGTCAAACACATTTTTTATACGAATCTCTAACATTTGCCACCATAGATATTCACTCATTACTACTAACATATACATATCCCATCATTGTTATGGACGATTAGGATAGTATAATTAAAAGATGATCCATCTAACATTAGCAAAGATAATCCATCTAAATTATACTATAAGTTGCTATGAACTATAATAAATTTGTTGATTGAATGCTAAATAAATTCGTATATGGGCGGATCTAGAGGGGCCAACCCTTAGCCACGAAAAAAATGAATTTGAATTGCTTACATATAAAATGAGATGTAAATAGAACAATAAATGGATGCAGTAAAGATGACTAGTGGAAAAGGAGCTCATTGTATTACATAATAGGAGGGTCTTGTATTCAATCTTCTCAAATGTTAAATTTTCTATTTTTTCAATTTTAATTTTTTTCTTTTTTATTAGTATTTTTGTTATGTCGATTGATTTTGGTGTATATTTTACGAAACTGGAGTCACATGTGGTTGAATTCGGTGTTTTCAGTGGAGACAAGAGTTGTATGGCAAAAAGACTTTACATAACAATTTGCCCCCCTCTCCTCGATTCTCGAATCCGCTTCTGAGTTCATAACCGCCTTTATTTTAGAACTTAAAAAGACAACAAATTCCATAGAAACTTTGGAAAATTAAGATTAGCACAATGTAGAAGAAAATGTTGTTCACATTGTTGAAGTTTGATTAGCAGAGTGTAAAATAAATTAAAGCAGCAACAAAACCATATGTTTTATAAGATACATATATAGATAATTTCATGATCTATATGGTAATTGAGTTGCGGCGGCTTCTTTCATTTCGAGCAAAGAATCTTCAAAACACTTTGCGAGAAATTCTGGATCTGGAATTATGTCTTTAGCCACCATAATCTGTAAATCCGCTTTGCCTGCATAGCTCACCATGTTCATAGACAATGCCTGTAAAAGAATTCAATTTAATAACTCTTTATGTACCAAATTAGTTTGTTGTGAACATATACTTCAATTTAATAAGTAGTTTTAAAATTGAAAATGAAAGGATGGATAAGTTATATTTTGTTAAATGAGTTTTTATAGTTAAAAGCTGTCATTTCTAATCATTCATGATTTTAATATGTGCACCGCAACTATAATTGAATAATGGCTCAATATGTAATAATTTAATGTTAAAGACTTGAAAAAGAAAATGGAAAGCCTCTAAAATTTTACACTGTAATAATCAACTAATCAAGACAATCTATTAGACGTCCAAATCTGAATACTAACATTAGTTCAGGACCACTTGGATTGTAGCACATCAATATCAATACTGACATGACGCAATTTGAGTGGTCCTTGTGTGACATGGTACTACAGTAATATAACTTTACTGAATTGTGAGACAATTCAATCACATATTTAATTACCTGAGGCGAACTAGATATGTTAACTCTTATAAAGGTTATCGGATTGTCTGCTATCGTAATCTTCTCTTGCGGGCCAACAACATTCGAGATCGTAAATGTAGTTTGGCATAAAAGCTTGTGCCCGATCCAGCTCATGGCCTGCACAAAATATTCAAAACTTAAATTTCAGCCATTCATTATACGTTGTATTGTAATTTATTAAACATAACCTCTTAAATTATGATAGCTTCTTTACAAGTCTCGCTTGATTAACTGCTAGGCTTCTTAAACATAAATTTTATTAGAATGATTTCAATCTTCAGCTTTTAAGATTTTTACAAATTTACATATAGTAGTGACTTGGTCAAATTCATTTAGTCATTCACTGAACATGTGAAAATTACGAGAATGATCCCCGATCAAATTATATACTTCGAAACTAACTAGAGACACAAAATGGATATTTAAATTCACCTCCATTCCAGCTAAAGTCATTGCAACATCCCTACATTTATGTGACCAATAAGCCACTGGTCCTCTTTTCTTCAATTTTGTCAATTCTTTAGCAATCTTCACATGTTGCAAAGCCTCAATGCCTTTGTGATAATGAATTGGCACCAAAACGGTGCCGATTTCATTGCCCCATCTACACTTTGAACCTTTTTTCATCATCTCTCTCACATCCTGTAAAAAATATTAATGCAATAAGTTGATTTGAATTTATGAGAAAAGTAAATTTTCAAGAAGTTCAGGGGAAAGTGTGAATAATAAAAAACTTATTAGTTACCTGCAAACCTGATTTCTCTCTTAAGTTAACCATAGCTATTCCAGTTACTCGATCCCCCTCTTTTAGAGCTAATTAACAAAGAAATGAATTAGTAATTAGAGAAAATTAATTAACACAAACTAATTAGCATATTGTATGTTGTGTCGTAGTCGAGAGTCTAACACCCGAGGTACAATGGCATTTTCTAGGCGGAAATTGACCGCCTAGCTAGAATTACTCTTTTCGAATAGATCCTGGTGGCCCGCAGTGTAGCAGACTCGTGGAGGACCGGGGGGTCCTGCCCTTTAGTCGCTAAAACCACTTTATCGATAGGGATTGTTTTGGGTATCATTGTCCTTTGAAAATTTGCGTAACATAATATATATGTGATACTAATAAACATAAAATTGCTTACAATTTGGAGATCGATGATTGAAATATCTTGATAATCCAGCTGATATTACTCCTATTAGAACATCGTTGATAGTCTATATTTTCATAAAATTCAAGTGTAAGTAATAAAATTGAGAAAAAACTTAAATTATGATAAAATCAGCTCAACTTATAATTATTATTATTATTATTATATATAAAAGAATTTATCATTTTAAGCATGAGGAAGTTTTTATTTATCTTATAGCTATGAATTAAATTAAATTATCGACTGAAAGTCTAATAAATGTTACTGAATTTATTGGACTCGACTAAATTTACGGAATTTAAATATAATAAACGAAAATGCCGATGAAAAATAAACAACATACCGCATCACCGATGGCTTCTTTCACTATCTTCATATGTTTAATCAAGAACACAGCATTAGCAATTTCTCTCCGCCACATCTCCACCCCATCACCCCCGGAGATTGGTGTTTTCCGATCAGGAATCCACAAACACCTTAACAGAAACTCCAAACTAAAAAACAAAGTGAAAAATACCATTTTTATAAACCCTATCAAACCCCTAATGAGACTCCTTTTCTTTTTCTTCTCCTCCCTCCCTTTATCTCTCCGGCCACCGTCAGCCATAATTGTCGGGACCGCCTCTGGATCATCCGCCTTTCTACAAGTTGCTAACAACATCGACATCAGTGACATTCCGTCTCCAAGAGCGTGATGAAGCCGAAATATCAAACACTTTTCCAACACATGAATTTCCCACAACGGTTTATCCGTAGCTAATTTTGTACCTACACATAAATCAGCCATATAATCATGAGCAATTTTCTCGGGTCCGTCTGTGATGTCGTAGGTATTTTTGTCAACAACAATGATGTGGCGATCAATGTCGATTTCCGACGGAGTCCAGTACTCTTGACCACTTTTGTCATGGGAAAGAAGACTAAAGAATCTTGGATGAGTTACCATTATGGAGTTTTTGATGGTGGATTTTAAGGCGGTAATGTTTACGGAGTTTTCCAAGCCGAGAGCACAGTGGATTGTTGAGTTCACCGCGGGATGCACCATTAACCGGGCAGCCGGACTTAGGGGCTCGTCGGCAAAGTTTCCCATGGAGTTGGGAGTGTGAACTTTTGATAAGGGAAGGAAGGCAACTATTACAAGAAACTTATCTCACACTAAGTATATATACACATATGATTTTTATTTTATATCTTTTTCCTACGTTAAAATATTATGAGGTAAGAAATAAATTGTTGCTGGCGGAGAGATTTTGTCCGTAAGGGTGTATGTGGTTGGTTAATTAATACGAAAATATATTTGTGTGCTAAGTTACAACAATGTTTGTTTCGTGGTTGATTCCCCAAGGAGTAAGTATGGCAAGTATGTCCTCGTCTGACCCTAATTAATCGGAGTATGGAGGAGTCATCTAAGATATTATGGATTATCTTTTAAACCGTCGGAATTATACAGTTCAATTTATGTTGCGTGTGGCGAATGGTGTTGCTTATGAATTCGTTCGTAATGCTTGTTTAAACGATAATCCATTATGTTGTTTCTTCAGAATACTTAATGTAAAGATTCATCGAGTATTGAGTAATAAAGTGTGTCTGTGCTTGTAAGAAAAAAAAGACTAATAAGCATGGTTTGAAATAGTTATCATTATTTAAATTATGTTTGAATGAAGCGTTTATTATCCAATTATATTTTATTATGTATGCAAAATTTGTTTTAATAAATTGAGTTATTAAATTTAAATATCTAGGCTTAATATTCAAAAAAACTCCCTGAACTTGGTAAAATGTTGTAACTTTTTTCCTGAATTTTTAATTGTAACAAATTACTCTTTAAACTTGGCAAATTGTAACAAATAACCCCATATTTTGAGTTTGAAAAGTCAAATGCCACGTGTCATGCATTTATTCGATATTTGAAAAGTCAAATTGCCATGAGTCATGATTCTATAGGGTGTTTGAAAAGTCAAAATGTCACATGGCATGATCTTATAGGGTGTTTAAACTTTCATCCATTATTGGGGTAATTCGTTACAATTTTCCAAGTTTAGGAGGTAATTTGTTACGATTTGCCAAGTTCATGGAGTAATTTGTTACAATTGAAAGTTCGGAAGAGCAATTGCGACATTTGACCAAGTTTAGGGGTTTTTTTGTATATTAAGCCAAATATTTATGATCTTTACTAATAGATATTTTTAATTTATAGTTTATTTATTCAAAACTGAAATTTGTTTTCTTTTTATTTCTAAACATCAGCGCTTTGAGAACGTTGAATGAATTTGATTGGAAAAAAGAAAGGTGGGAATTTAAGAATTCAAGAGAAATTTGTTAGAGACATTTGATTAAATTAAAACTAATAATTTTTAATTAAAAGCATGAGACGGGAGGAACTCAACTCTAAACATTATATATAAAAATGGAAACAAATAATGAAAAAGAAAAACAACTTGACCAAATTATCAATTTTATTTTTTTCTTGAATTCAAAATCCTCACGTATACATCTGTAAAAATTATTTTAATATCCTCTGCAATTTTAAAATTAAGATTTCTTCTCGGTTTGTAATTGGTTTGAATTTGAAAAGAGAATTGATAATTTCGTTAAATTGATTAACATGAAATAATCTTAATTTAACCGAAATTATCTCTAATAGAATTAGCCATAAATTATGGTGAAAAATAAAATTTAATTATAATAATGAGTTTGAAAAAATTTGCTACGACTGTTGTTAAAGGTTTCCTAAAAGTGATGATAACAGATAATGAGTACATGTAGCAGATTCACATGCAAATAAGATGAAATATGGAAGTTAAATTAGTATTTTATACATGCATGCAGATATAAAGATGTTTGTGCTTCCTTATTTAATTGTATTAACTTTTGTATTAAGAAAAGTAAACTTTTGTATTAACTTTTGACATCTCCCTCGTATGGGTGATAATTCTCATAGATAATATTAAGATGTTTGAGCTTCCTTATTTAATTGTATTATAAATTCGAGTTGGTAGTTAAATCTAACACTATTTTTCTTTTATATTAATTTCTCATACATACTTCATGTAAATGTCTCTTGAGTTTGAAGTGTGCATAACACATGTACAATTCATCGTATCTTTTGATTTTACAAATATTGATGTTGTTAACATGTTTTATGTTAACTGATACCATGTTATTTAATCGATTGAACTAAAAAACTCGAGCTGATAGCTTAGACTAACAATATCTTTTATATTAATTATTAACATAAAGTTAGGTGTTGTTAGGAGTAATTATCAACTTGAGACTTTTAGTTTAATCGGTTAAGTAGGTATTAGAGCCTTTATGACCAAAAGATCTTAAATTCAAATTCTCACAACTCACGTGTTGGGAAGAGCCTTTTTTGTGCATGTTTCAAGTCCAAAGGGCATTCGCGTGAGAGGGTGTCAGAAATTAATAGAAAAAATGATGTTTGTCTTAATTGTCAGCTCGAGTTTTGGTACAATCTTTTAAGTAACAATTTATAACTATTAACTCGAATCTTTGTTTCAATCAGTTTTTCAACATGTTTTTAGAACTTCTGCGATTCAAAGTGTTTGAGTTTAAGTCACAACAATTTCATCTATTGTTGAATTAAAATGATGTGATAAGATCACTCTTTGTTAATTACGCTTTAAGCCAAAAAACATTCGCGTGAAAAAAGCGTTCAAAAGATTAATATAAAAAAATATTGTTAGCTATTAAATATCAGCTTCCGTTGATTTTTAACATTCTTTGAAATTGAAGCATATATATAGAGTTGCTATAACTCGATATATATCTTTGCTATCCTATCTATGAATATAGAATATATGTTTATGGACTTTGAGTTTTCAGTTTGATTCTTTTAATTTCAATATTGGTTCCTCATTGGTATCAGCATTTTAAATCAACGGTCAAAGTTTTCAATCGTTTCTAGATGGAAATAAATATACGTAGTAGATTGAGTTAAAATAATATGTGTAGTTCAAAGTCAATGTTTATTCATATAAGGTAAAAAGCCATTTTGAGCCCTTCATTTTTCATTTTTCAACGTATTAAGTTCCTAATGTTTTATTTGGACACATTAAGTTGTAGATTTTTTATTTTTCGTTCTATCGAGCCCATTTAATAAAATTGGATGATTTGTTAACTTTCACAAATTAATAATATTGAAATATTGTAGCATAATTACAAATCTAGCCCGTTTAGAAGGGTTCATTCACTACAAGAAAAAAGGTTTACTGCGACGCTAAAAATTATGCTTTAACGACGTTTTTTCGTGTCGTTAATTGTTTACCGACATTTTTGTAAGCGTCACCACTTACGTTGCTAAAAGTCCCGTCGCCATTTGTTTAACTACACAAAGTCTTACTGTCGGTAAATTAAATTTAACGACATTTTATATATAAACGTCTCTTAAATTAGCAACGCTATTGTTCTTAAAATGTAGTAATATTTATCCAAATATGTATGTATTAGTATTAAAAATTAACGACATTTACTTAAACACGTCTCAATTTAACAACACCTAATTTTGTTTAAGTCGTCATTTGCCTACACACATTTAATAATGTGTCTTCTTATAGTTTCAGTATATTTCAAAAGCGTTCTAAATCTAATGACAAATTCATTAAAAATGTAGCAAAATTTGTGACATATATTTAAAAATACAACCATTTATGCGTAATTTCATGAGAATTTTAATAAAAGCATAGTTAACTTCCTATAAATTTGGATTGAATGGAGCTCCATATGCAAAATATATAAGGTGACAATTGTTACTCTGTAGTTGTAGCTTTCTTCTATCAATTTTTTGGACCTTTGTCTATTTTATCAAAAATAGATAGCAATTAAAACTTAGGCAGCCTAAAAAACACATGATATAAAAGATGTGAAAAGGGTTATAGTTTGTACCTTCACTATATTAACCAATTAATTCACTATCGAACAAGACGTGACAAGCGCAAGACATAATTACAATGAACGCAACTGCATAAAGTACTTATAAAAATCAGAACATGGCAATATAAAGAAAAAAACCCGCATAATTGGATATGCAAATTATTCTAGCATGAGTGAAAAAAAAAACAACTCAAAGAGACGAGCGCTATTATGGTCAAGAAAAGGACAATGCAAAATAGTATACAAACCTCCTAATCCAAACAATGCAGTCAAGTAGTCTATCTCACCAACCACGAGCATGAGCAACAATTCCAAGATCATAACGAGCAACCATGAATAGTCAGTCTCCCTTAGATGATCCTACATCCAAAAGAGTAGCTTAGCTCAATGCAAATGAAATACTAAAAAACAGAAATGGGAGAAAGTGAAACAAACATTAACCCCATTCTTTATCAGGAGTGTAGGATTGATCTAACACTTACTTTGACTAAAAAAATAATCAAGATGTTAAAATTTATATTTGAATTTTCAATTGGGATGTCCACTTTATTGAATAGAAATCTAAATTGTAATAGATAACATAAAGAATAAAATAGTCAAATCACACTTAAACAAGACTTTTCTAGGTCAAACAATGAGAGCATATAGCACACAAGGAATTAGAGATTAAAAGTTTCAAGAGCAAGAAACTTAGTCCATCCAGATATTGTTGCTTCATGCTTTTTAAATATGTAAATGTTTACTCTAAATAGTCTGTCAAACTTTACACTTAGAACGTAACAACAAGAAAATAGCAAAATACCAGCCATATGTACCAGCATTTTCAAGCTAATTAGATCCTGACAGACATCAATCGTCATTTAAAAGGCAACCTAGTCAAATATCCAGTAGAAACCACTCTTCCATATGACTTGTCAATTGGAAAAATATTACATTATCTACTTATGAAGAAAACATTTGACTTACCAGTTCAGACTCAGATTCCAGACCCACTGTACATCTTCAATGCAATTATTCTCCTAAAACATAATAATGTCAAAATTAATTAGGAATTAGACTCTTTATAATGGCTGATAATACGAAGAGAGAGGTGAGAGTTGAACCAAAGAAAGGAAAGGAAAAAAAAAGGATAGCAATTCAGGCTTATGTACAAATAAAATCGAATTTTATTTATCAGATTATCAATTTCGACGCCTTTGAATGATCTCTGATCTACTGCAATTAGATAATACCCAAAATCAGAAAAAATAAATTGAAAGAGGTGATTTCAATTCTAAGTAACCTAGGCTATGAATTACAAAAACTAAACTAACCTCACTGGGGACTATTGGAGGTAGAAAGAAGAACTGGGTCAGAGATGAACAATGAAATTTGGCGGCTAGGTTTACTATATGTCAAACCAATCTCAACCATTTAATTCTATGCAATCAAAGGTTGTGATTGCACCAACATTAAAAAGTTAGTGACTTCAATTCTATAACTTCACATCTAATTCAATTTAAATCAAAATAAGTTAATCATTTATTACTATCTATGTATGCTAATACTAATGTCGGGAAAATAAAAAGAATATGAATATGCTTTTATAAATTACAATAAATGTCAACACATGTTCATTAGTGTCACAAATTAAAGTAGCGTCGAAAAGTTAAAACGTCATCATGTTAATTTCTCACGATGTAAAATTAAAGAGTGTCTCTAAACAAAATTACATATGATGACATATAGGTTAAAAGCATTTTAAATTTAAATAAATGTCAATTTCTTAAAAAAAGCGTTCTTAATATGAAGTATGACGAAAATTTATAGCGTCGCAGTTTTAGTAAAACCCGACTTATTTTTATATAGTGTCCCTAATTTTAAAAAGATACCTACACAATATAAAAGTGTTTTTGAATTTTAAAATATAACAACATTGATTTTCGACGCAAATTTAAAATTGTCTTCAAGTTTACAAATGGAGTCGCTTTTATTTTAAGGTGTAGGCAAATTTTAAAAAGCAGCAACATAAAATTTAAAATGTCACTAAATCATTAAACGTTATGACACAATTTTAAAAATGTCATTATATTGAAAAAATTAGAGACGCTTTGTATTTGTGTCGTTGAAAAAGTGTAGCGATAGATCTCTTTTCTTGTAGTGATTAATATATGTGATTCGTTTTGCTTTCTACTTACATTTCTAGACAATATTGTCTTTTCAATTTGACAATTATTTTTCTCGCCTATTGGAATGTAGTAACGTCGCATCTTCTTTCTCAAACATTTCTCTTTATCTCTCTTCAAATTAGTACTCTTTGTCTCTCAAGTTCATTTTTGTAATCGTTCCTTCTTCATCATCATCTTTGCTCTTTTTTTCTTTTTCATCTTAGTTCTTCTCTTCAATTTCGGACGCACAAATTAAGGCAAAATTCTTGATGACTGAAAATTACTGAATCACATTTACTGAAAAGAAATTACTGAACTGAAATGAACAACCGATAATTATTAATAAGGCATAAAGAACCTGATCAAACATCACTCATTAAATTTCATCTATGTTTTTATTCTCCTCAATTTCACTTTTGAAATGACTAGAAAATGAACAAAACAACGACAATAACTACTGATTTTTTGTTCTTTTTTTAAAAATTGTTGAATAATTTATTGAATATTCAATCAATTGTAATTTAATTAGGTGTCCGCAATATTTCAATTCGTCTTACAAATTTAAGAAACTTAACAAGTCATCTAATTTTATTAGATTAGGACTTGATAGAACCAAATATAAAAAATCAAAAACCTAATGTAACCAAATAAAAGATTAAGAACTCAATGTTCTGAAAAGAGAAAAATTAAAGATACTTTTTGCCTTCACTTAGAGTGTGTAAATATTAATATAGAAAATTCTATTTTTTAAAACCGTGAATATACTTAAACTTTTAATTAATTCATTTAACTACTAATTGATTGATTGTGAAACTTTTACAACAATCAAAATACTTTTTTCAAATTTTAATTCAATAACCAAATTTTAATTTTTCATCATTTTCATGGCTAATTTTTGCTGACTTTTTAAATTCCCACTTTTTTCTGTAATCATAATCATTGTAGCTGAACCTCTTTAAAAAGGTTTTGTAAAAGGTCTCATTTTCAGAAAGAAAAGAAAAACAAATTTCAATTATACATCTACTTTACAATAAGTGCCGAATTTTAATAATGAATGCGATTGATGTATCTATCAATAAATTAGAACTTTTACAAAAGTATATATGATATCATGGCCATCTCAAAATAAAAAATAATTAAGAGTTTTAGGGTACTTCTAGAACCCTACAATGACCAAACTTTAAACTTATGATATCATGTTCATCTCAATCTACTAATTAAAAATCTAAAATTTATTATTATAACCTAACCTCTCTTAGGAATTATCGAATATTTTAGTAGTTTTGTTATAAAAAAATCATAAACTATATTATTAAGAAAATTAAAAAAATAAATAAATAATTATACAGAGAACCATGACTAGAGTGGACAGAATTATGGTCAAATTAGTTTCGAATAAGATTTGCATGTGAGAGAACTTATGTACATGCATGCATGCACGTGTCAGTTCACTTATGCATAATAATGTAGTATAGGTTAAAAGATCCTCATACACGTGCCAATTACGTTCATGCAAGTTACTTAACTTACACGTACAGTTAATTATTCAATCAAAATCAGCGCTAATTTATTGTCTTTTGTTTTGTGTTAATTAAAGCTGAAATTAATGTATAACTTTTATATGGACTACTATAATGTTAATCTGCACAAAGGAACATAAAAACAAAATAAGTGGAACTATATGTCAAACGGACTTGGTGTGAGATGCTCAAACTACTATACCATAGGTCCATAGTGTAGTTATATTTTGACCTATTGTACATATATGAATTTGTCGATTTTAAGACATTGTGTATATGAATTTATCACTTTTCAGCATTTGGACACAATTATTACTGTTTTACCACATTGATATGGTTAAAGATTAAAAAATATAGCATATATCATAACACATTAATGAATTAGAGTGTCATACTTTGTATGTGTAATAAGTTATATATGATTGAATTGAACTGAACTGAAATAAATTAACTATTGTTATGACATAAAAAAAAAAACGGAGCTATAAATAAGTTCAAATTAAGAATTTCATGCATGTATTAGTTCAAAATGTAAATATGAAGCAAGACCGTAAAAACATACAAGTTCAGGTTTACTTACATCTTTTAAAATAGAGTCGATGATTAGTAAAAAGAATTCGACTCTCGATTATCTATTTTTATTTGGTTCTTATATCAACTATTAAGTCTATTAGGCATGTTCCTTTATGGCTGAATTGAACTGAATTAAAGTGCATTTACGGAAGGAAATTTTGGACTGAATTGAAATAAATTACTGATAAGACATAAAGAGTATAACGCCTTACTTCTTAAATGTATTGTGGTAATAAGTTGCTAGCTTCAGCATCAAAATTACAGCATCTCTTCTATTTTGCAAATCCAACAATGTAGTGGAAATCTCCATATAATATCATAATTTTAGGTTCACTCTTTTAGTTTCTATCCAATTGAATTGAGCCGGAGTTATTAATTAGTGAAGGACTCAATGTTTATGAAAATAAAATTTTAATAAGTTTAAAAATAAAAAAGTAAATGACTATGAGTTTAATTTGTAAGATCTAATTATGAGATTTGCCTTAACAAAACAGATATTCATGATCTATAGTATTAGTGTTTGGTTATCAAATTGAGGTAATGAATGAGGAAGTTTGTTAATGTTCATGTTCTACATAAATGATTATGTGGCCTAATTTAAAACCATAATTGTGGATTAAGAGTAAAAAATGACAACAATTATGACTAATAATCCACTATCACTATGATGGTGGCAACTTCAATTAATGCTAATTCTCTAATTAGGGCCTTTTGTTTTATTTATTTTATAGGTTTTTAATGCATACACTTTTTTGAGAGAAAAAGAGCTTTTATTAATAATAAGAAATATACATACTCGTAACTTTTGAATTTAAGATCAACTTAAAATATTGGATGAAAAAAGATCAACTTAAAATAAATTACTTTAGATACAATTTACAACCTTATTCATTTTATATTTGAGTCCTATATATAGGCATTTTCAATATGTTGGTGCAAATATAAGACCATTCATATTCTTTATACATTATCAATATTTTTAAATAGTTGATATAATTACTTTCAAAAAAAAAAAATAGTTGATATAATTTCAGTTTATTTTAATAATTTTCAGGAATTCTACTTCAAAAAATACGGTATAATTCAATAATTTTTAGTAATAAAAAAAGAATAATCTATATTAAATCCTTGCAAGTTCAGGCCTTAAGGCGTCTAACTATGTTTTACCTCTTTTAAAATGAAATGTGGATTTCAAACACAGAAATGTAGTTTCAAATAAATCATAATCTAACTCTTGAGATCCAACATACAATAAACTTACAAGCCTATAACTTGATTGTCAAGGAAAACCGTACGTAACTCACAGATATTTAACGAGAAACTAAACTATGGTGTTAGGTAAGTTGCATGTATGACTACTTATGGTGACTCAACTTCAGAATCTAATATAAAATTCATACACTTTTATAGTTCTACTAACATGATGACTTCTAAAATTTTTAATACTATCCTAATAAGGTAATCCTCCATTATGGAGTTGCTAAAAATAGTAGTGTAAAAAGAAAAAAAAAAAAAACTAGTTCTTCAGCTTTTCATTTAGTATTTGTTAATGGAAAAGAAAGTGAGATTTCTTAGAGAGATAGCACTAAAAATGGTGATTATATCGTTATAAAATAAATATGATTTTAAACAATTAAGTGATCATGAGAGAATCGCAAATGGATGGAGTTTCCATGCCTGAAATAAGTATATTGCTTGTGGACTAAAATCTTATCATTGGCCCATACCTCAATATGATATTGAAGTATAAATTTTGCAAATAATAATACATACACAAACTACAGATATTTATTTCTTCTTTTATAGTTCTAACAAAAACTTACAATCTTTTAAGAATTATACATTTGTCAATATCCGGAGATTCGATCCCAAAACCTCACGTTTCTTTATAGAGCGTCCATTTTCTTAGTGGGTAACAAAAACTTACAATCTAATAACTAGTAACACAATATACACAACATTTTCTTTTTCAATTTTGGGTTACAAAACAGCAAATACTATTGTTTTGTACAAGTATGGTATTGATTTGTTGTTTTATGTATATGGTAGCTTTAGCCAATGAAAGATCAAGGGAGCCGAGAACAGGTTTGAACGACCTGTGGATCGTCCAAAAACTAAATTGAATCTATGAATCAAACTTCAATGGAGTATCAATAGACATCAAACTATCCACTGTCAATGAATCTTAGATCCATCGTTAGCTTTAACTACTTGCTTCATTTCGAACAAAGAATCTTCAAAGCACTTTGCAAGAAATTCTGGATCGGGAACTATATCTTTAGCTACCATAATTTGCAAATCAGCTCTTCCAGCATAGCTAACCATGTGCATTACCACTCCCTATGGAAACATTAAAACACGTGACTCATTTTATCTACATCCGATCCATATATGCATGTTTAATAAATAGAAATGATATTTTTTACAGTTTTCTTATAACTAAAATAGACATAAAAAAAAGTTGTTTGTATGTAATTTCAAATGCAAATGAGTAACATATTAGAAACTACAAATAAAATTATTTACCTGAGGCAAACTGGAAGTGTTAACTCTTATGAAAGTTACTAGGTTGCCTCCAATGGTGATATTATATTGGGGCCCCATAACATTTGAGATTGTAAATGTGGTATTACACATCATCCTGTAATTAAACAAGGTAGCAACCTACAAATACATAAATATATCCAAAATTAATTATTTGATTTATTTATTTAGAATCAATTTTTGAATTACGGGATCACTGAGAGCAATTAAACAAGAATAATATAGTTTTCACAAAGAAAAAGCTGTTAATTTCGACATCACCTTAGTTCCCAACAAAGACATGACTAAATCTCCAACTTTGTAGGAGAAATGAGCTTCTAATGTTTTCTTCTTCTTGTTCGTCATTTTTTGAGCATTCTTCACATACTGTAGAGGTTCGAGTCCTTTATGATAATACGTAGGTAAAAGAAGCACTCCTAGTTTGTTTCCCCATCCCGATCCTGAGTTTTTCTTCATCATCTCCTTCAACTCCTAAATTATATGAAATTAAGAACATAAAAGAAATTGAATTTAAATTTCATAGAGTAAATAACTTGAATGGGGTGAAATGCAAGTATGCAATGATGATTGTGAAAGATTGCACTGTGTGTCAATGATAAAAAAGTAGGGGTGTTAACAAGTCAAATCGATTTTGAGCTCAGATAATCTCTATTTTGATGAGTTAAATTAGTCTCGAGCTGAACCTTATAGTGCTGAGCTTTGACAAACTTTGATCAATTTGAGATTGACAACTTTAACCGAACCAAGCTTCGACCAATCTTTGATCACCCGAGTTCCAAATATTTACATTTGTTACCCTCAAGAATCCAACATGTTGCTATTTTGCCTTCTAATCTATTATTTGGTAACATTTGCTTCTTAATTTATCAAAATGGATGAAATCTCGGTTATCATCTAGACTAATTGAGATCTTATAAATTTCAACAAGTAATTATGAACATGTTACCAAAGGACATGATAGAAGGCAAAAACAGGCATTAACACACATATGCAGTACTTTTAAAAAAGAAATCCATTGTCATTACTAATTTATATAATTAATTACCGACCTGTAATCCTGGTTGCTTTCTCAAATTCACCATGGCTATTCCTGTTAATTGTTGGCCTTCTTTCATTGCTAGTTAAAGAAAAAAAAACAGATAAAAATAAAATAAAATCAGAATAAATGTGATTAAATATGAAAAGAATTAGAAGATTAATTAAGATTATAGTTTAAACTAATTAATTACAATTTGGGGTACGGTGATCCAAGTATCTTGATAATCCTGCTGATATCACTCCGAAAAGGACATCATTAATAGTCTGCATTAGATTAAATTAGTGTCCACACAATAAGTTAGGAAAAATAATTTTGGATATATATTATGATATCGTGAATGAATCAACCACCATAATTCCTCTCAACAAATAGTCTTCTGATTATGATTTTTCAAATATCATAATAAATGCGAACAACCACATATCCACTTTTGAGCCAATCCACAAATTAATACGAAGACCATTTTTTGATGGTACAATAATCTTCCAAGTGTTGGTATAATGATAATACCAATATCACCTATTCAATACGTAAGTGGCAATCTGCTTGTGTCGTCCCCTCTACCAAAAAAATACATAAATGACAATAAGGAAAAAGTAATCGGAAACTATGTGTATCGAAACCGATAACAATGGAAAACTGTTAACATTAACATTCAAGAGTAGGACGACATGCATTTTGAGCACGTTGTCAAAATGAGGATAAGAACAGAGTTTGTTATATCCACGCCGTGGAGCTTCCCGCCTCATCTACGCTTAAATCCCGAACAATAAATTTTTTTTATATATTTTACCATGTTCAAGTTTATTTAATTTGATAGACCTGGTATACAAGATTTTGAACAAAAAGTCAAGCATCCCAACATTTATTTATTTCTATAGCATTCAAGCATATACTAGTACTCTTAGGTCTACTATTTAGTAGTCAATAAGTATTAATTAAGTTCACCAAAAAAATAAGTATTAATTAAGTTCACTGATAATATTGAAAACAAAAAGAAAAGCAACATTATATCTATGTTTCTACAACCATTAAAAAATAGTTAAAACATTATAAATGAAAACAAAAGAAAAAGTCAATGTTGAATTGAGGAAACGTATAATACTCCTCCGTTTCATAATGTTCGACGTTTTGGAGAAAATACTTTTTCCAAAATGTTTGACGTTTTACACTTCCCAAAAAGAATTAAATGAACTTTTTCCAACTTTGCCCTTACGATGATTGGATAGGAATTTGTAGAGTCACTCTAAGCATTAATTATTAAGGGTAATATGGTTATCATACTCCTTTTAGTGCTAATTATTGAGTTTCTTAAACGACAAATATTATGAAACGGAAGGAGTATAACACAATGTAATAGTTATTTTAAAGTAACTATAACTCACACTTTTATCTATATTTATATTAGCCTTCTCAGGATTAGGGGTGTTCATATAGTTAGAAATTGAAATATAAATTTAACTTTTAATATCCCTACTTTTTTTCCTTTTAAAAAAAAAATATTCCCTACTTTTAGCAAATGAGAACATATATTGCTTTCTAAAAGTACAAAAACTAGAAATTCCAAGATTGCGGCAATTTACATACATCTAAAATTAATAAACAACTAAATCATAATTAATCAATTAATCAAATTCAAGAATAGAAATACTTTACCGAATCAACGACGCCGTTCTTCACAACTTTCATATCCTCAATCAAAAACTTCGCCGTCGCCACCTTCCTCGGCCACATCTCCACCCCATCGCCGCCACTAATAACCGTTTTCCGATCACAAATCCACAAACACCGCAACAAAAACTCCAAACAGAACAATAAACTAAACCAAACACTCTTCAAAACCTCCACCAAACTCAAACTCCCCCTCCTCTCCCGCCGTCCGGCGGCGCCCAAACTAGCCACCGCCTCCGGATCCTCCGCCTTCCTACAACCATCCAACAACATCGACATGAGCGAGATCCCGTCGCCGAGCGCGTGATGGATACGAAACACCAAACACTTTCTCTCCGCTATGATGTGAATCTCCCATAGCGGTTTATCGGTACTCAGAGGAGAACTTACCGATAGATCCGCGATGTAGTCGTTCGCGGTTATCTCTACGTCGTCGTTTGGTGATTCGTTTGGGACGATGATGACGTGGCGGTCGAGGTCGATGTTTGTGCGTCTCCAGTGTTCTCGCCCGTGTTTGTCGCGGACGAGAAGGCTGGAGAAGCGGGGGTTTTGAAGGAGGAGGGAGGATTTGATGGCGGATTTTAAGGCGGTGATGTCCATGGGATGTTGTACGCCGAGTGCGCAGTGGATTATTGTGCTCATCACCGGCTGGAGGAAGAGGCGGCCGGCGGGAGTTAGAGGCTCGTCGCCGGCGGCGGTGACGGGGTGATTTGTCATTTTGAAGAGGGGGGGATTGGATTTTTTGGGGGCGGGGTTTTGCTATATTAGATGAAGAAAGTTTTGAAATGTTGGGACTGCTTTTTAAAAAGTTGTTGGGGTTTCTACTTCAGTTGAAATATTGTTAAATATTATTAAAAAAAAAATACTATATATTAAAACAAAGAGATATTATATGGTTACCATTACTTTGTTTTGTCAACCATTGGATCATGAGTTAAAAGCTAATCCAATGGTGAAAAAGACAAAGTGTAGACAAAGTAAGAGAAAAACAAAGTGACCATAGCCTACACCTAAAACAAAAATATAATATGCTCATTCTATTTTGAAGAACAAAATGTAATATCGATCTCTATATATATTGGAAAAATATGGATAGACAATCTCTAATGAAGTTTCCATAAATTGGGGATGGAGAATAGAATTCTCAGTTGCGGCGATAAGGCGGGCACGGGATCTCTCTTTTGTCCGTAGAGATTCACGACCTGGCTCGAATGAAGATTTTATATAGAAATTATTAATTACATATGTATATTTTAATATTATTGAAACTTTATAATTTAAAAAAAGAAAAATATTATTGAATTTATAATTACATAATGCAATGATCTCAAGTTTGAAATATGAGTTGAGGGATAAAAAAATAGTAATTGTTAAACTAATATGATTTTTTTAATATTGTTATCTTGTAAAACTCTAAGGGATATTCTATGGTCACTTTGTTTTTCACAAAGTAACCATTACTTTGTTTTGTCAACCATTGGATCATGGGTTAAAAACTAATCCAATGATGAAAAAGAAAAAGTATAGACAAAGTAAGGGAAAAACAAAGTGACCATAGCCTACACCAAACTCTAAACTAGAGTATTGAATAGTGGCGAATGAGATTTTCATGAAGATGAAGATGAGAATTATTTTTTCACCATATTTTCAAAAAATGATGGGTATATGAAAATTTTCCATCAAAATGGGAGCAGAGGCATAAGTAGTAGTCCCATACCCATCCGTTTCATTTCTAACTCTAACTTTATGTTTCTAGCGAGTGACTTATTATTTTATCACTTTTAACCACTATCAAAACTAATTTAGTTAGAATATACATCCTACTAGGATTAAATGCACATGTTTATTTCAACTTAATATAACTGTTGATTGGACGACGAATTTCGCAGGAATTTCCTTAGTCATCACTAGTGTGTTGTGTCGTCCGTAGGCATCCAAGGTCTCCTTCAAGTTGATACATGTTGTTCAAGTTTCTCTCAGTGAATTTGTTTGTCGCTGGTTGTTATTTTATTTTTCTTTTGTCTTTTCTCCTGTTTTTTCGAGGTTCATAACCCCTTCTCGTTATCAAAAAATAAAATAAAAATTAATATTAATTTCCTCTCTTTCATTCTTCCTAAATATTCGAGATGTTTGAAGCCCCATATAAGCCCTTTTTATATGATGTTGGTAGAACAAGGTGTATATCCAAGTTAACTCCTTATATATTTAGGCCCATTAAGGCCTCAAACCTTGCATTAACTCTTTTAGATGGGATATCGAAAATTCTACAGTACACTAAGCAAAAGAAAAAGAAAACCTTCATCAAACCTATATAAATAAAACATACATTAGTTGCATAAAAAATCCATCAAATTAATGTAAATAAAGTTCTTCTAGGATTGGAAAAACAAAACTATTCATTCAGTACACATACATATTAGAGGGTCTACTATTAATGAATCATAGATAAATCATTGACTTCAACATCTCGTTTCATTTCAAGCAAAGAATCTTCAAAACACTGTACAAGAAATTCTGGGTCGGCAATTATATCTTTAGCAACCACAATTTGCAGATCAGCTTTCCCAGCATAGCTTACCATATGCATTACCAATCCCTATAATATAGTACATATCATAAATCCAAATTATTTTCGTAGCGGAAATAATCTTAGTCCTCTTCACTCTTTTATTATTTTATTTATTTATTTTGTAATTTGATCTTTTTAAATTTACTATCTAAAACTTATAGTGTCAATTTTTGATGAAAATGTCATGTTAACTTTAATGTTGTGACTAACCAAGTCAAAGATTGTTATTTATCTATTGTACTTGAAATAGTCAAATGTATATCTCTGTGTAGTTTTTCATATCAGAGAAATACCTGTGATCTACATTTGACTATTTCAAGTACAATAGATAAATAACAATCTTTGACTATAAATACATGTGATCTACATCTGAGTAGTTTTAATCTTTGACTATTTCAAGTATAATAGGTATTTCTCTGATATGAAAAACTACTCAGAGATATACATTTGACTATTTCAAGTACAATAGATAAATAACAATCTTTGACTTGGTTAATTATCTAACAGTGACATGTTGACTTGTATGATATGATACAATAAGCTTGATTTTTGTTTGATGAAGTAACACATTGACTTATTGAGGTGACATATTGTGTTAGTCAATTTTTTATTTTTAATAAGACTGTATGCAAAAAATAAGATCACACTGCTCTTCTTATAGAAAGTTAAAACCACAATTGATTTTATCCGTTTTTTTCTTTTTCTGTATATCCACTTAAACGCAAAGTTGTTTGGAACTATTAAAGATGTAATTCCAAATGTATAGTAAATGAGTAACACACTATAAACCAAATATGTGAGATTATAGTATATCGGTTTAATATATCAAAATAATAATAATAATAGTAATAATAAAGTATATAATTACCTGAGGTAAACTAGAAGTGCATAATCTGATGAAAATTATGGGGTTGCCTGCGATGGTGATATTATATTGAGGGCCCATAACATTTGAGAGAGTAAATGTTGTATTACACATAATCCTGTAATTACAAAAAGTAGCAACCTGCATGTAGAAATTTATTAAAATTAATCCTTTGATTTATTAACTTATAGATAATTTCATATGAATTTTTCCTTTTGTGTGTGTGTGTGCAATCTCATTTTTTACATGCTAATTAGTAGTTAAGACATGAGTAAGAAATTTGGACATCACCTTTGGTCCCAGCCAAGACATGACTAAATCCCCAACTTTATAGGAGAAATGACCCTCGGATGTTTTCTTCTTCATACTTGTTACTTTTTGAGCATTTTTCAAATATTGTAGAGGTTTGAGTCCTTTATGATAATTTGTAGGTAAAAGAAACATCCCAAATTTGTTTCCCCATCTTGATTCTGAATTTTTCTTCATCATCTCACTCAACTCCTGAAAGGAAGTATACAAGCATTTCAAATTTCATAAACTAAATTTTGAGAATTTCATGAAGTATTTTTCATAATCTGAGCTTATGCTAATGTAACCATTTTCTGATGGTGTCAATTAAGTCACAGTGACAATAATTAAATGAGAAGCTGATTTTGTGTTATTGACAATCGACTTTTAGTAATTGTAGCATTTTTGTATTGTCATGACCTCATTAGTTGGAAGATGACAAACCCGTCTTAGACATTTTGTAGGTCCTCTACTAAGTATAAAGACACATAAAAAATTCAAACTAATATAGTAATTATATTTGAATAGTAAGCTATTGATGATTTTTATAATCAAAATTAAATCCATAATAATTATTTAACACCATAATATGTTTTTTAGGCAAACAAATTTGTAATATATGAGTTATAAATATCAAATAATTAAAATTTACTTATCTATAAAATAGAAATAGAATAATTGAAAATATAAAAAAATTCTTAAAAAAAATATAGCAAGCAACAAACGGTTTATTTTATAAATATTTAGTGTTCTTCTATGATTACTTTGTTTTTTATAAAGTAAACATTACTTTGTCCACTATCGCAATTAGATGAGTATGATAGAACATGATCTAATGGTGGGAGAGACAAAGTAACAAAAACAAAATAATCATAATTTTCACCATATATTTAACTTTGTTGGGCCGAGCCCTATGAAACAATATTAAACATAGCAGGCATCCAATAAAGATCAATACAAATAAAAGAAAAATTGGCTCGTTCTAAAATGAGGGCTTTGTGCTGTTGGGAAACTTGCACAACCATAACTATAGTTTTTGTTGTTTATGATTGAAATTTACTCAACTGAAGTGAATGCTATTGAATTGAATTGAAATGCAATTACTGAAATGAAATGAATTAAACTAAATATTACTGAATTGAAATCAACTACTATATACGGGTCTAAAAAAGAGGCATGATCATATTGACTTTATTGATACTCATGATTTTACTTGTTAAGTATTCCACATTGACTATCTAAAATGCTATTGAAACACTCTAAAATAATTTTATCCTTTGAAGTGCCATTTAGAAACGAGTTAGGTTCAATTTAAAATGGTATTAAAGTCTCTGTACTAATCTAATAAAATCTCATTGTTGTAAATTGTTCAATCTTAAGAACTTCGTTGATTCAATTATTTCATTTAGAGTTACGGTTTGATAAAAACTCCATTATCATTTATCATCATTAAATTCATATAATCAATTTACCAACCTGCAATCCTGGTTGCTCTCTCAAATTAACCATGGATATTCCTGTTATTTGTTGGCCTTCTTTCATTGCTAATTAAAAACAGATAAGAATAAAATCAAATCAGAATACATGTGACATGAAATAATTAAGATTTGAATTAATTACAGTTTGGCGATCGGTGATCCAAGTATCTTGACAATCCTGCTGATATAACTCCAACGAGGACATCATTAATGGTCTGCAAAATTTTTTTAGACAAAATACAGAAGGCACATAACGAATTAGAATTTGGGGACACATTAATAGGTTATTCAAAAAGTTTTATTTTTCTTGAACTTTCATGATATTTCTATAGGTAATTAATTCATCTTTAAGGTCATGTTTTTTTATGTTTTATCACTAATTTTAGTTTAGTAAATTCATTAATTTTTGTGTAATAAATACTCTTCGAATCAGTAAATTTCAGTTTAATTTAATAATTTTTTTTTTTTTTTTAATATTCAGTTCACTAAATTTCGATTATAAGTAACATAGCTGAACTTGTCGAAAAGACGCGATTATTTTCATGAATTTTCTCAGAACTTAATTAATTGGTTCTACACTTATCCAAAAAATTTAATTAGTCCGACTAATTAATTGCCACACACATATGAAAATATTTGCAGTGAAAATGCCATACACATTTGAGTTTCCTTTTTTTCAGCCGAAATTTATTGAATCGAATAAAATTAAACTAAAATTTATGAAATAAAACCTAAACAAAACTTAATTATTTAATTAAATCTAATAAATTTTACTAAAATTGCAGAATGGATCTAAATAGAATTAAAATTTATTGTAGATAAGCCTAAACAGAGCATTGATGAAAGACCATTAAAATTTGTAAATTGCTCGGTGAAAATTTCAAACAATCACAAGCAACCACTTTTAAATTTTCGAAACATGTGTTTTCAACTTAGAAACATGTGCCAAAAACATGCACTTTGTCTCCTATATTTTACTAAATAAGTAATTATTTGACTAAATTACCAACAAAATAAATAAAGTAGATTATATCGTACTTTGTTTTTTATTTAATAATTCTGATTTTATTTTTTTTGGTAACTTTAATAATTCTGATTTTATTGTGCTTTTCATTAAACTGAAGCATTCATTATATATTAAAAACTTCTAAGAGATTTGTGGATTTTCAAATTTAAAACTATCTTTTTCTACAAACGTAATAATCATCGACACATTTTTTTATTGAGCATCATACATCAGAAACTTAAAACCATAAAGAAAGATAATTAATATTACTGGCAAAAAGAAAATAAAAATTGCTTATACTTTAATAATTGCATCAAGGTTTTTCTTTTCCTAAAGAACAAATTCTCAATCATATATATATATATATATATATATATATAGGTGAATAATTTAAAGGTCTCTTACGTTTTGCGAAACACACTATTTAGTCCCTTTATTTTTAAAAACACACGAATGAGTCCCTAACGTTTTGCGAAACATACTGTTGAGTCCTCCCATCTATTTCTGGTGACCAATCTGTTAGTCGAAATGTACTTCAGTCAACATTCAATTTAAAAATAATTTATACCGAGTGAATTACACCTTCATTGGATGTTGACTGAAGTACATTTTGACTAGCAGATTGGTCACCGGAAATAGACGGAAGGACTGAACAGTGTGTTTCGCAAAACGTTAGGGACTTATTCGTGTGTTTTTGAAAATAAAGAGACTAAACATTGTGTTTCGCAAAACATTAAAGACCTTTAAATTATTCGCCCTATATATATTAGTAAATATACTTATTAAGCTATAAACAATTGATACATCAAAGCATTTCTTTTTTTTGGTTTAGAAGTTCGCATATTATCCAATATGTTTGATAATTTATACTCTTTTATAAATTAAGTTTATTTTACCGGAATTCATGTCACATTTTCAGTTCACAAAGCCTAAAATGATATAATAAAAAAACTGGCAGGTTCTTTAATATACGAATTTTTTTTTTAAAATACTACTAATTGCAAGTGAGAACACCTACCGAATTACCGACGGCGTTCTTCACTAGTATCATATCCTCCATCGAAAACTTGGCCGTAGCGACTTTCCTAGGCCACAGCTCCACCCCATCGCCGCCGGAGATAACTGTTTCCCGGTCGCGAAGCCACAAACACCGCAACATAAACTCCAAACGGAACACTAAACTAAACCAAACAATCTTCAAAAACTCCATTAAAATCCCTCTCCAATCCATCCCCTTCCTATCCTGAGGGCGGCTGGAAGATCCGTAGCTAATTCCTGCTTCCGGATCCTCCTCCACTTTTCTAGAGCTAGCCAACAACATTGACATCAACGACATTCCATCTCCGAGAGCATGATGAACACGAAACACCAAGCACTTCTCCTCCCCCATCAAATGAATCTCCCATAAGGGTTTATCGAGGCTAAGAGGAGTGGAGACGGATAAATCTGCTATGTAGTCGTTCACTGTTTTGTCAACATTGTTGTTTTTCGATACGTTAGAGGCGAGTATGACGTGGCGGTCGATGTCAATCTCCGTTCTATGCCAGTGCTCGCGGCCATGTTTGTCATGCACGAGAAGGCTGGAGAATCGGGGATGGGTGAGCATTGGAGAATGTTTAATGGCGGATTTTAAGGAGTTTATGTCTATTTGATGTTTAAACCCTAGTGCACCGTGAATTATGGTGCTCATCTCTGGCTGGATGAATAATCGGCCGGCGGGAGTCACTGGCTCGTCGCCGGGGAGCTTTGCCATTGGATCTTTTGGCTCTTTCCTGAATTAGATGAAGAAATTTCAAAAATAGGGTATTTCTTTAAATAATGATTAGTAAGGTAACATATGACAGTCTGGTGGAATGCATATCATGCATTTAGGTATTTGACACTCTAGCTATCATAAATCAGAGAAATACAAAAGATTTCGTTATGTAGCTTCTAATCTGCTTAAATTAGTTCAATATATTGATTTTTCTGATATGATATCATATTATAGACTTTATAACTAATTTACTTTTACTAAAATCATCTAAATAATATTGATTTACAACCAAAATAGAGCATTGGTGAAAAACCATATAACAAATGTAAATTGCTCGTTGAAAATTTCGAACAATCTAAGAAAATCTTTTAACAATCTTCCAAATTTTATAATGCATTCGATCATTAAACTAATCCGAAAAAATCACAAGCAGCCACTTTTAAATTTTCGAAACATGTGTTTCCAACTTAGAAACATGTGCCAAAAATTTGTTTCCAAAATGTTCGTGCATCGTGCTCCATAATCAATAGTATTTCACATGCACTTCGTCTCCTATATCTTAAAATAATAATTAGTATTTGACTAAATTGTAAATACCAACAAAATTAAATACATTATATCGTCCTTTGTTTTCTATTATTTGACAGTGCTGGTTATGTTATTGGGTTGCTTTTTTTTTTAATCAATTATGCTATTGTATTTTTGTTAGAAATTAGAAAAATTATTTATTAATATTTGAGTAGCATGGTTTTCTACATAAAATTACTCCTAAATTTTGTTAGTTTATTGACTCATATGGTTATGATTATTTTTCTTTTGCTTTTTGCTATTTTTCAAGAAGTATGGGTTTCTACGTAAAATTTAGGAGTAATTTTATTTTTCATTTTTTGAAAAAGAGTTACTTCTAATTTTATATTCTCTGTTTTTCTTCGCGTTTTAGTTAATTAATAAAATGTTAATCATATCAATATGAGTTAGTTTAATTATTATCCCATCATAAAATAAATAAAAGAAATATAATCGAGCATAAGAGTTTGCATTGTGATCCTTTGATTAAGGAATAGAGAGAAATTTTAAAATATATTCGGCCAGCATAGCATATCATTCATTTACCGGACAACAATTTGAGGATACATCATTTATGTTAGTATTTAGTTCAAAATTTGAGGTTTGAGGTTTATTTTAAGAGTTTAGAGTTTCTATTTTAGAATATAAAAGTTTATAAAAATAATTAACTAAAATTTACATTATTAATTAATGGGTAATGATATGTACAACCATAAAAATTAACCCATGTATATAATTAATACAAATTACATTTCCCAAAACATTAATAATAAATGCTATTTATTTTGTATATTTAATTTAGTTATAAATTAGTTTATATTTTTTTTATTATATCCTAAAAGTACTTAATAACAACCCATTAATCCATGGTTAAAAAGTAGTTTATATTTTTTTTTTATGATACCCTAAAGTTTCTAGTAACAACTCGTTAACCTTTGAATGTTAAATTAGTTTATATTTTTTTATTATTCTATAAAATCTCCTAGCTTGAACCTATTAACCCTTAGTTATAAATTAGTTTATATTTTTTTATTATACCCTGAAAGCACCTAATAATAACCCGTTAACCCGTGGTTAAAAACTAGTTTATATTTTTTTATGATACTCTAAAGTTCCTCGTAACTACCCGTTAACCTTTGGATATTAAATTAGTTTATATTTTTTTTATTATACCTTATATGTCTTTAGCAACAACTCGTAAATCCTTAGTCGTAAAAGTAATTTCTATATTTCAATATATTCCAATGTATTAAATGTTTATTCTAAATTTAATGCTTTTTTATTGAAAATATAATAGATAGTAAATGACATTAATGCTCTCTATTTTGGAATAGGAAGCATTTAATGCTTATATACAACCCTAAGGATTGTATATATCATTTTCCTTAATTAATATATCGTGTTAAATTATTATTAATTAAAGTACTTACAATGTCATTTTTATGCCAGGTTTATAATAAAATCTCTCAGGAATAGAACGTGAAACGTTAGGTCAGAGATTAACATAAAAGATGTTGTTCATGAGTTTGAGCTTTTGGTTCAATCTTAAGTAAGTAGTATCAAAGCCTTTATTATCGAAAAGTAATGAGTTTGATTCTTGACAACTTCAATATTGTTGAATTAAAAGTACATAGTGGATTAGCTCGTTATACACGCTTCAAATCCAATGGGTATTTGCGCGAGGAGACTGTCAAAGATTAATATTTATAAATGTTGTTAGCCTAAACTAAAAACTCTACCTTATAATGTGAAAGACTAATACTATATTACAAAATATCTTTGTCAATATTCAATAAAATTTGAAGCAATCTCAATTTTTGAAAATTTTGTATATATAGTTTAGAAAAGCTTGACCTAAAAGCATCTAATTGTCCCCTCTGAAATGGAAAAGTTCACCCCAGATGAGCCACTAACTCCGGCCGGCCGGATATTCATCCAGTTGGACATGAGCAGCATAATCCACTGTGCACTCGGCTTTAAACATCAACTAGACATAAACTGTTTAAAATCCGCCATTAAAGCTTCTCCAATGCTCAACCATCCACTCTTCTCCAGTCTTCTCGTTCGCGATAAAAACGGTCGAGAACACTGGAGAAGAACGGACATCAACATCGACCGCCACATCATAGTCGTGGCCAATGAATCAAAAAACGAAGACGTTGAGAAAACAGTGAATGACTACATGGCAGATTTATCTGTCTCTACTCCTTTGAGCTTCGATAAACCATTATGGGAGATACATTTGATGGCGGAAGAGAAGTGCTTGGTGTTTCGGGTTCATCATGCTCTCGGAGATGGAATGTCGTTGATGTCGATGTTGTCAGCTACTTGTAGGAAAGCGGAGGAGGATTCAGAAGCCAAAATTATATTTGGATCTTCCAGTGGCCGCCGCGGGGATGGGAAGGGGATGGATTGGAGAAGGGTTTTAGTGGAGTATTCGGAGACTGCTTGGTTCAGTTTAGTGTTCTGTTTGGAGATTCTATTGCGGTCTTTGTGGATTCGTGACCGGAAAACGATTATCTCCGGCGGCGATGGGGTGGAGCTGTGGCCGAGGAAACTTGCTACTGCAAAGTTTTTAATCGATGACATGAAACTTGTGAAGAACGTCGTCGGTAACTCGGTAAGGTTCACAATAAAAAAATTTACCCTAAAATTAATGGCTTTTAATGTACACACTTACTAGTGCAGTTAAAGTCGCTAGACGTTTTCTGATTAAAAAAAAAAGTCGCTAGACGTTAATCGGATGGTCAATGACCGTTGAGGATTAATTCGGATTAGTCAAAAAATTAGTCGAATATAAGGTGGATTTTGAGCGCCTAGATGAATTTACACGGTTTAATTGGTTTAAATTAGATTCTCAATCTTGAACACTCAGAAGCGACCCGAGCAGCCAATTCACATTCGTTTATAACAGAGATTACTATATGCTTTGTTTGGACACTAATTTTATCTGAAAAATGCAGACTATTAATGATGTTCTCTGTGGAGTAATATCAGCAGGATTATCAAAATACTTGGATCATCATTCACCAAATTGTATTTAATTCTAATCTTAATTAAGCTTCTAATTGTTTTAAACATGTAGTTGTAGTAATTAATTATCATGTATTCTATATGATGTTTTTCATATGTTTTAATTAGCCATACAAGAGGGCCAACAGTTAACAGGAGTAGCCATGGTTAATTTGAGAAAGCAACCAGGATTGCAGGTAAGTAACTATATGAATTTAGTATAGAAGATTGATTGGCATGTGCTTTCTGAAAAATAATTTAATAGTCCATGTGGTTTGTAAAAATTTACTATTTGGTTCTCGTATTTTTAAGAACATTCACTACTTATCTCTAACTTTTGTTTCCGCGAATGATTTAATCCCTCCATATATTCGATCTTTTTTTTTACCATTAACAGATGAGGAAAAAGAATACCCATAATGATTTATGAGATAGATAACATGGTGTTTTCATCTACATACTACCTCTCATATTTCAATACACCACTCAGAAACTCTCTTCTCAATAGCATAGCATGAAAAATAAAAATGACAAAAACCCTAACTTGAAAATCAAATTTCAAATCGGCTTCGGTTCGAGATGGAAGGTGTAAATCAAGTCTTAGAGAAGGATACTTCAATTTTACAGTATGGACTGAATTGTTAAAAGAGACAAAAATTAGGGACTAAATTGTACACCGAAACAAAAGTTAAAGACTAAGTAGTGATATGAGAACTATTTGGTCAGTTTTTGCAAAACATAAACTATTAAATTTTTTTATTTTTTTTTTAGAGGATTGATTGAAATGTTATAGTGCTCTTTTGTTTAAAGCTTTTGTGTAAGGACTTGTTACGAGTTTTTCCTTTATATGTTTTTAATTTATGATAAATCAACGATCAATTAGTGTTTTAATGCTAAAATTAGTCTTAGTGACTGGTCATATATATATATATATATATATAAAATGTGCAGTTGGTTATTACTATCGGCTTGGAGTTTTAGTTCAATTGGTTTATTGACCTACTATCACACCCTCTCATGATCAAGTGGTTTTGAGTTCAAATCTTGACAACCTCATTAATTGGTGAATTGAAAAAACATATTGTGGAAAGATATATCTTTGTATACATTTCAGTTCTAGAGGATGCCCAACAAGTATTCATGTTGTGAGATATTAATTAGTGAATTAAAAAACATATAGTTGAAAGACATATCTTGAATACCTTCCAATCCCAACACAAGAGTATTCACTTGTTGAGATATTAATTGTCAGCTTAAACATTATAAAGTTCAATTGGTTCCTGGAAATTAACTATATTGCAATTAGCCAATAACCATATGTGCTTGCATACTTGCATTTGACCTCATTCTAATCATTTAGTTCATGAAATTTTGAAATCCAAATTTACTCTTTATATTCTTTTATGATTTAGGGATTAGATGAGATGATGAAGGAAAATTCAGGGTGTGGATGGGGAAACAAATTTGGAGTGATTCTTTTGCCTACTTATTATCATAAAGGACTTAAACCTTTACAATATGTGAAGAATGCTCAAAACATGACAAGCAAGAAGAAGAAATCATTAGAGGCTCACTTCTCCTCCCTTGTTAGAAGTATCACAATGTCTTGGTTGGGACCAAAGGTGATGCTCAATCTACTTACCCATATTTCAACTTGCATGTTAAATCCTTTGATTGAACAATAAGTAATACCTTATTTTCTATGATTAAAAAGAAATCAACTAAACTGAAAATTATTGAATTGAAGTGCATTTACTGAAGTGAAGTTAATAAAAATTACTGAACTGAATTGAATTGAAATCAAGTACTTCTAAGTCATAAAGAACATGATGTAACTCATCTTTTACATGGACTTAAATGTCACATAAAAGATGACTTAAGTGTTAGCTTGTTGTTAAATGTTTGTTACTAGTCCAACTCTTGAGTTCATTCCATGTAACCTACAAAATAGAGTACGGGTTAGGTTCGGACAGTTGATTGACGACTCATCTCTGATGTGTAAGGTAGTATTGAAACTCAAACAATATGAAGACCAAATAAGGCATGTAAAAAGCGCCTGCAGTTACTTGTGTGTTAAAGTGTACATGTGAGGTATGATTGCAGAGATTAATATAGAAGATGTCATTGCGCTTTAACTATCAAGTTAAACTTTTAGTTTAATCGGTTCTTTAACATGATATTAGAGCCTCTACGATTGAAGGGTCCTAAGTTCGAGCCTTGACAACCTCATTTGCATGTGAATTAAAAACATATGAATCTGTATTGTGCACGCTTCAATTCTAATGGACATTCACATGAAGAGGATGTGTGCTAGAGATTAGTACAAAAGACGTTGTTGGCTTTAACTGTTAACTTAAACTTTTAGTTCAATTAGTTTCCTGATATGTGAGAAAATATATATTTATAGGACAACAAGCGGTTACCTTATCCAATTAGGACCCAACTTGCTTAGGAGTTCTCGTTTAATTTTTTTGATTTTCCATCCGGTTTCTGAACCTATTGGGCCGACTAATTCGGATTCGGGGCGGGTTCAAGGATTATGATATTTAAACTCCTCACAGTCGCCATTGTAGGGAATCGATCTATAAACTTCTCTACCAAGCGCAACTCCATGTTACCACTGCTTCAACCAACGACTACTGAAAACTAAGCTAATTAGGAACTCGTCAGGCACAAAGAGAATTACATGAATTCCTGCAATTGGAGATCGAATCCATGCAAATATATCATCTTTCTTTTTATTGGCATCATAGTTCATTTAGGAATAACTTTGTGAATAGGAAAAGAGGCTCCTATTGACCACATGGATAATTTGCTTCAAGAGTAAGGCAATTTGATGACACCACATGCATGTAATGTAAATTTGAAGTCTTCCCAAAAATAAATGGTGAAGCTGTTATTAATTTTTCATAAATTTCTGTATGTAGGTTGCTGCATTTTTTAATTACAGAACTTTGTCTAAAACAACATTTTCAATCTCAAACATTATGGGCCCCCAAGAAAATATCACCATTGCAGGCAATCCAGTAACATTCATAAGGCTCAGCAGTTCTAGTGTACCCCAGGTAATATATAATTTTTATTTTTGTCTATTTTAATATGCCTAAGTTTTTAAAAATTAAGAGGGATAGAGATTATTTGAATTCCACTGAAATAATTTGGATTTTGTAATACAGGGGGTGCTAATGCATATGGTTAGCTATGCAGGCCGAGCTGATATGCAGATTTTGGTAGCTAAAGACATAGTTCCTGATCCAGAATTTCTTGCAAAGTGCTTTGAAGATTCTTTGCTTGAAATGAAACAAGAAGCTGCTAAAGCTAGTTGAATGATTTAAGATTCATTCATTAATAGTTAAGATATTCTAAATCCACCATACGTCTTTAATTCAACAAATATTGCGGTTGCTATAACAATCGAACTCATGACTTTTTAATCACAAAGACTCTGATATCAGTTTATTAACCGATTAAACCAAACGCTCGATCTGATGATTAAGGTAACATCTTTTATATTAATCTTTCACAATATATAAGTTTATGTAATGTTGGTAATGGATCTAAAACTAAATAATAAGAGGAACAATTTAACTTATTGTAATTATTCTAATTAAAAAGTTAATTATTGTTAGCGATATTTTTTAAGAAATATCTCATTCGAAAATTGGCTCATTTGAAAAGATGTAAGCGTGCCATGGAATTAGATTCTCAATGACGGTTTAATTTTTGTTAAGTCGGTGCCTTTTGACCTATGACTTTTCTGATAAATAATTAAACAAGAGAAGCATAATAATTGATAAAACATCTCTCTTGAGCTCATATATAGTTGCCGTGGCAACAATTTTAACTAGATATTGTACCAACTTTGGTATAAAAGCTATAAAATATAGAATTTATTTTATAACTAAAATTCCTAAATAGTAAGATTTCTCATTTCAAATTTTGTATATAAAACCACTACATTATGATAAAAAGATAAAACGACGGGTTGGAATTTGGATCACTAATCTATTGCATATATTAGGTTTTGTTTTTTTAAAACTTATTTTCAACAAAATTCACAGTTGAGTTCAATTCAGCCAAATTCAACATTCGTCAATCAATAAGTCAGTTCAAATTTGATTAAGTTTAGTTCAGTTCGGCCATTAAGAATGGAGCCTTACTCACAACGAGCATTATAGCCGTCAACAAAGTTTCAATGTCTCATTCAGGTTTCGAGTTTTATATAACTTTGTTTTAAATTTTTTTATTGAATAAGAATTAGAGTTAATCTCATATTGATGCTTTGTGGTTTTATTTGTTGCATAAGAGTCGTTTGTGATTTATTTTTAGTAAAAAGAAGAGGATTGCGTGGAATGCATTTTTAAAAAAAATGGTCAATCATATAAACATAGATAAAGACATTTTTATCAAAATATAAAATATTATTATGACATTTGACAAATAAAGACATTAGGTTTAAGATCACATGTCGGACAAAAAATTTAAACAAAAAATGTTTTTGTTTATATCAATATTTTTTTAATTATGCAATTGCATTTTCGAGCCTCACTACAGAAAAGGGCGCCTATACCGGCTATATTGTAGAGGCAACACGTAAATCGCCCCATGGCCTCGGGTGGCCCATAGGTTTAAAAAAACGACACTGGCTTGCAAATCGAACTAGAGTTGGTGATTCAATTTAACACACCATAAGATATGCTTTTGATCTTAATTATTATATTTCTATGCTTAATTAAGGAGTCTCAATGAGAAATTATATCAGTGAATTATGCGGCTAAATTTGTACTTAGAAGATTAGTGTGTTGCTTCCTCTTCTTTTTTATTTATATTAAGCACATTTTAGCAATTTAAATTCTATTAAG
Organism: Euphorbia peplus; assembly: GCA_028411795.1. Taxonomy (NCBI): domain Eukaryota; kingdom Viridiplantae; phylum Streptophyta; class Magnoliopsida; order Malpighiales; family Euphorbiaceae; genus Euphorbia; species Euphorbia peplus. Next base: position 1,224,357 of record CP110837.1, on the reverse strand, counting down.
GAATTTCAGTTCAATTCAGCAATTTAAGTTCGGTTTAGCTATTCAGTTCAGAAATTTCAGTTCAAAACTTTCAATTTTATTCAGCAACTTCTATTCAGTTCAGGCAAAAATGTTTTTGTTTACGTCAATAAAATTGATCATTTCATTAATTTTGCAAACAATGTAAATCACAGTTTTTTATTTGCTCAAAGTCAAAGCACAATTCTTTATTTGAATCGCAAGGCACGTATTTGAAATTAACTTCTTTTTTTCTTTTTTATGCAAACAATTAAACTTCTAAATACTCTAATTAACATGTACCCGTACAATCATTAGCCCTTAAAACCTGCTTACATGATCAATTGATTCCCTAAACTTAAATAGGGCATTCGAACTTGCTCAATATCTTATATTGCAGTAGCACATGGACTTAAGAGAGTGACTAGATCAGTTTAAGCAAGTTCCATTCATTAGCATTCTGGTAAATTCAGTAGAATTTTGTAAATTCGATATAATTCATTCAGTTCGTTAGTAGTCTGTAAATTCAATTTTGTTTAGTAAGTTATCATTATTTTTTAAAAAACCCAGCCTTACTTGAAATACATGTACTCTACGGCCCTGTTTTTTAGGACCAAAATGAATTGAACTGAAGTGTATTACTAAACTGAAATGAAATAAATTACTGATAAAGTATAACGAACATAACCGACCTATTTCTATTACTAAAAAAAAAAGGCATGAATAGTGTTACTCAATAGAAGGTTTTCAACATTCAGTAATTTTCACTTGGGCAGTGACTGACCATGTTAATTTGGTCAGTCAGTGTTAATTACCGTTAGATCTAACATCATTACACAGATCTAATGGTGATTGACCAAATTAACATGGTCAGTCTAACGAAGTGAAAATTACTCTTCAACCTTGGGCTAATTTTAGAACAATTCGGTTTTGGAACACACTTTAGTTAAACCTAAAAATTGGGGTAGTGTTGGGCTACTTTTTCCCTGGGCTGGGCTTATATCGGCCCACATAAGCCCAACATTCCAAAACCATCCTTCTCCTTTAAAACCCTAACACCTACCTTCCCATTTCATTTATCCATCCTTAAAGTCTCCACAGCTAGGGTTTACAATCATTCTCAAACCCTAATAATGGCGGCAGCCGCGGCGGCGACGACACCAGCGATCGAGTCCGTACAATGCTTCGGCCGTAAGAAAACCGCCGTCGCAGTCACACACTGCAAGCGCGGCAGAGGTTTGATCAAGATCAACGGCTGTCCGATCGAGCTCGTCGAGCCGGAGATCCTCCGATTCAAAGCCTACGAGCCAATCCTACTCCTCGGACGACACCGTTTCGCCGGCGTCGATATGCGTATCCGCGTCAAGGGAGGCGGTCACACTTCTCAGATCTACGCGATCCGTCAGAGCATTGCGAAAGCTCTCGTGGCGTATTATCAGAAGTTTGTTGATGAACAGAGCAAGAAGGAGATTAAGGATATCTTGATGAGGTATGATCGAACTTTGCTTGTTGCTGACCCGAGGCGGTGTGAGCCTAAGAAGTTTGGTGGTCGTGGTGCTCGTTCGAGGTTTCAGAAAAGTTATCGGTGAATTCGTGTTGTTTATGTTCTGTTTTGGTATGGATGTTATGGATTTTAGTTCATTTTGGTGTATTGAACGTATTTTTGAATTTGTTGCGACGTAATTTTGATAATGTTGGGATTTTGTTGAGCGGATAATTTCGTAGTAGCTATTTTGATATTGCTGTTATTGTTTTACGATTGGTTTAATGTTCGTGTGTGGCTTTATTTCATAGCTTTTGTGATTGATTTTTCGGAGTCGATTTTGATATGCTTAAAATTTTGTTCTTTGTGTTCTGTTTTGTATTTGCTCTTGACTTCATTGATGCAGCTAATGGTGAGTTAGGCAATGAGGTTTCGGGATGTTTGATGGTTATTGATTAGAATTTTTGGGTTTTTGTTTGTTTGGCTTGCAAGGATATGTTTTCATGTTGATTATTGATGCTGGAGTGAGAATGTTAGAGGTGCTCATGGTTTGAGCACAAGATTTTGAAATTCATTTCCACTTTCTTAAGCATTGAGTCAGTGTCTTAAGACCCCTCAAGTCTCTTAAGCTAGAAAATTCTAGTTCAAGTCCTAAGATGCATAGCAGTCTTGAACATTGATTGAGGCAGACCACCTAGAGGTTGCTTTACAACTTTCGAACCAATCAACTTTGTGGTTTTGATCATAGGTTCAAAATTCATAGGTTTTGTGATTGATTTTCATTTGATATTGGAGGCGATTTTGATGTGCATAAAGTTTTGATCTTTCTGTTCTGTTTTGTATTTGCTCTTGACTTTATTGATGCAGCTAAAAGGAGATGTGTTTGTTATTTTTGTTTCTCCATGTTTTCATGTTGATGTATTGATCTTGGAGTGAGAATGTTAGAGGTATTCGTGGTTTAAGCTTAAGATTCTCATATCCATTTCCACTTACCAGTTAGGTTGCGGCTTGGCTTGGGTCTTAAGACCCTCAAGTCTCTTAAGCTAGAAAACCCGAGTTCAAGTCCTTAGATGCATAATAGTCTTGAACATTAGCTATTTTGATTATGATGTTCTTGTTCTACAATTGATTTATTGTTTATGTGTGGATTTGATGATTATAGGTTCAAAATTCATAGCTTTTTTGATTGATTTTCGTTTGGTCTTTGAGGTGATTTTGATTTGCATAACTTTTTGTTCTTTCTGTCCTGTTTTGTATTTGCTCGTGACTTTATGCTAATGGTGAATTAGGCAATGGGAGTTTGTATGTTTGATGGTTATTGATTAGAGTTTTTTGTTTTTTTGAGTTTGGCTTGCAACGATGTGTTTTCATGTTGATGTATTGATGTTGGATTGAGAATGGTAGACGTCCTTGTGGTTTAAGCTTAAGATCCATTCCCAAACTAGTATTGAGTCAGGGTCTTAAGACCCTCTAGTCTCTTGAGCTAGAAAACTCTAGTTCAAGTCCTAAGATGGCATAGTAGTCTTGTACGCAGATTCGCAACCGCCTAGAGGTTGCTTTACCACCCTCGAACTTATCAACTATGTGGTTTTGATTGTAGGTTCAAAATTCGTAGCTTTTTTGATTGATTTTCGTATGATCTTGCACCGCTTTTGACATGCCTAGAATTTAGTTCTTCCTGTTCTGTTTTGTATTTGCTCGTGACTTTATTGATGCAGCCAATGGTGAATTAGGAAATTGTATTTTGGATGTTTGATGATTATTGATTGGAGTTTATTGATTTTTTTGTGTTTGGCTTGCAAGGATATGTGTTTGTTGTTTTTGTTTCTTAATGTTTTGATGTTGATGTATCGAGGAGTGAGAATGTTAAGAGGTGTTCGTGGTTTAAGCTTAATAATTCTGAAATACATTTCCGCTCTCTTAACTTGTTTGTACCAATTAGGTTTGGCTTGGGTTGGGTCTTAAGAGCCTCAAGTCTTTTAAGCTAGAGAACTCGAGTTTGAATCCTGATCTACATAGTAGACTTGAACTTTAATTGAGAGTTTGGAGGTTGCTTGACCACCCTCGAACCGATCAATAACTTATTCCCAAAACTGATTTATGTGTGGTTTTGATTGTAGGTTTAAAATTGAGTGGCACGGTGTTATGTATCTCTTAAGGTAGACCTCAAGTATTTGTCCTAGTCTACGTAGTTGACAATTTTACTTAGAGAGAATACCTTAAGCTTGCTTTACCAATCTCGAGCTGAATAATCAGATCAATCCTTATTCTCATAGCAAACCGAGTTATATATAATGACTTTTTTGGTTATTTTCATAATTAATCTGGTCACTGCTTGTTCGTCACCCTTTAAGTGGATCATTTCCCGATTAAAGTTTTAGCATGTACACAAGCTCTCAAACTCGAGATCTCTACCTTGAACAATTGGTAAAAATGACTTTTTTAGCTTTATATTTTGCTGCTGTTGGTCACTCCTTCGCTCTTGCTATGTATGAGCAAATATTTTTGTGTCTTTGCTATTCCATTTCAAAACTGGCAGTTTTTAAACATTCCTTAGTCATGTTCTGTTATTGTTATCCTACCCCTGTACTTGATTGTTTTTGTGTCTTCGCTATGTCCAAAAAATCAATTGATACTATACTTTGTATATTTCTTTCTTTACGTCAATCATTTTCCATGAATTATTTTGCGCTGCTATTCTGTTTTGTTGGTTGAATTACCCCGTGCAAGACCAGTTATCTCATGTACATGGTCATATATGACCTAGTCTTGGAAAAGTTGCGTTCTTATCAATCATGCCTGTGTTTTCTCTAGAAGTTTTCGCCAACTTTAATGCAATTCTGGGCTTGTTTGCATATGGTACACCTACAAATTAATGATTGTTTCTAGCCTCAATTTGGTAGCTCTTGGGCATTTTTTAGTTAGGTTTGTTACTTTTATTATTAATTACATAGTGTTAAATTGCTATGTGCTATTTGTTAGTAAATTGTAGGCTTGACATACTATGTCCTTCATATACCAAACATATAGTAAAAAATATCGAGGCTTCATTTATTCTGTTAATTTGTCAGTTCATACTCCAAAATACATTTTCTAATTATTATTAGAAAATAACAAAAAGTTACAAAATACTCTTAGTTGCCTTAAAAATGTTTAAATTTCTTTTCTCAAAAAAAAAAATTGTTTAAATTTCATGCCTTTATTCACAATTAAGATAAACTGTAAGTATTATGTTTGTACTTATCTCTAATATAAACCGTTAAAGAGTAGCTACCAGAGCTTTTAAGATATGTATGAAAGGAATATAATTGAATTAGGTCAGGAACAAGACGAGAAAATTTAGAGTACTCCTGAAATATAGTGTTGCTTAAAAAATATGAACATAAAGGAAAGGAGTTGATACGAAGGTTATTTAGCGTACAATGAACAAAAATGGAACTCTATTTATAAAAAAGGCATGTATTATGGGAGAGTTGTTTCATCACGATTGGATATCAAGATTAACTAGGTAATACAATAATTAAACCAAACATGTAATCCAATTAGGATTCAGATTCCAGGGAGAAAATTCCTTTTCAAATTACGATTATTAGCATGCCCATTAGTCTAAATACACGTTCTCTGAAAACAATGTTGTCTTACTAGAATTTAACAGCCGAATCATGGTGTTTTCTTGTTTTAAAGATGTAATGGATTGTGTAGCGGGTTTTCTCTGTAAACCGTGTTTTCCGATCAATGATCTTCCATTAGAAATACTGCTCGAAATCCTTTACAAACTTCCAGCCGAACAACTCCACCAAAACCAAGACGTTTGCAAGCTCTGGTCGTCACTCATCTCGAGTCCTTCCTTTCGATCCCAATTCTTACTTCGGCGAAACCCTCCAACTTCACCTGCTTTCACCTTGTTTCTAACCAATCAGAGATGGGGTGATGCTTTCTTTCGCACTCAAACCGTCACCAACGATGGAAAAACATGGTTTAACCAAAACAAAGGTGGCTTAAAGTTTCTTCCGGATTCGGCCGGGGTAGGCTGGGGAGTGAGTGATAGAGCTCATTCATCGAGTAACGGGTTGATTTTGTGTTGTAGAACATACTGTGGCGACAATCTAATTTATTATGTCTGCAATCCTACGACGAAGCACTGTATTACTCTTCCTTCTCCACCGAGTTGCAAAGGCTTCGAGTTAACAGGATTAGTTGTTTGCAATCCGAGTTCTGAAAACCCTAACAATTCTAAGACTACTCGATACAAGGTTGTTAGATTATTCACTAGCTATTTTGAAACAAATGGAAGTGCCTGTGGGTTGGAGATATTCGACTCTACAACTAACCGATGGAAGGTATGTAACGCTAAACATCTTATAATCTCAATGAGTGAATAGATGTATAACCCAATGAGTAGAGAAAATCAATTTAGGTCAATTAATACTTAGGTATCAACTCGCTTTTGAATTGATAGTATTTGACGGGAAAAAACCCGACAATCTTTATGTTAAATTGGGCTATTTAAATTTTTAAAGATTGCCAACTTTTGAGGTGAAAACTAAAACTTTATTAAAAAGTTAAATTATTTGTCTAGAGAACATTTTGATCATAAATATTTTGGATTTTAACGCAAATGTCTTGATATTGTAGGTATCTAAGATTAAACACATACACAACTGGCATCCCGTGTTGAACGTTGACATTAATAGCGTTGAACACAAAGGAATTTTGTATTGGGAACATAGAAACGTGGTTATTTCGTTCGATCCAAATGTTAATAAATGCTATAAGCTTCCATTACCTGGAATCTCTTATAACAATGTCCATCACAGGCTTGATGTAAGCGGAAATGACCTTTACTTCGCTGAGCTCGACTTTCGTTCTGGACAAAATAATCCCTCTACTATTTGGAGGTTCAACGAGTTTGAAGGAAAAACTACTTGGAGTGTTCATCATCGCTTTGATTTCCGTGATTGGACTCTTCAGAAACTGAAATCCGGACATAAAGCAGGAACTGATGATCATATTGATCCAAGGGAGTCTACCATGTATCAGAAAGTACTCGGTATCGATCCTTCTAATTGCAATATCTTGTATGTTTCCTTACATCTTCCTAATACAAACTATGGAAGCTGGATTTGCTCAGTCGACACAAGAAGAAGAAATATGAAGCAACTATATTCTACTGAATACAATCGTTGGAGTTTGATGTTTGTTCAACCGAGTTGGCCGACTGCAATCCTGACATGCCGTCGACAAACTCCAGAATCTTTAAAGCAATTACTTTCAATAAAGTGATGTCATCTTTTTTTTTATCATTAGTCGGGTTCATTATTGCAGGATATTGTAGAATTTATCATAATTAATGAGACGATAATTGCTTTTGCTTTGACTATTTATGAAAAATAATAATCCATCTCATAAACATTTTTATTTGTAAAGACAAGAATTCTCGAGTTGGATACCTTATTAGCAAGTAGTTTTGCAAATTGCTAATTAGTACACGAGTTTTTCTATAATGTGCACAAGAAGCATATTATAATATTTACTTTTGTCGCGAGTTTGAAGGAAAACGTACATGGATTGTTCATCGTTCTTTTGTTGTATAATTGGACTGTTGTGAAACCGGGCCGTGAAAATGGAATTGAACATATTAATATAAAGGATGCTTGTGTGCCTTGGTAAGTACTCGGTATCAATCCTATTAACTGTATATAGCTTGTATCTACAATACTTGGATTTAAGTTGTTCTTTTCTACTCAACTGAACCGACATTTTCTGAACTGAATTAAAGTGTTTTCACCAAGTGAATGCCAAAAAGAACAAAGCCTTCCTCAATCGACACCCAAATAAGAGAGAGATGAAGAGCTCTCTCCTACTTATGATGTGAGATGGAGTTTATTTAACACTGATAATTTTTCTAAGGTCAATAGAATCCGCTACAGTATATTTAATTCCTGAAGACCAAACAAATAAATTCAGATGTGATTATTTATAAAACAAAATAAATTTATATGCTTATAATATATGTATACAAATAAATCTTACTGTACAATTTTTTTAAAGGAAATGTAAATAATAAAAGGGGATGTAGCTTATTTGGTAGAGCATTTGATTGTACAAACGATAGGTACGAGGTTCAATCTATATTCCTTGCGTCTCCAATTTTACATTATTCCTCGCGATGAAACTTTATATTTCCGCTATTATTCTATAGTTTTTTAATATAAAAAGATATCTAATAAGGAATTTTAATCTTGATTATATAATATAAGGGGATGTAGCTCATTTGTTAGAGTAATCGATTCTGCAATCCATCCATTCTTGGGGTCAAATTAAGATTCCACTTAAACTTTATATTTCCGCTATTATTCCATAGTAAAAAGATATGTAATAAGGAATCTTAATATTGATTATATAATATAAGGGGATGTAGCTCATTTGGTAGAGTAATAGATTGTGCAAACGATAGGTACGAGGTTTGATTCCTTGTGTTTCCATTTTTACATTATTCCTCGCGCTGCAACTTTATATTTCCGCTATTATTCTATAGGTTTTTAATATAAAAAGATATCTAATAAGGAATCTTAATCTTGATTATATACAATTAAACTATAATTATGAATATACAAATCAAACAAAGTAATTTACTCTTTGTGAATAATGTGATTCATCCAATCTCCATTTTACTTTAGATGTGCTGATGTATACAAATAAAAAAACTCTTATTATTAAGACTGCGAGTTAAATTACTCCTCAGATTCAAAACCGTTTCGAAATAATGGTACTCTTTAATCTCCGAAGATGATGAATTCGCCAAACGTCATCTGAATCAATCATCGCCTACATCTAAGAATCTTTTCTTCATTGTAAGTTTGTTTGACGATGCTATTTATTTTCGGTCCTCAGACGCGATAATTTCTCATGGCACCTGAACAACTTTCCCAATGAAATACCGAGACCATGTCTCGTAGTTGGGTTAGCAACGGGTTGATTTGTGTAGCGAGTAATATGATATCCAATTCAAATTATGAAGTGGAATGCTTTGTGTGGAATCCCTATAATGGCGATTGTAGAAAAATACCCCAACGCATATATCATTGTCCGGTTATTGTCATTGTATAATTGGCGTCGGCTATGATTCATATTCCCATGACGACAAAATAATCGGGTCTCCGGGTTCGGATTTCAGAATATACTCCGTAAAAACTGATTCATGGAGGGTACTCAAACCCCAAATTACTCTCAGGTTAAAGGAAAAGATAGCTACATTTTCCAACTACGTGATCCATTGGATTAGTGTGATAAAGATTATCTTGGTTCGTTTAATATCCTATATATTAAGTTTATTTATATTGTAAATATCTCCTAATCCATGTTTTCGAGTTATGTAATTGATCATTTGAAAAGTTAAATAATATTTTAATTTGCGCTCTCTAGAAAATTAGAGTGATTGATAGTTTAATTCGTTTCCACTCTCAAACGCTCCATCTTAATCGATTTCTATGTAAAATCGTATCAAAGAGCAAAGGAAATAAAATAGGGAGAGAATGTAAATCATCCGACATTTATTCGTGGATATATTTAGGCCATGTATTTTATTGGTGGATATATTTTAGTTTGACGTTTGTTAAAGTTTGTTCAACCGAGTTGGTCCGTCACATCGGTCTCCCAATAATTTATATAAATCTGTTTTATAAATTTGTGGAGAGTGAAATTCGAACTCTGAACTTTTCTCACGGACGTAACAACGTAAAGAAGATTTTATGATGATGGGAGTAGCATATATCCGAGCTCTATAATTGCATGTTCATCAGAGAAATTTCAAAATGAACAAAGTATTCACATGTAGTTTTATGACCATGGGAGTTATTTTTAACAACAGTATATTCTAACCTCTTCATTCAATGCAAAAACATGCAAAGTACTGTTGTTAAAAAGTCAATGTTTCAAATTGGGAAAAAATTGTGAAGTGTAATCGGGAAAAAGGGTGAAAAGAAAATATGACACAGGGTTTCAAATTATATGTTTTAGATGAATTTATCTAAATAATATTATTATTATTATAATTATTTAAAGCCATGTGTATAATAAGGCTCGGTTCTTTTTTACTTATATTCAGCACATTTCAGCAATTTCAGTTCAGTTCAATTCAGCCATTTCAGTTCAGCAATTTCAGTTCATCCAAAAAGAACATAACCTAAAAAGATACATACTTTAATTGGTAGAACAATTTGAAAAGCTTTCAAAAGGTATGAGATTCGATACCTTTGTCTGCATTAATTTCTGCTTCGATTTTTCAAATAAATATAAATAAATATTTATTTTTTATATAATTATTTACCCCACGTGTTTAATAAAAGGGAATGTAGCTCATTTGGTAGAGCAATTTGAAACGTTTTCAAAAGGTACATGATTCAATTCTTTGCGTTTCCATTTAAATTTCTGCTTCGATTTTTTTAGATGAATATATATATATATAAACAATTATTATTTTATATAATGATTCACCCCATGTGTTTAAATAAAGGGGATGTAGCTCATTTGGTATAGTAATTTGAAATGCTTTCAAAACGTACCGAGGTTCGATTCCTTGCGTCTCCATTTTAAATTCTGCTTCAAGTTTTCTTCGTTTGAACCTCTCCCACATTGTTTATATATATAGCATTATTAGAAGAACGCAATTGTATATGTTTTCATGCTATTATCATAAGGGTCCCGTAGCTCTAAAACAGAAGAGGTCCTGTTGCAACAATCTTGACCCTTCATTAGTTTTTGATGGACAAGATTAAATTTCATAAGATTTTTTAACTTAAAACTTTTTACTTTATGTTCTCATATAATTAAACTCCTTGAACAAAGCATTTGTCGAGGAAACTACCGATGCCGTCGCCGCCGTAAAGTTGGGTTTTTTCAGATAATCAAACTCCTAGGATACTCGAAAACGAGGCCTTCAACTACACTTCCTATCCAAACAGTTTGCTAACAGTAGCCATTGCAAAATCTGTCTCATGATCAGCTTGCCATCAATTACTAATTTGGAACCGTTCTCTACATCATCGTAAAGTCTGCTCACATATCGAACACGAGGTCGATGCTATATATTGAACATATATAAAGGAATTTTGTATTGGGAATGCAGATATGATACGTTAATGTTTGCATTAATGTTAATATTTACAATATGTTTCCATTAACTGGAACTTATTGTTCTTCTCATATTAATCAAGCTTGGTGTAGACCAGAATCATCTCTACCATTTGGGGATGCAACGAGTTGGAAGGCAAAAGTTAAAGTTGTTGTTTCTAAAACTTTAAACTACGAAGAACATGTGTTTTTTTTTTTCAAAAGGACGAAGTACATTTGTCTAAACATGATTGAAACCATATAGTTTTCCTTATTAGAATATTTTTCAATTTGTCGCCCTAGAATTGATTTTAAAATTATTCAACAGTTTATGATATAATTATTAGTATATATATTTCATTAGCGCAATATAATTAATTGAAGGGGATGTAGCTCATTTGGTAGAGTAATTTGGATTGCTTCCGAAAGGTACGAGGTTCGAATCCTCGCGTCTCCATTTTTTATCCTTCATGCTTCGGTTATAAATTGTTGAATGATTCTAAAATCAATTCTATCTAGGGCAAAAAATTGAAAATTTTGGTTATAAACTGTTGAATGATTCTAAAATCAATTGAAGGGGATGTAGCTCATTTGGTAGAGTAATTTGGATTGCTTTCAAAAGGTACGAAGTTTGAATCCTCCGTATCCATTTTTATCCTTCATGCTTCGGTTATAAACAGTTGAATGATTCTAAAATCAATTCTATCTAGGGCAAAAAATTGAAAATTTCGGTTATAAACTTTTGAATGATTCTAAAATCAATTGAAGGGGATGTAGCTCATCTGGTAGAGTAATTTCGATTGCTTCCGAAAGGTACGAGGTTTGAATCCTCGTGTCTCCATTTTTTATCCTTCATGCTTCGGTTATAAACGGTTGAATGATTTTAAAATCAATTCTATCTAGGGCAAAAAGTTGAAAATTTCAGTTATAAACAGTTGAATGATTCTAAAATCAACTTTATCTAGGGCAAAAAGTTGAAAATTTCGGTTATAAACAGTTGAATGATTCTAAAATCAATTCTATCTAGGGCAAAAAATTGAAAATACTCTAATAGAAAAACTAAGTAATTACTATTTTATATAATTAAGGCAAAAAATAGTATTTGACCACCGACCTTTTTCAAAATTTGTACATTTAGTTATTGATATTTTATTGACTACTCAATTTTTCATTTTAATGAAATTAACACCTTCAAATTCCGTTAGCTACGTGGCAATTTTAATCACTTATCACATGCCACATGATTTTAATATGCAACATTATTTGAAGAAAAAATAATTCAACCTAATTTCCCTAAGAGATGATCAGTCGATTGAATCTCTGTGAAACTCAAATCCCTAAATAACTAATTACAAAATCAATACTATGAGTTAAGCTAAAACATAGGACAACCTTCACTACTTTGTTTGCAAGCATTCCATGCTAAATACCTAACATGGTTTCTTTATTAGTTAAGTAGGGATTTGAGTTACACAAAGAAAGGGATGAACGATCAAATGGATTTTGAGATTCGAATCTAAAGTTTCACGCTCAAATCTAAGGTTTTTACGTTTTCTGTAAAAGCGTTGTAACCATTGAGCTATATATTGTTTGGTGGGTAAGGAAGTAAATTGTTATTCTGCTCTACTAATCAAAAAATCTTGCTCTAACATTCTTAGTTAAATCCTTTTTCATCCCACATCAACAATCTCTCGTTCAAAAGTAGAATTCCAATTGTTTTCGCACTAAAACATTACTCGATTTCCTTCTCATTTATATTGAAACAATCTGTATGCCGATCAATTTTTGTTAATTCTAGTGAGAGAAAGGGAGAAATTAGAGAGAGGAAGTGGAATTCTCATTAATAGAAAAGAAGCTTTTAACAACTACAAATAGAATCTCCAACAAACAACAGGGCTTTGTACAGTCAACGAATTATGTGTCAAATAATTGTACCAAGTTAGCACGAAAGGACTAAATAGATCAACTTTTTAATAGTTGAAAGATTCAATATATCGTCTCAAAGACTAAAATGACTTTTTAACAATTTTAAGGATCTAGCTATAATATATGCCAATGTATTAAGCTATCTCTTTGTTTTTTCTTCACCAACTCAATTAAATAAATAAAACAACGTGGTTCAATTAAATTCTTATTTGGAAATTGAGAGGTTAATGGAGGTGAGAGTTAAAGGAAGTTAATGAAAGTGAGAGTTAAATAAGGTTAATGGGTTAAACGGACAGAAAGAAAAGTAACAACAATGAAAGTTAATTGTTAACCTTGTTTTGAGAGTTGGTGAAATATAATAAGAGGTTAATGTATATAAATTAGTTAGAATACTTCCAGTTTAGAGATTAAAGTTTTGAAGTTAATGAATGAAAGTAAAATGTTAACTCTCATTATTTTTTATTTAATGTTTTAAAAAACTTCAAAACGAGATTAATTGAAAAGTTTACGCTTCATTAAGTTCATCAATTCCGTTAACCTCTTCATTAATAAAGGATAAAATTAGAAGTAAAGTAATACGACATCGTATCCCAGATTCCCAGTTAGTATCTCTTTATTTACTTTCCTAATCGATTCTTGTCTTGTATTCTATCAGTCACTCTCCATCCTTCTCTTCACTCTTTCTTCTTCATCCTTCCGGCGACGGCGACGGCGACGGCGGCGGCGGCGAACACGACCGACTGAGCCTGCATCCACCGTTGATCTCAGGTTAGCTTTTTGTTAATTTGCGTTTGTTGTTGAATCTACATTGTTTAATTTTTAAAATCCCTAACCCTAACTAAAACTATCTATCTATGTTGAATTAAGTTTGTAATTTATGATATAATGTAATTTACATGATGAAGATGAACTCAATTTAGTATTCTGATTTCTATTTTTAGATTCAAAAGTAGTGATTATGTTTAAATTGCTTATTTGCTGCTATTAAATCAAAATTGCTAGCATCGAGACGATCTCTTCATCTTGATGTTGTTCTTTTTCTAGCTTTTCATGTTCTTGTCTTCTTTTTAGGTACAAATTCGGTTTGATTTTCTTGTTTTGTTTGGTTTATGAGAAAATGAAGCGTGTTTCAATACTGAAATGTCTGTTTATTTGTGAGAATAGTGAGCACGCGTGTGTATTATTTTGGTTGCTGAAAATGAAGAGTGTTTCGTTGCTGAAATGTCTGTTTATTACTGAGAATAGTGAGCGCGTGTGTGTATTATTTTGGTTGCTGAAAATGTGAAGATGATGCTTGGTTCAGTATTAGTATGATTATGATCTGTTTTAGGTTTTGTGCATGTTTATGATTGAGAGAATTGCGTAACTTGTTTATTTCGGATTATCGTCTCCTTTTTAGCTGCGAATTTGTTTGGATTTTCTATGATTTGCTTATTTTGTTTGGTTTGTGAGAAAATGAAGGAATTGTTTCATTTGTAAAATGTCTGTTTCTAACTGATAATTCTAAATGTGCCTATTTTTAGTTGCTTACTTCAGAATCAGTATTACTGTATCAGCAGTTCTAGATTTGGTGTATGTTTATGATGGAAACAATTAACTAGCTTCAGTTCGGTTTCATTTCTTAATTTGCTTGTTTCATGCTGAAGTTTGAGTGTCTTTGCTGTTTTATAGATATGAAAGCGGTCAAAACTGAGAATGATATACGTTCTCTAGAGAAGATTACGGTTTTGCTTTATCTTGTTCAACAATTCAATAGAAATTAGTTTGATGTTAAGTCAGGCCGTCAAATAGAGAAAAGCAGCAAGAAAGAAAACAGGATTATATATCTTTAAGTTCTACTTAGATTGAGCTTCCGAACTATTTCCCTTAGATTTAGATAAAATGGAGTTGTATAGCTTTTTTAAGGTGTAATTAGATTGAGCTTCCAAACTATTTGATCAAACAAATAACATGTTGCTTTGTATATAGATAAAATGAAGTTATATATCTTTTTTTAAGGTCTACTTGAGTTGAGTTTGTGCGTATTGTACAATTTATTATCTATCTTTTGGTAATTCCTAATTAGTATCTGTGTTTTTTAGACTTGCTGATGAGTGTTTTGTTGTTCTGTATACTTGGCTGTTTGCATAATAAAGTTTTTGTTTACTAATAACTAACAAATGGATGCAGGTTGGTTATGGTGGGTGTTTGTCTTTCTCATGGTGTTGGTTTCATTGGAAATCTTCAGTCCCAATTGACGTTATGAAACTTCTGCTGTTAAATTTGCGAGCCTCGGGTAATGCATGATCCTTAGTTAGGATTACCATGAAACCCGAAATATATCGGCTTCTTCGTCACTAGTCCAATTACTAGCAGCCCAGCTATGGCTCTTTCTTGTTTTACAGATTTAATCAAATATCTAATCAGATTTAATCAAAATTCCTCTTTCCCTATCAATGAATTGCCATTAGAAATACTTCTCGAAATCTTCTACAAAGTTCCTGTCAAACAACTTCACCGCAACAAGATCGTCTGTAAACTTTGGTCATCACTCATCTCAAATCCTGCCTTTCCATCCGCATTCTCTTCCCATGCAATTTCACCTAATGTCTCCTTGTTACTAACCTGTCACAATCAGTGTGATTGTATCCATACAAAACACCTAACCAACGACGGAAAATCATGGTTTCAGGAAAAAGATGATCCATTCAAGTTTCTTCCCGGTGGAGACCAGCCAGGAAATGATAAAGTTGAGTGTATAGGTTCGAGTAATGGGTTGGTGTTATGCGGTAGAACAAACTACCTATGTTGCTGTTTTTACTATGTCTGTAATCCTATGACGAAGCAATGGATTACCCTCCCTTCTCCGCCAAGTTGCACGTGCACTGTTTTATCAGGATTTGTTTGCAACCCGAGTTCTGAGATAATCCCAAATTCCGAAATTCAGTTTAAGGTGGTTAGGTTATTCGTTAACCCGATTTATTCAATGGATTTGACTCTGGAGATATTTGACTCTGCAACCAACCAATGGAAGGTACGTATTTAATTTTATCTTATTATAATCTCAGAGTTAAAGTGAGTATATACATAATGTGCACCATTCCTATCACACACATCATACATATGTCAAATCAATAATAGCAATGAGCCATGATTGACGACGGATGTCTGTTCCGACAAATTCTTTTTTGTCGTTATGGATAGTCCAAATAGAAATCTGTAACTTGTAACTTCCAATACTAATTTCAACTGTATTGATCCTTGAGTGTTTGATTAGGGCTTTAGATTTTTACTGTAAATGATTCAATTTGCAGGTATTGAAGATGCAATCTAGTGTTCGTGTGTTTTTTATCGACAAGGTCAATGCGATTGAACACAGAGGAATATTACATTGGGAATGTAGAAGAAGGAACTTGATGGTTGTATTCGAGCCGAATGACGAGCAGTGCTATATGTTTCCGTTACCTGGAAGTGTTAATGACAATGTTTATTACAAGCTTGATGTGAGTCAAAATGAACTCATTTACATAGAGATTGATTTCCGATTTGGAAGCAATAACATCTCTACCATTTGGAGATGCGATCAGCTTGAAGGAAAACGTAATTGGGTTGTTCATCGAAAATTTGTTTTGAATGATTGGGCTTTTGAAGAATCGGTGTGGGGGTTGAAGTTGCAATTTGATCATATTGATTTAAGGAAACGTATTGAGCACGGGACAGTACTTGGCATCGATCCTGTTGACTGCAATATGTTATATCTTTCTTTATGCAGTCTTTGCGGCGGGAGTAACACTTACTCGCTCAACATTGGAAGAAAAATGATAAAAGGAATCTCTTCTACCGAATATGTTAAATCGTGCATGATGGTAGTCCAACCGAGTTGGCCGGCGATACTTCCTAACCTACCACCATTATCACCCGATGATAATTTGTATAAAGATACTCACACTCCTTATGTTTGCTTTGGATGTCGTAGATAAATTGTATCAACGATTCCTCAATTTTCATGTTACTTTTCGCTATGGTGTAAGCATGAGAACCTCACATAATAGATATTGTCTTTCAACTTTGTTCTTTATTAATGTGCTGTTTTATAGGTTTTCTTTATGTCCCTATAAATACTCAGTAACAATCAATGCACTCCTGAACTATGATACCTCGTTTTACTGCCTTCTAAAAGAGTTTTACGAGTAAAGTGGCAAAAACGAAATACAAAAAGAAGAGTCGGACAGACGTATTCAAGCTCATTACATGACTTTACAATGAAAATCAGAGTTCTAACAATAGTACAACAGGGGAAGCTGAAGTATAGATTGAAACTGTAAATTTAGTGTTTTCTATTAGTCAAATTAGCACTAAGCAGTCTACCTATGCTGCAAAATTTGCTTTCCATTTCATGTTAGCTTCAGCTGAAATCCGAAATTCGGGAGTGAGCTGCATTTAGTCTTTAAGACTTCCAAGTTTCACGCGCACTGACTAAACTGGAATTAAGCTCCAGAACTTGGAGACATTCCTTGCAGAAATCTAGCAAGATCACCTCTTGCATTAATGATTTGCATCGGGCATAAGTGCCCGTCTGTTGTAGTTCAGGGAATTCAAAATGACTTCCATTCGTTCTCGAGATGCTTAGGTCCTTGGATACTCGAAAACAAGGCCTTCGGCTACACTTCTTGCCCTTGCATGACCAAACAGTTTGCTGACAATAGCCATTGCAAAATCTACTGCAGTGGCAAGCCCCTTGCTTGTGATGAGTTTACCATCAATTACTACTTTTGCACCGTTCTCCACCTCATCGGTTAGTCCACTTACAACTGAAGGATATGCAGTAGCTTTTCTATCCTGTATGCAGCAGGAGACAAAGAGCAAGCTTTAGAATGAAATTTTAAACAAGAAAGTTGTGAACTAAAAATGGAATTACCTTCAGCAAACCCTGACTCTGCAGCACTGTTAGGGACGAGCAAATGGCACCGTATATTCTACCAGCTCCATCTTGTTCTTTGAGCAACTTCTTTAGAACCCTTGATTTTTGTAGCCGCTTAGATCCAGCAGTTTCTCCCTGAACCAGAACTTAACAATCAATGAAAAGTAGAAGGCAATGTAGAAACAGCGTAAGTAATTATTTTTCTTACCGGAAGAATTATTAGATCATATATGGAGTCAGACGCAGCATGACCAATTAACTTGTCAGCAATTATTTTTGTGCCTTGAGATCCCAAAATCTGCATAGATTTTTCAATAGAAGCAACCACAACATCCGCCTTTGCTCGCCGTAAAATATCCACAATAGTTACTATTTCAATCTCTTCAGAACCATTTGAAACCGGAATGAGAACCTGTGTCCCGTTGGAATAATAACAGCAAGTCGAGAGTTCAGTGATGGTGAAAAACTAAACAAAAACCTTTATCCTCAGCAAGTTGAGAGTTCATTAATGCATCTAATGAATCTCTAAATCAATTAATCAAGAGCTTTGGCGAAAGGAAATTATCAGAACTAAACAAGAAACATGAACCAGCAAGGAACTTACACGGGGTTTGTGGTCAAGAGACCATTCGACTTCATTAAACTCTTCTCTTCTAAGTGTATCACTGGCTGTATGCATCAGCTGTGTCAAATAAAAGACTATTAGCTCAAACCTATGGCAGAAGATAAAATATGAAGGAAATACAACATAATAAGATGATTTAAGAAAGTCCGGTTTGACTGTGATCAATAAAAGTCGGGATATGATGATGGTTTCACACATTTGCAAAGACATTTTCGTTGTTTAGAGGTTTGTGACTACAGGTCAGAAGTCCAATCCATTTGTAAAGACAAAATTATCAATAAAATGGCTAGTAAAAAATGGAAATTTTGAACATTCTGTCGCTTTTATGCTTTAAAATGTTTCCATATGTTACGAGGGGTAGAGATGGTACAAAAAACCACTGATTTTCGTTTGAACGTTTGACTTTTAGACCACGGAGAAATCTTTACAAGTAGGCGAAACTTTGCCCAAGAATGAAAGATATGGACCTTACCAACAGTTGAGCAACTTCAAGTGCAACAGACTCCCCAAACAACTGTTCAGCCAAGCACAAAGCGAACTCAAAAGAAGTACCAGGACCTCGGCTTGTTGTAAGTTCTCCTGAAACTTGAATATTTGATTTAACAGCCCAGAAAGTTGGAAGCTTGTCCATGAATGCGGGGTGACACGTTGACTTAAAATCATTTGCTAAAGTACAATTAGACAACAGAACTATATTTGAATTTGATTTGCTTACATTAGAGTTCAATCAAAAGCAGTTCAGTAATTAACCTGCTTTCTTCTTAGAAGGCCCCATGGAAGAAGCGTCACGGCTGGAGCAGCACATATTGCTCCATACAACCTCTTCTTCTCTGCTTGTTTGCTTGTGATTTGTCGGAGAATTTTACAATCTCTCAGCCTTGCTGAACCTGGCATTCCCCCCTAATATGCAATTACTTGCTATTATTAGCCTTTTTGAACTTGTATTGAAAAATCAAATCACAGATTTCTAAGAGGACATCCCCAGTAAAATTTTATGCATCAGTCACAACTATGTTGCAACAAAACTGAAATGAAAACAGAAATGGAGACAGGAAAACATTCAAATCCATAGCCTTCAAAATATAGCCACAGAAGAGAAACGGAACGGCAACGAAAACAGAAATGAAGCGCTGAAATGCTACCAAAGAGGAGTTTCTGTGCAACACGGGTCAACTATGTTGCACAGAAATGGCTCTTCGGTGGAGTTTGTGCATTTCATGTCCGTTGCCAAATGAAGACTATGTTTCAGAAATTATGTTTTCCAGAAAAAAATTAGATGGGAGATTTTAGTGGGACAATGTGCCCTCGTATGCAGTCACCTCGTAACAATTTCAGTGTCCGCAACACATTCTCCTATGCTAACAAAGCGATCGGAAAATTACAATAAGAAGCAACCATTAATTTACTCTCCTGCAATCTACTGATCTCTACCTGAAACTAAATTTCTCGATTTCCGCTGCTTTCTCAATGCATTTCAGATACTAAAGCCAACCAGAATTAACTATCATCACCACAAAACAATGAAACTTATATGAGCAATGCATCAACAAAATATTAGAGCAACTAACCGGCAAGGCCACAAGATCAAAACTTTCATCCGAACACGACGAAATACACACATCAGCAACCAATCTGATGCCCCCAGCAGCCTCAATCTCGAGATTTTCTTCAACCGAAGCAACAGTGACCTCTGCACCAGCTCTGCGGAGCACATCAACTATAATTACTGCCTCCATTTCTTCTGTGCCAAACCCAATTGGAACCAAAACCTATTCAACCAAATCAAATTTCAGCTAAGCATATTATCTCAAACCCTTATGGTCATGAAAAAGCAAATTACTAAACCTTGAAATATCTCGAAAATTTAGGACCCGTTCTTTATGACAGAAATTTACTGAAAATTACTAAACTGAAGTAAATAAATTACTAAATTTACGGAACTGAACTGAAAATTATTCAACTGAAATGTATTTACTAAAGGAAAATTACTAAAATTGACGGAACTAAAATTACTGATATGAACTGAACTAAACTGAAAATTACCGAACAGAAGTGCATTTACTAAAGTAAAATTACTAAATTTACGGAACTGAACTGAAATGTATTTACTAAGAGAAAATTACTAAATTTACGGAACTGAAATTACTGATAAGGCATAAAGAACGGACCTTTTTAGGCGGAACAGAGATAGGGGTGGTTGTGTCCAATTCAGTGGCTATTGTGGGAACTATTAGTGGATGGGGAGATGGAATTTTGGTGGATTTTGAAGGGTTTTTTCTTGGGGTTGATGTTTTTTGTTTAGGAGGGGAAGCCATGGAAGCAAATGGTGAAGAGGGAAGGCGAGTTATAAAGGTGGGTATTGATGTATTTGATGGGATGAAAGAAATATTTGAGGGAGGTGAAGAGAGGAGACAGAATATCTCCATTGATGAATAGCTTCTATTCAAGAATGGAGGAGTTGCTGATAAGATAGATAATAGAGTTTAGTTTAACTGAGAATGATGTCTAGCTAGGCTTGGAAATTCAGATTATCCTTGTAATAATCTAATGATTATTGTTATGTTTTTTATTTTTCATGATGGAATAATTACTGTTATGCTATTATTATATAAAACTTTGTTTTGGTAATAAATATTTTAAGGGAGACTAGTCCTACTAACTCTCCAAAGTAACATGACGATCTATACATTTCGCTGAATGTTTACAACGAAATTTAGAGATTGACAACTAATAATAGTTAAATTTGACAAAACAAAAATTTAAATCTCAAATTTTTCAAATAAAAGATGAAATTTTTCTATCACTCTTATCAACTTACTTTATAAAACATATTATATGACTCGATCCATTTCAAAATATAGGTTACAAAACAATGGGTTTAGAGCTATATATATATATATATATATATATATATATATATATATATATATATATCCAAATTTCATATTTAGTGTGCAACATAACAAGTCAAGTCAAAGGCTTTCTTTGAATTAGCTATTAGTGATTAGCGGTTAGCTAACATTATCTATTAGCTGATCTGTTTAGTTAATTTGACTAATTGTATGTATAAATTTGTTTGGTAAAATTTATCTGGATGTCAATGGTTTTTTTGTGAAGAATGACAAATAAGTACATTTATCATTTAGGAATATTTTTTCTTTATTAATAACTAGGAGTAAAAATGTCCTTTAAAAGTTGTAGCAATAAGCTAATGAGCTTTTAGCTTTTTGAGACTAAGTTTTTTTTTTAAACCTTTATTCTACCGAATACATAAGTAAAAGTTTCTTTACACCTCTATTCTACCTCATTTTGGCTCATACTGCACTTTACCAAACGGAGCCAAAAGCAACTCGTGTAGCGTTGGTGAATATGTTGAAGTAGCACGTATGTTGCTTTGAAAGATCTTATAATGTTTTGCTTCTAAAACTAGCTTCATAGATATGATCTAGGAAAAAGCTTGAATTTAAAACGCTATGAACATATGAATAAAAATAAATCTTCCTTTATTTCATTCGAGGAAAACAACCAACAATACTTCCTTTATATAGGGAAGTTTACAACTTATATGGTAAAGAATATCTGTAGTATTATTAAGCGAAATTTTTTATACCGTTTTTAAATTATGATATTTTCGAAAATATAAAAGAGAACGAGTTGGTACAATAACTATTTAAACTATACATTTTGATTTGTAGGGTATTTACTACCGTCTGCAGTGACTAATCTCTTTCGCAGATGATTTGCACTTACTTAAGTAAATTTTTTCTATTTGCAAGAATGAAAATCATACCTTAATACAATTTCATTATTTAAAGTATGTAAACTAAAATACACGAAACTCTATTCATAACTAAGAAAATGCCGATCCGAAAGCCCTTTTCATATTTGGCTGTGAATAAATACTAACATTTGATGACTGTTTGGGTAGGCATGGCCATGCTAGCCAAAAGAATCATTTCTTTAATTGAGTAATCTGAATTAAGATAAGCAGAACTTCATGGTAACGGATATGTATTCCACACCAGCATCAATCTCTCACACATCATAAACAAATCTAAAGATCAGACACATTTATATCAATCCCAAACCCAAACACTCTACATAAGAAACAAATAACCAAACCCACATCAAATCAATCAACCATGTTAAGAAAACTAGCAAGAGAAGCCATTTCATCCTCTTCAAATTTGAATTCAAATCTAATCAGATCAATTCAAAGAAGACCCTTTTGCATCTCTGTTCTTCCCGATGGCATTGACAGAGATTCTGAGGGGTTTGTCCGTAATTCAACGGCTATGGAAACCCTTGTGTCTGAACTTCAATCCCATATAAACAAGGTGAGAAATTTTCATCTGGGTAGTAGTTTTTTTTGGTGTTTGTTGTTTGTGATTGAGGATTGAGAAATGGGTTGGTTTTTGTTTTAGGTTCTGGCTGGAGGAGGTGAAACTGCGGTTAAAAGGAATAGGAGTAGAAATAAGCTGATGCCCAGAGAAAGAATTGAGAGGGTCATTGATCCGGGTTCTTCGTTTCTCGAGCTGTCGCAGGTCTGTACATTTCTCTGTTTATGTGAATGCTGATAAATGTGTGGAAAGTGAAAAAGTGTTGTCTTTTAGGATTTGGAAGAAGATGGCCTGCATTTTAACTTAGTAGAATTCGTGTATTCATGTGCACTTTAGCTTCGAAGAGGGTGATTGAGAGTGATATGAGTCTATTAGGATTGATGAACATATGATGGTGGATACGAGGACGGAGAGAATTTATGTCCCTTTCACGACTGGATTTTTCACGGTTCCTTATAACGATTCATGTTAGCCGACCCCGAATAATTTCTAGAATAAGGCTTAGTTGTTGTTGTTTGCATTAGGAATACGTGAAGGGCCTGTAAATGGCCAAATGATTGGACTAATCTGATTGGTCCTCTAAACTTTGGAGATGTCTCATTAGTCCTTGAGCTTGTTTAAAGCAACCTACTAGCACCCTTAAACTTGTTTAAAGCGACCTATTGGTCTTATGAACTTGCTTAAGGTAACTTATTGGTCTCCTTAAACTTGTTTCAAGTGACCTATTGGTCTTATGAATTTGCTTAAAGTGTTGTTTTAAGTGATACGCAGTTCAACTTGTCCTAATCTTCACTTTGCAATGCCACGTAGAACTTGTCCAAATCTCCAAATTTCCGGGGTTGAATCAGTTATTTGGCTAAGTACACTAGTCTTGAGGCTCCCTGATGTATCAAGACTTTGAATTAGTCAAGTGGGTGGTTTTTGGTGAGGAAGTTAAGAAGCTAACATGATCCAACATTAGGGAGATTGACTCATTTGTGGTCAATCTATAAACTATTTCTATATTTTTGGTGGAGTTGTTTCTGGTTTTGTGGTGTTTTTAATTTGTAGTCAGCTTGTTATACTGGCATACCAAATATTTTTGAACAACAAATTGAAGCAGTCCACCTTTCGGGTCAACTACTCTCTCTTCCCGTCCACCTGTCAGATGGGTGAACTGGTGGCGCGATTCTCTTTCCATATAATGGAATTGATGATTGCAAAGAGATTCTCGCCATCAATTCGCCTTTCTGTGAAGAGAGTAGTCTGTTTGTCTGATAGACGGACTAAACTAAAGACAAATGATTCCTCTTTTTACTAACAATTGTGGTGAAACTATCCGTCTTGCTTACTAATTGATGTGAAATGTATATCTTAGAATTGTACATCTTCTCTTTTATCAATGATGCCTCTGCTTCTTATTATGTATTTAATGTTATAAGCTTGCAGGCCATGAATTATACGAAGAAGCCTTACCGTCTGCGGGAATAATAACTGGGATGGGTCCGGTTCATGGGCGCCTTTGTATGTTTGTGGCCAATGATCCTACAGTTAAGGGAGGAACTTATTATCCCATTACAGTGAAGAAACATCTTAGGGCACAAGAGATTGCTGCTAAATGCAGATTACCGTGCATATATCTTGTCGATAGTGGTGGTGCTTTTCTTCCAAAGCAGGCTGAAGTGTTTCCTGATAGGGATAATTTTGGTAGAATTTTCTACAATCAAGCTGTAATGTCTGCCGATGGCATCCCTCAAATTGCACTTGTATTGGGTTCCTGCACTGCTGGCGGTGCCTATATTCCTGCAATGGCTGACGAAAGTGTAATGGTCAAAGGAAATGCTACTATTTTTCTAGCCGGACCACCACTTGTCAAGGTAAGTGAATTGTAAAAACGCCATATTTTCTTCACTATTTTGTGAACTAACAAGTTTCTGGGGTAAATTACATTCAACGCTCCTGAACTAAGCGCTACTTCATTTCTTGACATGAAAGATCTTAAAATTTGCGTTACTGCAACATTAAAAGCCAAATCAATAAGCATTCGTTAAAAATTGACAAAAATTATTCTAGGCTGCTACAGGAGAGGAAGTCTCGGCTGAAGATTTAGGTGGTGCTGCTTTGCATTGCAAAACATCTGGGGTTTCCGATTATTTTGCTCAAGGTAAGGCATTGAGTTGTGGTTTCTGTATTTTCTCTAAATTGCTATTGATGTTATTGTTGCATACTCTTGGATGCTCTATGATAATCGTAGCATAAACTTTAATATTTCGAGCATGTGATATTAGTTTGGAATGTCTTATTTGAAGAGTTTTTATGTTGGGAAATATAACTTAGAAAGATGAATCCAAGTAGTAACAAGAACAAGAAATAAACGAGAAACAATAATCAAGGAATTATGTGGTTCAGCCAATATCACCATCCACAGGTCTTGATACTTATTACTCTTACTGCCCATTTGAAAGATGGTTTACTTAGGATTGAGAAACAATTAAAATCTACTAGTGAACAACGCAGTAAACAATAACAGTTGAACCAAACAGACTCGATGTGCATATATAGGAAAAGAAAATGAGTCAAAACTCCCACTTAGCCTTTTGATGAGGTCAATAATCCATCAATGTGAACTATCAGACTCTACATACTCGGCATCCGAATCAAATTTCATCTCACGGATCTCACTCGAATGAATATTTTAGAACCGTATTGCTTTGCATAACTAAACTGACTGAATACATGAATTTTGCTTGTAGATGAATTGCATGGACTTGCTCTAGGGAGGAACATCGTCAAAAACTTGCACATGGCTGGAAAACAAGGGGCAATGAGTGGATTGAATGACATAAATCTCGATTATAAAGAACCGTTATATGATGTGAAGGAGCTTCGTTCGATTGCACCAGCCGACCTAAAGCAGGCCTTTGATATCCGCTCTGTAATTGCGAGAATTGTTGATGGTAGTGAGTTTGATGAATTCAAGAAACTGTATGGAACTGTGAGGACATATTTTATCACATAAATTTCTAATTTTATTTTTAGGTTTCCTTAGGATAATTATTGATGAAGTGATTCGGTTGCATTTGCAGACTCTTGTAACCGGGTTCGCAAGAATCTTTGGACAACCAGTTGGCATCATTGGAAACAATGGGATATTGTTTAATGAATCTGCACTAAAGGGTGCCCATTTTATCGAACTATGTACTCAACGTAATATCCCCTTGATTTTCCTTCAGAATATCACTGGTTTTATGGTATGTAATTTACTCTTTCTTTCCTAAAATCTGTTGGCAAACTCTTCTGATTTGTTCAGGAACTAAGCTAGATTCTTTGATTTGATGCAGGTTGGTTCAAGATCTGAGGCAACTGGTATTGCAAAAGCCGGAGCGAAAATGGTGATGGCGGTTTCTTGTGCAAAGGTTGGTTTTTATATTGTTCATTTTCATTTCTGAATTCTACAACGGACTTTCAGCTTGGAATCAACTGAACTGCCCTGTGGTTCGTTAAGAAAATTGCAGCAGACATACTAACTTCAATCTCATTTCTGATCATCTTCTGTATAGGTTCCGAAGGTAACAATTATGGTTGGTGGAAGTTTTGGTGCTGGAAATTATGCAATGTGTGGTCGTGCATATAGTCCCGATTTCTTGTTTCTTTGGCCAAATGCTAAAATATCTGTGATGGGTGGTGCTCAGGTATTTTGGCGCACACGTTTCTTGGAATTTTCTCCATGCTATCTGGCTAAATTGTTTTCAAGTTCAATACTTTATTATATGAAACTGAATATAGACATCATCGTTGGCATTCCGAGTTGCGATTTACTTGTTTTTTAACGGATATATTCAGGCGGCTGGTGTTCTGTCTCAAATAGAAATGGCCAACAAGAAAAAGCAGAAAGTTCAGGTGACTTCACTTTCTCGAAACTGTTATGGACTTGATATATCAGACATTACAGATAGCTTACTGTTTCTGTGTGTACACTTTGCAGTGGACGAAAGAGGAAGAAGAAGCATTCAAGGCGAAGGTTGTGGAGGCTTACGAGAAAGAAGGGAGTGCTTATTATTCCACAGCACGGCTTTGGGACGATGGAATCATCGATCCTGCTGACACGAGAAAAATTATTGGCCATTGTATCTCTTCATCGATGAATCGACCTCGAGAAGATACCAAATTTGGTGTCTTTAGAATGTAATGAAACTTGCTGATCAGATCAGATTAGCCAAAGGGAAAATGTGCACTCCTCATTGCTCCAAATGGATTTAAATTGTTAGCAGTAAAAATGAATTATTTGTCTTTGCAAGTTACTAAAATACGAAAATACATTGAAGCATAAATAGAATAGGAAAATGACCGATTTGATTATATCGGGTTAAATTCGTGTTATTTTACTAATAACAGTAAAAATGATAGGGAAATGGTCCTTGTGAAAATCATAAAGAACTTGGTACACACTGTGAACGAAGATCGATGCTGGCGCTTTTCGGAATGTTGGACGTGAAACATCTACAGGTAGTGTTTAGTGCGTCATAAAATCTCAAGGTCTAACCCTGGACAACTGGAAGAAAGAAACTGTCAAGCTTGAGTAAGATGATCCAATCATTGTTGATTATGGACATTAGCTATATCTTACGCGATTTGTAAATAAAGCGATTTGTAAATAAAGTCTCATCGATTAAAAATGTACTAGTCATGAGTTTATATTAGTATCCTTTAGCAAATGATATTAAAATGATGATGTTATAGTTAAAGTTAAAGTCATAAGTTTAAAACGACATGATTTATCTGACAGTTTTAAATCTAAATATCGATTGATAAAACATTCTTGATCAATTCATAAATGTTAGAATTTACAATTTTAATTGATCAATAATAGTTTTTGTAACTGCGATGTGAGTGTAGATACTTTTTTAAGATCCTTAAATTTATAGTCAAAAACTTATTGTGTTTAAATAAAAGATCAAAGACACTTTCTATCAAATGAAAGATAAATAAAAGGTTTTACTAGCTCATTTTTTAACATCTCAGTATTTTCCACTACTTTTAACAATAGACACCTTAACCGCCAAAATGCTTAAAATGGAGACCTTAATTGAATCAATATGACTGTCTAGATATTCAAAATTCAACTAATCTCCAAATATACCTCGTCTAAACTCTAGAAGTTCTCAGACGCTTTCCACTAAATTGATATTTTCATATGTTCTTTCCAAATAATTGGTATTACAACTTGTCATTTATAATTGTTTTAAAACACAAATTTTTTTTTACGACTAAAACCTTTTATTTTTCTTGTTTATTTGACAAATTATATTGATTGTAACCATTAAAATTGATATTTGTGTTTCACACATCAACATGGGAGCGCTCGTGGCCTAATGGATAAGGCATTTGACTTCTAATCAAAGGATTGTGGGTTCGAGTCCCACCGAGCGTGCTCTCTATTCATTTTCTATTTTTAATTATATTATCACACTCTCAAAAATCCCACACTTCATCATCATCTTCCTCAATCAAGATCCCATTTTTCACTTGACATTCTCCTCATTTCCTCTTTTACCCTCTCTTCAATGGCTTCTTCATCTTCCTCAACTACCCTTTTCTCCTCTCTCCCTTCTCCCCATTTCCCACGCGCCACCGCTCACTCTCTTCTGCCCCCAACTACCCTCCTCCCTTTCCCCCTCTCCACGCGCCGCCGTAGCATCTCCCTGATCTCATCTTCCCCGTCAACTCCTCTGAGGGTTCTTTGTGTTCGTGATTCTCGAGGTATGGTAAAACCCCTTTTTTCCCTGATTTGTTCTGCATTTTCTTGATCTTGTTGGGTGATTGAATTTAGTTAAATTGTTAGGTAATGGTGTTTTCTGAAATGGGTTTTCGTTTTTTAGCTTTCTTGGTTGTTTATTGAGCTGTGATTAGGATTTTGATGAAAACCCAGTTGGGTTTGTACGCGGAAAGTGAGTCTTGAAGTTGCAATCAGACTTTATAGTTAGATGGGTTTGTATATCGGGTTGAGGTAGATGTTGTAAAGGGTAGAGCTTTGAGTATATTTAGATGGTTCTTGAAGGAGGTGAGTGGCAATGCTGTTAGACAAAGGGCATTGATTCTTGGAGATGAATATTTAGGCTAGGGATAGCTGTAGAGTTAGATGGGTCCACGTATCGTGTTTGGGTTGAGTTGATGTTGTAAAGGAAAGGTAGAGCTTTGAGTATTAGATGGTTGTTGAAGGTGGCGTGTGAATGACAGGGGTCTATGCTGTTAGACAGAAGGAATCGATTCTTGGAGATGATCTTTAGGTTAGGAATATCTGTGGAGTTAGATGGGTCTACACATCGGGTTCGGGGTGCGTTAGAAGTTGTAAAGGGTAGAGCTTTGGTGATTAGATGGTTTTTGAAGGTGGGGCCTGAGCAGCAGGGCTCTAGTGGCAGTGGCAATGCTGTTATATAGAAGGAATTGATTCTTGGAGATGAAAACTTTAGGGTAGGGATAGCTGTAGAGCTAGATGGGTCTACACATTGTGTTCGGGTTGAGTTGATGTTTTAAAGGGTAGAGTTTTGGTGATTAGATGGTTGTTGAAGACAGCGTGTGATTGCAGGGGTTTAATGTGGGCTTACGTTAAGCTGAGATGAGTAAGAGTTGGTTAGTTAGGCGAAAGAGCTTATCCAATTTATCGTAATTGATTAGTTAACTTGGTCGTTAATTATGTACTGCAAAATGGGAATGAATCTTTAGAATTTCTTGATTGTTTATCGAGCTTTGATTAGGATTCATATGAAAACCCAGTTGAATTCATATGGAAAGTGAGTCTTGAAGTTACAATCAGACTGTAGAGTTAGATGGGTCTACCCATTGGATTTGGGTTGAGTCGGTGTTTTAAAAGGTAGAGCTTTGGCTGCTGGATGGTTGTTGAAGGCAGCCCGTGAATGTCAGGGGTTTGATTTGGGATTACATTTAACTGAGAGTTGATTGATGCTGTTAATGGCAGTGGAAATGCTGTTAGATAGAAGGAATTGGTTCTTAAAATGGCTGAGATTAATAGAATTTTGTGCATATTCATTATGTCTCGTGTTTGGACTTTTGTGGTTGTAGCTTCATATGATTAGAGGAGTAAAGATGAATCTTTAGGGTAAGAATTGCTTATATTGGATTGAATCTTTAGGGTGTATCTGTTCTTATGGAATTGATATTTTCGTTGAAATGCGCGTGTTGTTCTTGTTTTTCCGTTCAATTTTGTTGATTTATTCCAAATAGTAGATATAAAGTGTTTAGTAAATGGAGGAAACACGCTTGAGTCTTTGATACATTGTTCTTCGATCTGGTTCTGTTTATGCATTGTTGCTCTTCGAGCTGTATCAGATTACATTTTTCCAATCGTGAGTTTTAATTGCTTTTTTTCAGCTCCTTAGATGCTGTTTTTTATTATATTTTGATGTTTATTTCCTCCATTATGGTTTCGATACTCAATCTTGGGGGAAACTATGAGTATTGATAAACATATCTGCTTGACAGAAGCTGCGTAATGATGATATAAATTCAATAAGCTCTTTAGTCGCATCTTTGATTATCCGCTGCTATTGTCATAAAGAACTTAGATAGTGAATGCAATAAGTTAAAATCTGTAGAGATATGTCGACTGGGAATTATCTTCATATCATCGAGTATCTGCAGACACATGGAGTGTCAAAGCTGCACCATGAATATCAAATCTTTCAGTCATGTCTTTGATTACCCGCTGCCAATTTCATAAGGAACTTGGGTACTGAATTTAGAACTTGTAAGTTGAAATTTTTAGAATTAGAGGTACGCCGACTATGAATTATCTTTGTATGAATGAGTGTTTGCAGGCATTTTCATTAGGAACTTGCCGAACGTGGAATAATTAAGTTGAAAAAAAATAAAGAAATCAACTATGATATATCTTCATATCATTATCCACAGGCTTTTTCATATGGAACAAAGTTAGCGAATGTAGAATAAATAAGTCGCAAAAAACTATAGAGATACATTGAATATGAAATATCTTCGCATCATTCAGTATCTGCAAGCATTTTAATAAGGAACGCACTTAGTGAATGTGAAATGCGTAACTCATAAGATCTGTAGAGGTACTGTGATTATGTGTTGTCTTCTTATCATTGTTCCTTCAAGTTTGCAAGAGAATTAGTTTATTGCTGTATGGATATTGGCCAGCTGAATTGTCGGTCCTTTCATATTCCTTGGGTTACTTGCTTGATGATTTTATGTCTCACTGATAATATCAGATAGTTGTCTTACTTTCGTTATTGGTTCACATCTAAAGCTGCAGTTGTAACTAAGGACTCATGGGAGAATCTGATTCTGAAAAGTGACACTCCAGTCCTAGTTGAATTCTACGCGAGTTGGTGCGGACCTTGCAGGATGGTTCACCGCGTGATCGATGAAATCTCAGGAGAGTATGATGGAAAACTGAAATGCTTCATGCTCAACACGGACAGCGACTTGAATGTTGCAGAGGACTACGAAGTTAAAGCTGTGCCGGTGGTTCTGCTGTTCAAGAACGGGGAGAAGCGCGAGTCAGTTGTTGGAACCATGCCCAAGGAATACTATGTAGCCGCAATTGATAGGGTTCTTCAATCCTAAATTGGGTAAAGATTCGGGTTCTTTTTTGCTTTGTTGAGAAGTACATTGCTTGTACAGTTATGCAAATGTAGGCTTACTGGTTTTTATCATAGATATTGAGGTCGAAGGTTGTCCATTCCGGCTGTTCCTCAGAACCTCTTGCATAATGATATACGAGTTAAATTTGTCTCCAAGATTATTCGGGAAGATCAGTTTTACTCGTGTCGTACATAATGGCGCAGTGTTGCCTATGGTAGAAGAAACATTAGTTAATGAATATAGATCTAGCTGTTATCAGCTGAGTTCTCTCGACTATCTGTTGAAAATAGTTTGTTGAATGCAAAAGTATTAGTCCGATAGATGTGATACGACAACCATGCTATAAACGGTAGAGATAGCTGAGAGAGGGAGAGATTTTTGCACCTGTACTAGGATGTTTACTAGTAGATATGGTGCTAGAGTGAAATGGCTAAATTGTTTTCAGTCCCGATCCATCTAGTGTCAATGGACTTGGGTTTGTGGACTTCGTTAATTGGTGCTCTTGGGCCGTGGTGACATTAGGGCTAGGCTTCGGTGGAGAAATTATACTGTATGCCGGGCATATCACATCAGACGCAGCCATTGACAATGCGACTCCTGTCCATAATTATTCATGAATTTAAACAAAATTTAGCAAACATTTGTTTCTGTGATTCTTTCCAATTAAATAAATAAAATCCCTCAAACATTTATTCTGTATATTGTCTGTCTACCGAAATTGAAATTAATATCAAGAATAGGCAAATTTATCAAGATTGTTTGGTTTTGGTTTAAACTCAGTTTTTTTTTTTTTAGATCCACAAATTTAAAGAAGATGATTAAAGGAAGAGGTTTTAGAGCTCCAAGTATTGGCTTTATAATTTGAATTTTATGAAAATTAAACATGTGTACACAGAACACATCTAGTATTTCACTATATAAAAAGCATCAAACCCAATTGGAAACACGATCAATTTAACTTTATAATTTCTTCTTAAATCAGTTAAATCAACCAAAGCTTAAAACACCCAGGAGTCGAAGAAATTAAAGGAAGAAGGAGATGAACGGATATAA
The DNA here is from genome assembly GCA_028411795.1 of Euphorbia peplus. Lineage (NCBI taxonomy): Eukaryota > Viridiplantae > Streptophyta > Magnoliopsida > Malpighiales > Euphorbiaceae > Euphorbia > Euphorbia peplus. The sequence goes on along the minus strand of CP110837.1, from coordinate 1,192,315 downwards.
TGATAGTCGGCGACGGAAGTGATGGTGGTCGTTGACGGAGGTGGTGGTGGTTGGCGGTGGAAGAGGATGGAAGAGTTAGATGTAGATCTGGGTTCGAAAAGGGAAGGGTAAAATATAAATTGAATATTTATTTTCTTATTATGTGTCACTATTTAACAGCCAGGTGTTGCGTTTTGAATCTGACGTGGTATGTTTGGTGTACAGTATATTTCTCCATATCATGTATGAACACGTATGTTTGGTATCTTATTGTTGATAAGTGATAACATGAGATTCAAATTCACTCGATATCTGAGTTGTCTCCGATAAATTCCTCGAATTGTCTCCGACTAGCCTTCGAATGCCCCAGCCGTCTGACTTCATTGGGAACCCACACCAAAAGGCATGAAAATACATAAAGGGTGTAAAAGTAATGCTCAAAATTCGTCAAGTAAATAAGAGCACATAACTGTATTTTGCCATGAGAACAAGAAAAAGAAAAAAAAAAAGAAAAGAAATGGAAAGCTCTTTCTTAAGGCATGTTTATGCCATAATTTTCGACATCACATAGTTTTGATCTCCACAAACCATACTCATGCTGTATGAGGGTTGTAAATGAAGGACGTCTAGACTGATAATACTCTATATAAGCATTCAAAATTGAGAATCTAGACGCTCAAAATCTAACTTATTTTCGACTAATTTCTTGATAAGTCATCAAAAGTACTATACCGGCCAAATAGCGCATAACGTCTTTGCTACATTGTCTGTCATTATTGGAAAGAACTTGATGCTAAGTAAATTATTTAGTAATAAGAAAAATCTCCTTCAAGCGTGACAGACTATAAGATTTCACATTGATATCCTCATCATTCTTCTATCTATGTTGTAAATGAAAATTATTTAAATTTTTTAGGAGTTCAAAATTGAAAATTTGACTCGACTAACTAACCATCTAATAATTATATGTTTAATATATTATTTATTCCCTATTAGTTACCAAAGATCGTTGGCCACTCCCAATGTGCATTTGTATAAAAACTGGGTTAGTAAATCTTTCAACATATGTAATTATTACTTATACGAATAATGAAAATGTATATGTTGAAAGATTTACTTACCTAATTTTTATTTTTATTTTAGCAGATTTACTTGCTTAATTTAACCATATTATTCTACTATTTAAACCCACAATGTACGATAATATAATTTTCACAGTCGACAACAAATTTTTCCAGACAGTAACTAAAAATGACGACAAAATGGTTGCCTGTGCTTTGTTTTATTTTATTATTGGCCGCGGGTAAGTTTCTCTCTACCTCCATAATATTAATTAGGGTTCTAGTTTTGAATGGTTAAGTTTTGATTCAATGAGATTTATATTCTAAATTTTAATTTTTATTCAAATGTGTTATTTATAAAAATTTACATGTTAAAATGTGAGTTTGGCTCCGTTCTTTATGGCCGAACTGAATGAAATTAAATTGAAATGAATTGAATGAAACTGAGTTGAAATGAACTGAATTTGCTGAATTGAATTGGTTGAATTTGGCTGAATGAACAAAAACTTTTACTGAATTTGGTTGAACTAAACTGAATGATACTGTACAGAACTGAAATTTAGAAAAAAAAAAACAAAAAAACCAAAGCTTTTGTCATCAGTTATGAGTATCTCTTGACATTAGAATTAAGTCTAGTATTTTTCAAAAGAAAAGGAAAGAATTAAGTCCGGTTCTTTCAACTTGAATTTAGTAAAATTCATTTCAATTCAGTAAATTCAACAAAATTCATAAAACATTCAGTCAATAATTTAGATCAGTTCAATTCAATTCACTTTAGTTTTTTTTTAGTAAAAAAGAACATAACCAAAGTCAAGTAACAAAGCAATACACTGGATTCGAGTTGAATAGGACTCTCAAAATATTAAGGACGGATTTGTTTCTCCATTGTTTCCGACATGTTATATAATTTTGTGTCTTTGTTTTTGATTTTTTTATAGGATGGACAAGTGCATTTAGTTCACCAGTTTGTTTAGGAAAGTGTTCAGAAATTCCAGGTTGCAACAAGGTGTGCCATGACAAAGGCTATGCCAGAGGAGGGACTTGTATGGCAATGGGTCCAATATTAAGTTGTTGTTGTCTTCCTGCCTCACTTGGTTGAAACCCTTTACTTAGGATGATGATATTATATTTCATTTTCATAATAATAATGAAAAATAATTATGGCATTTTATTTAATAAAAAAGAGTTGAGACTTTTGGTACCTATGGATCTTAATATTGTTTCTTTAAATCTATGCATGGGATGGGTTAAGTATTAATATTGATAAACTTAGCCAATTTCTTTTTTTTTAAGGGAATAAACTTAGCCAATTAGAAGTATGGGTTGTAAAATTTGATATTCGGTTCCATGTTTTATTTAGAAAATAAGATTTTTGTGCGTATTATTACAATGTTATTATATAAAACGCATCTTCCAATTATTTTGAGTATTTGTTCGCAATTATGAAACCTTTATCATTAAAACTCACTAACTTTTCTTTAGTCATTGGACATAAAGAAAATAGTTTAGGAGTTAATCAACAATTAAGACAGATTAAAAGATAAATTAACCACGTTTAAACAAGTTAGTGAGACTATTGGGACATTTTTAGAGGGTTAATCAAACATCATTTTTTAAATAAGTTCATTGAGTTATGTGACATCTAAAAAGTTTAGGAAGTTAATCAAACTTCTTTGACAAATTCGGGATTTATTACAAAACGGGTCCAATTTTGAATCTTATTTATATTTTGGCTCAGTTCAAAATACGCTACCAAAATAGACGTATCGAGGTATGTTTACTATGGGCTTTATGAAAATATCACGATCTAGCCCGACACATCCCATTAATATTTCTGTGACAATAAGATCAGTTAGGCCAGATGAGGGACTGGTGCGAGGGGTTTGCCTGGGACAATTATGTGCAAAGTATGAGGATTGCAACCAGCTATTACTTCTTTAATTAGAATATGATAATGCTAATACAACTATAATTATGACAATGTTCATTAATAAAAGAGTTGTGAATTTTGGTGCCTATGGTTCTCAATCAATATTTTTAAAAAATTTTTATAACATGTGATATATATAGGTTTAAGAATGTCATTGTTGTTGTGAGTCAAAGAGTGTTTTTAATACTAATAAATGATGTGATTAAAGGACTAATACGAGCTTATTAAGATGATGGGGTGGAGATTAAAGTCATCTTAAGATGAGATTCTAATAAATTTATATCTACTGGAGGTTAGCTGAGGTCTCTTGAATGCAAAATATTAGTCGAATGAATGTAAACTGACGATCAAGTTATAAATGACAGAACGTGTGAGGGAGAAAAAGATTTGACATGTTTAATAGGATGTTTATTAGTAGTCATGATGTTGGAGCGAAATGACTAAAATTCCTTTAGGGTCGATCCATAATTGATTTGGTTATACATACTCAATTAGTTGATGTTCTTGAGTTATGGTGACATTTAGTATTAGGCCTTTGTGGACTTGTTTTGTGTACAACAAAATCAACCATTTCCTTAATTTTGCAAACAATGCAAATCACAGTTTTTTATTTGCTCAAAGGTAAATCATAGTCATTTATTTGCAAAAATGCGAAATCACATGGCATTTATTTGAAATTAATTCCATAAAATTTTATAAGACGAAGCATTCAACCATTAAATTTTTTTGATTAGAGAGATCTAACTTGATACCAGGTCAAAATTCAGCAACTCTCTATTTACTTTTACTTTTATAGGAAAAGTAATTATTTAATTCAATTCGTCGTTTTTTATGTTGAAATTTGTTGAACTGAATTAAATCGAATAGTATTGAAATTTGTTGCATTAAATTGAATTATTTAATGAATGTTTAATAAATTTTGTTGAATTTACTGAATTGAACCGAATAAACTAATGAAATTAAAAAGAACAAAAACTTGAAAACAATACATTTCAAATTTATTTTGATAATATATTAAATAATTAATAAGAGGACATAACTGTAATTTTGGCATTGAGATGGAAAGCGCTTTGTATTAAGGTGTATTTACGCCTTAATTTTCAGCATCACATAGTTTTTACTTCCACAAAATCATGCTCAAGCCCTGTGAAAGCCAGTTTCCATGTTAAATCAAGTGGATGTACTCTCCGTTCTACCATCGTTGTTGCAAATGAAAGCTATCTAAACCTCGTTTAGGCTCTCAAAATTTAGAATTTAACTCAACCGACTGACGGACTATAATAGATACTACAAATCCGACTAGTTTTCAAAGACATTCAACGGCCCAACTAGCGGGTAACATCTTTGACTACTTTATCTCCCGCCATTTTTACAATCTTGAACCGTAAGGTATTCAACCACTTTTAGCTTTACTCATCATTTTATTTCTAATTCTATCTTTCACATCGTCATTAACTTTTTGGATCTATAAATCTAGTTGTTACGCAATTCATACGTGCGACATTGTTACCGCTCATCGGTAAAAAATAAATAGAATGTGTTCCGTTTTTCCAAGCTCTTATCACGAGTTATACGCACATATGTTGTATATTATACATGTACTCCTGGCTAGTAGGTAATTATCACATCTATGGATTGTGGAAATATATCCCTACGGATTTAGTTACTAACTTTTATTATTGAGCAGATTTAGTTGCCTAATTTAACCATTTTTTATACTATTTAAATCCACAATGTATATGATAATATTTTTCATATAGACAACAAATTTCTCCGGACAGCAATTAACAATGTCGACGACAAAATGGCTGCCTGTGATTTGTTTTATGTTATTATTGGCTGTGGGTAAGTTTTTTTCTTCCTCCAATATCACATTAGTATTCTAATGTTTAAATTTTGATTTTATGAGATTTACATTTTCAATTCTAATTTTTATTCAAATATATTTCTTCTGCAGGAAATTTACATGTTTAAATATGAGTATATGTTGACATTAGAATTAAGTCTTGTGATAAAGTAATAAGCTCTACTTTTTCAATTTTACTTTTTGACACCGTTATTATTTGTATACTAGATTCGAGTTGAAATGTACTCTCAAAATGGTAAATTTCTTTTTAGCCTCAACATACTAGATTCGAGTTATGCATATGATAAGTCGAGTGTACATAAGGAAATTCTGACTAGTCTAATTAAACATGTATTTTGTCAAATAAGGGTATGTGTTAACATTAGTTTAAGTCTACTGATAAAGTAATAAACTGTATGTTTTAAATTTTACTTTTTATATTATTACTATTTGTATACTAGATTCGAGTGAAATGGAATCTCAAAACGGTAAATCTCTTTCCAGCCTCAATATAAATGTTTGGGTGCTAATCTATGCGGTTTGTTCATGGATTTAATGAGTGCAGTGTATATAAGGAAAATGATTTTTGGCTGGTCTAATCAGACACGCTAAAGCCCACATATATTGAAAGTGAGCTCGGGTCATATAAAGAGTAGTTTAGATGATACGAATGTAAAACTCTAAAATTATTTTTTTTTCCTAACTTCAACCAATAGTTTATTGCTATTATATATGTTTCTAACTTATTGACATTGTGTATGACATGTTTTTGTTTTTTTTTTTTCAGGATCAACTAGTGCATTTCGTCCAACAGTTTGCTTGGGAGAATGTTCAAGATTTCACCCAGATTGCAACAAGGTGTGCATTGACAAAGGCTATGGCAATGGAGGAGCTTGTATTGGAATGGCTGGTCCACAAAAATGTTGTTGTGTTCCTGGCTCACTTGTTTAAAACCTTGATTTAGGATATTATATTACATATTTCCATCATAATAACAATAATAATCATGGCATTTTAATAAAAAGAGTTGAGAATTTTGGTACTTATGTACCTTAATTTCTCTAAATTTATGAGATGGTTTTAGTTATTACTAGTTAAGTAATCTTACATCAATAATTGATGGTTTAATATTGGAAAACTTGGCCAATTGAAAATATGGGTTGTAGAAAGTAATTTTATTTTTATTTTTTTTACTTATACAATTTTTCATAATAGGATTGATGATAAAAACAAGTCTTTCAATTTATTATTTGTTGGAATGATTTCCCTGATGATCGAATAGATAAACGTGTAAAGAGAAAAACCTATCATTGCCAATAATTGATATAAATGAAGTTCTTAGACCAAATTTTTAGTTTAAACAGTTTCTTGATATGAAATCACATAGAACGTGACAAAATATCTTGTGTTCGAGACCTATCAATCTCATTTAGAGGTGAATTACAAAACAAATGCTATTACAAGTCTATACATATTGTGCATCTTTAAAGCTCAAATGTCATCTTGATTAACATAAATGATGTCCTTAGACTTTAATTATAAGTTTAAGATTTTAGCGCAAATGGTTTCTTGATTATAAGTTCTTCTTTCAGGCCGGAACCATTAGGTACCAATGGATCTAGTTTATAAACTAACATGAGTGGTGCTCCTGGATGTGTGGTATATGTAATTTCTGTTGGGCATTGTATGTGCAATTCAATTGGCACTATAAAAAGATTTTAAGACACATAATGTAAGCCCCTTTATAAAAATCATATGAAATGGATCAGACAATGTCATATCATATAGTAAAATAAGAATTATAATTTTAAATAATTTTTTTATCTTTTTCCATTGGTAAAATATATAATTTTTTAAATAATTTTATATTAGTTGTTTTGTGTTTTTAACTTTTAAGTCCTAACCTCATTAAATTATAAATAAGTTTCAATTTTTCATACTGAATTAAATTTTGCTGAACTAAATTAAATAAATAAGTTAAAGTTGACTAAATATTTGAAGAATTTTATTGATTATGATTTAACTTAGCTGAACTGAATTAAATTTTGTTAAAAGTAATTTTAAAAGAACGCAATCAACCTTGCCTATAGGCATTGCTATATTTTAAGGGCACATTTGGACATCCTCCACAAAATTTTGGATAAGAAGGCAATAAATCGCATGTCTCACGTGTCTAATAACCTATAAATTCTAGAAACACATGACTTAATGATCTCAAACTCCATGCATGTCGGCTTATCTTTCCATTTATGTCTTTGGGCTAAAATTTGACATAACAACAACAAGCCAAAATCTAACTAACCAAAAATTACATACACACAACACAACACAAGTAAAAAAAAAAAAAAACAATCTTCAAACTCTTTCTTCATCAATCAATCTATCATCATAAAGTTAAAATCTTTCTTTCTTTTCTCAAAGTCCCAAATCCATATATCGGTAAATATATATTCAGGAAGCAAATTACGAGAATACCCACCATTCCTTTCTTCCTACCGAGGTCTCTCTCTTTCTCTATACCCTCTTTCTCGAATTGGGTTTTCCATTAGCGATCTTCTGGTTTTTGTAATTGAATCTCTTTTTTTTGGGGTTGAATGATTAGGGATTTGCTTCAAGACTATGTTTTTTCAATAAGGTATTGTTTAATTGTTGATTTTTGAGGTTGACTTGTGTTAATTTAGTGTAAAGTTTGTTTCTTTTCTGTAATTACTTAGTGGGTTCTGTTTTTTGAGTTGAATATATTGGAAGTATGGTTATTTAGGGATCTGGTTTGGGGGGTAGTGTAGTAAAAGGTGGGTACTTTGAGGATTAGTCGGGAAACTATTCGGGGATAAGTTGGATTTTGGTCCTAAGCAGTTAAGGTGGTTCGAGTCGGATTGTCCAATGGGATACCTAATTTTGAGTGCTTAGGCAGCAAGGCGGCCATTGTTTACGACAGTGGATTCGGGGAATTGTTTGTTTTAATATCTGGTTTGACATTAATTACTTGAATTTTAGCTTACTTGAGATGTTGAATTGTTAATCAATCTGCTCATAGATTACCCTGAGCAATATTGTCTTGTCATCTGAGATTGTTTTGCTGATTGGATTCTTTTTGTTTAAGCCATGATTGTGTTACTTATTGTTATGTTGAATGGCAATTTCTATGTATTGTGTGCTTATGAGCTTTACCCACTGTTTATACGAAGGACGCCTTAACCGCCTAGGAACTCAAAATGGAGACTCCGATTGGACCGATCAGACTGCCTAGGTGCTCAACTCCAACTAGTCCCCAACTAAGCCCCGAATATACCCTGACTAGGCGCCTAGCGCTTTTAATACACTGGCTTTACCTGCTTATTATTGTCATATTTGGAGCACAATCCATATTTATCCATGGTGCAAAATATTTTCTGGTGAGTTGAGGTTTTGAGTTTGTGTACAGCGTCTATGCAATATACTCTAGATAGTGTGAAACCTGCTAAACGTATTAAAAATTCACACAGAAAAAGCTGAATCCTGGAATTGAACCAATAGTCTTTGGATTCAAAGTTTTAGAGCATGATGTACTTCCTATTATGGCAGTAGAGGAAATACAGGTTTAGGTGGAATAGGTTACTACTACTCTGGTTAGGTTTGAATTCCTATAAGACCACACTCTGTTAATAGGTTAGTTCTAGCTTCATTGAATCATCGTAGAGATTTTCTTTACTGATATCCTTAGAATTCTTGTTTTAGCTTGATTAGGTCCTTAGGCGTCGAGAAGGGAGTACTGAGTAGGAGCAGAATAAGTAACCGAATAGGTGACTATTGTGAGATTTGAAGTAAGCTTCAGCTTATTCTCTTATTACTAGACTACATTGATTTGATTCAGAGCTATGGGTTGTGTAGATAAGTTAGTTAGGAAAGACGAGATGGTTAGCTTCTTTCGCAGACAGGTTGGTTCCCTGCAGATGGACTAATTGGTTTGGTTCCCACAGGGCATAGTGAGTTGCTACAGTTTCTGCTTTCATGTAAGAGTGAATTCAACATAGATTGAGTCTTTAACACGAGGCTATCCGTGCTAGTCAATTGATATAGGGGTCTCAAAACTGGCTGTTTTGTCTCGGTCGTGTTATCTGATCTATATATTCCACATGATTATGTATGATTATATGTGCAACAAACTTGATGATCTTGTCAAACTTGTCGTGCCAGCCGGCTTGTCTCTGTAAATCATGTTTTTATGCCAGAGATTGACGGAAATTTGTTTATCTAATTCTAAACTGCCTCTAAAAGCATGGAAAACATATGTGTACTCGAGCATATTTAATGATATCCTTGAGTGTATTTGATTGCATGTTCGTATAACAAACTTATGTTGTGCTGTTATTGTGGTCTCTGGACATGCTCGAAGCTATCTTGTAAACTTTGATACCGTGTTCAACCTTCTCTCTGAAGATGATGCCGTCTTCTTCTCAAAGTTTTTCCTTAATGTTTTAGAGCTTTTTTTTATGAGTAATGCATAGGGTGCCTTGTCACGAGAAAAAATCTTATAAATGCATAGATTTGTGCTTTTAGAGATGAGTTAGAGCTTATGATCTAATGGGCATCGATATGTACCACGGATCCAAGGAATAAGCATTATGATGTTGATCTTTCAATTTTTCTTGATTAGTTCTAGATCTTTCAATTTGACACTTCGAGTTCTTGATAAACTACAATCATATATAGTAAGCCCTTGGTGACCTAGAAAGTCAGTTTTGAATATAACACTCGGTTAACAAAGCATTATTAATTTTATCTACATTTGCATTTTTAATATTTCGAGAGTAGGTTTATTGTGTGGTGTGTGTGTGTGTGTGTATCTCCGTGGCTATAGAGAAATCGGGAAAATCTTATTTTGTATTGTAGAATTTCAGACTCATATAACATGAGTAACACTTTTCTGATTGAATTTTGAATCATTTATTTACAACTGACTTATTGAACTAGGGGGATCGATTATATTTGATTGAAAGTTCAATGTATCAAACTGAATGTTCAGGAGTCGATCAACAAATATCGAAAAAATTAGGGACTTAAAGATGCTTATTTCCAGGATACAAACTTCATTGATTTTGGTCAAGTGCTAGATGTAGATAACTTAGGATGTGTACATGGTTGGGCCATCCATAATCTCATATTGCATCAGGATCAATTTTTCAAGTTGAATGAAGACCATTTATGTAGTTTTACTGAATTCATTTACTTCTTCTCGACATGTGCAGGAATCTACAGTTATCTTCTTTAACAATAAGTGATGGCTAATGCAAATACATCAACATCTATGGTGCTTTCTGAGCCGAATGAACAGAGGGCAATGATTTCGGCTGAACCACACATGAACGCAGTCCAACCTCAAGTAAATCTGCAAAACAGAAACTGTTTAGATGGTCCTGTGGCTATTCTTTGGGACATTGAGAATTGCCCTGTTCCAAGTGATGTCCGCCCCGATGATGTAGCTGGTAATATCAGAATGGCCTTGCGAGTGCATCCTGTAATCAAAGGTGCTGTTATAATGTTCTCCGCATATGGTGATTTTAATGCCTTCCCTAGGCGTCTCAGAGAGGGCTGCCAAAGAACCGGTGTTAAACTCATTGATGTTCCAAATGGCAGAAAGGACGCGGCTGACAAGGCTATTCTAGTTGACATGTTTCTTTTCGCCCTTGATAATCCACCACCGTCTTCCATCATGCTTATATCCGGGGACGTTGACTTTTCTCCGGCGCTCCATATTCTCGGTCAACGTGGATATACTGTAATCCTTGTGATCCCTTCCGGGGTCGGTGTATCATCCGCCTTGTGCAATGCTGGGAAGTTTGTTTGGGACTGGCCTAGTGTAGCTCGTGGCGAGGGGTTTGTTCCCCCAATGAAGTCTCTTATACCTTCTTATGGGGGACCCGCTGAAATTGCTGGGTACCTCACGGGAGGCCACATGAACGACAATTTTGACGGTCCAACCGAAGAAGAGGCCATTGTGTACCGAGGACTTTCACAAAGCTATTATAACGCTAGAGATTTCTCGTTAATATCAGAATTTAATTGTAGCTCTTCGGTAGCAATGCCTTATTTCCCCACGAGTATGAGGTCTCTGAGTCTTCCCTCAGGGATGAATGAAGTTGCGTCAGGTTCTGTTTCGTATGATGAACAATATCACTCTACTATGTGGGTCCAGCCAGGGGACATAAACGGTTTAAAGTTACAGCTCGTAAAATTGCTCGAACTTTCCGGAGGCAGTATGCCTTTTACACGTGTTCCTTCTGAGTACCAGAAATTATTCGGACGCCCTCTTTACGTGTCAGAGTATGGAGCTTTCAAGTTGGTGAATCTTTTCAAGAAAATGAGCGATGTACTGGCAATAGATGGGAAGGGGCAAAAGAAATTCGTCTACATCCGAAACTGGAAAGCATCCCCAAGTGCACCTCCTATAATTTTGGCAAGGAGGGACAAGAAAGGAAAAGGGACTAATGAGGATGGTTTGGATACCATGGTAGCCGGTGGATCCTCTGATGAGTTCTCGGACGAGGAAAGATTGGTTGCCGAGGAACAGGAGGACAAGAAGAATCAATGTAAGGCTAGCACAACAACAACACAGTTTCTAGTTGAGCAAAATCTTGAGCAATTCAAGCTCGAGTTACAGGAAATCTTAGTAAGCTATTCCTGTCGAATTTTCCTGGGTTGTTTCGAGGCAATATATCAGCAACGATACAAGAAACAACTGGATTATCACAGCTTCGGTGTTGATCAGCTGGAGGAACTTCTTAATAAGGTAAATGATGTTGTTATCTTGCACGAAGAACCAGGAAGCCAGAGGAAATTCCTGGCTGCAGTTGGTGGCTAGCGAGAGTAAGTAGCCAACAATCTTCGAACCTAGCTTCTGCGTTTTTCGCTTGTACACCGTAGAATTTGTCATCTTAGTTCCATAAATGGTGGAAGAGGCCGGATCACAGCTGTAGTTTTATATAAAAATATGTGTTCCGCATGGATCGGTTCTTGTTTTTGGAATTTTCCATGTAAGCCTCTTTGCCTCCGACTGATAACAGTACTAATGTTTAGTATCTAACACGTGGTTTCCTCTCTGTGCATCGTTCTGCGTGATCCCAGACGTTATATGGATGATCAATCTTGTATCTTAGATATATAAGAAGTGAAAACAGATAGAAAACATATTGTTTGTAAAATTTTGAATACAAACTGGAGTTGTTCTTTAGTGTATTTGTTTGACAGAAAGTGATAGATAACAGTTTATTGCTTGTTTTGTGTCTTGAGCAATCTTTTCGGGTCTTTATATGATTGTACAAAAGCAGTGTTGCTCATTAAAGTATAGTGTCGGTACTGTTTCACAAAGGTTGATGAACTCTCTTTTTTAATAAAATCAGTAACTAATACATTTAGTTTTATTAAAGTTATTCCGTGCAATTTCTGTATGTAAATTATAAATTGTCGAAATGTTGATGTGGATACATGTCAACCAAATGTCATGTAAGCGGCTTAATTTGAGTTGAGTAGGAAGACTTGGAACTAAACGTAACGTCGCATTATCCGGTTAGTCTGAATAGGAAACTTCCTAGAATAACAAAGTCTGGTGTTCAGACACTCAATTTTCAGGGGTTTTCTGCTGCTGCAGTTGCAGACACAATAGGACTTGTAACAACATGAGTCCCGTTCAACTCGTTCCAGATCAAAAATCCATAATTCCCGAAATAATCGCTCTGTGGATTCACACCATCACCTTCCAAATTGATCTCAACTGTCAGATTAAACTCGGCTTTGCTATACTTCCCCGAAAAGTGTAGCACCGATGGTTGCACAACAGCTTTCATGCCCTGAGGAACTTCCGTGACGGCATTATAAACGGAGTCTGTATCTGCTACACTCGTTAACGTTCTCCTGAACATTAAGGTGGTCGTGTTCGTGTTGTTCAATATGACCATGAAAGAAGGGCAGTTGAGGTCCAAACTTGCCTGGCTGCAAGTATAATTCGATGTTCCGATTATAATCTGAATCTGCTGGCTTGTGTAGTTCAATGCACATAGATAGTTGATGTAATCCCCCTCCTGAACATCATACACTAGCCCTGGATCCATAGCTTTGTTAGGATCTAGATGCCCTGTCCCAAATTCGAGAGGGGTGCTAGCAACTCCGGTTACCATATCTGTGAGTACGCTGTCAGCATTATCCTTCACATAAGCTGTAGTCATCATAGCTGATCTAATGGCAGCTGAGTTCCAATCAGGGTGAGTGGCTTTGAGTAAGGCTGCTATACCGGCAGCATGCGGGCATGCCATAGATGTCCCAGAGATAATAGCATAATCTGTCAGCAAAAAGCCATCTTCACGAATCGGTGCAAAGGGTCTATTAGGAACCCATGCTGCCAAAATATTATACCCTGGTGCTAATATATCAGGTTTTAGAATCCATGGCGATCTAAGACTGGGTCCTCGCGAGCTAAAATATGCCACTTTTGGAGCTGGTTTAGTGCCTAATGTGGTTTTTCCGAATTCAACACTAACTGTGGCGTTTGCTGTGTTGAGAATATAATTCTTGATCGAGTCTCCATCTTTTTTGTTCACTAGAACAATTGGCTGGGGAAAGTCATCAGCATCTCCAAATTCCCCATCGTCTTCGCTGACAATAGCTCCGATAGCTCCTGCAATATCTGGACCATTCCTTAGGTAATCTCCTCGAAACATTGATGAATTATTATCGTGGTCACAAAAGATAAATTTTCCAGCAACTTCTTTAGGATCAATTGAGCCCCATTCACATAGTTCCTTCCGTCGATTTCCATGTCCGAAATATATAGGAATACTCGAGACAAGCAGATTTTCGGGATACATAGATTGTCCAGTCATAGTAATCGTTGCATCCCCGAGTGTAATATGAGCTCCGAACTGACGGTCAATAGTTCCAGCACCAACTGCTGTTAACCATGGGGCTCCATTGAGCATGGTGTATCTGTCCGGGCCGTCATTTCCAGCTCCACATATAACAAATATCCCTCTCTTCAAGGCTGCAAATGCTCCTACGGCTATTGGGTTCTCGAAGAAAGGTGTTTCAGGGAAACCCAAGGACAACGACATGATATCCACACCATCTTCTATGGCTTGATCCATGCCTGCAAGCACATCGGTTGCTGCAGCAGCTTCGTAATCATTGCTGTCCTCCACGTTGTAGAATATCACTTTATACATGGCTATCCGAGCTGATGGTGCCATACCTCGAGCTGTTCCACGAGCATAACCAAAATAGTCGACATTTTCCACCGAGTTACCAGCAGCTATTGAGGACGTGTGTGTTCCATGACCAAAGTAGTCCCTCGGAGAGTCATAATCGTCTGTCGTTGAAATATTTAGTCTATGGTGCTTCATCCCTTGGTTAAACTTGCGAGCCCCTATAAGCTTTTTGTTGCAATGAGACGTGTTGAACTCCACTCCAACTTCACATGTTCCACGCCAACGATTAGGCACAGGAGGCATGTTTTTGTCACTAAAGCTTTGACTCTCCGGCCAAATTCCAGTATCAAAAACACCGATGATAACATCATCACCAAACTTTCCAGCCGGCCATAATCCGTTGTCACCATTCAGACCGAGAAATTGCGGTGTGTAAGTGGTAAGAGGACGGCCGAATGATTCAGGAAAAGTTGCAACGTGACTTGGCAGTTCCTCTAGTTGGTCAAGGTGAGATTGTGATAACACAACACTGAATCCATCCATCACATGCTTGTAAGTGTAAAGGTGAACCGGAGGTGTTTCACTTGTTGATGACAATGAGGACAACGTTGACGTATACCAATCATGGTGGGATGAGAATGAAGCTGGCATTAACGATTTGTCCATGTGGACGATGTAGGCACGACGATCATTGGAAGCATATAATGACTTGGCAATCAAAAAGAGTAACAAAATGAGCACAAGTTTAGAATGGATTAGATGAGCCATTTTACATGTCAATGAATATTTGGTGTAGCAATTTTTTTAAGGATTTTAGAGACATATATAAGCCATATAATACATGTAAAATCAAATAAAAATCTGGATTCCATTTCACAAAAAGACATTATCTAGAATCTTGAACTTATGGCATAAAATTAGATATTTAATTTTTAATTACAGAGCTTTACTCATTGGCTTGTCATGACTTTTAGTTGTTTGTGTTCTTCTAATCTGTTGTGCTTGTCATAATCATGTTAAGAAAGAAACAAGAACATTTGTAAGCAAATAGTTCGGCCAACAGTTAAACTACTCGAGTCTTATATTACACGCGTGATGACTCAAGGAAAGATTTATTGCGAACCTTGTTATCCAGTTAATATTCTATTTCTTTACAGCTAGAACATCTCCAGTCCCTAAATACAAGAGCTTTGTAATGATTGATGATCGAGGTATAAGGGTGGTGCATATTCATAGAAGAATTCATAAACGCCAAAATACTAAACCGTTCTATTTTAATCGTATGTGCCCGAAATACTTTATTAGAGACCAAAAGATTAGAAATTAATATATATGTGTAGCTGCCAAATGATCAACATTAGGAGATTAAGATTGATTTATATGAATTAATTGATTGAAGACTTTTAAGTTCGAACTTTAAAGAAGGTAAGAGGAGTAAATAATGTATTTGGATTTTGTTCACTCAAAGAAAGAAAATACTAAATAAATTGAAACCTATAAAACTGACAAGTAAAATAATTTTCTTTAAATTATATATGGGTGTTGTTGTCTAATCTCTCTATGTTTACTTTGAATAATCCAAATATCAAATAAATGATGTTTTAAAGTTTATAAACTATTCATATGGGTGGTCCATAATGGATGGATATGGGCCTAACAAATTCATTTTCATATCAATTTATGTGACTAATCATACGTATAAGTCGTTTAAAAACAATGACAGATATGTTAAAATATTTCTTTTGGTCCACAACTTTTGATTTTGTTCAATTTACTTTTCATAAATTAATAATTAATATCAAATTATTCATACAAATGATTAAAATGGTCATAATTAATGGACCTACCAAATTGATTTTCATATCAATTTCTTTGACTAATTTAATATGTATAAGTGTTTAAAAACAATGACATATGTGGAATATTGTATTTAAATCTTTGGTTTTCTCCAATAAACTTTTCCTAAACTACATAGTTAATATGTTTTCTAATGAAAACTAAAACTAGTTAATATTAATAAACGTGTGAGTGAGAAGTTTAAAATTCAAATTTTGTTTCCTATAAAATTTATTGAAAAGAAAAATAAATATAAATTTCAAACTCGGCTTGTACTTTTCATTTGTCTTTTACAGTACAATTATCATTTTTTAAATCATCAAATTATTACTTAAGTTGTATTCAGTAGATAACTTGTGTAGTTAATTGTATAGACGTAGAAATATAGTTTGACCAATTTGAAAATACATCAATATAAACTCAAAATCTCCCAATTTTTTTTTTTAAAATACCCATTATTTTTCAATCTCTCAAATTTTTGTAATCAAGTATCAATAAAATCAATCATAATAATCCAATTATCAATCAAATCTCAACCATACTATAAATTGTTCATATATCAATTCCTTTGCTTAATTCATTACGTATGGTACAAGTAATCCAAAAAAGTTACATATATGCAAATATCATTTTTGGTCCAAAACCTTTATTTTTCTTCAATTTACTCCTCATAAATTAACACTTTAATATTACCATCAGTTATTAACTGCCAAATCATCAGTTATTTTATGTGAGCTTGTCTGAATGTTTGACTTTCGAAAAACATTATTTTTAAAATATAACTTTTTTTAATACATGTTGGAATATGGGTATGGATACGGGCACGCTAGTAACGAGAAGTGTTCGTGTATCATATTGTTTGATCACCACTTATGTTCCACCGGAAATTCAAAAAGCTGAGCTCTTTCCTAATTGGTAATTCTGTGTCTCTTATCTGAATCTTGAATGTATTTTTACTTGCTTCATTTATTAAATTTAAGCTGAGTTGTTCAAATTTCAATCATGCTTTTTCTTTTCTGAATTTTAATTCTGATTTGTTGAATGTGCCTGATTGAAGACAAGTTGTTTGATGAAATGCCTGATTCATCAGTCCATTTAGCCTTAAAATTGTATTTAACCCGCTAGTCGGGTGGTCAGGAACTTTCTGGACTAGTAGGGGACATCAGGAGTTTAGTCGGGTACAAGTCGGATTTTAAGAGGTGGTTCGGTTGAACTAGTCGGATTCTCAATTTTGAGCGCGTATACGGGTCCTAGGAAAATGACCAATTAAAAAAGACAGTTGAATCAATACTTAAATGTTCATACATTGACTTATGTGTTCTGATAATGATCTCTGAACTTCAAAGTTCTTAACTTTAGGGGTTTTCTGTTGCTGCAATGGCAGAGACAATAGGACTTCTCACTATATGTGTCCCATTAACCTCGTACCACGTTAAAAATCCGTAATTTCCAAAATAATCACTCTGTGGAGTCACACTATCAGCTTCCAAATTGATCTCTACTGTCAAATTAAACTCGGCTTTGGCATACTTTTCCGAAAAGCTTAGCACCAGTGGTTGCACGAGAGCTTTCAAGCCTGGAGGAGCTTCCACGATTGCCTTATAAACAGAAACAGTATCTACCACACTCGTTAACGTTCTCTTGAATGTTAAGATGCTCGTCTTAGTCTTGTTCAAGATGACCATGAAAGAAGGATAATTTAGATCCAAACTTGCTTGGCTGCAAGTATAATGTGATGTTCCGATTATAACCTTGATTTGCTGGCTCGTGTAGTTCAATGCGCATAGGTAGTTTATGTAATCATCCACTTCAATATCATACACTAGCCCCGGATCCATAGCTTTGTTCGGATCCACATGCCCTGCTCCGAAATCAAGGGGTGTACCAGCAACTCCATTGCTTACATCTATGATTGCATTATTTGCATTGTCCCTCACATAAGCTGTAGTCATCATCGCTGATCGGATCGAGGACGGGCTCCAGTCCCGATTAGTTGCTTTCAGAAGCGCAGCTATACCAGCTACATGTGGGCATGACATTGATGTGCCGGAGATAATATTGTAATCTGTCAACAAATAGTCATCTTCACGAATCGGAACATTGCCTCTGTTAGGAGCCCATGCTGCTAAGATATGATACCCTGGAGCTAGTATATCAGGCTTCAGAATCCACGGGGATCTTATATCTGGTCCTCGAGACGAAAAGTTTGCAACTTTTGGTGCAGGTATAGTGCCTAATATAGTTTTTCCGAATTCGACACTAACTGTTGCTTTTGGTGTGTTGAGTATATAATCCTTTATCAAATCTCCATCTTTCGTGTTCACGAGAACAAGTGGCTGATAAAAGTCAAAAGGACCCTTCAATTCCCCATCATATCCGCTGAAGATAGCTCCAACAGCTCCGGCAATGTCTGCACCATACCGGTGTGATGTTTCAGATACTTGTCGAAATGGTGATGATTGATTATCGTGGTCGCAGAAGATAAACTTGCCAGCAATTTCTTCAGGATCTAATGAGTTCCATTCACATTGTTCCTTGCTTCGATTTCCATATCCAAAATATATAGGAATCCCCGAGACGAACATTTTTTCAGGATACATAGATTGTCCAGTGAGAGTAATGATATTTTCTCCAAGTGTAACATGAGCTCCAAACTGACGATCAATTGTCCCAGCACCAACTGTTGTTATCCACGGAGCTCCATTGAACACAGTGTATCCATGAGGGCCACTATTTCCAGCTGAACACGTAACAAATATCCCTTTTTTCAACGCTGCAAAAGCACCTATGGCTACTGGGTTCTCAAAGAAAGGTGTTTCCAGAAAAGACAATGACAACGACATGATGTCCACACCATCTTCTATGGCCTGATCCATGCCTGCAAGCACATCAGTTGCCGCTGCGTAATAATAGTCATAATTATCACTGTCCTCGATAGAAAAGAACACTTTATACATGGCTATCCTGGCGGATGGTGCCATACCTTTAGCTGTTCCTCGAGCGTAACCAAAATAATCAACATTTTGCACCCAATTACCAGCAGCTGTTGATGATGTGTGTGATCCATGACCCAAATAATCTCTCGGAGAGTCATAGTCATGCGTTGTTGATATATTTATCCTGTAGTGCTTCATTCCTTCGCTAAACTTGCGAGCCCCTATAAGCTTTTTGTTACAATGAGAAGTGTTGAACTCTACTCCAGTTTCACATGTCCCATGCCAACGTTGAGGCACTGGAGGCATGTTTTTATCGTTAAAGCTTTCACTTTCCGGCCAAATTCCACTATCAAGAACACCGATGATTACATCATCACCAAACTTGCCGGCTGGCCACAGCCCACTTTTCCTGTTCAGTCCGAGAAACTTCGGTGTGTGAGTGGTATGACGGTGGCCGAATGATTCTGGAAAGGTAGCAACATGACTTGGCAATTCTTCTAGTTTGTCGAGGTGAGCTTGTGAAAGCACAACACTGAATCCATCCATCACATGCTTGTAAGTGTAGAGATGAACTGGAGATTCATCGTCGTCTGGTGATGACAGGGATGACAATGTTGACGTGTACCAATCATGGTAGGAAGAAAATGAAGCTGGCATTAACGATTTGTCCATGTGGACAATGTAGGCCCTACGATCATCGAAAGCATATGATGATTTGGCAATTGAAAAGAGTAGCAAAGTTAGCAAAAGTGTAGAAGCATTCAGATGACCCATTTTAAAGGTCAATGAATATTTGGTGTATATGTAGGCCTTATATATTATATTGAAATAAGAATCTTGAATCTATTGCATAACAAGACATAGTCTAAGTTACATATAGAAGAAACACAGCAATTTGACAATATTATATTATGTACTAAACCGGTTTTGATTTTAGCACAGAAATTAGTCATTTAATTTTATTACCAGCACTTTCATCTTTGGCTGGCCATGGCCTGTGTAGTGTCTAGAATCTTTAGGGGTTTCAAAAATTATCGTGTCATAATAATGTCATGTGATTTATATATTACACGTGATTATATTTTTTAGAAAGCGAGTATTCTCTTATTGTTTGATAAAACAATATTTATTTCTAACGCCTTCGTCCTGATCTACAGTAATTACTTCTGTCTTTCCTCTTTCCTGATGATAGCACACAAGAAAAAACATACTTTATAACAAATCCATAATTGCAGAGACAATGGGACTACTAACTTCATGCATCCCCTTAGGCTTATACCCAGTTAAAAATCCATATTTTCCAATGGAATCACTTAGGCACCGGAGGCATGTGTTTGTCGTGAAAACTTTCACTTTCAGCCAAATTCCAGTATCAAGAACCCCGATGATGATGTCATCACTGAATCGGCTGGTTGGCCACAATCCATCGTTCCTACTCAGATCCAAATTTTTTGATGTCTGAGTAGTATCTGGGTGCCCAATTTATTAGAAATGTCTATTTCAAATATATGTAGACGCATTTCAGACGTTAACTCAATGTTCTAATTAGTGATCTTTTAACTAAACATTCTAACAGGACTTGACAACAATTGATGAAATTCCAGATTCAAACAAAAAGTTCAATTGATTCATAATTTCTTCTGGTCTTTCCTTACTGAAAAAAACAAAACAGAACAACTTAGAACTAGAGTCATTCAAGCATTTCACTCTAATTTAGGGGTTCTCTGTTGCTGCAGTTGCAGAGACAATAGGACTTCTAACCATATGTGTGCCGTTCACCTCGTACCAGGTTAAAAATCCATAATTCCCGAAGTAAACATTTTGTGGAATCATACGATCAGCTTCTAAATTGATGTCCACTGTCAGATTAAACTCAACTTTGCTATACTTTCCCGAAAAGCTTAGTACAGGTGGTTGCACGACAGCTTTCATGCCTGCAGGAACTTCCACGATCGCGTTATAAACAGAGACCGTATCAACCACACTCATTAACGTTCTCCTGAACGTTAAGTTGGCCGTGTTCGTCTTGTTCAAGATGACCATGAAAGAAGGATAGTTTAGATCCAAACTTGCTTTACTGCAAGTATAATTCGATGATCCGATCAATATCTGGATTTGCTGGCTCGTGTAGTTCATTGCGCATAGATAGTTGATGTAATCGTCCACCTCAATGTCATACACTAGCCCTGGATCCATAGCTTTGTTCGGATTAACATGCCCTGCTCCAAAATCAAGAGGGGTACCAGCAACTCCATTGCTCATATCAGTTATTATACCATCTGCATTGTCCCTCACATAAGCTGTAGTCATCATGGCTGATCGGATCGCAGCTGGGCTCCAGTCCCGATGGGTTGCTTTGAGAAGCGCAGCTATACCAGCTACGTGTGGGCATGACATTGAGGTGCCGGAGATAATATTATAATCTGTCAACAAATAATCATTTTCACGGATAGGTACAAAGCCTTGGTTAGGAGCCCATGCTGCCAAAATATGATACCCTGGAGCTAATATATCAGGTTTCAGAATCCACGGGGATCTTGCACTGGGTCCTCGTGAGGAAAAATTTGCAACTTTTGGTGCCGGTTTAGTGCCTAATATAGTTTTGCCAAATTCGACACTAACTGTTGCGTTTGGTGTGTTGAGTATGTAATTCTTGATTGAATCTCCATCTTTCATGTTTGCTAGAACAAGTGGCTGAGAGAAGTCATAAGTGCTTTTAAGCTCCCCATCATATCCGCTGAAGATAGCTCCAACAGCTCCGGCAAGGTCAGCAACTTCTCGGTAAAAGTCAGATTGTTGAAATGGTGTTGATTGATTATCATGGTCACAGAAGATAAACTTGCCAGAAACATGTTTTGGATCTAATGACCCCCATTCACATAGTTCCTTACTCCGATTTCCATGTCCGAAATATATAGGAATCCTCGAGACAAACAGATTTTCCGGATACATAGATTGTCCGGTGACACTAATGAGACCATCTCCAAGTGTAACTTGAGCTCCCAACTGACGATCAATTGTTCCAGCACCAACTGTTGTTATCCACGGAGCTCCATTGTCTATGGTGTATCTATCAGGGCCGCTATTTCCAGCTGAACATACCACGAATATCCCTTTCTTCATGGCTGCAAATGCTCCTCTGGCTATTGGGTTCTCAAAGAAGGGTGTTTCGTCGAAAGCCAATGACAACGACATGATGTCCACACCATCTTCTATGGCTTGATCCATGCCTGCAAGCACATCAGTTGCTGCTGCATCATAATAGTCATAATCATCATCATCATTCTCGCTATTGAACAACACTTTATACATGGCTACCCTTGCCGATGGGGCCACTCCTCGAGCTGTTCCTCGAGCATAACCGAAATAATCAACATTTCGCACCCAGTTACCGCCGGCAATTGATGATGTGTGGGATCCATGACCGAAGTTATCTCTTGGAGAGTCGTAGTCATCTGTTGCTGATATATTTATTCTGTACTGCTTCATTCCTTGGCTGCACGTGCGAGCCCCTATAAGCTTTTTGTTGCAATGAGAAGTATTGAACTCTACTCCAGTTTCGCATGTCCCACGCCAACGTTGAGGCACCGGAGGCATGTTTTTATCATTAAAGCTTTCACTTTCGGGCCAAATTCCAGTATCAACAACACCGATGATAACATCATCACCAAACTTGCTGGCTGGCCACAGCCCAGAGTTCCTATTCAGTCCAAGAAACTTCGGTGTGTGAGTCGTATGACGGTAACCGAATGATTCTGGAAAGGTAGCAACATGACTTGGTAATTCTTCTAGTTTGTCAAGCTGAGCTTGTGACAGAACAACACTGAATCCATCCATCACGTGCTTGTACGTGTAGAGGTGGACTGGAGGAAATGATGATAGGGATGACAATGTTAACGTGTACCAATCATGATGGGAAGAAAATGAATCCGGCATTAATGATTTGTCCATGTGGACAATGTAGGCCCTACGATCATCAAAAGCATACGATGATGTGGCAATTGAAACGAGTAAGAAAGTGAGCCCAAGTTCAGAAATGATCCGACACATTTTAAAGGTAGAGTATTAGGCTTATCAATTTTCCTAGGATTTCACACACTTATATAAGGCCTAAGTTAGATATAGAAGAAACAATGCAACTTGACAAAACTTTTTTATATACTAACAGAGCTTTCATCTTTGACCGGCCATCGCTGTCCTGTCCCGAGACTTTTAGTTCTTTGTTTTCTTCTAATCTGACTTCATGTATAAAACACTTGTCCGACTTGTTCAATTGATGAAGAATATTCTCTGTACGTGTTCCAATTTTCGATAAATCCTCTGAAGTTTCGGGATACATTAGCCTTTTAAACTTGTTTATAATGAACTATTGACCTCCTAAACTTGCTTAATGTGACTTTTTGATCTCTTGAAACGGTTACAATGATCTATTAGTCGCATGAACTTAAACTGATACGTGTCTTAACTTATCCAAATCTCTCTTAGTTCTTCCGCGTAATCTTACGTGGCTAATACAATTTAAGCAAGTTCAGGGGGTTAATGAGACATCTCCAAAACTCAGAGGGCTAGTCATTGGACAAGTACATGAGGCTGATGTTTTAAGCCTATTTCAAACCGGTTTTTTTCTTAGCGTAGGAAATTAGCCGTCTAATTTAGTAACAGAGCTTTCATCTTTGGCTGGCCCTGGCTGTCCTGTCTAGTTGTCTAGGAATTCTAGTTGTTTGTGTTGTTCTAATCTGTCTTGTCTAGCAGCTGCACAATTTTATTTTATTTTAATTAAAAAGGGAGATGTTTGTACCTTATTCATGTAAATGTTGTTGTCATGTCGTAACTTGACAACACGATTTGCAGCAATCTTTACTGAAAATAACTGAACTCATGTCAATTTTCAGGGTTTTTGCTGATGCAATTGCAGAAACAATGGCACTTCTAACTTCATGCGATCCGTTATCCTCGTACCAGGTTAAAAATCCATAATTCCCAGTATAATCACTCTGTGTAATCACACTATCAGCTTCCAGATAGATCTCTACTGTCAAATTAAACTCGGCTTTGCTATACTTTCCCGAAAAGCTTAGTACCGATGGTTGCAAAACCGCATTCATGCCTATAGGAACTTCCACGATTGCGTTGATGCCTATAAGAATCTGGAATCTTTTTCATAACAATGATAACATGACATTGCCTAAGTTACATATAGAAGAAACACTGCAACTTGACAACATTTTTTTATATACTAACAGAGCTTTCATCTTTGACCGGCCATGGGTGTCCTGTCTTGGGAATTTTATTTGTTTGTGTTCTTCTATTCTGAGTTCATGTATGACATAAAACATAATTAAACACTTGCTTTTTCAATCGATGCAGGACTTTTTATGTTTTGTGTTTCTCATCCTTATGTAAAGATCAGGCAAAAGACATAGTAATACACATTAACAAACATGATATCAAGAAACAGATTCTAGCATTACTTTTGTGACAAATCAAAATGCCCTTGCTTCTAGTAATTCTATTACTTCTTCTTCATACATCGATGTAACTTCCACTGTTGTGAAGAGGAAAGGATATTGTACAAATTGATATCTAGTCTTCATTCTTCAATTTCGATCCATACAGCTGCTGATTATCTACTTGACGAGTCTACAAATTTGGTATGAATACCATGTGTCATATATGAACTTAGGACATGTAGCCATTTCATATTTCAAAATTTTAAATTACTAAGTCACGGTAGTTCAATGACTGAGAGCAAGAAAATGAGCTAGCCAAGACCTATAAGTCTTAGATTTTAAATGAATTGCCTATGCCTTCTTTGCACGAGTATCCAGTTTCAAAGATATTTGATGTTATGGTGGTGAGCAGTTGAAAAATAAACAATTTTTGTCGATTAAGTAAGTTATTGTTGTCTATGGAAGGAGTATACAAATGGTTCTATTCTCAATTTCTTGCCTTTTCTCTTTTTGCAATGGGGCCAAAATCTCGGGTTTTAAGATACCCTGATCGTGTTAGAAACTTATACTTCTCGTACCTTTTTGTTCTACGAGCTGTGATGAGGGTAAGGGCCATTAGATTGGAAGCTTGCCATATCTACATGACTTAAACGATGAAAATATTTTTTCTTTATTTTACTGTAGGTGTTCTAATTTGCTAGTGTATATTTGTAATGCATTTAGGCTACAGAGTATCTGGAGGAAGCTGAATATGATACTGGTAACTCTAATGAGGACCTCAAGACACATTCCTTAATGAGACAGCTCCTCTACAATCAAAAACTACAAGCAGCATGTCCGCGATGAAGCTAAGTTGTGGAAAGGTCAACGCGGACCTGAACTGAAACAGAAAATTCGAGGGCAATTCAGAAACATTAGGCTTTTCTCGATTTCACTTTGGTTCAAACGTAATGGAAAGACAAGAATTCTGACTACATATATAAATCATAATTTTAATCTCTGTCATCTATAGAAATCATTTAAACCGTAATGTTGTCTCTCTTGTATCTACATTTATAACATATTGGCTGGTTTTACTTTGTGGCGGTCATTGGCAATTGTAGTGCATTGATGGATTGCGTAGGATGCGAGAAGTGTAGACTGTGGGGGAAACTTCAAGTTCTTGGTCTTGGCACCGCACTGAAAATCCCATTTTCTGACAACGGCTCAAAACACCTGGTTCAGACTGTAAGTACTAAATTGTGGATATGGTAATGGATACCTGCTTTGCGTTGTTTCTAACTGAGAATGAAATTCAGTATGCTTCTTCTTGTTAATGTAAGAATATGATCCCTGTAGTTTTATTTACCTGAAGCATATTGTTCTGGTTGTCAGTTGCAGCTGCAAAGAATGAGGTTATTGCTCTCATAAATCTGCTTCATCGATTATCAGAGTCCGTCAACCTTGTCCATCAAATGGGACCTGCAGTTGAGATGATCATGAATAAATCATCCACTGGCCCAAGCAGCCTATGGCAAAGAGTGGGCGCATCAACCGATAACTTGTAGAAGTTGCACATATTTCCAAAAACATACTAGAAGCTTAATCATAGTTTTGCGGACAGCATAATACAACAGAGATGTAGAACAGTAATGTGAAGAAATATACCCGGCTAGAAGTGATCTTTTTTCTTTTTTGTTCTCAATATTTCGAGCTAGCTATGAACAAAGCTAAATGTTCTGAATATTTTGTATTCATTGGGAATGAGAAGGGATGATGTTAAAATGAGATGATCAATGACAATTTAGAATTAGCTATACTTCTGAACATTATCATTGAGAACAACTGAGAGTTATATATTCAACACATGCTTACTTTTTAAACTTGTTTAGTCTTGTCATTTTACATTCTTTAACTGTGACTTTGGTGTTGGTGTTGGTGTTAGTTCTCTCCGAAGGTGGGAAGAGCTTAATGACAAAGGTGATGTTTGATTGCTTTTATAAGCTAAGTTCAACGATGATACATTTTATGATCATATTTGTTGCCAAAAGTATTTGAGATGCACTTATTAGAGGCTTGAAGCGTGCGATAAAGGATTGAAACCACATCATAATTGAAAGTTTGGAACACTCCTTGATTTTCTACGTCCGTAGCTTTAGTATCTCCTTTGACTTCAAGCTTTTAAAGACAAGCTTTCGCCTGGGGAAGCTTCGTATTTGAAAAATCGCAATTGGAAACTAAGTTGTCATTGCAACAAGTTCATGCTACTATAGCCACACTCAGCCTGTTAAATCTTAAGGTTTAACCAGTCAATAATCTGGTGATTTATTAGCTCATTACGAAGAATATAGCCTTGACAACAAACCAATAAAATGATAAATGTTTATATTAACTATAAAAAAAATGCACAACCCTTTATTTTATTTTTCTATTACTATTAATTTTTCATCAAATCCTAGTATTAACCTCTATTTCATAGTATATTATAGTTGGGGTGACAAAAAATAATTATGACACATCATTTATTATATTTACATTTGGAATTACATTTATTAATAAATCTTATCTTTTCAGTTTCCTAATACTGAAATATGTACTTTTTCAAAAAGAAAAAATTTATATGAAATACGCAAATTATTTTCAAACTATTAAAAGTATAATATTATAAAATGACTAAACATTGATTGAAATAAAAGTTTTGATACAATTTAATAAAATATTAATCTAAAGAAGAATCGATAACTCAAGTAAAAAAAATAAAATTACGAAATCGCGTACTAGAAAAATAAAATGCTTTTGTAATATATGCTTTCTAATTAAAATTATATTTTTTGAAGGACATTCAAACTATTGTTGTAATGACAATGTAAAAAAATTAAGCATAATGTAAGAAGACTAAAAAACGAATAAAAAGGCTATTAATGTTTGTGGAACAACGTTACCGATTCTTAATTGAAGACTACTTTTGTAGGTATTCACATATGAATTATCCTTCTTAAATAAACATACATTCCATTTTCTATTTTTTACATATTTCATCTATCATATTCTTGATCTTCCTGGACCATACCTACATGATTAAATCACAATAAGATAGAGATGAAAAGAAAAGAAAAGAGGGGTAAAATATGAGTGACAGACGGTGAAAGTGGAGTTGGAGGTTACATTATTGCAGTGGAGAAGATTCTTAAATTTATTTTAACAATTCAACAAAGAAGTTTAGAGAAGTTACATTTAAATTGTACAAATTGAAAAATGAGTCTCATCTAAATTGTTAATGCTACACATATATTAAAACAATAAGCAAATGTTATCATATCAAATGATGAAAATGAATGTTACCTGATATTGTGTAAATAATGATAGTTGTGTTGAACATCAAAAAATATGAAAAATTAAGTTTAATAGATGTATTCCAAATGAGTTTAAGAGCTCTAACCTTTTGGTGATCAGTTTATCTAGAAATCAAAACTTTAACACTACAAATTACCTTTTTACTAAAGCACAACCATCAATTTTGTATTAGCACTACCCTCTTTTTGCATAGAATTGAAACTAAATTTTGAAAGACAAAATGTGGTACTATTAAAAGGGCATATATACAGTATAACCAAGAGCATGTCAAAAGACTGATTTTAAAGAGTTAAAAAATAAATAATTAATTAAAGAATTATTATTATAGGGAGAAATTAGGAAAAATTTAATTAAAAAGTTGGCTGCTTATAATTCAATAGTAACATAAAAGGCATATTTTCTTTTCTAATTAAAAACGTACAAGGTATATTTAATATGTTAATTAATATTGATATTATTATTAATTTATTATTATAATTACTCCCTATAACATAAATGCAAAGAGGAATTGACATAAATGCAAAGAGAAATGGAGATAGTATAATTTTATTTTTATTTTTGAATAGAGAAATAGTATAATTCTTATTTGAATAGAAATTCATAAAAATTGGATGTAGCACCTTGATAAAGCTTAGATAAAATACTTAATCATTGTTATCTATAAATATATATTTTTATAACAAAATAACCAGAATTTATGAATTTATATGGCTATTTGATTTAATTAAAAGTTCAATTTGATTAATTTTAAGAAATAAAAGTTTCATTAAGGTTGTATTTGGATCTAACCGACATAATATAGAAGCCTCTATATATACTAAATAGACTGCATTCAAAAATAAGACCGACGTATTCTTCATTTTAGGGTTACGGTACATAATTCAAAGTCGCGTCTTTTATTTTGTGGGTGATTTCCAGATGCTCCGGTGCGATTTAGGGTTACGAAAATCTAAATTTTGCCTCTGATTTTGTGGGTGAAATGCTGCAACAATCTGATTGATTTGTGGTGCGTATTTACTTATCTTATTCTGTTGAGGCTTACAGAATTCAAAATCTTGCCTCTTTTATTTTGTGGGTGAATTTCAGATGGTGCGATTTAGGGTTTCGAAATTTAAAATGATTTTATGGGTGAATTCGAGATATGCAACAATCCTATTGATTTGTGGTGCGTATTTACTCTTCTTATGTTGTTTCGTATCTCTGCTTAGGGTTTCGATATAATTATTGTGGTGTCGAACCTACTCTTATGTCTGTTACAAATGATTCTAGGGTTTGCGATATTTACCTTGCGAAATTATTCTATTTTGCTATATCCTGGGTCCGTATAATTTTAAAGTTGCCCAATTTATTTTATGAATGATCCCGTGATTCTAATTTACTTTGTGGGAGAACAGTCCTGTCTCTGACTGTAAAAAGTGCAAAAGAGGTATGTGCCTTGTCATACGTTTGAATTCAATGTATTATTGTTGCTGGAACTGTTACATTATGTGTTAAGGTGTCTTTGCTGGTAATGGGAACTATTCTATCCTTAAATCTGATCTGAGATTCGTTTCTTTTTGAAGTATCCCGTGATTCTTATTAAGGATAACTTTGATTGTGGCCATTCACTAACACTTGTATAATACATATATGGCCCATACATGAATGGATTGTAAATTTATATGAACAGTATGTCCCTAACTTAGTATATAGTGTCCAGCTGCTATTATGGTTTTTTCTCTGCGATTTGCAAGTCTGTTCAATTTATTGATGGAATGTCCTTCACGGGGTTTTGTGTGTGGCTCCTGACTATCGAGCAAACTGACTATTACATGTTCTGAGCTTGATTCTATGTTGCTTGTTATTATATATGTTGTGACATTTGTCCCTTATGTCCCTGCTTTATCCTATGTCCCTTATGTCCCTGCTTTTATCCTATGTCCCTTATGTCCCTGCTTTTATCCTATGTCCCTTATGTCCCTGCTTTTATCCTATGTCCCCGCTTTATCCTATGATCAATTTACGATTTGACTGATAATTTTCTTGTTTATACTGTGTTACTTAGAAATATATGATCAATTTATAATTTGACAGATAATTGCCCCGTTTATACTGTTGCGTTGGTTGCATGGACGTATATGATCAGTTCATGATTTGACGGATAATTGTCCCGTTTATATTGTTGCGTTGGTTGCCTGGAAATATATGATCTATGATTTGACGGATAATTGTCCCTTTATACTGTCGCGTTGGTTGCCTGGAAATATATGATCTTGATGGATAATTGTCCCGTTTATATTGTCGCATTGGTTGCCTAGAAATATATGATCGATCTATGATTTGACGGATAATTGTCCCTTTGTATAGTCGTGTTGGTTGCCTGAAAATACATGATCTATGATTTGACGGATAATTGTCCCTTTGTATAGTCGCTTTGGTTGCCTGAAAATATATGATCAATTTATGATTTGACGGATAATTGTCCCGTTTATGCTTAGCCTCAAACATGAGAAAAAGACAAGATTTCTGACTACATATATAAAAGAGATATGTGCCTTGTCATACATTTGAATCCAATGTATTATTGTTACTGGAACTGTTAATTTACAATCCTTCCTTTCCTAGTGAGTCATAAATACTTACTATGTGTTAAGGTGTCTTTGTTGCTAATGGGAACTGTTCTATACTGAAATCTGATCTGAGATTTGTTTTATTTTGAAGTATCCTGTGATTATTATAAGATGAGGATAACTTCGACTGTGGTAATTCACTCCAGTTGTTTAGTACATATATGGCCCATGCATGAACGGATTGTAACGTTATATGAACCGTATGTCCCTAACGTAGTATATAGTATCCAGCTGGTATTATGGTTTTTTCACTGCGAATTGCAAGTCTGTTCAATTTATTGATGGAATGTCCTTCCCGGAGTTTTGTGTGTGGCTCGTGACTATCGAGCAAACTGATTATACATGTTCTGAGCTTGGTTCCATGTCGCTCGTTATTATATACATTGTGACATTGGTCTCTTATGTCCCTTATATATGATCAATTTATAATTTGACGGATAATTGTCCTGTTTCTACTGTTGCTTTGGTTGCCTGTAAATATATGATCTATGATCTGACGGATAATATGTTCCTTTATACTGTCGTGTTGGTTGCCTGGAAATATATGATCATTTTATGATTTGACGGATAATTGTCCCGTTTACATTGTTGCCTTGGTTGCCTAGAAATATATGATCTATGATTTGACGGATAATTGTCCCTTTATACTGTCGCGTTGGTTGCCTGGACATATATGATCAATTTATGATTTGACGGATAATTGTCCCGTTTATACTGTCGCATTGGTTGGCTGGAAATATATGATCAATTTATGATTTGACGAATAATTGTCCCGTTTATACTGTCGCGTTGGTTGCCTGGAAATATATGATCCATGATTTGACGGATAATTGTCTCTTTGTACAGTCGCTTTGGTTGCCTGAGAATATATGATCATTTTACGATTTGACGGATAATTGTCCAAATATATGATCTTTGATTTGACGGATAATTGTGCCTTTATACTGTCGCGTTGGTTGCCTGGAAATATATGATCAATTTACGTTTTGACGGATAATAAGTTTTATCAATACATACTACTTGCTGCTTATTGATGACCAATTTATGATTGCACATTTATTGAAAGCAGAACAATTTACGATTCATTCGAGCACATGAGTCGTTTTTCAGGGGTTTTTTCCTGCTGCAGTGGCAGAGACAATAGGACTTCTAACAATATGTGTCCCCTTAGCCTCGTACCATGTTAGAAATCCGTAATTCCCTAAAGAATCACTCAGTGGAATAACACTATCAGTTTCCAAATCGATATCTACGGTCAAATTAAACTCGGCTCTGCTATATTTCCCGGAAAGCTTAGCACCGATGGTTGCACAACAGCTTTCATGCCAGTAGGAACATCCAGAATCGCATTATACACAGATGCAGTATCTATCACACTCGTTAATGCTCTTCTGAATGTTAAGGTGGCAGTTTTCGTCTTGTTCAAGATAACCATGAAAGAAGGATAGTTTAGATCCAAACTGGCTTGATTGCAAGTATAATTCGATGTGCTGATCAAGATCTGGATTTGCTGGCTCGTGTAGTTCAACGCGCATAAATAGTTGATGTAGTCGTCCACCTCAATATCATAGACTAGCCCTGGATCCAAAGCTTTGTTTGGATCTACATGTCCCGCTCCAAAATCGAGAGGGGTGCCAGCAACTCTAGTTGTCATATCCATGATTACACCATTTGCATTATCCCTCACATAAGCTGTAGTCATCATTGCTGATCGGATGGCGGCTGAGCTCCAATCTTGGTGTATGGCTTTGAGGAGCGCAGCTATACCTGCTGTGTGCGGACATGACATTGATGTCCCGGAGACAATAGCATAATCTGTCAGTAAATAGTCGTCTTCACGAATTGGGGCGAAGCCTCTGTTGGGTACCCAGGCTGCCAAAATATGATACCCTGGAGCTAATATATCCGGTTTCAGAATCCTTGGTGATCTTAGATCGGGTCCTCGTGATGAAAAATAAGCCACTTTTGGTGCTGGTTTGATGGCTAGTAAAGTTTTGCCAAATTCGACACTAACTGTTGCATTTGGTGTGTTGAGTATATAATTCTTGATCGAGTCTCCATCTTTCGTCTTCACATAAACAACCGGTTGAAAGAAGTCATCAGGATGTTTGAATTCTCCGTCATCGTTGCTTAAAATAGCTCCAACAGTGCCAGCAACGCCCGGACCATACCTTTCAGTTTCTTGTCGAAACATAGATGATTCTTTATCATGGTCACAGAAGATAAACTTGCCAGCAACTTCTTTGGGCTCTAATGCGCCATATTCACATAGTTCCTTGCTCAGATTTCCATGTCCAAAATACATAGGAATCCTCGAGACAAACATATTTTCTGGATATATAGACTTTCCAGTGAAAGTGAGTATTCCATCCCCGAGTGTAATGTGAGCTCCGAACTGTCGATGGTCCCAGCACCAACTGTTGTTAGCCATGGAGCTCCATTGAGCATGGTGTATCCATGAGGGCCTCCATTACCAGCTGAGCATACTACGAATATCCCTTTCTCCAAGGCTGCAAAAGCTCCTATGGCTATTGGGTTCTCAAAGAAGGGCGTTTCCAAGAAACCCAACGACAAGGACATGATGTCCACACCATCTTCTATGGCTTGATCCATGCCTGCAAGCACATCAGTTGCTGCAGCGTCATAATCATCAACATCCTCGGCATAGAACAGAACTTTATACATGGCTATCCTGGCTGATGGTGCAATTCCCCAAGCTGTACCTTTGGCATAACCAAAATAATCAACGTCTCGCACCCAACTACCAGCAGCTGTTGATGATGTATGAGATCCATGGCCCATATAGTCTCTCGGAGAATCGTAGTCGTCTGTTGTCGAAATGTTTATTTTGTACTGCTTCATCCCTTGGCTAAACTTGCGTGCCCCTATCAGCTTTCTGTTGCAATGAGAAATGTTGAACTCTACTCCAGTTTCACAAGTCCCGTGCCAACGTTGAGGCACCGGAGGCATGTTTTTATCATTAAAGCTTTCACTTTCTGGTCAAATTCCAGTATCAAGAACACCGATGATAATATCATCACCGTAATTGCTAGCTGGCCACAGTCCAGTGTTTCTATTCAAACCAAGAAACTTTGGTGTGTGAGTAGTATGGGGTTTACCAAATGATTCTGGAAAGGTAGTTATGTGACCTGGCAATTCTTCTAGCTCGTCAAGATGAGCTTGTGATAGCACGGCACTGAATCCATGCATCACATGCTTGTAAGTGTAGAGATGAACAGGGGGTTCCTCATCGAGTGATGACAGTGATGATAGTGTTGACATGTACCAGTCATGGTGGGATGAGAAAGAAACTGGCATTGACAATTTGTCCATGTGGACGATGTAGGCACGACGGTCATTGGAAGCATATGATGATTTGGCAATTGAAAAGAGAAGCAAAGTGAGCACAAGTTTGGGAAGAATGAGGTGACCCATTCTTAGAATGTCAATGAACATTAGGTTTGAGAATTTTGAGGTTGCGAGAATCTGATATATATACACACCGAGATACAGTAGATGAATGAATTTTGAGGTTGCAAGAATCAGATATATATATATATATATATTTATATATACAAACACACAGATATGGTAGATTCCAAGACCGAGCATTGTTCACTAAGATCAAAGGAAAAAAAGTGGGATTTCATTGTAAAAGAAGACATTATCAAAGCTGCCAAGGCTTTGATATGCACTAAGCCGGCCGGCAACAAAAAGTCGAGGAATAGAATATCTCTGCATCCACCTTTACTATAAATGGAACTTGGAAGTTCATTTCTGTCCTTGACCAGATTCAACAAAGCAACAAGCGGTTCAACATGCTCTTGTTCTTCTCTCAGCCTTGTAACTGGACCTGCTTTAAGAAGACAACAGACATAGATTAACTATTGTTAATGTCGTTTTTGTGTTTTCTTCTATTTGTTTTTTGTGTTTTCTTAGTTGGAACTGTTTAGAACTGATAGTGATTCTGGTTTTTTTAATGAGATATTTAGTTGGAACGATTTCGACACCCTTCATCCATATATATGAAGTTGAGCTCTTTCCCTCGGCAACTCAGGGTCTCTTACCCAAATATTGAAGGATCATTTACTTGTTCTATATTCTGCTTTCAGTTTTCTTAATCCTTAAACATTCTGATTGTTCAGTAAAACCCGTAAAAGAAAACACGTATATGGACAAGTCTTGAAATTCCAGTTTGCAACAGTATCAAATAGATTCTGAAAAGATATTGTTAATACATTCTGAGTGTTTGCGTATTGTTTGCTAGACAACATTAATTCGTTATGTTTTCGTGTGATAAGCAGTAACTGAAAAAACAGAACTTATTTCTAGAGTCATTCAAGAAAATGACTTTATTTTCATGGGTTTTTCTACTGTTGCCGACACAACAGGACTTCTAACAATATGCGTCCCATTCACCTCGTTCCAGATCAAATATCCGTAGTTCCCTATATAATCACTCTGTAGAATAACATCATCAGCTTCCAAATTGATCTCAACTTTCAGAATAAACTCCGCTTTGCTATACTTTCCCGAAAAGTTAAGCACCGATGGTTGCACAACAGCTTTCATGCCTTGAGGAACTTCCACGATCGCATTATAAACAGAGACTGTATCTACCACACTCGTCAACGTTCTCCTAAACGTTAACGTGGTCGTGTTTGTGTTGTTCAAAATGACCATGAACGAAGGGTAATTAAGATCCGAACTAGCATGACCGCAAGTATAGTTTGATGTGCCGGTTATAATCTGGATTTGCTGGCTCGTGTAGTTCAATGTGCATAGATAGTTGATGTAATCGTCCACCTCAATATCATAGACTAGCCCCGGATCGATAGCTTTGTTCGGATCAACATGCCCTGCTCCAAAATCAAGAGGGGTGGCAGCAACTCCGTTTCTCATATCTGTGATTATACCATCTGCATTATCCTTCACATAAGCTGTAGTCATCATCGCTGATCGAAGGACAGCCGAGCTCCAATCGCGGTGGGATGCTTTGAGGAGCACAGCTATACCAGCTGCGTGCGGGCATGACATTGATGTGCCGGATATAATAGAATAATCTGTCAGCAGATAGTCTTCCTCAAGAATCGGTGCAAAGGGTCTGTTTGGAACCCAAGCTGCCAAAATCTTATACCCTGGAGCTAAAATATCAGGTTTCAGAATTGACGAGGATATTAGATTGGGTCCTCGTGATGAAAAATTAGCCACTTTTGGAGCTGGTTTAGTGCCTAAAAATGTCTTCCCAAATTCAACGCTGACCGTTGCGTTTGGTGTATTGAGTATATAATTCCTTATCGAATCTCCATCTTTCGTGTTCACTAGAACGAGTGGTTGATAAAGTTGACTGAGACCTTTTATATCTCCATCATATCCACTGAAAATAGCTCCCAAAGCTCCAGGAATGTCTGCGCCAAACCGGTATAATGCTTCAGATTCTTGTCGGAACGGGGATGTTTCATTATCATGGTCACAGAAGATAAACTTGCCAGCAATCTCTTCGGGATCTAATGAGTTCCATTCACATTGTTCCTTGCTTCGATTTCCATACCCATAATAAATAGGAATCCTTGAGACGAACAAATTTTCGGGATACATAGATTGTCCAGACACAGAAATGATGCCCTCTCCAAGTGTAACATGAGCTCCGAACTGACGATCAATAGTTCCAGCAGCAATCGTTGTTATCCACGGAGCCCCATTGTGCACGAAGTATCCATCAGGACCGTCATTTCCAGCTGAACATGAAACAAATATCCCTTTCTTCATGGCTGCAAATGCTCCTATGGCTATTGGATTCTCAAAGTACGGTGCTTCGTCAAAACCCAGAGACAACGACATGACGTCCACACCATCTTCTATGGCTTGATCCATCCCCGCAAGCACATCAGTTGCAGCCGCTTTCAAAGAATCAGGACTCTCACTGTAGAATATCACTTTGTACATTGCAATCCTGGCTAAAGGTGCAACTCCTCGAGCTGTTCCTCGAGCATAACCGAAATAATCAACATTTTGCACCGGACTGCCAGCAGCTGTTGATGATGTATGGGATCCATGACCAAAGAAATCTCTCGGAGAGTCGTAGTCCTCCGTTGTTGATATATTTAGTCCGTACTGCTTCATCCCTTGGCTAAACTTACGAGCCCCAATAAGCTTTTTGTTGCAATGTGAAGTGTTGAATTCTACTCCGGTTTCACATATCCCGTGCCAACGCTCTGGCACCGGAGGCATGTGTTTGTCGTTAAAACTTTCACTTTCTGGCCAAATTCCAGTATCAAGAACCCCAATGATGATATCATCACCAAACCGGCTGGCTGGCCACAATCCATTGTTTTTATTCAAACCAAGGAATTTTGATGTGTGAGTAGTATCCGGATGGCCAAATGATTCTGGAAAGGTAGCAATGTGACTCGGCAATTCTTCAAGTTTATCAAGTTGAGCTTGTGATAGCACAGCACTGAATCCGTTCATCACATGCTTGTAAGTGTAGAGGTGAACCGGAGGTTCACCCTCGTCTGGTGATGACAGGGACGACAATGCTGACATGTACCAATCATGGTGGGATAAGAATGAAGCTGGCCTTAGTGATTTGTCCATGTGGATGATGTAGGCCTTACGATCACCATCGGAGGCATATGATGATTTGGCAATTGAAAAGAGTAGCAAAGTGAGAACAAGTTTAGAAAGACTGAGCTGACTCATTTTACAGGTCTGTGAAAATTAGATGTGAAAACATTAGCTTTCAAAGATCTCATATATATACAATAAACAATAGAATTACATGTTACAAAAGTCGTATTCAATTGTATAAATAAGACAATCACTTGAAACAAAAGCGTTGTGAACAAGACATTCTCTTAATCACCAATAGGAGATGACTATTTAATTCGGACACGATGGCACAATTTACAGAGATAATTTCACAGTACTGGCACATTTTTTGACACACTATTTCTAGAAATGGTGTTGTTTCTGAGTAAAATTTGGTTAGTCAGATAACATAACACGAATATGACACGATTACTTGAATTACCATAGTGAGAGAGAATTGGTTGCAAGGACTTCGATATGAACTAAGTAAATATTCATGCTCTACAAACAGACACCACATAGAAATTAGCCATTGACTTTTGTTTTGCCGGCCGGAGTATTCAATAGAATTACATGTTACAAAAGTCCTATTCAATGGTGTAAACAAGACAATCACTTGAAAAGTGTTGTGAACAAGACATTAACTTAATCATTAACCTGATTGACATCCCCATGGATGATTTTCAATCTTGAGTTATGGAAGATATAAGATCCCACGAGCAATCCCAACGATAATATCAACTTTGGGATTATCGTGTCATAACTACGATTCATTGATGATTACATAAGTTAATCTGGAATGTATTTCATAAGATGACACTAACAGAGCTTTCATCTTTGACCAGCCATGGCTGTCCTGTCCCGGGACTTTTAGTTGTTTGTGTTCATGTAATCTGAGTTCATGTATAACATGGAACATAATGAAACACTTGTCTGACTTGCTGCAAGATTCTTTTGGGATATCAAATTGTAAGATTATCGTGTCATAACTATGCTACGTCATATATAGAATTTACTAACCTGAGATTAAAATTGTTATAGAAGAATCACGTTTAATTAAATCATCAAAATCAATGTTTTATCGTGTCGTACTACTTGCTGCTTCATCCATAATTTCATAGTATCTTCTTACGTCTGATTATCAATATATGATTGCATATTTATTGAAAACAGAACAATCTATGATTCATTCTAGCATATGAATCGGTTTTCAAGGGTTTTTTCCTGCTGCAATGGCAGAGACAATAGGACTTCTAACAATATGTGTCCCCTTAGCTTCGTACCAGGTTAAAAATCCGTAATTCCCTAAAGAATCACTCTGCGGAGTCACACTATCAGCTTCCAAATCTATCTCTACTGTCAAATTGAACTCGGCTTTGCTATATTTCCCCGAAAAGCTTATCACCGATGGTTGCACAACAGCTTTCATGCCAGTAGGAACTTCCACGATCGCATTATACACAGATACAGTATCTACCACACTCGTTAAAGTTCTTCTGAATGTTAAGGTGGCGGTGGTCGTCTTGTTCAAGATAACCATGAATGAAGGATAGTTTAGATCCAAACTTGCTTGACTGCAAGTAAAGTTTGATGTGCCGGTTATAATCTGGATTTGCGGACTTGTGTAGTTCAATGCGCATAAATAGTTGATGTAGTCGTTCATCTCAACATCATAGATTAGCCCCGGGTCCATAGCTTTGTTTGGATCTACATGCCCTGCTCCGAAATCGAGAGGGGTGCCAGCAACTCCAGTTGTCATATCCATGATTACACCATTTGCATTATCCTTCACATAAGCTGTAGTCATCATTGCTGATCGGATGGCAGCTGAGCTCCAATCGTGGTGTGTGGCTTTGAGAAGTGCAGCTATGCCAGCTGTGTGCGGACATGACATTGATGTCCCGGAGACGATAGCATAATCTGTCAGTAAATAGTCATCTTCACCAATTGGGGCGAAGCCTCTGTTGGGAACCCAGGCTGCCAAAATATGATACCCTGGAGCTAATATATCCGGTTTCAGAATCCATGGTGATCTTAGATCGGGTCCTCTCGATGAAAAATATGCCACTTTTGGGGCTGGTTTGATGCCTAATAAAGTTTTTCCAAATTCGACACTAACTGTTGCATTTGGTGTGTTGAGTATATAATTCTTGATCGAGTCTGCATGTTTTGTTTTCACGTAAACAACCGGGTGATAGAATTCATCAGGATGTCTGAATTCTCCGTCATCGTCGCTGAAGATAGCTCCAACAGCTCCAAATATATCCGGACCATACCTGTCAGATGCTTGTCGAAATGTTGATGTTTCATTATCATGGTCACAGAAGAGAAACTTGCCAGCAACTTCTTTATGGTCTAATGAGTCATATTCACATAGTTCCTTGCTCCGATTTCCATGTCCGAAATATATAGGAATCCTCGAGACAAACAGATTCTCCGGATATATAGATTGTCCAGTGACAGAAATGGTCCCCTCTCCAAGTGTAAGATGAGCTCCGAACTGACGATCGATGGTTCCAGCACCAACTGTTGTTAGCCATGGAGCTCCATTGAACATGGTGTATCCATGGGGGCCTCCATTTCCAGCTGAACATACTACCAATATCCCTTTCTTCAACGCTGCAAAAGCTCCAATGGCTATTGGGTTCTCAAAGAAGGGTGTCGTTTCGAAGAAAGCCAATGACAATGACATGATGTCCACACCATCTTCTATGGCTTGATCCATCCCGGCAAGCGCATCGGTAGCTGCAGCTTCATAATCATCATTATCCTCGACATAGAACAAAACTTTATACATGGCTATCCTGGCTGATGGTGCCATTCCCCGAGCTGTTCCTTTGGCATAACCAAAATAATCAACGTCTCGCACCCAACTACCAGCAGCTGTTGATGATGTATGAGATCCATGACCCATAAAATCTCTAGGAGAATCGTAGTCGTCTGTTGTCGAAATGTTTATTTTGTACTGCTTCATCCCTTGGCTAAACTTGCGTGCCCCTATCAGCTTTCTGTTGCAATGAGAAGTGTTGAACTCTACTCCAGTTTCGCAACTCCCACGCCAATGCTGAGGCACCGGAGGCATATTTTTATCGTCAAAGCTTTCACTTTCTGGCCAAATTCCAGTATCAAGAACACCGATGATAATATCATCACCGTAATTGCTAGCTGGCCACAATCCATCTTTCCTATTCAATCCGAGGAATTTCGGTGTGTGAGTAGTTTGGGGTTTACCAAATGATTCTGGATAGGTAGCTATATGACCTGGCGATTCTTCTAGTTTGTCAAGATGAGCTTGTGATAGCACGGCACTGAATCCATCCATCACATGCTTGTAAGTGTAGAGATGAACCGGTGGTTCACCGGTCGATGACGACAACGATGATAGTGTTGACATGTACCAATCATGGTGGGATGAGAACGAAGCTGGCATTGACGATTTGTCCATGTGAATGATGTAGGCACGACGGTCATAGGAACCATGTGATGACTGTGCAATTGAAAAGATAAGCAAAGTGAGAACAATTTTGGAAAGAATGAGGTAACCCATTCTTACCAGGTGAATGAATATGAGGTGTGAGAATATTTGAGGTTGCAAGAATCTGATATATATACACACACAGATACAGTAGATGCCAAGACCGAGCATTGTTCACTAAGATCAAGCAGCACAAAAGTGGGATTCCATTGTAAATGAGGACATTATCTAAGCTGCCAAGGCTTTGATATACACAAAGCCGGCCGGCAACAAAAAGCCGAGGCATTGAATATCTAAAGTAGGGGCCCAACCTTGGTCCACCTTCACTATACATGGAGGTC
The DNA here is from genome assembly GCA_028411795.1 of Euphorbia peplus. Classification (NCBI taxonomy): domain Eukaryota; kingdom Viridiplantae; phylum Streptophyta; class Magnoliopsida; order Malpighiales; family Euphorbiaceae; genus Euphorbia; species Euphorbia peplus. The sequence goes on along the minus strand of CP110837.1, from coordinate 1,151,752 downwards.
CATTTTCTGTCCATGACCGGATAAAAGAACGATAACTGCAAATCGAAATATCAAAGCAACTACCTGCTGACTCTAACCTGTTCTTCTCTCAGCCTTGTTACCAGACCTGCTTTAACTAGATAAGTATTTCATTCATGTTCTGAGCCTTGTCGTATTACAAGAGACGACCGCAGCATCATTAAGCTAGAGACAATGGACAAGGATTAACTGTTCTTAATTTTGTTTATGTGTTGTCTTCTACTTGTTTTTGTGAGATGATGGTATCACCTTAATTTTTTTAGAACTGATTAAAACTTGGTAGAATATTCTCATTTTTTAATGAGATATTTAGTTACTTGGTACTGATAATTGTCATAATTCTCATTTGTTAATTTATATCATATATACTTTTGCAGAACATACTGATCACATAAAACGATTACGACACGACAATCTATTCTGAAGTTGAGAAATTCAAGAAGTTAAGCTCTTCGCCTTGTTAACTCTAGGTCTCTTACCTGTATATTGAACGAACATGTACTTGCTTTATTTTCTGCTTTCTGATTTCTTAATCCTTAAACATTCTGATTGTTGAATAAACGATAACACTGAAATTTATATCAGTAAAACCCGTAAAAGAAAACACGTATGTGAACAAGTCTTGGAGTTCCATATTAGAAATCAGTTTGTAATTGGATGAAATATAATCTGAAATTAAATTGTATATATTCTGAGTGTTTGCTTATTGTTTGCTAGACAACCTTAGATCATTATGTTTTCGTTGTGCTTAGCAGTAACTTAAAGAACAGAACTTATTACAAGAGTCATTCAAGAAAATGATTTGATTTTCGCTGGTTTTTCTTCAGTTGCAGACACAATAGGACTTCTAACAATATGCGTCCCATTCACCTCGTTCCAGATCAAAAATCCGTAATTCCCTATATAATCACTCTGTGGAATCACATCATCAGCTTCCAAATTGATCTCAACTGTCAGATTAAACTCCGCTTTGCTGTACTTTCCCGAAAAGTTAAGCACCGATGGTTGCACAACAGCTTTCATGCCCTGAGGAGCTTCTACAATCGCCTTATAAACAGACACGGTATCTACCACACTCGTCAAGGTTCTCCTGAATGTTAACGTGGTCGTGTTTGTGTTGTTCAAGATGACCATGAAAGAAGGATAATTTAGATCCAAACTTGCTTGACTGCAAGTATAATTTGATGTGCCAATTATAATCTGGAGTTGCTGGCTAGTGTAGTTCAATGTACATAGATAGTTGACGTAATCGTCCACCTCAATATCATAGACTAGCCCCGGATCCATAGCTTTGTTCGGATCAACATGCCCTGCTCCAAAATCAAGAGGGGTACCAGAATCTCCATTGCTCATATCTGTTATTATACCATCGGCATTGTCCTTGACATAAGCTGTAGTCATCATTGCTGATCGTATGACAGCCGAGCTCCATTCCCGGTGGGCAGCTTTGAGAAGCACAGCTATACCAGCTATGTGCGGGCATGACATTGATGTGCCGGATATAATAGAATAATCCGTCAGCAAGTAGTCATCCTCAAGAATCGGTGCAAACGGTTTATTAGGAACCCAAGCTGCCAAAATATTATATCCTGGAGCTAAAATATCAGGTTTCAGAATCGACGAAGCTATTAGATTGGGTCCTCGTGACGAAAAATATGCCACTTTCGGAGCTGGTTTAGTGCCTAAAAAAGTTTTCCCAAATTCAACACTAACTGTCGCGTTTGGTGTGTTGAGTATATAATTCTTTATCGAATCTCCATCTTTTGTGTTCACTAGAACAAGCGGTTGATAGTAGTCAAAAGGACTCTTAAACTCCCCGTCATATCCACTGAAGATGGCTCCAACAGCTCCGGGAATGTCTGCACCATACCGGTATAGTGTTTCAGATTCTTGTCGAAATGGTGATGTTTCGTTATCATGGTCACAGAAGATAAACTTGCCAGCAATTTCTTCGGGATCTAATGAACCCCATTCACATTGTTCCTTGCTTCGATTTCCATATCCGAAATAAATAGGAATCCTTGAGACGAACAGATTTTCGGGATACATAGATTGTCCAGTCACAGAAATGATCCCCTCTCCTAGTGTAACATGAGCTCCGATCTTGCGATCAATAGTTCCAGCAGCAATTGTTGTTATCCACGGAGCTCCATTGTGCACGGTGTATCCACGAGGACCCCTATTTCCAGCTGAACATGAAACAAATATCCCTTTCTTCAAGGCTGCAAATGCTCCTATGGCTATTGGACTCTCAAAGTAGGGTGCTTCATCGAAACCCAACGACAACGACATGACGTCCACACCATCTTCTATGGCTTGATCCATCCCCGCAAGCACATCAGTTGCAGCCGCTTTTAAAGACTCAGGAAACTTGCTGTAGAACATCACTTTGTACATTGCTATCCTTGCTAACGGTGCAACTCCTCTAGCTGATCCTCGAGCATAACCGAAGTAATCAACATTTTGTACCGGACTACCAGCAGCTGTTGAGGATGTGTGGGATCCATGACCAAAGAAATCTCTCGGAGAGTCATAGTCCTCCGTTGTTGATATATTTAGTCCGGACTGCTTCATCCCTTGGCTAAACTTGCGAGCCCCGATAAGCTTTTTGTTACAATGTGAAGTGTTGAATTCTACTCCAGTTCACACATCCCGCGCCAACGCTCTGGCACCGGAGGCATGTGTTTGTCGTTAAAGCTTTCACTTTCTGGCCAAATTCCAGTGTCAAGAACTCCAATGATGATATCATCACCAAATCGGCTAGTCGGCCACAATCCATTGTTTTTATTCAAACCAAGAAATTTTGATGTGTGAGTAGTATCCGGTTGGCCAAACGTTTCTGGAAAAGTAGCAATGTGACTTGGCAATTCTTCGAGTCTATCAAGTTGAGCTTGTGATAGCACAACACTGAATCCCTCCATCACATGCTTGTAAGTGTAGAGGTGAACCGGAGGCTCGCTATCATCCGCTGATGACAGGGATGACAATGCGGACATGTACCAATCATGGAGGGATGAGAACGAAGCTGGCATTAACGATTTGTCCATGTGAACGATATAAGCCCTACGATCATCATCTGAAGCATATGATGATTCGGCAATTGAAAAGAGTAACAAAGTGAGCACAAGTTTAGAAAGAATGAGCTGACTCATTTCACAGGTCTGTGAAAACATCAGCTTTCAAAGGTCTCATATATATACACTAAACAATAGAATTATATGTTACAAAAGTCATGTTAATGGTATAAACAAGACAATCACATGAAACAAAAGTGTTGTGCACAAGATATTATCTTAATCACCAATAGGAAATTACTATTTAATTCAGACACGATAACACAATTTACATAGATAATTTGATTGTACTGGCACGCTTGATACGCTAGTCCTCGAAATGGGGTTGTTTCTGAGGAAAAATTCTTAAGAAAGATTCGGTTATACGGATAATATATTACAAATGTGACACGATAACTCGAAACGGAAATCTGGTTCGGAGGACTTCAATATAACTAAGCCATTTGACTTTTGTTTGGCCGGCCGGACTAGGAGGAATATGGATATGATTGTCCAAGGAATTTTTAGTTATCTATGTTTTTCATTTGTTTCATTGAAAAAAAATACAAAAGTTGATTAAATAGTTATACAATAAACAATGTTAACGATTGTATCAATGTTAGTAATAATAGTGGCAGAGGTTTGTTTAGCAAGGTAAAGTTTTTTATGCATATTGTAAATGCGTTTTAAAGGTGAAGTCTAAGGTGACTAGCCTTATAAAATCTATTAAATATTGGATTAGGATGTAATAATTAATATCGGTCGACTTTCACATGTGATGTGTTACATTCGAAAATGAACTAGCTAGATGGAAGCTAGTGGGAATGTAAGGAGTCGATGTAGAGTTAGTGACGCCAAGTAGAAAATTTGAGTAAGAAATGGTTATAAGAGATGATGATGAGAGAAGAATAAACTAAATTTAAAACTTGAGTGACAGCCATCTAGACACCACGTATCATCGTTTTTGTAAAAAGTGGTCTAGATGACATGTGGTGTGCATTGTGTAGATGTTCATGACACCTTACTTGGAAACTCGAGTTAGTTTTATTGAGAGAAAAATGTCTTTGTTCACATCTTTTTCTTATTATGGTTTTTTTTCGTCAAAAACAAACTATAAAAACTCATTTAAAAAAAAAAATAGAACTAGAAAGCACTAAAAAAACAAAATGGAAACAAAAGTTGACCCTCACTTTGACAATATATAACTGCCAAATAGTCAGTTAATAACGGTCATATTGACAATATCCGCGGGAGTCTCGTTTCTGTATTTCCTCCGATCAGCACCACAGATCAGGTCGCCTGAATGTTCACTGCCACTTCAACTCCACCGGCCATAATCTCAAAATCGAAATTGAGCTATTCCAGACAAGTTGTTTAATGAAATGCCTGACTTGTGTCTGATTCTTTTGAATATCTTCCAATGAGAAAAAGTTATTCAATGAAATGTGATCATTTTGCTCCAAAAATCCCCTTGAATGTCACAGGGGACCTGTGAAAAGGTGACGGCCAGTTCACCTCCGACGATCAAGTCAGTATTGATTGTATAAGAGAATAACTTGAAAAATAAGTAAGCAGTAGTATGTGAATGTATACCTTGTATGAAGGGTAAGGAGTGGTATATATAGTTATCTCGAGAATGACGCCCTAATGGGGCGTTATTCCTCTTTTGTCCCTGCCATAGTTCTCGAGGAAACAGAATTATCCTAATGATATTTTATTTCCTTTCTTATGGGCTAGACAGTTTGGCATCTCTATCTTCTTAAATAGGGAAATGCTAGGCGGGATGCGTCTTACTAGCGGATTGCGTTCTCCAGGCATGTCAAGCCTTTTGGCAAGCTGTAGATAACTGGCGTTGGCTGTGGGCATAAGGGTCATAGGCTGTATTAGGCCTGTGTACAATTCTCGCTGTTATCAAAATGCATGATTGATTGGAACCTATGTTGCCAAACGCGGATACGGAAAATGTTTTCTCTAAGATATAACTTTCATAAAATAGCCTGTAAATAATAAAAAAAATTAAAAATGGACATGCTGGCTACTAAACAAAGTGTTCATGCAACACAGTTTGGAATGCAAAAGTGGCTTTTAAAAATGGCTTGTAGATGCCTGATTGGTTTACATTGTATGTTGCACGGAAACTCTTTTTCATTAGCGCCTCTGCATTTCGTATCCGTTTCATATCTGTTTTCAATCATTGATGAAATGCATGATTGATTGGAATGCAATTTAAGTCCTAAAGCTCCTTGTTTTCCCTTAAAACTGGCTTCTAAATGCCAGGTCGGTTTGACATTGTTTGTTGCACGGAAACTCTTCTTCGTTAGCATTTTAGTGTTCCGTATCTGTTTCTACTACCGTTTCCTAACCATATTACTTTAGAAATAATGTTTACGGTATCCGCTTCTGAATTTGTTTTTGTTTCTGTGCAACATATCTGCATTTGGTAGTTCAAGGAAGTAGATAGGTAATCTGAGTCTCTCATCAATTAACCGGAATTCAAATGCTAATCGATGCACATAAACAGCTGGTTAAAGTAAGAGAAACAGATTCCAACAAGAAATTCAATTAATTCGTCCAATGCGTAATGGAGTATTTGCTTATTGTTTAGTAAACTACATTATTTTACAATGTATTTATTATGATCTGCAGTAGCTTTTTCTTGTCTTCCCTTGTGATTTCACTTCGTTTTTAGGGGTTTTTTGATGATGCAATTGCAGAAACAATGGGACTTCTAACTTCATGCCACCCCTTAGCCTCGTACCACGTCAAAAAACCATAATTTCCAAAATAATCACTCTGTGGAATCACACCATCAGCTTCCAAATCGATCTCTACTGTCAAATTAAACTCGGCTTTGCTATACTTTCCTGCAAAAGTTAGCACTGATGGTTGCACAACAGCTTTCATTCCTGAAGGAACTTCCACGATCGCATTATAAACAGAAACTGCATCTACCACACTCGTTAGCGTTCTCTTGAACGTTAAGGTGGCCGTGTTTGTGTTGTTCAAGATAACCATGAAAGAAGGATAGTTTAGATCCAAACTTGCTTTACTGCAAGTATAATTCGATGTTCCGATTACAATCTTCATTTGCTGGCTCGTGTAGTTCAATGCGCATACAAAGTTGATGTAATCGTCCTCCTCAATATCATACACTAGCCCTGGGTCCATAGCTTTGTTAGGATCTACATGCCCTGCACCAAAATCAAGAGGGGTTCCAGCTACTCCAGTTGTCATATCTATGATTATACCGTCTGCATTATTCCTCATATAAGCTGTAGTCATCATTGCTGATCGGATGGCGGCTGCACTCCAATCACGATGAGCGGCTTTCAGCAGCGCTGCTATACCAGCTGTGTGCGGACATGACATTGATGTGCCGGAGACAATAGCATAATCTGTCAGCAAATAGTCATCATCACGAATTGGTACGAACCCTCTGTTAGGAACCCAAGCTGCAAAAATATGATACCCTGGAGCTAAGATATCAGGTTTCAGAATCCATGGGGCTCTTCGATCGGGTCCTCGCGATGAAAAATATGCCACTTTTGGTGCTGGTTTGATGCCTAATAAAGTTTTACCAAATTCGACACTAATGGTTGCATTTGGTGTGTTGAGTATGTAATTCTTTATTGAGTCTCCGTGTTTCGTGTTCATAAAAACAATAGGGTGATAGTAGTCATCAGGATGCTCAAATTCTCCATCATCGTCGCTGAAGATGGCTCCAACAGCTCCAGCAATATCCGGACCATACCTGTCAGACGCTCCTCGAAACGTGGATGTTTCGTTATCATGGTCACAGAAGAGAAACTTGCCAGCAACTTCTTTGTGGTCTAATGAGCCATATTCACATAGTCCCTTGCTCCGATTTCCATGTCCAAAATATATGGGAACTCTCGATACAAACAGATTTTCCGGATATATAGATTGTCCGGTGAAAGTAACTATTCCATCCCCGAGGGTGACATGAGCTCCAAACTGACGATCAATAGTTCCCGCACCAACTGTCATTATCCACGGAGCCCCATTGAGCATAGTATAACCATGAGGGCCTCCATTTCCAGCCGAACATGCTACAAATATCCCTTTCTTCATGGCTGCAAATGCTCCTATGGCTATCGGGTTCGTGAAGAAGGATGTTTCAAAGAAACCCAACGACAACGACATGACATCAACACCATCTTCTATGGCTTGGTCCATCCCTGCAAGCACATCAGTTGCTGCAGCATCATAATCATCAACATCCTCAGTGTAGAACAAGACTTTATACATGGCTATCCGGGCGGATGGTGCCATTCCCCGAGCTGTTCCTTTAGCATAACCAAAATAATCGACATTCCGCACCCAACTACCACCAGCTGTTGATGATGTGTGGGTTCCATGACCAAAGAAATCCCTCGGAGAGTCATAGTCGTCTGTTGTCGAAATATTTATTTTGTACTGCTTCATCCCTTGGCTAAACTTACGGGCCCCTATCAGCTTTCTGTTGCAATGAGACGTGTTGAACTCCACTCCGATCTCGCATCCCCCAAGCCAACGCTCTGGCACTGGAGGCATGTTTTTGTCGTCAAAGCTTTCACTCTCCGGCCAAATCCCAGTATCAAGAACACCAATGATAACATCATCCCCAAACTTACTAGCTGGCCACAATCCGGTGTTCCTATTGAGACCAAGAAACTTTGGTGTATGAGTAGTATGGGCTTTACCAAATGATTCCGGAAAGGTAGCAATATGACTAGGCAATTCTTCTAGTTTGTCAAGGTGAGTTTGTGATAGCACAGCACTGAATCCATCCATCACATGCGTGTAAGTGTAGAGATGAACCGGAGGTTCCTCGTCTAGTGACGACAAGGATGACAACGTCGATATGTACCAATCATGGTGGGACGAGAATGAAGCTGGCATTGACGATTTGTCCATGTGGACAATGTAGGCTCGCCGTAAATCTGAAGCATATGATGAGATGGCAATTGAAAATAGGAGGAAAGTGAGCATAAGTTTGGAACGAATAAGGTGACCCATTCTTACAAGGTCAATGAATATCAGTTTGAGGATTCTGAGGTTGCAAGAATCTGATATATAGTAACAGAGATACAGTAGATGCCAAGATCAAGCATTGTTCTCTAAGATCAATCAAAAAGTGGGATTTCATTGTAAGTAACTGAGCCGGCAGCCAAAAGCCAGAGCATAGAATTTTACTGAAACAAGGTAATATCATAATATGTCTTCATCGAAACTGAATATTTGCTCAAGTTTTTATACTTAAATATGCTCTTTATTAGCAATCTTTGGTAATTTTCTGATTTTTTTATGAGAACTTTAGTTTTTCAATATTGATAACTGCGGTAAATTTAATTCAAAATGCATACTGATTGGGCAGGAAGAATAACGATAGGTGCAAATTTAACCCTGTGATGAATAAATTTAGTCTGGACATGCAAAACAGTTACCTGAACGTTTGCTAGACCGTGTAGTTTCAAGGCTCATTAACATAAGATGGATATGCTGCAGTTTCATATTATGGCCATCGTTCAATCCCGAGTGCCTTGGTTATTCAATAAGTTCAAAATTACGATCTTCTGTTAGTGAAAAATAAATAAATTCATGTTGTGAGGAGGTTTGGAATTGCACCGTATTGTAACATTTGATTTAGATTGTACTATTTTACAAGTGGATATATATTGGTTTTTCTCCGATAATTATAAGACCAAATTCGTACATTATCCAGTCATATTAACTGTATAATAATAGCATGTTCGGTTCGGTTATTGTTCATAAATATTAGCTAGTGTATCTTGTCCATGTGAACACCATGCACTGTTCAATAAAATCAAAGAAAACCAGACTGAGATTCCATTGTAAATAGTAAATACAGCCGGCAAACATGCCAAGCACTATAATACAAACAGCCAGAGCTTAGAAATTTACCCTAACTGGGGCCGGCTGGATCAAAAATATGCATGTCCAAGGAAATTTTAAGTGACCTCTGATATTTCACATTGCTTTTATAACTCGCTCTGAAACGTCACATTGCTTAGTTAGAAAGATATATTACTCATTTTGATTATTCGCATTGTTTCGTTAGAGCATTGAGTAATTGTTGTTCGTGAGGCAGTTATCCCTTTTTAAAACGTATTTTAGAATATAAAGTAGTTGTTTACAGAATGTGTTAGATATACTACATTGTTTAATTCGAGAACTCCATAGCTTGTTATTAAAAAAGAAAAAAGAATTGAACCGACTCACTTGTACAATTGATGGTACAAGAATCTGCATAAACAATGCTAGTGACTACATCATTGCTGAATCCAATTTCTGATATATTAACTGCCAAGAAATCAGTTGTTCACCCGGAAAAAAAAAAAAAAAAAAAAAACTGGTTCCCTTACAAAAAATTTAGGGTAAATCCAACTGATGGTGACCAAGTTTAGCCAATGTTTCAATAATAACGCAAAAGTTCATTTTGTATCAATAAAATAAGTCATCTTTGCATTGAGCCTATAATGCCATTGCAAGCATTTCCGTGTCAAATTCTCGATGGAAACACATGCAGCCAAGTGACGTGATTAGACATCCTAATTAGCATTTCTAACGAGCACTTGGCCTGAAAATGTTCGAAGTGAATTTATCTATGCGAAATGAAGTGGTGAGTTATTTTCTTTATTCAAAATAAACTTTTGCGAACTTATTGGAATATTGTCCAAACTTGAGTGATCGACAGTGCGATTTACCTGAACCAGAAAAATTGTCAACATCAGATAGAAAGTATATTGGTGGGAGATTGTGGAGAACCAGTTTCGAGTAAAAAGCTTCGGCTGCAATATGATCTTGATGTACTTGAAGAAGAAGCAAGATATCTTACATCTCCACTATGCATTTTCCCTTTACTTCTCCTTCCTCTTCCTTCACTTCCTTCGTACTCTTCTTCGTCTTCTACAGCTTGTAAGAACCCGCTATGCATCGGATCGGAGCTCTCATACAAAAGCCGAAGCACCTGTTTAATTGAAGGCCTGGCCCGTCCTTCCCTTTGTGTGCACCATTTCACAATAGTCACGATGATGTGAAGCTGGTCCAAGTCAAACGCATCCCCGATTCGTGGATCAACTAGCTCGGGTAGTCTTGACTCTGATACCATGAATGCTTGAGACCATTCTACCAAATTCCTGTTGTCTTGTATCGCTCGTCTGGATGATATTATCTCCAACAGTACAACCCCGTAACTGTATATATCACTTTTCTCTGTGAGCTCTTGAGTTATAATGTATTCAGGATCCATATACCCTGAAAGCCATCGTAGAATCAGAACTCTTTGTTCAATTAATCAAACAATGGATGATACTGTTAGGTAAGTAATGTTTTCTCTAACCTGGAGTCCCCCGAATATCGGTATTTACTGGTTCGAATGAAATAGATCCATCTTTTGACGCATGTGCAAGGCCGAAATCTGCAACCTGCAAGATGAAAGTCCGTTTCCTTGTTTACTTTGTTCTTTATTTGGACAATATACGTGCCTAGTCTACCAGCAGAGATCAAACATGTATCTATCTCTTTTACATCCCTAAAAAAGTCATGTTACAAATAGGTGCGCCTCTTATAACCACGGCTATGCACGCCTTGGCAGTCGCCTGAGTGACAACACCTGCCTTTGGGGTGCCAAGGCGGTTGTGCCTTGTGCGGATGGAGCCTTAGACACATATTTAACAACTTTGCAGGATAGTCTAGCTCTTTGAATACTAACTAGACTTTACAGCAATAAAAGCTGATGAGCATTTCAGAAAATTCGTTTCTGATAGAAAAAAATTTCTGAATATGCATTCAACTGGCAAATTACCTTAGCAACAAAGTTCTCGTCCAGTAAAATGTTGCTGGCTTTGATGTCTCTGTGGCACAAAGGAGGATCACAGTAATAATGGAGATACTCCTGCAAGTAAGAATACAAGAGGCAGAAATAAAAATCAGGACAGAACAAAAAATTGTGAGGTTGTACAAATCAATCTCAAATAATAGCGTGGCTTTTACAAAGATTGTGTTTCGTTTCAGTTTGCGTATCCATTAATGGGTCTCAAATGATAGCATGTTCTGCAAATTACCAGAGCATTAGCCACATCGATAGCAATTTGAACTCTTGTCTGCCAACTCAGAGGAGTCCTGTTATGAGCTACAAAAGCAAAAGGCAGTTCAGTTACAAGGCAGTCAAAGCAGAAACTCTTTAACAGGAATAGGAAACTTTTCAGCATACGAATGAATGCACGAATCTCTCATTTAAAAATTTGTTGTGTTGAATAAAACTGCAGTAACTGTAAGTACATGAGAGAGAGCGGGAGAGCAAATTCAGAAAGTCGAATTTTCAAATTTTGTTTTGAGCGAGTCAGGAAATGTGAACCAAAGAAATGGGGAAACATACAATGAAGATGATCCTTCAAGCTTCCATTTGCCATATATTCATACATTAGATACCTGCGACGAAACGAGCAAAAACGAGTTAACTTATCTATTAATTTCCATGACTAGTTACTAACTGATTCAATTAAGCAAATGATTCGTGAACACAGCTAGCTGTAATACAAGAATTTCAGGGATCAATTGAAGGAGCAATTCTAGGATTCTTCACAAATATACGGAATAATAGAGTACCTCTCACGTTTTCGGATGCAAAAGCCTCTAAGAGCAACAAGATGGCGATGGTGGAGTCGCGCAAGAAGTTCAATTTCTCTGCAGAAATCATCTTCGCCCTGTTCTGAAACCATGTTCATTCTTTTCACGGCTGCAACGAAGCCATCATTGAATTGAGCTTTGTAGACTGTTCCAAATCCGCCTTGTCCAATTACTGTGTTGAAGTTATCCGTTGCCTTCTTTGTTTCCTTGTAACTATATTTTTGGAACATTGATGTATGTCCTACAGGATGCAACTCCCATCAAAGGAAAGAAAATAGTAGAGATGGCAATTGCGTACAAGAACTTGACACGAACCCAACATAGCTTTAGTGCATTATGCATTACTAAATAGACATAACACGAACGCGACTCATTTACACAAACTGCCACCCCTAGCAAATACTGAATTATTGAAAAGCTCCAAGATTAACACATGCTAAAAATAAGGAAACAGCCATAAACCAACCTTCTTGAAATTTCCGCATAGTCCGGGGAGGAGGGAAGGCTTTTGCGGATCCCTTGTCTAAATTCTCAGTTTCCTCCAGTTCCTGGTGTTTCCTATAAATGAGAGCTATCAAGACTATCAACATTGCAACAGCAACAATTGTAACTGCAATTCCAATCGCTTGAATCAAGGTCAAGTGAGATGGATGGTGGTTTTCGGCTGCGGTTACTCCTATTATAACTTGGCTTGGACTAGCAGCAAGCACGGGACTTGGAGGAGCCCCAGGAGACAGTGCAGATGGAGATGGCTCTGAAACTAGCATCGTAAGAACAATACTTATAAGCACAATTACAGTGTATGTATTGCATATATCACCGGACTTAAAGAGATACAAGCGAATATTTATATACCTGCAGGGATTGCAAGCCCTTGAACTCCAAAGAAACAGCTGGCAAGATCAACAGCGGAGGCATAATCGATTCGGCTTGCAAGTGCAGCAAAACTTGCATCACGACAAGTACTCAATGTCATATTATCATCCAGACCCACCAGACGATGAAGGTAAACGATACCAGAATTTAAGCACTTCCGGCAACTGATTTGCTCAGAAAGGGGCAGCTTACAGTTTTGTATAACATCCACAAACTTTGGAGACTCCAGCATCTGACTGACAGTAGTTCGGCCCATGCACTCATAATTAACAGGAATTTTCGTCCCCAGCCCGCAAAAAGCCGTTGCGTTTTTTGGAACACCATGGAGTCCCATGGTTTGTGAAATAGAATCAAGGCACATACCAGATACATTTGAAGCAACCCCAAGGTTGCTAGTTGCATTTGCATAGCGAGAAACAGAAATAGCAATGAAAGCATTGATATAGCGGCAACACTTTCCTCTCTCTTCTCTATTAGAGCATAAAGAAGCGACAAGGGTGAAGTTCGAGGCACTCAAATCCAAGGGACAATCTGCAGAACATCAGGAGCTATTATGATGTGCTTTAAACACATTTTCAAGAGCAAGTATACTCTATCGACCAAATAATAAAATGAAAATAACGAGATAAAAATATGAAAATATAAGAAATGTATTACAAAAAGACTAAAACCAAGCACCAAGCACAAAAAAGGTACATCTTATCATATACATTGCATCCTTAAAGACTCTCTAGACAGTACGCAATGTATAAGGTGAATCCTAATATCAAATGTTCTTACATTCTCGTGTTGTCCTGTTCTATCGAGTACGAAGTTGGACATTTTTTCGATGTTTAAACATATAATAGAACTGAAACACAAGAAAAAGGAAAAACCCACTTTTCAGCCCATGTATTTTGATTTGTCCTTAGGACCTTGTAATTTTTGGATAAATTTAGCCATTGACTAACAAATCTATCAGGTATATTTCTCAATTTTTGTTCATTAGCACAACAAAGACAAACAAAAGCACATCAGACATGAACGGTGGTGAGCTAGATAACGAAAAATGGCAAATATGTCTATTATATTTCGAAACCAGGGGCTAGATAATCCAAAAGTTATAACCACAACAGCTAACTAATGCCAAAAGAAAGTACAAAGGGCCTAGGAAGGAAACTTAGGAAACTAGAAAGGCAAAAAATTGGCTTTTTCCACATGAAAATGACGTCATAGTAGAATAAAACAAGGTACATGATTGTTCTCACAATTTGAAGAAAAACATCTGAATAAAGTGAAACAGCAAGTTTGTGATCTTAAGGTTGCCTAAATTGTTATTGTACAAGTAAACCTTGACAATGACATCATGTTCAAAGTTGCAAAAAATTCCTGCATGTATGAGGATTTTTCCAAGGACCCGAAAGCAAAGGCTAAATAAATGGATAAAGATGCACTCCAATTCAAAAGCATGCTCAACCTAGAATGTAGTTGTCTCAATCATCGCCCTCTATTCCAACATTGCTTGCTTTCTAGTGATATAATTATCTGTTAACTGTTAAGGTATGCCTAGAATCCTATTCTGTTTTCCGTATCAGAATCAGAATATTAATTGTTTGCTTATTTATTTGACCCAGGAGTCTTGGAGCTTATGCTCTTGGGATATACATATGTATGTGAATGCAGGTAAAATTAGCCGAACCACATAAAATTTCGTGTGTATTTTGTAATGGCATGTCTAATTTCCTCATCCACATAAAAGGCTTATTATAATCAACAACCAATACTATTCCTAACATAATCCAATTCTCTTTTTTATTCAGTGATATCCTTCTCCTTTGACAAATTTGTAAGGAGCGGGATTCAAACCCCAAACTCCTCACCCACCCATTGGCCGTCGATGGTTCAGTGATGTCCTAATCAGGTTCCAACCCCATTCAAAACTTATGCACCTTCAGCCTCCATTGTCCACTCCAGCACAAATCCGTCACCATTGGGCCGCACACCTTTAAAATGGGTCATATATTCGATACACATCTTACATATAAGCTCCAGCTCTCTGGGATTCAGTTCATTCATATCTCCATCGTCATCCTTACTTGTACAAGCCTTCCCACCCCGGCGCCACCCCTCCAAACCAGGTCATTACTATCAAACTTCAGTACCAAAAATTTCATACTACAACCAGAAACCAAACATTCCATTTACATCCCACAAAACACAACCAGTAAAACTAACAGATTATGACATCCCAAGAAACTGAATGAACAAATTAAAAACATAGCAAAAAAAAAAAAAAATTCAATCTGCTAACTAAACCCCATTTACAAACACCCTAATTAATTATTTAACCCCAAAAAAGTTAAACAAAATGGAAGTAGAAATGCACTGACCTGCCATTACAAGTGGAAGCTGCATTGCAAGAAACTGAAACAAACCCAACACCAAAACCCACCAAAAAACCACCATGGCAGAAGAACAGAAGCTAAAGCTGAGAACTTTTTACTGTTTTAGCCTAAACCCAGCTATAGAGAAAGCAAAAATAGGAGCTTTAACAAAACACATCTGTGAAAAATGGGTTTTTCTCATTTGGGTATACAGAAAGACTACTTCTCTTTGCATCAAAATGAGAGAGAGACTAGACTAGAGTGAGAAAGGGGACTTTTTTTGACTTACATGGGAAAATGGAAATGGGGAACCCTTCTTCACACACTCTCTTCTTTCTTCTCTTTGTTTTTCTTGTTACTTTTTATTTCTAATATTTTAAATGCAAAATGTTGGAAGAAGGAAGGCTTAATACATATTTCATCCTTGAGTTCTTCTAAAAACTTCAACGGACTCTTTAAACTTTATACGTAGCAAATGACCGTTTATATTAATCTAACGTAACAAATAGCTTTCTATTATTGTTCAAATATTACAAATAACCTTCTATTTTCGTCCAACTGCCACAAATAATTGCTTATTCTAGTCCAAAAATTATAAATGGCAACTCATTTTTGTCATTTTGCTTTCAGTAATACTCTAATTCGAAAATTTCGTATTAAAATGTGGAAACGAAATGATAAATGATACTTTCTCCTTTTTTTATTAGTTGAGACATTTCTAAATGGCACATCTTTTAAGAAGAAAAAAGTAAGGGTAGATGGATTAGCTAAAAAATAAGACAGAGAAATAATTGTAGGTAGATGGATTGAGTTAATAAAGGGTAGAAGTATCATCTACTCAAAAAAATTTGCCAAAAAATGAATATGTCCCAACTAATAAAAACATGAGGAAGTATAATTTACAATATTTCCAACTATTTTTATCATAAGTTTGTACCTATAATATGCACCATTTACAATTTTCTAAGTTTTGAACATTAATATTAAAATTAAAGGATTGTTTGTTACTTTAGTCAAATATAAGGAGTAATTTGTAGATTTTAAAAGTTTAGAGGAGGAGTTGAAATTTTGAGAGATTTTTAAGGGGTTATATACATATTAAGCTAAGAAAGAAACTTCAAGTAGGTCCAAACCATACTCATAGTTATGAGATTGCAGAAAAAGAAAATAAAAATAAGGTCTTGTTAATGAGAGGAAAATGGGTCCACTCCCAAACATGGTTCACTATTTATTATGGTTTTTTTTTAGAGTGATGCAACAACTTGTCTCTTGTTATTTTGTAGTAAGGTTGTACTCATCATATTCCCTAGACTTTAGCTAAGAAAGAACTAATTGTCTCTTTAAACATTATGGATAGTTTAGTTAGTGTAGTAAGGTTATTCATCATATTCCCTAAACTTTAGCTAAGAAAGAACTAATTGTCTCTTTAAACATTATGGATACTTTAGTTAGTTTTACAATTGTTAGAGTAGATTCTTAAACACCGCTCTTAAATATTAATTTCCGTCCTACTAAAAGACGTTTCTATTCTAAATACTTTTATTTTCATATAATCAAACCTTTTCATTTCTCTCTGACTTTCAATTTAAATTTATCAATTCTCTACGCATTCGGTATTAATAAAACGTGTCAAAATCAAGATATAGTAATTGAAAAAGACCAATGAGACTCGATGTAAAAAAAAAAAAAATTTTTGCGTAAGCGTTTCTGAATTGTGTTTGGCCACATCCCCGGGGCCAAGAACTGAGGACTAAGAGTATTATTTGTATAATATTATGTTTTATATTTCAAATATGTAAAAATATCAGTAATTTTCATATGGTCCATGATTGACCAAGTTAATTTGGTCAGTCACTGTAATAACCGTTAGATCTAACATCATTACACAGATTTAACGGTGACTGACCAAATTAACTTGGTCAGTCATGGACCATGTAAAAATTACTGGTAAAAATATTTCTTTTGTTTAGTATTTATATAATATTCAAATTTTTCTTTATGAATTTGTATAGCAGAATTTAATTTTTGAGATTTTTTATACACATTATTAGATGTACCAATTGGTATATTGAGATAATAAATGATAAAATGGATAAAGAATTTAAACTGCGTGTGACTTGTAGTTAGGCTACATGGCAGGTTTTTTGTGTTTTAAATTGTTATTATTATAGTTTTTTTTTTAAAAAAAAATTGTCAACATTTCATTAAATTCCAAATTGAAAATTAGAAAGTTTGTAGCATAACAAAAATGGAAAAGTTTATACAATAACGTATGTTTGTGTATTTTCACCAAAAAAAAATGTATTTTTGTGTATCAATTATATCTAATAGGCTGGAAATGAGACATAAATTTTTCTGTACATGTGATACTCATCATAACATTAAAGCCCACTATTTTCTGAAAATAAATAATATGTTTGTTACACATCAAATGGTTTGTCTTGGCCTTGCGAGTAGGTAGGTCTATTCTTAACTAAACTTTTTGTTACTAAAAAATCAGATAATAGGTTGAAAATAAGTCCGATTTTAAGCGTTTAAATGAGTTTAAATAGTTCGAATAGTTGTATCGAACCGAATTGTCGTACGCCTAGTCACTTCTCAATCTTCCTCTAAACTAGCTGGCTCTATCCCTCTCTAATTTGGGCCTACTTAACTGAAGTAAAGTTGGGCCGATGGCCCATATGATAGGCCCCATATGTACAACACTGTCTTTTTGTTTTTATTCTCTCTCTTTTATATTTTTTTTTCTTTTTGTTTGTTGCCCTTTTATAATTTTATAATTCTTTTTGTAGAAACATTAAATTTGAATATTAAAATATATATTCTGTTAAATAATGTTTTCTGCAAAAAGAAAATAATTGAATATCACATGATATGTAATTAAATAAACGCGAAATATGTATGAAAAGAAAAGGCAACAAAATAACATCTTTTTCAAGATGTATAAGAGAAGTGATTGTTACTTGAAGCAATTGCAGTGAGATGGTACAGCTTCTATCAATCCTCTACGAAAAGGAAACTTCATTTAATATGTCACAACATTAAGGTACACAATATTAAGGTACACAAGAATTTGTATGGTTATCCAAATTATTTTACTCAACGTTAAATTTTGATTATGTTATTCAAATTTAAAATCTTGTACTTTTTTATGAGGATTATGAGAATTCGGTCCAAGTCTAAACTTATTTTTTATTCATTTTCAACCTTATTCGTAAACTATCATCGTCATCGAATGCATAGACTCGACACAAATAAGCAACTATGAGATATTCTTACACTGGACGAACCGACATCGCAATGTGTTACGAGTCAGGACAGTGGCCGACATACTCATGTCGAAGATCTTGTGCCCACGTCATGACAATTTGGCATACCTTTGCTTATAAATACCCCACTACAATTAGTGACGGTACACTTATGTTATTCTCTCTACTTTTAGTTACTTGGCACCACTTTTAAACCAATGTCGCTTAGGCTTCACCTAATTGCTCAAAATTAAGAATCTGATTTGGCAAATTTGACTGCTTAGTTCCGCCTAATCGTTCAAAATCTGAATTGTCTCTGACTAGGCTTTGAAGGTCCTTAGCCGCCCTAATAGCGCCTAACGATTTTTAATATCTCTCTCTTACTTGAGCATCAAATTGTCTTTATACCTAGCCCAGCTTCTATAAAAGGAGACCGACGGTGTCCAGATGAAGACCGATTGAAAACGAATGACACATTTATATCCACTTTATCATTATTTTAAAATGTAGTCATTATAGTATTGCTTAGTGATTTATTACAATGAGTTTGCTTAAAATAATCTATTACCCTTCTAAAATTAGTTAAGTATACACAACTCATGATTTGATCTTAAATTTCTTCTTCTTTTTTTTAATATCATTTTTTTATTTCTTAATTCGAGGCTTGCAAGACATCATTTAAGTTTACTTTTTTCTAGTTAAAGTTTTTTGCACACACTAAAATTTGAAATTCGATACCTCAATTAAGCGACTTGGAAAACTTTAATCACTCCACATAACTTTTATTAAGTAAATCAAACATCTCTCAAAGAGTAAGATGTCTTTTGTTGGTAAGTTATAGTATATGAAAGAAAATAAAATGACATCAATGCACAAATTTGAAGATTGTAGCATTTCATACTTCTCCTCCTCCTTGTTACAAGCAAAACGGTTATTGTTTAAAAGATAGTTGCAAATTACAAGGCATTCTAATCATTATCATTATCATTACCATTATCAGTATCATAACCTCAATTAAATATTTCAGTTTCAACAAGCAAAAGGAAGAAGTCCTTTGACTTTAGATTAGAACCTCCATAATTTATTTGTCCTCCATAATTTATTTGCCACCAAATAAATACATATAATTATAATTATTCCTTCATCTTCCTCATGCAATTGCACCTTAACTTCCTCTACTCATTTTCTTCCAAATACCATAAATTTATGTCCTTTTTCCCCCCAATCTCCATTTTACTCAATTGGGTATCCAAATGATGTAATTATTTACCTAAAAAAACAAAACAACATAACCAACCTACCATAATAGACAAATCACCTCAACCCCAAACAGGGCCTTAACTCTCATTCCCAAAACCCAAAATCAGCCATGCAATTTCAGGTAACTTCTTACTCTTCCCCTGGTCAAAAAGTCTAGTCGATCCAAATCAGATACTCGATTTTTAAGCACTTAGACAGTCAGACGGCCTTCATTTATGACATTGGTGATTTTTCCCTACCATTGAAACTAACTCATCCATTTTCACATGCAGGCAACAAATTTTGTTGCTCTTCTCTTCATCACTACAACATTTCTTCTGAAATTATCCATTGCTCTCAAGGTAATCTCTTGTGGGTTTTCCTCTAAATCTCTTTATTTTGTTGTTTGATTGTTAAAGGTGTCAACTTTATAGTAAATAAGCTTAAAGATGTGAACTTTATACTAAAAAAATGTTCAGGAAGGGCAAGTATGTGTAGCAAATAGGAACTGTGATTCTGGGTTGCATTGTGAAACTTGTTTGGCAAATGGGAATGTGAGGCCTCGATGCACTAGAATGCAGCCTGTGAATCCTACTTCAAAGGTATGTAAAGATTCAAACTTTACACTTTCTAATGTTGGAATTTGCAATTTTTTATGTGTGATTAATGATGAGGTTTTGGGTAGGGCCGTCAATTTTGACATGACAACATGGTCTACAGAGAAAACCCGTCATTTTTTCATCATTTGTATCATGTATAAGCATATAAACGAGTATAACACGTTTATGATCTGCTAACTCATTTTGACACCCTACCTAAATTTTGGGTAATTTTTTGGTTCAGGTAAATGGGTTGCCGTTTAATCAGTATACATGGCTTACAACCCATAATGCCTTTGCTAGGTTAGGGGTTAAATCAGCTACTGGTTCTGTTCTTCTAACCCCTATGAATCAGCAGGATACCATTACTGATCAGCTTAAGGTACGTTCTACTTCACGTTTTTTAGTGTCTATTTGGTTCTCCTTTTCGTGCTCGAAATAGTAAAATAAATTTAATGTGTTTGGTTAGTATTCATGAACAACTGCTTTTAGCTATTCCGGGTGGAAAATCAGCTAATAGCTATATTGCATATGAATGCTCCTCCTTAATAGTGTTTCTGACTTTCGGGTCCAGGTTCTATCTACTTCACGTCCATGTCTGCCTACATTAGAAGGCTATTTTATAAAGGTTATGTTTTAGAAATATTGTTTTCCAATGTTCGTATCCGTTCGACCTAGGCTAATAAGCTAACAGCAAGAGTAGCAACAAAGAATGGGCATAAACAATTGAATTGAACAGAACTTTAATCATTTACAAAATAATAAAAAAAGAAGAAGAACTTTAATCATATTTGGCTTAATTCCTAGAAAAGAGTAAAGTATCATTTGTTGCTTTTCCATGTGTATGTTGGAACCAGAAATTTGATGGAAAGTAAAGATTTCATTTTGGTTGGTGGACCTCAATATCCCTGTTTAAATTAGAACTTTAGAGTATAAGACAAGGGTATTTAAGTACTTTTAGTTTTGTGTGTTTGGTGTTTGGAGTTTTCCTGCCCTTTGAACTCTCTTGGTTTGGTAGGTATTTTAATATCCTCAACTAGGGGTTAGTTAAAGCTTCTGTTTATAAAATTTTCAACTATCAATTACATCATTTGTTTAAGGCCTAATACTACATAATCTTCCAAGTTGTCCCCAAATTTCCAGAACTACACATTTAATCCCTTAAACTTTTTAAATTGACTAGTAGCCCTTTAGATTTGCTTAAGCTAACTTGCTTAAAGTGATACAAGTTTCAACTTATCCAAATCCGCACTTGCCCACGTAAGATTTTCTCTTTTTGAGGGTTAATCATGTCACTTCAAACAACTTCATAAGAGACTATTCAGTCCTTTTTAAAGCTAGAGGGACCATTAGACTTTAATAGAAAAATTTAGGGACTAATGATATATTAGACCAATTTTTTAATCAAAGGTTTTTTTCTGTGTCAGCATCTACAAGGAACATTCTTCCATTTAATCGTTTGGACAAATGTTCTTTTAAGTGTAACAAATTTTTTGTTTAATAATAAGCTTACCAACCATCTTGTCTCAATGGCATTTGATTAGGTATGCAATGGCCATGATCATTTTTTCTTTGGTCTAAATTCCATATTTTGGAGTAAAAATCAAGTAATGGATAGATAAAAAAAACCCACAAGGGCAGTTGTTGAAAGGTTCCTCTTTGAGTTTTATAATGTGTGCTTGCTTTTGTTCACACATGTGGATGAGATCATAAATTGTGCAACAGGGTAATTTTAAAGGTATAATCTTGACTTCAAAAACATGTTTGTCATAGTTTATAATATGTGCTCTGTTATGTGGGGAATAGATTAGGTAGACCTTAAAAGAAAGTTTCAACCTAAAGGGGAGAAATTCTCTTGCTTTGTGTTTTGTATTTGTCATTGGCTAGGTAGAGGCAATCCTCCCCTTTAAGGTTCCCTTTAGGGGTGAGTTAGATCCAGATTTACAATGATATTGAGGTTTCCTAGTTGAATTGGAGTATTTTAGTCCGGTCCTGTAAACTTCGCGCTTTAGATGAGTCGTTTATACGTATGGCACAACCGTCCCCTTCGAAGTTCCTTTTAGAGGTCAGCTAGGTCCAAGTTTAAGACTTTTGAGTGGAACTGATGCCCTTTGATGCAGTGTAAGACATATGCTATTGTCTTACATAACTGTTTCTTACTATATTAGAATAAAGATTAAATTAACATATATTCTCTCTGATCTTGATGGCTAAACTCTTATATATACTTAAAAGAGATGGAACATAAAGAGATGTTGCTCAGTAACAATGATCAGAAGACCGCACTTTTTTTTTAATTGTGCATTAATTCGCTGATTGGACATTATCTAAGTGATGGAAGTAACTTTACTTTATTCCCTTTTGTGGAGTTGGCCATTTCTTTTTCCTTTTGACGAAAGAAGTATTTGTTTTAAGAAGACTCAAATGGGACAAAACTTTTAAATTCTATGTGGTAGGCCGAAATGGCAATTTGGATAAAACTGAAATCTGCATCACTTTAAGCAAGCTCATGGAACTAGCAAGGTACTTAACAGAGTTTAAGAGGCCAATATGCCATCTTGAGCAAGTTCAAGGTGCCAACGTAACACTTTAAGCACTAGAAAGATACCTCTAAAGTTTATGGGCCTAATGTATTAAGCTTTTTTTTTTGGAACGGGTCAAACTTGAACCTTCCATTGTTAGTATATATGTAACTTGTTCTTTGTAATGAACCTTTGCTTAGAAGTGGTTTTGTTTTGCAGAATGGTGTGAGGGGATTGATGCTTGATATGTATGACTTTCAAAATGACATTTGGTTGTGTCATTCCTTTGGAGGCCAGTGCTACAACTTCACTGCTTTTGTAAGTCTTAGAAGGGATTTAATTTGCAGGGCAATTTCAAGAAAATGCTTAATACATTGTTACCTCAATTGCAATGGTCAATTGTTAAGGCACTTTTACATTAGTAAGATGCAAAATTTAAGGACTTTTACATCCGGATTTAGAGTTCATGAACCATAAAGAAAGTAGACCAAAATTGAGGGGCCACTGGTGTATTAATCCCTTCAAATTTGCTTATCATAGACTAAGTTGCTAATCTGAAAATCTTAATTTTGATGTACCAGCAACCAGCCATTAATGTTTTGAAAGAGATCCAAGTATTTCTGGAAGCAAATCCATCGGAAATTGTCACCATTTTCATCGAGGACTATGTTTCAACACCAAATGGATTGACTAATTTGTTTAATGCTGCTGGGCTGAGGAAATATTGGTTTCCTGTATCTCAAATGCCTAAAAATGGTGGAAAATGGCCTACTGTTGATGCTATGGCAAAAAAAAATCAACGACTTCTCGTTTTCACTTCAAAGTCATCCAAAGAAGCCTCTGAAGGAATTGCTTATAACTGGAGATATGTACTTGAAAACCAATGTGAGTCCTTTCCTTAAACCTTGTCTAAAAAGATAAAATCCAGGGCCAATAGTGTAAATTACCGGTGAAATACGTTCATGGCCCTTGAACTATAACGCTAGTAATATTATAGCTTCAAAACTTCACTTCTTGGCATAAAAGCTTGGAAATTTATAGGGTAGTTTATAGATATTTGACCGAAATTTGTAGCGACATATTTATTTGTCGGGTTAGCCACGTAAGCTTATACCTAAACTCGGGCCTAGTTAGGATTAGGCTTGAAAAGCAAATAATATTGAACCCAACCCAACACATGTTGCATCCATGTTTCTCTAAGTATTCATGATCCTTTGACATGCTGTCCACGTAACCATTCCTGGGACTGTTATTGGCAGAATCCGGTGAAAAGGATTAGAGGGCATTCAAATGTAAAATTGGAGGGCTTATAATGTTCAGAAATGAAGTGTTGTGGCATTGGTCGGGACGTACCCATGTGTCTTATTTTTATAAATTCCAAGTCAGAAACAAAAACAGACAGATTTAAACTAACCAGACTGGACAGAACGGGTAGTCAGTCTTGTAAACAGCTCTAATAATCAAGATGAATTAGTAGAGCACAGACTAACTAGTTTTGGAAATGACAGATGGAAATGGTGGGATGATAGCCAATTCGTGTCCAAACCGTTCAGAATCACCTGCCATGAACTCAACTTCAAGATCTCTAGTCTTAGTCAATTACTTCCCGGACAGACCAGATGTGACTCAAGCTTGCAAACACAATTCTGCTCCATTAATGGATATGTTAAAGACATGTCATACAGCAGCCGGTAAAAGATGGCCTAATTTCATAACAGTTGACTTCTACAAGGTATGAATTTTGATTCAAAGGTCGAATCTTTTTTATAGATTCAAGGTTTAGATTGGGGAAAAGTAATGCCTAATGATGATTAATTATGTGTACAGAGAAGTGATGGTGGAGGAGCTTCAGAAGCTACGGATTTTGTCAATGGTCAACTTGTTTGTGGCTGTGGAAATATTGCCTCTTGCAAGGTAAGTCATTTTCCGGGGTTATTTGCATTCACGGTTGTTGCACTATAACACTACTAATATTATGGTCGTTAATCTTCATTTCTTGGCGTTAATATTAAAGTCTGAATCAGTAAAAATCCTTTAAAAAATCAACGAAATGTTGAGGATAAGCTAGGCAATACAGCAATGGATTAGCTAACAGAGTCTTTACCGGGGAGATCAATGCGTGTGAAAATGAAAAATCAAGGACTTAATAATGCCTTTAGCTTTCTCAAGAAAGACACTCATAGTCCTCAAACTTTTGTAAATGGAACAGAATTGTCACAACTCTTTATTTTGTAACGACAAACCTCTTGCTGTTAGACATTTGTCACGTGCCCGGAGATGTCACGTGCATGTCATATTGACCATTTTAACCATGTGAGAAGTAGAAAATCAGCAAATTTATTTTTTTTACTGACATACATAACGCTCATGTCAGAAAAACGTAGCTTAAGAGCAATGTAGCATCTCTGGGAAATAAAAGTTTATTGATTTCGGGTCTAAATGACTACAGAAAAAAATAAGAGTCAAATGGTCAAAGGTTTCTCATTATAACTAAAAGAGTCATGAGAAGTCCATTCTATTTTTTATAGTTATTGAAAGATCCACAAGGAAAGTGAGAATAACTAACGTATTTTGTGATGAACCCGTAAACATATATCAATTAAGATTGTGCGGTCTACTTCATTTGCGTCTAAAATTAGAGTTTATACACTTTCTAAATAAAGTACTTAGCTGATTTTCTACCGTCACGTCCAAACATATAAAAACTTTTTATAGAATGTAAAAAATGCAATGCAAACCACATATGTAACTACAGTTGAGCTCAATGTGACAAACCGAAACATAGAATTCGAAAAGTAAACGATGATTGATTGATTGTTCGTGTTTCGCTTTTGCAGCCAAATATGACGTTCGGGGTGTGTAATACACCTGAAGTTGGGGTGGCTGCAAGCCCGGGAACTGCAGCTCCAGAAACTAGCTTTGCTTATATGGATCACACGCCACTTCCATTAAATTGGCTTTTTGGAACAATTCTGCTAGCACTTTCCTTCTCATTGTGAACATAAAAATCTACAAAAGGACTAAATGTGAATTTTGCCTCTAAATTATTGAATTGAAGGAAATTAATTTTACTCTTATTGTACAAAATGGATTAATATGGTTCCCATAGTAAAAATTCTAGCTCAAGTTAATCATTTTCAACAAATTAAATCAGCTATTTTTCTGTTAGTATTTCTAATTATTTAGAAACGGGTAATTTTTTTACAATAACTATAATATCAAGTCGAGCTGACCTAGTTGGGATCTTCCATTTTCTCCTCTCCGTCTCTAGCTTTTATTCAAAAAGTCGAGGTTTCTACCATAGAAGTAAAAAAAATCGAGATACTTCTTCAGGAGCAATTTTATTATATATGTGGAGTTTTCGGTTTCCTTCCGACCTTATAAATTTAATACATTATAAAAATAAGTAATTGAAAAGATACACAAACAATATCCCATCAACTTGATCTTTTTACTCCATGATATCTTCTTAAATCTGTGGAATAAAGACTTACTTGGGAATTTACTAAAGCTATTTATGCCGTGAATCTATTTTATGGTCCGGTAATTATGCTCGACGTAATTATGTGATTAGTACTATTTTATAATTTTGGATTAATTAAAGTATAAATCGCGTTTATTATCATGTTAGAGGCAATTTATACGAAATTGATGTGATAGTTGGATTTTTGGGCCCATGGCCCATCCAGAATACTGGCCCATTCCCACACCACTACAAATGAAATCCAAGTAAGATTATTTGGCCCAGCATGCCATAGAGGCCTGCCAAAATCTCTTCCTTGAACCCAAAAAAGGAAACAAGTACAGACATCTCATCGTCGGGCACGAACAACGTGAGTGGCTCGCAATGCCCGTCAGGCACACCATGCATTAGCTTATAAAAGGAGAGCTTGTAAGTTAACACAAGCAAAGGGCTAAATTATTGAGATAGATTCTCTTTATTACTTTACAATATTATCTCCGTTATCACGTGAACTGACTTTGGGAGTGGAGTACGAACGGGGATGAACAGGTTTAGCCATGATTCACTCGCCGTATCCGTCAAGCTTTAGTCAAGGCCCAACAATCTCTATTATTCCTATTCACATTAGAAACTATGCTCATTCAATGAATCAATGAGAGACAAGCAAAAGTATTCTTCTGACAAATTTTAAAAAAAATAAACAATTTTGCTAGAGATGGTAGGATATTTTTCAATGGGATTCATGTGCTTAACATTTGTTAAATAAAAAACAAAAAATTATCCATTAATTATAAGAAAGTTTTTTTTTTCTAAAAAAGGAATGTCTTGTGATTCTTTTTTCAGCTTAGTTAATTTGGATTCAACATTGGCTGGCTCACTTTTCATTATTGTCTCAACCATGTTTGCTGCCCTTTTTTTATTTTTACTCACACCTTATATTAAAAAAAAAAAATGCAAGTTCCACTACAGAAAATTAAGATTTTAAGGGGTCATAATTTCTAATTTGATGACAATTTACCGAGATAACTTTCCTTAATATTTATTTATTTATTTTACATTTACATCGAATAAGCATGTACAATCATGTTCGATCACGTAACTCGATATTGGCACGATAACTCGTCTTGATGTTTCTGGTTACATGGTAGTGATTTCTTACCTATGAACTCTGAAATTGATAAAAAGAAGAAAAGGAACAACTTTTTCTTGTTCCGAGTTATGGGCCTACAGACCCAATTACATAAGCAAAGATTGGGCCTAAAGTAAAATAAAAAATGCGACAATTAGATGATTTAAGAAAAATTTATCGTAATTGTGTGGATAGTATAAAATGTCCACATGAAAATATAAAATCAAAATGTCATATATATAAAAAAAAATTCCATACAACCCTTTATATAAATCATTTTAGGCTGTTTCACACACACAAGAAATATATTTATTAAATTAACTTTTAACTCTATTAACAAATGTGTTAAAAATAACAATTATTAGAAGGATAACAATGAAAATAATACATGAAAACATTCTTGAAAATATGAAACGACTTAGGGATATTCTATAGTCACTTTGTTTTTTACAAAGTAATAATTACTTTGTTTTGTCATCCATTGGATCATGGGTTAAAAACTAATCCAATGGTGAAAAAGACAAAGTATAGACAAAGTAAGGGAAAAACAAAGTGACCATAGCCTACACCAACGACTTATATTTTGGAAAATAATTTTTCATAAAATAACTTAATTATGGTTTGAAATGGAGGGAGTATCTCTTAGGTGTAAAAGTTGAGGATTAGCAAATTATTTTAGTACTTATTACTAATTTATAGAGAATTGAACCATTTGATTAATTTAAACCAATGAATGGCTAAGTTTATCATCTTAAAATTGTTAATACTTTGCTAAAATCATGGCCACACAACATTAAAAAAAACAACATAAATTTGCAGTTAGTCAGACTATGTTTCTGTGTGCAAAGCTCAAGGCAGTAATCTAATAAAGTTTAACTAAAATATTTGTGATTAATCTCACTAATCGAAGCAATTAGATCCCTTGATTAGGAATTAATTAATGGAATATACTAATTGTAGGCAAATGGGGGAATCTAGCTAAAGTTTGTCTAGTGACTATAGCAAAGCACATTGATCTATAATTTGTAGTTGGCATATTCCAAACATCTTAATTTATCCCTCTACTTTATCAAAAAATAAAAAATAAAATAAATTATTCATCCACTTAACTTTATTACTTTTATTAGTTGGGTTTTGTATTTACAAACATTAATATAAAAGATGTTGTCGAGTCTAACAATCAATTTAAGTTTTTACTTCAAACAATCAAATTTTATTTTATTTTTTTTCTTGTTTGATTGATCAAATAATCAAATTGACATGGTAGAGCATTGCGATTACAAAGTATTGAGTTCGATTCTTACAATCTTATTTATTGATGAATTAAAAAAAAACACATGATGGGAAGTGCATGTTGTGCATGTTTCAAGCTCAATAAACATTCCCGTAAGCGCATATCAGAGATTAATATAAAACATGTCACTGAGCCTTAACTATCAATTCAATTTTTTGGTTAAAGTAGTCAATTGACATGTATTTCTTTTTTTCAAATCATATGATTATATATAAAAAGAGAGAGATGATAATCATCTTTACTGTGTCATTTTTCGTTAAGTATCAAAATATGCTAATTTCAATCCAACCCAAAAGTTTTCGTATCACAATTATATCCGTGTCAATTTTGTATAGCACTTTTTGATCCCATGTTACTATGTATACAAATTGACGGTAACTTTTAAACGTATAGAGTGATTTCGTGTTATTTTAAATTTTAATGTCGATTTTGGATTCATGTGTTAATATTAACTATCCAAATTGTGTTTATAATACAGATAATAGGTCAGAGTCGTTTTTATTTATAATAATTTTAGTTTTATTACTTTATCAATAAAAGTGTGATAGGTAAGAACATGAGAGAATATATCAGTAGTTTTAAATAGGGTAAAGTATAATAAAGGGTCTTGTGGTTTCAACCTTTTGCAACAAGGTCATGTGGTTTCAAAATGTACAAATGAGAGATATGTGGTATAAACAGTTAGCAAGTAAGAGAATTTTTTGGATGTCGTGAACTAAATATAAGTACATTTGGTTTCAAAAAAAAAATATAAGTACATTTGATAGATCTATGGTATAAACTGTTTATACCACATGTCCTTCATTTGTACATTTTGAAATCACATAATCTTGTTTGCAAAAGGTTGAAACCACAAGATCTTTTATTGTACTATACCGTTTTAAATTTTTGTGACATTATTGAATTAGTATGTCTACTCTTACCCATCCTAAAAAATTCATTTCAATAATAAAATGATACATAACTACTAGTCATAATATAAAATATTGTGTTGGTGTTATATAATTGGATTATGTGTTTATATCACCTCTAGTTATATACACGCGGATATATGATTTTTTATGCGATATTTGACTCAATTATTATTTTTAATGTACTTCTATCTAATTTATAAAATAATTATGATATATACCAACCTATTAGCCAAGTTATACATAAGGATTGTTCAATATTTTAACTATAAAATTTCGGTGCATGTTAAAGGTATCTCTACCTTCAAGCTTCATGATTTGAGTCATTAAAATTGTTAATAGTTATTTTGAAATGAAAATGAGATATATATTCCACTAATATTAATATTTAACAGACAGTAAATAACAACTGTTTGAAAAAAAATTATGGTGCACATGATGGTACTTGGTGAAAAATTGTTATGGTACTTGGTGAAAAATTCTTGTTAATAATTTTATTATTTGTCAATTATCAAACATATCATAAATGAAATAATTATATGATAAAATATTTTGAGCTATTTACTTAATACAAAATAAAATAGAATAAAAGATAGTAATTGTTATAGTTTTACAATTATATGAGCCATTCAATTAATTATTAACTGACTATGTTTTTAGAGAGAAATTATTAAATGACTATTTGATTCCTTCTATGTTAATAATAATGATAATAATAAGAAAAATATTGGAAGCATGAAAAATTGTTTGTCCTTAATGTTCAAATCTTGTGGAAATAGTTCCATATCTATCTTAGTGGGTTTTGTGGTCATTAAGGATAATGACATGGCATCAATTGTATAATAGGTATATATGCCCCTTCATACATATTGTTGTTAAAAGTTACACAATTTCTTCTTCTTATTTTTATTCTCTCTATATATAGAAATTGAGTATTAATTGCTATTTATTTTATTTATTTCTTAGTCATAATGATTCCAAAACCTTCAAGTTGAATAGCATCCATCAATTATAGTTTTTTTTTTCATCATTATATTCTCAAGAAATTGAGCTAATTTTCTATAATCATGCTTAGAATGTCAAACATGAATAGGAAATTTGGAGGAAATAAAGGGAGAAAAATTATATAAATGAAAGGAATCAAGCAATTTGATAATGACTAGTGAGGTAAGTGCATTATACTGAGCACATTTCCACCACAAAGTTCTATCTAATATTTAATTTATAGATTCTAAATTTCATATTTAATCATTTAAAAGGGAATATATTATGTATTTTTATTTTAATTAATTTGATAGTAAATTACTAGATATCTTGTTCTTAATTAAGTTTGGAAATCATGCTAAGTACATTGTATATTCCATCTTAATTAAATACATTTTATATATTGTATGTTCCCACTTTAAAGTTTTGGTACACCTTCCTTTCTCATCATGACCTTCAAATTGTATTAATTTTATGGGTTCTTCTTTTTACAAAATTAAATTGTGCAATTTAGTATTTCATGTAGGGATAAAGTTTTTTTGTTTTCTTTTTGTTATTTGGGAAAGTATTGACTTTTTGACAATATTACTTTATGTAGAAATCCTAGCTCAATTAAAGATAAAAAAAATTTTTGATAAATTCTCAATTAAAGATCATTAACTTAATAAATTGAAGTGAAAAATCATGGACTAACTAAAATCATAAAGATAAAGGCCAATAGTGATTAATTATAATTTGAAAATTCTCAAGAAATCAATTGAACTAACAATCAAATTGATAGTTAATATCTAACAATATTTTTTAATATTAATTTCTACTACCCATGTGATGACGAATACGAGATCCTAAGGCTAATCCAATGAGATTGGAAGAATGAGATGGTTTATTAGCCCATATACCTAATACCCATGTATCTTCTCGAACGTTATCAAGCACACTCCAAACTAATCAAGTAGTTTGGAGCCTTATGGTATGTTTTCCCAACAACATGATACCGCCTGTGGAGTTTGACAACACGTGATCCATATTTTGGACTCCATTGAAGGACTCATTTGTATTCATCATTATCATGTTAACAAAAGTATGACTACCCTCAAAAGGCACCGCAAAGAAGTAGAATTATCTTTTATATTTAAGAGTCATATAACTTTTCAAGTTAGCAATATGGGAACATTTTTAACACCCATCTTTCACGTTTATTTATTTGGATTAGATGCTCGCGAAATTAATCAATTACGACTCTAATATTAAACTAAAATATTGAATTAATAATCAAAGGTAAAAATAAGTATCATATTATACTCAATACCCGCAAGACAATCCTTAATATTTGCTTACAATTTGAATTCAACTTGTAACTAACTTAAGCATAGTGATCAAATTAGAAATTAATTATATTTGCTTAAAAGAAAATAGAAATATTTATATATTTTATAGGCATGGGAATTGATGAGTTTGACTGCTTAAGTCACAAGCCACGTAAATTCAACTCAACATATATTATGCATGAAGAATTTTATAATAACATTATCCAGTATCTAATAATTTAATATTATCAGTACTGTTATCATCATGGTTAATTAGTAGTTAAAATATATATGTGAATGGATAATCACTCTTTGACCCATGAAAAACAGAAATGTACAACAGACCCTGATTATTAGGACAGAAATTTAATGTAAATGACTCGTTTTAAAGCTATATTAGTTCTATAATGAGGATTAATTTGGACAATAGTGCAGAATATTAAGATGAATTTGGCAATAATGTTACAACTGACATTGAAGCGGACTCTCTACCCGCAATTGGAGTTTAACCGGATGTCAGTTGGTG
This sequence comes from Euphorbia peplus, assembly GCA_028411795.1. Lineage (NCBI taxonomy): Eukaryota > Viridiplantae > Streptophyta > Magnoliopsida > Malpighiales > Euphorbiaceae > Euphorbia > Euphorbia peplus. Next base: position 1,119,568 of record CP110837.1, on the reverse strand, counting down.
GATATGTAGTGATTGATTCGGGCTGGTGGTGTCGGGGTAGGATAGCCTAAGAAGTCTAAGGGATATGATGAAAACAACGATGAATTAAATTTTACGTCGAAAATAGAGACAAAATGATTTAGGCTTATTATTAAATATAGATTTGATACATTCATAACTTGTTTTAAAGTCGGAATGTAAGAATTTGAACTAAAATTAACAATATACATGAAATTGAACAATAATGTTACATAATAAACAAGAATTGTTGAAAAGAAATTATCACTGCTCAAGACACCTCTACTAAAATGTGTCAAACGAATCAAATCATATGAAGGTTGGTCAATCAATCTCTTATCTTTTTTATGTAACTACTAATTGGTGTTTTTGTCTCTGAAATTTGAACTTTTATTCTATTTCTTTTATCTTACATTTCGTGAACTTAACACCTCATTTTTAAACAGTCTTAGAGATTGTTCATGATGAACATATTATACAGTTCATCATCGAAGTTTTGAGTTCTAATTTCTCAAAATGCAAGTTCCTTTTTGTTCAAAAAAATCAAATAAAACTCACAATGTCACATGCCTTGTAGTATAGGATGCAACAAAAAAAGATGAGATGGAGATCTCCTCCACCCACTTTATATTAAGACCATAATTAAAATAAATAAATAAATAAAATGATGGACCACATCAGCAATCAACAAATGAGAGAGTGGAAACGTGGTCAACAAAACAACAACCCACGTGGAAAGCTATTCAATAATATCATGTAATAGGACCACATTTATTTCATATCTTAGGCCGAATCACTAAGCCAACTACACTTTGCCTCCTTCTCACTCTTAATTTTACATAATGTAAGGTTACTATTACAAAATAGAGTCAAATAGTTTGAATTTACTAAATATCCACACTGGTAGAAAACAATGTACCAAAATATTAATATGTTAAAGATTTGGTGCAAATGGTTCAAATCTATATCCATTTAATACTTAATTTGTCTGTTATTGCTATCGATTAAAGTTTACTTAAGTGGTTTATCTGTAAGAGTACTTCAAAAAATGAAGTAATTTGAATATTGTAGATCCAAAGATACTTTACGGCCTTACTCTATTTTTTTTAAGTAATTACTTGATACTCTAATCTCTTACTCAAAAAATGGAGTAAACTTATGATTTAGTTTTTATTATTAAAATGATGCTACTTTAGTACTTTTTGTGTGGATAATTCTTCTAAAAATTAATTAACAAAATATGGTTTGTAGAAAAAAATATGATTTTTGAAGATATAAATAGAGTAGATGGTTGGAGAAATTTTATTGTAAATACTTTATATTTACAGATAAAATATAAACACAAACATCACGATGACATAAAATATCAATATAAACAACACAAAAAGAAAAACAAAAGAAAAAGTAATACTATAAAGAGCAAGATAAAGACCACGCAAAGCATGATAAAGACCGCATAGGATAGTAAGCAATTAAATTAGGAAAAATATAAATGTTTAACTAACTAATATATTGTCCTTAAGAAATTAAACCCAACAACATAAAATAAACTGAAAGTTCATGTGACTACAGTTTTAAGCAAATTGACGAGGATATTAGACAGCATAAAAGTTTAAGAGGAAAACTAAAATTTTTGGACATGTTTAAAGACTAATTTATTAATTTATTACGTTGTAAGCAAGTTTATAAAACTATTTGAATAAAATACATGTTTAGAGCTAAATAAAATTTCAGTCAATTATCTTTGGAAAAAAAAATTCCGTTAATTATATATTAATGTTTTGTGATTTCATATATTTTCTTTACACAAGTCTTTTTCTAAGTAAAAAACAGGATTGTGAAAATACATTGTTTGCAATTAATGAAATGACCATTCTAATGACGTGTGGAAGGGTTTTTTTTTCCAAAATAAAATATTCATGGTCTTTGATTCTAAACCATACCTTAACTGGTCAAAATTTATGAAAAAAAATGGACACAAATGTCTTCATCAATATCAACAAAAATGACAATTTTCTTAATTCTTTGAACAATTCATTTCACAATTTTGCTAAAAAAACAAACCACTTATATATGCAAAAATGTGAAATCATATGCACTAGTAACCCTTAATTTTTTTTGAACAATTTAGTATAAAAAGCTTTCACTTATGTCCAATTTGACACTGCTTTTCCATTACCTAAAAGCAGGTTTTCCATCCAAATGCAACGTTTGAAATACAAAATTACTTTCTAGAGGGCATGGAAATCAACTAAAATTTATAACTATTGGAGAAAGGAGTTGTCACAATTAATCTAAAATACTAATATTGATATTTGTTTATTAAAATAATCATAACTTTCAGTGTAATAATTACATACTTTATTTTATAATTGTTTTTACTTATAGAAATTTTCAAATGTAGTGACTTAGCACTCAGTCAGCATTTTTCATAGCAATATATTGTTTTTTCTCGCAACAATATCAAACTGTCATTTTACACATAATTTTCAATTTTGAAAAAAAATAAATATCAATTATGGCTTATTTTTAAAAAATTCTTGTGGTTTTAAGATTTTGCAAAGTAGAAAAATTTGGTTTCATTTTATTTTTATTTTGCGAAAGAAGACATGTGGTTTTTAAAGTTGGTAAATAAAGCAAATTGATTAACACTATTTGTCATATCATCAAGTCAACACTCCATGTCATCAAATCAACATGACATGTCATCCAGAAATTAATATTTTATTATGACACATCATTAAAGTCAACAAACCAACATGACATATCATCAAAGTCAATATAACACGTCATAAAAAATTAACACATTTATTCAAATTCTTTTATTCGTGAACTTTATAAATCACATGTTTCTTTTTGCAAAAATGAAAACCACATTTCTCTCTATAAACCTGTGAAATTACAAAGATATTATTTGTAATTTTCCCTTTAGAAAAAGGGGTATTTTACATTTCCTTTAACTAGTTGAATTTCGAATGTATGATTAGATATCATGTGTGACAACTTAGACTATATATCAAAGTCGCTTCCACTTAGATCAACACCATTTAGTAGGAATTGATGCTAATTAATTAGTAATTCAATATGCGCACTTTAGCTTTAATATAAGTTGATAATTAAAAATTAATGTTGCTTTGCAAAATGAAAAGGAGACCGTAGAATTGATGCTTATACGTCTATTCAAACTAGGATGACCTTTTTTATCAAAAAAGAAAAAAACTAGGATGACCTTTTTGCTACAAATTATAATTTAATACATGGATATCATATATATGAAATTTATATGTTAGAATTACTGATATTAATTAATTATTAACCCACTAATTAGTAGTGTTTACTCACTAAGTTTGTCAATTGATCTCTTCGGAGTTAGGATTGCTTCGGGGGATGGGTTCCTCCAGGATCTCTCATCAAAGGGAAACTCATTAAAGTCACATCCCTAAAGGGAATTTTCGAGTACTAGCATAGTACACATTGTCACCATGGGATAGTGGCTCGATCTCGAACCATTTCTCTATGTAATGGATGTGTTAGGTTCTTTTCCATAAATAATGCCCTTCGGGGAACAAGTTTTCCATGAAGGTAACACATGTTTGGCCTTTGAGCTTTGAGGGCGATCTCATATCCTTAAACAAATTTCTTGACATCCAGATGCCCAAATCTTCACAGAGGCGCACGAGGGCCATTATCTCGAGCCACGAGTTAGGGACGGTCTGACTGGGATGAAGATTGAATTTTGAAGAATGTCTACTATAACGTCATAGACTGGGAATCTAAGCCCATACTCCATCAAGTTTTGTTGGGCCATAGCCCATTTAAGAATTTTATTTGAAGTTTCCTTTGATAAAAATCTGATTCAGTTTTCCTATTTTGTTCTTTGAATGAGTCAACTAATCATCCCCTGATTTCTCTCTTGTTTTAATGTCATTTATTTCAAAGATTCTTCCCCATTATGACAGAGTATAACAGCTCTGATTTTTTGAGTATTTAAGCTCTACGCTTAATACAGTTATAAGTATGATTTTCACATCGAAAAGAATATTGAGCAATATGAGTGTAGATTGAGCGTTTCTATACGGTGCAATATAGAATCGTATTTTAGAGGGCTGTTTTATCCTGGAGGCGACCGGAATCAATACTGCTTGCACTTTCCCGGCAGTTCCGAGAACGTCTTAAAGAGAGCGACCTAGTCCGCGACTCAGTCCACTTTTATTTGTTTGACAGCTCTGTGTGTTCCAATTCTGAATACTTTGTGTTCCATTTCTAACACAGTGTGTTCCAATATTTCCAACAATTTTAAGACGTTTGGTTTCTGCCATGTCTGTCGAACAAAATACTGGTGGTTCTGAACTGAACAAACCGTTCAGGTTTGAGGGTGCTCACTTCCGTCGCTGGAAACAAAAGATGTTGTTCTACCTTACCACTAAAAAGGTAGCCTCTGTTCTGACCTCTGAAAAACCTATTGTTGCTGAGGATGCCCCTGAGCCCGATGTACGTGCTGCTGAGAAATGGACAGAAATAGATTTTCTGTGTAAGAACTACATCCTGAATGGCTTAATTGATGATCTATATGATTATTATTGTGCTGAGGACAAATCTTCCAAGGACATTTGGGAGGCCCTTCAACGAAAGTATGATACCGAGGAGGCTGGCTTGAAGAAGTATGCTGTTAGCCGCTACCTCAAGTATCAAATGACTGATGAACGATCTGTTGAGGTACAATCACATGAACTTGGTAAGATTGCTCATGAGATCATCTCTGAAGGTATTCCTCTTGCTGAACAATTTCAAATTGCTGCTTTAGTTGATAAATTGCCTCCATCTTGGAAAGTTTTTAAAAATGGTTTGAGGCATAAAACTAAAGAATTTACTATGGAAACTTTGATTACTCGCCTTCGAATTGAGGAGGAAGCTCGAAAACAAGATTTAAAAGATGAAGTGCTTGTTGTTTCCAACACTTCTAAAACTAATGCTGTTTTGAAACCCAATCAAAAGAACTTTAAGAATCAAAACAGGAAACTAAACCAGAATCGCAACAACTCGAATTGGAATCCTCAAAGGAACCAAAATAGAACACAAAATGTGCAAATTGGAACACAGCAGGTTCCACCTAGAAATGATGCTGTTTTCTCATGTTTTAACTGTGGGAAACCAGGTCATATGGCACGTAAGTGCAGGAACAGGCCTAACTCTAGCTCTAATGCTATTGCTAACCTGACTGAAGAGCAACCTCTAAATTATGTTGCTATGATAACTGAGATCAACCTAGTAGGTGGATCAGATGGATGGTGGATTGACACGGGTGCTACCCGTCATGTTTGCTATGATAGAAGTATGTTTAAAACATACAATGCTGTGACTGATGATAAGAAAGTGTTATTGGGTGATTCTCATACCACTATTGTTGCTGGAATTGGTAATGTTGAACTGAGCTTCACATCTGGAAAAGTTCTCACTTTGAAGGATGTGATGCATACTCCGGATATGAGGAAGAACTTGGTTTCGGGCTATCTTCTCAACAAGGCTGGTTTTACTCAAGTTATAGGAGCTGATATGTTTACTTTAACTAAGAATAATGTATTCATAGGAAAGGGTTATGCTTCTGATGGAATGTTTAAGTTGAATGTTCAAGTTAATAAAGTGAATGCTTCTGTTTACTCTTTGTGTTCTTTTAATGTTTGGCATGCTCGTTTTTGTCATGTTAATAAGCGTATCATTAAGAATATGAGTAACTTAGGCTTAATTCCAAAGTTAAGCCTGAATGATTTCTCAAAGTGTGATGCATGTAGCCAAGCAAAGATCACAAAGACACCTCACAAATCTGTTGATAGGTCTTCCGAGCCTTTAGATTTGATACACTCTGATATATGTGAGCTTGATGGAAAGTTGACTAGGAATGATAAACGTTACTTTATTACTTTTATTGATGATTGCTCTGATTATACTTTTGTATATTTGATGAAAAATAAAAGTGATGCTTTTGTCATGTTCAAGTTGTTTCTGATTGAAGTTGAGAACCAATTCAATAGGAAAGTTAAGAGACTTCGTAGTGATAGAGGCACTGAATATGGTTCAAGCATGTTTATTGAATTTTATAGAACACATGGTATTATACATGAGACCACTGCACCTTATTCACCTGAAATGAATGGTAAAGCTGAAAGAAAGAATAGGACACTAACAGAATCTGTTGTTTCTATTATGCTTAGTTCTGGTGCTGCTTCCCATTGGTGGGGAGAGATTCTTTTGACTGTATGCTATGTGTTAAATAGAATTCCTAAGTCAAAGAGCAAAGTCTCACCTTATGAGATTTTGAAAAATAGACCACCCAACTTGACTTACTTTAGAACTTGGGGCTGTTTGGCATATGTTAGAATTCCTGACCCCAAGAGAGTCAAACTTGCTAGTAGGGCTTATGAATGTGTTTTCATTGGATATGCTGTGAATAGTAAAGCATATAGGTTTTATGATTTGAATGCACATGTTATTATGGAGTCTAATGATGCTGATTTCTTTGAGGATAGATTTCCTTTTAATTCGAGAAATAGTGGGGGTGCTACATCTAGTATCACGCCTGTTGTTAGACCCATGGTTCAGAAAGATAGTGAGGAACCTGAACCTAGAAGAAGTAAAAGACCTAGAATGTCTAAAGACTTTGGCCCTGATTTTTGTGCATTTGCATTAGAGGAGGATCCTAGTAGTATCCAAGAAGCTTTGACATCTTTAGATGCTGACCTTTGGGAAGAAGCCATCAATGATGAAATGGACTCACTTGAGTCAAACAAAACTTGGCATTTAGTTGATTTACCACCTGGGTGCAAAGCTATAGAGTGTAAATGGATTCTCAAAAAGAAACTGAAACCTGATGGTTCAGTTGACAAGTATAAGGCACGTCTTGTAGCCAAAGGCTTTAGACAAAGAGAGAATGTTGATTTCTTTGATACTTATTCGCCTGTCACCAGGATTACATCTATTCGTGTTTTGATTGCTATTGCTGCTTTACATAATCTTGTTGTGCACCAAATGGATGTTAAAACTGCTTTTTTGAATGGTGAACTAGAAGAAGAGGTGTACATGCGTCAGCCTGAGGGCTTTGTTGTTCCTGATCAGGCTCACAAAGTATGTAGATTAGACAAGTCTTTATATGGCTTGAAACAGGCACCTAAGCAATGGCATGAGAAATTTGATAATCTTGTTGTATCACATGATTTCAAAGTGAATGAAAGTGATAAGTGTATCTACTATAAATTTGAGAATAGTGCCTGCACTATTATATGTTTATATGTTGATGATTTGCTTATCTTTGGTTCTAATATACATGTGGTGAATTCAGTTAAGTCTATGTTATGTGATAACTTTGATATGAAAGATCTTGGAGAAGCGAATGTCATTCTTGGCATACAGATAACAAGATCCGAGTCTGGAATTTCTTTAGATCAATCTCATTACATTGAGAAGATTCTAATGAAATATAATTATCTTAACTGTGATACTGCATGTACTCCCTATGATCCTAGTATCAAACTTTTTAAGAACACTGGAGACAGTGTAAGACAATCAGAGTATGCTAGCATAATTGGCAGTCTTCGGTATGCCACTGATTGTACTAGACCCGATATTGCATATATCGTTGGATTATTGTGTAGATTTACCAGTAACCCTGGTATGACGCATTGGAATGCTATAGAAAGGGTCATGGGATACCTTAAAAGAACCATGAAACTTGGATTGCATTATCAGAGGTTTCCAGCAGTGCTTGAGGGATACACTGATTCAGACTGGAATTCCTTATCTGATGATTCAAAGGCAACTAGTGGCTATATTTTCAATATAGCTGGTGGTGCTGTTTCATGGAAGTCTAAGAAACAGACTATTCTAGCTCAATGCACTATGGATGCTAAGCTTATAGCTCTTGCAGTAGCTAGTGAAGAAGCAAATTGGTTGAGATGTCTGTTAGCTGAGATTCCCTTATGGGAAAAACCGATTCCTGCTGTATTGATCCACTGCGATAGTACCGCGGCTATTGCTAAGATTCAGAATCGTTACTACAACGAAAAGAAACGACAAATACGTCGTAAGCACAACACTATTAGAGACTTTCTCATGAAAGGAGCTGTTAGAGTGGATCATATACGCACTGAAGAGAATCTAGCCGATCCTTTGACGAAAGGCTTAGCTAGAGATAAAGTCCAGAAAACTGCAAAGAATATGGGACTAATGCCCTTAAAGTGATGACTTACATATAATGGTAACCCAACCTATAGACTGGAGATCCCAAGAAATAGGTTCAATGGGTAACAACAAGTTGTATGTAATAGAGATTAGAACATGTAAGGGAAACATGGAACATCCTGAAGCGATATGAGGCTGAGTTAATAGAAACTCTTAACAATGTCTATACTCTAGATGGAGTGAAGTACATAGCTACAGGAGTACTTTTGATAGACTTGCCTATATGAATGTGGAAGTGCGGCCGCTTCCTATGAGTTTTAGGGCAAAAACTCTAAAGCGTTCATTAAACCGGGATAGACGTGCATGGCCATAAACGCACGGGCTACAAGAACTACACTCTGAAAGGTTATGATGTGGTAAATTGTCAGAGATAGAGTTCAAGACTACGAGTCACTCTAGTAAAATCTGAAATTTATCACTACACAATGGTTCAAGTTGAAAGACACCTTTGTTTATGTCTCACCTTATGTAATTGCTCAGTAATAACGTTTACAAAAATTCTAGTGGGGGATTGTTGGGCCATAGCCCATTTGAGAATTTTATTTGAAGTTTCCTTTGATAAAAATCTGATTCAGTTTTCCTATTTTGTTCTTTGAATGAGTCAACTAATCATCCCCTGATTTCTCTCTTGTTTTAATGTCATTTATTTCAAAGATTCTTCCCCATTATGACAGAGTATAACAGCTCTGATTTTTTGAGTATTTAAGCTCTACGCTTAATACAGTTATAAGTATGATTTTCACATCGAAAAGAATATTGAGCAATATGAGTGTAGATTGAGCGTTTCTATACGGTGCAATATAGAATCGTATTTTAGAGGGCTGTTTTATCCTGGAGGCGACCGGAATCAATACTGCTTGCACTTTCCCGGCAGTTCCGAGAACGTCTTAAAGAGAGCGACCTAGTCCGCGACTCAGTCCACTTTTATTTGTTTGACAGCTCTGTGTGTTCCAATTCTGAATACTTTGTGTTCCATTTCTAACACAGTGTGTTCCAATATTTCCAACAAGTTTGGATTATTGCACACTTTCTGTCATAGTTGGCATACATTCAATCCTTATGTCGAGACATTTCATCAAACACAATTGTGGGTTGGAGGTCTTCAAATCCTCCATTTGTTGATGGGTTAATTTTGAGGACTGTCTTAGGACTGTGGTATTCAATTCTTCTTACCGTCCAATGACGATGTGGGTTTTGAGAAGAGAATTCCCAGAGGACTTGGTTACCTTAAGGGGTGTGTTTCTCACGATTACCTCCTCATCGGACCAATCCATCATTACTCTTCTTTAATGGTGGATGTTGATGGTATCCATAAGAGCATTCCCTTCTACTTGGGGTTTGGTTTGAAAATAAAATTAACAAGTGAAAACGAACTAAAGACAAGGACTTACGAGTTCGAATGCTCAATGAACGAGGTTTGATTGCCTGAATTGTCGCAGTAAATGGCGAGCTTTTTGGAAATTTGGTTACAGAGGAATTGATCTCAAGTGTAAAAGGCTAAAGTTGTTGCTCTATGGGGTTTATAAGAGGTTTTTGGAATTCAAAACTTGGAGAAACATCTTCTCTGCCTAATGGGTGAAGTTCTACGCATGCCGGTTGACACATGTAACCATCATAGTTTAAAGCATGTTGTGTTTAAGAATGTCGTTTGGTTAAATGAAGATGGAGTGTCGCGTCTAGCCTTGGGCAGGCCTATGATGTTAAGTTGTGTTAAGGACATCTTTCAAAAGGCTTTAAGCTTAAACAATCCCATAAATAGACAAGATGGACATGCCTATAGTTTGCTCCAAACTTAAAATGCTTCGACCCACTTATAAGGAGACATTTGTTAACCAAATATATATTTTACAATGTCTCATGGACCAATCAGAATGCTTCGTTGCGACACGTCAACATACATAACTCGATCAATAAGTAATACATGTCATGTTACCTAAGTTGAATAGTCTAGACTTCTATGAAGTTCTTTCTTCTATGTAGGTCCTACTTCTTATCTAGTAACCTCTTTCAGATAAGAAAGTCTTTACTAGTCGGGAACATCCTCCTGACCGATCTCAAGGAACTCCTAAACAATCCTAAACTAACTAGGATTATGATTCTTTTCTCCTCCTATATATAGGCATATATTCTCATAAGTATGTTCAATACACTAAATCTCTTGAATTAGTCTTCATTGAACATTAAGTTCATCAATAGACTTAAACATCAGAATGAAGTCACAAATAAACAGCCCTTCTTAATTTACGTTTATTGTTTTGTAATTTATGTAGTTGTCAAGGTTAGTTAAGAGCTGTAGCAAAGTAATTTTATCTAACAAATGTAGACCAAACATGAAAAAGCTAGCAAAACATAAGAAATTCTTATTTATTAATCTAAAATTTATCCATGAACTTATTTTTAGTTGTTTTATATTTTTGAAAAATTTATATACAAATGTATGGATAAGGGAAAATATATAAAAGCACACGTATCAAGAAAAATAAACCATTGGATATTGGCAGAGAATTCCGTACGTAGAAAACAGTAAAAACTGGTCAAAACTCTATTTTTAATTTATTTAAAAAAAGAGTATAAACTTTTATATAATATGAAAAATAGCTGGAGACACGTGCGAGAGAGAAGAGAACATATTAAAATGAAGAGAGAGAGCACGTGCAAGAGTTGGGCTGTAGAGGCACAGCCTGCCCGGTTGACCGGAGACATTTGGGTCTTGAGGAGAAAGAGAGGCCACGCCTGCCCTCGTTTTTACTGCAAAACGACACCGTTTCCCTTCTTTTTTATTTTCTGAATTTACAAAAACAAAATTAAAAAATCAGATTGCTCTGCCAAGCAGCAGTATCTGGCTCAGTTTATGTTTCTTCCTTCTTTGCCCAAACCAAACCTATTTGTTTTTACACTTTACTTTTTTATTTCCCTTTTTATAACTATGATTTTTTTTCTTAGAGAATAATGTTTTTTTTTTGAGAAAATTGTTATTTTTTGTGGGGTTAATGCTTTCATCTAGATTTTTTTTGTTGTTACAAATAGCTTGGATGGGTAACCAATTGACTATAGTCCAATTGGTACATTCAGGGTTCAAATCTTGTTCATTATAAATTTTTCAAAAGAAAAAAGAGCTTGAATGGGTAACTATGGTCTAGAGTCGGAAAACACTTCAATAAAGAAATTTACGAGAAAGATTCACCTTTTAAATACTTTAATAACAATTCCGAAATCAATTGAGATGGAAATTTCTTTTAAGAAAATTTTCTTAATCTTTTCTTAGGATATCAATTTGCCTCTTAAATTGCTACAATGATGTAATACTTCTATATACTTGCTTAAAATAATAAACATTTTAGCTTTTCTAATTTTTTATGAGATAAGGTACAAGTTTATTTACCTGAAGGGTGGTAACAGGAAAGCTATCGAATGGATAAAAAAATGCATGTTCGGTCTTTGAAATTTGAAAGTCGTTTTATGTTGTTTTGTTTGAGAAGCAAATTTTCCCCTCAGATAACAAATGATGCAAATTTTCATCAAAAGTTTTTAATTGAGCTCAATTTAACATTGTATTACGTAAAATTTGAATGAACTTATTTTATATCTATGTAATCGTCATACTGGAATTTCAAAGTCCACAAAATTATTTTGATTTAACAAAGTATTATTTAGAATGTTTTTTTATGACAATCAACTATCAATCATTTTCTTATATGATTTTTTATTTTTTCACGACTCAAGGGAAAAATTGAGAGAAAATTTTGCATTATTTCTTACGTTAAAGGGAAATATGCTCCTAAATTGGGGAGATAACTATTCTGTTATTTTTATTTTTATTATTGTAATTATATGATATGATATGATAAGAGACACTAATGAAACAGTTTAAAATAAGTTAAAAAGTTATGAAGAAATTTTAAAAAAATGATAAGTGGATTGTTCATGTACTAAATCTAAAATTTAGGATATTATTAATTTTTAAAAATATTAATTAGTAAGAGGGGCCCAAAGGCAACAGGAAAGTACCCTATTAATGTTGTCCACGAAGCCCAAATAAGGATAGGTGGAATAAAGTGGAAGGAAGGACAACCTGGACCCGCACTATCTCTTCTTCTTTGACCTTTGACTGCCCCTTTTCCAACTATTTCTTTTTATTTTATCATATTAAATAATCAAGATCCAAATTAAAAAATTTAAATAAACACCTCCTTAAAATAAAAATAAAAATTCACTAATATGTATGGAGAATCCAATCTTTTTTTTAATTGTTTTATTCACATCTAAATAAATATACTAATGAACTTCATCTGATAGTGAAACTACAATTTTATTAAATAATATTCGTTTTTTTTTTTTAATTTTATGTTCAATTTTAATCAATTTATAATTTATGAAATAAAGATGTTTTTTTTACGACCAAAATATTGTTTATTTTTTTTGTACATGAATATTGTTTATTTAACTACACATAATTGTAGCTCATGCAATTTTTTTATTCAATTAAATAAATGTAATGTTAAATGTTGATAAAATTAATCAAATAAAACAAAAATAAACTCCTCACTTTACAAAAGTAAAGTATTTAAGCTAAGTGTTAGCAAATCTTTAAGTTTTCTTTTATGATATACTTCAAACTCCCAATTATTAGTTGTCATTTTACAAAGAAAAATAGAATTGATATTTATTATTTATCATTAGTATACGTTGTCAAAAAATAAAATAAAATGGGATAATCAATAAATAACTAATAATAAGCAATAACACTTGAAGTAACATAAGTAGTACCTACTTATGTTCTAAAATAATAGATAACGGGTATTTATGGAGTAACCAAGTATTTTCTCGTTTTAGTTAATATTTAAGTGTTAACCAATTTAAGATATGTAGTATCTTTTTTCAATAAAAGCTGGTAACTCGAAACTAACGTAACGACGTTTAAAATATGAATTTGAAACTATTTGAGATTTAAAATTTAAGAAAGTGAAAAATAACTACAACATTCAACAAACAAAATTTAATATATTGCGTATCATTTTGAGACAAATGAAGTATTAATGTGTCAATATCCTTCAATAGAACTAAAAAAGTTAGAATACCTAATAATTTGATTTGCCACTAAATAGTCTTACTTTTCGAATTTAGCCCTATTGAATTACATGAAAGGAGTGTCCCTCCAACTCAATATAATGCTATTAACTTGTCCCATCAATTGCCCTCGTGTCTTTGACCATAATTATTGAATTCAATCTCTTTTATCAACTAAATTACAAATCCCTTGCTTATCACCCTAAATTATTAATTTCACTTTCCATTATTATGTGGTTCATAGCATAATTGCTTGAGATATTATTCTTCCTATATTTATTCATCATATTACATTAAATTATTATTATTATTAATTTATTTTGTTCAACCCTTAAATGTTTGAACAAACTTTCAATTATATCACAAAATTTAAAATACAAAAAACATGATTTTTTTCTTTAAACAATTAGGATGTGTATCAAATGAATAATGGATAAGGATTTATAGAATCTTTGAAAGTATATTTCAATTATTTAGCTTCAAATTTGATAGACTTAAAGTAACAATCTAATAAGCCATTTCAAATTATCCATTAGAAATAGATAAAATTGAGAAAAACTTGTACAAACAAATCTATACTAATTCATAAATGATATGAGTAAAAACGTACTTTGCTCTTATATTTTTTAATACAGAGGAGGGCTCACAGAGCCACGGAAGAAACAAAAGAAAAAAACTAGCTTAGACTAATGGTTCTTGGCCAAGTAGTGCCAATGATATCATACCAGAGATCTGTTACTTATTGCTTCCAACAAAATCCTATAATACACATCATCATAAAAACAAAAGTTGATCGTTCGAATTTCTAAAACCTAAACAAAATCTTCAAGATCTTAGTTCGATATGTCGGTTTAAGGGATCAATGCTAATTCTTGAAAATAAGGGATCTTTTTCATATCAGCATCGACTAGTCCTGTTACTCGGCTCAAACCCAATCAAACCGAACGGTCCAATCAAGTTTTCAAAAAAATGCTAACCCCTACAAAATTACTAAATGGACAACTCTTTTACCTCGGCATGCAATGATGAAACATGATGAAAAAGATTATTCTACCCTTTTTGGAGAAGCAAGGTTTAAAGGGAAGAAACTTTGGAGATTGGATGGTTACTATTTAGTCCATTTTCCCTTTTTCTCACTACAAAGCAAAGATTTGACTCACCACCAGACTGTAAAGGCATGTATGAACATAATTTTGCTGCCATAAATATACACAAGATTCACACTCACAAAAGTGAAGTAATTACAAGACCTAAAAACATAATGGGTTAATAGTAATTCCCCATTTTGCTTTTCACCACAAAAGGGTAAACTTTTAGCAACAACTCCACTAAAGTAAAAATATAGCTAATTAAACATCCGTTACCTTAATTGCCACAAAATAAGTTTATGAGCTCTGGAAAAAACATGGGAAAACACAAATTTTATTTATTGATTTTTTACAATTTTTATTGATTAAAACCCTTAATCTTTAACTTAAAATCGGTAATCAAGAAACTTAGCTTTAAAATATAAAATTTAATTGCATAACTGTACTCAAGAATAGCTATGAAGTTTGTATTATCAATAGCTCAAAATAATTTTTGTTCGTCTCTAATCATAGAGAAGCACTCGGGCAAAGATGAAAAATTAATATGTTTTTAACTAAATTAAATGTACATAATTCTCACAGTGAGAATTATGAACATCAAAGAAGAAACATGCTCTAGAATAATTTTCTGAATTAAATAAATATAAAAGTATTTTCACGGAAAACTATAAAGAACAAGAACTTGGATATATAAAGCTAAATTTTTTTTCAAAAGGCAAAAACTAGACGCCTAAATCAACAAATTAAATGAAAATTTCTACAACCCACCAAATGCAAGGCACAAATCTATGCAAATAATGATATATGTATAAATTTATTTCTTACATCGGTAGTTTTTCATTCGTTATCCGATTTATAATGAGAGGAAAAAGATGCTTTATTTTTTCCATTAGTATAATTAATGATGCTCAATCAATATCAATTATCTGTAATTAAGAAAAATTAGGCACACATTATGTTGTGTTTGATGTAAACATGAGTTAGATTTTAGTATATCTTAACAGCTGAAAACTATAGATACAGGTCCCATTAAATTTGATTAGTCCCACAACAATTTCATTTGACCATCCTTTCTCTCTCTAAAACTCTCTCTCTTGCTCACCACACGTGTGGGCAAAAGAGTCAGATAAATCCCAGCCCCCACCACTACCTCCACCACCACCACTACCACCCTCCTCCCACCCTCTATATGTCTCTCTGTTTCTTCTAATATAATACAAAATAATTCCCCAAAACAAATCTGCAACTAGAGAATTTTCAGACCCTTCTCTCAGATTTTGCCCTTGTTTCTTCAGACACCCTTTTTTCAATCCCCTATTTGGCTTCTTATTTTGGTTTTCTTTCAAAAAAACAGAGCAAAATCAAGAACAAGAATTCAAGAAATTCAAGAACAAGAATTCAAGAATCAAGAAGAGCGATTCAAGAAATTCAAGAACAAGAAATTAAAGAAAGGATACGACATGCCTGGGAGTTTAGAGCCGTTGGATTGCAGTATTCAAATCCCATACCATTTCCGATGCCCCATCTCCCTTGAGCTGATGCGTGACCCGGTGACCGTCTCGACCGGTCAAACCTACGACCGGTCCAGCATTGAATCCTGGGTGGCAACCGGAAACACCACGTGTCCGGTCACCCGTCTCCCGCTCTCCGATTTCACTGTCATCCCAAACCATACTCTCCGACGGTTAATCCAAGATTGGTGCGTCGCTAATCGTTCTTTTGGTGTCGAACGTATTCCGACGCCAAAACAACCCGCAGAGCCGGGACTGATTCGGTCTCTGTTGAATCAAGCTGCGTCCGTCTCGAATCCATATCAGTCGAGGTTAGCTGCTGTTCGTCGCGTTAAAGGACTTGCGCGTGACTCGGATAAAAATCGTTTGATTATTTCGTCGTGTAATGTTCGTGATGTCGCGATAAATCTTATTTTTACCGAGTCGTCGCTAATGTTGAAATCGTCGGATTTGAACCACGAGGCGCTCGGGCTTGTGGTCATGTTTCCGTTGAGTGAATCGGAGTGTGTATCGATAGCGTCTGACTCGGATAGAATCAACTGTTTAGCGAACCTATTGTTCCATCCATCAATAGAAGTCAGAGTTAATTCGGCGTCGCTAATTGAAACAGTCGTCGCGGGAACAAAATCGTCCGAACTACGTGCTCAAATCAGCAACAGCGACGAAATTTTCGATGGAGTTATCGATTTGCTACGGAATCCAATTTCTTATAATCACGCTCTCAAGATCGGAATCAAAGCCTTATTCGCCTTGTGTCTCGTCAAACAAACCCGGCACAAGGCGGTCTCTGCGGGGGCCGCGGAGGCGTTAATCGACAGGCTGGCAGATTTTGACAAATGCGACGCGGAGAGAGCTTTAGCGACAATTGAGCTTTTGTGTAGAGTGCCAGCAGGATGTGCAGCGTTTGCAGAGCATGCGCTTACTGTGCCCTTGCTAGTGAAGACTATACTGAAGGTATCAGACCGGGCGACCGAGTACGCGGCAGGGGCGTTACTGGCGCTTTGTACTGCGTCGGAGATTTGCCAACGAGAGGCAGTGAGCGCCGGGATATTGACGCAGTTGTTGCTGTTGGTGCAGAGTGATTGTACCGATAGAGCGAAACGGAAGGCGCAGATGTTGCTGAAGTTGCTCCGGGATTGTTGGCCGGAGGATTCTTCCGGCAATTCGGATGATTTTGTTTGCAGTGAAGTTGTTCCATTTTGATGTTCTGGAAATTTTCTATTATTTTTCTTAATTTTGATTTTATTTTGTTAGATTTTAGTTTTTTTTATTTGAAAAAAAGAAGTAAAAACCAGAAAATGGTATATAGAGAGATTGTAACTCTGTAATTAATTAATTTTTGTATGTAAGAATTTTGTTAAGAAACTTGGATTAAAGCAAAATTGAAATTCAGATATGTTCTTCATCTTCAATCTGTGATTATGTATATAGTAAATCCATAGACTATGTTTATATAACGGTTCATTTGATTCGGAGATTAGTTTGGACGCTTTGCTCGGTTTACACGTTTTTACTCTACTCTTATACTTTTTTTTATAGTTTACTGGATGTAATTGATACTTGTTTGTTATCGTTCTACCCTATTGAAGTTCATTAATGCATTTTTCTATTGTGGAAAATAATAATTTTCCCATTTATGATTCTTCAAATCACTCTTCTTATTTAAGCTGATCTGACGCTCTTTATGTTCGAGTTATTCTAGACAGTCTGAGTGCCATCCTTCTTAAGAAGGATTGCATTGGCCGGAAGTGTAATGAATGCATTAGGATGAAGACCTGAACAACAAGCAAACTTTAAAGGTACGACGATGACAACAAAAATGAATTGATTTTTAAACTGAAGTGAAGAGAGTTAATATATTATATTTAAAAGGCATGTTATCTATATATTGATCGAGTAATTTTAATTAAAGTCGTGAAGCCTAAAAAATTGGATTAGGCACAAACAATTTCTACTTAGTATTAGATTAAACTATTACAATTTTTTAGTATTAGATTCGACTCACTATGCATCCTTTGTTAGTTTGAGGCAAATTAGAAAATAGTTTTTCGAGTCTATGACTACCAAGTCTTGAATGTTGGCACCAAGTGGAAAGTATGAAAAATCGTATTGTTTTACAAGAAGAAAAAATGACATAAATGAATTAAATTACACATCGAATATATGGCAAAAAGAATGACCTCCGAAAAAGATATATATCAAAGCTCAATATATGCCAAATTAATAGGCCTATTTGTCAAAGCCCAATATGTATCAATAAGCTACATACTCTCTCTATTTTATCTCTCCAACTCATTTACTCTTATTAACTTTAACATCCATCGGAGATTTCACATTGTCCACCCTCGACGAAAGTCTATTTACCAAATACATACGGATGTATTTCAAAACTATAGGCCGAATTAAGGTGGATTTGGACCTTATATGAAATATCTACATATTATTGTCAAATGTTCTTACACTCCACGGCACATACTCTCCATATATTGCTCTAAGTTATAAACTAAAAATGGACAATAATTCGGTAAAATGGCAAATAAGAAAAGAAGGTGATTGGTCATGCTATCCCAATCAACTTTGGGACCTAATGTGTCCTATGCTTCAGACCATCTTTGGTGCTCATTTTGTCACTGTGATTAGATTAGATCCTCCTTTAAACTTGTAGCTAGCCATCACATTACTATTAAGCTGAATTTAGGACAGCCAATACTATCTTTGACATAAGAAGTCATAACATCAAAACGAACATATCATAGCATACTTGATATTCATACTATATAATGATTCCAACTCAAGAAATTGAGCACTATAGTGTAAAGAAATTCGTATTAAGACTAGATGGCTATTTCAACTCACAACAAGCGTAGGATATGTGCGATGAATCCGGATTTATAATAAAAATAAACAACGGTTATATGCTTACTAGTGATTCATTTGAGTATCCATTCTTATTGAATATCATTTGAAAAATCTCATCAATTGACACATTAGAAGTTCTTCAATCTGCATTTACCTATATAGTCAAGTGTAAAGTTGATAAACATTAAACACAAATTAATAGTGATTTGCCCCAACAATTAAGAGTCCTAATAGAAACACAAAAACAACAAAAAGGACCCACAATTAAGATTGAAAGATGTATTTTGTTATGAAGATGAACAAAAGAAGAAGATAGTCACATGTGTGTGGAATAAAACCCATTGGACTCACATGGGTTTGGTTTGTGCTGTTTTCTCTTTTGCAAATGGCTACTATTTATAATTATCACATGATGTCTCCAAACATAGCTTTAATTTAATTTCTACCTCTTAAGTCTAAATTTTTGCATATATTTTGACATCCATGGATGCAACATTTGGGACCCCAATATTAAATGCTTTCTTCCAACTTCTTTTGAAATTGGATTGTCCATTTCCTCCCTTTGCTATCATAATAAACATTTTTCAACCACTTAATTATAATTTATGATAAGTACTAGCCAATAATCCTATGTTCTTTTGCAAATCACCACTCATTTTCTATCCATTATTTTGTGTTAATAACTATATTAAACTCTAATATCTATCGCGAGAAGTTAGAAAATAATTATTTTTGATCCGTAAAAATATTTCGGATAGCAGTGACTATCATGACTCACCCCTTTACAATTGTTACTACGGGTCACAAAATTTCTTTCCGTTTTCAAATTATATATGTGTCACCAGACACGAGATATGTAATTATAAGAAAAAAGATTGCATGACTTGACTATTTTTATCTGTATTTACAAACGGAAAAGTTTACATATTTCATTAGCAGTCAGTGAGTTGATGATACAACACTAAGAAAACTATATTTACTAATTTAAGAATTCTTTCAAAATACTTGAATTTGTTAGATTTTATACTAAATTTAAAAGTGCTAAATTAATGGAATTCTCAAGAAGCAAACTCAAATTGGATTCTTCCTATGTGGTCCGTTTGCTCCAGGAGAGAGCCCGAAATGTTCCTTGGAAGGTGCAGCAGGATTGACTTCTCCCTGATTACATTTCCAATATGAGCTTTCTTGTTTCGTATATTTATCGAGAAGAGAACAAAATTGCAAATGCTTTAGCTCTTTTTGGCGCGACGGCTGAAAAAGTAAATTGATGGCACTTAGCTCCTCAATTTTGCAATCGGTTACATACTTGAATAGTTCCACTTTGTATAATTTTTCTTTGAATTTTTGTTTTGATTTTGGCTTATTTTCAATATGTTAGGCCTATAGTTTGCTAGCTTCTCGCTATTATTAAAAAAATTACTCAAATTTTCCTAATGTTAAATAAAGAATTGTTGAATTCGAGTTCTAGGATATGAAATAAAGTTTAATTGAGAGATATTACCTACAAGATGTGAGGAGTTTGAACCAATTAATAATTAAAATATATGGAACTTAAGAATCTTGATTATAAAAAGTAGGGATTTATAAATATAATAACGTGGATTTAGATTGTAAACCTTATGGTGGAAAAGTTTTGATATCATTAACATATGATTATGCGTTAAACAAAAAGATATAATCTTGCCATCAATCCATTTCTCACCCTTTGATATGGTCATTTGTTATAGACTCTATAACCACTTACTATCACTCTTTTAATTAGCAGATTAGCATCGTTTTCTTTCTAGCTATTATCACTAATTAAGCCAATATTGTGATTCAAACTTGTAATTAGAAATTAGCTAGTCAATTTTTAACATTACAACACGATATTGAGAAATCCGTTTGATACGATAATCGGTCATTGGATCTAGACTTATTACAATCTTACCATAGGATGCTTATAATCTCTACCATAAAATTTAAATAAGCCTAATGGTGACGGGTCATTTTTCCATGATCAGTTATTAACCCATGTGAGCGGAATATATACATGCCAAAGATTAATATATAAGATATTATCGAGCTTTATCTACTAGTTTAAACTTTTTGTTCAAGTGGTTTCTTGACATGGTACTAGAGTCTCCGTGACCAAGCAGTCCCGAGTTCGTGTCCTAAAAACTTCATTTATTGTTGAATTAAAAACACATGGATAGAATGAGCATGTGTTGTGCATGCTTCAAGCCCAAGAGGCATCCACGTGAAGAGATATGTCACAATTAGTATAAAATTAAGATGTCATTGCACCTCACTTATTAGCTTAAATTTTCAATTCATTTGGTTCCTTGACAATTGACGTCATATTGATATACATTAGGTTAATATAATAAAGTTTTTGACAAATTTAAAATCATATCAAAACCTAGACTCATCACTCCTAAACTGCACACTGAAAAACACTATTGTATCACACTTATGATTATGGCTCTAATCTTTTTAATTGAACTAAATTGATTTTACTAAATGTATAATATTCTTTATTGAATTTATAAAATTTAATGGATATTGAATGAACGTATTGAATTTAAGTAAAAATAAAAGGATCTAAGTTATTACTTTTATATGCGCTATGAAACCATTTAAACTCAAAGCTACTATATCCTGCACACAAATGCTTCATGAGTTTGAAGAATGTATAACACATTACTTCACATAAATGTCTCATGGGCTTAAAACATGTTGTTGTGTGGACAACACAAGCCCATTTTACAAGGTGTTGAAACATAACCAACAAATTAAAAACTCTTAGCGACTTAACCTAAAAGAATTATATAACACGAGTGCATATCCCCGACTGATATCAATTCTCATGTCAAAAAAACTGGCTATGTATTAATATATGAAGAAATGTTACCAAAAAAAATAAAATATATGAAGAAATGAACATTACATTAATATATATTTAATAAAAAAAACATTTCTATAGTTAATTGAATTTGACGATAATGAAGCTCATTAATCCAAAAGATCATCAAGATATCCAGCCAATTATCTCACCTGCAGCTTGTCTGTATATTTCTTCCACTGGAATTGCCTCTGCAAATTGATTACAACCTCCATTTACCTGCTTAATTAAGTCAATATTAAATATTTAAATTGTAGGATTAATCAAAATTGCATGCATATGTTAAAATAAGCAAATAATGGCTATTAAAAAGAAGTCCAAATCTGATAAGTTTAAATGCGTATCGGGTCCAAATTGACAAGTTTAGGTGTTTGATAGCTCAAAATATAAGTGTACCGTACCAAAGAGCAAAGTATTATAAGTTCAGGTGTAGAAGTGAAAAACTTTCTCACATTATGCTAGTATGGAATTAATTAACCTAAAAGCTTAAACTAATAGATAATATTAAACAAATACGATACCATAACGAATGATGATAATTATGGAGGCCTATAACTCTCAAATTAAGCATTGTGAGTTATCTAATCCTAGTGCTCGAGAAAACTGTAAAACTATTTTTAGGTGTTTGTCTTTGAGTAATCGGTTCGAGACTTATTTGACACCTTTAACCGATTTCTTCTATCTAAAGTCAGTTGTGCATACTAGGGTTCGAAATCGAGAGCACTAACATAAGAAACAATTAGCAATGAATTAACGACCACAAATTAATCAAGAACTCAAGAGCTATATATAATCAATTCAAGGATAATGTAATAAAATAGGTCTAAAGTTTTCAGGAAAGTATCAAATTAGGGCTAACACGCTTATAGTCTGGTTGAATGCCTCGACAAACATTTTGACATGTCATATATTGAGTTAATGAAAATAATTTGACAGTTTTCTCCCAATAATATTCCGGTAGTGATAATATGACTGATAATGCAGGGTAAACTATCAAATTCCGTTACGGAAACCTTTAAAACACTGAGTCTAAATTGGTGCAATTTTATATGTGGACCTAAATTGATACTTCCCAAAAACCTTAGGCTTATTCGAATACCTTATCCTTATAATGAATGAATCGAGAACAAACTTACATGAGCTTGAATCATGTAAAAGCATCGGTTCGAATCACATGAAACATGAGCAGACAAGATCTCAATGTTATGTTTCTCCAGAACATAACATATAGCAGTGAACAGACCAGGCTTTTTGGTGGAGCAAACACTAATCTGGGCTTCATCTCCACAAATGTTCAACACAACATTTGAAGATGTCCATGTCTGAAACATCACAGGGTACCTCGAAATTGAAGCTAAATTCGAGGAATTTGTTGATGCAGCAGCAGTTCCCGCATTGTTGGAACTAGATGAACCTTGATCTGCTAAAAATGCTTCTCTTGAATCTGGTATTTTGTGTGGAGGAACTGAGTTTGGTGGATCGAAACAGATGGTTGTGGATTCTTTTCCCTTTTCTTGCTTCTGTTTTTCGAGTTTTTGTAGGGTTTGTTCTAGGGTTTTTATGTAGGTTACTGCTTCATCAACAATGGTAGATTTGTCTGCCTGTAAAAAAAATTATAATATAGCGGATTAGGGTTTTAGAATTGAGAAATAATCATCGATTTCAAACCAGCAACAACCAGCAAATATATCAGAATCAAACAGGCTAACAAAAATTCAAAATTAAGGTGATGGGATTTTATTTTAAATTTTGAAAAGTATTCACATATTTGTAAAAAATAACAAAAGATTGTCATTTCATTATGACTGAGACTATAGAATAGCATTTTCACACCGAGATTATTGTATAGCATATGATTTATCAATTCAAATTATCATCTTTTAAGAAGAAAAACTAAACCGAAACTATTCTTCTAGATGAACGAACACACGATCTTCAAAAAGCATATCCTAGAGACATGCATGAGGCACACCACACTCGTGGTGACCCAAAACAAAAGTGCTTGCTAAATTCGCCATTCAGTCAGCTGCATGATTTCCTTCCCGATAAACATGCACAACTCTCACCTCTCAATCACGATCACGTAAATCCTGACACACCGGGTATTAATCCAACCATGTTTTATGTATACTTAGCTCCTTAAATTTCGAAAAGTCAGATGGTCCCCGAACTTTTAAAAGGCTTATCAACTCCTAAAGTTGGCAAAAAAAAGATCAAATAACCCCTTAAACTTGAAAGAATGTCCAAATGCCCCCTCCACCTTGGCTAAAATGCTTAATTATCTCTTAAATTTGGACAAAAGGTTCAAATAACCCATAAATGTTCAAGGGGTCATTTGAATCTTTTTAGTGTTTAGGATTTGAACCTTTTTGTAAGGTTCATGGAGTCATTTGAGCTGTTAGCAAAGTTTAGGAGGTTTTTAAGGAGTAATTTATGTATTAAGCTTTTGTTTAATAAAAAAGTTAAAAGGGTGCGATAGAATAACCACATTCCAAAGCTAAGGAACCTTAACACTACAATGGACTTACGAGATAACTTACCTATGACACCAATTATTAAAACTCCAACAAAACGTTCAAGGATCATGAGAGGTAAATTTAGTATAAAGCCAAAGAAAAACTCAAACTATAAATAGACTTTCGAAACAACTTATTTACCTATTCGAACTCCAAACATCGACTGAAAGAATCAAACTAAGGAAGGACGGCTTTCTTTCTACCAATGAAACCACACTCTCATGCACATTGAATATGAAAACATTATCACAACATATAATTAATCCCTTGTTTGGTACAAATTAGATGCAAAAAATGAACTAAATCATTTACTATTACTCTATTATGATCTATGTTTTAAATATGCAAATTAAAGTTTCATTGATATGATTCTGAATTGTAATCTCTTTTAATTGCTTTTATCGGGATAATGCAATTCTATCATTTTTAGTCATTAACCTTAATCATGTCACAAGCCAATTTCATAAAAATTTCCAAATAGAAAATCATAGCACTTTTAGTATGAATGCTGATTCTCACTCCACAATATTCTAAAATTTGAAAAAAAAAATTCAACTTTCTTTGAATTCATTTTATTTCCAAAATGTGAAAATTATGTAAAACAAATTCAATTAATTTAATAACTTCATCCAAAAAAGTCTCTAAAATATACAAGTGCTAAAATTAGTATTCAATAGGGGATCAACTTTTAGCAAGTTGAATTACAACATCTCATCCATATTAATAACTAAATCTATTCAAAATTTGGAAGGTAATCCATTACTACATATAATGAGCATCAAATTTATTTAATTAATTAATCAATTATTAAACTCTTGTTTTTAGATAAATAATCAATTATTAAACTCTAATTCTTCTATTGGGTTGTCAAATCTATTTCATATATATATATATTGCCAAAAACACTATATTTAAAGCTAATAGAAAAGGAAAAATAGGTTATAGGATTGGAATATGAAATTGTTTTTAGGTCTCATTTCTAGCTCATTTTTATTGTTTCACACCAATTGCAATCGATATAAAATTGTTGATTGGGACTAAAAAACAACTGTTAATAAATATTTCAGCCGAGAAATCAGCTATCTGCAACAACAAACACCAAAAGTCGGGTCAAATAAGTCCTACATAATTAATCATCTAATTCTCATTTGAATTGAACTTGATTTCTCAAAGGGAAGGTAACAAGACAATTGAAACCCTAATACCCTTCTAAATTACAGATTTTTTAAATAATTAATACATAAAAATTCATATAATTAATTAGAAAATTAGGGCATCCTTCTTTAATCTTCTTATTAGAGAAAAACCAACATGAAAAGAAAGAAAACAGACAAGTAATGGCCACCCTTTCTTGATCTCTAACTGCCTATGAAAGAACAAAACAAAAAGCTTTCACCTTTAATCATTTATAGCAACAAAAAAATCATAGCTTGAAAAAGAGGAATATATTATAATTTTTATATAAAAAAAAAGTTCAATGAAAAATTCTCCTTTCTTAAAGAGTAAAAAACTCTTACTTAGCTGATTAGCTTCCTCTTCAAAACATATATATTGAAGCTTAACTTCAATCTTACAACTTATTGACACGGTATCAGAGCGTACTTAACAAAAAAGTTTTGGACTCGAATTTCAACGAATATGTTATACACACTTTAAGTCTAAACAAACATTTGCGATAAGAGTTTGTCATCGTTCAGAATGGTTCATTGGAAAAAGATGAACTGACTACATCAATTAATTACCTTAGGAGGGAGTTGAGGAAGCAAAGCATGAAGATTAGAGAACATGTTTCTCATCTTCTTTCTCCTTTCTCTTTCAGTCCATATATGAATTTCGTGATCCGACTCACTTCCTTTCTCTTCCTTGCTATCATCTCTACTTCCTTTACCATTTTCGACCACTTCTGACCCTTTACGACACCCACTTTTCTTGGTCTTGTTAACCTCCTCCGTCACAACCGGTTCTTCACACTCTTGTTCCATTCGAGTGTGTTTAAGAACCGGCCATGTTTGGCTTTCCCATAAGAAGCTTTGGGGTCCGATATCGGTTCCTTCTAAATCTTTGGACATGGAGATAGGGTTAAAGAACCTAGAGAGAGAAAGAGACTTAGAGAGAGAATTTAGGGGTTTGTGTGAAGTGATGTGAAGAAGGAGGAGAGAAAGAGGCGTTTTAAAGGGAAATGGAGAAAGAGATATGATTAGAAGATGGCCAAAATACAATCATAAGGCAATGCCGTTACTTAGCGTTCTAAACAAAAAACCGAAAATTCATAATATATATACATATTTACACATATGCATTTGTGGGTCCCACGATGCTATCGAGTGGCATCACGGTCCCACCTAGCCGAACCATACCTATTCTTAATTTCTATTTTGCTAAGATTATTTTGTATCGAATCTCGTAGTTATGAGAACTTTTATTATATATATGTATTATTTAAGTAATATATGTGACCAACCAAAAACAGTTACTTTATGAAGAGATGATATATTATAGTAAAATAATGAATATGAATGATATCAATTCATTGATTTATTAGACCTCTAGAGGCATTGTAGAATTTCTTCTTAATTACCAAGACTCGAATTTGAATCTAAAAGAAAAAATGTACTTACATTGTCTTTAGAATTGATTTATTGTTTGAAGAGAGGACTACTGTTAGAGATAACACTTGTAAAAGTTGTTTTCAGATTTTAGATATTCATTCAATCAATTTCTTTTTTATTTGAAAAACGAAATAATATTATTATGAAAAACTAGTAAACTCACCCAAAAAAAAGTTGGAAAGTACATGTATGACATATATTCACTCAATCAATTTACAATTTAATGTATACGTTAGAATTCGGATTCAAGATATCTAGGTTCAACGATTTGAAACTCTTACCATTTAAATCAACCCCAATTATCAGTACTTTTCTCTTTTATTATTAATTGTATTGGTCAAAATTTTCGTTGTGATAAAGTTTCTATTTGCATATGATAATATTAATATAGAGATAGGTTCATGTGAGACAAAGCCATTATGGAGAGACTTTTTTTAGTGTGAGACAATTAAAAAGTGGTGGCAATTTTGAAATTTTAAAAACATGGAGGGGCATTATTGAGGTGATGTCATCGCTGATGTCACATCTGGAGAGAGAAAAAAATTTTATTATTTTATTTAAAATGCATTTTCCCGCTCTTTCCGAACTCATTTTTCAAAAAAAATTATACCACTGAACTCGTATTAATTAGGCGGTCATTTTGAGATCCATTGTTGATATTTATAGACGATTTTTAT
Organism: Euphorbia peplus; assembly: GCA_028411795.1. Taxonomy (NCBI): domain Eukaryota; kingdom Viridiplantae; phylum Streptophyta; class Magnoliopsida; order Malpighiales; family Euphorbiaceae; genus Euphorbia; species Euphorbia peplus. The sequence continues at coordinate 1,092,128 of CP110837.1, read as the reverse complement.
TTTTTTTATTTTTGTTCCAAGTCGGATACTTGGTTGTTCCAACAGAATACTACATTTGTTCCACCATACTACTCCAATTGTTCCAGCAAAATATTTTCATTATTTTTTTTTAAATGCACTCTGGGAGTGTAAAAAAATGTAATATTCTGTTGGAACAATTAGAGTAGTCCTGTGGAACAATTAGAGTAGTCCGATGGAACAATTATAAAAAAATAAAAAAAAATAAAAATCGTCTATAAATAACAAAAATGGATCTCAAAATGACCACCTAATTAATACGAGTTCACTGGTATAATTTTTTTTGAAAAATGTGTTCGGAAAGAGCGGGAAAATGCATTTTAAATAAAATAATTAAAACTCTTTCTCTCTCCAGAGGTGACATCAGCGCTGACATCACCCCCTCTCCCTTCCCTTCAACTCACGCATGAGGGGTGCTCCTTTATAATTACAAGTTTGCCACCTTCCCCTGTTGAATTACAAAAATACCCCTTGTCTCACCATAAAAACTAGTCTCATCCTAAACCCTTGTCTCATTTGAACTTGACTCTATTAATATATGTCTAAAAGTTTAAGTTTATAGGCTAGATAGAAAAATATTTTTTTCATATAGTTATTATATATTTTTTATATCTATAGAAAGATTTTATTGGGTGCGAAGAATTGAATTCTCAACCTTAATATTATACATATAAGACTCAAAATAGTTTTTTATTATTTTCTTTTACATTTATAAGCGCCTAATGTCAAATTATCTGAACATATGTGTCATCTTACTAATTTTGCGTTTTGAATTCTCAACTCTAATAAACTCAATTGAATTTGTTGAATTGACTGAATTAATGCTTCAGGAATTTGGCTGGAACTGAATTTGGTTGATTGAACTAACAAATTTTGTTGAAAATAAATAAAAAAAACAGGGCAGAAATTTCTTATATTAATTGATTATTGTTAAAATTCTCCTTTTTAAATAGAAAACTATACAACTCCTATGAGAGTTGCTCACATCTTTACATGATATTATAACACTATATGGTTCAATTCGTGACCTGTAATTAGTAGTAAATTCAGAGTTGGAATGTTGGTAGGTTGATTTTACACTTAGGTGTATTAAAAGAAATTCACACGACTTTTTTCCTTTTTCAAAGTAAAATTTTCATGTTTAGCTCATGCATTCTATCGAGAAAAAAATTACAGAATTCTTGATGAAATATGTAGATTTCTGGCAAACACTTTTAGACTTTCAATAAAATTTAACATACTTTTGACGATATTTTACAAATTTTCGACGAATTTATCATCTAAAATCAACTTCATTATTAGTGAACTATAAAACTGATGATTGACCGCATATTGTAGGGGTGGTTTTAATGAATAGAGAGATCGAAACAACTCTTGTTATGGGTGGTTCCGAGACAAGAGGCGGGGCCCTTCAGTCCCTCTAGATATGCCCCTACCTGTAGTCCTTTTACTTTGAAATATATATTTTATATAAGATGAGTTATGTAAATTGAAAATATGATTATAAATCAATCTCCTTTTGATAATTGTTTTGAAATTGAGTTTATGTTCACATTTAGGGTTTACTTAGCTCGGGATAATTGGGTTGGCAGTCAAAGGGAGAAAATAAAAATGTAATTAGCTCAGATTAAATTTTGATTTCTCATAAAAAATAATTAATTTGTTGATTTCAGTTAATAACATGTGTTGTTTTTTGCTGGATTTACGCTGGATATCATATACTCTTTTACCATATTTATTTTCTTTTTTTAAGAAAACAAAAGTAAAAAATTGCCCATGGTTTTAGGTTGTTCATTGTTTTTTCTTCTAAATAAGACAAATTGTAGTAATTAGTGAATTTATATGTTCCCACTGACACTAATAATTATCTATCAACTTATAAGCGTTACGTGCAGCTGAAATGATTATTCTTATGTTTGTTAGTAACAATTAAAAAGTTACATCTTTATTTTTATATTTTTAAATTGTGTCTTAGATTTATATAAATATTACATTCAACCTTCCATCAACTTAAGTTAGTTTGTGGTTCAATTTACTCATTAATATGATATTAAATTTTGGTGATTAAGTGGTTTTGAGTTTGAATTATTGTTTGAATTTGGATTAAGCACGGATTGTTCCGATTGTTTGTAAACGAAGATTCTCTAGCCGCGCGGGTTCCGTCTAGGAGCTCAAATCGAGAATATGATTTGATCTGATTAGGCCGTCTAGATCTACATAGGCATTCAAAATTGATGTAGAGAGAAAATCTAGTATTCTAGGTCGGTAGTGAAAACTAAGAGCCAGTTTAGCATTATTATGTGGGAGAATTTTTTATTGGAAAAAGTGTTGTCAGAGAAAGCAAATAAAAGCGGAAGAGTGCTTGATAAATATATTTCAAATATCCTAACAGTCAAGAAATAAAAAAAAATGTGTATTTATTAAAATATATCCAAAGTTAAGCTCATTTTAGTAAAAAGTATCAATATGACATTTCTGCATAAATTCTAACAGAAGCTTTCTCCAAAAGCTCTGAAAGCAGCTTTCCCTGTTTTCTCCGCTTTTCGAGAAAGTAGTTTTGCATTTATATTATATACCAAACACTGCTTTTACATGTGAAAACTGTTTTTAGCAACTGGAAAAACAATGTCAAATTACAATTTCACGAAGTGAAGGTCTTTCTCAGGAGGCATAAGTCAACCACAAAATATTTTAAGTAGCATTAGTTCAATGCTTAAGCTGATCTCGTCCCTAAACTATATGGAGTAAGTATTTGGTGATATCGTTAAACTTGTCTTGAGTATAAACCCTAACATTCTCAAGGAGAAAGCCTGCAAGTTGATAAAAAAAATAGCTTTTTCGTTATACCCTTTTAACACTAAAGTAAATTAACCTGCTCAAAGTCGCAATTAGTCAAAGACAATAGAACCTGAAATTATGAGTTAAAAATACCTAAAATACAAAGAAAAATGTTCAAATTTATCGCCGACTTGCGCGCTAGTCGATAGGTGACAATCGGAGTCAAATGAAGGGAGGAATCTATTTATTCTCCTTCATATTACTCAAGGAGTATGTCTCATTGAGTCAAGCTGCAACCCTCCGGCATCGACCAATTAGCTTGATTCTGAAGTTTTGGCTCATTTCGTATTCCTCTCTTGACTTGGTGGTTTCCCATGGTCCGTTTTTCTCCTTTACCTCGACATGGTATCCTTATTGCTAGCATGTCAAATTAGCTCAAACGACCATCAAACAAGTGCTTTGTTGTCCACTAGCTACCGAGCTGCTTAGCGTGCAAGCTGAAGTTACATGTATGGTTTATACTATAATTATAACTCCTAATTATAATGAAACTGAGTCTAGTTTGTGGTTTAAATTTATATTGAAACAATCTTTCGGAGGCAAACAAAAATTGCAACGTAAAACTCGATGAATAAGTTCTCAAAAAGAATTTATACATTGATTCATTCAGTATTATAATGTCTCATAATCCTTTTAAATAATGATCAATCTAATGAGAAAATAACACTAACGGTCCATTTGGGCTTCCTCTTAGCAAAAAAATTCTACAATTTAACTACAAATAATAGTATAAAAGTGTTTAGTTAAAATCGAAAACCAAATTCCTATAAAACTATTAGCTTATGATAACAATAAACAACAATAGGCAAATCAAAATGAACACTAAATCTGAACTGAACTTGAACATAAAAAATTAGAATTTACATGGAAGAAACAAAAGGATGATTATATAAAAATAAAGAAAACGTGGAGATGTCATCATGTGAATACATACAATAAACTTTTGTATATATAATATGGCCGTTATAAAAGAGATTGTTGCAGAAAGAATATTTGATTCTCTCTGTATCTTTTTGAGATTATTTTTTCTTTTACAATTTGTAAATGGTTTTTTCTAGCCAAATAACAATTTAATATTACTATCTGGTGTCCGTGCCAACCCAGTTAAGATGCCCAGCTTCATTCGCCTTATCGTTAACATTTAATTTGAAAAAAATAATAATTTAAATATCTCTTTACACATTTTCATTGTAGAAACTTTTTTTAGAAGTGCATTTGAAATTTTACCGAATTCTTTAAAAAAAAAAAAAAATTATACCGTAAAAGGACTATAAAAATACATGGATTCGTATCAATATAGACAGAATCCAGCAACTCCAGATTCGAGTGTCATTTCACATCTAACAACTCCGCTGATTCTTTGACATCATCATCAACAATAGACGACCCATTCGGATTTTCATGCTTTTTTCAGTTTATCAAATCAAAGAGTATCAGAAACTTAAGTCACATCAATTCAACATCATCATCGTCGTCGAGACTATAGACAAGCAATTTTAGTTCACATGAAATAATATAAAGCCATATATCCTTTAAGAAAAGCTTGACAATGTCACAGATATTATCCAAATGTATATTCATGATTGTCATAATGCTTTTAAGGTGGACAAACGTTTTTAATGTTCGAGCCACCGGCACCAGCCGAGCACGCTCCACCAACGAAATTGTGCATTCCATTGGATTCATAAGTAAAATTTGTTTAAACGAAATGTGATTTTAATGGAGGATATACATCCACCCAGTTACTGGATTGATGTTCTCCATTAGCAAGAGAAAAAATTAAATTATCTTAGGCTTCGAAAGCATCATTTTCCCCTCTTATGTAGGTAAGGCTGTCATCTTACAAATCGGGCAAATATTCTTCACCATTAGCCATTGTTTGATGCATTTTGTGTGGAAGTCATGCCCACATTCTAGTTTCCCGAGATCATCCCCGTCCACGTATTCTTCCTGCAGTGAGAAATTGCAAAAAACAAAGTGAATAACGGAGTAAAAGTATTATCACGAGCATTTGATTCTTATTTCGAGTCTCTACCTGACAAACACTACATGGCTCCATCTCCAATGGGTATTCGGTTGTCATGGAAAAGTACTTTTGCTGCTTCATTGACTTCATAATTATCCCCTCGCTAAGTCCGGTACTCACATCTCCTATGCGTTCTTCCAATGCCAACAACTCCTGGTATTCCAAACTTTGTATTATGGTACATACCAAGTGAATCGAATAAAAGGAAAACTAATTTGACTGATCGATATTTTACCTCATAAGACATATTGTCAACATCAAGGCGCATATCCCGGTGCCTATCATGCATTTCGGCCATCCCATGATGCATGAATGGATCGAAAAGCATATAATCCTGAAATAATATTGCATGAAGTTTTGTGCTCACAAAAACCTATTGCATAATTAAACAAGAAGATAACTGTTTTGTTTTCTATTGTAATCTTGAGGAAATATGATCGAAATGTACTCGAATGAAATTGTAATGGGAAATCGTAATGGAAATTTAACAAGAATACCAATTCCTTAGAGAGCTTGGTGAGAGAAAAGCCATATTGATATTATATAAAGCTCAGCTTGAGAATTAATCAAACCTCAATTCGTAAGTTTTCACCCCGGCGCATGGCAGTCAAGACTTGACGAATCTAGTGTAAAGAAAACAAACCGTTAGCTAACTGGAAAACCATATTCAAGCTTGATTGCCAATTGCGTCATTACGATATCAAGAAGTAAATTTAATAGATCCTTTTGCATCATGTGAAACATATAGATTACATAATACGATAATGAAATAAATGAACTGTTTTAACAACACCAACAAATAATCTGATGAACTTTTTGAGTAGGATTGTCAATTTCTAATAATACGATTTACAAGACCTGTTGGACACAATTTTTTTTTTTATCGCATTTATATCATATATAAGCACGTAGCATATGTAGATCATAATAACACAAAGAGACAGGGAAGACTGTTTTGACACCCCTAGTTTTTTACATGACACAATTATGGGTTTTAAGATGATTTTAAGAATTGCTGCGCATATGGTCATTAGACCACTCATTTTCAACATTTGTCTCTCTGTTTGATTGATAGGGGACCTATTTTCGAAGTCAAGAGTCAGTATCATCAAGTTTTCCAGATAAGAGAGAACAAATACTGCATACAACACTTAATATGCACAAACAAGTCGACAAATATATCCGAAACAAACCTCAGATATAAGCCGATGTCTGCCTTCAATATCAGCAGCTAAAGCCCTCAAGGAACGAGGCATCCCAAGAACATCATCACCCTGTCCTTCCATCACGAAGGCTGCCCTTGGAATTTGATGATTATGACCTTGACCACCGGATCCAGAATTCATCACTGTTTCCTGGGAGGAGGACACGGTAGGACCAGAAGACAATGGTGGGAAATGAACATTGTGACCTCCGCCAGACTCGGAGTCCATTGAAGGAAACAAGGACCAGGGAGCAAACTCGGAATACCTTTGATGATTAGGTGCTGTCGGATGATGATTATGGTGAGGAAACCACGTCGGAGTAGGCAAAGGATGAATGCTTGAACTAGGATTCATTCTTGTAGAAGAAGCGGAAGCAGTGCTCATATTACCAGTGGCCAAACTCCAAGCTGATGGATCTTGTCCCATGTATCGCATCTCATTTACAGGTACAAACATGGGAAGCTCTGCGCTAGTTCTCGAGATGCTTCTTAAGTTAATGTCCTCTCTTAATGCAGCACCTCTTTCTCCAGGGGCAAAGGAGCTTGATGAATTTCCAGCTCTTGAACTGGTAGGCCCGTGGAACGGGAAAGGTATGTTTCTTGATGAAGAAGCCTGCATTCCAGGAGATGGGTTTGAGTTCGTAGAGGGTATTGATCTGAAGTCCAGGGAATCGCTAAACGAGGCAGATCTAAAAGGCTGGGGCATGGACCAAGCATTAGAACGCCTAGCACCAGCCGTTGACAAATTGAATGCTAGAGATTCCTGTTGTTGATGCCCAGGATTGAACCTCCGACTAGAACTTCTCATGGAGTCTGCATTTGCGCCAACACTCGAAGAAGGAAAGTTATCTGAAGCTACCCCTCTCATGCCGAGACCAATTCTTGTACTCGATAGTTCAGGAGGGCCAATACTAGGAGGATTCCGAGAAGGTGGAGATAAACTTAAGCTGCTAGAAGCGTTATGCCATGAAATATTTTCAGTTGGAGGAAAACAACTCGAACCACCCTCAGGAAACGATTGTCCGGATGTACCTTCAAGAGCTTTTCTCTTGCAGGATAAACCCCAACCTCCTGAACCACTACTATTATCCTCCATTAAGTAACCAGAACTTCCAGATGGACCGACATCGGAAGTAAAATTAGTAGACATCTGTTCTACGCCTACATAATTGAGTCGAGTACCGGCAGCATGCCCGGTATTATTACCGTCACCCAAATAACTTAAATTTGGCGAAACATTGTTCGAGCTGGAACCTTGAAAGAAAGATGGGGCGCTTCTGATCTGATTGCCACCTATACTACCGGTACTAGGTCTCCCCGGGAGAAACATATCAGTTGGTTCAAATCGCCTTTCTTCAGACCTTGGACCAACAGCAGCAGAAGTATTAAACGAGTTAACCCATCTTTCTTCCATTTTTACCTCATCATCAATGGCCTGATTCTGCAGACTTAACCTTGAGCTAGACTCGCCAGAATTCCATCCACTAAAGCTTTGGGCATTATGATTGAGAGCATTTATACACGACGCCTCATCATAAGAAGCAGGATTATTTGACAACCTGTTTTCTACTGGGTTTAGAAAATTATTCATGGAAGAATGTGGATTCATGCCAGAGTTATTCGGAACAGATCTTTGATCAGCGTCCACAGTTTCGGCAAATGACTCGATCAGTCTATGTTGTCTTTGCATATGAGCAGACTTATGCCACCAGGCGAAATGGCAAACGAGCTAGGATCCCAAGTCTCCAGCAGCTACAGAGGTTCACGCTTACCAGAGCACCTAAAAAAAGCGAGAATAATTAATTAGAACTCAAGCTGGCAACTGAAACATTAAAACCAACAAAGGCTCGATTGCTGTATCTAATGATAAAAAAGGAGAAAGTAATTACTAAACTGCTTGGAGAACGTAATGGTAGAAGTTTAAACTCCGTCAGACATTCGGTGTTCACTTCAAAATGCAGCTGCAGAGAACTTTTTGTGGAGCTTGAATCAATGCCAATAAGTAGTCTTGTTGCATCGGGGAATGTCTAAGCCTGAAGTTGCAGACAAAAAGACGAAACAAGAAAAGTTAAATTATGACCATGAACATCTGTAATATCAAAAGAATAATCATATTTTGTTGCAATGGATAGTTACTGTCTACAAAGGACAATAATAAGACTCAAGACCCTCAAGCCTCAATGAAGTATACTGCGAACTATCTAGTGTACCCCAAGTAAATATGAGCAAATTACATGGACAAAAAGCGCCAAACATTATGCTAACACCATTTTTATTAGCATATATTATGATGCTATTTCTTCCTTCTTGTATATTGACAACCCACATTGCACGAAAACATCTATTCTAAGTAGCGATTCTTTGTTTCCTGCGCGTTATGGAAACGCTCGGAAACTTGGTTTTCTACCTCGTTTCTGGAAATATGAAAAATGGGATAGGAAATCATTCCCACACCAGTTAACAAGATTCTAGTTCCACATCAAATTGTACTTCTAGCTAACTGAAAATTCCTCTACAGTTCATACTTCTCACTTGATAATTCCTATTCCACAAACTTCTATTTATCCTTCTCTATATCAAATTCACGGATCATCACTTTTTCTATCTCAATATTTTATACGAGCAACCTTCAGCATTCGAGTGGTGCCTCCTTGTACTAGATTGCAATGTTCCTTAAGAAACCAGAGAGAGACAGAGCAAATCCTGTCTCAGTCTCACATTACCAGACCCGATCACATACTATACCAATGCATTTGATACTAATTGCTGTCTCATATATTGCATACTCAATTGTTCTACACCTATTTATAGCTCCAAGTAAAAACATTCAAGAACTCTTAACATTATAGTTGCTCGCCCATTAGCAACTCAAAAACCGGTAAGTCATTCCCGAATCTTCGTTGCTAAGCAGCATCAATCATATAAAAAGCATTATAGAATGCACTAAAAAGCATAACAGAAACCAGTAAAATGCTACACAATTGCTATTTACATAAACTTCATGCTACAAAAACGCCCATCTTCAGTTATTTTACTTATAACATTCTCTATTATAGAATTTCACCAAACAAGAACTAGAATTAATCATCTCATCAGCTTACAAATCTGAATCCCTACACTAGATGCAATCAATTCAATTCAAAAATCACTTCCACTACACATAAACACATCCATAAAAACTATAAATCCAATTTAACACTAAAAGATAATTAAAAAAAAATCCCATCAAGACAAATTGAAAAACAAAACATACAGAATTAATAATTTATTAATCTGCCCAAAACCCAGAAAGAATAATTGCAAAACTAATCAGAAAAATCATATAAAGCTAAGAAATCAAATAAATCAAAGATATCCCAACTGGGTTCAATCCGATCCCTCTTTTTTCCAAGAATGTCAATTACCAAATTAAAAAATTAGGTTAAAGGTCTAATCTTTCACAAAAATATACCAAAAAAAACACAAAATTAACAATAGATTAAGAGAATTACCTGAGAAATCAAAAGGGGCGATGAATTTGAAGCCAGAAATTTTTTAAAAAAAAATTAAAAAAATTAAAGATTCCTTTTTTATTTGTAATTTTTTTTTTCTTTTTGAGTTGTGATTGAAAAACTTTTCCCCTCTCTCTAGCAAATTAAAGATTGTTGTTTTTGCAGTTGGTTTTCAGAGAGGAAGGGAAAAGGAAGAAGAAAGAAAGAATATCTGATGGATAGATAGATTGAGAAATTGATGAAAATTCAGATAAATAAAATAAAATAAAATAAAATTATGAGTTGTAGAGAGAGAAAGTAATATTTGTGTTAATGGGAAATTAGGATTATAATTGATTAATTAAATGAATAATTAAAGGGGAAAATATTAAGAATTAGAGGTGTAATGAAATTAAATAAGGTAATGTGTGGTGGAGTGGGCTTTTGGGGCAGTTCTGCTGATGTACACGTACCTTTCATGCATTCATGTAGGGACCCTTCTTTTTCTTTTTCCTATTTTGTTTATATAGAATTTTATTTTTTTCCTAAATTAACACCTATAAAATTTTATATTTTCTATTTCAATGAGGTTTGATGAATATTGGAAAAGGAGGTGCATTGAATTGATGCTCATTTTTGTTCTAGTCTAAAGGTGACTTTTTTGAAGAAGAGAAGGTTTTATTACTCAAAATGTTATTGTTATATAGTGCATCCTCTAATAAAAAAAATCACCAAAAGCATTAGCAATAGATGAGGAATGTCGTGCAATTATGTGAGCAGCCTTATTAGCTAATTGTAGGAGCAAAAGATATTGAAATGTCTGATATATTACGAACAAAATCTCTGCACATTGCAATCACTAATAATGTTGTCAAACTACGAGATAGGTTCTGAATTCTTATAAAAAGCATCAATCACTACTTTGACATCCAATTCAAATATTAAACATGATTTTGTAATCTTATATGTTTTATATAATTAGCTTGAAGAAACTATTAATTTATATGTATTGATGAGGAATATGAGAAGTTGCCTTAGGGTCCAACATGTGACCCAAGCAATGGAGACAACCAAGGTCGATTGACCCACTTGGGTACACGGTGTATCGTACACCCGACCGCCATATTCCCCAAGCACATACTACACCCTTTACGCTTTACAAATGACCAAGTTATTTGTGCTAACAATGTGCCCGACAAGCTCAACAATTAGAAGATGGACTTCACATGCTAATTTGGCAAGTAACCCACTATGAATACTCCAACTGTCATAAATTTTGGTACGTTTTTATTCTCTATATATCTCTCTATACTTCAACTGTTTTCGTACTCTTTTTCTCTAAAACTTAATTAACTTGATCGTCAGAGTGTTTTTAGGAAGAGTTCGATCACTGAAATAGTAATTCAAGCACATTCATGAATCCATCTATATCCAACTTATCATTATGTATTATTGGAAGCTCAAATTTTTTGTTATTGTTATACAAATAGATATTTACTAATCTACAATTCTACGAATAAAGTTAAGTTTAATCAAACACATTTTGTTTATCCTTTTGAAAAATATCACATTAACATTGATAAATTAAATAGCCTTTCATGACACATAGACACGACTAATAACTCAAATCGAAACAAATCACATGGTGGATATTTTCAGTTTTTTTCTTTTATAAATTCAATAATTTATATGTTATATTTGATCATTATGTCACTTGGGGGCCCAAACTTATTCATCTCTTAATGCCTCTCCGGCCCATGTTTGATCATTATGTCACTTAGGGGCCCAAACTTAATTGTATTCTACTTAGCTACATCAAGTCCATGTTTCACCTACATTTAACCACATTAGTCCTATATGGCCCCAATGTGGCAAATGTTGGTCAACATTGTGAGGTGCTTAAAGAAGAGGAATTCAGTCTATCTTCCTTCTTCAATGGTACTAAATTAACGGTACTATAATTCTAATCCCTCTTTTTCTTGTTCTTCATATTCATCAACAAATTCTTCTGCTGGTTTTAACAAAATGATATCTTCTTCTTCTACTACAATATGTGTATCTGTAAATAAAAGTTCTACTAAAGATAAAGAAATATTATCGGCAATACTTAACCATGTGCTCTAAACTATTTTATTAAAAGAAAACTAATATCACATACCTTCATTTGTATATTGTTAAACCACAAAATTTCATTTAGCAAATTGCATTTTTCTTATACTTTTCGTTTTATTTAATCTAAAGATTTCTTTCCTTTTCGAAAAATATTTAATCTAAAGTTAATTGACTGCTTGATATATGTTTACTCAACAGAAAAAAAGTTGATATATACTTCAAATTTTGTATTTTTACTAAAGAACCTTGATTTCTTTTAATTAGAAAAAAAAGGAAAATTTAGACCTTATTCTTTATACAATGCATTATTAATAATTTATTTCAGTTAAATAATATTCAGTTCAATTTAGTTATTAACTTCGTGACCTTGTTCCAAATCCAAATATAAATCCTCATTACAAATTCCCCCAAACCAACCCAATAAAAGCCTAAAGTCCATACACATAATGGGCTTCACCAAAAAAGGTATGCTCTTAAATAATCACGTGCCCTTAAAACAAGAAACCTCCCTCCGCCACGTGTCCGAATTATCCCCTACACTAGATTCCACCATAACCCACAAACTCTGACAACTTTGAGATTCCCGAGAAAATCTGTCCCCGAAAATCTGGACTGAAAAGAGAAAAACAAAAACAAAATCATGGAATCCAAGAAATTGGCAGCTTTAATCTCTTCCCTAATCTCAGATCTCCTTCTCATCCTCCTCATTCTCTTCCCTTCCCTATCCCCAAACCCTAATTCCAACGGTAACATTTTCCCAATCCTCCGCCATTTTTTATCCACCCAAGACCTCACTGCTTCTCTCCTTAAGTATTCCCGGAAAAGAAAGCGAACCCATTTCACCCTTTTGGATTCTGAGCCCACCCATGATGATAGAATCAAAAAAACCGATCATCGGAGATTGGTCGAACCGATCATTCAAAACCCTGACTCGCTCAAACTCTTTTTCAAAATGCGATCTTCAACGTTTGAATGGCTCGCTGGGTTGCTCGAACCTTTGTTGGATTGTCGTGATCCAATTGGGTCTCCGTTGAATTTGTCTGCGGAGGTCCGGTTAGGCATCGGGTTGTTTCGGTTAGCTACCGGGTCCGATTACTCTGTAATTGCGGGTAGATTTGGGGTTACTGAGTCAGTGACTCGGTTTTGTGCTAAGCAGTTGTGTCGTGTGTTGTGCACGAATTTTAGATTCTGGGTCGGGTTTCCTTCGCCCAGTGAGCTTGGACTCGTGTCGAGAGGGTTCGAGAAGGTTACTGGGTTGCCTAATTGTTGCGGTGTGGTACATTGTGCAAGATTCAAACTTGAGGGTGAGGATGAGAATGCCGTTGCTGTGCAGATTGTGGTTGATTCGGGTTCGAAAATTCTGAGCATTGCAGCGGGTTTTCGGGGAGAAAATGAGGATTCAAGGATACTCAAATCAACCACATTGTACAAGGACATTGAAGGCGGGCAGCTATTGAACAATCAGTACTTGATTGGGGGGAAAAGATACCCTTTACTACCATGGTTAATGGTACCATTTGATGATGCGAAATCGGGATCGATTGAAGAGAAATTCAATACCCGGATAGAGTTAACCCGGGTTTCGGCTCGTAGAGCGGTTGGTAGCTTGAAGAATTGGGGGGTTTTGGGGAAACCAATTGAGGATGATTATAAGAGTGGTGTTGCTTTCATTGCAGCTTGTTCTATTCTGCATAATGGGTTGCTGATGAGGGAGGATGATTCTGCATTGATGGATTTAGGAGATGTTTGTGATGATGATGATGATGATGATGGTGACATTGAGGTGAAATTGATTGAAAAGAATGGTTCTGATGTAAGATATGAATTGGCTAGAAGATTGGAAATTTGAAGGCAGGTGCATATGAACATTTTTTCAGATAGGTAAATTGAAATATTGTGGATAGAGATAGCAATAAAGTTATTTTTGACTAATTATTTTTGTTGACTATTTGTGCTCATGAGAATTTGCTTTGGATATACAACAACGAAAGCTTTAGTGTTTGGAATTTATGTTCGAGTTCTCACTACGTCAAAATTTAACTCTTATTGGTGTTTAATCTAGAAATATCTTTGAAAATTCTCATCGAGGTATGTAATTTGTCATGCCCTTGCAAGTGGGTGGACCTACCCTTAGCTAAACTTTAAGTTACCAAAGAAAAAGAAAGCTTTAGTCCTGAAATGACTATGGACTCAGCAACAATGTTAATATTGATCTATCAAAATGAACTGCTAAATCAAGTTGCGTTATCAATACAATTCTCTCTTTCCACTTAAAACTATACAATGTTGTACGTTTTCGTGGTTTAAAAGTTGAATGAGACAAATTTAAATTTCAATTTATTTGCCAAAAATAAAAATACATATCTTTTGACATAATTGTTAGTAATCAAGAAAATTTTCAATCATTTTTCCCATTCTTTATGCTAATAACTATTTTCATATGTTAGGGGCATGAATGTGACAATGTTTAAGTTTTGTTCTAAACAAAGATATTTTGTTTATTGTTCGGTGTTATACATCTCCTTTTTCTCATTGGTTCATTCCGATCCATACTAGAACTTCTCACCACCATGTATGAAAATCGGTACAGTTCTTTAAGTAAAAAATTGTTGTTTTAAACCGCATGTGTATAATCATGCAATAGTTTAAAATTTATATTTGTAATTCATTACCAGAGTTGATAAATTGAATATTGGGGAGAACTGCCACGCTTTAAGAATTGTATTTGTGTTGTATATGTAAATGCACCTACATTAAATATACACAAAAAAATAATTCCCATCATGCACCATATATGGATCGAGCTTGTGTCTTTCACACATGAAGAGTATATTTGAACAACAAGATCATGATCGGTTCCTCCTGTGCTAGGAATAGTCTTTTAAATAATGTTGTAAAACAAGGTGGAGTGGACCGCTTAAACTCCATTCAGATGCTCAAAGTCGAAAATTTGATCAAACTGACTGGATCATCTAACTCCATCAATGCTCTTAAAATCCGATTTGCTTTCGACTAATATCCGGATTAGTTCTCCACTCCAAGGACCAAAGTCAAAGTTAGTATAAAGGTTGGAGCCACGAGTGAGAATAATTAATGTGCATAGCAATATGCATATCTGAAATGACTGTAATGTCCCAGGGTTATGGGGCAGGCTTGAACTATGAGGTGCCCAATTCCTTTTCATATTAGCTTTTGGGCTTTAGGTTGTTGGCCTGGCTTTTGATTATGTTGGGCCTAGAGAATGATCTCATTATCTCCATCCGTTACTAACAAACGGATTAGTCCTTCAAATTTCAACTTTGAAATTCAATGCAATAAGACTCGGATCACCAAATAATCCCAAGCAAGAGTACCTGGAGAAAGGAAAAACAACTGACAATATCTACATATGCACGATTAAGAAAGAGCTCGTTATGATCCAACAACAATTTGTAACAATCCAGTTTAGTATCATGTGTATATTGTATGTTTCGATTCAAGTCGATTCTTCTTTAGCTCTTATAACTTTAAAATGTATTTGTATGCATTGGAAATACATCAACTACTTAAAATGTATTTCTAATTTTAGATTTAATTCATTCTTAATTGTACCACTGACTTTTAGAACAGTTAATCTTCTACTTCAGTGCTACGAGCTTAAAAAAAAAAAAAAAAACTCTATTATGACAATTGTATCAGATTAAAAACAGATCCACGTTTTAACTCCTACCTCATCTACTTATTTGAATCAATTAATTATGATCAACCTTGTAATTTCACTATATAGTTATAGAAATGAATAATATATAGATATTTTCAAAACATGAAATTAATTAGGGGGTATGAAAGGTCAATACGTGGATGCTTCTCATGAAACTACCTAGCCTCAGCATTTGGGGAGAGAAAAGCAAATAAAAATGAGACCAAATCCACTTGTTATCATGCATGTCTTTGTTGGTAGTAGCATTCATGCTTTGACTCAAAGCATTCTTGTCTTATTATTTACTTATTACTTACTACTTATTTATTTATTTGGAAGTATAATCCTGCAAATATGAACTAATGGTTAGCTTTATGGGCCGGTGACTTGATGAGGTAAAATTGTTGTTTAATTAATTGAATAAAAAGTTAGAGCTAAATAATATTTAAGTTCAACAATATATTTATACATTATCTTTTTACACAATCTTTACGTGGATGTCTTTTAGCGTGCACAAAACCGATTTATTTTACTATGTGTTTTTAGTTCACCAATAAATGAAGTTGTTAGGTCTCCAACTCAGAACTTTTCAATCTCATATTCTCTGATGCTATATTGCTTAACCAATTGAACTACAAGCTCGAACTTATAGTTAGGTCTTACAGTATATTTAATATTAATTTTTGACAATAAAAATATGAAAAACGACGCTGATGTAGAAAGAAAGATGAATAGTGAACATATTCTTTTGGAAGATTGTTTCCATCCTTTAAAGATTTGTGATATGATTGAAACACATGTCGACGTGTAATTAGACTAGATATAATAACAATGTTTCAGGTTAACCGACTCAATTTTTATAATCTTCTTGTTCGTTCTCACAGACTTCAGCTAGTAAATAATTCAGCTTAATAACACACATTAATTTGTCTTGATCCTTCCTATCATTACCCATCGAATATGGCTGAAAAATTATTACTTGAACATGTTTAGAATATGTTATTGACTTACTAAACGTGTTTACCTATATTTCCACTCAAGTTTAGAGTTATATTTTTCCTGTAAATTAAAATTTTTTCTACCAAATTCGAGAATGAATATATTAATCCTTATGTACAAAAACTTTGGTATTTTTTTTTTGATGTTCAAAAACTCGGTATTTACTCATTAAGAGTCTCACCAGACTTCTAGTTTCAACATAAAAGAGAGTCTTACCAGACTTCAACAAAATGAGAAATACCTTTATCAGCAGGACTTTATTTAGCATACTCTTACTTTTCACCAAACATTTGACTTCTTTTTGTATTATGAATAAATAAATAAAATTCCATGTTTTCCCCGAGCTACCATGGTTACATTTTTATATGTAGTTAAAAAAGTAATTTGCAGGAAAAATATCACTCTAAAATTGAGTGGCAATGGGAAGAATTTGAAACATAACTACATTTTATATTTAAGTTTGAATTGGAGCATTAAACTGATAATACTTATATAAATATCCAAATAACATTTTAATTTCACTATTGATAAATTAACCCTTTTATAATGCCAATTATCAAAATGTCAAATATAAGAAGATTTTTTTGAGGACAATAACATTATGAGCACCAAATTAATTTTAGGTAAAAAGTAATGTTTTCTAAAATTAGAAAATATCGTAATGATTAAATTATTTCAAGTAACATGATCACATGTAGTTCCTTTAGCAGTTGAATTGTTTGATAACATAAAATAATACAAGCACCCCACCTAACATCTCACCATAAAAATAATAGAAATTTAAAATTAAAACAATAAATAGTGGATAAATTAAAAATTTAAAATATCCTAGGAAGAGTTAATACATAAAAGAGTCAACATCAACAAACTTTGATTCTTTTTTCATTTCAAAGGAGGTGGCCACCAACTCTTTGCATGTATGGGCAATTAAATTTTCAATTTCTTTATTATCACCAAAGTTTCTACCCACTTCTCAATTCATATAGTAAATCATTATACATCCTTCAAATATTTAATTATTTAATAAATTTTGTTTTGGTACAAAATCGTTTTTATTTTCTTATCTAACTTTAACTGTTTTCTTGGTTAATCCATGCTTAAAGAATAGGGTCTAAAAAGAAATGTAAGACTATTCAAGACTAAACAAGAGTAGCTCACAAAACTCTAATCAGTTCGTATATAACTCAGAACAACATTAAGCCTGCAAGTTATTATGTTCAATCAGACATCCTTTGAACCTTAGAATAATCAGTTGCTTGGCAATATTCAAATAAATTTATCTCACAAACACCTGTAAAAGTATTTGCAGTATATACATTCTCAGAATTAGATATGCATACAAAAAAATTTCGTACTTTTTGTTATATCTCTATCAATATACACTGATTTAATCGTTATAATTTTATCACGGATCCACCTCTGATATAGGAAAAGCCTAATCAAGAGGCATGAATCTCACTATTATTATTATTATTATTATTATTATTATTATTATTATAATTGAGATATACATGAAAATAAGTCAATTTAAAAGTAATATAACATAGAAATGTTAAGATAGTTTCCTTAAAATTATATTTGACATACTAATGTAAAAACATATAAATACAAATGATGTAACATCCTCAACTAAACAAACAAAAGCATTGTAAAACATGGTAGAAAAAAAATGATTTGATAACAGGTTTATCTGTCTTTGACATCTTTTTGCTATTTTATACAGTATGTGATGTCATAAATTGGAAAAATGACATCATCACACCTACCGCAGTCCAAATGGACCAAAAAGAAGTAGGCAACCCAAGTTAGTAGTGGGTCCCACACACCAACAACACTATCCCAAACCCTCACCAACCCCCGATCGGTTCGACCACTCAAACATTCCGGTTGAACCGAAAATCGGTTTTTAAATATAATTATATAAACCCTTTCTTGTTCTTCCCCATTTCAGAATCAAAAGTTCTCAAGCTTTAAACTATAACTCATCTTTCAGTTTCATCTCCAAATTAATTTACTTCAAAACACAAGATTTAAGATCACATCAATGGCTGAAACTACCACCACCACCGAGGCGGCCGCCACGACAAACAATGAACAACAAAGTAGACACCAAGAGGTTGGACACAAGAGTCTTTTGCAAAGTGATGCTCTTTATCAGGTATAGATCATTTTCATCTTGTTGTTTGTTCTTGTTCTTGCAAATTCTACAAGTAAGGTTAATTTATTTATAATACTAAAATTACCGACGGAAATGTGTTGATTTGCGACGGAATATTCTGTCGGCATTGTGATGTCTTCTTGGAGTAAAATAGTCAATGGACTTTTCGTGACGTTCTCTTGTTGTTTTTAGTCAGAAGTTATCATTGACTAATTGGATGTTTTAAGAGCTACTTTTGGATCTTATTTATCCATTTAAGTTTTTGATTAACTGGTTTCTTGATATAATATTAAAGTGTTTCGGATCAAGTGATCATCGAGTGTGCTTACACCCGAATTAGTGATTCTTGAATCCTGTCACTATATAAATTCTATTAATTGTTTTTGGTGTGCTTACACATTCTTGTTTTTGTATAATTATTTGACTCTTTTTTCTTGATTTTTTTCAGTACATCCTAGAAACAAGTGTGTACCCAAGAGAGCCTGAATCCATGAAAGAGCTTAGAGAGCTTACTGCTAAGCATCCATGGTATGGATTCATTAACTGATTAATTCATTTCCTAATCTCAAATCTTAGTTACTATTTTTGATGATCAACAATAATTAATTGGTGATTTTGATATTTATAGGAACATAATGACTACATCAGCAGATGAAGGACAGTTCTTGAACATGATAATCAAACTTATCAATGCCAAGAAAACAATGGAGATTGGTGTTTACACTGGCTATTCTCTTCTTGCTACTGCTCTTGCTCTTCCTGAAGATGGAACGGTAAACTTTTTGAAAATTCATGAAAAATAAGAACAACCCAGATTTTAATTTCTGATTTTAAATTTACCCAATTGGTCCAAATTGGTAAAGGTTGAAACTTTATGAAAGAAAAGAAGTACCACGATTTTAATTTGGGATTTTGGAACTACCCATTTGATCTGTAGATTGTAAAGATTGAAAATTTGTGAAAAATAAGAAGAACCAAAATTGGAATTTGTGATTTTGAGAATACCCTTTTGATTTGGTGAGTTAATGTTGTGGTTGTAGATCTTGGCAATGGATATTAACAGAGAGAATTATGAATTGGGTTTGCCTATTATTGAGAAAGCTGGTGTTGCTCACAAGATTGAATTCAAAGAAGGCCCTGCTTTGCCTGTTCTTGATGACATGGTTGCAGATGTAAGTTTTTTTTCTTTCTTCTACTTCTGTTCCGGTTTATCGCATTTTCGAAACATATAGTTTTGTTATTATATTCTCGATAAATTTGTCATTTTTTTATCTTTCTATCGAGAACTAAATAGGTATATTATACTCCTTAAAAGTATAAAAAATATGAAGGTTAACAATTTGGTGTTATGAAAATTTTAGAGTATAATAGAAAATATAACCGGATTTGTAAGACGACATGCTTAGTAAAATCTAAATCAGACAATAAATGCAAACATATTTGAACATTTTTGTGGTAAAAAATGTATGAAAACTTCCAATTTGTCCTTTCCTTTTCATTTTAACATTAATTTCGCTCAAAGGATTTTTAATATAATAACAAGAAAGCTTGTAAATGACTTGTATAATCATAACATAACAATAATTTTACATTTCACATTATTAGCCAGCTGTAGTTACTTAAAAAACACTACTATTTTTCCTTAAAAATAGAATTTTATCTACTTTTTCTTTGTTAATCCAATTAATCAATTGTCTTGTAGTACCAACTTGCACCAACTTTAATGCACATAATTATCACAAATCTTGTACTATCCTAAAAAGCTTATTATACTAATCCAATTCAAAGAAAAAACAAATCTAACACTAATCTAATCTAGAAATATCAAGTGCATTTCCTTTTTCCTTACATTCATAGCTCAACAACAAATGGTAAAATCAGTTAGGATATGACCATAATTTGAATTCAGCTACCATATTAAGATGAAATTTGATACCATAATGACCTTTCGAACTAAATTAATCGACATCAAATGTATCGTTCAATATGTTGTTCGAAAACCAGTTATATAACCGAAAAAGATACATTTTCCTTAACAATTGTGTGTGATGAATCACAGGAGAAGAACCATGGAACCTACGACTTCATATTCGTTGACGCAGATAAGGACAACTACCTAAACTACCACCAACGTTTGATTGACTTAGTGAAAGTAGGAGGAGTGATCGGGTACGACAACACCCTATGGAATGGATCTGTGGTTGCACCAGTTGATGCACCCTTAAGAAAGTATGTGCGCTACTACAGAGATTTCGTGTGGGAACTCAACAAGGCACTTCCTGCTGACCCTAGGATCGAGATCTGTATGCTTCCTGTTGGTGATGGAATCACTCTCTGCCGTCGGATCAAGTGAAATTTTTATTAATCATGATGTTGACTTTCTACTACTACCGTTGATTCATAAAAGCTAAATGATCAATCACACGGATCGTTTTTATTTTTTCTTTTGCCATTTTTCTTTTGCATCAATATTTGTACCTATAATGAATGTTTGGATTAATTGAGAAAAGAAATTCCATTTTAATTGAATTTTAAGGTATCACTCTACTATTTCATTCCAAGAAAATGTTATTATATGCTTCTTTTTTAGGCTAACTTGGTCCAAAATAATAGATTATCTCAACGGCTTGAATTTATTGATGATGATTTATCGTGACACATTGATTTTTTTAATGTTAAATATATACAATTAGATAAGTTACATTTTACTGACATTAAGTGACATTGCTTTTTTTCAACCTGAACTGAGAAGTCTCTTAAATATGATGCTAAATGCTAAATTGATCTTATTCTATCTCTAGTCAAACATTGCTGTATGAACAAGAGATGAATATCTTACTTTGAAAGAGATTCAATTTTTTTTTTTCAGTTTATATATTTTTATTAGGATAGGAATGATTAATTCTTAAAAAAGAAAGAAAATGGTTAATTTTATATTAGTAACATGTGATTAGGAGGATTGTGAAATGCAGACATATCTTTGATCCCTTAAGTTAGAGTTCAGTCCAAAGTTTGAAATTTTTTCAAATAAAAGTCATAATCCATATCAACAAAAGCTATTTATTTTTCTAATTTTATAAATAATGTATTCACAATTCTCTTTTTCGTGAAAAACAGATGATAAGAACTTAGCTAAAGAAAACAAAGAAAAAAAAAGAAACCGCAAAAGTAATTCAAAACATGAAACAATGATACTCCACAAAAAGAAAGAAAATTTGAAAAATCAATTATAATAGGATTAAAAAGAAAAATTACAAAAAGAACAAAACCAATAATGAAGTGAGGGTGCTTGATGAAGTGGCTTTGTCAAGTTGGTGGATCTACCTGCCTGCCATACCAAATTGGCAAACAATTTTCTAAGTTAGCCAATTTGGTATGGCCTCTCCCTACCCGAAATTAATTTGGTACGTTTTTATCAAATAAATAATTATTATGTAATATGTAATTAATTATTAATATATATTTTGCATATTAAATAGGAATTCTAGATTTTGAAATATAAAGTTACAAATATAAAGCTCTAAGTAATTAATAAAATATTTTCATTTGATGACAGTTGATCTTATTTTATATTGAATAGATTTATAAATCTGTATAATAAAACAAATTCATATGAATATTGTGTCACTAAAAAAATAAATCAGTTACTATTTTTAAAATGGATTAAATGTCACGCATTTTGATAATATTGTAGAGCAGTCATCAAATCATACTGTAAGAAATAAATAATAGAATTTTGAGAAATATAGTAACCAAATAAATCTCCGTTCTACGAAAAGGGAATGAGAAAAAAACAAAAGGTTAGAAACAAAATACGCAAAAGCTATAAAATAAGATATTAAAAGTTATCATGTATGTTAAGTTAGACATTTGAAACTCAATCACAAGAAAATACTAAAATAATTCATATCGATCTATACATGCAATGGAAGAGAAAATAAATGAATATTATACTATAGAAAAATGCTAAGAAGAAATTGTCAACTTGATAGTTTTCGTGATCTTCCCTTTTGATCTCCACTTCCCTTTGTTTCATATGCCTTGGTCATTCCATTCTCCTTATGACAATATTGATTATAACAATTTCAAAATCTTCATCCCAATGCAAATGACATGATATACTAAAACTAATTGATATGTATCACTTCAATCAATTACAATTTAAACACCATATACTTACTTAATAATTAATTTTTTTATTAATTATTTATATTAATTCATGAATCATATATCCAAAATACTAACATATACAGACCCGTCTTAGATATTTGGAGGGCTCTGTGCAAAATATTGTAATATTATATACTATATTTGAATTGACAACAATATTTCAATACGTTATAAATTAGCGTTTATTTCTTACCGTTTGAAATTAACTAAGATTGAAAAATTAACATCTTTCAAAAATTATCATTTATTGGGCCGTTAGGAATAAACTTCACCTATAAAAAAAATAGAAATTACGAGACATGTGGTAGATAAAAGTAAACGAAAAACCATTCATGAAATCAATATTTTATTTTTCATTTATTTATAAACTTTAAAATATGGCTACTGCTAATTGGATCTTTTATGGTATATATAGAAGGAAAAAAATTAAATTGGCCCCTTTCAACTAGGAGACCCTGTGCAACATGTTACAGCTCGTATATATGACGCGTAGAAAGAGCGGAATGTCACTGATTAAGCTTATAAAAGTCGGAACGGGATTAGCATTAATTAAGAGCACGTGCAATTCAGATGTCGTCCCGATCTTGAGTTGGCCCTCGTAGGCGTGATTATGGCGAATGGGCGACCACTATGCACTACGCTAATTCGGAAGCTAATCCCGCTTTCTTGATGAGCCCAAAGGAGAGCGAAAACTAGTGCGCATCGGAGACGAATAAGGTTGACCTCAAGCTCATTCGGAAGAGTCGGGGTACCGCATGGGCGAAACCTCTGCGTGAAACTCTGTGCTTAGGACAAACAACACTAGTTGTACAGGCCCATCTATGGGCCTGAACATATCAAATATGTCATCAAATTATAGGTTGATATACAGATGACGTGGTAGACCAAGCATATCTAAAATTTCTCATGAATGTATTAGCATTTTAAAAACTTATAGGTTTGTAACTGTAACGTCTGAAGAATGCAAAACATTATTTATCTTTTTACCTTTCTATTTCTTTCAATAATATTTTTTTTTTAAATCTACAAACTTTACTCATTAATCTTTTATGACATGTCAAGTTTATAGAGAGTTGTTGTCTCCACTTTTATATATTTATATTTATATTCATATAATAGGAGAGACTTTATATGATACTTCAAGTGTACGAATGACATGATATGCCAAACTAATAAATATATGTTACGTACCACTCTAATCAATAGGATTTTAACAAAATATTATATGATTAAAATAAATACCCTAGATCGTACAAAATAAATCCCAGATCTTAAATTGTCAACTCTAGATGCTAATATATATAATGTGTCATTAAATTATTGATTTAGCGTATATGACGTAGTACATCGAGTGTATTCTAAAAATTCTCTTGTAATAGATATGATTTAGGAATTTGAGTTTTGGTTTTGATTTAGGTACATATATTATTTTAATTATTTTCTCTTTCAAATATTGCTAAGAAACTGAAATATCATAAATGATAATATTAAGGATTCATTAATTCGTTGGAAGTTAAATTGTATGAATTAATGTGAATCTACAATATTAAAATCTTTGTAAAATCTTACACCTATATAAGGAATCCAACCTCTCTATTTCTTCAACGCAAACAAAAACAACATTACATTGTTCTTAATTATCATCTCCATCAATGGATTCTCAAAGAAAAGCTCTTCTTTCGTTCATCACAATTTTCTTGTCTTTGTTCCTCCAATCTTCATGTCAAGCTCAATTTCTACCGCCAACTGATCCGCGCGGGACTCCTCCACTAGTAGCACAACTATGTGCAAAAGTGGTAGGCTACGAACCCTTTTGCATCACAACCTTTATATCCGATAAGCGATGTTGGCAAGTATGTTGGGAAGCAAAAACCGTTGTTGATCTCATCACTAAATTCTTTTTACCATTAGTTGCGGACCATGCCCAACGTTCTCAAACCTACATTGCTATTTTGGCAACTAGGAACCACATGACACCGGAAGCCACAATGGCTCTACACAATTGCGCAGACAAATACGAAACCATTTTCAAAGACTTCAAAGGTGCAATTAGTGATGTAGAACGTGGTAACAATAACATTGCGAAATCTGATATCAGTTCAGCTATGTATAATCATGGCTTGTGTATAGGTGCCCTTTCTAAAGTCAAGCCTAGCGAAGAAGGAATTAAAGAAGTTTTTGATGACATTGATCTTACTAACAAGTATCTCAATATTACTAGAGATTTTATTAATAGTCTTACTTTATGAATTATATATTATGTGTTTTAATTTTCGTTCAAAGTTTATGATTTTGTAGTAAGTACTTCAATTAATAATATTGGAATGATTTATTTTATTGTGTGCGTGATTATCATCGATTAATCCATTGTTTAATATTGGATGTACTTTCAGGTCTCTTGATCTTTTGTTTTTATGAAATTTTAGAAACAAATTAAAAAAATTAATCAGTTATGGATGTATATGCAATATATTTGATTTATTTCCCATTTTTAAATTAATATTTTATATTTATTTCAAAACATGCCCATATATAAGTCATTTTAATACAAACAATAATAAACACATAATTTTTCCAAACACTAATAATCAAACAACCATCAAACAACAAGTAATAACAACAAACAACAAATAACAAAAGCAAACCGTAGATAGACCTAACAAGCCCTAAAAATGTATACACGACATAAAGCCATGACTAAAAGCCTAATCTAAAATCTCAAGTAAGACAAAAAAAATTGAGGAGTCCCAAAGACAATTTATCTTATATTTTGAAATCAAACACATACTTTCGTATCTAGCTCGTCCATGGTGAGAATTTTTATATAAATTATCATAAGGATGGAAGGTTTGGAACTATCGTCGGCCAACTCGGTTGAACTGATATGAAGCTCCGTATAACACGGTTGGTAGAAGATATGTTTTCCATCTTTTTTCTTCTTACGTCCATTGAGTAAATTTTACATCCCGGATCATGCCAAATTGAAATATATATGATATTGCAATCCACACTATCGACGCCGAGTACTTTTTGAGGCTCAACATATTTTGTTAGATCAATACGGTCATTTCTCCATTTGA
Organism: Euphorbia peplus; assembly: GCA_028411795.1. Taxonomy (NCBI): domain Eukaryota; kingdom Viridiplantae; phylum Streptophyta; class Magnoliopsida; order Malpighiales; family Euphorbiaceae; genus Euphorbia; species Euphorbia peplus. The sequence continues at coordinate 1,066,374 of CP110837.1, read as the reverse complement.
ACCTCCATACCGACGTCTCAAGAGTCCAATCATGCAAAACAAAGCTACGATGAACAACCCAAGTAGGTTTTCCTTCAAGCTCGTCGCATCTCCAAATAGTAGAGGGATTATGATGTTTTCGGAAATCCAACTCTATGTAGTATAGATCATTTCGGCTCACATCAAGCTTGTGATGAATTTGCTGACCAAAGCTTCCAGGGATCAGAAGCTCATAACATCGGTCAACATTTGGGTCAAATATTATGACAAGGTTGCTTTTTCTGCATTCCCAATACAACATTCCTCTGTGTTCGATAGCATCAACTCTTTGGTGGACGATCACAGAATTGTTTAATTGGATCTTCAATACCTGCGATATGATTTATAGTCGAAATATAATTTCCTGTGTCAATGCTCCAAAAATGCATCAATGTCCAAAAGTATGGATTTCTATTTTGTCGAATTCATCGACGAAATTTCGTGCTAGGAGTTTCCCTTTTCATATTGAGGTTATATAAGATATACATATACATACGTACCTTCCATTGGTTAGTTGCAGAATCAAATATCTCGAGAGTCAAATCCCTGGAATTTGTTGGATCATTGAACCACCTAATATCAATGAACCTAACCACCTTGAACCAAGTTTCGGAATTGTGGACTTCAGAATTCGGATTGCAAACAAATCCAGATAAAACGAAGCTCTTGCAACTTGGCGGAGAAGGCACACTAATCCATTGCTTCGTCGTGAGATTGCAGACATAGTAAAAGCAGAAGCACTGAACTTTGGATAAGTAATATAAATAGGTAAAATCTTTACGTTTTTCTTTACAGGCTACACCGCACAAAACCAACCCATTACTCGAACCAAAACACTGAACTTTATCTTTCCCTTTCCCTTTCCCTTTCTGTTCGCCTTTGTGAATAAACTTGAATGGATCTTTTCTTTCTTGAAACCACAATTTTCCGTCGTTGGTTAGGTGTTTCGTATGGAAACAATCATCCCCACTTGAACAGGTTAGGAACATGGACAATGTAGGTGAAATTGCGCGAATGGAGAATTCAGATCCGAAGGAAGGATTCGAGATGAGTGATGACCAGCGTTTGCATACGATTTTGATACGGTGAAGTTGTTTCACCGGAAGTTTGTAAAAGATATGTAGCATTATTTCTAATGGCAAATCGTTGATCGGAAATGAGGAATTATCTAATGGCAAATCATCGATCGGAGAAGAGGAATTTTGAATGAAACGGCCGATGATATATTTTTTGGTTACAAATCCTATGATCAGAAATTTGATTAAATCTTTAAAACGAGAAAACACCATTGTTAGCTGCTAGTAATTGTACTAAATAATTAATTATATATTATCATATATTGAATCCCTAAAATCAAGCATCACACTCCCTAAACTCAAGTAAGAAAGAGAATTTCATGCATACAAAAACTGCCTAAAGCCTTGTTTCTTATGACCGAAAAACTTAACTGAACTAAAGTCCATTTAGGCTCTTTTTTTTTTCTTCTTTTGCTAAATTGAACTACACTAATTTTACTGAACTGAATTGGCTGAATATTGAACTATACTAATTTTGCTGAACTGAATTGGTTGAATTTGGCCGAACCAAGAAGAAATTTTGCTGAAATTTGCTGAACTGAACTGAATGAAACTGAATTTTGTTGAAATTAAACCAAAAAGAACATGACCTTTTCAGCAAAATTCAGTTCAGCCAAATTCAACAATAATACTACTTCATTTAGCTAAATTCATCCAATTCAGCTAATTTAAATACATCCTTTTCCCTCACTTCAAAAACCCCAACAAATCAAATATAGAAAACATAAATCAAATGATACTCCAAAAGTAGCTCTCTAATTCTGCTTCCGAGTCTCCAATTTTCAGATTCTTTTTTTAGCTTTCGTTCTTAGCTTTCTAGCTCATTTCGATCTTTCCTAAGTTCAATTACTTTTCCAATTATCAAATACTTACTCTTGCACCCTTTTTGAGTAATTTAATCATCAATTCCCAAGCTTTCTAAATCTTAATTTTATAAACCTTAAACCCCTAAACCCTAACTTTATAAACCTAGCATCTAATTTTTTAAATCTCTAGACCTCATTATGATTTTAATATTGACATTTAATTGGGAATGTATTGATTTTAGAAAATCAATTTCTTGAATAGGCAGTTTCTTCGAGTCCCTCACCATAGTCTGAGTGCCTAGAAGATATATACAATAACGTTCTAATAATTTTATTATAAACAATGTGGGAGAGATTCAAATTAACGAGAAAAATCGAAGCACAAATTAAAATGGAGACGCAAGGAATCGAACCTCGTACTTTTTGAAAGCATTTCAAATTACTCTACCAAATGAGCTACATCCCCTTTAATCAAACATATGGCGTTAAATAATTATATTAAAATAAATTAATTATATATATTCATCTGAAAAAGCACAAATATTTAAAATTGAGACACAATAAATCAAACCTCATACTTTTAGAAAGCATTTCCAAATGCACTACCAAATGAGATACATAGCCGTTGTAACCAAAAAAAATAAAAAATGAGCTACATCGCCGTTAATTAAACACATGGCGTTGGATAATTATACAAAAGAGTAATGTTATTTATATACATTATTCATTTTGAAGCTAAAAATTTACTCCCATTGTCATAAATTTTATATATGAATACTTTATTCATTTTGAAGTTTCTCTGATGCACATGGTATTATATAGAGCTTGGATATGTACTACTGTCCGTTTTGTTTTCTTTTTTGCTCTTTTACTAGAAGTACTATTATGGAACGAAAATCAGCTCTAAAATGGCCAATTTACATGTCTCTGGGTGCCTGAAGGTTAATGTCGATGTGTCTGTGGTGACAGGTTCTTGCTTCATGGGTATTCATACGGTGTTGGGAGATAGATCAGGTTCATTTATGGTGCGTTTGGTTGGAGTGTTCATTTTGGTTTTTTTTCAACCTTGAGAGGGGGAAGCGGGTGGGCATGAGAGACACTTTGAGCTGGATCAAAGGGAAGGGGCCGGCTAGACAGGGTGTCGAGGTAGAATCCAACGTTGATAATGCGGTTCCTCATTTATATATGATCAAGGTTTTTGGTCTGCCTATGGAACTATTAACCAAGATGGCAAATAGTCTTAATTTTGTTACTAACGTGGTAGTCAATCATGTAGGGCACTCAGCGAATGTCGTTGCCCACGAGCTTGTTATGGTAGGGCTTTCTTTGTCTATCAAAGCCAAGGACTGGACGACTAGTCCTCCTAACTTCATCTGTAATGCTTTGTTTGTTGATTCACCTTAATAAATTTTAGTTTGCTTTCAAAAAAAAAAAAAAAATTGAAATAAAATGGTTGGTAAATTATGATTGCTTTGAACTTGATTATGTAAAGTGGTTCGTCTTTCAACTTTCTCAAATCTTCTTTTACGTTGTTACATCCGTAAAAAATAATTTAGAGTTTGACAAGTTCATAAAACAGATTTATATAAATTACTGTGAGAGCAGTTAGAATTATTGATTGACCAACTTGGTTGAGCAAACTTTAACAAATGTCAAACTCAACAACAGGGTAATCAATTGCAGAGAGTATATTCATCTCAACATTCAATTTTTTAGGGGGTTACTATTTCCAGCCATGAATTACTAGAATTGACGTAGTAAAAGACGGTTTTGCTCTTTTAAAAAAATTCAAAAAAAAAAAAATGAGACTCACATGGTTCACGCCCCACCACACGGTGGGACTCAAGGAAATTGACTTCCACCGTGTGGTGGGACGTGAGGAAATTGAGTTCCACCACACGGCGGGACTCAATTTCCTCACGTCCCACCACACGGTGGAACTCAATTTCCTTGAATCCCACCGTGTGGTGGGACGTGAACGGTTTCCGCTCCGCCATGTGGTGGGGCGGAAACCGTGTGAGTTTCGTCTTTTTAAAAAAAAAAAAAAATTAACCCTAACCCTAACCATTTAACATTAAAATCAAATCAACTTAGAATAAACAACATAAATAACATATAAACATATATTAGTCTAGGGTTAATAATAATTATTATGTGGTTTTTCGGGCACAAAATTGTTAAAAAATTTTATAGTTTACATAACTCATGAATATTGAGCCTCACCAAATGGAGGGACTCATGAATATTGAGTCTCGCCATGTGGTGGGGCGCATGCTTATTGAGTCTCGCCACAAGGTTGGACTCAATATTCATGAGCCCGACCACATGGCGAGACTCAATATTCATGAGTCCCTCCATTTGGTGAAACACAATATTCATGAGTTCCTTCGTTTTGTCTTCCCGACATGATTTAAAATCCCAAAATCCACTCGCCGGAAAATGTTTTATGCCGGATAATATGGTGGTCGCCGGTATAATGGTGGTGCCGGAGCCGGAAGATGGTTTGGTTAGATAAAATTTGGGTGGAATGTGGTTTGAGTTGGTTTGATTTTGTTTAATAGTGGTAGGGGCATTCTAGTATTTTACTATGTCAATCCTAGTAATTATATGGCTGGATATAGCCATCCACATTTTTTATCATTCCGTTTAGGCATTCACATATTTTATTGTATGCATGCTGGCGTGGTATACAATAATTATGAGGTTTTTCAAGTTTATAATCACAGAAAAAGCAAGACAAAAGAACATTAATTTGAGGTTTTTCAAGTTTATAACCATAGATAAAGTAAGATAAGAAATTGAGAAGCCACAGATTTGAAATAAACTTATACCTATCAAGCCCAACGAGTGTGACTATCTTTATATAACTTATCATAGTGTGACAATGGAGGTAGGCTAGGGACTACCGTTGGCCAACTCGGTTGAACTAACATCAACCTCCATCTAATATAGCGACTAGATGTTGAAGAAATGAATTCAATAGACTTTCTTTCTATGTCCATTGAGTAAGTTGTAAATCCGAAGATATTGCAATCAAGGGGGATCGATGCCGAGTACTTTTTGAGGCATTATAAGAGATTCTCTTAGATCAATATGATCATTTCTCAATTTGAACCCCCATACCGATTGCTCAAGAGTCCAATCATACCAAACAAAGTTGGTATGATAAACCCAAGAATGTTTTCCTTCAAGCTTGTTGCATCTCCAAATCGTAGACAAATTAATTTGTCCAGGTCGAAGATCCACCTCTACATCGTAGAGATCATTATGGTCCAAACGGTCTAGTGACACATTTACGGTAAATCTAAAGTGCCGTTAATCAATACTAGAAAATACTTAGGTATGAATGGTTGAAAATCATATTAAAAGGAGTTATAAATTTTTGTTTTGATATCCCATTGCATATATATTTCTACTGAAAAATAGTTTTGTTAGTAACGATACTGTAATTTCACCCAAAACAAGAGCCGTGCTGATTGTTACTAACGAAATTTCTGTCAGTAGTTTTAGTTTTCGTTACTTCTACGTAGTCAAGAGTCAATGGACCCTCCACCCCATGTTCAGATAATGCTTAGCTGAAGTTTGATTTTGTTTGTGTGTGGATGAATATGTTTTGGTTCCAATTGGGTTTGGCACAGAATAAATGGAGGTACTAATTATAGTTGGTGTGCTCCGTAGAGCTGGCGCCGACGTCACTGTTGCTTCCCTTGAACCACATCTCGAGATTGAGGCTTCTGGGGGCACTAGATTGTTTTGCAGTGATGATAGTTAATTCTTATCGGCTTTAGTAACTGAAATGCATTAGGAAAGTAGTAAAACATATCCTTCAAATAGAAACTGACACGAAATGTAGAAACTCTACCGAAGAGGCATTTCTAGCTTTTACTTTCTGTTGCAGTTTTGTTTCTGTTTCTATTTTGTTTCCTGCATATAGTTACAAGACTTTGTTTTAGAAATAACGTCTCCATGTTCCCGTGCAACATAGTTGGAACTTCCTCCTAGATTTTGTGATTTGTTTTGTGAATACGAGTTCAGAAAAGACTAATATTAAGTCATTGGCTATTAGGGGGAATGCCAGGTTTAGCAAGGCTAAGAGATTGCAAAATTCTCCAATAAACCACGAGCAAACAAGCAGAGAACAAGAGGTTGTATGGCTCCCGCTGTCATGCTCCGAGAAATGTAGTTCTGTTGTCTAATTGTACTTTAGCAAATGGTTTTAAGTCAACGTGTCACCCTTCTAACATTCTGGGCTGTTGAATCAAATATTCAAGTTTCAGGACAACTTACGACAAGCGAGGTCCCAGTACTTCTTCTGAGTTTGCTTTGTGCTTGGCTGAACAGTTGTTTGGGGAGTCTGTTGCAATTGAAGTTGCTCAACTTCTGGTAAGGTCCATGTGTTTCATTCTTCGGCAAAGTTTTGCATACTTATGAAGTTTTCAAAGCGGTCTTCTACTTTGACACAGCTGATGCTCATGGCCAATGATACACTTAGAAGAGAAGAGTTTAATGAAGTCGAATGGTCTCTCAACCACAAATCCCGTGTAAGTTCCTTCTCACCCTTCATGTTTCTTGTTATAAGCAAGTTAATTCTGATAATCTCATCTTGCCAAAACAACTCTCGGTAGTTGATCTAGAGATTCATTAGATCCGTCATGCTAGAGTGAGAAATTACTGAGATTTGCTGAGGATAAATTTTTCGGTTAACTTTTTTCCCTGTCACTGAACTCTTGACTTGCTGTTATTATTCTAATGTCACACAGGTTCTCATTCCTTATATGGTCTACTAATTCTTCAGGTAAGAAAAATAATTGGTGTCGCTGTTTCTACATTGCCTTCTACTTTTCATTGATTGTTAAGTTCTGGTTCAGGGAGAAACTTCTGGAGCTAAGCGGCTACAGAAATCAAAGCTTCCAAAGAAGTTGCCCAAAGAACAAGATGGAGCTGGAAGAATACACGGTGACGTTTGCTCGTCCGCAACAGTTCTGCAGAGTCAGGATTTCCTGAAGGTAATTTCATTTTTAATTCACAACTTTCTTTTTCAAACTTTCGTTCTAAAGTTTACTCTTGATCTCCGGCTACATACAGGATAGAAAAGCCACAACACATCCTTCGGTTGTGAGCAGACTAACCGATGATGTAGAGAATGATCACGAGCAAGGGACTTGCTGTCGGAGCAGATTTTTTGCAATGGCAATTATCAGCAAATTGTTTGGTCATGCAAGGGCAAGAAGAGTAGCTGAAGGCCTTGTTTTCGGGTATCCTAGGACTTAAGGCCTCTCAATAATGTATCAAAGTACATGTTGGATTCCCCGAACAAGAAAGGACAGCCAATTATTCCCAACTCGAATCATGAATGAAAGAGATGATCTTGCCTGGTTTCTATAAGGAATGGGCTGAAACCTGGAAGTCTAAGACTAAATTCAGTGTTGAAGCTAACATCAAAGGGAAAGCAAATTTTGCAGCATCAGTTCATTGCTTAGTGCTAATTTTACGAATAGAAAACACGTCAGCTTCCCCTGTTTTACATACCTCCATTAGAACTCTGGTTTTCATCATAACGTTATGTAATGAGCTTGAATATGTCTGTTCGACTCTTCTTTTTGTATTTCAAGTTTGCTGTTTTATTCGTAAAAATATTTTGGAAGGCAGTAGAACAAGGCATCGAATATGTCTGTTCGACTCTTCTTTTTGTATTTCAAGTTTGCTGTTTTATTCGTAAAAATATTTTCGAAGGCAGTAGAACAAGGCATCATAGTTCAGAAGTGCATTGAATGTTATACTTATTTATCAAACAACACATTATTAAAGAACAAAGTTCAAAGACGAAAATTGAGGAATCATGGATATAATTTGAAAATAACCACAACACAAGCAAACCCAATGAGTGTCAGTATCTTTATACAAATTATCATCGGGTTATAATGGCGGTGGGTTAGGAACTATCACCAGCCAACTTGGTTGAACTACCATTAAGCTCGATCTGATATATTCAGTAGAAGAGATTTCTTTAACCAATCTTCTTCCTATGTCAAGTGAGTAAGTATTGCTCCCTCCTCAAAGACTGCATAAGGAAAGATATAAGATATTGCAATCAAGGGGATCAATGCCGAGTACTTTTCCATGCTCTATAGGCTTCCTTAAATCAACATGAAATTGCAATTTCAACCCCCATACTGATTGTTCAAAAGCTCAATCATTCAAAACAAATTTGCAATGAACTACCCAATTATGTTTTCCTTTAAGCTCGTCGCATCTCCAAATTGTAGAAATATTATTGCTTTCAAATCGGAAATCAAGCTCCAGGTAAACGAGATCATTTTGAGTCACATGAAGCTCGTAACGGACATTATCGTTGACGTTTCCAGGTAACGGAAACATATAGCATTGATCAACATTTGAGTCGAATGCAACGATCAAGTTCCTTCTTCTGCATTTCCAATGTAGCATTCCTCTGTGTTCAATCGCATTTACCTTATCAAGAAAACGCACACTAACACTAGATTGCATCTTCAATACCTGCGAAATTGAATCATTTATGGTAAAAATCTAAAGCCCCAATCAAATACTCAAGGATCAATATAGTTGAAATTAGTATCAAAAGTTACAAGTCATAGATTTCGATTTCGACCATCCATAACGACAAAAAAGAATTTGTCGGTAAGAACAGAAATCCGTCATCAATCATGGCTGATTGTTTTTATTGATCTCACATATATGTATGACTTGTCCGATAGTAATGTTTGATTGTGACATCGTACTTTGTAAACACGTTTGTCGATAGATTAAATCAGTTTCATACGTTTTGACATGTTTTTTACAACTTTGCTAATAACATTAAAACATTCTACAGGTTTTTTTAATCTATCAATTACCTATAGTAAAATAGGCAGACATTTCGCCTCTAGAAAATTTCTCAAATTAATTTCTTATTATACACGTATAAGAGAAGAGTTTAATGAAGTCGAATGGTCTCTTGATAACAAACCCCGCGTAAGTTCCTTATCGCCCTTCAATCATCTTGTTATAAGCAACTCAGTTGATTAATTGAGTTAGAGTTTCATTTAGCTTGAGTGACAAATTACTGAAAATTTATGATACCTAGATTTCCTGAAGATAAGGTTCACTGAACTCTGTATACTTGCAAACGGTTCTGAAGAGATTGAAGTAGTAACTATTGTGGATATTTTACGGCAAGCAAAGGCGGATGTTGTGCTTGCTTCTTTTACTTAAAAATCTGTGCAGATCATGGGATCTCAACCGACAAAATATATGATCTAATAATTCTTCCGGTAAGAAAAATCAAATATATGATCTCAACCAACTGCAGCAGATTTTGCAATGGCTATTGTCAGCAAATTGTTTGCTCATGCAAGGGCAATAACTGTTGCTGAAGGCCTTGCTTTCGAGTAACCGAGGACTTAAAGGCGTCTCGATAACGTACCAGAGTCTAATTTGGATTCCCTGAACTAGAAAAGACTCGGCCACTTATTCCCAACTCAGAATAATCAATGAAAGAGATTATCTTGTCAGGTTTTTACAAGAAATGCTTACAAAGTGGTGTACTGGAGACATTATTTTCAGTTTCAGTGGTTTTTTTTTTCGGTTTTAAGTCTGAGCATATATTGTAGTTAATAGTTGAAGACATTTGTGTAAGGTTTTTCAAGCTTATAACCAATAATCGAGGAGCCATAGATATAATTTATCTTAAATGTGAAATCAACCGCATACCTAGCAATCCCGACGAGTGTGAGTATCATTATATAAATTATCATCGGGTGACAATGGCGGTAGGCTAGGAACAATTGCTGGCCAACTTGGTTGAACTAACATTGAGCTCCCTCCAATAAAACAGAGACTAGTAGATGATATGCTTTCAACCGTTTTCCTTTCTACATCGATTGAGTAAATTTTAGATCCCAAAAATGCCAAAAGGAAACATATAAGATTTTGCAATCAGCGGGATCAATGCCAAGTACATTTCGATGCTCAAGAGATTGCCTCAGATCAATATGACCATTTCTCCATTTGAACCCCCATGTCGGTTTCTTGAGAGTCCAATCACACAAAACAAAATTGCGATAGACAACCCAATTAGTAGATTTTCCTTCAAGCTCGTCGCATCTCCAAACTGTAGACAAATTGATGTGTCCAGGTCGAAAATCCATCTCTATGTAGTAGAGATCTTTCTGGCTTACATCAAGCCTGTGACAAACATGGTCGTCATAGCTTCCAGGCAGTGGAATCGTATAGCATTGGTCGAGATTTGGGTCAAATGCAATAACATAGTCGTTTTTTCTGCATTCTCGATACAATATTCCTCTGTGTTCAATAAAATTGTTATCATCATTATAGATCATCTGAACACTGATTTGCACCTTTAATACCTGCGATATTGAACCATTTATGGTGAAAATCTAGTGCACTAGTCAAATACTTACGGATCAATGGTTAAAAATAGTACTAAGAGTTATAAGTCCGAGATTTTTGTCGACTATTGTGTGTCCATAATTTTTGGTAGACAATCCCCGATCGACATGACACATGGTATATTAAAATTTCTCATTAGTTTGTAATCATGTAACTCATTAAGATAATGCATGATTATACGTACCTTCCATTGATTAGTTGCAGAGTCGAATATCTCGAGAGTCGGATAAATCTTTGGATGAACGAACCTAACCACCTTGAACTGAGATTCAGAATTGGGGTTTTGAAATTCTGATAGCAAACAAGTCCAGAAAACAAATAGCATTCGCAACTTGGCGGAGAAGGGAGGGTAATCCATTGCTTCGTCGTGGGATTGCAGACATAGTAAAAGCAGGAGCAGCGGTAGTCAGTTCTACAGACTAAAACCAACCCTTTACTCGAACCTAAACACTTAACTCCATTGATCCCTCCCCGTTCGCCCCCGGGAAGAAATATGAATGGATCTTCTTTTTCTTCAAACCACGATTTTCCGTCGTTTGTTAGGTGTTTCGCATGGATGCAATGACACATCCTGAGGATGGATAGGAACAAGGTGAAAGTAGGTGAAATTGCCTGAACAGAAAATTGGGATGGAAAGGAAGGATTCGAGATGAGTGAAGTTGTTTCACCGGAAGTTTGTAAAGGATTCCGAGCAGTATTTCAAATGGCAGATCATTGATCGGAAAACAGGAATTTTGGGAATAGTTTGTTACATATTTGATTAAATCCGTAAAAATGCAATTAGGCCATCATCTTGGACAACACAAAATATCATGTGATTGCAGTGCAAAATTAGTTTCATAGGAGACCAAAATTTGATTATTTAGTTCATTTTTCTTCTAAAAGAGTAAATATTTGTGTGATTCATAAAAATAATACTATTTGGAGTTTTTTTTCTTTGAAATAGAATTCACGGAGAACACTCGAACTCGTGTTTTTCGGAGTTTGTTTCATTTTCTTGCAATATATAACGCACTTCTAAATTGTGACACATGACTTTTAAATTATGATGCATTATGAATTGTTGTACCCAACAGCAACCTATATATAAATTAAGGTAACATTAAGAGAAGTGTGTGATTCAAGCATTATTAGATACAATCGAACTAGTGTTTTTGCGTTTTCTACATTTTGTTTTTGTCAGATACACTTGTTAGTATACCTTTAGTATGTTATGGGAATACATATTGGAATGAGATACAAGAATGTTGGAATTTGGTAGAATCTAAGATAGATAGATAGATAGATATTTGCTTCATCAGAATTGTTCATACAGCGAGTTATTAAATGTGCCTTTTCTTGTTCAGCAATGAGAACTCAGTTTTGTTTTTTCGTTTTGTATGTTACGAATTATCTCTGTAATTGCAAGTGCCTCAGGGTAATGTTTCTGTTACAAATCCATTTGGGATATGCAATGCCTCAAATAACTATTGCTCGAGCTGGGACAACTCCGTCTGTTCAATACAGGTTTTCGAACTTGACTGTATGCTCTTGGTGACTTTACAATGTAATTTACTTCTTCAGATGTGACTAGCCCAGATGTACGCCATGTTTACAACTAGAATTTAGTAGAATTTCGTTTCAGCTGTCTGAGTTTATTATCCGGTATAACAAAAAAATACTGATACTGTTTAGATTATAATTGCGAATAATCTTCATGTTTGATATACTTTTGCTAGGGCATCGAGGTTTGAGATGTCTATGTGTCCACCCAAGTGACAACCGTTTTTTTTTTTGTCGCGATGCTAATCTTGATAATGTCATGTGTGGTTTAGATGCGGACTTATTAGAGATTTAAGAATATTTTGAATTGTGAAATATGCACATTAATGGCGAGAGACGCGATGCTGAACAAGTCGTTCTTTTAACGGCACGTTATTCGAGCATAAATGTTTTTACTGTATAAGAAACTCCGCACTAATCTATACTATACTAATAAACCTGTAGAAAGTAAAGCTGATGTGGCACTCTATATTTATTTGAAACCTATTTTGCATTTTTCTCATTTTTTGCATTTTATTTTAAATTTTCATATTTAATTAATTGGTTATAATTATTTTTTTCTGCGTTTTCTCTTTCACAACTGCACCTCCCCACCATCTTCTCCCACGTCCTGTTTTTTCTCCTTCAACTGTTTTCTCTGTATTTCTAAACTTTGAACTTATTTTTCTGCTTATTGAAAAATCTCAAATCCACTCAGAGATTTGAAGAATGGAAATTATTAGGGTTGGCTCTTCAATTTCCGGCCGAACGAGTTGTTTTTCTGTATTTTATCTAAGGCCGCCGGCCACCAGTGATTAGCTTCTTCTTCTTCTTCTTCTTCCACCAGAGCTTGCTCTTTCAATCTACGACTCCGTCAAACATGTATTTCCTCTTCCTATCATGCATTACCATGGTATGTCTCACTGCTTTTTGTCTCAATCGATATCAATTCGTGATTCGAGTTTCTTTTTATTTTTTCAATTTGTTTTCTCTACTGGAACAGGTAACAAAGTGTATGGGTTCTTCTTTATGGAGACTTTCAATTCTACCTCCACTTATTAGATCACAAACTTTGGTAACTCCAATTCTCTTTATTTTGCTTTCTCTGCTCTTTTAGTTATGTTTCTCTTTTCTGGTTTTTTTTAACTCAATTCTCACTTTTCAGTTTCATATCAAATGCCTTTGTTGGATTCAAATTACAATAATTTTCGAATTTTTTTTTATCACTCATGTGAAATCATCCTAATTTTTTGTCGAATTATTCTCAGGTCAGTTTGAAACTAATCTCATCTGGCTTTGTGGCATGCGTTAAGACTGATGCCTTTTTCTATTACCATTATTCTCTTGCTATTTGGGTTATTTTTCTTCTTTCATGCTTTCAAACTAATCCATTTTATTTTGTTATCTAATCTAATTTTATTACTTTGCTTTGGTTGATGCCCATCTGATTCATATTTCACCATTATTATCCTTATGAATCTTCAAATTGACTTGGTATTTTACAGTGCAGTATCAATATGGGTATAGTTACGAAACAAACTCTTGTGAGAAATTGTGATTGCTTTCAAAGTTCAAAACATGTACCTGAACTGATTTTGTGAGGTATGTTCAGCTAATTTATTCGTATATCATTTTCATCTCTTCCGGTAGTTATAGAAGCGGTTTCCCCTAATCCAAACACGTCTTCTCTATCTCTGTTTTCTCATATTCAACGTCCTCTCTCTCTCTCTTTCTACTCCCGTTATTCTCTCTTTCCCTATACTCAAAAAACTGTATGTCTTCTTCCACATGTTTATTGTCAGAGGCTGGTGGACACTGTTATGGTGAATATTCGGGGGTTTTAGGTTTGCTTTTCGATTTCAGGCCTATGGATTTGATTTTCCGGATTTCCGATTCGACTCCATCAAATAGGTATCTCTCTATTTCATATGAATTTGAGATTATTTTGAGGATTATCAGTAAGCTGCGTTTTTTAGACTTCTCTTAAACGTTTTCTCTTCATTAACCAATCATATTGGGAGTAGTAGTTGCTTTCTCTTATTTTCTAATTATTTCATTACTACTCTTCTTATTACAGTTATGTACCTTTCAATCGACTTTTCGTTTTCAACCTCCGTGACAAGCTGTAGTTAACCAAACAAAACATTACGAGGAGAGCATATAGAAGAAAAGAATCCATACGATATTTGATGTCCACAGTTCAGGTATCTATTCTCACATGTTGTTTGGATAATATATTTTGATAAATAGGCTGATTTTGTTCTTTAAGTTCAGATCATTGTTAATTTGTACCACATGTATCATATTTCTTCGCAACCAATCTGATTTGATTTCCAGTGAATTTTGACTATATAAACTAAGAAAGATTTATAAAGAGTAGTTCACATGATGAATATACACCATTTATTTACTCATGTTAATAAACTCGGTTAACAAGTCATGACTTATCATGCTATATATTGTTTGGTTCAAGTGTTCTTCCATTTACTGTTTAAACTTCATATACTTTTGTTGGCATCTGTTCATTTCTAGCCTATTACTTGCTACAATCATCTTCTTTTATTGGCTAAAATGGCATATCTTCCTTATCTTTAAATGTTCAATCATGATCTCCGTTTTCTCATAATGTCATCTATTCCTTATCTATATACGTCTTATCATTTTGGTTGGTATGTATGCATTTGATGATGTAGGCATATTAGGCAGCAGGTTTTTGTTGTCTGTGCCTGTGTGGTGTTCCAATTCCTAGCTTTACTTAATTACTTACTTAAGTGATTAGTCCTATCATAACTAAAAAACTTTGTTAATTGCCGCAAGAATGTTGAATCAGGTATGTAACTCATGTGTCTGAGCGGGAACTAAGGGTTTCAAGCTGTGTGTGCGGTGTTTGTCTTTTTGCTTAATACACACCCCTAATTTTCCATCTATTCAAATTTTAGATCTGCTATAGGTTTGAAGTTGCTTTTTCTTTGAACTGAAATACCAGTTATTCTCTTATTCAAATTGTATGTACCTATTTAATCTTCCTCATTATCATAGCTAATATCTTTTGTTCGTCTCTATCTTGCAGAGATTATAAATCACCTAGGGGCTTGGAGGAGTAATTAATGAAATATTGAAGAAGTCGGGACAATTAATTAACCTAAATGCTTTTGATTGTAAATTTTGTCATTCATATATTTAGTGTGTGAAATAAGATTCACGGTTAGGTTTGATAAAGTACACAATAACCCGATGCATTATTATGTTATGATTGTATTGATTCAGTTGAGATAGAAAGTTGACTTTAATTGATAAAATCTCATAAAGAATTGTAATTTCAAGAAACAATTGTCAAAATGTAGAGGCTGAATAGTAGCTAGAACATGAAATTGAACATGAGAGCAAAATTCATATTTCGTTAATGGAGTTCGACTTGAACCTTTAGATAAACGTTTGGTTAAGCTTGCTATTTTGTGGAAATGACTATTTGGAACAATAAATCATTGATTATTTAACATTTTGTTTTTTTTATTGAATAGCGTTCTTGGTCGGATTTCATAATATTTGAAGTTTTTATTATCAATAGAACATATTGGTTTTTAAAAGTATAAGCAAAAGAATATCTGTTAATCAGGAAATTGCAAGTATCATTAGTGAGATGATGATAAAATCATATATATAAGAGATTTAGATGTGAATCAGAAGCAAAAAAGCAACATCTATGAGAATTTAGGCCGTAGGAAAATTAGGTTGTCCAACGAATTTAAAAAAACAAAGTTTGAATAGGATGTCAAGGTTCAAATCTTGCTATTTGCAAATTTATCAAAAATAAATAAATAAATTATTCATGAAATGTATCAATCATCTCGACAAAGTTTATTTGTTTTCAGTTTATTTCAATTTTAATTTTTTTAATAAAACTAATAAATTTATTTCAGTATCTGCTCTATAATAAATATAATAATAAAGAAACCCGTGCAAAGCACGGGCCGGTTACTAGTAATGATATAACGGGATAAGGTATAAAATTTAGTCATATGGTAAGTGGAACAGATGTAGCCTAAATATATAAAACAAAATGATATCAAATAATGCATTGAAACATTGGTAACGAGAGATGAATGTTTACATTAAGAGAAGTGTGTGATTCAAGCATTATTAGATGACCAAGAATTCTCGAGATTGGAGGATTTGTAGGAACATGAAAAATGTGTATATTCATGTAATGAGGATCGAAACTACATGGGTAAACATTTGGCTCAAATTGTAATATTTTGTACGTAGAAACTAAATATGTTCCCCTAATAATAATAATAATAATAATTTTTTATTTTTTCGCTAATGTAAAAGAAACACATTCAACATTCAAACTCGTAGACACATACTATTGGCAGGGTCAAAAAGAGGACGTAGATCGAAAAGGGAAAACTTAAATATGAGGATGGTGTAAAATGGAGATGCAAGGATTTGAACCTCGTACCTATCATTTGCATAATTGATTGCTCTACCAAATGAGCTACATCCCCTTTTGTTAGACATATTTCCGTTAAATAATCTATAAAATAATAGTTTTTTTGTATATGTATATTAAATCAAAATTATAAATTGAAACCGTCAATCATTCTTCTTTTCACATTCTTTTCAATTCCCTCTTTATAAAATTGAATTCCTATAATATAATTTGAAATCGCAGAAGAGGCATCTACTATCAATGGCAGGTCGGGTTGCATTGGTGAATTCTATAATTTCAAGCTCCTTTATTCATACCTTCAATGTTTACAAGTGGCCGGCTGGACTTATTTCTAAACTTACAAGGGGCATTAGAATTTTATATGGACATATGGTGTACTCAGGTTTCACAAACTTGCGACTGTTCCGTGGAGATTATGTTGTCGTCGTATCTTAAATGCGGGGAATCGGGATACGTGACTTGTCAATGGCGAACAAAGTGATGCTTGGAAAGAGTGCCTGGAAACTTTTAACTTCGAAAGATCACACTATGGTTCTTCTTCGCCATCGAGTTTTTGATAAGTGTGGTTATACTGAAGAATAATCCGAACATGAACTGTGGACAACCTGTATTGTTACCGTTATTTGGTTTGTTTGGCGTGCACTAGAAACTTGTTGTTATTTAAGAACGAGACACCGAATATCCACATTTGTCTTCGTCAGCTTTGGGCAGCAATTGGAGAGGTCAAAAGGAACAGTTTTTAATACTATGTTAGATTATACTATTCTGCGCCAATTATCTATGATTCCAAACAGACCAAAAGCTCCAAGCATCATAAGCTTTTCTGCTATGCTCCTCCTCCAAGGTGGATTAAAGTTAATATAAATGGCTCCGTGTCTACAAATCCTTCTATTGCGGACGCAGGAGGAATTTTCAGAACTTCACGGAGTTTGCCTCAACGTTACCGAAGGTACATTCACTCTTCACTCAAAGGAGAAATAAAAAACGTTAAAAATAAGGGGAAAGAAATAAACTCTTGTGAATCCGTAGATTTGTAAATAGAAAAATCCGGTATTACTTTCCTAAAAAAAACAGGTTTTACATGGTTAGCGAACATAGTTATTTCACAGACACCACTTGACATTTCATCAAGAACAAGACTTTCTTATAATAACAATTTACAATATTAAAATTAAATTAATTAACAGCTTAAATATGCATTTTGCGCCTAAATAAAGCGTATCCATCATTAGAGATAAATTTGTTGAACAAGAGATCAATAACATGATAGAGGTCGAAAGCAATTACAAACTACAAAATAGCTATCATCAAATGTTTCTCGGTTTTAACTAAACACTCATATTCTTCTCTACTGTTTATATTATAACAACAACAAAACGAACTACAATAAGTAGACCCGAACGGGCACCAAAACTTCCTTATGAGAACAAAGTACAAACTGGAAGAGTTATATTATGTTAGACAGCTAGTGTAACTATTCCAACTAAACTACATTTTATGACAATTTAATGAAGAACAAAACAGATATCACACAACAATATAAGTTTGATCTATACTAATTTTTGAGGTCATAATTTACAACTCAATGGTCTGGTCTGCAACTATACATACACCTAAGCTATTCTTCTGCAAAAGTATAAGATGCCGCCCGGCCGAAAAGCTGCATCATTAAATCCCTACACCACACAAAAATGGCAAAACAAAGTTCGAGTATCCAGAATGAACCGAACCCGTTGTCGAATCTACCAAGGTCCAGTCAATGTCCTCCGTAGACATTGCCTTTTTGATCCCCATTTCCGGTTTATCTTCTCCAAAAACTGTGAAAAAACAGACCACGTCTGATCAGAAGAAGAGCATTGCCTCAATTTATACATACTATTTACGAATATAGATATAAATCAAATCAGGTCCTTCAATGTGAAAGTTAAGGAAATAATACTACTGAAGAGGCACATACCTGATTTTTCTGCATTTCCATGATTTCCGCCTGCAGCAACCGAAGCATGGTTAGACTTAAGAGAGATTGATAACAGCCCAAAAATTCCTAGGCATTCTACTGGACAAAAGAGCATACCTGTTTTTTCTGTAATTCTTGATTCATTTCTTTAAGTTTTGCAACTTCTGCTTCTAGTTCCAATGTATAAGCCTGTTCGGAACCCGAAGAGAGACGAAATATTATCAATTAGATTTTGCAGTTGCAAGTTTTTCCTTCAACAAGAATTAATTAGGTGAGATAAAACCCAAGGATGATTGTGATTTAGCATCCTATGTATCTTGCACACACATTACACGCATCAAGTGAAGGAGAATTTATGCAAACATCACTGAATATCCGTCAAGCAATCAAGCAACTAACAAAAGTTCATTCGAAGCTGTCAATTTTTGACACAAACAACAGGATATACAGACATAACCTACTTGACACGATTGTCATTTTGTTCCAGTTATATCCATATATAATCATGTGATTGGGGGATATATAGATCAAATAACACAACTATGACACGACAATCCGTTTTGACACTTCTATTGTGCATTACCAAAGAAACATTCTCATCGAATGGTTCTCTAGTTCTGTTTATACCATGAAATGGATGTGCCAAAAGTTTACAAACAAGTCAGAATCATAAGTTCTTCATATGTCCCCAACCTGCATGTAATGACTACACTTTTAAATCAAGTTCGTAGAAAACTGCTTCATATAAAAAGTAGCAATTTATGACACGATAACACACAAACCCAACTGACATGGCACGATTCTCAATTTTCTTCTATTTGTATCATACATAATCATGTGGAATATATAGATAATATAATGTCGAGATGATAACAAAGTAGACGACATGATGCATCCATTGCATTAATGAATGTGATATACATGAAAGCAAAAAGAACTCACTACAATACCAAACTAGATTTCTGAGCAGCAATTGGAAACGATTGAGCTACAAATACAACCATGAAAAAGACAAATACCCCCTAATTAGCTCATAAAAATAGGTACTTAATAACATCGCAAGTGTCTGTGCTCAGCTAAATAATCTGATTGGCTACCTGAACTCTAGAGATGTCTCATTAGCCCTCTAAATTCTTAAAAGTGACATAGTTTCCCCGTGAACATGCTTGCAGTGACTTATTGGTCCCGCCAATTTGCTTAAAGTCATACCCGCTTCAACCTGTCCAAAATCTCTAATTACTTTGAAATGTAGGACTAAGGAAGGTTAATTATGTCACTTTAAGCAAGTTCAGCGCTGATGAGACATCACCAATGTCAAGGATACAGGGGGTTTGATGTGTGACTAAAGTGTAATGACAACAAGATTAGACATAGTAGTAAGCATTAGAATACACTAGAGAAATAATAATTCATTCTCTGAACTGAACTCACCTGCTTGCGAGCGCGAGACCTCGCAGCTGACTCCCGATTTTTAATCATTCTTCGGTGTCTTCTCTCAATCACCTTCTCCAAAGCTGCACCACTTTTCCTTCCCCTGCCAAACATGTGAGGAACTGGTGATAATGAAGGTGTATCTCTTGAAATTATATCTGGTGATATTTGGTTTGCAGGAGATCCTGTTGCAACCGTAACACCACCGTTTCCTAAACCAACCATATTCATTCCTCCTCCATGAACTAGATTATTGTTTATTGATTGGTCCGCAATCCCAACAACCGAACTCCTCACTCTTGGGCTAGCAAGCTGAGCATTATTTACCAAATGAACAGGGGAAGAAAACACCACGTTTGCAGGCTTAGGGAAGAGCGGCTGCTGCTGCTGCTGTTGAGGTTGGTTCTGATGTAACTGTTGCTGCTGAGGACGGTTCGGCAGCAGCTGCTGCTGCTGCTGGGAACGGTTCTGCAGTAGCTGCTGCTGTTGCTGCTGAGGACGGTTCTGCTGCTGCTGCTGAGATTGGTTCTGATGTAGCTGCTGCTGCTGAGATTGGTTTTGATGTAGCTGTTGTTGCTGAGATAGCGGCTGAGAAGATCTGATTCCACCTATATTCATCGCTAAATTAGAATGTTGAGTTGCGCCGAAGTTATTATTGTTTTCCAATATCCGTGTACCCACGAGTTCGTTGTTTCGATTAGTCTGTTGAAACCCAAGAGCTAAACCAGTGTTGTTATTGTTTAGTCTCGAGAATTCATCAAAGAACCCAGTATTATTTTGCTTTCCAACTATCTGAGTATCCTCCCTCACTACTCCTGCCCGAGCCAGGAACTCCTCCAAAGTCATCTCACCAAGAGTTGGTTGCCTCTGCGTTGGAGGCTGAGGCTGAGACTGAGGCTGAGGCGGCAAATTTGATACCATGCTGCTCCCGTCTTTAGCGCTGATGCTGCTTTCTTTCACCAAGCCTCTCCAGACTTCCTCAACGGTCTTCTGACTTAGTGTCCTGGGTAAAGTTAATGATCCTTGTCTCTGCAAATTCCCACCAGGAAAACTACCTTCTCCAACCGAAGTTGCAGTCGCGGTCGTTGCTTGAGTCTGATCTTCCACCGTCCATATGTTTTTCAATAGCTCATCCATGTTCATCGATCCTAACTCCTTCCCGAGTCCTCCACCCCAGGTGTTCTGAAACTCATCAAATGTCAATGAGTATACTGAAGACTGCCGGATCAACGGAGAATTTACACATGGCTTTGCACCACTACCTTCCCAGTTCTTGAAGTTCAAATGAGACCCCATTCTTGTCAATGGCTGAATCAATCAACAAAGGTCGTAAAATAAGGTAGAATTCAGTCTCTCCTATTTGTTTTCTTCAGAAAGATCACATGCGAAAAATCAAGTAAAGAGCAATTACAAATCAGCGAGCTCTAAAAAAACATGAAATTGATGAGCGTAAAATATATCAAATAACGACTAAGTGCACCCTATCACATACAAGCAACACAATGATAAATAGGACTATAGGAGACTGTTCCCGCACAGTCTAAGATACTAATATCATACCTACTAAGAAACTTGGCTGTTTAAACAATTGATTAAGAAAAGAGAATTGATCGAAACTGATAAATTTTGAAGGCCAAATCAACAAAACAAAGACACTCAGAAGATAAAGATTGAAACTCGAACTTATGAAAAATAAGGCTTATGTAGCTCCCATTAACAGACTTAGCCGCAGCTTGAAATGTCTGCATCAAAACATCGGGAAAAGGCATATAAATAAAAGAGTTGCAGAAACATTAAAAAAAATGAAAACCTGAAGTCATACACCATTATCAAGTATAAGTAACACATAAAGCATTTCACCCGACATGTTCTCAAGAAACCATTATAGAGATTAAAGATTCAAGGGGTGATAGTTTCCTACACGATATATACAAACAACCCAACTGACATGAGACAATTGACAGTGACACAGATTTTTCTCACACGTATAATCATATGGAACATGTATATAATACCATCGTACCCCTAGATTAAAGTATTACCTGGCATGAGTAAACACTGGAACCAAATTCAAACATTCAAACTTATTGGTCAGAAGGGTTAAAGTTTAAAAATACTGACCTCACTGTGATTTCATGAATTTACTGGATACGAACAACTAAATAAATAGAAAAGAAGACTTTTAAAGTCTTAGAAAGTTGAATATTTAAATTTCCTTTCAACATCAACAATAACAGATTCAAAAAGTGGGGAAGATATCAGGACAAAAGATGATATTTTTCTTCATCAAGTGGGTGTTAGGAAGAAAAAACTGCTATTCCAAGGTAAAATAAGCACCCAAAAGTACAAAAGAATCCCATTTTTCCAAATCACAGATCCAAAAAGATCAGCAAAAATTAGCATCTGAAAATTCTTGCTTCTCAATCATCGAATCAAAATCTCACCAAGCTTATACATGAGAAAAAATCACCCAAAAACCCACCAAGCAATACCTTACTGGTTACTATGTTACTACAAGAAGCATGAGGTCTTGAGTTCGAATCTAAGATTGACAAAACTGAATTTCTCAAAAAAGAAAGATTACCCAAAAGATCTCATTTTTCCAAATCACAGATAGATGCCAGAAAAACAAAAACAATAAGAATCAAATCATTTACTCAAATCCATTGATGGGTTTTTAAATTCCACCATCCATTAAAATTACATTAAAAAAAGAAAACCCAATCCACACCACTCAAATTCAAGCACCATAACATTACTTCACTGACTAAAAATTCCCAAATCATTAATCAGATCAACAATCCATCAACATCATAACAAGAACATGAAGATAAATCAAGTAAAAATCAAAACTTTACAACAAAACATTTCCCCCAATCAAAACCAACATCCAAAAATCTCCAACAAAAAAGACAAAATCAAGTAAAAACCCAATCAACACCATTGATATTCAAGCACCATAACACTTGTTCACTGACTAAAAAATCCCCAAAATCATCAATCAGATCAACAATCACAACAACCCATCATCACCAACAACATCATAACAAGAACATTAAGATAAATTTGAGTAAAAATCAAAACTTTACTACAAAACATTTCCCCCCAATCAAACCCAACTTCCAAAAATTACTAACAAAAAGACAAAACCAAGTAAAACCCATCACACCAATACAATACCCAACAAGAGAAAGATAGAGACAAAAAATACAAAAAAAAAAGAGGGAAAATATTTACTACTCACCTCAAAATTTTGTATATAAAAATCCAAGTTAAAATGGTGGAACTTTGGGCAAGTGTTTTGGAACAAAAGTGTCGTTTATGGAGGAAGAAAGTTATATGGAAGAGGCGACAAGTGTCTACTTCCCCTAGACACGAGTCACCATTTAAGGACTTGTAAATTTTTTATTCTCAAGCATAAAATAAACCAGCCATGGAGATGTTGCAACGTTGTCCAATAGGGGAAGAGTTGAAAAATGATGTGATATATTGGCCAATGGGGTTGTGAAAGGTGGAGGAGATCTTGGCCGTTGGATTTTGGAGGGAGGACACGCGGAGGTTGGATTGTGATGGGTTGTTTCTTATTGGTGGGGGATAGTGGATATGGGTGTTGGGATTGGGTGTTGTGAGGTGTATTTTTTGTAATGGGATGTGGGACGTTTGTTGTTTTGTATCTTTATGTATAAAATAAAATTATTTTGATTGTTCATTTTAGCTCAAATTCTTTGCTGATAATTCGTATCATTTTAAAATGCTTCATACGTGTATTGGTTATATGTGTTATTTATGAGTTTAAGTCGTTTTTTTTCTAATTTTAATATGTGATGCAGTTTATCTTTTTGCTGTTATCATCACCCTTAAGTTTGCTATTTGTACAAGTCTTCCTACTTCACTCCGGACAAGGTTATCACAAGCCTACCAACTTTTATTTAGTTTGTCCTCGAATCACACATTATAAATAGAGAATCAGACTTTATACTAAAATGTAACACCGGCTAAATATCATGCAAATATTGTCCGCTCAAGTCCATTTTATCATCGTTAAATTACACAGCTTTAAAATGCGTCTTACAAGTATTGGATCCAAACCATTACTTATAAGCATTAGACACCTCCTCTCTATTTGTAAAATGAGATCTTGTTTATTCAAGCCCGCATCACAAACCCTAATATTGGTACAATTAAATTTAATATTTACTCGATGATGTGATATTTAAAATACTTACTACTCCTTTTGACACTATTTCGGACCTCGCATCTTTTGTTAAGGTGGCAAATACAAAATTATCACTTTTTTTTTAGGAGACAAAATTATCACTTCTTGAATTTATTTATTTTTGGTTTTTGGCATTAAACTTAGGCTCTATTCTTTTTGAATGAATTAAATTGAACTGAATTGAATTGAATTGAACTGAATGCTATTGAATTGAACTGAATTGAACTGAACTAAATTGAATTGAACTGAATTTACTGAATTGAATTTACTGGACTGAATTTAGTGGACTGAGTTAAAATTTTATAATTTAATATTGTATTATATATGAGACTGAATAAAATAAAATTAAAAGTTACATGAGGTTTAAAATTATTGTGGAAGATCTAGAGGAATGGGAGAACATTACAATTATTTACATTCGTCATTGAAAATGAAAGTAGAAATGTCATTTGGACAATTGAAGAAAAGGTGGGAGGTGATCTACAATATGCCTCAAATGTCAACAAAGTATCAAATGTCGATCATTGTTTCTACATTTACGCTTCATAATTTTATAAGATTGTGCACACTTGGAATACCAATTACACAATATGGTCCAAATGTCAATGGAAGAGTAGATTCAGATGTATTCAGTACAAACCGAAAAAATGTCATGTTAGTAGTACAAAATGGTATAATGCAACAAATTTGGCAATCACGACGGCTAGCGGAAAATGAAGAGCAATCAGATGATGAAGATATTGAAGAGGATGATTAAAAAAATATATTCAATGTATTTTATATAATGATAAATTTACTAAATTAAACTGAATTTATTGAATGTTACTAAATTGTGAATATATTTATGGAATTTACTGAACTGAATTGAATTATTGAAAACTGTTGAATTGAATTGAACTGAACTGAACTGAATTGAATTGAATTGAACTGAATTGAATTGAATTGAATTGAATTGGACTGAATTGAATTGAATGGTATTGAATTGAATTGAACTGAATTGAATTGAACGATATTGAATTGAACGATATTGAATTGAAATATGTTGAAATTAAATCAAAAATAACTGAGCTTTATACTTATATTATTTTGTATTTTATTTTATGTTATTCATAACATTTCCTCCTTTGTTCTTCTTTTCTCAATGTTTATTAATTTATATTTTCACCCATCATTCATAACACAATTCTTATAAATATTACTAGTATATTGCAATCTTGTGTCATGTTAGTTACTTGCAATGGATAAACCAAAATTAATGGGTAATCAGCTGTTTGACCATTTTGAATTAGTTAGATATTTATGCAACCAAAAATTTCAATTCCTTATCCAAGTTGATTTTATGGAAGATTGAGCTAAATTGACTCTTTTAGTTGACTTTGTAATATCCCAAATTAGCATCAAGTACATTTTAAACTTTGTATTAACTTTCATAATCTAGACTAAGAATTTTTTATTTTCTTTTTAAGAATCTAGACTAATAACTTAAATCAACAATTGAACCGAAAATATCATAAGAACAAGGGATAGTTTTTTTTGTCCCTATGCTATTTGAAATATTGGTATTTGGCTTGTGGTTTTATTTCGCTACATTTGTTATTTATAGTTTTCATAATTCGTTAAACTTGGACATTCTTTGGACAAAAAGATAAGTGTTGTGTTATATGTCTCAAAGTGTCACTATTTTGACGCATAGACATATCACATGGCTACTCAATTTAAATAAAAGTTCAAGTTTATCACTAAATGCCATCTCAAACATTTTATCGAGCCTCCTAAATTTGTCTCATTTTTTTCATTTAGTCACCCCAAATTCAGGAAACGACATCACGACCACTTTAAGTAAACATTTTACCTATATTTAGCCTCCTATCCTTCCATATTCAGTCTCACTTTAAGTAAACATCACGACTACACTCTCTAAAAAATTACAATTTTGGTACTTCTAATTTTCCAAAATTGATCCCTCTAATTTATTTAATTTATTTTTTTCATCTTTTTCATCCAGATCTCAACCGGGGCATCGGTATTTACAAGTTTAATATTGAACCCAATACTCATATACTAGAACTTATTATCAAGCTGCACAAGAAAGGCCCAAAGCCAGTCCCATGGAACAATGAAGCTTCATAGGGTCATCTGTCTAGGTGCAGGAGGTAAGGGTGCAGAGACAGCCATGAGGTTTTCCTAGAAGCAACTACCCTTGAAAGAGTGCGTAATAGCTCACCAATCGAGCACTCTTCTTCTTCTTCTTCTAAAAAAAAGGATAAGTTAATTTCGCCATAATTCTCTTATATTTTTTTGTTGTATTTAATCATAAAAATTTGAATAACTCTCATCTAATCTTTAAATTAGATTACACTAAAATTACCATTATATTTTTTAAATACAATTTTGAAGACTGAAATTACAAAATTTTCAAGCTTCAATCCAATGCTAGAGAGTGTTAAAATCTCCAACTTGAATGAAAATGATATCTTTACCTTAAGTTGTGAGATTCTAACTCATAATCAGAATATATCTAATCAGACCGATATTTCATTGATATTATGAAAGATGATGAAAGAGATATTATATAAAAATGGGTAAGCATAAGCTAGGCCACAACTCCATAGACTTTAACCATAACAAACTAATTAAAGTTGATATCCAAAACATTTTAAGAAATATAATTTTCAAAAAAGCACAAAAGATGTATAAATGGAAAGCACATAAGATTACAAGATTCAATCTATTTCAAGGAATAAAAATCAAGAAGACCAGTCATTACGCCACTCATACACGTGCTGATACATGATTTGTCCACGTTTCAATTATTATTTATTGTTTTAAAATTAAAAAATTAAAAAGAAACATAAGATAGCATTTTGCTATAGTGGTGGTGGGTCATTAATTAATAATTATTCATTGTTGGGGATTATACGTTGCCGTCAGGTTTACGTTGCATTTTTCTAATTTGTAATTTTGATTTTCAAAGTAAGAGGAAGGATGAGGTGTGACACTTATGTAATTGTGAGACTGATTTTTATTATGTGACAATAAGTAGTAATTGTGTAATTAAATGGAAAAGGATGATATAATTTGAGGGGCATACACGTGTATGGTGAGGGAAGGGAGGCTGATGATGTCAGTTCTGATGTCATTGCAGGAGAGAGAAAAGTTTTTTTATTTTTTTTCTTTAAAATACATTTTTCCGATGATTCCGAACTCGGTTTTTGAAAATTTTTATACCGTTTGACTCGTATTAATTAGCCGGTCATTTTGAGATCCATTGTGGTCAAATAAAAACGATTTTTTTCATTTTGGAATGTTTGCTAATGACTTTTGGAATATTAAAAGAATGCAATGACCCCATATCGATTTTGTGACTGTTTGGTTAAATATAACTTCAACTTCAACAAGGCCCTGTAGAAACAGAGATTTGCAATAACAAACTATACACATCCAACTTCAATTGGTGTTCTCAGCTAGGATTGATATATCTCGTACCGAGCTAAGGTTGTTAACGGAATCTACTATCTCCAGATTCCTAAAATAGCTCGCTTTTCCAAACTCGTCTTCCGCGAAGTGACCCGAACCCATCAGAACCCATTTGGAATATTTGGTAATTCAATTTGGAATATTTCGTAATGACTTTTGGAATATTTAGTAATGACTTTTGGAATATTATAATGTTTTGTTTGGAATATTAGTGTATTCTGATATCAACATGTTTTTTGGATTATAGTTTTCTTTTGAGAGATTTAAGATCTGATTTTGAAATATTAGAGAGATACAGACATAACATGTCACTTTTTTTTATATATAAACCGTCTTGAATTGTAGAAATTTTGATAAAAAAATTCAAAAATTGCTCAGAAAATTCTGGAAAAATTCCAGAAAATGTATATTGTAATTCTGGGTAAATTACATCACATGTACCCAAACTATGCCCATTTTCCCAAACTGGTACCTAAAAACTATTTTTTTACAAATAAGTATCCAAACTATCGATTACCTCCCAAATGAGTACCTCGTGACCTCCTATAGGAGATTTACCTCAAGTCAACGCTGGTCAACGTGAGTCAAACCAATTTTGACCAATTTTTTAGTTGACTCAGTTGACCGAATTATTGAAAAGACTAATTTGCCCTCCATTATTTTATTCCTCATCTCTCCTCCTTCATTCAACCTTCATCTTCTCCTTTCATTCAACTTTCTCTCTCCTCATTCATCATCCCTTCAACTTTCTCTCTCTTCTTTCTCCCTAACACTCTCCCACATTTTTTCCTTCTTTTTCTTCTCTTTTTCCAAAAAAAAAAAAAACACATCTAAAATCCGGTGGGTCAAACCCACCGGAATCTGGGAGGAGGTTCCATACGGTGGGAACTGGAATTTCCAGGTCGCCGCCGGTCTGGAAACCAGCGGCGACGCTGGGATTTCCAGACCGACGGCGCTGGGATTTCTAGATCCCAGCGGCGACCCACCGGAATCTGGGAAATCCAGATTCCGGCGAGGCTGAATCTGGATTTCTCAGATTCCGACGGGTCGCCCACCCACCGTGGATCTTTTTTTCTTATTTTTTTTAAAAAAAAAATGAAAAAGAAAAAAAGAATAGAGAAAAAGAAGAAGAAAAAAAAAGTTATGGTGAAAAGAGAGAAAGAGGAGTGAGAAAGTAAAATGGAGGTGGAAGAAGAAGAAGGAGGGGGGTAGTTTAGACATTTTTTTTTGGGAGTGAAAGAAGTCAACAAAATTTGGGTTGACTTGGCGTTAACTTGAGGTAAACCTGCTATAGGAGGTCACGAGGTATTCATTTGGGAGGTAATCGATAGTTTGGATACTTATTTGTGAAAAAATAGTTCTTAGGTACCAGTTTGGGAAAATGGGCATAGTTTGGGTATCTGTGGTGTAATTTACCCTTATAATTCTAAGAAACTTTAATTCTCGGACTAAATCCAAATACCGCACAATTTAGTCTCAATAAATTATGACAGTGATTAAATGGATAAAAATCAAAGAAATTTTTTAAAAAATCGTTTTTATTTGAACACAATGGATTTCAAAATGACCGGCTAATTAATACGAATCCAACAGTATAAAATTTTTCGAAAACCGAGTTCGGGATCATTGGGAAAATGTATTTTAAATAAAAGAAATAAAACTTTTTTCTCTCTCATATGAAGACATCAACATTGACATCACCTTCCTCCTCCTCCATTTTTTCATGCGTGTAAGGTTTTTCTATATATTTACAAGTTTGCCACCTTCCCCTAGTCAATTACTAAATTGTCCCTATTGTCACACCATAAAAGTTGTCTCATCTAAGGACCTTGTCTCACTGGATCCTCCCCTTCAAAATAAAATTAAATTGTTTTTCTTATCTATTATATAGAGATTTTGGAGTATGTAATAATTACTTTGGTCATTATGTGTCTAATATAATCACATTCACTTCATACACATCAATTTAGTAGTAGAATGTATCTACACTCCAAATAAGGTAAGACTATGATTACTTTTTTTTTTTTTCGTTACTTTGTCTCATTCACTATTAGATCAATTTCTATCTTGCTTATTTAATGGTGTAATGGAAGCAGCGGGGAAAACAGAGTAACCGTAGAAAATCCCTCCAAATAATTGTACATGATTTTTTTTCTAAGCATGTCCATAGCCGAGCTGGGGCAGGGCTCATAATGCACCTAACGAGCTTTGACGTCTAAATCTTTTGCTAAGCATATTTAATGCCCAGCTTGAGCTAGACTTGTATTTCAAATCAAATTCTGAGCCCAGCCCAAAAAAGCTCATATATATATACAGAAAAACTTACATAATTTTTTTCAAAACAAGTATATCAAAGAACATTTTTCATAAAATACAATAAAATTATTAAGTGAAAATTATTAACATATTTAATTTAAATACGTATAATATTATTATTTTTAACAAAAACAAACATTATTATTATATTTAAGGAGAAGATTATGCTTACTTTATTGTCTCCTCCACTTGATCAACTTCCCTTCCACTAATCCAATGTTGATATGCATAAAGTAGTGGGTTATTTTGTTAAAGACAAACTAGCCATAGAAAAACATTACATTTAGTTTAAATATATAATTATATACTCTATCCGTTCTCAAATAGATGATTTTTTAGAGAGTTATTTTTGTTCTTTTATAAGTGTCGTTTTCGTTTTTCAAAAAATATTTGTATAATTTTTTGTTCAAAATGTTTAAAGTTAGCCTTGATTTATAGACTTTTAAACAATTTAAGATTTATTCTCCAATCATCAAATGAGTGAGATTGTCTTTTTAATTTATCCATATAAATTATTCAATTTAAGTGTACATTTATCGAATTTCTCAATAGACATAAAACACTCTAAAACTACCTCTATTTGAAAATAGACGGAGTAATATTTTGAGGCCAACAAGATCGAACTTATTCTACAAAACTCCAGTCTTGTCTATAAATATCTAGACTTTTACAACCCACCCATTTTTTGATGGGAGTCTGGGCTGGTAATGTGTAATATGGGCAGGTCTAATTTTGTTGAATGACTCATCAAATAATTCTGATAGAAAATACACAACCGTAAGCTTGTGTTATTTTATCTTTTTATTCATAAATGTAATTTGTTAGTAGTTTCAAGGAATATAAATGTGGAAGTTAGAAATTTTACAGATTCCCTTACCACAAATAATAGTAACAAAAACAATATCTTATATATGGTAACAGAAACATATACAGACGAATAGCCAATCATCAAATCAAATTAGTAAATTACACATTTTCTCAGTTTTCATAGTACTCTTTACAAGTTTTCTGATACTTTTTTCAAGTTAATACATATTCTTAACTTTACAAGTTTTCTGATAGTTTTTTAAGGTTTAATATATTCTTAACTTTACAAGTTTTCTGATAGTTTTTTAAGGTTTAATACATTGATATTACTTTAAAATTTAAACTTGTCTGAGATCTTCAATCTATTAAATTTTTAAAAATTACAAATTACTTTTTGTATTTGTCTAAAACAAACAATTAACTGTCTAACATTAAAATTAATGTATCAAAACGTGAAAACTGTAAATGATGTATACTATAGGTGCAAGCTTAAGATACTAAGGAGTCAAAATTTTTGTAAATGAAATCATTTATCGTATTCATGTTTGTTACGCTGAATTTTTAAATTAATGGGTTATTGAAAGCAATCAGACAAATAAAGAGTAATTTGTAACTTTTGAACGACAAAAGGTTATTTGTCACAGTTGAACAAGAATATGAGCTTATTTGTTATATATAAACAAATACGTGAAGTTATTTGTAATATTTGATTGTTAGAGGAACTATTGAAATTTTTAAACAAGTTTAAGAGCTACTAATAACATTTATATAATCCAATATATCTAAGCAAAAAGTTTAGACAGCCGATACAACATGAATGGAAGGTTTTCTAACACTGGTGCTTAATGGGCCTTTTCCTGGGCCCATATACCCATTCAGTACCCATATCTCATATTAAGAGATCTTGCGACTTACATATAAAACAAATCTCTTCATCTAAGATACTTATTGGAATGAGGTATGTATTTTTAAGTTTGTTTTTGGACTCCAATTTAGCCCTTCTCCTTTATAGTCTCCATTTTTATTTTTGAAAAAAAATTAAGTCTAGTTGTATAATATTTTTCATAAAAGAACATGAGAAACATTATATATCAACTAAATAATTTATAGTGGCTCGTGTCTTATATAAGACTATAAGATTGTTAACTCTACTTTTTACTTTATAAATGACAAACATTCCAGCTTTTCATTAACCCCTTATTAACTCGTCAATCAAAACATATTACATATTTGAACTTGCGAGTTTTAAACACCGAGCACATCAATTTGTTGATTGCCATACTTTGTTATTAAACACTAATTATGGAGGATTGAAGATTAGTATTTCCATTTCATGTGAACCAATAATATTAGTATTCTAACTCCAAGTAGTAAAGTAAAAATATTCGAGATCCAAAATTGAGAGCTTGCCTCGTGACACACCAAGCAAAACGCAGTTGCAATTTCTTCAGAAAAAAGAGCTTGCCTCATGACACCATACATGATAGTTTAGTGAAGATTTGTTTAAGTTAATCACCTAACCCGAAACTATGACTATATTCTTTACAACGATCTCATAACATTTGCCTCGTGAAGACTCGTTTTCACAGCACCTCCATTGGGTTCACTTAACCAACCCACTGGTTCATTGATTAAAGCAAAGATCATGTAGAGAACCAAACTGAACTGTGATGCAGTCTTTGATGAATGATTCAGCAATGCAAAAGACTTCGCAGGTTCGATAAAGAAATTCTCTGTAGCTTGTAGTTGGAGCCTTAAATCTTTCCCTCTCCCGTCTGCTCCATTTTTTCATTGTCCTTAACCTCACCTGTCAGACCCGACTTTCATGTCAAAAAGAGTAACACATTGTACAAAAAAATGAACTTTTTTCTTTTTTACAGATTTCAATGAAGTACGGATTATAAATTGGATAAATGAGAGAGCGACCTATTGTTAAAAAATAAGATGGATGGTGAACTTACCGAGATTGGTCCTCGAAATATGTTAACAGTGCACAACAATCAATGGTTTTCTGCAATATGTTGCAGAATATGAAGAGCATAGAAGGCAATGGAATGCCTTTATACCAGATTAGCCTTGAAGACTGCCATAAGTTCTGATGTTGCTATCCACAACCTACAAGAATCACCGGTCTTCTGCATTATGTTCCACAACATAATTATAAACTAATATCTCGTTTGACAAAACTGAAAATTCAATGTAAAGCAGTGCAACATTAATCCAGCACGGAACCTGATAAACCCATTAATGGAGCATAAATGAACAGACATTTGTTGATTCTCGATTCTGCTTTCTCCTAGCACTATCCTGGAATCCATGCCCATTTGAATTATTACTGCATCTTTCCAGTTTCTAAAATGGAAATGAAGCTTGAGATCAGATGTAATTTAAATGAGTTATAGAATAAGCAAGAATAAAAAAAAAAGTCTCATATGAAATACTATGAGATTAATAATACAAGTAAATGGTAATAAATAACCATATGAAGCTTAAAGAGAAAGAGGATTACATTGTTAACTCTTTTTACGTTTCAAAGACCTGATACACTCGACATCTTTCCTCTGTATGCCAACCAGGTATGTTGGTTTGCATCTATTCAAGAACTGATGCATTTGACAGAGTCCACGACATGTTGCGGGTTTCGTGCATTCTGTTAAAAGATAATTGATAAAGCTATATTTCAGCAATTGCAAGCCGTTTTAGAGTAACAACAAGTTCAATGCCAAGAGACACCACCATTACAAATAAAAGAAGACTTTGTAACTAGCAGGTGACTTCTCATAAAAGAAGTCGGACTGATGCAACATGGCTTAGCTGCCTGAAATCTTCAAAAGCAACTACGACTTGATTGGAGTCCGACTGCTACAACTTATTCCAAAAGGGTAGCCCATTCTCTCTTGCCTTGTGGACCATAAGGATCGAAGATGTTCTCTCGGAGAGTTCCATTAGGTGTAGAGCATAAACACTGAGTCCTTGCCTCTTCTCTGTTCCTCGTGAAGCCTCGATGAGATTGATCATCGTGGGGATGTTCCTGTAACTATGGAAACATGTAAGAATTCGAAGCTGACTATTCGAATCTTTTCTTTCAATTGTTCTGTACTTGTAAACGCCTTTCAGTGCTTCTTTAGCCGGTTTGTATATTGCTACCACTATAGGTGTGGTAATGAATGTTGTGAAGATAGCCATCAGAACGCAGATAGCAAAGGTTTGATCGTTTGGGACCTGCAGAATATCAGATGTTAACTATAACTATCTGGAAGTAATGAGAAGTTTGTTTTTGTGACGAAGAATATCAATGAATTTACCTTTCTATCTTTACCAATGTTGAGCACAATCAGCTCCACCAAGCCTTTAGTATTCATCAGGAATCCCAGGGTTAAAGCTTCCCGAAACGGTATTCTGCAAAGGAGAGACACAGCAACCGTGCCTACAATCTTACAGAAGCAGGCTGTAGTTATGATTAAAACTAGTAATCCCCATGATTGAGCTCCTTGAATTGTGGCTATATCAGTCTTGAGTCCACTTGAAACGAAGTACAATGGAAGGAGAAGACCAGAAACAAGATCTTGAACCTTTTCAACAAGAGCCCCGGCAAACGGTCCGTCCTTTGGCATTAGAACCCCAACAATAAAGGCACCAAAAAGGGCATGAATTCCAATTGCATCCGTGCAAAATCCCGCTGCCAAAACCGTACCCAAAGTGGCACAAACATACATCTCATTCACCGGCTCACCTTCGAGACATCTCCGAGCCATCCATTTGAAAACAGGAGGGATAATAAAAGCGCAGAAGATAACAAAACCCGATCCAGATAAAAGAACCCATAAAGATGTGAGAGGAGAATGACCCGAACCCGAAAGGGCAATGGCTAAAGCAAGCAAAATCCATGCTGCTATATCATTTACTGCTGCTGCAGACATTGCCATCCGACCAACATCAGTAGTTAAAAGCTTAAGTTCCGCTAAAATACGAGCCAATACAGGGAAAGCAGTGATAGATAGTGCAACCCCCATGAATACGAGAAGCGGAACTTGCTTCACGCCTTGGGCGATAGTATTGCAAAGAACAAATGATACTCCAACCCCTAACGCAAAAGGCAAGGTGATCCCCATAAGAGTCCTCATGGGACAGATTAACACTTTGTAACTAGCAGGTGACTTCTCATAAATATGAGACACTGAAAAGTGAACGGAACCTACCATGGCCCTGGTTCTTCTCCTTCCTAATCAAGCAATAGGATGCAAAAAAAGTTCAAAGTAACAAAAAAAGATTTGTCTCAGCTGCATCATTGCTTCATTCTTGTATTAAACGAAATGCCGCTGCAAATTCTTCATGAAAGAGAGCTTGCCTCATTTGTTTAAGTTGATCACCTAACCCGAAACTACGACTACATCAATATTACTCTTCTTTACAACAATATGGTAACGTTTTCCTTGTGAAGACTCGTTTTCACAGCAGCTCCATTGGGTTCATTAATCAGAGCAAATCTCATTTAGAGAAGGACACTGAACTATGATGAAGTCTTTGATGAATGAATCAGCAACGCAAAAGACCTTGCTAGTTCGGTAAAGAAATGTTCTGTAGCTTCTAGTTGGAGCCTCAAATCTCTCTCTCTATCCCATCTGCTCCATTTCTCATTGTGCTTAACCTCACCTGTTGAACCCGGGATTCACGTCATAACATAAGCAGTAACAAATTGGACAAATAAATGAAGTGTTTTATCCTTTTTACAGATTTCATCCATGTATGAATTAAAAATTGGGTACAAGAGAGAGCGACCATGTTATTACGAGCTAAGATGGATGACGAACTTACCGAGATTGGTCCTCGAAAGGAAGCGACAGGTGATTCTTGAGTGTGCTTCTCAAACATCTTCAAAGAAAGAATTCTCGTTGACATTAAATAGCTATCTGAAAATTCACAATCAATTATTCACATTGTTAATCAGGACTCACTATGAGAAAGTTATACAATTGTTTTGCTCTGGGATTGATCTTCGTATATTACCTGCTTGAGGTGCTCGGAATCCTATTTGTGAGTAGCTGATATAGCTGATAGTTTTGAGGCATTGCCCTGAAATGATCTGAAACAAAAATATATTTGCTTCAACTTTTTAACTAGCCACAGCGCACAACATACAATGGTTTTCTGTATTACGTTGCAGAGAAGAGCATAAAGCATAAAAGGCAATGGAATACCTTAGTAGCAGATTAGCCTTGAAGACCGCCATGAGTTCTGGTGTTGCTACCCACAACCTACAAGAATCACCAGTCTTCTGCATTATGTTACACAACATAATTATAAACTAATATCTTGTTTGCCAAAACTGAAAAATTCAATGTAAAGCAGTGGAGCATTAATTCCGCACGGCTTAATCTATCAAAATAATCAATTCAGGGAACCTGATTAACCCATTAATGGAGCATAAATGAGCAGACATTTGCTGATTCTCGCTTCTGCTTTCTCCTTGGATTATCCTGGAATCCATGCTAATTTGAATCATTACTGCATCTATCCGGTTTCTAAAATGAAAATAAAGCTTGAGGTCAGATGTAATCTAAATAAGTTACAGAACAAGCGAAATAACCATATGAACCTTAAAGAGAAAGAGAATTACACTGTTAACTCTTTTTAGTTTTCGAACGACCTGACACACCCGGCATGTATCCATGTATGCCAACCAGCTACGTAGGTTTGCATCTATTCAAGAACTGATGTATTTGACAGAGACCATGTCGTGCTGCGGGTTTCGTGCATTCTGTTAAAGATAATTGGTAAAGCTATAATTTCAACAAGTTCAATGGCGAGAGACAACACCATGAGACTTCCAAAAAGAACAGAAAAAAGCTAGAAGATAACATATCAAGGATTTGAAAACATGAATATACAGATCAAAGAGGTAGACAGTAATAGACATGTTGAATAGGGGATAATAAATAAGATAGTTCAAACAGAAAAAAATGTTCATAAGAAAAGCGCACTTGATTATTCACTGACCTTGTAATATCCATGTGATTTATATAACGACAAACAAGAGGCTTTAATCAACATCGCCTGTCAGCCTGTGTCGTTTCAGAGTGAAACCAAGATTTTAAGTCCCTACATTATAAACTAGAATATTTGGAATGTGAGAAATGTTAGGCCAATCCTCAGCAGTGTTGTTCTTGCATCTTTCTGACAGTTGGGGACATTCCCTAATAGTCAAATCTTGTAATGAAATGAGGTTGCCCATCCACTCTGGTATAGATGCCAAATTAGGACAATGAGAGATCTGCAGACGTTGCAGAGTGGTAACGTATTGAAGCCCCTTTGGTAGAGAAACCAAGTTTTCCATGATACAAAAATTAACAGATCGGAGGACTTTAAGGTTTTGCCACAGCATGACATCATCATTATCATCACTAGACACACTTTTGCATTTGCAATTCCAAAACTTAAGGTGTTGAAGAGAAGGAAGGTACTGTAGCAACTCATCAACTGGACAATCTTCCAACTTCTGGATTTCAAGATCCTCCAAATGGGAGAGAGTAGAGAAAGATGAAGAGGTGGACTCTGATGCTGAAGTTGTTGTCTTCAGTACTTGTATCACCCATTTTACTCTGTCATCTCCTTCCAATGTCATTCTTTTAAGCTCCGGAAAAAGAGGCATATAAATAAGGTTAGGGCAACCAGTAAGTTGCAACTCAGAAAGACGAGGAAAGCGGGGAAGCTCTTCCATTGATACCGATGATGGATTCGTTCCAGCAACACCAGTATCGCATCTCACAAACCCCTTCAGATTGGGGCATCGCCAGAGAGTAAGATCTGTTAGGGAAGGAAAGAATGATGAAGATGCTCCATTTTCAAAATTCACAGCAACATCTATACGCTCTAGTTTAGTTAAACCATGAATCAATAAATTTTTAAGAGAAGGGAGCTGATTGAATGGTGGGAGCCACTGTATGCTTTCGCATCTCCAAAACTGAATGGACACCAAATCAGTGACCAATGACAGCCAGCTTGGATGCCTAACTCCTCGGTACCTGGACAACATATACTCCTTCAAACTTTGGTGCGGGCGCAGTGCTTCCAATCCCATTTCATCATTAGCAACATCAACCGCACTGTTATTAGAATAACTATCCCTCTCATCCTGCCAGCGCAATTTCAAACTTTGAAGTAGCTTCTTCTCATTCAAATTAGCTGCCTTACATTCAAGTGCAGGATTTTTCACGTATTTCAAATTCTTGATTTCCAATGAACCTCTCAAATTGTTTAATGCTTGCAATTCCTCCAGCCCA
This sequence comes from Euphorbia peplus, assembly GCA_028411795.1. Classification (NCBI taxonomy): domain Eukaryota; kingdom Viridiplantae; phylum Streptophyta; class Magnoliopsida; order Malpighiales; family Euphorbiaceae; genus Euphorbia; species Euphorbia peplus. The sequence continues at coordinate 1,028,589 of CP110837.1, read as the reverse complement.
CCGCTTTTAGAATTATTCTTGGCTATTACAAATAAAGGTAATTTCTCAAGTTGTGTCAATTGTCCAATTCCCCTTGGCATACCAGTCAACCCCGAACAATAGCTATTGTCTAAATCTGTAAGATTGACCAATTTTGTTATATTATCGGGCAGTTCCTTGAGGTTCCAACACACTCTCAATAACAACACTTTCAGGTTCTGTAGATTTACGATTGAATCTGAAAGTTCCTTGATACCATTGGAAAGATTAAGATATCTTAGATGCTTCAATTTATAAATGGAACTTGGCGGTTTATTAATATCCAAGCCAGATAAATCAAGCGACCTCAAACATCTCAAATCACAAAACACTTTAACCTCTCTTTTCTTTACCCAACCCCTTTTTCCCTTACCCAATTCTAATACTGTTCTTATCTTCTTTTTCTTCATCAATAAAGAACAATCCCGCGGCATAAACTCTCGACTATGCCAAAATGACATATGTTGAGTTTTTCCTTTAATGCTTGTTACTTTAGAAAGTGATGTAGAAAAATTGTCTCCGGCAACTGAAACTGCTAGATCATGCATTAAATCGTGCATTTTGCAAGTTGTAATATTACCAAAATAATCCCATTTGGCTTCTTGAAAGAACGACAACTGAAAAAGATCCATGAAACATCCAAAACCAACATCTTGAAGACACTCATTTGAATTTCTTGACTTGAGATACCCCTGTGCCTTCCAAAGATGTATCAGTTCTTCTACGGGAATTTCATAGTCTTTAGGATATAGGCTACAATAAGCAAAGCAATGCTTATAATGGCTAGGAAGATAATTGTAACTCAACTTCAGAATTGGCAAAATATCATTCTTGTACACATCTATCTTTGAAAGTTCTTCATTTTTGAATAGTAGCCATTCGGACTCCAAATCTTTGAAGTACATTACACCCCCTATTGCTCTTATGGCTAAAGGAACTCCACAACACTTGGCTGCAATTTCCCTTCCTATAGCTTCATGGCTTGGATTCAACACTTGCTCCTGTTTGAACGCCATCTGTTTAAACAATGACCAACCCTCATCTTCAGACAGACCTCTTAATTCATGTATACAGATTGGTCGACTCATCTCAGCAACCTTTTGAAGCCGTGTAGTAATCACAATCTTACTTCCTCTTGCACCACCAGCTAACAAGTCTTTAAAGCTGAACCATTTATTCATATCTTCATTCCATACATCATCCAACACAAGTAGGTACCTTCTCCCGTTAATCTTTTCATGGAGGAGATTTTTCAATTGATCCATCTGGGAGTTTTCCGGTGGCTTCCCACTTGCAGATTCTAAAACTTCTTTAACCAGTAACTGCACATCAAAATCATCGGACACACAAACCCACATCTTCAACTCGAAATGCTTTTGCACCATCTCATCACTATAAACCAGTTGAGCGAGTGTAGTCTTCCCCAAACCTCCAATACCAACTATGGGAACAACCGACACATTCTCTTCGTATTCAACGGAGAGTAAAAGCTCCACTATTTCCTCCTTTTCAGCCTGTCTTCCAACAACAACAGCAGGAGCAGAGGAGTGAGTTTGGTTCCTTCCCTTAACTACAAAAACCCTCTCCACTGAACGTTCTTCTAAGTGGAACTTTCTGTTAGCAGCAATTTCATCCAATCTCTCTCTAAGCGCCTTAACCTTACGAGCCATTTTGTAATCAAAAGCAACCTTGTTGGAAGTTGAAAAGAAAAGACGCACCTTTTTTGTTGTTTCAGAACCAGTCATAGCTTGTTGACGCAAGGCCTCAGTTGAAAACTCATCAAGCAAGTCATCAGCATCATACATGGCTTCACTCAACATTCCAAGCCAATTTTTGACTTGATGACTTTCAATGGACTTCTCCTCGGCATCAAGTAGCACAGCTTTGATAGTGGAAACAGTTCTCTCGAGTTTGTCAAGCTCATCTTGGAGACCCCACAGCAGCCCTATCTCCTTCAGCACCGAAGAAGCAAGATAGGAAAGTATTCGAGCAGCAACGTCGGAAAGGACTGCTTCTGCCATTGTTCAGCTGGGTAAGAGAAACAAGAGGTATCTAAAATGAGTCTGCTGGTTTCAAGTAGAAGAGAAAAACTTGGCTTCGAAATGAAATGTAAATGTATATTACAGATATGAATTTTTTTTATTGAAGAAGACTTGAAAGAGTTGACTAGCTAGGACAAAGAGGTCAACAATGGCAGCTAGATGTGTTGAATCAATAATGTGGGTAATATCATTTTGGAATGTCTTTAGATATTTTCAGCACCATTGGCTAATATCATAGGCTTATCTTTTCTTGTTTTCAATAATAAAAAGTAGTGGACAATAATGGGCTAAAAGATCGAGTGTTGTAGAAGAATTATAGGATTTCTGTTATCTGCAAAGTAATGCCAAATGAGCAACTAGTGAAAGTTAATGTTTTCAAACTTAGCCATTTTCATATCAAACCACGGTTGTTATTTACAAATATTAAACCACAGACATTTTGTTTTACTTTTACTTTTTTTATTTTTTTAATGACAAAATTACCCTTTGGTCAAATTGTGGTCAAAGTGCCACGTCAACAAAAAAAACAGTGTTAGTGACCGTACCGTTTTTTGCTAACAGAATGAAATCTCGTACCTTTATTGATGTGCCGAATATTGACTCCATAAAACACTATATTTTAGCACCTATTATTAACTAAATTCAGCACAAAGTTAAGTATTTTAGTGTATTATTATTGCTGATTATAGTTAAAATGTAGGTAGTGGAAGATGACATAAGCATGACAACAACTTAAGGAAAAAATGCCAAAACTGCATGCAGAAACAGCCAAAAGGCAGCAGAAACAGCCGTTTTGGAGTGAAGTGCCATGCATGTGAAGGAGAGAGAGGGAGATGACCGTGAGAAGAGATTAGTGGGGAGCAAAATCTGACTTGGAGACCATTGTTGACTCAGAAATGCATAGATTCAATCAAGCATCTTTGACTTTTGAATATTTTATTCACAACAGGCCGTTCCTTGGTGTTAGTGGCATAACTTAGAATTTCGTTGTTTTGTGCATTTGAAGTCTTTAAATACTGGGTTGGGAGACATGTTTGATCATCCCCCCATACTCAGTCATCTTCTTTACCTATCTTTAAGTCACGAAGTGTTTACTTTTAGTTGTTCTTTTGTTTTTGAGGGTACCACTCAACATGATGAGTGAGTAGTCCTCCTTAGTCAAGTCCGGTCAGTCAACACCGGCAATGTATGTGTGTTTGTCCAACGTTTAATGAATGTTATTTTCACAATTGAGTGCTTAATGATATCAGCTTCCCATTTTAGTGTTGATAGTTCACGAGGGATCGGTTTATCTTCACTTAGTATCATTATGCATGCAAGATCATGGTTACGGGGACGCGATTGGTCTTAGTATCAAGGGTTTTCATGTTTATTGGAATGCTACTCGAGTTGATGCAAGAAAGAACCCACTTGGAAGACGTTTTAAGTGTTAGTACATCTTAGAATCTTTGGGAAAATACGACCGTTGACTCAAAGTGAGGTGCATAGTAGAAACCTTGACTCAATTCACTTAACATTCATCTAAAATTAAGGATTAACATACATGCAATTGTTGGTTAGTACTGTACCAGGCTTGCCTTTCCCAAATCATTGAATTACAACCTTTAAAATTCTGTTTTCAAACTGTGACAATTACAAACAACCTCAAAACTGAATGAAACAATCTGTTCTGAATAAGAACAAGTTGTTCCTCTGTAAATCTCTAATACACTTAACTTACTCCCTGTGGGATCGACACTTGTATGCTTCCACTTCTACAGTCTGACCTAGTATACTTGCTAGTAAAGTCACAAAGACCCGCAACATTTATTAGCAAACACTGAAACCACATAACTTTATTTGTAAAAGTTGGAAACCACAAACATTTTTTTAAAACTTTTCCCTTAAAATTACAACACACAACATTAAAAAAAACCTTAAATGAAAAATACAAAAAAATACCTTAAATTGTTATGAATTAATTAAGTCGATGACCATTATACCTCCGGAATATTCTAGATGTCCTATTCTCATACAAACTTTAACTCTTGTATCCTATATAAAGGACCTCTATATATGGAATAAGATACACATCAATATTCTCTCTACATCTCTTTAGTTTATTCACAACACGTTATCAGCACGAAGCCCTAGCCGCTTGATCATGAAAAGAAAACTATGTTGAAGTAAGTCTAGCACGAAACCCTAACCGATTAAGCAAATTAGCATCATTGAGGTAAGTATTTCGATATGTTGTTTTATCTACAAGAAATTTTGAATCACCTAATTGAATGTCTAAAAGGTATTAATTGCGTTTTTGAATGACCTGATTGAATGTCTAAAAGGTATTAATTGCGTTTTTGAAGAATTTGTGTGATGATATGATCTTAGATGAATTAACATGAATTAGTACCGGTGTTGCTCATGTATTTTGATTCATAGTGATATTATATATGTTTGTTTAAAATCCTATTTTTGTGATTTATTTTTTCTGCGAATACACGGTCACCATTGATTTTGATGACTCAATTTATTTCATTGAGATCCACTAAGCAATCCAGTCTTATTCTTTTCAATATTGGGTTGTATGGCTTTCAAAGCTGTTATGATATTAATCATAATTTTACTTGTTTCAAGTCCTGATGCTTTTATGAATACAATTGTTTGACTTCTTTGATGTGGTTTAGCTGCATTACAGTGACAAAACAAACCTTAAACTATTTTTATTTTCTACACATTTATGATCTTTTTCTTTTTGTGATATTATTTTGCGTGAAAAAAAAAAGAACCCATCCATCACATATATATTGATTCTCCAAATTTCAGTTTTTGGTCTTCTATTGTTGTTATTGATTTTCTTTTATTTCTGAAATTTTGTTATATTAATTCTGATGAATTTATTCATAAACTCAGTGAGCATAAAAGTTTTAATAGATGGGTTGTATTGATACATGGATAAATTAATGATTTCAAGTTAATTTGTATTCTTAACACAAATCGGACATATGGGCACAAAAGGCTAGTAAATATTTTTATATAGTCTTATGAACTCTAAAATAGTAATTATTGTATTATGTGGACATGATTTATTTTACACTTTATTGTTGAAATTTTGGATATGATTTGATGTCGTCTGGTATAATTATATATTCATATATGATTTTTATTTTGGTTTGTCTCAAGATATGTGCATATGAAACTTTAATTTGGTGCAAAAGGGTCTATATATTTTGATTTTTGAGTATTTGCATAATCTGGATATTATAAATTCTAAATTTATTTTGATTTGGAATTTTTGTGATTTTAATTGAGATATAAATATATGTTTTCGGGTTATGATGTCAACTGAGGTTTTAATTGGTTATAATTGAGGCATATAATATATTATGGTTATGTGTTTTGAAAATTTGAGTCCAAATTTATTTGGAGTTATTATATTTAATAGATATTCGAAAAACTTGATCGGTGAAAGAGATTTAGTAACATTTTAATAATGTCATTAGCATTTAGAGCTAATTTGACGAGATCATGATTATATTTATGTGATTCTTGTATTTAATGGTCGAGTTTGTGATTATTGTTTGGTTGGTTGATGTGTTAAAATCGAGAATATGAAAAGTTCAATGATGTGTGTGCCTTTTGTTATCCATGGTCAAATGTCGATGATTGAAACTATGTGATTATAATAACTTGCTTGATGAATAGGACCATTGATATTTGTAACCGTATGATATTAATTCGATAAGTTATCGGTTGTTATGAGATACAAATATGTTTCTGCTATAGACATGATGCATGCTCTTATTTTCAGATTAAGTTTTACAAGTTTTTATATGTTAAACCTTTGACGAGAGCTTGCAGCTTGTCCATAGTGAACAAGAAGTTATTTCTTAGAGTTCGATTGATAAAAGCTATAATTGTTTAAAAGTTTATGTGGAACAAGTTTTGCCTTCCAAACTGATAAAAGACAACTGTTTGAGATTGACATTGTTATTTATTTTGTGAAATTATATATTTGAGCTATTGTTCGTAAGGTAATTTATATATTTGAACCGTTGTTCGTAAGTGTTTGACATGTGTATTGTACAACTTAAGCAGTTTGAATGTTTAGAATAAGTGTACAAAATATTGAAAGCTCCGGAAGAGCATTGAACAATGAAGATTTATGCCTAGCAGGTAGTACAACTACTCATAACATACTGAAAAAGTAGCATATATTTCTCTCATTTAAGAATGAAAGGGAGTACTGTGAGAATTATATCATGCAGTACAAAGGTTATTGAAAGCTCCAGAAGAACAAACATATGGAAAGCTCCAGAAGAGCAAATTTATTGTATTTAAGAATAAAATAGAATAGTATGAGTATTATATATATATCATGTAGTACAAAGATTCTGAAAGCTCCAGAAGAGTAAATTTCTATATATGGGAATGAAATATGAAATCATTGATGATAATCTCCCAAGTCTCAAGGTAATTTATTGAGTTTTAAAAATATTATAATGTTGAGATGATTAGTAAATGAAATATAGAATACCTTCAAAATACGAGTATTCCCGAGTCACTATACATATTTTGAGGTTAACACTCATTTGTACTCACTAAAATCAGCAGAATTGAATTATATGCTATAGTAAACCAGAAGTTTACTCATTATTCATATGTTATTGTAAACCAGAAGTTTATATGTTATAGTAAACCAGAAGTTTACTTATAATTTTATTGTTTGGCATGACCAGGTAGGCCATCCTGGATCTATAATGATGCGGACAAATAATCGAAAATTTGTGTGGACATTCATTAAAGAACCATAAGATGCTTCCTAATGATTTATCATGTGTTGCTTGCTCATGAACAGAGTTAATTTCTAGACTATTGCTTATAAAGTCTAAACTCCCAATATTTGTTTGGAGACATGTTATATTACATGCAACAACACTAATTCGCATCAAGCCAACTAGTAATTAACAATTCTCCCCATCACAATTGGTTCTTGGTCAGGAACCAAATATTTCCCATTTGAGAGTTTTTAGATGTGCGGTATATGTTTTAATTGCTCCACCACAACGCACTAAGATGGGTCCTCAAAGGAGGAAGGAATACATGTTGGATTTGAATCCCCATCAATCATTAAGTATCTAAAGCCAAAGACTGAGACTATATTTAAAGCTCGATTTGCTGATTGTCACTTTAATGACTCAGTTTTTCCAACATTAGGGGGAGAAAAGAAACAGCTGGAAAAAGAAATTAGTTGAAATGAATTATTTCTGTCTCATTTTGATCCTCTTACTAAAGAATATGAACCAGAAGTTCAAAAGATAATTCATTTAGCATACTTAGCGAATCAATTGTCAGACGCATTTTCTGACCCAAAGAGAGTGACTAAGTCACATATTCCAGCTGTGAATGCTCCAAATATAATTGGAGTCCCTGAAGGACAACTTCAAACTGCTAATGAGTCTCACACACGCATGAAGCGCGGTAGACCTATCGATTCCAAAGATAAGAATCCTCGGAAATGGAAAGGAGAATAAATTGACAATGGGTTTTCCGAGGAACAAAGCATAATGAAGGATCTCCTGAAGAGACCATAAACATGACAAAGAAAGAAATTCAGGTACCTGAGAATAATGAAGAGATCTCTATTAATTATGTCATGTCTGAAATAAAATGGAATCGAAATAAAATCGACGTCGATGAAATTTATGCATGCAATATAGTAGTTGATGTTATGGATAAAGAATGAGGATCATGAACTAAAAATCCATTGAAATGTGTACACAAAATAATGATTGGCCAAAATGGAAAGAAGCTATTGAGACAGAATTGAATCTCTTACGAAGAGATGAGTATTTGGACCAGTAGTCCGTACACCTAAAGGTGTAAAACCAGTGAGACATAAATGAGTCTTTGTGAGAAAGAATGAAAATGTTGAAATTGCGAGATATAAAGCACGTTTAGTTGCACAAAATTTTTCATTAAGACCTAGAATTGATTATGAAGAAACATACTCTCCTGTGGTGGATGCAACTACTTTTAGGTTTCTCATAAGTCTGGCAATAAGAGAATGATCACTGGATAATGACATCTATATGAAAGTCCCGGAAGGATTTAAACTGCTAGAAGCAGCTAGTTCTCGAGAACATTATAGCATAAAAGTTAAATAGATCTATTTATGGACTGAAACAATCCGAGCGTATGTGGTATAATTGACTTAGTGAATATTTGTTAAGAGAAAGCCATAATAATGACCCTATCAGTCTATGCATTTTTATTATGAAATTTGGGTCTGAATTTGTCATAATTGTTGTGTATGTTGATGATTTAAATATCATGGGGACTCCTGAAGAAATTTCACATATAATGAAATATTTGAAGAAAGAATTTGAGATGAAAGATCTTGGAAAGATAAAATTTTGCTTGGGATTGCAAATTGAACATATTAAAGATGAAATACTTGTGCATCAAACAACATACACGGAAAATGTGTTGAAAAGATTCTCTTTTGATCAAGCACACCTGTAAGCCGTTTGATGTGGATAAGGACCCCTTCCGTCCTCGGGATGCAATGAAGAAGTTCTTGGTCCATAAGTACCATGCTTAAGTGCAATTGGGGCATTGATGTACCTTGTTGGTCATACAAGACCTAACATATCATTTTTTGTGAATTTGTTAGCAAGGTTTAGCTCATGTCCAAACCGAAGGCATTAGAATGGAATTAAACATGTACTCCGTTACCTCCAAGGTACGAAAGATATGGGCTTATTCTTTTCGAACCAGTCCCAAGAGGACTTGATTGGTTTTGCTGATGCCGGATATTTATCTGATCCCCATTCCGGTCGATCACAAACGGGGTATATGTTTATATGTGGTGGTGTTGCTATTTCTTGGAAGCAAACCATAGCAGCTACTTCTTCTAATCATGCATAAATTTTAGTGATTCACGAAGCTAGTCGGGAATGTGTTTGGTTACGATCTGTGATTCAACATATTCAAGAAGATTGTGGTTTATCCACCGGAAAAGAGGCTCCAACAGTTTTATATGAAGATAATGATGCATGTATTGCACAATTGAAGGAAGGATACATTAAAGAAGATAGAACGAAGCACATCTCACCAAAATTCTTCTTCACCCATGATCTACAAAAGAATAGTGATGTACAAGTTCAACAGGTTCGTTCAAGTGACAATTTGGCGGATTTATTTCCCAAGGCGCTTCCAACTGCTACTTTCAAGAAGTTAGTTTATCGCATTGGAATGCGTTGTTGTAAATATTTTTACTTATGTATTTATGAGGGGGAGTAAATGCGTGCTGCACTCTTTTCCTTAACCATGGTTTTTTTTCCCACCGGGTTTTCCTGGTAAGGTTTTTAATGAGGCAGTATCCCCAAGCGCATTTACTTATTTTTGTATAATGGACATCCAAGGGGGAGTGTTATGAATTAATTAAATGGATGACCATTATACCTCCGAAATATTCTAGATGTCCTATTCCCATACAAACTCTAACTCTTGTATCCTATATAAAGCACCTCTATATATGGAATAAGATACACATCAATATTCTCTCTACATCTCTTTAGTTTATTCACAACATAAATAAGAATTTTTGGAGTTTTAGTAAGAACATTAGTAATTTTAGTTACTCGAATATTGACTATATTCTTAACGGCTATCAAAATGAATAATGACTATATTTTATTTGCTTTCTATATCCAACGGCTATTTGTATAAAAGCTAAAAATTGAAAACCATGTATATTTCCGTTTTTTATAATTAAAAAGTAAAGAAAATAAAACAAAATAAAATTTTGTTTGGATATTCAAACTGTTATATATAAATTTGGATTTTAACTTCATAAAAAAAAGAAAAAGTTCATCAAAAGAAAATAAATTTAGATTTTAAAATTGATTTTATTTTTTTTATATATGGAGAAGAGTTGTGGCTGACTTGTGGGCCATCCTTGGTCGGCCACCACTGTTCTCCTTGAGGAAGGAAGACATGCTTGATCTGGCGTATGTGTTTCACGCGCTAGATCAAGCCAATAGGAGCACTCCGTGCATTCTCCTCTTCAATCAGCAATTTTTTTTATTTTTCTCTTCTTCCATGTACAGGAAGTCCTTCATTTGAAGCACAAAAAATTCATGGACTTTGAAGCACAAGTCCTACAATAGTGAAGGACAAAAAAATTCATTTTGAAGCACTTACACATGAACCCCACTGTGAATGCTCTAACTTCTCGGTCAAATAATGGATAGTTTGCACATGGTGCTTTGCATTGGTTATGCTCCACACCAATGACAAGGCCTCTTATAAAACAAATTACTGCATTTGATGTCAGAAAGGAAACATTTTCTCAAGTGGATGAACCCTTTATCCGACCCAAGGCTATCTAACCAATCTGCATGTTTTAGATGGGTGTTTGTGTATCAACTTTTCCTCATGGTTTGATAGGAGAAAAGCCGTCCTATATATTCAGAAGAAAGATGGGATTGAGTTTACATAGAGCATGTTGTACTATGTTACAGAAGCCCAACTTCCGTAGTTCTTGAAAATAAGTGATTTCGATAACATTCGAGTTTTGGGATACTTAAAAGGGAGGAAAGAAGATTTTGTTGGATTTTGGTTTCAAGTTTATGGTCTATTATGATCTTATAGTACAAGATTTTTTTGCAGAAACATCCATTACATGTTCAACTAATTATGGTAAACCCATAATGCTAAGCGGAAGTCTCGTGTCACTCAACTGAGCCATAGTTCTTGGAGACTCGTTGAGAAAGTTGTTAATTTATCCATATTTGTTTTCTTTTTAATTTGTGAGCAGATTTGAACGCAGAAAATATTGGTGTGGGTGCACCAATAGAACTAACTAAATCGTAATTTATCCATGGTTTTAGATATATCTATTACTAGCATGATTACCCGTGCAATGCTTATAATGGCTAGGAAGATTATTGTAACTCAACTTCAGAATTGGCAAAATATCATTCTTGTACACATCTATCTTCGAGAGTTCTTCATTTTTGAACAACCGCCAATCCGACTCCAAATCTTTAGAGTACATCATACCCCCAATTGCTCTTATGGCTAAAGGGACTCCACAACATTTGGCTACAATTTCCCTTCCTATAGCTTCATGGCTTGGATTCAACACTTGCTCCTGTTTGAACGCCATTTGTTTAAACAATGACCAACCCTCATCTTCAGACAGACCTCTTAATTCATGTACATAGATTGGCCGACTCATCTTTGCAACCTCTGGAAGTCGAGTAGTAATCACAATCTTACTTCCTCTTGCACCACCAACTAACAAGTCTTTAAAGCGGAGCCATTTACTCATATCTTCATTCCATACATCATCCAACACAAGTAGGTACCTTCTCCCGTTAATCTTTTCATGGAGGAGATTTTTCAATTGATCCATCTGGGAGTTTTCCAGTGGCTTCCCACTTGCAGATTCTAAAACTTGCTTAACCAGTAACTGCACATCAAAATCATCGGACACACAAACCCACATCTTCAACTCGAAATGCTTTTGCACCATCTCATCACTATAAACCAGTTGAGCGAGTGTAGTCTTCCCCAAACCTCCAATACCAACAATGGGAACAACCGACACATTCTCTTCGTATTCAACGGAGAGTAAAAGCTCTACAATTGCTTCCTTTTCAGCCTGTCTACCAACAACAACAGCAGGGGCAGAGGAGTGAGTTTGGTCTTTCCCCTTAACTACAAACACCGTCTCAACAGATCGTTGTTCTAAGTGGAACTTGTTCTTTTCAGCAGCAATTTCATCCAATCTCTCTCTAAGGGCCTTAACCTTATGAGCCATTTTGAGATGAAAAGCAACCTTGTTGGAAGTTGAAAAGAAAAGACGCACCTTTTTTGTTGTTTCAGAACCAGTCATAGCTTGTTGACGCAAGGCATCAGTTGAAAACTCATCAAGCAAGTCATCAGCATCATACATGGCTTCACTCAACATTCCAAGCCAATTTTTGACTTGATGACTTTCAATGGACTTCTCCTCGGCATCAAGTAACACAGCTTTGATAGTGGAAACAGTTCTCTCGAGTTTGTCAAGCTCATCTTCGAGACCCCGCAGCAGCCCTATCTCCTTCAGCACTGAAGAAGCAAGATACGAAAGTAATCTAGCAGCAACGTCGGAAAGGACTGCTTCAGCCATTGTTCAGGGTAAGAGAAACAAGAGCTGTAAATTGGGATGGTGTTAACTCAGAGAAGAAGAAAAGAGATTTAGGAAATGGAATGGAAGTATCAAATCTGAATTTGCCCGAGGAGTTGACCAGCAAAAGAATAGTTGTAATAATAAGTGAGTATTTTAACAAAAAGATTCGAAATTTATCGAGATTGCTAATTTGTAGTAAAAGATTATTTTAACAAAAAGTGAAGAGTATTCATAATGGAAGTACAAAATCTGAATTGCTGGGAAGAAGCAAATGAGTTGACTTTGAAATAGACAACGATGCTTGTTGATCCCATCTTTGTCTCCCTAATAGGAAGATCGTGTTGTATATACTATTTATTAAATGGAAGCAAGTTGAGAGAATTAAAATGGTATTTTTCTTTAACACCGCCGTTTATTATTACTAACGTGTCACTTTGACTACAGTTTGAACATAGGGCAATTTTATTTTTAAAAAATAGAAAAAAAGTAAAATTAAAAAAATAAAATTGTGGTTTGAGTTTTCTTCAAATACCAGCATATGATTTAACATTTTATTAAAAAAATGTACGAGGCTTGATTTAATTACCAAATACGATTTCTATATTCTTATAAATAAGAAATCACTAACAAACATTCATTTAAAAAAACAAAACAATAATTTTGCTAACGGATGTAAGAGTATTACTAAAGAAAAAGATTGTGCAATCTTTATTCTAATCAAAATAAACTATCCATACTAGTATTGTTTAGCCGTAATGTTTTCAATAATACATTGCAATGTCCTTAATTAAGAAAGTTTTATGCAACAGTTTAGTCTCACTAACCATTTAAATTATTGATACCATTTACATATTATGTGCAAACACTACACCATATTGCCTTTGGCAACCACGTTGAATTATTGCATTAGACACCTAAATTGGTTGCCATTATGCAAAAAAGAAAGGCTAATGCAACGAAATGTGTCATTGTTACTTCGTTGGTATATATATGGTTGCCTTTGATGTCAATTGCAACGAAATGATTTATATTGCAACGGAAATATTTTGTTGCCATATCGTTTATTTCCAGCAAAACGCAAGCTATTACCTATAAAAGCATCCGTCTGTGGAGGAAATCCGTTGGTAATCGAATCACTTCCAACAAATTCCTATAAGATTCCGTCGGTAATATTTTCAAACAATAAATCTGATAATATTTGGATTGAATGGAACTCCTATATATATCATTATACATGCATACGGAACTCAAGTAGACAAGTAATACAATGACAAAATGGAATGAAAATCAGAGGAATCAACAATAAAATTAATTACTAAACTTAGATTACTTGTCTCCTTAGGCTTCAACTGCAATTGAAAAAGCAAATTAAGATATTGGATGCATCGCGATTAAAACTATACTTTAGCTAAGAAAAAACATAAATGACTACCAAAATTAATAATTTGACCTCCGCGTAAAAATTACACCATTTCATAGAAGGGTTGGCCTTGTGTCAAATTAGCACTTTCCAGAGTTATTTGAGAAAAATACAATTAAACTCTCCATCTATTATATATGAATGCAATAACAAACAAGCTAGTTTGCCACGAAACTCCTCAGACAAGCTAGTTTGCTTGTCTATTTGAGTGCCACAACTGTTCAATTTTCTCTATATCAATCTCCTCCTCCTCCTGTTCTGAATCAGATCCGAATTGATCTGCCCAAGAAGTATGTTGAGCTTTCTCTGTTAAACTACTATACGAGACTTTGCCTTATATCAATGAGTGAACTATGTAAAATTGGAGCAGCAAGATGTACCACAATTGCATTGTTGTCATTCAAATTTTCCAATGCATCAAAACTGTTTTCTGAATGTTCTTTGAATTGAATCCTTGAAAGGATCTCCGGTTTCCTAGACATAGAAGAATGCGCTTTTCCCTTTTTTACTGTATCCGAATTTTTTTTTTGATGAGCTTTTCGTTGCTTGCAGTACTCCAATACAAACTTATAAAACTAGTGCATTCTACTTTTGCGCACATTGCAGAATTAAAGGCGGTTATTATGGCGGTTCACATTGCTAAAGATAAAAATTGGAACTCTTTGTGGTTGGAATGTGATTCTTTATATGTTGTTAATTTGATGCGTAGCAAATCAAAAGATGTGCATTGGTTGGTTCGAAAAGATTGGCTTCAATGTCTTCGATGGTGCTCGTCTATGCGGATAGTGGTTAGTCACATCTACAGAGAAGGAAATTGTGTTGCTGATAAACTTGCAAATTATGGCCGTTGTAGTTCTATTTTTTGTTGGTGGGACTCTCATCCTGAGTTTTGTAATTCCTCTATTGCAGATCATGTATCTGGGAGGGAACAGTTTCGCTTTTGTTAATTTCTCTTGTATGTTTTTTCTTTCTTCAATAAAATTAAGGTATGAGTTTTTTTTTCTTTTTTGCTTCAGAGGTGTCAATATAGTTGGGATGTGTGAACTTAAAGGGTTTCTCAGTCCTAACTTTCAATTAAAAATGTAGAAATAAAAAGAAATATTGAAGTTATAAAGCTTGCACATTTATAATTTTATTGGATACAAGATGAATATAATAAATATCATGAAGAAGAGAAAGGATCAGGTGTGACACTTATGTTATTGTGAGACTGATTTTTATTGTGTGACAAGAGGTGGCAATTGTGTAATTAAATGAAAAAGGATGGCATATTTTGAGAGGCATACACGTGGAAGGAAGGGAAGGAGGTTGATGATGTCAGCGCTGATGTCATCGCAGGAGAGAGAAAAATCTTTTATTTCTTTTCTTTAAAATACATTTTCCCGATGATCCCGCGCTCGGTTTTCGAAAATTTTTATACCGTTGGACTCGTATTAATTAGCCGGTCATTTTGAGATCCATTATGGTCAAATAAAAACGATTTTTTCATTTTGAAATATTTGGTAATGACTTTTGGAAGATTTGGTAATGACTTTTGGAATATCAAGAAATTTGAAAAAAATCGTTTTTATTTGAACACAATGAATCTCAAAATGACCGGCTAATTAATACGAATCCAACGGTATAAAAATTTTCGAAAATCGGGTTCGGGATCATCGGAAAAATATATTTTAAATATAAGTTGTCACACCATAAAAGTTGTCACACCATAAAAGTTGTCACACATAAGGACCTTGTCTCACTTGATCCTCCCCCTCATGAAGAAAACACAATTTTCATTTCAAATATAAATAATATTTCATTAATTTTTTGTTTAATATGACAGGTTAATCTTATTTTGTTACGATTGAATATGTACATATAATAAAATCTCTATATAGGAACAATTTTTCATTTGTTATAAAAGTAATCCAATTTCAAATGTATTACTATACTAGATTCTTCTAGATTCATGGACATGTAGTTTTATAGTTGTTATTATGGACTTGGGCTTGATGGGTTTAAACTCAATTATATAACAAAAAGACTTTAAGATTAGTGATTAATTTAGTCTTTAAATTTTGTTTCAAATATCTCATATTAAGAGATCTTGCAACTTATATATGTGGCAAATCTCTTCATCTTGAGATACTTATGGGAATGAGGTATGTATTTTGAAGTTGGTTTTTGGGACTCCAATTTAGTCCTTCTTCTCTACAGTCTTTGATGAATGATTCAACAATGCAAAAGACTTTGCGGGTTCAGTAAATAAATTCTCTGTAGCTTGTAGTTGAAGCCTTAAATCTTCCCCGCTCCCGTCTGCTCCATTTCTCGTTGTCCTTAACCATACCTGTCGGAACCAACTTCCACATCAAAAACAGTAATAAATTGGACAAAGAAATGAGCTTTTTTCTTTTTTACAGATTTCAATGAAGTACGAATTAGAAATTGGATAAATGAGAGAGCGACCCTGTCGTTAAAAAATAAGATGGATGATGAACTTACCGAGATTGGTCCTTTAAACGAAGCAACAGGGAATTCTCGAGTGTGCTACTCTAGTGTCTTCAAAGAAAGAAGTCTCATTGACATTGTATAGGTATCTGAAAATTCACAATCAATCATTCACATTGTTAATAAGGACTCACGATGAATAGTTATACAATAGTTTGCTTAGGCATTGACCTTCATCTATAACCTGCCTGAGATGGCTGTTTCGGTTGCAAGATGTCTGAGATGCTCGGAGAAATTCATTAAAATGAAGAACATAACATATAGGTAATACGAGATTGGTTAAAAGACTAGCACGATCTCAGATGTTACTAGCCACAGCGCACAACAAACAATGGTTTTCTGCATTACGTTGCTCAATATGAAGATTCAAGGGGTGATAGTTTCCTACACGATATATACAAACAACCCAACTGACATGAGACAATTGACAGTGACACAGATTTTTCTCACATGTATAATCATATGGAACATATATATAATATCATCGTACCCCTAGATTAAAGTATTACCTGGCATGAGTAAACACTGGAACCAAATTCAAACATTCAAACTTATTGGTCAGAAGGGTTAAAGTTTAAAAATACTGACCTCACTGTGATTTCATGAATTTACTGGATATGAACAACAACTAAATAAATAGAAAAGAAGGCTTTTAAAGTCTTAAAGAGTTGAATACTTAAATTTCCTTTCAACATCAACAATAACAGATTCAAAAAGTGGGGAAGAAAAAAACTATATCAGGACAAAAGATGATATTTTTCTTCATCAAGTGGGTGTTAGGAAGAAAAAACTGCTATCCCAAGGTAAAATAAGCACCCAAAAGTACAAAAGAATCCCATTTTTCCAAATCACAGATCCAAAAAGATCAGCAAAAATTAGCATCTGAAAATTCTTGCTTCTCAATCATCGAATCAAAATCTCACCAAGCTTATACATGAGAAAAAATCACCCAAAAACCCACCAAGCAATAGCTTACTGGTTACTACGATACTACAAGAAGCATGAGGTCTTGAGTTCGAATCTAAGATTGACAAAACTGAATTTCTCAAAAAAGAAAGATTACCCAAAAGATCTCATTTTTCCAAATCACAGATACATGCCAGAAAAACAAAAACAATAAGAATCAAATCATTTACTCAAATCCATTGATGGGTTTTTAAATTTCACCATCCATTAAAATTACATTAAAAAAAGAAAACCCAATCCACACCACTCAAATTCAAGCACCATAACATTACTTCACTGACCAAAAATTCCCAAATCATTAATCAGATCAACAATCCATCAACATCATAATAACAAGAACATGAAGATAAATCAAGTAAAAATCAAAACTTTACAACAAAACATTTCCCCCAATCAAACCCAACATCCAAAAACCTCCAACAAAAAAGACAAAATCAAGTAAAAACCCAATCCACACCATTGATATTCAAGCACCATAACACTACTTCACTGACTAAAAATCCCCAAATCATCAATCAGATCAACAATCACAACAACCCATCATCACCAACAACATCATAACAAGAACATTAAGATAAATTTGAGTAAAAATCAAAACTTTACTACAAAACATTTCCCCGCAATCAAACCCAACTTCAAAAATTACTAACAAAAAGACAAAACTAAGTAAAACCCATCACACCAATACCCAACAAGAGAAAGATAGAGACAAAAAATACAAAAAAAAGAGGGAAAACTTTTACTACCCAGAACACTATATTTTTTTACACTCCCAAAGTATTCTGGTGGAACAGATGTAGTAGTCTGGTGGAACAGATGTAGTATTCTGCTAGAACAACCGAGTATCCAACTTGGAACAACCATAAAAAAATAAAAATCGTCTATAAATAACAACAATGGATCTCAAAATGACCGCATATTTAATACGAGTTCAGTGGTATAATTTTTTTTGAAAAATGAGTTCGGAAAGAGCGGAAAATGCATTTTAAAAAAAACAATGAAAATATTCTGCTGGAACAAATGTAGTATTCTGCTGGAACAACCGAGTATCCAATTTGGAACAACCATAAAAAAATAAAAATTGTCTATAAATAACAACAATGGATCTCAAAATGACCCCCTAATTAATACGAGTTCAGTGGTATAATTTTTTTTGAAAAATGAGTTCGGAAAGAGCGGAAAAATGCATTTCAAATAAAATAATGAAAACTTTTTCTCTCTTAGAGGTGACATCAGCGCTGACATCACCTCCTCTTCCCTTCAATAATGCCCCTCCATGTTTTCTAAAATGCCACCACTTTTTAATTGTCTCACACTAAAAATCAGTTTCGTCATAGTGACATTGTCTCACATGAACCTATCTTGTTATTTATAAGTTTAAATCATTTTTTTTCTATATATAATATGTGATTCGGTTCATCTTTTTGCTGTTATGATCACCCTTAAGTATGCTACTTGTACAAGTCTTCCTAGCTCACTTCGGACACGGTTATCACAAGCCTACCAACTTCCATTTGGTTTGTCCTCGAACCACATATCATAAATAGAGAATCACGCTCTTATACCATAATATAACATCAGCTGAATATCATGCAGATATTGCCCGCACTAGTCCATTTTGTCATTGTTGGATCACACAGCTTTAAAACGCATCTTACAAGCATTGGATCAATTTCATCGCTTATAAGCCTTGGACACATCCTCACGATTTGTAATATGAGATTTTGATTATTCAAGCTCTCATCACAAACCCTGGTTGTTACAATTAAATTCAGTATTCCTTGATGATATGATATTTAAAATACTTACCATTTTTTGTGACACTATTTTTTTTTCTTTCTTAAAATTTCGGACCTCGCATCTTTTGTTAAGGTGGCAACTACAAAATTATCACTTCTTGAATTTATTTATTTTTGGTTTTTGGCATTAAATTTATACTTATATTATTTTGTATTTATTTTATGTTATTGATAACATTTCTCTCCTTTGTTCTTCTTTCCTCAATGTTTATTAATTTATATTTTCACCCATCATTCATAACACAATTCTTATAAACATTACTAGTATGTTGCAATCTTGTGTCATGTTAGTTACTTGCAATGGATAAACCAAAAATTAATGGGTAATCAGCTGTTTGACTATTTTGAATTAGTTAGATATTTATGCAACCAAAAATTCAATTCCTTATCCAAGTTGATTTTTATGGAAGATTGAGCTAAATTGACTCTTTTAGTTGACTTTGTAATATCCCAAATTAGCATCAAGTACATTTTAAGCTTTGTATTAACTTTCATAATCTAGACTAAGAACTTTTTTTTTTTTTAAGAATCTAGACTAAGAACTTAAATGAACAAAAATGAAAATATCATAAGAACAAAGGATAAAAAACTTTTTTGTTTTTTATGCTATCTGAAATATTGGTATCTGGCTTGTGGTTTTATTTCGCTACATTTGCAATTTGTAGTTTTCATAATTCGTTAAATTTGGACATTCGTTGGACAAAAAGATAAGTGTTATGTTATTTCTCTCAAAGTGTCACTATTTTGACGCATAGACATCTCACATGGCTACTCAATTTAAACAAAAGATCAGTTTATCACTAAATGACATCTCAAATATTTTTGGGTTATCACTTATCGAGCCTCTTAAATTTGTCTCATTTCTTTCATTTAGTCACCACAAATTCAGGGAACGACCTCACAGCCACTTTAAGTAAACATTTTACCTACATTTAGCCTCTTATCCTTCCATATTCAGTCTCACTTGGAAGAGTTACTACACTCTCTCGAAAATTACAATTTTGATACTTCTAATTTTCCAAAATTGATCCCTTTAATTTATTTAATTTCTTTTTCTTTCATCTTTTTCATCGAGATCTCAACCGGGGAATTGGTATTTTACTACCAATCACAAGTTTAATATTGAACCCAATACTCATATACTAGGAATTATTATCAAGCTGCACAAGAAAGGCCCAAAGCCAATCCCATGGAACAGTGAAGCTTCATAGGGTCATCTGTGTAGGTGCAGGAGGTAGGGGTGCAGAGACAACCATGAGGTTTTCCTAGAAGCAGCCACCCTTGAAAGAGTGCGTAATAGCTCACTAATCGAGCGCTCTTCTTCTTCTTCTTTTTAGAAAAAGGATAAGTTAATTTCGCCAGAATTCTCTTATATTTTGATGTTGTATTTAATCATAAAAATTTGAATAACTCTCATCTAATCTTTGAATTAAATTACGCTAAAATTACCATTATATTTTTTTAAATACAATTTTAAAGACTGAAGTTACAAATTCTTCAAGCTCTAAGCTAAAAAGCTGATTTGTCAAAATGTTAAGAAGCCTATTTTTCCTTTTTTTTTTTCCGTTCCTCTCCCCAAGAAACTCTCATTAAACTATAATAATTTAATGCTTCATCCCCTCCAACGTTTGCTGTTCCTATTTGGTTATGAATGTTCCTCAATTACCTCATTCAATATGTAATCAAAGACCTATTCCTCTCAACCCAATCATATGACTATATGGCGTTTTCAGCATCCCAGGAATGAAGGTTTCGTCGGTAGAAAGATCATGAAGAACGATAGTAATGAAATACAGGTACTATATTTTTTGCTTGCATGTGGCAATAGGAATTAGATATTGTACTTTTATGTTCTACCAAATTGGATCAAAAAGCTTCAATCGAGAAGATTGCTTCTAACTATCGTGTGTTCACTGTTTCTATTTGAGATTATGCTCTTTTTGTAACTTGGAATTGTAATTTTCGGTTCAGGATTTACGAGAGGAAAAAAAATAGGGATTCAGTGGCGTAATGAAGCTAATATGATGTCATTTTTGCTTGAATGTCTCCGCCTAAGTCCATTCTAGCCGATAGTTTATCTTTGCTGTTGTTATTGAATGCTAAAATAAACAAAACTTGTCTTCTGTTGTATCTGTTTTCAGGGGTTATGATGAATATGTGGTTTAAAGAGGGGAATTAGCTTACCAATAGCTTTGCAGTGAGATTACACAAGAATTCAGTCACTGCTTAAAACAAGTTCATCAATTTATTTTTTATGAGTTTTTTTCGTTTTCTTATGATGTGTTTTCATATGAACTGTTGCTTAATTGTAAGTCAATGCAGGTCATGTAAATAGAAGCCAACTTTATGAACCATAATTGTGGTAGAGGTGATCTTTCTGACTTCTCCAAGCTGTTCAAACCCATGAAAAGCAGAAATTACATTTGGTAAGTTCTCATCATATTACTGGTTATCACTAAATAAAATGTTATTGGAAGGAATTCTTGAATAAAATGTTATCCACCATGCTATATTCTTCTAAGATGAAGATACAATTTTTGGGTAATACCTATTATCCACACAAAAGCCAAGACAAACAGCTATATGAGAGCATGACAAATCAACAATTTTGGCGTATGTGTGTTTTTTTTTGGAAAGAATTTTGCTTGTGTTAAATGTGTTAAATTTGTTAAATTATTTTAGAAATAACTGCAATTTATGTCCGACTCTTCTTCTTCGGTTTGGGCCATATATACACTTTTAATCTTTCCAGTGTTACAACTTCTGTTCTTCCCTCTCTTTATTGTGTAATAATTTACCCGTTCTATAAGAGAAAAGCTCAGGGCATCATAACCTTTCAACTTTTGGAATTTGAAGCCAAACCCAGAAATTAAGTTCTAAAGACGGCCATGTGGCCGATGGATGAAACATTTATGCAACAATGTTAGGCATAAGAGGGTAGATTCTTGCAGCATGCATATGAAGATTGTCCTCACCCGAGCTAATCCGTGTGGCTTTCGTTTCGATTTTTTTTACGTCGCAATACAATCTCACCCAATAGGTGGAAGATTCAGAAAAAATAGATTACAAGATCAATCCATTTTATCCTCTTCCCTTAGGTGAGTTTCCTTTGTTTTCCTTAAGTTTTACTTCTCCTGTGAAAGTAATCCTTCATTGTTTCATTTATGTTCTAACTTTTCTAAAATTAACTTATTCCTTTAGCTGATTTGCTTTATATTCTGGCATTATCTATACTGTGTAAGATATGTCGAGGATTAATTTGCTTCTTTTGTTGTTAGAATTTGTTACCGATTTCAAACACTATTAAATATTTTTCATCAAATTATTGAGAATAAAATGGAGAAATGAACCAATAGTAGAGGATTGCTTGAAAATATGATTGTTGAGGACTTATTTAGGATGCATTCTTAATTTTAACTTTTACAATCATCTAAAAACTAATTGCACACAATATTTAATAAATTATCACGTTAAAGCCCATAAATAAAAATTTAAGCATACAAATTTACTATTTCAGTTGCAGTTCAATATATAATTCCTTTTGTGTTTGGCCAGAGTCACATTATAATGAAGAATTTCAATGGTTGAGCTAAGTAGGTACATCTAGCTTATTTGTTTCTGACTATCCAATATTTTTCGGCTCTCAAACAAAAGCATGTTAATTTCCACACTGAAAAAGGAGAGCTAAATGTTTCGTATTCTTATTTAGTTAATGTATGATTTCTTTTTTTTTGTGGATCCTGTAATTTATTATGTTATTCATGCATGTAGATGTACAACTATGAGGTGTGTCCTCTCATATCTTGAACCATGGAGTGCATAATGCTTTTAGAAATGTACGAATTAACATAACTGTAGAAAATTTTTGGTTAATAGTTTAATAAGTTTGCTAAGACGGCTTTAATATTGTGGAGAGCAAATTGATTGGACGACCGGTGGCTACTTTTGATAAATTTGATGTTGGATGGTATTTATTAGCAATGAAATCTTGCGGTGAAGTTGGTGACAAGGGGGAGCAGCATCGTATGGAGATAAGATTTGATCATTCGTATGTAGAGAGGGAAACTGTTTGGCAAACTTATTTGAGAATCTCAGTCACAAACTTGAAAATTCGGTGCACATATAGATGCCAATATTATTGAATTGAAGAAGGCATTCATTCTGGTATTAGGGGCTGAGGGTAAAGTGATCAGTCTAAATATTGTTGCAGGTATAAGTACCAGTAGAACTAGAAGAGTTTTGTTGTGGATGCTTTTTGAATCTTCTCATCTATGCACATCTAATAGCATTTAACATTATTAGGGGGTACTGGATAACAATTAGCAATCATTCTAAAACTAAGAATAACAACTCTGTAAAAGTTTAGTTGTACATTTGTTGTAACGAGTTACATTTGAAACTTTAGCTGTACATTTGTGTTCAAAATATTATCACTGGTGTGCAAAATATCATTGAATGATATTATGATTTATTCAAGAAATAAAATAATAATCAAATGTTATTATTAAAAATTAATAAGAAAATTATAAAATCAACATCAACATTCTAAATTACACATTGCTTTTATATATTCCGCGCAACGCACGGCTTCGTCTAGTTATTATTATATTTAAGGAGAACGCTATGCTTATTTTATTGTCTCCTCTACCATTGGATCAACTTCCATTCCATTAATCCAATGATGATAGGCACAAAGTAGTGGGTTACTTTGTTAAAGACAAACTAACCATAGAATAACATTACATTTAGTTTAAATATATAATTATATACTCCATCCGTTCTCAAATAGATGACTTTTCAAAGAGTTGTTTTTATTCTTTTATAAGTGTCGTTTTCGTTTTTTAAAAAGAATTTGTATAATTTTTTGTTCCAAATATTTAAAGTTAACCTTGATTTATAGACTTATAAACAATTTAAGATTTATTCTCCAATCATCGAATGAGTGAAATTGTCTTTTTAATTTATCCATATAAATTATTCAATTTAAGTGCACATTTATCGAATTTCTCAATAGGCGTAAAACACTCTAAAACTACATCTATTTGAAAATAGACGGAGTAATATTTTGAGGCGAACAAGATCGACCTTATTCTACAAAACTCGAGTCTTGTCTGTAAATATCTAACTTTTACAAGTTCTAGCCGAACTGGGCCTACAAACATTATTAATTTCTAAACGCACCCATTTTGATGGGAGTCTGGGCTGGTACTGTGTAACATGGGCAGGTCTAATTTTGTTGAATGACTCATCAAATAATTATGATAGAAAATACACAACCGTAAGCTTGTGTTATTTTATCTTTTTATTCATAAATGTAATTTGTTAGTAGTTTCTAAGGAATATAAATGTGGAAGTTACAAATCTGACAGATTCCCTTACCACATAATAGTAACAAAAACAATATTTTATGGTAACAGAAACATATACAGACGAACAGCCAATCATCAAATAAAAATTAGTAAATTACACAGTTTCTCAGTTTTCATAGTACTCTTTTAGTGGAAATATTTCTTGATATTTCTAAGAAAAATGTGTCCTCAGGCAGAAGATTCTTTTTGTATCCTTAAATTGTGAGCTTGTAAGTGGTTGATTTTCTTAACTTTACAAGTTTTCTGATAGTTTTCTTAAAGTTAATACATATTCTTAACTTTACAAGTTTTCTGATAATCTTTTAAGGTTTAATTTAAAATCTAAACTTGTCTCAAATCTTCAATTTATTAAACTTTTAAAAGTTACAAATTACCTTTTGTATTTGTCTAAAACAAACAAATAACTGTCTAACATCAAAATTAATGTATCAAAACGTGAAAATGGTAAATGGTGTATACGATAGGTGCAAGTTTAAGATACTAAGGAGTCGAAAATTTGTAAATGAAATCATTTATCGTATTCACGTTTGATACGCTGAATTTTTAAATTAGTTGGTCATTGACAACAATCAGACAAGAATAAAGAGTAATTTGCAACTTTTGGACAACAACAAGAGGTTATTTGTAACAATTGAACAAGAATATAAACTTATTTGTTACATATAAACAAGTACGTGGAGTCATTTGTAATATTTGATTGTTAGAGGAACTATTGAAATTTTTTAGGGTTTTTTACAAGACTAGCCCACTTTCAATAGGCCCATTACATTAGTAACCACTTTTATGTTTCACATACTAAACTAACCACTCTCACCTTTTCTGGACAAAAATACCCCCAACTAACCACCCTCCCTCATTTATGTTTTCTTCTTTCTCTTTTAAGATATAACCGTTGCTTTCTTCTTTCCTTCTATCTCCTCCCTCGTTTTGCTTTCTTCTTTCCCTGTTAGCGGCTGTCGCTTGATTCCTTCGGTTTCCAATCATTTGTTCGCTCTTTTTCCATTTTCTGAATTCCAGGGCGAGAAAACGGCAACTAACGTTGACAGCAATTGAAACTGTTCCATGCCTGCACCATTAACTTCTCCCTCGTTTTTTCTTTCTTCTTTCCCGTTAGCAGCTATCTCGATTCAATTCATTTCTTCGCTCCTTTCCATTTTCTGGAATCCTCAGCAAGTAGCGGTGACCTCACTAAGCAACAACTTCGATTCCGACGTTTTCCATTCATCTTTCAACCTCAGTTTCATATGCATGCATTGTATTATGTATTTTGTTTGTAAAATTTGATTGCATGTTATTTTCTTTATGAAATTAGGTATGTAGGTTGTTTGCTGATCAAGTGATATTTGTAGGTTTAAGTTGTTTCGTTATTTGTTGTCCTTATGTCATGCTGTTATATCTATAGTTTAATAAGAAAATGCACGATATAAACTAGCACTACAGCACGACAGTGAGAAATTTGCACTCACGTAGTGCTGTCGTGCTAGTTGATGTCGTGCTGTCGTTTTTTCACGTACATAGTGCATATTTCTCACTGTCGTGCTGTCGTGCTGCACGACAGCACGACAGTGAGAAATATACACTATGTACGTGAGTGCATATTTCTCATTGTCGTGTTGTAGTGCTCAGCACGACAGCACGACAGTGAGAAATATGCATTATGTACGTAGCACGACAGCACGACAATGAGAAATATGCACTATGTACGTGAAAAAACAACAGCACGACAACACGACATCAACTAGCACGACACTCTTGCCGTTTTCTTGCTGTGGATTCCAGAAAATGGAAAAGAGCGAATAAATGAATGGAAAACGACGGAATCGAGAGATAGCTGCCAATGGGAAGAACGGGAAAGAAAAAAGCAAAAACGATGGAGGGAAGAATCGAGAGATAACTGCCAATGGGAAGAACGGGAAAGAAGAAAGCAAAAACGATGGAGGGAAGAATCGAGAGATAGCTGACAATGGGAAGAACGGGAAAGAAGAAAGCAAAAACGATGGAGGAAAGAATCGAGAGATAGCTGCCAAGTTCTTGGTCACCGCTACTTGTTGTCGACGCCGGAAACTGGAAAAGAGCGAAGAAATTGACAACGACGGTATTCTTGTTATGGATTTGAGAGCAAATAAATTGAAAAACGAAAGAAATCTGGACGGATGAAATTTTGCTGTGATTGAAGAGAGAGCTGCTAATGCTAAAGGGAAAGAAGAAAGCATAAATGGGGGAGGGTGGTTAGTTGGGGTATTTTTGTCCAGAAAAGGTGAGAGTGGTTAGTTTAGTATGTGAAACATAAAAGTGGTTACTAATGTAATAGGCCTATTGAAAGTGGGCTAGTCTTGTAAAAAACCCAATTGTTTAATGTTGCGCGTCTTTATGACTTTACTAGCAAGTATACTAGGTCAGACCATAGAAGTGGAAGCATACAAGTGTCGATCCCACAGGGAGTAAGTTAAGTATACTAGAGATTTACAGAGGAACAGCTTGTTCTTATGCAGAACAGGTTGTTTCATTCAGTTTTGAGGTTGTTTGTAATTGTCACAGTTTGAAAACAGAATTTTAAAGGTTGTAATTTAATGATTTGGGAGAGACAAGCCTGGTACAGTACTAACCAACAATTGCATGTATGTTTATCCTTAATTTTAGATGAATGTTAAGTGAATTGAGTCAAGGTTTCTACTATGCACCTCACTTTGAGTCAACGGTCGTTTTTTCCCAAAGATACTAAGAACTTACTAACACTTAATGGCCTGTTAAATGAGTTCTTTTCCAGCCTTAAACACGAGTAGCATTCCATAAATTATGAAAACCCTTGATACTAAGATCAATCGCGTCCCCGTAACCATGATCTTGCATGCACAATGATACTAAGTGAAGATAAACCGATTCCTCGTAAACTATCAACACTAAAATAGGAAACTGATATCATTAAGCACTCAATTGTGAAAATAACATTCATTAAACATTGGACAAACACACATACATTGCCGGTTGACTGACCGGACTTGACTAAGGAGGACTACTCACTCATCATGTTGAGTGATAGCCCTTAAAAGAAAAGAAAACTAAAAGGAACAATGTTGCTAAACTGAAAATGGATACATAAATGATAGAAAGAAGTGAGCTGAGTATGGGATGATCAAACATGTCTTCCCAACTCAGTATTTAAAGACTTCAAAAACACAAAATAACAAAATCCTAAGTTATGCCACTAACTCAAAGGAACGGACTGTTCTGGATTAAAATAATGAAAGTCAAAGATGCCTTCAATAAAATAGTGTTCTTTCTGGGTCAAATGCAGTTTAACTTCAGAATTTGCTCCCCACTACTTCTCTCCATGGTTGTCTTCTTCCTTCTCTCTCTCTTGCACGACTCTCCAATCCTAGCAGGCTGTTTCAGCTGCATTTTGGCTGTTTCTGCATGCATTTTTGGCCTTTTCTCCTCAAAATGATGTCATGCTTATGTCAACTTCCACTACCTACATTTCAACTATCATCAGCAACAATAATACTCAAAAACACTTAGCTTAGGCTGATTTTAGTTAATAATAGGTGCTAAAATATAGTGTTTTATGGAGTCAATATTCGGCACATCATTTAACAAGTTTAAGAGCTACATATATATTAAGCTTCTTTCTAACTTGTTAATAACATTTATATAATCCAATATATCTAAACAAAAAGTTTAGACAGCTGATACAACAGGAATGGAAGGTTTTCTAACACTGGTGCTTAATGGGCCTTTTCCTGGGCCCATATACCCATTCACTACCTATATCTCATATTAAGAGATCTTGCGACTTACATATATGGCAAATCTCTTCATCTAAGATACTTATTGGAATGAGGTATCTATTTTTAAGTTTGTTTTTGGGACTCCAATTTAGTCCTTCTCCTCTATAGTCTCCATTTTTATTTTTGAAAAAAATTTAAGTCTAGTTGTATAATATTTTTCATAAAAGAACATGAGAAATATTATATATCAACTAAATAATTTATAGTGGCTCGTGTCTTATATAAGACTATAAAATTGTTAACTCTACTTTTTACTTTATAAATGACAAACATTCCAGCTTTTCATTAACCCCTTATTAACTCGTCAATCTAAACATATTACATATTTGAACTTGCGAGTTTTAAACACCGAGCACATCAATTTGTTGATTGCCATACTTTATTATTAAACACTAATTATGGAGGATTGAAGATTAGTATTTCCATTTCATGTGAACCAATAATATTAGTATTCTAACTCCAAGTAGTAAATTAAAAATATTCGAGATCCAAAATTGAGAGCTTGCCTCGTGACACACCAAGCAAAACGCAGTTGCAATTTCTTCAGAAAAAAAAGCTTGCCTCATGACACCATACATGATAGTTTAGTGAAGATTTGTTTAAGTTAATCACCTAACCCAAAACTGTGACTATATTCTTTACAACGATCTCATAACATTTGCCTCGTGAAGACTCGTTGTCACAGCAGCTCCATTGGGTTCACTTAACCAACCCACTGGTTCATTGATCAAAGCAAAGATCATGTAGAGAACCAAACTGAACTGTGATGCAGTCTTTGATGAATGATTCAGCAATGCAAAAGACTTCGCAGGTTCGATAAAGAAATTCTCTGTAGCTTGTAGTTGGAACCTTAAATCTTTCCCTCTCCCGTCTGCTCCATTTCTCATTGTCCTTAACCTCACCTGTCAGACCCGACTTTCATGTCAAAAAGAGTTACACATTGTACAAAGAAATGAACTTTTTTCTTTTTTAAAGATTTCGATGAAGTACGGATTATAAATTGGATAAATGAGAGAGCGACCTGTTGTTAAAAAATAAGATGGATGGTGAACTTACCGAGATTGGTCCTCGAAATATGTTACTAGCCACAACAGTGCACAACAATCAATGGTTTTCTGCAATATGTTGCAGAATATGAAGAGCATAGAAGGCAATGGAATGCCTTAATACCAGATTAGCCTTGAAGACTGCCATAAGTTCTGATGTTGCTATCCACAACCTACAAGAATCACCGGTCTTCTGCATTATGTTCCACAACATAATTATAAACTAATATCTCGTTTGACAAAACTGAAAATTCAATGTAAAGCAGTGCAACATTAATCCAGCACGGAACCTGATAAACCCATTAATGGAGCATAAATGAACAGACATTTGTTGATTCTCGATTCTGCTTTCTCCTAGCACTATCCTGGAATCCATGCCCATTTGAATTATTACTGCATCTTTCCAGTTTCTAAAATGGAAATGAAGCTTGAGATCAGATGTAATTTAAATGAGTTAGAGAATAAGCAAGAATAAAAAAAAAGTCTCATATGAAATACTATGAGATTAATAATACAAGTAAATGGTAATAAATAACCATATGAAGCTTAAAGAGAAAGAGGATTACATTGTTAACTCTTTTTACGTTTCAAAGACCTGATACACTCGACATCTTTCCTCTGTATGCCAACCAGGTATGTTGGTTTGCATCTATTCAAGAACTGATGCATTTGACAGAGTCCACGACATGTTGCGGGTTTCGTGCATTCTGTTAAAAGATAATTGATAAAGCTATAATTTCAGAAATTGCAAGCCGTTTTAGAGTAACAACAAGTTCAATGCCAAGAGACACCACTATTACAAATAAAAGAAGACTTTGTAACTAGCAGGTGACTTCTCATAAAAGAAGTCGGACTGCTGCAACATGGCTTAGCTGCCTGAAAGCTTCAAAAGCAACTACGACTTGATTGGAGTCGGACTGCTGCAACTTATTCCAAAAGGGTAGCCCATTCTCTCTTGCCTTGTGGACCATAAGGATCGAAGATGTTCTCTCGGAGAGTTCCATTAGGTGTAGAGCATAAACACTGAGTCCTTGCCTCTTCTCTGTTCCTCGTGAAGCCTCAATGAGATTGATCATCCTGGGGATGTTCCTGTAACTATGGAAACATGTAAGAATTCGAAGCTGACTATTCGAATCTTTTCTTTCAATTGTTCTGTACTTGTAAACGCCTTTCCGTGCTTCTTTAGCCGGTTTGTATATTGCTACCACTATAGGTGTGGTAATGAATGTTGTGAAGATAGCCATCAGAACGCAGATAGCAAAGGTTTGATCGTTTAGGACCTGCAGAATATCAGATGTTAACTATAACTATCTGGAAGTAATGAGAAGTTTGTTTTTGTGACGAAGAATATCAATGAATTTACCTTTCTATCTTTACCAATGTTGAGCACAATCAGCTCCACCAAGCCTTTAGTATTCATCAGGAATCCCAGGGTTAAAGCTTCCCGAAACGGTATTCTGCAAAGGAGAGACACACCAACCGTGCCTACAATCTTAACCGAAGCAGGCTGTAGTTATGATTAAAACTAGTAATCCCCATGATTGAGCTCCTTGAATTGTGGCTATATCAGTCTTGAGTCCACTTGAAACGAAGTACAATGGAAGGAGAAGACCAGAAACAAGATCTTGAACCTTTTCAACAAGAGCCCCGGCAAACGGTCCGTCCTTTGGCATTAGAACCCCAACAATAAAGGCACCAAAAAGGGCATGAATTCCAATTGCATCCGTGCAAAATCCCGCTGCCAAAACCGTACCCAAAGTGGCACAAACATACATCTCATTCACCGGCTCACCTTCGAGACATCTCCGAGCCATCCATTTGAAAACGGGAGGGATAATAAAAGCGCAGAAGATAACAAAACCCGATCCAGATAAAAGAACCCATAAAGATGTGAGAGGAGAATGACCCGAATCCGAAAGGGCAATGGCTAGAGCAAGCAAAATCCATGCTGCTATATCATTTACTGCTGCTGCAGACATTGCCATCCGACCAACATCAGTAGTTAAAAGCTTAAGTTCCGCTAAAATACGAGCCAATACAGGGAAAGCAGTGATAGATAGTGCAACCCCCATGAATACGAGAAGCGGAACTTGCTTCACGCCTTGGGCGATAGTATTGCAAAGAACAAATGATACTCCAACCCCTAACGCAAAAGGCAAGGTGATCCCCATAAGAGTCCTCATGGGACAGATTAACGCAAAAGGCAGCTCCATTGGGTTCATTAATCAGAGCAAATCTCATTTAGAGAAGGACACTGAACTATGATGAAGTCTTTGATGAATGAATCAGCAACGCAAAAGACCTTGCTAGTTCGGTAAAGAAATGTTCTGTAGCTTCTAGTTGGAGCCTCAAATCTCTCTCTCTATCCCATCTGCTCCATTTCTCATTGTGCTTAACCTCACCTGTTGAACCCGGGATTCACGTCATAACATAAGCAGTAACAAATTGGACAAATAAATGAAGTGTTTTATCCTTTTTACAGATTTCATCCATGTATGAATTAAAAATTGGGTACAAGAGAGAGCGACCATGTTATTACGAGCTAAGATGGATGACGAACTTACCGAGATTGGTCCTCGAAAGGAAGCGACAGGTGATTCTTGAGTGTGCTTCTCAAACATCTTCAAAGAAAGAATTCTCGTTGACATTAAATAGCTATCTGAAAATTCACAATCAATTATTCACATTGTTAATCAGGACTCACAATGAGAAAGTTATACAATTGTTTTGCTCTGGGATTGATCTTCGTATATTACCTGCTTGAGGTGCTCGGAATCCTATTTGTGAGTAATATAGCTGATAGTTTTGAGGCATTGCCCTGAAATGATCTGAATCAAAAATATATTTGCTTCAACTTTTGACATTCCAATTTGCTAAGTGAAACTTCATTCGGAAAGGAAGAAAATATAGGTAATACTACCAGATTGGTTAGACTAGCAGGATCACGGATGTTACTAGCCACAGCGCACAACATACAATGGTTTTCTGTATTACGTTGCAGAATATGAAGAGCATAAAGCATAAAAGGCAATGTAATACCTTAATAGCAGATTAGCCTTGAAGACTGCCATGAGTTATGATGTTGCTATCCTCAACCTACAAGAATCACCGGTCTTCTGTATGTCGTACTGCGGGTTTCGTGCATTCTGTAAAAGATAATTGGTAAAGCTATAATTTCAACAAGTTCAATGCCGAGAGACAACACCATGAGGCTTCCAAAAAAAAAAAAAAAAAAGCCAGAAGATAACATATCAAGGATTTGAAAACATGAATAGGGGATAATAAATAAGATAGTTCAAACAAAAAAGAATGTTCATAAGAAAAGAGCACTTGATTATTCATAACTGACCTTGTAAAATCCATGTGATTTATTTAACGACAAACAAGAGGCTTTAATCAACATCGCCTGTCAGCCCGTGTCGTTTCAGAGTGAAACCAAAATTTTAAGTCCCTACATCACTGCAAGGGATAAGTCAACAGAAGTATAAATTAACAAAATTACAGTATCCATATAGAAAAAGATCAAAAAGGAGGGAGATTGAATCACATACTCTGCCAAAATGTGAGAAAGAATACCAGTCAGAGCAGGTAGCAGCCATTCCTTTGAATATCTTCATAGTCAACTCTAATATTTGGAATGTGAGAAATGTTAGGCCAATCCTCAGCAGTGTTGTTCTTGCATCTTTCTGACAGTTGGCCACAATAATTGATACTCAAATGTTGTAATGAAATGAGGTTGCCCATCCACTCTGGTATAGACGCCAAATTAGCACAATGAAAGATATCTAGACGTTGCAGAGTGGTAACGTACTGAAGCCCCTTTGGTAGAGAAACCAAGTTTTCCATCACACAAAATTCAACAGATCGGAGGACTTTAAGGTTTTGCCACAGCATGACATCATCATTATTATCACTAGAGACACTTTTGCATCTGCAATGGTAAAACCTAAGTGTTTGAAGAGAAGGAAGGTACTGTAGCAACTCATCAACTGGACAATCTTCCAAATAGAAGATTTCAAGATACTCCAATTGGGAGAGAGTAGAGGTGGACTCTGATGCTGAAGTTGTCGCCCTCTTCAGTCCTTCTATCAGCCATTTTACTCTGTCATCTCTATTCAATGCCATTTCTTTAAGCTCCGGAAAAAGAGGCATATAAATAAGGTTAGGGCAACTATGAACTTTGAACTCAGAAAGACGAGGAAAGCAGGGAAGCTCTTCAATTGATACCGATGATGGATTGGTTGCAGCAACACCAGTATCGCATCTCACAAACCCCTTCAGATTGGGGCATTCCGAAAGAGTAAGATGTATTAGGGAAGGAAAGAATGAGGAAGATCCTCCATTTTCAAAATTCACAGCAACATCTATACGCTCTAGTTTAGTTAAATAACGAATCAATAACTTTTTAAGATAAGAGAGCTGATTGAATGGTGGGAGCCACTGTATGCTTTCGCAATATTCCAACTCAATGGACACCAAATTAGTGAGCAATGACAGCCAGCTTGGATGCCTAACTCCTCGGTACCCGAACAACATAAACTCCTTCAAACTTTGGTGCGGGCGCAGTGCTTCCAATCCCATTTCATCAAACGCACTGTCATTAGACTCAATATAGCCCAGCTCTTTCCAGTGCAATTTCAAACTTTGAAGTTGTTTCTTCTCATTCAAATTAGCTGCCTTAAAAAGTGCAGGATTTTTCACGTATTTCAAATTCTTGATTTCCAATGAACCTCTCAAATTGTTTAATGCTTGCAATTCCTCCAGCCCACCGCTTTTAGAATTATTATGCTTGTCGATTACAAATAAAGGTAATTTCTCAAGTTGTGTCAGTTGTCCAATTCCCCGTGGCATACAAGTCAACCTCGAACACTTGCTATTGTCTAAATCTGTAAGATTGACCAATTTTGTTATATTATCGGGCAGTTCCTTGAGGTTCAAACACCCTCTCAGTATCAACACTTTCAGGTTTTGTAGATTTACTATTGAATCTGAAAGTTTCTTGATATAGGAAAGATTAAGATATCTTAGATGCTTCAATCTATAAATGGAACTTGGCAGTTTATTAACACCCAAGCTAAATACATGAAGCGACCTCAAACATCTCAAATCACAAAACACGTTTAACTCTCTTTTCGTTTTGCCACCCATTCGTCCTCTCAATGCTAATACTGTTCTTATCTTCTTTTTCTTCATCAATAAAGAAAAATCCCGCGGCATAAACTTTTCACTAGGCCAAAATGATATATGTTGAGTTTTTCCTTTAATGCTTGTTACTTTAGAAAGTGATGTAGAAAAATTGTCTCCGGCAACTGAAACTGCAAGATCATGCATTAAATCGTGCATTTTGCAAGTTGTAATATTACCAAAATCATCCCTATTGGCTTCTAGAAAGAACGACAACTGAAAAAGATCCATGAAACATCCAAAACCAACATCTTGAAGACACTCATTTGAATTTCTTGACTTGAGATACCCCTGTGCCTTCCAAAGATGTATCAGTTCTTCAACCAGAATTTCATAGTCTTTAGGATATAAGCTACAATAAGCAAAGCAATGCTTATAATGGCTAGGAAGATGATTGTAGCTCAACTTCAGAATTGGCAAAATATCATTCTGGTACACATCTATCTTCGAGAGTTCTTCACTTTTGAACAACCGCCAATCAGACTCCAAATCTTTAGAGTACATCATACCCCCAATTGCTCTTATGGCTAAAGGGACTCCACAACATTTGGCTACAATTTCCCTTCCTATAGCTTCATGGCTTGGATTCAACACTTGCTCCTGCTTGAACGCCATCTGTTTAAACAATGACCAACCCTCATCTTCAGACAGACCTCTTAATTCATGTACATGGATTGGCCGACTCATCTTTGCAACCTCTGGAAGTCGAGTAGTAATCACAATCTTACTTCCTCTTGCACCACCAACTAACAAGTCTTTAAACCGGAGCCATTTACTCATATCTTCATTCCATACATCATCTAACACAAGTAGGTACCTTCTCCCGTTAATCTTTTCATGGAGGAGATTTTTCAATTGATCCATTTGGGAGTTTTCCGGTGGCTTCCCACTTGCAGATTCTAAAACTTGTTTAACCAGAAACTGGACATCAAAATCATCGGACACACAAACCCACATCTTCAACTCGAAATGCTTTTGGACCGTCCCATCATTGTATACCAGTTGAGCAAGTGTAGTCTTCCCCAAACCTCCAATACCAACAATAGGAACGATAGACACATTCTCTTGGTAATCAGAAGAGAGTAAAAGCTCCACAATTTCCTCCTTTTCATGGTCTCTACCAACAACAACAACCGGGGCAGATGAGTGAGTTTGGTTCCTTCCCTTAACTACAAAAACCCTCTCCACTGAACGTTCTTCTAAGTGGAACTTTCTGTTAGCAGCAATTTCATCCAAGCTCTCTCTAAGCGCCTTAACCTTATGAGCCATTTTGAGATGAAAAGCAAACTTGTTGGAAGTTGAAAAGAAAAGACGCACCTTTTTTGTTGTTTCAGAACCAGTCATAGCTTGTTGACGCAAGGCATCAGTTGAAAACTCATCAAGCAAGTCATCAGCATCATACAAGGCTTCACTCAACATTCCAAGCCAATTTTTGACTTGATGACTCTCAATGGACTTCTCCTCGGCATCAAGTAGCACAGCTTTGATAGTGGAAACAGTTCTCTGGAGTTTGTCAAGCTCATCTTGGAGACCCCACAGCAGCCCTATCTCCTTCAGCACCGAAGAAGCCAGATAGGAAAGTATTCGAGCAGCAACGTCGGAAAGGACTGCTTCTGCCATTGTTCAGCTGGGTAAGAGAAACAAGAGGTATCTAAAATGAGTCTGCTGGTTTCAAGTAGAAGAGAAAAAGTTGGCTCCCAAATGAATGTAAATGTATACTACAGATATGAATTTTTTTTATTGAAGAAGACTTGAAAGAGTTGACTAGGTACGACAAAGAGGTTAACAATGGCAGCTAGACGTGTTGGATCAATAATGTGGCTAATATCATTTTGGAATGTCTTTAGATATTTTGAGCACCATTGTAATAATGGCTAATATCATACGCTTATCTTTTCTTGTTTTCAATAATAAAAAGTAGAGGACAATAATGAGCTAAAAGATCGAGTGTTGTAGAAGAATTGTAGGATTTCTGTTATCTGCAAAGTAATGACAAATGAGCAACTAGTGAAAGTTGATGTTTCAACTGGAAATGTTTTCAAACTTAGACATGTTCATAAACCCGGTAACCCACACATGCCCACATATAATGGGACGGGCCTGGTTGGTGTATTTTTATTTTAGCCCATTCCGAACCAAACCCGGACAATTTATGAATTGGACTTAAAATCTATTACAAAATTTATATAAGGTTTTAACCATGATAGAAAAGTTCAATTTGACTTTCAACACATAAAATATGTCAATTGAGAACACAACTTTATCAAACAATGAAATGCTATATGGAAAAATCCCAAATTTGAGCTGAAGTTCTCATCAAGCAAACTGAAGTTTCTATATTTCTATATATAGGTGAAGTAAAATCTATAAAATAACGAGGTTAAAAGTTGAGCTAGACATAGCAACAAACCTTATAGGCCAACTTCAAATGCATACATCCACATATTTGTACTGTATTCGATTACTATGAGTTAAATGGAATAGATTCAGAGAATTTGAAAGGCCATCAATGGAGTGATTTGTACCTTGAAATCCAAGTAAGAACAAGCCTTGACTTACTTGATTGATGCCTTTCAAAACTGTAGGGGATTGATAGTTAGCTTCACGCTTCTATGAATTTAGATCAGGTTTAATTATTGGGTTTTGTTAATTGCAGTCCCCTATAAGAAAATATAGCAAATCAATTTCTGCTTACAAATAATAGTATCTTTTAGTCTGTCTCATAGCTCATACTATAAAAAAGTGGGCTTCTAATAATGAAAAATTCTGTTATTAAAAATTCAAATTCTCTTATGAAATGCATTTCATAAGTGGAAAAGCCCCCATATGAGCCCCTTGTTAAATGTTTACTTGATAATAGTTTTGGTAAGGGGAATAGACCCTCTTATATTAACTTTATAGTAATGGGAAAGTTACCCTTATTAAAAAGTATTTACAATAACTAAAAATCAATTAATAATAAATATCCAATTAATAAAAAAATGACTATAATGATAAGAAATCCTCTTATTAAAAGTATTCATTATTTCACCTAAATTTTTGATAATAAAATAAATGAAAATTGGATTTTTTGTTTTTTCTTTTTAAGAAAAATGAAAATTGGATTGCAGGGAGCTATTATAGCATTAATTAATTTGCAAAGCTTGTTTGTATGTCATCCTCCTCATTGCTTGAACTATCCAGAAAACCAAACTCAGACAAGTTAATATTACATGTATAACCCCTGGGAAAGTTAAAAAACAACCTCAACATGATGCACATAATTTCAACTGCTTCGGTCAAAATTTGTTCATCAATATATTTCTCATGAACACTAATCAAAGAATATTGGGAATAAAAACAGTAAAAGAGCACACTAAACTGTTAAAACTTAGCACCTAATTTGAATAATTGCAAAAATATATTAGCAAAAGGCCAGAATTCATCCAGTCCAGCAACAGAGAAATAGAAAAAGAAGTTGTAAATAGTTAAAAAAAAGGTGAACTCAAATAACAAAAACAAAACAATAGGCTTGTATTTAAACTGGCTCGGGCCAGGCTTGTATTTAAACTCAAATTTAAACTGGCTCGGGCCAGGCTTGTATTTCAAATCAAATTCTGAGCCCAGCCCAAAAATGCTCATATCTATAGAAAAAATTATATAATTTTTTTTTAAAACTAAGTATATCAAAGAACATTTTACACAAAATGCAATAAAATTATTAAGTGAAAATTATTAACATAAAAATATTATCTACAAGATTTCCCAATAAACCAAAAATAAATATGAAACGCCAAACCATACAAAAAATTCACAAACTCAGTTGAGTAATATACGTATTGAATAAATACATATATCATGTGTACTTATTGAAGCCAACCAAAGACAAATATTTCATTCTTGGAAAAGTTCAAACAAACAAAAAGATTTGTCTCAGCTGCTTTTGCTTCATATTCTTCAGGAAAGAGAGCTTGCCTCATTTGTTTAAGTTAATCACCTAACCCCGAAACTATGACTACATCATGATTACTCTTTTCATTACAACAATCTGGTAACATTTGCCTCGCGAAGGCTCATTTTTACAGCAGCTCCATTGGGTTCACTTAACCGACCCACTGGTTCATTGATCAAAGCAAAGATCATTTAGAGAACTGAAGAGTAAATACCCAGATCTTACAATACAGAGGAATGGAAAAGAAAATGAAAGAGAAAGAAGAAAAGAGATGATATTATATCTTTGTTCTATCCACAAACTTATGCCAAACACAACCTTATAGCAAAATAGAGCAAACAGACAAATAACAGGACCACACCTTACACACATAGCTGTACAAAGCAGCCAAGCAAAACAACAAAGAGGATAACAGCAAAAATACTAAGTAAGAAGACTAAAAATTCCAAAAGGAAAATAATCCAGATAAATAACTCTCAATACTCCCCCTCAAGCTGGTGAAGGATTCGAAGAAGAAGCTCCCAGCTTGCGCATATGATTGATGTGAAGCTTGGTAAAACTTTTGTGAAGATGTCAGCCACTTGATCTGCAGAAGAAACATAGGTTGGAATAATCAAGCATGCCTGAATCTGATCTCGAACATAATGACAGTCTATTTCGACATGCTTAGTCCTTTCATGAAGAACTGGGTTTGCAGCGATTGCTAAAGCGGCTTGGTTGTCACATTTCATCACAGTTGGAGGTAAATTTTTGATCCCGAGGTCACGAAGCAAAGCAGACAACCATGTGACTTTACAAGTTGTAAGAGCCATGGCTCTATATTCTACTTCAGCAGAAGATCTAGCAACCACCGCTTGTTTCTTGGCCTTCCATGAAATAGGTGAATCTCCCAAAAAAATACAGAAACCAGTAGTAGAACGTCGAGTGTTGGGGCAATAAAAATATATCTAATTACACCAATATTTCATTGATATTA